>OW386558.1:4974487-6297136 GCA_936435175.1 Glyphotaelius pellucidus
GTTGCTACCAGTCGAGAATGTATGTTTATATTTTGCGTGTAGACACACCTTCGTCTTTGTGAAGTTTGCTGAACATCATCTGTATTTAACACCAATTGTACCAACAAACAATGAAATAGCATTTTTCGCATTTTTTTACATTAACTCCACACAGGAGGCCTTGAGGAAAATAATTTCCCTCAGGGCCTATGTCATCTTTGAGGAATGAACATGGGTCTTGAAAAGATCGGCCGGCAAATCGTTCCACAGCCGAGCTATTGAACTCAAGAACGAGTCGAGTATTTTTTATTGGCTGCTATCTGAATTTATGATTTAGCGTTTAGTACCTCATACAAGACGCACTACAAATGTCCCATAAAAAAACGTAAAATATTCCGCCGCCTCACAAAATGTATTCGTATCTTTTTCTTTGTATTACTACAAATGAGGTGGCTAGGTGTGAGGTGGTTGGTGTAGTAGCGGTATATTTTGTGTATCCGACGTTTATACCAGAGCGTGAGGTGGCGAGGTGTGAGATGGTTAGTGGTATAGGCTACGTCCATCATAATACTATACCCTCAATTACACGTCCACTTCGTAGCGACCGTACCGAGCTCCACTTCAACTAAATACCGAAAATAAAATAAGGGCTTACAGCGCACTTCTCTGTGAAATTTTTCTGCGCAGCGGCCTGTGATGGGGTAGCGTATTTCCAAACCCTAAACCGGTTCAGTTGCGGTGGCGACATTTTATATTTTAAAAACACCTCTATATTGGTCATTTTTTATCACTTTGCAAAAAAATAATTTGTTTTAAAATGAAAATAAAATAGTCTTTCCAAAGTGTGTATAATAAATTAATAGTTTTATGTTTAAATATTAAGATTTTGATGTTATTCCCAAATACTGTAAATACACCTCTACATTGGTTATTTTTTATCACATTGAAATTGTTCTAGAATCTATAAAATAATCTTTCGAATGTGTATATTAGGAATTAATCATTTTATTTTTTGATATTAAAATTTTTATATTGAAAACGTAAGTTGTCGGTACCGCGACTGAACTGGTACAGGGTTTGGAAATACGCGATGGGGCATGGCACGGTCGCTCCAAATTGTGTATTTGTAATTGTGCATACGAACTGTCGAACACAAATTGAATATTGCGTTCATTTATTTATGTGAAAAGGTGCTTACATAAAATTATTTACGCCGCGATATAAGAATGTTTATCAACGTTTCTTTCTTCTCGGCTATGTTACATAATATGTTTTACCACTTACAAAACCTAGGCGACCGAATTGTAATCTGAAATTTTCTAGCCACACTCCTCCCTTCCAAGGATGCAAAAATATTATCACATCTCACCAGGGCCGTAGTCAGAGTTGAATGTAAGATAGGGCAGCGTTAATTACAGGTAGGGCGCAAGTAAAAATGTAACTTGATCTGATCTGGTGAATCGATTTTCGTCATACATGTGTGAGGCAATACATAATTGGATGATCATTTAGTTATTTAACAATGATAAAAGATTACCTTGTGTTCTTTCACCAGGTAGATAATAAGTATTTGTGCAAAAGGTAATTCTTGATCATTGCTTACAATGGACTTCAGAAAAGTAACTGCAGCATCAATGAATTTTCATTTATTAAGATTAATATTGGATACCAAACATGATTTGAAAATTACAGAATAAAAACAAAATTATTGATAATAAAAAGTGCTTCCTTAAAACAATCCAATTCTTCGATTCGACATTTCATTAAAAATATGAAGTACATCATTTAGATCAACTGACTTAGTTCTGTTCTTTTCAAAAGTTAGAAACACCATGCCTGCCATTCTTTCGTGACCCATTGAGAGCCTCTGAGGCCTATTGATTGCAGTCAATGTTGAAAACGTAGATTCGCACACAGCGGTGCTGCAGCCTATCGTCGCCACAGATGCAAAAAGTTCATACGTATCTCTAAACGTCTCTCGCTGCCTGTACAAAACTTGCACTGTGCTTTCCGTTTTTTCCTCGCATATTTATCCAATCATATCAAACTCTGAACAAACAGTTTACTAGTATATTATCATAGTCGATGGTATTTCTTAAGGTAGGGCACAGGTATTTTAAGGTAGGGCATTGCCCCCTAATGCCCCCCCCCTAGCTACGGCCCTGCATCTTACCTCAAATGAGGTGGGTAACCTCATTTCGGCATTTGAGTACATCGTACTAACTCATCCTGATATCGTGTCCTACCCAACACTTATATGATTGCTAGATTCTTCCCAGACAATATGCAATTTAGATAGTATCTTAGATTAATTTATTAATTTTTATTTAATGTGCGACGTCTATTGACTTTTTTGCAAGTATAGGATGAGAATTTGTATTTATTTTTAGAATAACTGTGAGTAAGGCCTCAAATTGTAATAATTAATTATTGAAGGCAAAACTAGCGACTCGCGATTTCAAGAAAACTTGAAATTATAAATAAGAAAATGAAAGGTTCCATACAGGAATGACCTAGATGCGACCGTATCTTTTTGAAGTGAAAACTTCTATTAAGAAATTATAATGAAACGGAAGTGCGTCACAAATTAAATATTTAAACTTAATAATAATAAGAATAAAAATAAACTTAACATTCCCTACTCGGTTCTAATAATATATAATACAGTAAGTCGTCGCTGTCGCGCGGGCCTGCCATAGTCCAGCGGCATAAGACGCGTAACGAAAGCAAAAGAATAGTAGCCGGGCATTCAGGGGACCCGAGTACGAATTCTACAAACACCAAACACCAAAAAAAAGTTTTTTTTTTGGCAAAATCAATATCCAATCTTCAAACCACACCAAAATTAACGCGAAAAAAACGACATCTAGCGACTTCAAATCAGAAACCATAAATATTAATATGATGACAAAAGGTATAGAAAAAGATGCACTGGAATGCGATGATTTGGGTTCGAATCTATAAAATAAAAAAAATAAAAGTTTTTATTTTTGCAAAATCAATTTCCAATCTTCAAACCACTCCAATACAAAAGGGCAAAGAAAACAAAAAAAAGCAACATTTAGCGACTCCGGAGAAGAAAACACAAATACTACTATAATACGATGACCAAATGTACAAAAGGCGCACTGGAATTCGATAACATAAATATGCAAAAAATCATTCTTCACTTCTAACTAACCATCACGCCATTTTTCCGCAGGGGTAGGCAGAGAGGATGGACCGCCAAACAACTCGGTATCGGCACACACTCCTCGCCTCGTTCACATTCATACGTCATCTCACACATGCTTTTCTATTATTCTGACTCTTGACGTGGCCCGAATCAACCAATCTGTCTGATTCGTCAATAGTCGTGCTATTTTTTGGTGGTGCCAAGGGGTGGGTAGGAATCTGGGAGTCTGTGTCCAGAAGTGACGAACGTACGAATCCATCCCTCCAACAGCGATGTAAAGCGACGGGTCGAGAGAGTCCGGCTGGAAAGGCCAAAAGGTCTCTCTCAATCAATCTCTCTCCAAAACGCAGAAGGTGGGCAGATGCATCCGCCGCCAAGACCTGGATAAACGCGCCATGCACCCGGGCACCCCTGCTAAGTCACCAAACGTAGCGAATTACTTGTGGTATGATTTAGGTGTTGGTTATCCAATAAATGGTACCCATACCCGCCTCCCAAATTAAAATGTCACATGCCTTCCTCGGGCGTCCCCGACTGCTTGTACCATTCACATTTACGTAATATATTCTCCTTATATTCCTTCCCTCGTTCATTTGCTCTACATGCCCAAACCATCTGAGTGTCCCTTTATTGGTCTTACTCATTACTAGTAGGCGGCTGGCGGAGGCAAAAACATTGGGAACGTATGGCGAGCGAGGTCAAAACCAAATGATCTTTTATAGCTAGGTCTGTTGGCCCCACAAAACAAATTAAACCGGTCAAATAACGATAGTTTACTTGTTTTGCCTTTAATAATTAGCGGCTCTGGAATTTACGTTTTGCTTCCGCATTCCGCCTCCTACTCATTACGCTTACATCAGCCTTGCATTCTTTGCGGATCTTCACGTTTTTCACAAGGTCGTACATTGTTTTATCACACATACGCATCAAAGATCTCATTTCTACAGCATTCAGTCTACTTTCATTTTTCCTCTACCAGTTCCATGCTTCACTGCCATTCATCATCATAGGTACCAACACTACATTATGGATGGCTAGTTTCATTTCTTCTGACAGTCTTTTGTTGTCGCCAACGGCGTTCAGTCTTCCCTTATTGGAATTACCTGCATTTACCCTTCTTTAAATATCTCTATCAACCTTCCCATCTCTCGTACACATATTTCTCAAACACACAAACTCATCCACCTGCTCCAAGCATTCATCATTTACAATATTTTCCTACTCTCTCTTTCAAACACCACGACTTTAGACTTACTTACTTTCATCATCAACTCATTCTTCGTACATATTTCTTTCATAGTAGATCTTCCATGCTGTTAAAAATCAGCATCGAACCCAATCCCATTTCTTTCAATTCGTGCATACAATCTTTCACATTGATAAAGAAAGTGCTTCGTGGTCTCCCCATTCCTGTCTACTTTAGTTTTCTGAAGGTTTCACTTCTACCACGTGTGAATTTCACACTCTAATTTTTTTCTCATTTTTCTCTTTCAAATTTTTGATTGAGAATAGCTAACATTTTCTTCAGTGATTAAAACCATGAATGGCTTATACCTAGCTCTTTATGAACATTCCTTTGTTCGCAGGAAGCAATTTAATCCTAGTCGGCATTCTTTTATTATTCGTATCAAATTTTTCGAGCTGTTTTTTATTCCTTGGTTGAGATATTTGAATAAATTTTCCCAATGAGTGGTTACCTCTTTTTCTCCATTCCTTTTTTCAAAATCGACCATAGATTTTCGGTGTTGTTTATATTTTCAGGCCAAATGGGGACGTTGGAATATGCCTAACATGAAGATTTTTGTGGACAACTTTGATATTATGGCAGGGAGCCTTGTCGTGTATTAATGTCCTACCAACATTTGGAAAACCACGATTTCCATATAAAAAAATTAAACATGCTTAAATTTAAAAAAAAACTACTAAACTGGTATAAATATTACCCTTAAGATGAAAA
Source organism: Glyphotaelius pellucidus (assembly GCA_936435175.1). NCBI lineage: Eukaryota > Metazoa > Arthropoda > Insecta > Trichoptera > Limnephilidae > Glyphotaelius > Glyphotaelius pellucidus. Next base: position 4,979,599 of record OW386558.1, read on the forward strand.
ACAAGTGAATTTGCGTTTGAGTCTGATAAACTGCACACGTCTGTATAACATTGTAAAAGATTGACTTGGTTGGAGAGCGTGTTTTATCATGTTTTTCTTGGATAGAAAACGTGACATTTTCGGTAAGGGGAATATTTCATCGGGTAGACATGTGAAAAGCGCCGAACAATATTTATGAAAAAGGATGACGAAATCTTGTTCTGAAAATGGCAAAACGATTTACATGACGTCAACATTTCCGTTAAAAACTGAAGAAGGTTAAATAACATTTGTAAAGAACAGACATTGTTCTTTATCTAACTTTCAATAATTATGGTGACAAAATTGTTAACACTTCCGTACCGGACCAGGGGAACGCACTTACACTAACGAGAGTCTTACGCTGTATCTAAGTTGTTTTTTAAACCACATACTCAATAATTTGGGTAATCCTAGAAAAAATATTTGGTTATCGATCTGCATTAAAAAAATTAATATCGCATTACTACTTTTCTTAATATTAATTCATTTATATCAAATTCCGGTCGAGAATCTGTCCAGCCCGCCCCCCTACCCCTCCGTTCGGGCGTTACCCCGTATCCATCCGCTGGAAGTATCGGGACGATTCTAAGCGATAGCAAGTAATTTCTGAGTTGTTAGTGGAAAGGACTAGATCCCGTTTGTTTACACTGCGCATCTGGTTTGCTCTTTTTACAATGCTATAATGTTGGCTTGCCGGTCAAAGATCATTCGGTCTGGATCGTTTCCGCTACGCGCCAATCGCCAGTCAACATTCGGAAACAAAGCGTTATGGTGGCTATCGGCCCGCCTTCTCTGTTTTCTATGGAGAAATACGCGTTATGGTCTAAATTAGTTAGAATATTAATTATGACTTTATTTATGAAATGATTTAGATAATGACTATTGAAATAAGATGAATATGCTTTTTTCTAATTATTACCAAAACAAATTTCCAAAAATTGTGTCATTAACACCCTTTAATAAGCAAAACAAATTGGGGTCCCCGAGTGACCCCCCTTCGGATGAAGTGTGATTTTTTTCTTTCCGGGACGAAAAGGTTAAACCAAACCCATTGTCTTAATATACGAAACAAATCGCAGAATCTTTTTGTTGGTTTCTCCTTCACAAAAAGGTTATAGAAAGCCCTTACTTACGTTTTACGAAGCTTCTAATAATTTTTCACGTTAGAAGATGTAATATTAAACCAGAGATAAGCTTTTAATTGGTTGAAGTACGCACCTAACAAAGCCAACGTGAAGGGTTGATGTCTTTAACTGACTTCTTGGGTAACTTGATTAGGGTTGTAACAATGCTTTCAAACAGATTGACAGCGGAAATACTTGTTTTAATAATAAGCCTGCCGGAACAATAAGCTTTACAATTTGGTGCTTTTACTTCCTCATACAGTGGGTTAGATGCTAGAAGCTCAGGTTTTCAAAGCAAAGCCTTTTTGTCAATTTTAGATTAATTTTTTAAGAATCAAAATATGTATTTTGCTACTCTGAGCTAGTGGGATTACGACACCACCAACCGGGCATATTTTGACGCTGAACGCAGTGAAGACTAGGAGGAGTTAGGAGGATTACCGGAAAAATACGTGACTCTTAAAATTTGTTTTTTGAACACAATTAAAACCTTTTCAAGCAACTGGATTCCAAGTGTTGATCTTACAACGGGTCTATTTTGTACTCTGAGTAATTATCTGTCATTACGAAAAATGCCGAAACATTGTACGATCCGTATATTAGTAATAACACTGCGCTAGATTTAGCAACTGGCCGACCTTTGTCCGGCCGGCGTGGTCTAGCGGTAAGCTCTTGACTCTCAATCCGAAGGTCGCGGGATCGAATACCGGCGTAGCAAATAAATTTTATTGATTAATTTGTGTTATTTCACAATTAAGTAATTTATAATAATATATAGTATATTTGCTGCACGTTCCAGAATGAAAGTTTTTTACACCAAGGTGATACTCTCAGTATCACCCTGGTTTAAAACGTTGTTTCAAATGGCTTTAGCCATGTTTGGTGATCAGATCTGAACATCCTCGCCTTCCTCTTCTCCGTCTCCTTCCCCCCCTCATTACCTTCATTATCTTCAGCCTCACAACATACTCCAATTGGGGATGCCATAGTCTCACTGGCTCTCACGGAAGCAGTTGAGACTCTTGTGCGGTGTTCATTTAAAAAAAAAACAAAAATCACATTAAGAAGCTTTCAAAAGATAATAATTATTACTTCACTTTGTGGTGACATTTTAATTGTATTGTGGTGTTTTACAAAGTAATTTGTTTTCATTTGATTATAACAAAATTACAAAAATTAGGGAAACATGATATATATTTTTATCATTAAAAAAAAACTAATACAATTAGAGAGTAAGACTTAAAACAAAGTGTAAAGTATAAAGCTAGAATGTAAATGTATCGATACTATTGAGGCGTATTGAAACAAAGATGGGAATCTCCACCATTAGTATCAAATGGTGACAGATAAAGAAACAAAAATATTGTTGACAGCTGCAAAGGGTTCGGAGCATAAAATACAGTATACAATACATTTTTAAATAATTGTATTAAGTTCTGCAACAAAAAAGACAATCTCCATTAAGTTATTGCAGATTACGGAACAAAAACGGCAGTATTCCTATGGGCCAATAAGAGAGACAGAACAAAAGCGGCAATCTACATCTATTAATTTAAGATAACTCGATAATTTACAATTTAATCGCAATAAATATACACGGAGCGGAACCAAAGGAAACAATTATTAACAAAAAATATGCTTTATTGTTCATAGTACGACAAAAGAAATAAAAATACACTTTTATTGTATAACTCAAAATTAAAATAATTGGAGATCGCTGTCTTTGTTTCAACACACCTCAATTATTTGTGTTTGTTACAACCAATAAAAAAAAGTTATGATGTACTTGAAGGATATCGAATAATAAAACAGAGAAGATTTCATATATATTTTTTTTAAGTTTCTTTATTTTTTGAATTGTTTGTTACATGAATTGGGGATTTTTCGACCACCATACTAGGCACATGCCTGTGTTGTGGTAGTCGATTTTCGTATACAGTACATTAACAGACGCAATATAAAGAAATGTGCGAGAATATAAAAAATAAAATAAAAATATATAAATATACATATAATATAAAATAATATTAAAGAAATTTAAAGAACACAAGTGAATATAAAAGAATGTAAATGACTGAAAAGTATGGAAACAATAAATTACTCTAGAGTATAAAAGAGTATGGAAGAATATGGTAGAATATGTATTCCTCTTTGCCCAGAATACTAATGGAGGGAAACAATTATACCAAGTCAGTGGACATCTTCAATTTATCTTTGAATAAATATAAAATATTGTTATTGAGGCAGTTCAGTTATGTACAATAAAATGTTTTTTTCTATGTTATATATGTAAAAGCCCCGAAAAAGGGCGTTTATTTATAAATAAATAAATAAATATAAAAATAATATGAAAAGTATAGAACACAGAAAGAAATAAATACATGAAAGAATATAAAAATGGTATGATTATAAATTACATAAAGTCGAAGTAAGTATAATTCAAAAGATTTAATAATTTCTTTATTTGTTTTTGGGGTGTTATGCCGTGTTGCACTACCTCCTTCTTTAGCCAACGTTACGGACAGCGTTACAGTGTCCATCTTCAGGGCAGATGTGTAATTGTATTGTAAGAAGGAGGTAGCGCAACACGGCATAACACCCCAAAAACAAATAACGAAAATACTTTTGGCCGTGAAAATCTAAAAACTTATCAGATTAAATAATGTTGCCGGAAATGTGATTTTTTGAGATCAGTGTTGAGTTTCTCAGCGAATTCTGTTGAATAATTTATTTTTGTTTTGCGATATGGCATGAACAATTTTTTAAAGGTACGTAAATAGATAAAATGATTGTTAAGGTTTCAAGTTTCAATATTGTATTTTATTTTGCGCTTTTTTTGACATTTATTACTAAAAAAAATTTGGTTGTCGGTAAATAAAGTCGGTTTACGGACGATAATTTTACGTGATAACGTCATATAATAACAATGGAGTGGAAGAGAGATAGATGCGTCACTAGTACGCAATGTCAACTATATCGAAGCTCGTGACACGATAAAATGTTACTCGCGTTAAATGTGTTAAACTCAATTTCAATGATTGTAGAGCGAAATGTTTTGCACCAAGCCAAGCGTACTATTTTTTTTACTCAAAACGCTTGAACACTACGCCGAAATGGAGTGTCAAAAGAATTGTTTGCTTTTGCCAGGCGTGTCGTTGGAAAACTTTTAGTAAACTCGTACTTACGGTTGGATAAAGCCAGGGAATAAAGCAAACAAACCAGAGAGAATGTCGAATTACTAACAACACATAAATTAATGCTATTCACGACGCCGTGCGCGTCCAGGCGTCGTAAATTCAATGCATTAACTAGCCAAGTCCTTTAACGTTACACGAACAACATCTTCCGTTTTTAATTATGGTAGTAAGAGGTTTTCAAACATTGCCAGGTTATTTTTTTATTGTTCGAAAAACAAACAATATATAAATAAAATGGGTGGTTCAATTCAATTTATTCACTTTAAGAACACAACAACATTAAAATTTCAAATCGTTTTTAAAATAGAGAAAATATTAAGTTTAAAGCATATTTAAGCAATTTAAATAATATAAACAATTCAAACAAATTATACAATAAAAACATCAATGAACAATTTAAAAATCAATGAAGCACAACCAGACAAACAGCAATAAAGCTTGCTGTCTAAATTGTGCTTCATTGATGCTTAACATGTCGATATTCAAAATGATTATTTTTAACAACAAGACTGCTCTCCCGACTGGCATAACCATTGGCAAGTTAGTTCTGCAAGCCAGGAGATAAAACAGTCTATGCTGTCGGTGACGGAGATAACCATCGGGAACATAGAAACTGATGTTCTCTATAATAGCTGAGTTTTCGAACCGTCCACGAATCAGTCTGAAGAAATGTGTTATAATGAGCACATCCCTTCTGACCCGTAGACGGTTCATACCGAGCATGCCCAAGAGAAAGTCGGTAGGGTAGAGCCACGGGTAGTAGCCGTACTCCCTCAGGTAAAGAAATCTCAGAAATTTCTTCTGAACCTTCACGTGGTAAACACGTTACGATGTTTTAGAAATTAATAGAATTGACCAAAGATATTGAAATAATAGAGATGATGATGGCCGCCCGACCGTCGGCGGACTACTACCTAATGGGCATAGTTTGAATACGGGAAGAATTCGTTCATTTAAATTATTTTTTAAGGTGTGCAGTGGTATTGGTTAACAATATAGTTTGAGTAAGGAAATAATTAATTTTGTTTTTAAAGTATGCAGTAGTATTCGTTCACAATATAATTTGAATACGGAAATAATTCGTTCATGTAGTTGATTTTTTGAAGGTGTGCAGTAGTTTTAGTTAATTTCAGCGATACCAGAAAACAGTCTCACCCAGTAAGAACTGCGAATAGCCCATCTCTTACCTTTTAATATTTTTGGAAATGCCAGTAATGATGACACGAAACTTTGAAATTAATATGCGGTAAATGTTTACATTTTTATCACTTTTTGTGTAAGTAACACACTCCACGATTATCCACGAAAGCATTTTTTGTAGCTTTCCATAATTTACATATTAATTAACAATATTTATATTTACTTCTTCTATATAGTTAATTTTCTCTCATTTTGAAGTTCAAATTTGAAAAATTTCACTAATCGGAACGAAACCGTGGATTTGTGCAAAAATCAAAACCAAGCGCCCCGCCCGGTGTCCGCTAAGCTGCCACCCACCCGCCCGCCAAGAATTTACTGCGTATATACACATATATATATATATATAGAATTTACTGTTAAAATTTTTCAAATTTGAACTTCAAAATGAGAGAAAATTAACCATTCACATGACATTTCAAAAAAATAAGCGAAACCCCTATGCAACCAACAAAGCCCTATAAAACACGTAATGCCGCACCGGGAACTTCAGTTACTAAACAATAATTTGTTTCATACCACTTTATTTTAATAATTTTTATTTTAGTTTGTTTTAATTTTCTTCTGATGAAGGAAGATAAAAACCAGTAGAGAAATAATTCATTGAAGAAGAAGATAACACTAATTATCTAAACGAAAACATGAAAGAGAACAAGACAAAAAATGCCGTGTTGCGACACCTCCTTCTTTAGTCAACGTTTCGGACAGCGTTATAGTGTCCATAATCAAGGCAGATGTGTAATTGTGTGGACACTGTAACGCTGTCCGAAACGTTGGCTAAATAAGGAGGTAGCGCAACACTGCATAACACCCCAAAAACAAATAACAAAAATACTTTTGGCCGTGAAAATCTAAAAACTTATAAGACAGAAAAATAGAAAAATATAATATGTAATTATACATTTGCCACGTCGAAACGGTAATTAAATGAAATTCTCTGGATGGAAAAAAATCGCGAAGTATGCTCCAAAATTATATTAAACACCATTTTTTCTGTTGTTTTACAAGTTATGTACGAAGTGTTTCTTAAAATGCTACTTTATTTACATTTCCCACCAGGTTTTCGCTCTATTTTAAACGTCGTGTTTTAAATATTAGCGCGCTCCCTCAAACATTCGGATTTACATATCACCCACTCTTCTTCTTTTTGAAAGCTTACTACCGGACTATTAATTATTTACTAATTTATCATTGAAGAAGAAGATAACAATAATAATCTAAACGAAAGATAACAAGACACAGATAAATAGTAAAATACTTGTAGCAACTGGGACTTATCTTCTTCTTCAATGATAAATTAAATTGACGGGAATAACCTTCAAAATTTATAAAAAAGTGTTTTTCTTACAAAAAAATGAATTAATAATTTACTTATTTATTCATATTTATTTAAGACATACGTGTTTTAAAATTATGTAACATTATTATAATGGATAATGTACCCTTAAATTATTTAATCAGTAATACAAAGTGCGATTTCAAACAAATTTCTGTGTTTATATTATAATCAGTACCTTAGTTCCAAGATTATGGTGTGTATAATAACGTAAGTACGAAACTAAATATTTAAGCTCATTAGTCTTCCCTTAGTCTCCAGCCCAAACATAACGTGGGGAAATATTTATCTTACTTACACTGGTTTGTATTTTAGGGGCTGGATTTATGCTAACCAAATACATGGGATAAGTGCCATTAGCGAATTAAAATTTGCCTTGTGTTCTCCACGGTTAGTGGATATTCTTAGCTCAATAAGATAAAATAGGTGCGTTAAGCTAAACAACTCAAACAGAAAAAAATGCACAAATTTAACAATTACATAGTGATAGCCTCCCCCCTCACTAGGAGGCGCCACTATCAAGTTTCTGACCAGGCTTGAAAAATTCGTAGATCCGGGGCTGAATACTGAATAGCACGGAGGGCTTTGTAGCAAAGAATCGATGGTTACCTCGAGAGTGTTTTCTCTTGGGGTAAGAATAACCTCGTCGAATTCAATGTTTCGAAGACCCAACCATGTCTGATTACGTCTAAAAGGGATCGAAATGAAAATCTAGTCTCCTTCAAAGGAAGCAATCTTCCGAACATACCTTCCATTGATATGCTTGGTGTAACTATAAGTGACCAGCTCAGGTATGGGGGCTCCATCGAAACCAGAGTAAAGTTAGCCTTTCAAAAACTGGGCGTACTGTACAGGACCCGCAGATACTTTAATAGTACACAACTGCTTACCCTGTACAAATCGCAAGTGCGCCTCACGGTTGAATTTGGCAGCCACCTCTGGTCTGGAGCTCCAAAATACTTGAAAAATACCCTCGACTCTGTGCAGAAACGGGCGGTCCGTTTGATAGATTCTCCCATCTTAACGAACGGATTGCAATCTTTAGAGCACAGGCGTTGGGTGGGAATGCTATCCATGTTCTACCGGTATTTCAATGGAAGATGCTCTGAGGAACTAGCGTCATTAATCCCTTCGGCACCGGTGCATAGTCGGGAGACACGCCAAACGCGCGCCCAACATATGTACACGGTTGACATTTGTCACATGAGAACGGGTCGTTTTTTCGACTCGTTCTTGAGTTCAACAGCTCGGCTATGGAACGATTTACCGGCATCTGTGTTTCCTCCTTCCTGGAACATGGGTCTCTTCAAGACCAATGTTCATTCCTTCCTCTCCTCAAAAAGACCCTCCACACAGCATCCCAGATGACATAGGCCCTGAGAGAAATTATTTTCCTCAGGGCCTCCTGTGTGGAGTTAATGTTAAAAAAAAATATATATATATATATATGAACGTTATGTTTGTACACATACACGCTATAAATTCAAAGCGTTTGAAAATAAACTATTATGTCCTTCACGTACTGGGGCCTATTTTAAAATTCTCCTTTTTATTTATTAAACCTGATATTGTAACTATAATAAACATATTATAATGGAATTACAAAATATTGCGTACACAATATATTTTAATAGTTTTATTGCAACGAGAAATATAATATTCGGAATGCGCATTATGCTTTCGAATATGCGTTTATTTCTTCGTTATCCATGTCAATATAATACTGTATTCTATAAATCTCTTTATATGATTACCGTTCGTTTTCCATTACCTTTTATTATAATTTTTTTTATTTTTATTGTAAGATTATTTTATCAACCACAAACAAAAATTGGTCTTTAGCCTATTTTGTTGGAAGGTCAAAATATTTCGGCTTTGCAATAAAATTCAAATAAATGGCATATTTTTGAACGCATCCGGAAACTAAAAAAATGTTTTTGAAAGGAGATGAAATGCGCTTTCTAATTTTATAATGTGATATAAACGTATAATTTTTTTGAAATATAAAAATTTTGAATGCAAAAATGCATAAAAAAGTTAAAAAAACGGCTCACCTTAACTAAAATTAACAATAACGAAAAAAATAAAATCGTTCCCATATTTTTTTAGGCAATTGTATTAAAATAAACGTTATCGTGAATTCAGCTTTCTGTCATTTCATGTAAAAATAATTAGTAAAAAAATCCCAAAATTTAATTTTTCTTTCAATTTACGGCGGGAAACTTTGGTTTCATTGGGTGTACATTTTAATTGATTGGTGATTATATTTTAGATTTCAATATAAAGCGTGGTATTTTTTCATTTAAACACCGTTTATTTCAAATTTTTATTCACAATCGACGATTTCAATGAGACCTTTTTAAGTTGTTCCGAAAACTGAATAAATTAGTCTGAGGGGTTAAAATGTATTTTTACTTAGTTTTTATGCATGTTTTGTTTGTATTCCTTCATGTATTTTCTACTTCTGTCTCGACACGGGTATATCTTAGAGAGACAGGCGTCAAAAAAACACCTTTAATGAAACTTTTTCAATAAATAAATTACAATTCAAAACTTAATTCTTCTTTCGACAATGGCTTACTTTTGAGAAGTAAAAACTATATTGCTTTCATAAGTTAGCTTTTCCAAGTTTGTTTACCCTTCACCCAGCTGCTATTATTATTTTTTCTCTTCGATAAACAACAAAACTGTATCTTCCATCACACTTCGGTATTTTCAGACCTTTATGAAGACATTGTTATTCTATCTATACGAAAAAACGGATCGGATAAGCTCTCATTTTGTAACGTGATAGACAGACGGTTAGAAAATATATCAAAAATTGTATTGGGTATAATAAATTTTGCCCCCTGTTAATGTTAATATTAGTTTTATCGATTTATTGAATTATTTATTTTTTTTAAATTAACAAAAAAAAAGCTTTTGTAAAGAAGTGAAAAATGAACATAATAACGACACAGACGTGTATTGATTTAATACGGCATTTTTCGAAATTGTAAATTATAAAACAGTTCATTTTTCATGTAGCTTCCTATATTATAATAAAAAATCAAACAGTGATGATACAAGTGCCTATTAAAACTTTGAAAAAAAAATGGTTTGACTGTGGATTGAACCTTCCTACCCAAGTACCGAAGTCAACAATACTACGAACTGAGCCGATTTGATGAGACCGACATATATTGCGTATTTAACTACTGTAATATCATACAATTTTTGGGAAATGCGTTCATGTCCGCGTGTGTGTTTGTGATTGCCACCAATAGTTGTTAGAATGCATAGTCATCGACAACGACTCTTTCTGTCGGGTCTCGGCTTGATCGCATGACGGGAAACGGATTAATTTTCCACTTCTATGATTCCATTTCATGCATTCATTCATTCAGAAAAACAACATCGAAATTCAAATAGATGTACCAGTTATGTTTTTAGGTTTTCACGGCCAAAAAGTATTTTTGTTATTGTTTTTGGGGTGTTATGCCGTGTTTCGCTACCTCCTTCTTTAGCCAACGTTTCGGACAGCGTTACAGTGTCCATCATTTCCTGCCTTACGTCCATAATGTAACAGACAGAATTGCCAGGCTGTTGAGAAAAGAGAACATCAAGACGGTCTTCGGAACCACGACAAAAATCCAAGACCTACTGAGGTCGGCAAGGACTAAGTTTCCTCTGGAAACAGATGGAGTATATAAACTCAGCTGTTCCGGATGTGACAAGGTCTATGTAGGCCAGACAGAGCGGACGATCTCCAAAAGGATTTCGGAACACTTTCGTGCTTGTAAACTTGGCCACCCTGACAAATCGGCAATCGCCGAGCACTTAATCGAAACCGGCCATTACTTTGGATTTGTTCCTGAAGTCCTGGGAAGACCCAAAACTTATAGAGCACGCCTAATTACGGAGGCAATTGAAATCCATAAAAACCCCATCAATATTAACAGAGACGACGGAGCTAAGCTCAATAGTTCTTGGTATCCAGTAATTGACGGCTACACCAAAGCTAAACGCAAAAAACCATGCTGAATGTTTTCTAACACCAGCTCGTAGAGAAATGGAGCTGGCAGCACGGTATCGATTCGACACACATAAGTAAACACTCTCACCATATCATATCATTTACTCATCTGCCCTGATGATGGACACTGTAACGCTGTCCGAAACGTTGGCTAAAGAAGGAGGTAGCGAAACACGGCATAACACCCCAAAAACAATAACAAAAAAAAGATGTACCAGTATTTACAAAAGAAACTAATTACTTCAAACAATTTAACAGTAGTGTCCCTTTTTGCTAAAGTAATTGTAAACAGTATGTCACAAGTTAAGGACACCACAGTCGAAAATAGGTACGTTATTATTTTTATTTCAAAAACGAACAGTTCACAGATAAAAATGACTGTAAACAGTTTAAAATTTTTAGAATGAATTCCAACGATCGGTTCCAAGACATGTATGTCTTCATTAAAAAAGATCTGGCGAGTCATTATACTCTTACATTTTACCGATCTGGTTAGTGTTTATTTTCATGCACCAATAAAAACTATTCAGAGTGTGCGTTGTTTGAATTAATTTTATGTGTGTGACGTTAAACAATTATTTTACCCGTGTAAAGTTTTGAAAGTTTTATTTTCCTAATCTTACAAATTCCAGTGGTTTTGAAGAAGTAGCCAAACTAATTTTCCATTTCAAAGATTTAGTTGATAAAGTTGGTAACATAAAAAAATGGTAGAAAGTGGAAATATGAACACAAAAAAAGACTTATGTAATGGAAAGTTTTGGGCCAAATAAACAAAGGCTATTAAAAATGGTCAAATAAACAAAATAAATTTTTCGACGCGTGACTAAAAGGAAACATAAGGGGTTAGAAAAGGTTAGAAAAGAGGAAAAAGTAATGTGCTGTAATTTGAAGATGATAAACAGGAGAGGGAGAACACACATGCAATGTCTTGACCAAAAGAAACGTGTTTTATAACCCTACCTTTCCAAAACTTCCTTTTCCAATGGCTCGGAGAATGTGAAAATGGTCGAAGTTCACTGTAAAAAAATAGAAAACGAATGATTTATTAAAATTAGTTTATGAACACTAAAAAATATGTATTGCCGTTTACTGGAAAAACTTTTTAATATTTTTATTATTTTTTTTGCAGTAACTTTTGAAGATTTTACCCTTCAATGTAAAATATCATTGAAGAGAACGATAATACTAATTAATCTAAATGAAACAGAACGAGATGTACAAAAATAAAAAGTCAACAGTCGCAACTGTAAATCGAATGCAGGATTTTTCGTCTTAAAGGTGTATCGTTGCGACCATTACCATTCCATTTTCGTATGTCATGTTCTGTTTCGTGTTTCATTCAGATTTATTACTATTTTCTTCTTCAATTATATAAATATTTGTTTCATAATATTAAGTTTTTTGCTTCCTTCTGAAAAGAATTACGTTTTTTTATAGAATTTTTCATTTAAAATTTAGCGTTTATCATGTTTGTTAGTTGTGGAATTCATTTAATAATAATAGAAATAATGTAAACATTTATTTGACAAAAGTTGTAACATTTATGAAAATAAAAACAAATTCAATAATGTTTGTTAGATACGTTTACACAATAACACATAATACAGTGTTTCAGATTAGAAATAGAAGATACAAGTATTTATCCTTACGAGGGTGTAACCACTCGTATGTAACACATTGATGTCTTATTTGCGTTGATTATATTGATTCCATTGACAAAAGAGTTACTACTCAGCTGTACATTTCAGATTTTTTCTGGAATGCATGTGGTTTTCAGCAGTGCCTCCAACGTAATACACATATAGGATGAATAATTAAAATAAAATTAAAATAATTTAAGTACTTAAATAATCCCCAGCAGAAAAAAAATTCCAAAAAAAGATCTGATTACCTTGAAACGCCTGAACAGATTTTTCATAAATTTGTAGCTAAGAACATACTCAATGAAGTCAAATTTCAAACAAACAAAAAAACAAATCATAATCGGTCAATTTGTCTATGAGCTACAATGCCACAGACAGACACAAAGACACTAAATCAAACTTATAACAACCCTTTTCTTGCGTCGGGGGTTAATTAATTCAAATAACCAAAACTCAAATTAAAGTGAATAAATTCATTTTCAAATTAATATATTTAATCACATACACAAGTAGATATCCCTGTCATTATAAACTTAATTCTTTATTATAATGTTGTGCGGTTGACTGTGCAGTCAGCAACCATTTGATGCAGAACTTTTAACAAAAAAAAAGATAAAGCTTTTTGCGAAGCTTTGTGAAGCAGACGGAAATGGAAAAAAAAACTTATAATAAAGGGGTTGAGGTAGGTAAAGAAGTTAGTACAGATTCAATGGTAGCTAACTTTAGCAAACATTGATTCTGAAGTAGTTTTTTTAGTGTTGTTGAAAGTAATTACATTTTGCAACGAAATATAAATAAAATTAAATATTATCTTTGTTTTTTAACATTTATAACCGTTTTTTTTTCAAATCTCTAGATTTCAAAACCCTACCTCTTTAAAGTTAATACCTCACAAGAGTCACAACTGCTCCTTTCTGGAGCCAGTCAGACTATGAAATTCCCAATTGGGGTATGTTGTGAGGCTGAAGGTAGAGGAGAGGGGAAGGATATGGAGAAGAAGAAAGTGGAAAAGTGACAAGATGAAATGCGACAGATTTTCTGATTTTTCTGTTTCAAATTTTCATTTGAGAGTCGCCAATATTGTCTTCAGTGATTTTATAAATAATTTAATACCGTGAATCCTTTAAATGTTTTCAGAATGGTTGGTTTATTTTCCATACCACATTGTGTTCAATCCAAGTACACGGAATGCGGAGAAATCAAATGGAGCATGTATTGACGTCGGAGAGTCATTCCTTGTGGTTGGAATTGTTCAATATGCTTGTTTCAGAAACTCGAGTTGAATGAGGAATCTGGAAAATTCTATTCGTTGAATTGCTACAGAGCAAAATATGTAGGCAGATAACTACTACAGAGTACTCGACCTTTTCATTTCGTATCTCAATGAATTTTAACATACTTTGATTCATTTGTGTTTTGTTTTTCCAAATAAAAATAACAACGATATAGGACATGGGGATTAATTTTACTTAACAAGTTAAAAGAGGGAATTCATAGTTTACGGGGGATTTATCTTGAAAATTCCAAAGCAAAAACTGCGGATTTAACGACGCAAAAGCTTGGCGAGGTTGTGTTCAACATATCAAACCGTACATAATTAATATGTATCTATATACAGTTCTTTGATTAATGAGTCTTTCACTACTGCAAGAGCAATATTTCGCACTTTTAATGATGGAAGCGGGACGAATAAATATTTTGTCATTGAACATAAATTTCGTGTATTGCAAATGAATCACTTTGTATTGACCACTTATTTAATCAAAATTATTAAACTAACTAACAATCAGACCGGAGAATCAAGGAGGGGTGAAGTGCGGCGATGATATCCTCTTCCCATGTGGAGCCTTCAGGGAACCAAGGAGTATTGGGGAGGAGAGATGAGGCCCTCTTCCATTGTGGGGCCTTCACGGAACCAAGGAGGAGTGGAGAGGAAAAACGAGGTCGTCTTACCTCGTGGGGCATTTAGGGAACCTAGGGGCACTGAAGAAGAAAGTGAGACCTGGAAAGACACCTTGTGGAACCAGAAGCATGTAGCTTCATTTCCAATAACAATCCTGGTGAACTTTTAAAGGGACTGGGTCACTGTTAAATGAATGAGGTAAAATTGGGGCTAGCACAATGAGCCTACGGCCTAGCTCACGGGAACTACATGTAAACCATCTCCGCTCTTAAAAAAATAAATTAAAAAACAGAGTGGTAGGCAGAGAGGAGGGACTGCCAAACAACTCGGTCTTTACATCTTCGTGCTTCATTCACATTCATCTCTCATACATGCTCTTCTATTATTCTGACTCTTGCCATGGCCCGACTCAAATATCTGATTAGCTTGGTCGTGAATGTCTTCCTCGGGCATCGACGACTTCTTGTACCATTCACATTTGCGTAATACACTCCCCTTACACTCCTTACATTCGCTCTACATGCCCAATTTTCAAAAATTATTAGTATGTTTCAACACTACTTTTTATTAAAAATTTTTTCTCACCATTGGATTTGAAACACATTAACAATTTTGATAAAATAAGTATTTGTTTTCTTTTAATTAAAAACGACATTACCCAATGTATTTGCTATTATTGAAGACATACATTTTGTTAATTATTCCTACTAAAAGTACTGATTTTTTTTATCAAAATATGTGGTAAACACAAACACAGTCCTCTTACGTTTAGTTACTGTCGAAAATCTCCCAACAAATCCTTATTCTATAAGTCCAACGCGTTTAATTCAGTAAATCCCGCTTGTAACTCGCGCTTGGGCTCCTCAAGGGATTTACGAACATAAAGCCTAAAGCTTTAATTACATGGAACACCACGGAGAAAAAGAGCCTTCACAATCTCGCACACATAAGTTCGTTTAATGTCCCTTCCGCCGTTAAATAATGTAAGGTAAACTCGCTAGACTTAACCTTGTTAGCGGAGAGGATTTGTTTTTATTCGCAAAACGGTGAAATACTTCGAGAATCTTTTCAAATTCTGTTCCGATTATATTTATTTTATTCGTTACTAACACCACATAACATGGCTGTATTTGTTTTAAGGAACTAACAGTCTTACTGTTCAGTGCTGTTACCAACTGTGCTGTATAGTAGTGAGGCATGGAACTGGCAGAGGAAGGATAAGTATTTTAGAAATGAAATCCTCGAGGCAAACGTGTGGTAAAACCACTGCGTATGATCGTATGAGAAAAATGGAGATCCTCAAATAATGAAAAGCTGACGTAAGCGTAATGAGTATGATTAAGAAAGCTAAGATGTTTGGGCACTATATTTATATCAATATTTGATGCAAATGTGTTTGACAGAGGTCAGTGACGCTCGAGAAAGTCATGACAAGATCAAGTGAACCAAATAATTGAGTCGGGTCATACCAAGAGTTAGAAAAACAGAAGAACATGAATTAGATGCTCTATGAAAGTGACTGAAACAAGGAGAGTATGTCAAGACCAATTGGTTTGGCGATCCGTCTTCCCTGTCTACCCTTTTGGAGAAACGGCGTGGTGGTTAAATAATTAGTATTTAGTAGGTACAAACGCTTTCCGTCAGGCGGAACATCCAACCAACCCAAATTCATGAATTCAGAGATTAATTTATACTAGTGACGCAACGGAAGTATCTTAACGGAAGCAAAAACGGAAACAAATGTCAATAGTAAATCTTAGCGGAAGCGGAAGCGGAACCAGAAGTGTTAATACTATGAAGAAAAAGCACAATTTTATTTTTTAAGATTTGTTTAGTTAAATTTGTATTTTGTACTTTTAGCACTCAAAATTAAACAGAGGTAAATTTAATTTAATAAAAAGTTATTTGGCTGCTTTTAAACCTTTGATTCTGATGGGGGTATTTGTGCGCATTTACTTTCCACCACATAAGGGGATCCTCATGGAGAGGTAGTCTCTTCTCTTTCTTGTACTCCTGAAGGTGTGACTGTATCTCTAAAAATAAATTGTCACCATCGCCAGTTGTAGAAGAGTTCTTCTCCTGGTCTTCATTTACACTTAACATCGATCCTAATATTTGTAATGATGATGATGATTTTGAAACAGAAGGCTGCACTTCGATATCTTCAATCGCAAATTGAGTTCGGCTTCTTTAGAGGAAAGGTACGCAGTCATCATCTTGGATGGAATTGGATTGTCTGGTTCTAATTGTAACAGTGTTAATTGTCGCATTGACTAAATTAGATTCAACCTGCTCTGTAATGATGCTGGTAAAATAATGCGATTTATATGACGGATCCAAATAAGTCGTGATAGTGTATTTATCATCTTTCACCGGGTTTCTTCCGTTTAAAATTCTGTTATGAAGTTTGCGGAACCAGAAACGGAAACGGAAGAGAAAAAACTTGCGGAACTTCTGCAGAAGCGGAAGCGGAAGCAGAGTTCTGTTGCAACACTAATTTATACCATAGGTTCTCAACGTGGGCTTTTCGGGCCCTTCGGGGGCTTTTCAGACCTAGACCTTCAGAGGGGCGGTGAAAGACCAAGAGAAAATTGGGAGGCGTTCCAGACTTTCATGGGGGCGGTAGGAGATCCAGAAAAACCCATCCCACCCCATTATATTCCATTACGCCTTTTTTCGTCGTGGTATCCCGATACGCCCCCTCCGTTGTGGCAAATTTAACCCCATCGTGGTATCCCATTACGCCCCCTTTCGTCGTGGTATCCCGATACGCCCATTCCGTTGTGGCAAATGTAACCCCATCGTGGTATCCCATTACGCCCCTTTTCGTCGTGGTATCCCGATATGCCCCCTCCGTTGTGGCAAATGTAACCCCATCGTGGTATCCCATTACGCCCCCTTTCGTCGTGGTATCCCGATACGCCCCCTCTTTTGTGGCAAATGTAACCGTGTCGTGGTATCCCATTACGCCCTCTTCGTCGTGACGAGTTAGGGAGCGCCAGAAATAAAAGTGTTTTCAAAGTGGGCGGTTGGCAAAAAAAGATTGAGAATCTTTGATCAACACTTAAAATTATAAATGCGAGAGTGCCTGTGTTTGTTTGTTACGCTTTCACGCCTAAATCACTAAACAGATTATAAAAATTCTTTCACCAAAAGAAAGCTACACTATCAGCGAGTAACAAAGACTATAAATAATGGTAGTTTCTGACGTAATGAAATTTGTTTAAATGAAAATGTGTGCATTTCATATATTTAGCGGCAGGGAGGAAAGGCAGGGGAAGTTGGGGTTCGCGGAAAATGAGTGAGTGAGTGAATTAACCAGTGGTATTTCTAACTAATACCATGCAAGCGATGCCGCGGGTAAAAGCAAGTAAATACAATAAGAAAAAAATTCGTGACCTATCGAGAAATCATGCGATAATACTTAGAAGTCAATAAAAGTGGCAAATACTCAAATTCTTATAACGTCTGTACGAGAAGAACATGTATTACGGTACACAAAAATATAACGTCTGTACGAGAAGAACATGTATTACGGTACACAAAAATATAACGTCTGTACGAGAAGAACATGTATTACGGTACACAAAAATATAACGTCTGTACGAGAAGAACATGTATTACGGTACACAAACATATAATAACATTGCTGTGAAAACGACCCAACGCAGAAATATAGTTCAAGATTTAGAACAAAGCAAACTTTCCAGAAATTCACTTTGCTTAAAATCCACCAGATAGGTCGTGAAAGTAAGAAATAGGAAGTTCAAGAAATATAGTGTAAGACAAGCATTAAATCATATAAAATGCTTTTTTTTAATATGGTTTCCGTTTATCCCAACCACTCTACAATTTGCAAGATGAGTTCTTTTCCGCTTACACACGAGAAAACACTTAGAAATCAACCGGTCGACGTCTTAAATAAAGTACTGTTACAAAATAAAATCTTTTATTTATTTTAACCCGTTTAATCACAAAATACCAAATTTGTACCAGCTGACACATATCCTCTTATAAATCGTTATATTACCTCCCTTACTTTTATGGTGAGAAATATGGACGAAACGGTGTTAGAAAGAGAAGACTCCACGTTTTTTAATTCAACTTAAGAATTAAATTTAAGAAAAATTCAAATGTGCATCTCTACGAAACCAAAGTTTCCGAAAACAAATTAAGAAAAATGTGTAAGATTTCAAGAATTTTTTATTCATAATTTTTTTTATGATGCGACAAAAATGTTAGGATAATAAACTTTATAATACATTTGCCTAAAAAGGTTTTTGTGTTTTTTTTTCAGTAGTCTTTCAAACATTTTCCAAACTTTTTTATGTTTGTATTAATAAAACTTATTTTTCAAATATTGTAATAACATTTGCGTACGTATTTTTTCTCGCTTCAGAAACAGTTTTTTTTGTTTTGGATTCCTTTAGAAATAATCTATTTGGATTTTATTGCAGAGCGTAAATATTTTGACCTTCCGGTAAAATATGCCCCAACCTGAAGAGTTAAGAGGCGCCAAATAAAAAGCTGCTCTTTTCTAAGGCAACGGTAATAAGGAAGGATTTAAGTTTAAAAAAAAATCAACCCTTAAAATAATGTGTTATTTTTATTTATAGCACAACTGTTTTCAATTTGGATCTAGTTTTGCCATCTCTAGGAACGTCTAGTAGCCCATTTCAAAGATTTTTTTGGTTTCTCTGAGGATTGAACCTTCCTCTTCAGGGATTGACTAAAATCGGTGAATACCGTTCACACTCAAGCCAAATCCTAAATGGATGGTACCGAGATTTATTTCGTGTAAAGCTGCTGTAATTTTTAAATGTGATACTATCATCCAATTTCAGCAAAATGTAAGCCGTGTACGCATGTGTGTGCACGAGGGCAACCAAAAGTTGATAGAATGTATTGTCATCCAAAACACGTCTACCTGCCTAATTTCAGCTCAATCGGATGTCGGAAAGAGGATTCATTTTTAAAATTTGCGATCAATCATTCGCGTAAATCGAAATTTCTTCAAACACAACAATTAACAAGTGCGCCCCACGGTTGAATTTGGCAGCCACCTCCAGTCTGGAGCCCCAAAATACCTGAAAAAACCCTCGACTCTGTGCAGAAACGGGCGGTCCGTTTGAAAGATTCCCCTAACTTGACAAACGGATTTTTTTTAAGTGAGCTCTACACAGGAGACCCTGAGGAAAATTATTTTCCTCAGGGCCTATGTCATCTTTGAGGACGCTGTGTAGAGGATTTAAATTGAAATATTTAGAGCACAGCCATCGGGTGGGAATGCTAACCTTGTTCTATTCTATGAATGTATCCTTGTGTATTTCAATGGAATATGCTCCGAGGAACTAGCGTCATTGATCCCTTCGGCACCGGTGCATTTTCGGGAAACACGCCAAACGCGTGCCCAACATATGTACACGGTTGACATTTGTCACATGAGAACGGGTTGCTTCTTCGACTCGTTTGGCTGTGGAACGATTTGCCGGCTTGGCTGTGGAACGGTTTGCCGGCCTCGGTGTTTCCTCTTTTCTACAACATGGATCTCTTCAATACCAATGTTCATTCCTTCCTCTCCTCAAAAAGATCCTCCTCACAGCATTCCAGATGACATAGTCCATGAGGTAAATTATTTTCCTCAGGGCCTCCTGTGTGGAGTTAAAGTAAAAAAAAAAATTATTTGATGGCACCATTTTAATTCAAAATTAATAGATTTCTTTGTTGTAACCACGTTAATTGTTTATAAAAAACCGACATGTTTCCTGAGCGATGCTAAATTTTTTAAGTAAACCCTGTGGAAATGAGCTTCGCTCACGAAACATGTCGGTTTTTTGCAACAATAAACAAAGGAGTCTATAAATTTTGAAAACCGAAATTATTAAAAACCCTTAAAATCTTGGGTTAAAGGTTTATCACACGAATCATAAGTTTCACAACAAACTGTTTATAATCTACGACATAAGATCGATAAATTGCTGACATACATACGACATATATATATTATTGGACAACCTTGAATGTACGCATTTGGTTGTTAAATTATCTCAAGGGCGCCTTGAACGTTACTGCGATAATTCCATCGTTTGTGTATGCCATACAACTTCGTAATGGGCATTTTGACGTGATGTAATCACTAACTGAAGGGTATTAGATGATAAAGTAGTTATAAGGGTTTACTTAGGCTTAAATCCACACGATTACAAGATGACAATCTAAGTTATTTGGCTTCTTTAATGAACTTAATGCCGGTATATCAGTTGGTCCGTTTCGACAATCCTCGCTTAAATTTAAGCGGGCTAAATCTGTTGCTGGTAAGAAGTAGTTCCTTTTTTTGACGCCGAGGCGTTATCAGCGACACACGTGTCAAATTTAACGTATAAGTTAATAATTGAATACTATCATCTCACTGAAATTTGCATACATTGCCAAAACTTAGTAAATCAGTGTGAAATATTATATTGTACATCGAGAAATGAGAATTGTTGATGACATTAATTCAATTTATAATTAGTAAGCACCAAGCTGATTGAATAAAGGAAATCATATAAAAAACATCTCGTAAATTAAACCCTTGTTAATAATTATATGCAATCGTCGACATGTTGAAGATCGTGACGCTTATTGGTTTTGCTAAGAAAAAAAAAACCGTAAAAGTTTTTTTACTAAAATACAATTTTTTTTAATTTTCGATCTAGTAGGGCTGTGTTTTTGGCAGGCGAAGAGCCGATTAAAAATATTTTTTTTGGTTCGTTTGACAAAAGATTGAATCTTCGTCCCCCGGGACCGACTCTTAAACTGTTGTGAACTTTTAAAATGTCGAGATTTTTTTGGTTTGACTGACATTTGAACCTTCCTTCCCAGGGACTGGAGTCAACACCTCTTACACCTAATTGGATGGAACCGACATTTATTTCATTTATTAAGTGATGTAAATTCTAAAACATTATAACATCCAATTTCAGCTAATGTTTAAGCCGCCGTTAACCGAATTTCTACCGATTTCTTATATATCTCCCTTAAACATTTGAAGTTTTTAAGCTCTAAAAAAATGAATGTTATTTTTTAAGATAATACCCAGACGCGTTTCACGCCGAAACGCATATCATATAAAAGCCCCTTGTTAGAAAAAATCTCAAAATACGCTCCGAAAATTATTAAAAACACACCTGATCCTATTATTTAACAAATTTTAGTTATAAAAAATTCACAATATTTCTTTAAATGATACTCAAGACGCTTTCTACGATTTTTGCTCTATTTTAAACGAGTCATGTTTTATTAAACATTTTCACAATTTTATCATTTAAAATATGAGCGCGCTCTGTCCAACATTCGTAATTACATATCTCTCTTTTTACATCTTACATCTTAATTACATCTTCTTCTTTTTAAGCGGGGAAGCAGCGCTTTAATACACGAATAACGTGCTAAGCCACGCTAAGCTCGACATTTCATCCAAGCCGAGCTCAAATGCTATAGGTTTACCGACCCTGAGTAGAAGCCTGAGAGTGAGAGAGATTCACATGAACAGCAGCGCAAATGTGTGCGCGTGAATTGCAAAACAGCGTCGTTCTAGTGGCGTCTTAGAATTTCAAATATTTTTCCATCAAGGTAATGGTTAGGGAGGAGTAGATTGACATCACGGTAGGAACTGTTCATGTTCTCATTTCAAAATCAAAATGTTTTAATTAATGTCGAAATGTTATTATTTCTTGTTCGTTTTATTGCTAAACCAAGTGAAACATGTACCCATTTTATAAGAGATTTTGGGGTAATTCTGGATGTTAAAACAAACTTATTTAACAAACTAATGACCAAATCAACGAAAACCATAACATGTTGAGATTTATAATACCACACACCGACCTGGGAGGTGAGTATTTATCTTTTGCGTTAGCTAACGCTGGTTAAATTGGCTTTAAATGAGTCACATGGAACGTACACAACAAACTCACCCTCCCAGGAGTTTAAATAACATAAAGTACGTATCTACGGTCGAGTCTCCTCTGACCTTAAAACACAAACAAAACAGAATCATTTCGAAAAATTTGCTTTCACCTTTTTTGTTTTTGTCCAGATTTCTCCGTTTGTTGATACATGGTTGAAACATTGGAGCAAAGTGGGCGTGGTAACACATTTTGTCGAGTGGTCTGTGGTAAAGACGTATCTACGTAATGAACCCTTGACGTTTGACGTTTACTTAAACAATTGCGTAGATGTCAAGATGAGTTCTGATGAGATAGAGATGCTACTCTTTCATCAGGGAAAAAACACAGATTTCATAGATATTTTAAAAGATATAAATCAGGAAAGATTTTTGGCTAATCAGCTAAGCAAAAACTTTGTACCCTGGCCCTGTTCCGGTAAGACCTGGGTTTGATTTCCTTTTGCAATATTTTTTTTTACTGTACTTCATTTAGATGTATAAGAATTTAGTATCATTAGTATTTTGTACGAAATAATCAAATTTTTGCTGTTCCAGGTACAAACAAAAAAATTTTAAGTTTAAATTTTTAAAAACAATTATTTTATTCGGCATGTGGTGGTGAAAATTAAACAACCGATCTATCATATCACCTGGATTTTCTATTTGTTTCAGATACGAGAAATTATTAAAAATCTCTCCTTTTTATTTTTATTGTTTTTTTTTTACATGAGCTCCACACAGGAGGCCCTGAGGAAAATCATTTCCCTCAGGGCCTACGTCATCTTTGGGGATGCTGTGTGGAGGGTTTTTCAAGGAAAGGAAGGAGAGGAGAGTTCTGGGAGGGAAAAGGGTTTAGGGGTGGGAAGGAATCCGGGGTTCAGTGTGTCTTGGTCATCCGCCTCCAAGACCTAGACAAAACTCATTCCATGAACCCGGGCACCCCTGCTAAATCACCAAACGTAGCGAATTGTTGTAATATCGAAGAATCTGCAGCTTTTGTTAGTGACTTAGATATTTGCAAAAAGACTTAATTTACTTACTTATGTTTTATGGATGAGCGAAACGGAGTAGAAATGTATGAAGTTCAAAAAAGAAAACAGTCTCTAGAAATTCGCTCAAGAATAGAGTCTAGTACCAATTTCTCGAAAAGCCATTATAGAAGCTTCAATTTCGTGGTTATCACTCTGATATTGTGAAGTTGTAAAAGACTTGTGGTTTGATTGTTTTTTAAAAACGTTACGTTTTGTAATAATTAAAAATAAAGTATTACAAAACAGAAGAAAAAAAATCACAGAGCCAGGTAAAGTAAAAATATCCTGGAAATATTTCCCACTTTCATCAATAAAGCCTGCAAATAGAGCTGGCGCTGTGCGGTGAACATATATTAGTCGTTTTGATAAGTTGTATTTTAATAAAATAGAAACATTAACCCCTCAGATAATTCGCACAGTTTTCAAAACAGTGCTGTTGTTACTGCGGTTGAAAATATGTTGAATTGTAAAAAGAAATTAAAAGAATTTAATTTCACAATTTTAAGTTCGTAATTTATTTTTATTTTTTATTATTTATCTGTACCCAATATGATTACATTGGTTTTTTTTCGATGCCTGTCTCACTAGGATATACTTGTGTCGAGACAGGCTTAATTGAATAAAGTTAGGTCATTAAATTATTTTGAAAATTCGCTTGCCAAATAAAGTCAATGTCTGTTGTAAAACATTTATGTTGGTAAATTATTAGCACATACCATGAAGTGAGTCAACTCAGAATTAAAAAATAAAAAATGAGGTCACTTTAAAAACAGCACCAACTTTTTCTTCCCCCATATATTTAAGCTCAGAGTTGAAAAACAAGAGAAAACTTACCATCTTTATTTCCAAACTGAAAATCTTCCCTTCCAGATTGGTTGGCTCCCATCTTGAAGGCTTTACGTGTTCATCCCTTGCGATTCACAACCATCCCTTATTTTAAAGTTCGCTACGCTAATTTCTACCTCCCACCGATCTCCATTCTCTTTTGAATACCCCCTCCTGTGAACAAAAGAAAAATATTATTTTTTAAAGCATTTCAAATCATTTTTCTTTCTTTGGTTTTCAATGTTTTGATATTTTTTGGAATTGTTGTGGATTTACGAGGACCTTAAAAAATAATATAATCACCACCCGAAGGTTTTGTAAAATGAAATATTCTTGCGATGAATTGAAAAAACATAAAATAATGTATTTATTCAGTATTCAGTAGGTATGCAGAAAACATTAGTTACTTGGTTAAAAGTAGTCATCAAAAATCAAATTAAATGAGCACTAGCACAATTAATTCATTCCTTAGAGTTTAGAAAATAGTTTGATTCTCTAAAAAAAAAATTGTGTATACTAAAATGTTTCCACAGGCCTAAAAACTTTTTTATCACCATCATCTGACCTTAATCGTAATAATTTTGCCAACATTAGTCCATTAACTCAACATTGAGAGTTTTGATTGGTACAACATTATTCCACAAATAACTGATCATTGAAAGTTTAATTGGATACAAAAGTACTCCATCAATAACTCAACATTGATATTTTAGTTGGATAAAACATTATTCCATAATTAACTCAACATTGATAGTTTAGTTAGATAAAACATTATTCTATCAATAACTCAACAAACATTATTCTATCAATAACTCAACATTCGACCGGTCAGCGGTTGAGTGGGCATCGCGTTTGGGTTGTTCCACCCGGGCGTCCCGTGTTCGATTCCTAGGCTAAGTCCTCCATCACAACACAAGCAACATTTTCGGCTTTTTGTGGTGGTAGTAGGAGATTTTCCAACATTATATATTTTGTTTGATACAACATCATTACCAATAACTAACATCGATAGTTTTTTGAATACAACATTATATTTTTTTATTTTTTTTTTATTATTTATAAACAGAAACAAACAGTACATTAGTTACATTGGTGAAAACAATTTACAAATATTAAGTATATTTCAAGATGGGTACCTCCTATAACATGTTTCTTTGTAGTATCTATGTATATTAAGTAATTACCGGGTGATGTGCGTAGTGGGTAGATGTGTGTGTGTGTGTGTGTGTGTGTGTATGTGTGTATGTATGTACGTGTGCGCATTGAACAATTCACATCATTGACATGATGCTCTTTTTAAATTTGGGCAGTGAATCGAAGAAAATGTCGTTGTTAGAATTTAGACAAATAGTATTGAAAGTATGAAGAGCACGATTGATTGGCGAATTAGTTGCTACATTCGTCTTTTAATTAAGCGTGTGGAATTTATTTATTTATTTATTTAAGGAACATTAAAAGTCTTAGTAATACTATAAACATAAGAGGATGATAAAAAAACAGACCAATTATTAATGTTCACAGATAGGTATTTAGAAACAAGACTAACTGAATATAAACTAGAATATTTAAAAAAATAATAAGAGTACAAATGTGAATTCAACAAATGGTAAACTAATACACAACATTAAAATAAGTGTGATTATAACTGAAATAGACTGCAAAATAGGGATTTGGGTTGGGAAGGGTAAGGGGAGGAGAGGGATAAGGGAAAGTTGCCACGCAAGTAATATAAAAATATTAGATACAATTAATTCATGTGTTATTCGCACCTAGAATGTTCTACAGTGAAGTTCTGTAGCGACAGTAACTAGCAGTAAATACGTCAGCACGTGTGTCTATATTTGCAAATTTGTTGTTATAGTAGTTACATGTCCTTTGTATAAATTCATTTTGATTGGAATTGGTGTTGCATCTATCAATATAGAAAAGGGTATTTTGTCTACTATATCGAATGGACGTGTGGAAATTTATTTTGTTTAGCAAATCCGGGCAGTCAGCTTTTGAGTTAATAATTTTGTACAGGAGCATCTGATCAGCGACAAGCCTCCTGTTGAGTAGCTTTGTGATTCGAAAATGTTTCTCGATTTCGTTTCGGAATAATTCTGTATGCCGTGTGCGTCTTAAGGGTATGTTAAAATTAACTAGGGAAAGAAGTTCGGTACAGTCAATGTTATTATTTAAAATATTTTGTATGAATGTCAAATCAGCTATTGCTCGCCTTTGTTGCAAAGTTTGAAATGTGCAGTCGAAGTTAGGATGGGTTGTTTCAAAAAATTTGATGGATTCATCAAATATTTGAAGTTGATTTTCACGTTCTGTGTATGTTCTATTCAAGTTCTGTTATTACATCGTTATAGGACAGTTGCTTCACAATACTGAAATAATCACAGAACTTGAATAGAACTTACACAAAACGTGACAAATTAACTTCAAATATTTGATGAATTCGTCAAATTTGTTGAATTTGAAGGTTAGATATTTTAAAAATTTGTTTTTAATTTGTTCTATGCTATCTATGTATACTTTGTACTGCGGGTTCCAAATTGGCGAGGCATATTCCAGTGTACATCTGAATAGGGTACAATAACTAGGGCACAATTCCTGGCAAGGGCACAATAAATGATTAAGTATCCTGAATTAAAATGTGGTGAAATAATTTGTTGTGATATCAAATGCCGTGGTTTCAAGTTTGTATAATACATTCAATGTAAATGGAGTACCTACCTACATGATCCGAGTGCACGTCGGTTAAAACCCTTGATTAAAGGAAAGGGTTTTAGAGTGTGCAATCATTAAACGAGCTTCGGCTTCCGGGTTCGCCTTATTGTACAATTAAAACCTTAATTAAGTGAGTGAAATACTCCGGAAATCCGCTTCGGAAAGAACAGTTTCTTACCGATGAAAATATTTTTACATTTCTTAGAACCATTCATCATGTAAACTACGTGGACGAGAGGTTAAGAACTTTAGCTCTGAATTCAGAAGTTCAATTCCAGAAAAAACCCAGTGTGCAGATTGTGTTGCAAAAAGGAAATATATTTTTCAATTTGTGTACCGCCGCCCCATTATAAGCAACACCTAAGCCATACGTCACCTCAAGTGGTTTGTTTCGTTTGACACAAGGGTGCTCGGTTTCAAGGGGTTAGGTTTGTCCAGGTCTTGGTGGCAGACGCATCTGTTTACTTACTGCGTGGCGAGCTGGATCGGGATAGACTTGTTGGGAGATCATTTTACCTCTCCCCCAAAACTCTCACGACACATCGCCTTGCACCGCAATGGATTCATACGTCCGTCACTCTTGAACCCTCTTACCCCCAGATTCTTACCCACCACTCATACATTTTCCTTCCCAGAATTTCATGCTCTCCTTTTTTTTTAAATTTCCGCATCTCCAAAAATTGTTTTTCAGCCGCCTGTGTGGAGGTATTGTAAAAAAATAAAGCATTGTCTTGTTTCTATAATGCAAACAAAATGAAACGTGAATTCAGCCACTTCCGTAAAACAGATTGTGTTATTGAACAGTTTATCCTATTTTGAATGGAACAGACTTTTTTCGGTAGAGCGAATAAAAACACAAGCCCACAAATTTATAGAACTCAAAGCAAAAAAAATGTTTGAATAATTCGTTATGCAAAATTTACCGATATTTGTACAACGGATTCCGTTTCAATCAATCAATCCATCCAATCAAACCTTTGAAATATGTTTCAACCACAAACCACACTTCCCGGATGAACCTGCTTATTTTCCATTACGTTTGCGTCCGTAATATTTTCATAAAAGCTTTTTCACCAAACTCGACAATAACAGGCCGACAATATACTGAAAATACCAACATTGAACATTTTATTCATGCCATAAAATACACTAATATTATTCCCAATTGAAATCTATTGATGGATATAAAATTAATTGGTTTTCACCAATTTACCATTCTGTTTATTATTATGAAGTAAATAATTACTTGTGGTCACCTCAGTTCTTAATTGTCCAAACGACCATTAGAAAATTTTACAGGAAGAGAAGGTTTTCTTTCATTATTTCAATGAAACATTATGATGTGTTTAAGATAAAGTTATTTTCGTAAAGGTAAAGGTCTCATTAGTTTAAATAATTCATTGTTAAGTCATTAACTATCATTTTTTATACTTTAATTTTCGTTTTGAAGTGGAGATTGAACAAAAACAAAAATGGATGTTTGGACAATTAAGAACTGAGGCGACGTTGTGTTAAATACGAGTTGTTTCAAAAATCATGACATTGTATCGTAATTTTTGAAAAACACTTTTCACTTTTCGAAAACACTTTATTTATTTGGGAGACGGGTTCAGATACCATTTGTTGGATAACCAGCACCTCTGCCATAGGTCATCTCAAGTGGTTTGCTTCATTTGGTTACTTAGCAGGGGCACCCGTGTTCATGGTGATAGATTTGTCAAGTTTTGGCGGCAAATGCGTTTGTTCGACTATTGCGTGTGGCGGGCCAGAGAGATTAATTAAGAAATTGATTCACCTAACCTAGACCTCTCCAACCGGACTCTCTCGGCCCATTCCTGTCACTTCTAAATACATTGACCCCCAAATAACTACCCACCCCTCATACCTTTTTCTTTTCAGAACTTTTTCACCTACCTTTCCTCAAAAAATAACTTTCCACACAGAATTCCCACAGATGACACAGGCCCTGAATGATTTTTTCCTCAGGGCCTCCTGTGTCTCGCTAATGTTGAATAAATGAGCTCAACTTAATATCAAAATGTTTGTTCATTCTTATCAAATTTATACATTGTTCGTTAATTAAATTTAATTGTGCGCTTATTAAAATGCAAATTCGTCATCATTATTTTATCGTCAAGTGAAAAACAAACGGTCTATTTAATGCAATCTGCAACTTTACGGGTGTAAATTGACTAATAAGCATGAAAAGAATAAAGTTTAATTTTTCAGAGTATGATTTGGAAAATCCATATTACGGAACCCATATTATGGATTACAGAAATTTGAGTTTAATTTGAGCCAATCAATAAAGTTGTTGTGTTTTTTCTAATTATTTTATTGCAACAGGTATGAACTGCAAAAAAAAAGATTTATTTATCCAGTAAGTAATCGAATATTATTCGAATAAAACTTGTTTCATTTCAGACAGAAGTGTTTCAAGATATTTTATTTTTTATTTTGATATATTTTCATCGTCAATAAAAAACATGATGCCTGACTGACTGAATACACAAACAGATAAATTGTGATTTTAACAAATAATGTTGTTAGTTAATTTTTTTTTGGGGCCGAAATTAAAGATTTCAACTTTCAATGTTTTAGGTTTTGGAATTCATACAAAAAATCTCTCATCAATTTATCACAATTATTAGACCTCGGACTCGTGATGAGTGTTTTGATTTGTAGCTTAAAAAGTGACAGGCGCACGGCCTCACTAGGAATCTATTCTAAGACCCCTAATCTAGGAATCTATTTTAAGATAAATATTTTGTAAGATCGAATGAAACTGACTTGATTTTAACAAGTGGAGAGTATGTGCAAAAAACACTCATAGGGGCGTATATACCTGCCATTTTTTCAAGCTAATCCCCTTAACATCATAACGTCAATCAGTACGTCAGCAATTCCGACTGCCCTCCCCCCCTCTCCTCGATGTACGATGGCCCACCTGTAATCAGTAATTTTCTTTTGGTCCACCGAACGATTTAAGTTGGGCATCCATGATTTAGACTTTCTTGTTCGTTTTTTTTAAGAATATTATGTTGCCTATCTGCCCGAAGAAGGGGTGAAGAAGTGAGGGTGTCATTATTCTAAATTTTGTAACTCTTTTTTTACAGGACAATTTTTTAATTCCTTATTTAAAAAAAATAAATAAAATTGTCACATAAGATGAATGGTTTATAAAAATAAAGTAAGTTGGTATTTTTATGACTTAGAGGAAATTTAAGTTTTGATTTACTAAGAGAAAATTAGAAATATTCTTTTCAAGAAACCAGATACTGTCGTAGTTTTTAAGGAAACAGATGTGGGTGTGGAAATGTTATTCACGTTCATTGTTACAAATCAGAGGTTCATTTATTTGTTCATTTATTTGTTCATTTATTTTATTAACAGAGTGTTTTCATGTTCCAAAGAGTGCCATAGTATAGGTGTAAGGTATAAATTAGCACAAATAACACATTTTTACGAATTTTAATTATTAATTATAACACGTGGTTTGTCCATACAATTTAATATTATTATAAAGAATGAAAATAATCTTTCAAATCAGAAGCAGCAAAAATTATGAATAATGAGATCAACCGTAGCTTTGTCTCTATGGATTTTTTGGGTCAACACAATTGTTTTTTGGCTTTTGAGGAGGAAAGAATAATATTATTACCACCCTTCGACACGGCGCTTTGAAATATCCATTTACGTGAAGTAAAACTGTTGGTCTCAAAAGTATCAATTGCTAGATAAGGAGTGTTATTATCTCGGGGGTAGACGGGTAACGAAGCTGCCATCCATACTAATATTATAAATGCGAAACTGCTCGAGTTTGTTTATGACCTTTTCACGCATAACACAATATAAAGACTTTAATAATTCTTTCACCAATATAAAGTTAAATTATATGCGCAGACTACAGGTTGTATATGATGGTAAGCTCTGGCGTTATGAAATTATAAATATTAATATATTATATTTGTTTACGTTTTCTGTCGCTAACAAAAGGAGTTATTGCTAAAGTCAGAAAACAAATCGTTGACATGGAAACGATGTTGATATATTTGTGGGCTCTATCCTGGTAGGTACTCAGCCCCCTACCTACTGGTCGGCTACTGCTCCAGAAAATTCAAATATTAGAATATGTTTTGTTTTTTTTTCGACAAGCGTTTTGGAATAAATGTCAGATGAGAGTTCCTATATTAAAAATATAATTCGTAACGATTATAAAGACTGAATTATAAATAGAGTATTTTTTTATTATATTAACGAACTTCTCAATATTTAAATAAAAATAAACATTCGAAATGTTTGTTAGCGCATAAATTCCGAACGAATGAACAAAATTGGATAAGTAATTCTTTTTTTCTTTGAGCTATAGCATTATGAAATTTAGGTGGTAGGCGAGATGTTTGAAAACTGAATGTAAGGGAATTAATATATGGAATGCAGGAGGGGATGGGGGTGGGGTGGGGGGGGGAGATAATTGATAAGTGCAAGCGCTACAGTAATTTCCCGTAATACCACGCGAGCGAAGCCGCGGGGAAAAGCTAGTATATTATAAACAAGAGATATTAAAAGTTTTTATGATTCGGCAAAAGACTGGGATGTAAAAAAGCTCTCAAATTATGTTTACTTTGAAAAGATCATATATGGTTAACTTTCCTCAAAGGGAATCGAAGCTATAAGAAATTGTTATGTCGTTGTACACCCGAGAGACGTTCACTATAATATATATTACAGAGGCACGAGAATTTTGCAAAACTCATATGTCTTTTTATATCATCGTTGATTATACTCTTTGGATGAATAATATATTTCCACGTATTCAAGAACATTTTGTCGTAATCGCTTCATCACTGGTAAAGGATTTCTACGAAATGAAAGATTATTGGGTGTAACCCTCTTTATTCGTACATTCACTTTGTGATTGAATTCTCCAGCGGGGTTAAAAAAGGTGAAAGCGAAAAAAATAATGTAATATGGTAAAGTGAAAATTGAAACTGAATGCTTAAATTTTTTTGGAAAACAATGTTACAAATTAAATATTTCAAGGAGAGCCTTTGATAAAGTTGAACGATTAGAAATATAAACCAATTGTTTTAAATGTTTTGTTTCCTTCCAAATTTAATTATAATTATATTTCGTAAGTCGGTCCATTTTTTCAGTAATCAATAAGTATCAGTTGTTTTTTATATTTAGGCAGCACTCCAAGTGGTTCGCTACGTTTGGTGATTTATCAGGGGAGCTCGGGTTCATGGGATGAGATTTGTCTAGGTCTTGGATGCGGATGACCAGGACACACTGAACCCCAGATACCTACCCACCCTTTAAGCCCTTTTTCTTCCCAGAACTCTCCTCCCCTTCCTTTCTTTTCATTTAAATTGTAAACATAGATGGTTTTGGCATGTTGAGAGAATGTTAATGGTAGAAGAAGTCGGAGACACCTGAGGAAGTCACGCCACTATCAAGTGGACCAAATACTTGAGTCGGGCCGTGTCAAGAGCCAGAATAACAGAAGAGTAAATATGAGACGATGTATGATCGTGTGTGCAAGGAGTGTATGCAATGACCGAGTTGTTTGGCGGTCCTTTCTCTCTGCTTACACCCGTCTTGCGAAAGGGCATGTTGGTTAGCTCGATTATCTAGAAATTTTTTCGTGTGATGTGTAGTAGTTCATTTTATTTTTATTTTTTATTTTTTATACTTTTATTTTATTTATTTATTTATATACATTTTTTTTTTTATATGAAATACCGCACAAGAGTCCCAACTGCTCCCGTCTGGAGCCAGTGAGACTATGGCATCCCCAATTGGGGTATGTTGTGAGGCTGAAGGTAGTGAGGAGGGGAAGGAGATAGGGAAGAGGAAGGTGGGGAAGTACCTGGCTATTCAGATCTGGTCATTAAACAAGGCTAAAGCCATTTCAAGCAACGTTTTAATTCTGAATGGTGGTCTTACACCAGGGCGATACTGATAGTATCTTCCACTCTCTATATACATACATATTTCAAAACAAAACAATACAAAATGGTGCTTTGTCTATCCAACTGAGAAGGATTCCCGTTTCAGGACAGGCAAATTGCATATTTAGTTCATAATATTCTTAACAGATGAAAGGTTCAATTAAAGATAACACAAGAAATGAGATTATGTCCAAATAACTATTGAGAACATTAATAATTGCATTCTGAGCGTAGGAATAGTTTCTTTATGTCCTTGAAGGAGTCGTAAAGATGCGATTTTTTTAAGTTTGATTTGGAAAAAAATAATAATTGCATTCAGAAAAATGAATGGTTTCTTATGAGAAATCGTAAGGTTGAGACTCTTTCTAGGTCATTTCGGAGAAGATTTACAATTTTATAATTGAAAATATAGTATTTAAAAAATAAAGTTTTTAACTATAATGTTTAAACATTTACTAAGTATTAGAAATTACAAATTTATAAACTTATAAATGAAAGTGAATTCCCAATGTATTTATAACTATTGAATTGATATAAAGTACTACACTTTTTTTTTTTTTTAATAATTCCTAAGTAATGTAATTTATATATTTGAAAACCAGAATATATGACATATGTATTCCCAATGTAATTCTGACTATTTCTATACTTATAATATTATAAAGAGGAAGGATTTGATTGTTTGTTTGTTTGCATCGAATAGGCTCCGAAACTACTGAACCGATTTGAAAAATTCTTTCACTGTTTGGATGCTACACTATTCTCAAGTAACATAAGCTATAATATATTAAAAAAAAAATAGGAATCTTTACTAAAACTTCAATAATGTAACCCAAGGTGTAAAAAAATTACCTAAAATATTCTTTACATCACGTGCGCTGCGAAAACTATTGATGATAGAATAAAATAATATACTACAACTTTGCAAAACACATCATTATCTACAAAAAATGTCGCAACAGCATATGTCTAACTATTATAGTTATGCCACAATAAGTGTTCTATTATTTTAAAAATTTAATTGAAATGTCGCCATTAGAAAAGACTCTTTATTTGTATCTTGTTATTAATTCTTATCAAAATAAATTATTTTATATTCGAGACTGCTTTAATGCCTTTATATAACTTTTTGAATTATTCGATTCGGACATCCCATTCAAAAGATATCATGAGTTTAAAAATGTAAGTATTATACGATGAAAGCGTCACTGGGATACGGGCCGTACGAGAGGACACCAACAAACAATCAAATCTTTCCTATCTTATTATAAAAACCAAAATATGTTTGTTCGTATTTTATGCGCTGCCATACCGTTCATTCGATTGCGATGAAACTTTGGTGATTTGTTGTGCGCCCGCCCGCAAAGGATATAGGCTATTTATAATGGTAAGTTCTGACGTTATTAAATTTGTTTAAATGAAAATGAGCGTATTTCATATATTTTAGCGGCAAGGAGGAAAGGAAGGGGGGAGGGGAACGGGGGAGGTGGGGTACGTGGGTGGGAAGACAAGGGATGGGAAGGCGGAGAAGGTAGAAGGAAACGCGAAAGGGGAAGGGCACTCGGGAGGTGAACGGGGACGGACGGGAAAGGACATTCAAGGAGAATCAATAGATTTACTTGCATTGCAACGCAAGCCGTGCTTTGTGCTTTAAGTTTTAGCTTTAAGCTTTGAGCTTTGATTCTTGAGCTTTAAGCTTTGAACTTTATGCATTCAACGTTAAACTTTACATGTTGAGCTTAAGCTTTGAACTTTAAGATTTGAAATTGAATTTTGAGTATTGATCTTTCTACTTTGAGATTTGTGTTTTGAGCTTTAACTTTGAGCTTTGAGCTTTAAGCTTTGTGATTTGAGATTTGTGTTTTGAGCTTTACCTTTGAGCTTTGAGCTTTATTTTTAAGCTTTGTGCTTTGAGTTTTAAGCTTTAAGCTTTGAACTTAATTCGAACTTTGATATTAAGCTTAAACTTTGGCCTTTAAACTTTGAACTTTTGCTTTACGCTGGAGCTTTAAGCTTCGAGTTTGATATTTGAGCTTTATGCTTTCGGCTTTAAGCTTTGAGCTTTGCGCAAAGCATAAGGCTTAATGCTAAAAACTTAAAGCTTAAAACTTAAAGCTTAAAGCTTGAAACTCTGAGCTGAAGCTCAAATCTAAAAGCTAAAAGCTAAAAATTTAAAGCTCAAAGCTCAAAGCTTGAAGCTCGGAGCTTGAAGCTCAAAGCCTTAAGCTCAACACTTAAAGTTCAAAGCTTAAATCTCAAAGCTTTAAGCTCAAAGCCTTAAACTCAAAGCTTTAAACTCAAAGCTTTAAGCTCAAGGCTTTAATCACAAAGCTTTAAGCTCAAAACTTAAAGCTCAAAGCTTGAAGCTCAAGGCTTTTAAATCTCAAAGTTTAAAGCTCTAAACTTAAATTAAAAGCTCAGAGCTTAAAGCTCAAGGCTTAAATCTTAAAGCTCAAAGCTCAAAACATAAAGCTCAAACCTTAAAGCTCTAAACTTGAAGCTCAAAGGTTAAAGCTCAAGGCTTAAGGTTAAAGCTCAAAGCTTAACCCTTCAAAAATTTTAAAGCTCAAAGCTTGAAGCTCAAAGCTTAAAGCTCGAAGCTTAACCCTTCAAAAATTTGGCGTATTTTGTCAAAAGGTAAAAATGTTTCGATATATATCGACTTTGCAATAAAAATTCAAATAAATGGAATATTTGTAAACGTATCCAAAAACTAAATAGGTACTCGTTTTGAAAGGTGATGAAATACGCTTAAATAAATGGTATTATTAGAAATTACAAAAACATTTTTTAAATATAATTTTTTTTAATGTAAAATTTAAAAAATTTTAAAAATGCTCAACTGACATTTTTGATATTAAAATTACTGATCTATAGAAAATGTGTTTGTTTCGCCGAAATGTATTTACGCGCATGACTTCCGAACGACTGCACCAAATCAAATTTTACTACTGGTAAGCTCTGGCATTATGAAATATGCAAAAGGTGGCATGCGAGCTGTTTGAAAACTGAATGTACCGGGAAAGAATGTATGAAATGCGGGTGGGGGACTTGGGTAGGGGGTTCGCGGGAGGGGGAGGAGGGAAACCCGGGAGGGGGAGGAGGGAAACCTGGGAGGGGGAGGGGAATCTGGGAGGGGGAACCTGGGATGGGGGAGGGAAGGTGGAGGAGGTTGAGTGAGAACGCGAGAGGAGAAGAGAACGCGGGAGAGGAAGGGGAGGCGGAAGGGGAACGGGATGAATGGGAAAGGACACGCAGGAGAAAACAATTTATATATTAAATGGCATGGCAACGCATGCCGGGTACCAGCTAGTATTTGATATAGAGAATATCCCAGTTTAACTAAATTTGTTTTATAGGCAAGTTTAAAAAGGCAATATTGAAAACTTAAATTTTGAAATGGATAGTCATTATTATACATCTTTATTAATTACATAACATTGGTGATGTTGTGCATGTCTCGAGAACAGGCGCAGATTATAACTTATGCAGATGACATTAAAAAATTCAAATGACGACACAATATGACTAAAATAATAAGCAATCAGCATCGTATCATTATGGATGTATATACTCATAAATAGGTTTTAAGCACTTAGGCGTTGAGCCCAATTTTTCGGAAGACTAAAATATTTTGGCGTTACAGTCAAATCCAAATAAATGAAGTATGTATGAACGCATCCGTAAGGTTAAAACTTTGTTAGAAAAATGATAACATACGCTTTCAAATTTTATAATTCGATAAACAACGTTCATTTTGTAATATGAAAGTTTTTAAGGCAAACGTAAAAAAAAATTGAAAAATGGCTCACCTCAGGTTTTTTCTAATTAAAATTAGTGATAACGAAGAACAAATAAGATTAAATAGTACGTATAGATTTTATTGAGCAAATTTAAAATAAACGTTTGCTTGCATTTTGAGGTCTACAAAATATCCAAATTTGTATAATTTTTTTTCAAATTTAAAACAATACGAAATTATGTAACACACATTTGAAAAGGTGTAATAAAAAAATCGATAAATAAATATATTAAAATTTTTATACAATTTCGGAGGCAGGTATGGGAACCTCCGCCCCGGGAATCCATAATTATAAATAACACCACAGCTATAGGTCACCCCAAGTGGTTCGCTACGTTTGATGACTTGAATAAGTGCCCTCGTTCATGGGGTAGGTTTGTTTAGATCTTGGTGAGAGAGTCCTTTTGACTTCTCCATAAGTTGGCGGTGGTGAAAACATGAACTAACGCCATATCTTTATATTTTATTTTGTCAACCACCTCTATTATAGTTGTCACAGACGACAGCGCCCTTCTTTTTTGCCATATAATACGTGTAGCACTGTGGGTACCTGAAATCTCTATTCGAATTCCAATTTGAAAAAAAAAATCTAATATAAAATTCATGGTTACAAACACATGTTATTTCAGAGGTTGTTTTCAAACCTGAAATGCGGTACTTAAAAATTCCCACATTGCACGAATTAAAACACTGGTTAGTTTTAATTGTGAATTTAAATATTCTTTTCATGAACTGTCTCATTAAATTTTTAATGTGTTATTAAATTACAATTTGTTATGCCTAACATTGTTATTTTTCGTACAAAAACCGCAAAAACAACAACACTTCAAATATTAATCAATCGAACGGCACTAACTCCAAATAGAAGAAAAACAATTTTTCGCAAAAAATAAAACCATGAAAAATCGGCCTCTGTTTTGTGATGGTGTTATTGTTGACACAAAATTCCATTAATAGGAAAAACAAATAGACAGATTTGATGGACAGAGAATTTATCCAATACGCCTGTCAACACAAACCATCGAAAAGATAATTTTGACGACATCCAAATTTTGTCGTAAAAAAAATTGATCGAATATTCTTTTTTTTAGAGTTAAAAGAAATATG
This sequence comes from Glyphotaelius pellucidus, assembly GCA_936435175.1. Lineage (NCBI taxonomy): Eukaryota > Metazoa > Arthropoda > Insecta > Trichoptera > Limnephilidae > Glyphotaelius > Glyphotaelius pellucidus. The sequence goes on from OW386558.1 coordinate 5,017,402, forward strand.
ACTTTTCACTTTCAAATTTTTGCTAGGATATTTTAAGTGTAAACAGTTTTTTTTAAGGTGTTTAAGTTCTTCTCCATTTTTAGGCTGTCTGAAAGGAAATTATATATTTGTACACCGCCAATGCTTATCTTGTCACTTTTGGTATTAACAGTATTTGTTTACAATTTATTAAGTTGTCTAGTACAATTTTCGTGTACTTGTGACGTTTTTATAAATGTTGTGTGTGAGTGTGTATAAGTCCATTTTGTATTTTGTTGATTAAAAGGCAAATGTTATATTCGTACATTGTTTTTATTTTCCGAAGGTTTCATTTCCTGGTTGGTTTCATTTATAAAGTTCAACATTTAAATTTTTCTTTGGTTCTTTCGAATATACGAATATACTGCATGGCGTTTTCTCTTTTTATCACCATTTAGATCATATTTATCACTAGGCAGTAAGGGAGATAGAACGATTTCTATGAGACCTACGTGAGCTGTAAAACCATATTTTTTAATTCAAATTAGAATCATAATTATTTCAAAAATTTCGTTCCAAAGTATTTAAGTGATACACCAAGTGAGTGAAATTGTTGCGATTTATCATTAATTAAGCAATTCTTCCACTGGAGCGACCACGAGATATAAATAAATTTGCCTCGATTGCTCGAGATTTCCAGAAGATCATTTATAAAATTTTTCGCCAACATTAAAATATCACACCGTCGAATTTTAACATGGAGACATAAAAACTTTTTTTATTGCTATATAGCCAATGAATTTACCTATATTTTACCGTTTATCTCATATTTGTAGAACTTACAAAAAAATATTTAAAATATTGTTAAATTTATAATCGCGCGAATCCGGCGTGTTTGTTACTTTGAAACTCCGAGTCAACATAGAATATTTTAGATTTTTGTATGTTGTCTCTGATATAATTGATAATGAAAGGTGCGTATGTATGAAAAAATGACTTAATTTTAGCCGTAAACAGCTGATCCAAAATTCTGCGTGAAAAAAATATTTAAAAAAATTATTTTTAACATCGTTCTAAAATAGTCTACGAAGATTTGATTTGCGACATCTGTGGTCATAATAGATAAAACATTTCAATAGCTTCGTTTAAAAAAAATGATTGGCCATGGAAATGTTTTAAATAATTACAATAAACGTTTTACGAATAGTTTCAATCGCAGAAAAATAAAAGTGGTCAATTTTTCAGGTCAGAGAGTAATGAATTTTTTTCGTAATAATTTGTAATGTTGATGAACTTGAATCAAACCTAAACCAAGTCAATACGAATTCGAAATCATTCAACCGTAGGCTTTACATCACTATTGTGTGAATATTTGAATTAAAAAAAGTTTCTAATCCGCAGGCTGGTTGAGAGGACGTAACATTTCATAATAATGTTACAATGTCAACGAGAATTCAATATTTGAGTTTCGGAAAGACTTGAAATCGCCGACAATGTACCTAATATATTTGCCATGAGCAAATAAATCCTTTGGGAGGTAGGCTGGATAGATTTCTGACATTAATATGGACTATATTTTGGGTTGGTTCATGTGTATGAAAGGGAAGCTTATGTTTTTAGGTTTTCACGGCCAAAAAGTATTTTTGTTATTGTTTTTGGGGTGTTATGCCGTGTTTAGCTACCTCCTTCTTTAGCCAACGTTTCGGACAGCGTTACAGTGTCCATCATCAGGGTCATCTGCCCTGATGATGGACACTGTAACGCTGTCCAAAACGTTGGCTAAAGAAGGAGGTAGCGAAACACGGCATAACACCCCAAAAACAATAACAAAAAAATAAAAAATAAAAAAAATAAAAAGAAGGGGAAGCTTGTTGAAAACTTTTGGTGTTATCAGGGGAGTGTGAAGCCATTATATAAACATTTCACGACACTAATTGGAATTATTACGAAAGTAAATATGACGAACAATAAAGTGTAGATAAATATATCTTAATTTTGTATAATTTTAAATTTCCACTGATTGTCAAACGGCGTAACTCCCCAAAATAAAACACGATAAATATGTTTTTGTTGGCAAAACCTTTGTGATATCCTTTCAAGAAATTTTTTTTGTGGCGATCACACCATTATTTTTCGCCACCAAAAAATACATCAGAATCATCTACCAGCCACTAAGTACTTGCTAACTCTGCGCGAGGCGCCACCGAATACATACTTACCTACGTAGCATTTAACACGGCCGCTATTTACTTCCCTCTCACCGGTGTACCTAGGAACTTACGTCGACCTCTTCGATAAATCATTATTGCCACCTCCTAGAAAGTTTGCGATTCAGCAGGCGCCTGCAAATACAGCGGCCAGTCCTTTCGAGAACTTTCTCAAATAATATTATTTGGCGTTCTGGAAAGTTACTCTACCGGTCAGCTATATAAGCGCAACGGACTCAACGAGTACTAGTCTGTCTCAATCAACAGTCGGTCAACAACACTAAATGTAAACAGATCACGGTACTAGTGCCATGTGCATGGCATCCTAGTGCAGCTTCCTTCGAGGATTTACTTCAGCTCTAAGGTCCACCACGCCTACAGCTTCAACACTGCTCCACTCGGGGAGGTGACTACGAGGTTCGCCGTATCTCAAATCAAGATCCGCCACAACTTGCAGCCGCTAAGATCATCCTCTTCGCTTCACAAGGACTACCTGCAGATGGCCCAACTCACCGAGTCATCGCCGTTCACCTCTGCAACTCACGCGTCGAGCGGCGGCCTGGAAGATCAGGCCATTCTCCACCCTGCAGACCCGAGGTCTGCTCCGCCGCAGCATCACCGACCTTCATTCCATCATCTCCACCACACCTGCAACACTTCACTCTACGGCACTTCTCCGAAACTCTTCTTAAACAAAACGACTCACTACATCGACCGACTGCCTTTCATTTCGTCCTCCGTCTCTGCCAATCCGGAGTTCTCTCCCTCATCTTTATTTTATTATTGAACTTTGTCGACCGCGGTCGTATTTGGTTGGCACATTCCAGAGTGAAAGATAATCTCAGTATCGACCTAGTGGAAGACGTATTATTGAAACGTTGATAACTAGATCTGAAGAAAGGTTTTTGATGACTAAATAATATGAATATCAAAGTATTTTCCTACCTACTACTTCCCCTCCCCCGTCTACTCCCCCTTCCCGCTTACCGTCAGCTTTGCAACACACCCCTATAAGTATTGCCAGAATTTCACTGGCTTCGAACGGGAACAGTTGGGACTCTTGTGAGGTATTCACATAAAAAATACGCCATTTCTCGGGATATTACGCCGAATTGCGCTACCTCCTTCTTTAGCCGATGTTTCAGACAGCTTTTCAGTGTCCATCATCAGGTCACACATCTGCTTTAATGATGGACACTGCAAAACTGTCCGGAAAGTTAGCTAAATAATGAAGTATCGCAAAACAGCATACATCTCAAACATAAATAACGAATATACTTTTTTTGACCGTGAAAATCTAAGATCATATCTGACGCCGTAACTGTTTTTTCGCGAAATAAAAGGTAGAATAATCATTGATAAATTAGTAACAAACAAAAATGTTACAATCTTCAATGGTACCTGTTTGTAAAATGTAAGATCGAAAGATTAACATTGCTTAACGTACTTCCATAAAAACATATACATATTCATAAAAAGAGGTCTTTTCATGTTTCCCCAGATACAGATATTCTTGGGTAAGTAAAACATTCCAGGAAGTTTTGTGGGTAAATATTTGACGGACATATTCAGACGATGATGGAGTATTTACCTGGATACCTATTACTTTGGCCTTTAGCTCCCTTACGTATTATGGCAAAATGGAAATTTCGTGTTTTTCGTTTTGTACGACAAAGGTATAACGAATGCTTTCTATATAAATTTCTTTCAATTTTAAATCATTCAACATATACAACTTGTATCGAACGTGTCAAAGAAATCAATACATATAAAAAAGTATTTCTCTGATGTTTCATGAATGTGTTATGTGAATATGTTTCTATCGTTTATACTTATAATTCTGTAATGATTGTGTATCAAACGTGTCCACAAAAGCAAATGAGACAACTAAACTTTTGACTTTTGATTGATTTATTTACAGAGTTCCTAAACATGAGTTTACTGACTCTAGCATAATTATATATTGATTATCTATAGATACTTTACTTTTATTTATTATTAAGGTTGGATTATTTTTTTTTTTTTGATTTACTAGATTCTTATATTCCTTGAAGAGGTGAATCATTTAAATTTACTGAATTTAAAGTTAATGTTCTTTATACAAATAGAACGGCGTCATTTGCGCCTCGCAATCTTTACCTCATGTGGGTATTTAAAAATTTTACTCGTTTATTATAGACTTAAGGTCCTGAATTTAATCGGTAGGGAAAAATTGTTACCTAAAAACCCTACTAAAATTGCATCTTTTTTGGTCATCATTTACTCTTGATCGTCAGCAAACTGGAAAGCATAAATACATATGTGTGTGTTTGTGTTATGTTGGGAGTGGGAAGGAGGCGGTCATGTCCTTTTATTTGGAGTTCTTCCGCATTTGCCTTCGGGAATGAGGAAACCATGAAAAACCTCATCCAGGAAGATTCGGCCGGCGGTCAACATGAACCCGGTCGGCCTTCAGTGATATCGGTGTACGATATCCTGCATTGTGTGTGTGTGGGGTGTATGTCTGTTTTTATGTAGATATATACTTTATGGGACTATAGGGGATAAACATACATATACATACATACTATACAATATTATATAAATATATACATAGATATATAAACATAAGTTACGGGGGAGGGGTCTGGAGTTTGGGAATACCTACTGCTCGCTCACTCGTCGGCGTCTGAATCTGGTTCATGCCAGATGTGGTCAAGGTCCATCAGAATGTGTTTGGGTAGTCTGTGTACGTATTTGAATGTGAAGTCGCTGGGAGAATTGTATTGACCGATTTCCTGTATGAGTTTATTTTTACTGTGTCTTAAAGATTTGTAAAATCGGTCTGTCAGTCTGTGAGTGTATTCAAATAAGGTCGGAATGTCTTCTCTCGCATGTAGTCTTTTCAAATTTGTTCTGATTCTAGTGTTGTATGTGATTTTAATGCAGAGATTCTGTAGTGTCTGTAGTTTTGTAAAGTCAGATTGTGAGATGCTACTCCACACGGGAATAGCATATGTCAGCACCGGTCGAATGAGCGAATAGTAAGTCAGGAGTTTGGTTCTGGGAAGTAGCGGACTTTTTCTATTGAAGATGGGCTTCATCATGCCGAGTGCCATTCTGGCTCTTGCGTGCATCTTGGCTAGGTGAGATTTCCAGTTGAGTCGTGAGTCCATAGTCAGGCCCAGGTAAACGACTTCATCCTTCCATTCTAAGACGTGTCCGCCCATTTCGATGTTGACGTCTGGTGTCCTTCTGACGCGTTTCCTCGTGTACATGATGACTTCGGTTTTGGCCTCGTTCAGTTTGAGGCGCCACATCTTGTAGAACTCTACGAGAGCGTCGAGCGCTCTCTGTAGGTATATGGCCGCCATCTCGGCTTTCAGCGAGGAAACGTACAGCTTGACGTCGTCTGCATAGATAGACAGGTTGCATCTCTCGTCTCGGGGGATGTCATGTGTAAAGATGTTGAAGAGATGAGGTCCCAGTAGACTTCCTTGTGGCACGCCTTTTGGAATCTCACGTAGTGACGACAGCGCGTTCCTGATGAAGACTCGGAAGGATCTGTTCTTGAGGTATTCTTGTATCACTCTCGTTAGGTATATGGGCGTGTTAGTTCTGTGCAGCTTGTGCAGTAGCCCTCTGATCCAAACGGTGTCAAATGCCTTCTCCAAGTCTAGCAGTGCAGCGGCGATGTAGCGATGTTCGTTAAATCTTCTGGTGATGAATTCCGCTACTCGGGTGAGTTGATGGGTGGTGGAATGCCTCTTTCTGAATCCGAACTGCTCGTCTGGCAAAGTGTTGTTTTCTTCGTGGTGTGGAAGCAGCCTGTTGAGTATAACCTGTTCAAATACCTTGCTCAGCGTGGAGAGTAGGCTGATCGGCCGGTAGCTTGTCGGCTGCCTCTTGTCCTTGTTTGGCTTCGAGAAGGGCAGCACGGTCGCCGTCTTCCAGATCTGTGGGAAATGTCCGGTGATGAGACAGGCATTGAACAGCTTTGTGATGTATATGATGGCTTTCTGAGGTAGATGTTTGAGTAAAATGTTGTGTATTTGATCGCTCCCCGGCGCCTTATTGGTCTTCAATCGCTTGATAATGACGGCAACTTCGCTCGGTGTGCTGAAATGGATGTCTTCGACGTTCGTCTGCTCCGCTTGTTCGAGATGTCGTAGAGATTCATCTACTAGTCGATCCGTTTCCGGATCGGATAGGCCGTCCGTGGCTGCGTAGGCTCTCTCGAATCCGTCGGCGAGCGCGTTTGCCTTCTCTTCTAGTGACAGCGCCAATCCTGAGCCGTCTAGCTTCTCTAGCGGGGGAATCGTGTGGTCTTGATGTTTCAGAGCTCTTGCCATTTTCCATAGGCTGTTATCCTTTGGCGTGAGTGATGTAACTTTCTTCGTCCAAAGTTGGCGTCTGAGGTCCGTTATTTCCTGCTTGATTTCCCGCTGTAGAGTGTTGTAGGCCGTTTTGAAGTAGCCGTCGCGCGTACGATGGTAGATGCGTCGCAAGCGATTTTTCTCCTTGATGAGCGATAAGACATGCTCGGGAAGCTTGATCGTGTATGCGTGTACTTCTTTGAGAGGTATGTGTGTGTCTTGTGCATGTTGTATGATTTCCGTGAGAGTGCTTGCGGCCTCGTCGATTTCATCTGTAGAGCGCAGAGTTCCCGATGTTAGGTGAATTCGTTCATTAATCTCTTTCTTGAATCCTTCCCAGTCTGCGTCCTTGTAGTTCCGCTGTTTTCTGGGGCTCCTTGAAGTCGTTCCTCCAATACTGAAGCTCACGGGCAGATGGTCCGATGACAGTTCATCCAGCGTGCGCAGTGGCGAGATCGTCTTGACGTTTTTCTCGAGTACGATGTCCAGAGTGCTGGGGTACTGTGCGTGCACTGCGTGGTATGTCGGTTTGTCCGGCGCCATTATCGTGTAGTTGTGAGTCTGCATATGCGTAAAGAGCGTTTTCCCGTTCGCGTTGCCTCTGTAGTTATTCCAATAGTTGTGTTTGGCGTTGAGATCTCCTCCTAGAACAACAATTGGGTGCAGATTAAGTAATTTGTCCAAATCTTCTCTCACCAGAAGGTTGTGGTGTCTGCAATAGGCGGCGATGAAGGTATGCGCTCTATCCTCTATGGTGACTTCGACAATCGTAGCTTCAGTATGCTTCAGCTTCGGAGTGGGGATCCTTGTAGATGTGATGGATTGACGAACGAAAATGGCGGTGCCTCCGCCTCCTCCTTCTAGTCGGTCGTCTCGGTGAACTTCGAAGCCGGGCACTCTCAGCGGTGTGTCGGGTTTGAGATGTGTTTCTGAAATGAGAATGATGTCAATGTTAGTGTTATTTGCCAGAGCGAGCAGTTCATCGATCTTAAAGCGGATGCTGAAGGCATTCCACAGGAGGACGTTCACCATCTCGGGATTATACATGGATGGTGGTGGTGATGACATCCATCAGGATGCAAGCCCTCTGGTATATGGAGGTGCAGCTGGCCAGCTGCGATCGCACGCCATCTAGTCCCATGAGGAGGGACATCATCAGCGTGGCGTCTGGGTCTCTGGAGCCTGCGGACTGCTGCGTGTAGGTCTGCGAGCGGGGCTGCGGTTGGGGCTGAGGCTCGGGCTGCGCCTCGGGCTGCGCCTCGGGCTGCTGGGTGGCCGCTCTTCCGCCAGCCACGTGGGCCCATGAGCGTCCATCAGTCCTCGTCGTCTGCTGCGCCTGAGGATGTGGCCTGCTGGCCCCTGGTCCGGGGCGATGGGGCTGCTTCTGTCGCTGCTGGAGGGAGGCGACGTACGCTACCCTCTTCGGGCAGCCTCTGAAGTTGGCGGGATGGGGGCCTCCGCAGTTGCAGCACGCGGCGGGCTCGTCCCTGGTGGTTTTGGGGCACTCGGCCGAGGCGTGCTCCACCAAGCACTTTACACACCTCGCGGTGTGTGAGCAGTTGCGGGACCCGTGCCCGAAGTTCTGGCAGCGGTAGCACTGTGTCCCGTGCTGCAGATGGTTGCTGCGGTGCTTCTGCAGGCGGATCCTGCAGTGGCAGATGTACTTTACTGCCGCCCTCAGCTGGCCCATGTTCACTTCCTTGCCAAACTGAGCCAGGTACATCGGGTACTCAGCGGCGGTCGTCATCCTCACGACTTTGACTGGGGGGAAGCCCTGATCCGTCAGGTCTGCGGCGATCTCCTCCGTCTCGATGTTTGGCAGGCCCTTGATGACTGCCTTCTTGAGTTTTTCAGCCTCCGCCGTGTATGTATGAAAGCCGCGCGCCTCCACACGCAGCCCGTTTGTGAGAGCGCGGTGATCCGACATGCTCCGCACGAAAATGTTCGCTGTCCCGCCCCGGTTGTAGCGAAAGGTGAAGTTGGCGTGGCCCAGGTGTCCCTGTACTGTAGAGGTAATTTGGGCGTGAGTCAGGGTGCCCAGGGTCATGACCACTGGGGGGACGCGATCCTTCTTCTCGGGCTGGCTTCTGGTACCTGCGGAAGAGAAATGGGTGGGATTAGTAGTGTTGGCGCGTTTGGGTTGCGGAGCGCCGCCGCCTTCAGAAACCTCCTTGAGGTCGGAGAACCGGTTACCGACAATAACCGGTTCCGGTCCCTGCGGTGACAGGGGCCTCTTCACGGGGTTGGACGGCCTCGTCCAACCTTCCTCCTGGGTCGTCTCCATGTCCTGGGATGGCTGCTGGGGTCTGGGGGGCGGCACGTAGCCCGAAGCTGGGCCTACTGTGGGGCGGTTGCTGGGTCCGGGTGCGGGGGGGGGCTCGGGCATCACGGGGGACGGCATGGGGATGGCCGGCCTTGTCCTCGGGTCTGCGGGGTGGCTCTTCACTGGCTGCTGGGGCTGGATGGCGGGGATCGTGTACAGCACGGTCCCGGTCTTTGTCCTGCTGCGGTACTGGCGGGCGCCAGGGGGAATCACGATAGGAGATTCCTCCGGGTCTGCGGCTTCTAGCCGCGCGGAGTACATCCGCACGGCAGGAATGATATTCTTCCTCTTCTGGATTGGGATGACAGTCCTGTGGTCTCGTCTCTGTGGGGCCAGGTCGTCCTTCTTCTTCTTTGCCTTGAAAAAGGCAGTTGGTGGCGCGGGGGCCTGGGCAGTGAGCCGGTCGGGCCGGCTGGCTGCGAGGTGGCAGGTGTCTGGCCGTGTAAACACAAGCCAGACAAAAGCGAATCGGGGCGAAAGGGCGGTGGTCTCGAAAAGCGACTGTCGCAGGCGGCAGTCACAAGGCGAATCCTGATCGATCGATCGATCTGACCGTGACCTAAGGTTGGATTAAGGTCGATATTGGAATTTACGTCCCCACAGAGTACCATGCCGCCAGCCCACACAATTACTCATTACCGTGCCGCCAGCTCACACATTTGCGTTTCTTCAATTATCTTTATCAATTGGAAATATATGCGCAATTGATAATAGATGTTACATACAGCATCAAAACGGGTCCCAAACCCCTTCTAAACAACCGCTTACACTCTTCACCTGGAGCCTGCAGCCGATGAAATGACTACAGCTGAATAAAAATCTCACTATTTACGTTACCCCCACTTTGCCAGCCGTCGAGCTACTATTGGTCAACGCTGACAAAAGAAGTTCCCAAATCGGGAATAATTACGTAACCAAATTCTCCTTCTCGAAAACGAGGAGCGAAATTACGATAAATTGGTCACATTTACGACCAGTAAATAAATATCAGCGCCAAAAAATAAGTATATGCTAAAATAATAACCTGAAAACTGACATCTATCTATGTTTTCCGCACTTTGAAAAATATTTATTCCAAAAAATTGTGATTTGGTTCTAATATGTAAACATTGTACATTTTCTTATAAATACAATAAAAATAATGGGAGACGATGGTTTGTAGGAGCTGATCTGACTTGGTGAGAACTATTGCATACAATTTTTGCAAAATCTAATCGCCAAACATAGCGTTCAGGAAAAATGCCTAAACTCACATATCCTACAAAGAATAGGAAGTTTCTGGCAACAAAAGTTCAACCCAAGTCGGTCCTATAAATAGAGACCTCTATCCTTTCTCAGCAGTCCCAAAATCTACCACCAACGAAGTAACAGTCTCCTACGACCAAAGTCTACCAGTTCAAATCTATTTTAAAGTGTCTTAATTCAGTACTAAATTCGTATTCGTTCCTATATTTGGGAGATGAAATCATTTTCGCGCAGTAATAAACTGATCGTTGTGAAACTCTGTGAGAGGCTTTTGGCGTGAAAAATGTGTACGGCACCTTTCAGAAATACAGTATTGTACAAACGCCCCAATAGTCCAGTACACAACTCTTACGACGAAGTAGAGAAACATTTTCGAATCACAAAACTACTCAATAGGAGGCTTGTTGCTGATCAGATGCTCCTGTACAAAATTATTAACTCAAAAGTTGACTGCCCGGAATTGCAAAACAAAATAAATTTCCACATGTCCATTCGATATAGTAGACAAAATAACCTTTTCTATATTGATAGATGCAACACCAATTCCAATCAAAATGAATTTATGCAAAGGACATGTAACTACTATAGCAATAAATTTGTAAATATAGACACACGTGCTGACATATTTACTGCTAGTTACTGTCGCTACAGAACTTCATTGTATAACAATCTAGGTGCGAATAACACATGAATTATTTGTATCTAATATTTTTATATTACTTGCGTGGCAACTTTCCCTTATCCCTCTCCTCCCCTTACCCTTCCCAACCCAAATCCCTATTTTGCAATCTATTTCAGTTATAATCATACTTATTTTATTGTTGTGTATTGGTTTATCATTTGTTGAATTCAGATTTGTACTATTATTATTTTTTTTTTTACTTGCTGCTTAGTTCTATTTTTATTTCATTTTTCTTAAATATTCTAGTTTACATTCAGTTAGTCTTGTTTCTAAATACCTATCTGTGAACATTAATAATTGGTCTGTTTTTTGAATGTTCCTTAAATAAAAAAATAAAAAAAATAAAAAAATATAAACCTATTAAAGCTTTTTCTTGAAGTTTCTGTGGGGTATAACGAGTATGTATATATGTATCTAGGTAACGAGTAAGATGTAAGTGTAAATGATTATTTTTTGAAAAAAGGTATAAAACATATTTTGTAGATATGTATTTATTAATTTTTTAAATTTATTACTTTGCGCCCTTTTTGGGGGCTTTAACACATGAATAATAAGAAATAAACAGCATTTATTGTACATAATTGAATTGCCTCAGTAACAATATTTTATATTTGTTTAAAGATAAATTGAAGATGTCCACTAACTTGGTAAAATTATTTTCCTCATTAGTATTCTGGGCAAAGAGAAATACAAATGGTAGTTAGTCCCAGATAAAGACAAAGTAATACAATATGACTTGAAAAATAAAATATTTTCAGAAAAAAGAAATGTCCTAATAAAATACTTTTAAGTAGTTTGTCTAGTCGACAAACTAACGTTTGTCTAGTCGTTAGTTTGTCTAATGGATTAGTCACGGAGTTGAAAAAGTAATCATACGAAACAAAAACAATTTGCATTTTGGGAGGCGGGAATGGGTACCGCCGCCCCGGGAACCTTTATTGGATAACCAACACCTCTGCCATAGGTCACCCCAAGTGGTTCGCTACGTTTGGTGATTTAGCAGGGGTGCCCGGGTTCATGGGGTGAGGTTTGTCTAGGTGTTGGAGGCGGGTGGCCAGGACTCAATGAACCCCAGATTCCTACCCCCCCTTAAACCCTTTTTCTTCCCAGAACTCTCCTCTCCTCCTTTCCTTTAAAAACAAACCTCCACACAGCATCCCCAAAGATGACATAGGCCCTCAGGGAAATTATTTTCCTCAGGACCTCCTGTGTGGAGCGCATGTAAAAAAAAAAAAAAAAAACAATGAAAAAAATCAAATTAAAAATCAATTTTTTTATTGTAATACATCTGTTTCCGAATGTCTTTTAACCCCCCGATGGGCAATTTGGCCTAGCCAGGCCACATTGAACGTGATTGTGTCGAGAAAAATAACATTACAGACAACGAAAAATAGTAAATGCGTTATGCCCTATCCAGGCCACATGGTACAGTCCTTCGAGTTTTTGTCTTAATTTATTTTTTTATCATACCAACTAAACGGAAACTCATTGGCAATAGCACCATTCGATTCAGCTCGCTGAGTTGTATAGTACAATAGATGTAGTATTGTATATTGATTGCGCTTGCCAAAAAGTCAAGGAAAAAAAGATAATCACTTTTGAAAATCAAAATGGCCTGGCCAGGCCCGTCCAAAAGGGTAAAAATACATAACACATATGAGGGTTAAAACACAAAAAAATGGTTTTACTAATGATTGCACAATGCTTTTTATTATATTGAATTTCACTTTGGTTTTCTTGATTGAATGAATGTAACGACGAAGTGGAATCTTGGAAGTGGAAATTAAGCCACTTCCCGATATCCGATTGCGATAAAACTCGGCAGATAAACTCGTTGTCGATGACAATGCATTTTATTATAAAAGAAACAATACTTCTTAAATTTAAAAAATATACACTAAATAAAAATCATTAAAAAAATATTTAGGTATGTTTTAAGTTTGTCGGTTATTTGTATATTTTGTACAGTGAACATAATACGGTACCTACTTGAATTACAAAGTAATATGAATTATTCATCGTTTATGATCCAAAATTAAATCCCTTAGGATAAGGCATTATGCGTAATCTTCAACTTGTTGCCGACACGCTTCGTCTTAATAATAATAAATATGATAATCGTGATCTACATTACGTTCAAATCTTGAGGGGTTATAAATGAGAAGCCTGAGGAAGTTCTTGTAAAGTTAGCTTAGAAATGGTGACGAGAACTTGATACGAAATTATGTATGAGCACAATGCTCAAGCGAGACAATTTAGGTCAACCTTTTTACCATTCTGTACCATTACGGAGGAAAGATTTTGAACAAAATTTATAACGATAAAGCTCACCTTTATTTTACACAAACCTTCGCGGGAAAACGTATAACAAATCACCAAAGTTTCGTAGTAATCGAATGGATGGTTTACGAACGCACAAGGGACAAACGAATAAACATTCATTTTTATATAAGTATTAACCCGCGAGCACTCGCTCTGTGAGCATTTTCCTCACGGGAATTCAGAATTTGCGCCATTTATATATGTTCTTCGTTCGTCCGATAGCTGAGTTTCATACTTCCCCCGTCCCGCGCATAACGGTTTATTCTTACGGTGGTTTGTTCGGCCGGGTTCCATCGCACGGCATTTTGCTCATCGCGCGAGTGATAACGTAAGTATATTTTTTTTTATTCCAGAACGTTTTAGTTAGAGCTATGTACAGAACATGCTTTTACTTTGAGACATATGTAAATATCTTCTTTAAACACAGCAAACTTATTTTGTGGCACCATTTTAACCCAAAATTAATAATAAACTTAGTTTTTACCACTGTTATTGTTTACAAAACCAACATGTTTCGTGAGCTAAGCTCACTTCTTCAGGATTTACTAACTAATTATAAATAAAAGATGAAAACTAGTCACATTTTTGGCTTCAATAGTGGAATTGAATTGCTGCATTCTAATTTTAATGGCATTCAGTTGGATAAATTAGAAATGTTAGAGATCAGAAAGAGTGTGAATGCGAATTTGAATATTATTAATAACCAAAAATTGTTTTTAAATGAGCCAATATGTTTCCTTTTAAAATTGTTCCCTGCTGTCTATTATTTTTAATTTGTCAATGACCATTGTTTGTATCTCTTATTTATAATGAGTTAGTAAACCCTGAAGAAGTGAGCTTAGCTCAGCTTGTTGGTTTGTAAACAATAAAAGTGGTAAGAACTAAGTGTTTATTAATTTTGAATATGTTCATATCGTGCATATGATGAGAATTAATATTTTGTTATTCATTCTTTATTTTTTTTAAATTTAAATTTTTTTTTAGTTTATTCCATAAGTGCAGTTAAAAAAATGCCAATTTAATTCCTATATTTGCAATTTAAATATTATAGGTTAAGAAATGTTATGTATTTAAAATAAATATTTGATTTGATTTATCATGATTGTTTTATTGTATCTAAGTAATAATATAATTAGTAATAATATACAAAAATATGCTATAGTTTATGTACTTTTTGATTATTTATAAAACGTGAGCAAAGTGCTTGTGGGAGTTTTAAAGGTGCGAGTGCTCGCGGATTAAGAACGGTCATTTGGTTAGTCAGTTATAAGTCTGTTATTTGAAGTCAGTAATAATATTATCACAAACATAACTTTCTTCGACATTTCGTTCATATTAAACAAACGGAGACAGAGAACAGATAAATAAACGAAATAAATTGACTATTGTCTTGTCACTGCTTAAACCCAGGTGCCAATAAAATGATTCCTTCGCGCTTTCCTTCATCGGATTAAATCTGTCAGCTTGAATCCTCCCTCATTTCTCCTTTCTATTTATGTCAAGAGCAGAAATATTTCTCATTTGAGATCAAGAATCATAACAGATTTGTGTAATATGAAACGACTTGTAATAGTAGCGGATATATTACATCTATAAGAAGGACCCTCGTCAATATTGTTGAACGAAGAATAATAATATTTTCCCATTAACAACTCCATTGACAAAATTCTAAACCAAATCAGTCTGCCATATTAGGGGTAGCTGCTGTGCCTATGGATACTCTGCATAAACTACAAGTGCGCCAGCATAACTTCTTTTTTTAAATTGCGCGCCATTCAGTCGGTTGACGTCGCAGCGGAACACTAGTGATCTCGTTAGAGAGGCGAAACTATAAGGTTTTGTCACGATACAGTTTAATTACCAACATGCGTTGAAACAATATGGAGAGTGCTTTTGCCGTTGAGGCCTACTTTTCGAACGGATGTTCTGTGATCGCAACTCAGCGCGTCTACAACGTGCGTCTAGAATGTCACTTACCTGATTTGATCTTCAA
Source organism: Glyphotaelius pellucidus (assembly GCA_936435175.1). Classification (NCBI taxonomy): domain Eukaryota; kingdom Metazoa; phylum Arthropoda; class Insecta; order Trichoptera; family Limnephilidae; genus Glyphotaelius; species Glyphotaelius pellucidus. The sequence continues at coordinate 5,032,487 of OW386558.1, forward strand.
AAACTAGGTCCAAGGCGCACGTCGTAAACGCGCAGAGTTGCGATCACGGAACATCCGTTCGAAAAGTAGGCCTCAATGGCAAACGCACGCTCATCATTGTTCCAACGCACGAAGGCAATTAAACAGTGTCGGGACAAAACTTTACAGTTTCGCCTCTCGAACGAGATCACTAGCGCTCCGCTACGACATCAACCGACCGAATGGAGAGTATTTTAAAAAGGGAAGTTATGCCGTCGCACCCTGTACAAACAAAACGACCTAAAATTAAAAAAAGTGTATTAACGCTTAAGTTTTGTTACTTCCACTGCAACATTGACTACCGGTCATTTTTTTTATTTAAACTTGTGACGTACGATTGGACTTCAATCAAAGTTCATAAATCATATTTGTTACTCTTCAATCATATAATCTAAAATATACAATATAAAATTTGTCAGCCTCCGTGGTCTCGAGGCAAGACTCTCGACTCACAATCCGAAGGTCGCGGGTTCGAACCCGGCGTGCGCAAATAAATTTTAATTGATTAATTTGTGTTATTTCACAATTTATTCATTTAAAATAATAAATAGTATAATTGCGGCACGTTCCAGAGTGGAAGATATTATATATACTATCAGTATCGCCCTGGTGTAAGACCACCATTCAGAATTGGAAAGTTGCTTGAAATGGCTTAAGCCGTGTTTAGTGACCAGATCTGAATAGCCAGGTACTTCCCCACCTTCCTCTTCCCTATCTCCTTCCCCTCCCCACTACCTTCAGCCTCACAACATACCCCGATTGGGGATGCCATAGTCTCACTGGCTCCAGACGGGAGCAGTTGGGACTCTTGTGCGGTATTAACTGTAAAAAAAAAATAAAATACAATCATAAACCAATAAAAAGAAAATTATTTTTCAAGTTTATTTTATAGAATGTATTTATCATATTCAAATAGTTTTTTTCCTAATGTTTGATTGACAAAATTAAGTTTTGTATTTAGTTTTACTAGAGAAATAAAATGTTATTTCCCCATTTTTGCTATTTTAAGCTCTCTTAAGCGATAATCTATGTGATTATAATTTTTTATGCTTATTAGGCAATATTATTCCTATGGACGACACAATACTAGTAAAATTGTCAGTACAACAGTTACATGAAATATGAATTAAGTTTAAGAAATTGTTTTATTTCTGTTATCCTCGCCGCAATGAAGAAAAGAAAAGCTTAAAAATATTCCCAAAAATAATAAAGGAAGCAATTAAAGTAACGAGAAGTGGTCTTTCAATCCGAAAAGCGTCACAAATATAATTAATTCCCAAAATTGAACATTTTCAAATATTAAAACATAATTGTTTCTCTCAACAGTACGAGTATAAAGGTATTGACCGTTGATGTTAATAAAGTATTCACCGAGGAAGAAGAGTTTTTGCTTTATGAATATTTGAAAAAAGCAGCGTAGCAGCATGCTAATTAGTTTTGGGTACGGTTTGAAAACTGGAAAATTAATTGGTTGTCTTGAAGGGAAGATGTATTCAGACCCATACGCCCAATCCTAAAGCATCATCCAGGAACACAGAAGAAAACATTTAAGGACTAGAATACTGACAGAATCTCCTGAAAACGATTAAATAATGAATGAAGATGTAACAACAAATTAAAACAAAATAAAAGCTAAGGAAATGCGAAGAAAAAATAAATCGCCGAAGATAAATAGGGTTCAAAAATTCCAAGCAACAAATCGTATAACCAAAAAAAATATGTAATTGTTGATTCAGACATGCTCAGCACTAGTAAGATAAAAAAAATTGCGATTTTGCACTTGGTAAGTGCGCAGTTTGCCGAAAATATGGAAACAAACACATAATGCTGATAATGGTCGGACAACAGAGTGAAGTCAACTCAGAACCTGCTTTGAAAAGCCATTATAAAATTATAAAACATTGGTTAAATAGGTTAGGTAAGGCTAACTTAACCTATTAAAACACCAAAATTGGAAGTGTTTGTTTTGAGAAATCATTGATTTCCTACATAATAATATTATTTTGAACAAAAATTATTTTAACTGCTATTTTCAAAATTTTGGTTCCAATCAGTATTTGTCAAGAATTTGGAACATTCCATTTAACCTTTTCGTCCCGGAACGAAAAAAATCACACATGACCCGAAGGGGGGACCCCAATTTGTTTTGCATATTAAAGGGTGTTAATGACATATTTTTTTTGTAATTTGTTATGATAATAATAAGAGGGAAGTATAATCATCGTATTTCAGTAGTCATTTTCAAAATCGTTTCATAAATAAAGTCATAATTAATATTCTAATGAATTTAGACCATAACGTGTATTTTTCCGTAGAAAACAGAGAAGGCGGGCCGATAGCCAACATAACACCTTGTTTCCGAATCTCGCCTGGCGATTGGCGTTCACCGGAAACGACTCAGACCGAATGATCTTTGACCGGCAAGCGAACATTATAGCATTGTAAAAAGAGCAAACGAGATGCGCAGTGTAAACGAACGCGATCTAGTCCTTTCCACTAACAACTTAGAAATTACTTAGCTATCGCTTAGAATTATCCCGATACATTCAGCAGATAGGGACGGGGTACGCCCGAACAGAGGGGAAGGGGGCGGGTGGCACAGATTATTCGCCGGAATTTGTTATAAACTATTTAATTTTAAGAAAAGTAGTAATGCGATATTAATTTTTTTAATGCAAATCGACAACCAAATAGTTTTTCTAAGGTTACTCAAATTATTGAGTACGTGGTTTAAAAAACAACATAGATACAGCGTAAAACTCTCGTTAGTGTAGGTGCGTTCCCCCGGTCAGGTAAGGAAGTGTTAAATGAGACACGAAACAATAAAAGGTTCCGCCTTTTTCACCACTAATTAATTCAATTTGACTTCCAATGCTGAACGGAAATGACCGAAACCAAAAAATTGGAACACGTTTCTACAAGATGCACGCAACAGAGCCTATATTGTCCGTGAACTGCCTTTAGGTGGATGTAAACCAAACGAGCAAACGATCGAAGCTCATTCTAGTCAGCTCTTGCAAAAAATTTCGGTGTAAATAGTTACAGAGCATTCTTTCGATGCTCTGAAAAGGTTCGCTGAAATTTTGTAAAATGCTCGTTTTTTTAAATAACCCCGTAAGTCTGCCGAAAATGCACTTCTTTGAGTTCAAACACGATCACTGTTCGAGGCGGTCTCTTCAGAGTGTTATTGTGTTCTTGGAACTTGCGTCGATTTTTTTTTCTAATTATGTATTGGATTTACGAAAAATATCTACAAATGATGGAAGCGATCCAAAATTTCGAATGTTTTCTAAGATTTCAAATTTCTATGTCCGGAAAAAATTCATCGCCCACCAACATCTTTTCTTGCTTCTTTTTTTCGATAAATGAGTCATAATGAACGATAAATGTAGCACTTGAAATCACGATATCGTTCCGCTGTCGGACATGGTGTAGTGAACACTACTATCGATTGTTGACGAACGAGCAATGAACATTCGCTCGCTTAATCTAAACGTCTCTCCCCAGAGCATCTGCAGAAATGCTAGTTTTTGTTGTTCACGTTTTTGTTCTTTGTTCTTTTGGTGTAAATCAGTGATTCCCAAAGTGGTCCAGGTAGACCCCTAGGGGTCCACGGTAGACCCGACGGGGGTCCACGTAGGCGCGATACAGAAATGAGGGTTCACAAGTTTCGATGGTTTCGATTGACGATCCCGTGCCCCCAATTCATATCCCATCCATAACAGAGCGAATGGCATACAGCGCACGTTGTTGTACCGGTTACGTATGAGATCTTAAAACGCCCAGCTAGGTAAGGAGGGGGGCGTAATGGGATATGGCACGGGAGGGTATGGGTCCCATCCCAGTACAGTAAACCCATATCTCACTACGCCCCCCTCTGTACTGGGTTGGGAACATACCCATACCCCCGATCCCATATCCCAATACGCTCCATCCCTTACCTAGCTGGGCGTTTTAAGATCTCATGCGTAACCGGTACAACAACGTGTGCTGTACGCCATTCGCTCTGTTATGGATGGTATATGGATATGGGGGGATACATGCCACGACGGAGGGGGCGTAATGGGATATCGGACGGAGGAGGTATGGGTATGTTCCCAACCCAGTATGTTCCCATGGGATGGGAACATACCCATCCCAGTACAGAACACCCAGTTCCATGGGATGGGAACATACCCATACCCCTCCGTCCCATTTCCCATTACGGCCCCTCCGTCGTGGCAAAAATAATCTTGAATACTGGTCCATTTTGCCCCCGTTTGAAAGTCGTAGTGTCAGGGGGTTCACCATGGCAACTAAAATTTTGAAAGTGGTCTACGAGAAAAAAAGGTTTGGGAACCTCTGGTGTAAATGGTGAAAATGAATTATCACAGAGATAAAGAAAAACGCCCTTGTTTCAGGTCTAGCTTTATGGTCGTGAAATCTACCATTTGATTATCATCCACCCCAACCCGAATAGTCAGCGCCATTAATTTCGGCTAAATCCATAATTGCCAGGGAGATTATTCCGCAGATTATTAACCGCATGAATTCCGTGTGCGTTTGATGTGAAACGATGTATTTATTAGCTGCTACATACCAAATGTCATTCCAACCGCTAATCACTCTGTTAGCAGTTTAACAAGGTTCAAGCTGCATTCTTCACCCTCTAGATTTGTATTTTGAGAGGAAAAATAATTTATTGATTTTTTTTACTTTATCTCAGGGCTTACGTCATCTTTGGATGTGCTGTGTGGTTGGTATTTTTAGAGAAAGGAAGGAGAGAAAGTTCTGGTAGGGAAAAAGTATCAAGTAGGAATCCTGGGGTCAATATGTTAAGGAGTGACGACCTTATGAATCGGGTCCCGATCCTGTCCGCACACGCAGAGTCCGGCTGGAGAGGTCAAAAAGTCTTCCAAACTAATCTCTCCCGATCCGGTCCGATGTGCAGAATTATTCGCCGCCAAGACAAACCTTACCCTAAGCTTAGTTACCAAACGTAGCGGACCACTTTGGGCGATCAATAGAAAGGTTGGTAGTTATTTCCGCCATCATTTCCGCCTCCCAAATTTAAAAAATTTGGGAGGCGGAATTGATTATATTTGCACTTTGGATTTAAATTGTTTGTATTAACTGAATACCTACGATTTTGATTTTAAGAGTTTTTTCGATTGGTACAATCTAATTATTTTCCTGTTTTTAATTACTCTTAGCACTTTGGAAACTTGTTGGATTTGTAAAGTGTTGATTAGTTTACTTTATGGTTAGGTTATTGTATCGAACGTGTATGCAGCCCAAATAACGCAAAACAGCCTTCTGACCGCTGCGGAAGAAAAACAGCTCTATTTACGTCGCATCCCCTCCCTTTGCCTCTTCAGCTGTCCGTCGAAGCAAAAACTTCCAGCCAATCAAAGCGCCCGTTTCAATTCTATATTTAAATGAACATTTATTTGTGTAACTAATATTAAATTTACGCAAGTCCTGCCAAAGTAAACTCAAATAATAATATATAAATTAAAAGACTGGACTCGCGCACATACTCTTAAGATAAAATTAAATATGTGAATGTTATCATTAAGTAGCTACAAAAGGTTTTTCCATACTTATGTCGAGCTTAACACCCACGGGTTAATATTGTATAATTTTTACTGTATTTAATAAAAATTCAAGGAAGGCGTAGTTAACATGAAATGGAGCGGCCAAACGAGTTATGTTGCGTACATAAATCAATTTTATCATTTAATTCTCACCGGAAAACACACAAAGCTGCAAATAAATACATAACATAACAAGGGATAGTTCCGACAAGTGTACCTCCAAACTGCGCACGGCTACGCTTACGTATATATACAGCGACAAAACCTCTCGTACAGCAGTTACTCACGGACTCTCTCACAAGTCACTCGGATTCTCACGTGAGTCACTCTCACAGAAGTCACGCTCGCAGTCGCATCCGAACTTTACTGACCGCAACATCTGCTTTGACCGCTTCTTCTTGGACCGCTTCTTTCTGCCGCTACAACTCTACAAATCGCCTTTGACTTTCCTTGGACTACCGAATTCTCTCTCCTGGGATATCAATCAGATCAGGTCCTGAGACTACAAACCCAACGCCCGTATTTTACAGTCAATAAAGGACACCCGTCCGATAAAGTTATGTTTCCAGTAGTAAAAATTCTTTTGGATTTAGTTTTCAAAGTTAAAAATTCAAACAAAAACATATAAACGTAACAATTCTTACAAATTAAGTGGGATAAATGAATTCTTTGAAAAATAAATATTTTTTGTGAAATGTATGTTGGTACAAATTTGTTATTATTTTTTTTCAAAAGAAGCAAACACGTTGTGACTTGACATTTTAAATAAATAATAAGAACGTATTTAGTTCTAAGTCACTTTATTGATATTTTTTTAGTCTACTGGTTTCGGTGCCTCCGAACCATCATCAGGACTGTTATAAAAATGCTATCAAATACAGTAGTACCTACAAATTTATACAAATTGTTAATAAATGGCTTTAGTCGTGTTTAGTGACCAGATCTGAATAGCCAGGTACTTCCCTACCTTCCTCTTCCCTATCTCCTTCCCCTCCCCACTACCTTCAGCCTCACAACAAACCCCAATTGTGGATGCCATAGTCTCACTGGCTCCAGACGGGAGCAGTTGGGACTCTTGTGCGGTATTTCATGTAAAAAAAAAAAAAAGAAAGAAAGGGACATTGCGTCAGTTGTGGGAGGGAGGTGGGGGAGGGTAGTGTGGGATAAGCAAAGTAACGGGAAACATACTTATAATAGGGCGGCAAGTTTAATATAATTGATTATTAATGATTTCTACTTTTGAGTTTACCGATTTTTTTTATTTCCAAAGCTTCTTAAATGTTAATTTTTAAACCTTTTCCTAATTTTTAATTCCTGTATCACAGTTAAAAGTGTGATATTTATCAATTAAATGTTCCGCGAACTCTGAAAAACCTGAATTAGTTAAAAATATCAATAAAATGACTTAAAACTAAGTATTTCCTTTTAATTTATTTAAATTTGTTTTTGTTCTTGAAGTGAAGATGATCTGAACAAAATTGCACCAGGCTACCATCTCTCTTTCTCATTCTTCCAACAACTTGATAACTTATAATGAACTTGAACCTTGTGAAAATAAGCTTTCCATGGTTGGGAAGTTTCCATTTGTCGAGGATTAGCAGCAGATGCGCCGACAATATAATTGCCCACAGTTGTTGAATTTCAAGTAGATTCTGTTTCGCCCAACGAGATATATGTAGATATGTAAGCAATTTAATATGCGGTTTGGTAAATAAGTCGTGAGCAAGAGTTGGAGAAACATCTCGTTATTGTGCTGCCGACAGTAACTGTGAACGGATGTTCATCAATAATGCATGAAGTTCGTTACGATTTCAGTTCATAAATAATTTAATAATAAAAATAGCATACACAAAGGTACGTTTCTTGCAATTTTTGTTTTTGGTAAATCTGTACATGTCACGACAATTTTTATGCATTGGAGGGCACCCCACCACTTTCCCAAAGGCGTTATAAGGAAACGTATGGTTTCATTCTGTTTGGAATTATAATTGTCCTTTTGAAATTCCTACCCACCTCCCTCCTACTACCTACAGTGCAGTTTCAACCTTCGAACAATACGCAGTCTATTATTATGAAGTTCATATTTTCAAAGTGCAAAGATAACCTTTGGCGGATAAGCAATGTATTATTATGAAGTTCACATTTTCAAAGTGATAATTACATGTGTATGCAAAGACTTCAAATAACTTATGTTGATCATACCATCTGTACAGTTTGGAACATTTTATGTGAATTCTTATGTGCACATCAATCCAGCCCGCTACATCAACTACAGTGAGTTTTTTACGCTATTCCTATTTCCCTACCAAAAGAAAGTTCCTAACACATCCTTCACCGCACACGTCAAGTCTCTATTTTTTGTTTTAACGAAGCTACATTTATTTGAACGACTCTTGACCCTCCAATATCCATGCTTACGGGGCCAGTAAGCAGTATGCAAGTACTTACATTAACATAATACAAAAGAGAAGTAGAAGGATCAGCCCGTGGAACAATTCCTCGGAAATCGGTAACATAAAAAAAATAGAGATAAAAGTGTTAGTAAGATTAAAAAAAAATAAGAGCTGCACCCAGTTGAAGAAGCCTTCTGGAATAAGAGAAATAGCGAAAAAACAGTGATATTATAATGAAAGTATGTACAATAATAATAAGTTGAAGAAGCCTTCTGGAATAAGAGAAATAGCGAAAAAACAGTGATAATATAATGAAAGTATTTACAATAATAATAAGTTGAAGAAGCCTTCTGGAATAAGAGAAATAGCGAAAAAACAGTGATAATATAATGAAAGTATTTACAATAATAATAAGTTGAAGAAGCCTTCTGGAATAAGAGAAATAGCGAAAAAACAGTGATAATATAATGAAAGTATTTACAATAATAATAAGTTGAAGAAGCCTTCTGGAATAAGAGAAATAGCGAAAAAACAGTGATAATATAATGAAAGTATTTACAATAATAATAAGTTGAAGAAGCCTTCTAGAATAAGAGAAATAGCAAAAAAACAGTGATAATAATAGTAATAATGCAAGTATTTACAATAATAACAAGGTATTCGACAAACCACCAGGCATTTCCAATGACAATGAGCATGGCTATCGGCCCAACCGCAGACGAGGTCCGAAGTCCGCGCCCTTTAGACAGAGCGCGGAATTGTAACACAAAAAATAACTATTTTTTGAAAATTATTTGGTTAATTGTAACGTTATTGCCACTACCATTTTATTTATTTGCTGCTATTGGCACAGCCATTTTTAATTTTACACTATATTTTGTCTAGTAAAATGCGCCGAAGAATTACAGAACAACAACAAAAACAAAACAAAAGCTAAAAATAGAAATTCTAGGCCCTTTTTTAACAATAGCTCCACACATGAGGCCCTTTGGAAAAAGTTCCCCCAGGATCTACATCATCTTTGGAAATGCTGTGTGGAGGGTCTTTTTAGGGAAAGGTAGGAGAGGAAGTTCTGGGAAGGTAAAGGTGTGAGGGGTGGGTAAGAATCTGGGAGTCAATGTGTCCAGGAGTGAGAGACGTATGAATCCGTCCCTCCCATTGCGTTTCAAGATGATGGATCGAGAGAATCCGACTGAAGAGGTCCAGATTATATCTGCCAGTAGGCTAGCAAATGCATTCGTCACCAACACCATTCGACCCCAAGAACCAAACGTAGCGAACCATCTGGGAGACATGTAGCCGGGATGTTGATTATCCAATAAATGGTTTCAGAACAGCGGTACCCGTACCCGCCTCCCAAATTTTAACTGCCCCAAATTGGTCCGGTCACTCTGTCTTTAAGTTGCTCGCCGGAAATTTAAAACTCGATAAAATAAACATAAAAATACGGCGACTGAAATAATTTCATTAAAGAAAACCTAAAATGGTTTTGGTAATAACGTGACAAGATAATTTATCTGGTAAAATGCGCCGAAGCACGACAAAACTAACTCAATTACAAAACAATAACAAAAGAAAAGAAAGTCTGGGCGTTGATAAAATAAACAGAAAAATATGGCGAACACACGAGTTACTTACTGAAATAATATCGAGAAAAAACTTAAAATGGTCTTGGCAATAACGTATCAAGATAATTTGTCTGAAAAAATGCTTCCAAGCATGACATAACGACAACAAATACGTAACAAAAACACTATCAAATAAATTCTGGCACCTGATAAAATAAACAGAAAGATATTATGGCGAACCAAAAACTCACTGAAATAATATCATGGCAGAAAAAATAAAGTGATTGTGGCAATATGCGTATTTACCGGACAATTTGTCCGGTAAAATGCGCCCAAGCATGACATAAAACAACAAATACAAAACAAAAATAAAATAAAATCTTTGACCTGACAAAATAAATAAAAAAATATGACGACCGAGAAATTCACTGATATGGAAGGAAACATAAAATGGTTGTGGCAATAATATAAGGAAATGTACCTGGGTCAGAATGGCATCTTAAAGGCCACTCTGTACACGCAACGCCTGTGGGTCTCGAATTAGTATGCCTACGTAGAACCAAATGCAACGGTAACTCACAAAAGGTATTTAACGTTCTTTCCCCACGATATTTATTCTTGTGAATTTCGTCAGTATTTTTTATGACAACAGACATTCGCTGGATGATTGTAGTACGATCCACGACACAAGTCCGATATATTCCATTAAATAAAGAACCGCTTTCTACGGCGATACATATGAAAAAAACAGTATTATTCGATCCCGTAAGGGCGGTGCGTATATTACGATCGTTAACTTTTGACTGACGTGATTGTTGTCGGTTGGCGGAAAACGTAGACCTATAGGTGCGAATTCAATCGTGGTTGAATTCTGGCCGAGACATTTGGCGAGCAGGAAAAAACCCATCAAAATCCCATTCGGCGTTACGACACAAATAAGGTATCAGGACAATTTGTTTGGTAAAATGTGCCCAACTATGACATTACAACAACAAATACAAAACAAAATAAAATAAATTCTGGGACATGATAAAAAAAACAGAAAAATATGGCGATCGAGTAACTCACTGAAATAATATCACAGAAGAAAACATAAAAAAGGGCTTGGCGAGAAAACGATCGATACCTGTTATACAATGGCCGCATGATGAAACAACACAGGCGTGAATATAACGTACCAATATTACGTAATAATTCAGAATAACACAATACACGTGAACGGACATGGAGAGAATTAGAAATCCAAATTTTAGCGTTTTTTTCCAATATGAAATTTATTTAGCACTCACTAAACTTTTCAAATTTAAACCTACCTGTTAAAACGGATTTGAATTTTGTGTTTCCGATATTTGAAATGTTAGTAATGGTGTAATTATCTCCAAGTGCAATTTCATCCAAGTGTAATTCTGACTCATTTTTTTTCAGGTTGTTTTTACGTTTTAAATTTTCACCAAAATTTGGCAAAATAATACGTGTGTTACAAAATAATTAAAATAAATTAAATTTGGCAAAATAATACGTGTCTTGGTAACCTTAAACTGCTTTTGGCAAGACAGAAGTGACAAATTTCAAGAATTTTTGACAAAACAGTTTTTCGTGCCCGATTTTGGTCCGCAAAACTTAGTAAATTTTGCGAACCAGTCATCAATTCAGCCTGCGCTTCACATACTTCCCAAACATATCAATAGACAACTGATTAAAAGTGAAAGGTTAGCTACATTTCTTTTATTAACCGTAAAATTTGAATTTGCATTTTTACCGCGGAATTTCAATCAAAATAGGGTGGTTAGACACGCCATGGGGGGGGGGGGGGGGGTGAAGAGAAACGAGATGTATGGTGATTAGAAACGACGTTTGTGGTGGCTAGAAACATGTTTAAAAAGATTTTGTGGTTTGTTTTAGGAAAGCCATCTTTAACTTTATTCCATTACTCTACAATATGCCACGTTCCTTATTTTTAATCCAAACGACATTTTTTTCCATAAAATAGAAAAAATAGAATAAGCTTTAGAAGATGTATAATGAAGAAAAAAAATTTCTTGTACACAGGGACAGCTAAAAACACAATATCAATTATTTCGAACTGTATATAGACACGCATTGCCAAAAAGACTATCCAGTAGATCAGTTAAATCTACACATTATCATAAAACGGGTAGTGTTATTTTAATTGCCGTAGTAATTCATGTAGCTTTGTGCGTTACAAATAAAGTAAATTTTCTAAAGTATTTCTATTAAAATAATATAATAAAACCCAACTGTGAGGTGAATAGAAACAACAGTTTTATTTTAATTTCTCAATTAAAATGCATATTTTATATTATAAGTAGGTAGAAACGAATAGACTAACTGAATAAACATATTTCTAAGACATTTTGATATTTTTTATATGAATACCGCACAAGAGCCCCAACTGCTCCCGTCTGGAGCCAGTGAGACAATGGCATACCCAATTGGGGTATTTTGTGAGGCCGAAGATAGTGAGAGGGGAAAGAGATTGGGAAGAGGAAGGTGGGAAGTACCTGACTATTCATATCTGGTCACCAAACACGGCTAAAGCCATTTCAAGCAACGTTTCAATATTCTGAACGGTGGTCTTACACCAGGGCGATACTAAGTATCTTCCACTCTGGAACGTGCCGCAAATATACGATATATTATTTTAAATGAATAAATTGTGAAATAACACCAATTTATCAAATAAAATTTATTTGCCACGCCGGGATTCGATCCCGCGACCTTCGGAATGCGAGTCAAGAGCCTTACCGCTGCACTACGCCGGTCATCATATACTTTGAACTTACAGTTCTTTAACTTAGGTCGAAAATGTGCTAAACTGTTCTCAACCTCCCCATTCTACGGATCAATTATTCATTGTATTCAGGCTTAAATTCATTTTCAGACGGGTTTCCTTGTTTTATTTTAAAATCGTCTAAAGCCGGAAAAATTTTCAAAAACATAAAAGGAACATGAAATTCAGTGGATTTTTTATATTTATTTATTAAATGTGCTTTTTTTAGCCTTTAGCTGTTTGTCTCTAAATATTGGATCACTGCAAACTTTGTTTAATGCTTTCATTAATTACAATAGAATTCGTCCTTATTTTTAAGTCACTAGAATTGCGAATGAAAGTAAGAATTTAATTTGTTTTTAATTGGGTTTCAAATTTTTCACGAATGTTGTGCGGAAGGTAGTAGCTTGGTGGTCAAAATCAACCTTATCAAACTTAGATTAGCATGCTTAACAAAAATTTATTTCTCACTTAAGATTGTGGAGAAACCGAAAATGAAATGTCAGCGCGGCCTTTTTCTGTCAAAACTAAAATTTTGGTTTGAGGCAAAAATACCAAAACAAACTGAATAATGATTTTTTTTAGTCAAAAAGTAAAGCAAATATATTCTTTACCGTTCTAGAAAATATTTTCAAACTTAAAAAAGAAAAAGTTTATTATTTTTGCCACAAATCCAAATTTAATTTTTAATGAAAAAGTCTGCTCAGCCGTTCTTCTGGTCCATAACTATCCATTAGGCGAAGGTTTCTAATAATATTATGTCCTAGGCCATTGTATTGATTCATTGGCTAGTTATGTGAAAATTTTCCTTTGTGGTGAATTCTGAGTATAGTGCGAAGTGTGTCTCCGTTTGTTCTAGTTTATTCAGTTTAATGCTTTCTTGTTTTTGAATAAGGTGTCAGAAATAACACAGTCGTGATATTCACTCGCCAACGCACTGTTAGAATAACACTTGGATGAAATTACACACCGAGATAATTACACGTACTTAAACTACAAATATCGGAATGTCAAATCCGTTAGGAAGGTTTCAAATTTCAATCAAGGTTAGTGTATCTGTTTTTTCGTTTGAGATTTTGTTAGATCGCTTTTTTTTGTAATTATTGTCCGCGAAAGGTAAATTCACAATCAAATGTTTGAGTATTAGGCTCAGAAAGTTCTGAGAGAGAGAATACATATTCAAATAGGTATGTTTATTGTGTATTTCTGTATTAGTACGTAGTGTTTCAAATATTAAAATGGGTGATTTTGTGGTCCCTTTTTTATCAAGTCACAGAAGAAAAATTCTGCTAATCAACAAAATATGATTCAAATATATGTAATTGTGATGAAACTTTATAATGTGATGTCACGCTCTAATTAAGCGATTAGGTTTTGAGTTTCCGGACCTTCAAAACGGATGTTTCATATAAAAGCAAAGCTGCTAAATTCCGAGAAATAGGGAACTTAATTGCCAAAAGTTCCAGTATGTGTGTGTTGAATTAGATAACGTAAAAGGAAAATTACACCATGTGAAATAATTATTAAATTATAGTCCTAGATGTATTGCGATCAGTCTGCTTTGTTGGGTAACAATTAATTAAAGTTGTAGTTATAACGACCAGAATGCTTTAAAATTTTACAATTCAGGGGGCGGGTATGGGTACCGCCGCCCCTGGAACAATAAATTGGATAACCAACACCCCTGCCATAAGTCACCCCAAGTGATTCGCTGCGTGACTTACCAGTGGTGCCCGGGTTCATGGGGTGAGGATATTGCGTGGCGGGCCTGATCGGGTGGTTGAGGGAGACTTTTTAATTTCACCTGCCAGATTCTCTGGACCCGTGCCTTGCATTGCAGTGGGAGGAACGGATTCACATGCCGTCACTCCTGGACTCACTGAACCCCAGATTTCTACCCATTCCTTATATTCACCTTTTTCCTTCCCAGAACTTCCTCTCTTTCCTTCATCTAAAAAGGCCCTTCACACAGCATCCCCAAAGATGACATAGGCCCCGCGAGAAACTGTTTTTCTCGGGGCCTCCTGTATAAAAAAATAAAAATAAAATATTTAAAAAAACTCAGGACTTTCATACGTTGGCATTTTGTTGTGTAATTAAGAAATCATTTAATTTTGATTTGTTTTTCGTACAAATTCCGATCGATCCCGAAAACTGATATATCCGAAGTACGCTGATCCGATGTTCTGACGCCATACGCACGGTCAGGCTCGTTATTGGACAGGAAACTTGACAACTGATTTGGGTTTGTGACGTCATGTGATGCTTGAACTAGTTCATCTCACTTACAATTTCAAATTGAGGCGTTTTGACTGAATTATAAAATGCGAACCTTGTTAAACTTATATTACTGCTAGCTGACCCGGCCACGCATTGCTTTGGATAATGAAACACAACGCCATCTACTGGACGGTCACACCACCATCTGTTAATTTGCATACAAATCAAATCTACACCGCCCGCCTGCCAGCATGCATCCTCCATCAAATACAGACATTATCCTTTAATTACATATTTCAACCAATTAACACAAAAGCTTGACGGGTTATATGCTTTAACCTTTCTCGTAAATCACTTTATCTATTGGTGAAAACCGCATGAAAATCCGTTCAGTAGTTTTTGAATTTATTGCGAACAGACAGAAAGACGCGGCGGAGGACTTTAATTTATAATGTGTAGAGATGAAACGTTCGTTGTAAGAAAAATGATCACGTACGTGATAAACGTCGGCTAAAGAAGGAAGTAGCACAACACGGCATAACACCCCAAAAACAAATAACGAACATACGTGATCATTTATTTATTTTATTTATTTATTTCAACGCCCAAAGGGCAAATAAAGAGTTGACGGAATACAAATAACATAACCGTATATGAAACAAAATATATTTTATATAAAATGTAAGAGTTGACAGAAAATTGGTAACCCAGGATATAAGTTAAGTAAAAAGATAATCTGCCCATATTCACCAAATTAACAATTATATTAATAAAAATGTTTTAAATTGGTGTTCGTAACAGTTTATAAAATAGGTAGAAATATTTAGCACATATGTCGTTTGAAGTTTGACATGTTCAAATTGTTGTCAAATACATCCATATTTGTTACCAAGACCTTGTAAAAATTGTATTGGGGAAAGCAAGCTATAATTGGAATGAGATGTATGTACACAAAATGTTAATTTTTGTCTAGTTGTCCGTGTAGATACATGTAAATTTATTAAGATATTATTATTATTAATTGCAGAAATTCACAACAATCGAATTAAGGTTAGGTCGTTTATTTTTCGGTTGTTTTCTATAGGTGGAATACTTAAAATATTCATCAACGTTGGATAATTTATGTGCTCTAAAGGGATTTTATGTTGAAAATTCACCCAACATAGTGATGTAATTAATTTAGTTAACATCATGATGAATAAGCTAGTGGTGGATCTATTAGTTAATTTACTATTCGTAGCTTGGTGGCAACTACACGTAGCATTAATTTACTAAACATACTGTCTTATTCGAGCGCTTGGTCAATACAACCAACCTCGTAGTTTCACGAAGAGGTAAATTGTACCAGAATTTGAACAAGATGACAAACAATCATTCCCAGCATGACACGATCTGGTATACAACTAAGGACCGCAAATGAGATGTAATCCAATCCCTTCACACTTCTGATGGATAAATTCAGTGAATTTTCTTTATCTCTTAAGTAATTATTTTCTTTTAGGTACAAATTTATATTGCTGTTAAGAACTTACTGGAAAGAGAAGCGTTAACCCTTAAGTACCGACCGGTGGTCTGACAGACACCTCGAGCTTTCGAAAAGTCTAGTTAGCTATGTTAGCGTAGTAGTATTACCCTGTACTTCTCTTTACCCCTCGGGTAGTTGCCCAACAGCATTCGTGGAGAATGGCAGTGTCGAAGCGTACGATATCGGTAAGTTATGGCTGTTCAAGATCGCGAGTGGTCTGTCAGACCACACGTCGCGGTCGGTACTTATGTAACTTTTTTTGGCTACGAATTTTTTCAGATTATATGGGTTTCTTCTTTTATTTTTAGTCAAATTTTACAATGAATCAGCCATGATCTTCGGGCATGAAACGAGCAACCTCATTGAAAATAACAATGTTCCTGTCACTAGGAAGAATATAAAACACGGCCTCATTCCAAAAGAATTGCGCTCGTCGATAAAAGGAGTTCTTGGTCAGATGCGCCGGAACACGTTAGGAAGAAAATGAAATAGAGGGTTACCAACCTAGAAAACTCTATCATATCTGTCCCTCAAAGCTAAAATGCGAGAATGCTTACAATTGTAACACTTGCACGAAACATGTGTGTCTTCAATGCAGCGAGCCTGTGTGCAAAGACTGTTTGTAATATTTGAAAGTTCCTATAACTTGATGCGTTGTGGTTTTTCATAAATCTGCTAATTATTTATGTTTCCTTTATTTTCATAATTATTCTAGTTATTTAACTTTAAGAATAATTTATTTTTGAGAAAAAAAAACAGTTTAATTAATATTTATTGAGATTGAGGTAAAAGTCAATTTTTTATTCCAAATATTCGACGTCTGTGATTTAAATGCTTATAATTATTAAAAAATGCGTAAATCTTTATATTTTATTTTACTTAAGCAATTAAAGATATATAAACAACATTAATTTATTTGCAGCACGTTCCAGAGTGGAAAATACTCTCAGTTTTGCCTTGGTGAAAGACCACCATTCAAAATTGAAACATTGCTTGAAATGGCTTTAGCCGTGTTTTATGACTAGATCTGAATAGTCAGGTACTTCTCCACCTTTTCTTTTTTAATTTACTTCTCTCCCCACTCCCTTCAGCCGCACAACAATTAGGAATGCCATAGTCTCACTGGTTCCAGACGGTCGGCAATAGTTGGGACTGTTGTGCGATATTCACATACAAATAAAATCTCTAGTTGATATCGATTTGCAGTAATACGTAAAAGTGAACCGTCTATCCCGCACAATACCCAGAATACTCAAAAAGGTATTATTTTATATCAAATTTAATATGTATAACCCAGACACGTGTAAATGATTTTTGATTTATGGTGAGTATTCGAATATTGCTTTCTTCATTATCTCAACACTTAACCTTAGTAAATGTCTGAATAATCAACTGGATGGTCGATATGAAGGCTATAGAGTCATTCGCATTGGTCGAGTACTTTAGTCAAGAAGTGAGTATATTAGTAACTAAACGTGTCCGAACACCACAATTTTAGTAGAGTAGGCTAATCAGCTCTTTAGTCGATTCAATCCATTTAGTTCTATTCTTTCGGCGAGCAGCGACCCCTACCACGCGTCCTTGCGCACTGACATGCGCAAACTTCATTTGCGCACAGTTCATTTGTAGACTCGCGGAAATGTTGTGGCATTGGAGTGAAGATTCCACTCTAAAATTATTTATTTATGCTGCTCTTAATCTCTTTTCGTGTCCATAATATATTTATTTTCATCTTACTAATTTATTCTACCACCTCTTCTAAAATTTTATCTCTTCTAAGATTATAACATGGTTAATTAGCGAATTTACTTTGTTTTGTGGCAGCCCGTCATCCGCCGTTATCTTGCGCCGGGCGGCGGGCACAAATAATGTACTCTACTTGAAAGTGATGTGAACGATTTTCGGCGATTCAAGTAGCAAGTATACTCGCTACTTGACTTACTACTTGATCAATTTGAACAAGCCTTTAAGATAGTTAGATACACAGACATACAGATAATATACAAATAGCACTTAGTAACTTTCTGTATCAGATGAAATAATGTAAGTAAGAAATCTTTGCGATCAATTTATCAATTGTACAATAACAAAACAAACAAGGACGGAGCGGTAAGTACCTACCTACCTAACCTACAAACCCAAAAAAACATTTTTTATTGAATTCAAAGACCAGCATTTTGGTGTTTATGCTTTATGAAAGTTTGTCACCCCTTTGATACGCCTCAGTAACCTCTTGTCATTTTTATTCAGTGTCGTTAGAAAAATTTATTCACGCTGAATTTCTTTTGAGCGTCGCTGAAAAACTTTCAGGAAAGGTTCTTCCAAAAACGACATTTGAGTTTAATTTTGGATGCTAAATTGCTAAAATATTTGATGGCGGTCCACTCTTTGTTTACATTCTACGAAATATGCTTAATTAATAGCTTTGACTTTTTTCATATTCTTCACTGAAGACAAAAACTGACAGAAATGTGTTGAGTGAGTGTATGTGTGCCAAAACTAATCCCAGTATTTCTTCACCACTAGTGAATGGATCAAATATTTCAGAATGTTTGGAATTATAATTGTCCTATCCTGAAATTCCTACCCGCATCCCTGTCTACAGTGCAAGTTAGTGCAGTTTCAACCTTCTAACAATACGCAGTGTATTTATTTATTTATTTATTTCAACGCCATAAAATGGCTTTTACATTCAAGTGTTTGTGATACAATTATGTGTTACAACCAAAAAAATAATAAAGTGGAAACTTAAGGAAGAGAATAGAACATATAAAAATAACAAAACATTATATTTACGGGTAATACTACTACGCTAACATAGCTAACTAGACTTTTCGAAAGCTCGAGGTGTCTGTCAGACCACAGGTCGGTACTTAAGGGTTAACGCTTCTCTTTCCAGTAAGTTCTTAACAGCAATATAAATGTGTACCTAAAAGAAAATAATTACTTAAGAGAACAAAGAAAATTCACTGAATTTATCCATCAGAAGTGTGAAGGGATTGGATTAAAAATATGTAAGTAAAGGTGACTTGTTAGCAAGTAGAATCGAAGAATCGAGCAAATTCAAGTAATTATACCTATTCATACATTCACATTTATTTGCAAATTATAAATAATTTACTAGAGAGTTTATTGTTACCTTAAATTGCTTAACATTGCTTGAAACTGGACACGCATAGTTGGCAAATTAGCTCTGTTATTTTAGGGCTGTCAGGAGATTTAATAATAATTATGAATTAATATTTTTTTGTTTGTTTGTTGTTATTATGAAGTTCATATTTTCAAAGTGATAATAACATGTGTATGCAAAGACTTCAAATAACTTATGTTGATCACACCATCTGTACAGTTTGGAACATTTTATGTGAATTCTTATGTGCACATCAACCCAGCCCGCTACATCAACTACATTGAGTTTTTACCATTCCTATTTTCCCCACCTAAAGAAAGTTTCTAAACACAGAATGTCGACGTTTTTTCCAGAAAAGAACAGCTTTATTATAAGTCGATGGATAGATTTCTCATTTATCCATATTTTTTTTTAGTAAAACCTTTTTTTTCGATTTTTTATTTTTTTATTGTGAATACCGCACAAGCATCCCAATTGTTCCCGTCTGGAGCCAGTGAAACTGTGGCATCCACAACTGGAGTAGGTTGAGAAGCTGAACGTAGTGAGGAGAGGAAGGAGATGGGAAGAGGAAGAGGGAAGTGCCTTGCTATTCAGTGGTCACCAAACACGGCTAAAGCCATTTCAAGCAACTTTTCAATTCTGAATGGTGGTCTTACACCAGGGCGATACTGAGAGCATCTTCAACTCCGGAACGTGCAGCAAATATACTGTATATTATTTTAAACGATTTAATTGTGAAATAACACAAATCAATCAAATAAAATGTATTTGCCACGCCGCGGTTCGATCCCGTGACCTTCGGATTTTGAGTCAAAAGCCTTACCGCTAGACCATTTAAAAGTTATACGAAAAATTTTGAAGGTATTTTGTCCCTTTGGAATTTGCACAATAGTTCCAAATGGCCAGAGATTGTGCAGAGAAGCTGAAAATGGTAGTAGACGATAGGAGACGCGGATTGAGAATGATATGATAAACCTGTTTTCTTAGAACTTTTTCATATTTGCTTCATACTACGGGAAGTTTTGATGGAAATATTTTTTTTCAGGGGCTTCGTCATCTTTGGAGACGCTGTGCGGAGGGTCTTTTTAAGGAAAGGAAGGAAAATAAGTTCTGAGAAGGAAAAGGGCAACATGGTAGGTAGGAATCTGGGGGTTGTTATATCCAGAAGTGACGGAAAATTGAGTCATCCCTCATGCTATGGTCAGATGCACACGCCACCAATTTCTTTCAATATCTGACAAATCCTTACCGCTTGAATCCGGACTAAGTCACCAAACGTAACGGACCACAAGGGTTTCCCATAGCAAAGTTGTTAGTTATACAGTGAACGGTTCTCGGGGCAGCGGTACTCATACCTGCCTACAAAAAGGGACATGATCTGGTAACTAAACACATTTTAAGCCATCTCAATAAATCTTTCGATTCGAATTGGAGTACTACGTGAGCCAAAAACGTTTTGTAAAAAATTGTATATTATTATTTATCTTTATTACAATGGCGTGAAGTACTTAATTATTTATTTTGTTTGCCCTCACCATAGACATATGAATATTAGTAGAACTGCCCTAAGTGATAAAAGCGTAATATTTCCCCCTCCCTATACCTGTTCCAGTTGGAGGCGGCTGGGCTCGCGGACGGCCTCGCGCGAATCTAGAAAATGTGACGTCATCATTCATCATCATCGAGCTCTCATCGGTACATTTTACGAAATAACATGGCAAATATGGTGGCTTGTGCTATGAAAACGTGTAAAATATTATGCAGGCGTTTCTCAAGTGTGCCCGTCGCTGTTTACTGGGGTAAGTAAATTATGAAACATTTGTAAAAGTGTCTTTACGGCAACAAAATATTTGACTCTAAAAATAGGCGAACTTTACTTTTCCATATTTGGACTTCGCAAATTTGTTCGTAATGTAGCGAGCAATTCGCGCTCCCATGTAAAAAGGTCTATTCATTCAAAAGCAGATTTTACTTTCAAGAATTAAATTGTGATATTATAATTCAAGATGCCTATATACTGTCAGATTGATTTATTGACAAATGACATATCATCACAGTCATCTCGCCCCTCTGCGTCCTGTTATAGTTGGTTTATACCCCTCTCCTATTTGTTCTCGTCTCCTAATATTCATTTGACCGGTCAGTGGTTGAGTGGGCATCGCGTTTGGGTCCCACCCGGGCGTCGCCTGTTCGATTCTTCGGCTGGCTAAGTCGTCTAAAGCAACATTTTCGGCTTTCTGTGGTGGCAGTAGGAGACTTTCAAATACTGTTGGGTTATTCGTAACCCGGAAATGTTTGTCTTTTTTTTTAAAAGAAAAATATATACATATGTCTATGGCCCGTGCTGAATTTCAACCCATGACCTCTTTCTAGGTCTTTCTAAGTCAAAAAGTTTACCGTTCTGCCACGTAAATCATTCAATGATTTCATTACCAAAAACTTCTAATTTCTCAATAGTTCTTATAAGTTAGATAATTGTTACTACCTTCAACTAATAAAACAAGAAAAGAGATAATTTTGTTTTTTTTTTGCCAATTATTTGTTTCCCTGCTAGTAGTAACATTGAAGGTACACGAATTCTTAGAACAATGGACAAGTTTTTGTTGGAAACTCCGTCAAAATAAATAAAGTCCCTTCGTGAAGTGTTTCTTCCACAATAATTACAATAAATAAGAATGATGCTTTTACGAAAACATATTCGTGTACCAACAGCTGGGAGAAATGGCTCCAAGGAAGTCTCATGAATAAAATACTTATAATAAAATAATAACGCTTTGTAAGTAAAGAAAACTTCGATCCTTATATAAATACACCGTGATACATACATACAGCCCTCCTTTCACCCGCGAGAGGTTGAAAAAATACATTTTCAACCTCTACCCACTATTTCCATTTGATATTTGAGATCGAAATTATTACTGAAATACACCAATGAAACTTTTACAATGGTTTTGTGCGATTCAGCGCCGAATATGATAATTCAACAAACCCAGAATAATTTTCCAAACAACTAACTGTCCAAACATCACGCTGTTACCCAAAAAAAAAAGTTCTCCCCGGCACACAATATGGATATCGCACATCACTCTGTCCTGGCATTTAATATTTGTTTGATTTGCAATATTCTCATACATTCTCAATAAAAGCGCAGTATCTGAACTCACAGTTGGAATATAAACACGGACTGTCGCCGATATTTTTTTTTTGTATTTTTTTAAAATTATTCTTCTTCTTCCTCTTATCCTATTTGGGTCGGGGACCCATTGCACCGACAAGGCTCCTCCATACGTCTCTATCTTGTGCTGATTGTTCGGCCTCCGTCCATGGCAGTCCCATCCTCTCCTCACACAGTTTCTGGAGTTGCCTCGCCCAACTGTGTCTAGGGTGGCCCACTGGTTGTCTACCCTCTGGAATCGCACTCAGTATTTTCCTCGGAATTCGGTCATCAGACATTCTTAGTACGTGTCCACGCCACCTCAGTTGTGATTTTTCTTCGAAGAATAGCAGTGGTTTAATGTACAGATCGTCTCGGATCGTCGTGTTTCTTATATGATCCCATTTCGTAACTCCTGCCACTCCTCTCATCATTCCGGCAGCTTGCACTCTAAAGTGTGTTCGTTCGTTTAGCATCCATATCTGGTGGCCGTAAGTGAGAGTCGGGCAGTATACCGTTTTAAACACTGCCATCTTTGGCTTGACGCTGAACTCAGCTTTCCTTATCACTGAGCTGCAGAAAGGATGCAACACATCGCTTGACGTCCAAATTTTTCGATCAATTTCTCTGTCTTGTCGTCCATAGCTGGATTTTATACTTTTTGCACAAAAATTGTCAAATTAAATAACAGTTTTTTTAGGAATCCAATTAAGCTCCTCTCTCATTCCATTAACCCTTGCGTACTTGCCTTTCCCCAGTATGCATTTCGTAGATCTGTTCTGTATAACTTCTAGCTTGTTCGAGTTTCCTTCCTTGTTATCTTATTGTGGAGTAACTATAGTTTAGTGACTTAAAATATGTTTTTTGTTAATATTGAACAAGATCAATTATCTGATTCAAGTGAGTGAGACTATGGCATCCCAAATTTAAGAATGTTGTGAGGCTACAAGAAGTTAAGGAAATGGAGATGGAAAAGAGAACTCCCTGGCTCCTATCATATAGAGTGTATAAAGTATAGTTTAGAATATATAAAGCTCTTGGTTTGTGCATAGTATGGTATATAAATTTAGGACTGGTTAAAGACCTTAAAAATCAAAAAGTTGCATTAATCAAGGGGCTTCACAAATCCACGAGATTGACTAATAAACAACACCAACACTGAGATTTGTCTGTTGTTCTAGGAGTTTTTTTGGGAATTGAAATTAAAAGAACCAGGAAAATATATTTTATGCAGTTCAGCAATAATTATAAAAACCAATTCATTTAAATTAGGCACTTAACCATCGCAACCAAGACATACATATTTATATCGTTTTATGGGATAATAATTGCATATAAATAAGAGAACAACACAATTTTCAAACTAAATCTCAAGGAATTTTAGAAAAAAATCGTATGAGGAGTGTTTTTACAGAGAAATATTAAGATTTTTTTTTCGTATCACAGTTTTAAGTAAAAAAATCGCTTGAAGTAATTTTTTTTATATAAATATAGATTCAATTAATTGTTAGACACAATATTAAAACTCTATTTATTTGTGTCTTTCTTTAAAGATAAGTCGAAATGTGCAAATTTTGAAAAGAGAGAAATATCTAATTATTTGAAAAAAGAAGAAAATTTGAACAAATATATTATTTGGATGATTTGTATAGCGGCGTTCTTATGGTAAATCACATCAAGGGCGATGTACAAACTTATAATATATTTCTACAATCTTACTTCCAACTACAAACCAGACAAACCACTGTAATAACTTATGGCAAAAAATTGCATTCACCAGTTCATACATCAACGTATCGACAACAACATCATCAACGATAAGAACAACAACATCATCAACGATAAGAACAACAACATCAACGATAAGAACAACAACATCATCAACGATAAGAACAACATCATCAACGATAAGAACAACAACATCATCAACGATAAGAACAACAACATCAACGATAAGAAACTTTAAATAAGACCAATGAACGCGATGCTGGGTAAAATTATAGGTAATAAAATAAAATACTTTTTTGTTTTAAACCACGAGATTTATTAATTTATGAACCGACCGGTTTCGCTTTAATCAAGCTTCTTCAGGCACCAAGCACCGACCGGTTTCGCTTTTATCAAGCATCTTCAAAAACCAAAAGTCATATACTTAATAATCAATAAGACATATCAAGTAGTCCAATATTAGGTCTGTTTCCAATAAACCCTTAAATAAAAATTCCCAGTGCTCCTTACCAGTTGATGCTTTGTTTCTCCAGATTTATTATTGTAACCCATTAGTCACATAATTATCTTTCGGTTTTTTCCATTACTTGTGTACCTATGTTAATGTATTTTATGGCCGTCAATGTATTTGTTATATTTGTATCACGTTGTCTCCCTCTATATTTTTGATTATATATAAGCACACACTATGTACTTATTGTTAAGTATTAATTTGTACCCTGAAGATGCTTGATTAAAGCGAAACCTGTCGGTTCATAAATTAATAAATCTCGTGGTTTTAAACACAAAAGAATTTTATTTTATTAAATATGTCAAACCAAAAAGTGAGTGCTTTCTACAATAATAAAAATGTAGATGTTTTTTTCTAATTATACTCTATACAGGCAGAAAATATATCGAAGATATAATAAACGCTGAATAGGTGATGGACATAAAGCTTTAAAAACTTTTGATAAAAAAAAAAAAAAAGTTTTTTTATCTTTCAATGTACCTAATTCCACCAAAAAGTAATTTTAAGAACTTAAATAAAATACCTACTTTTGATACGTGTATTCCAATAAACGCATTTGTAATACTTAGATTAAAGTGTTGATAGGGAATAAGAAATATTTTTTTTATAAAACTAGAGGCTTACTCAAATACATTGAAGTCAGATAATAATGATTTCATTACAATCTGATATATAAACCTACCTAATTTTGGAATAGGTATAGGTACGTAGATGTTTCACTCCTAGAAAATTTATAATTTTCTACTACACGTGAAGCAGGTTAAAATATTGATTTTTTATTTTTATTTTGTAAAACAGGTTAAAATATATTATAAACATATAGATGGACATCAGCACAGAGAATAAGAATAAAAAAGTTTTGAGCGATTTGGGTTTTTTCTTTTTGTGAAAACGATTTTTTTTTCTTTCATAGCGATATTTTTTTTTAATTTGTGGAACCCATCCAAGGTGGAACCTCCAAGTCAGTAGATTACTACGAATAACATTTCAATTATCTCTTGTTTGAACACTTAAATCTATTTGCTCAACAGAAAGAAAATTGAAGGTAAATTTTGCCGTTATTGCGTATTGAAGAATAAGGTTTTCCAAACTTAACGAGGTCATTTTTGAATACTCCGTAGCGTAACGGCAAAC
This sequence comes from Glyphotaelius pellucidus, assembly GCA_936435175.1. Classification (NCBI taxonomy): domain Eukaryota; kingdom Metazoa; phylum Arthropoda; class Insecta; order Trichoptera; family Limnephilidae; genus Glyphotaelius; species Glyphotaelius pellucidus. The sequence goes on from OW386558.1 coordinate 5,058,235, forward strand.
GCTTTTGATTTTGGTTGGATAAGTTTTTAGATTATCATGGCCAAAAATATTTTCGTCATTTTTTTTTGGGTGTTACGCCGTGTTGCGCTACCTCCTTCTTTAGCCAACGTTTTGGACAGCGTTACAGTGTCCTTCAGCAGGGCAGATGTGTAATTGTGATCCTGATTACGGAGACAAGTAAAATCTACGACTATTCTGAAGTATATTGTAACACCAGCTCGTAGTGGAGTAGAGCTAAAAACACGGTATGGCTTCCAAGTACATAAACACACATTTCACCACCAACAACAAGAGTTTTACAAGAGAACCTCAAGAACAGATCCTTCCGAGTCTCCATCAGGAACGCGCTTTCACAACTTTGTGAGATTTCAAAAGGCGTGCCACAGGGAAGTCTACTGGGACCTCATCTCTTCAACATCTTCACACATGACATCCCCCGAGACGAGGGATGCAACCTGTCTATGTATGCGGACGACGTCAAGCTGTACGTTTCCTCGCTGAAAGCAGAGATGGCGGCCATATACCTACAGCGAGCGTTCGTACTTGTAGAGTTCTACAAGACGTGGCGCCTCAAACTGAACGAGGCAAAGACTGAGGTCATAATGTACACCAGAAGAAGAAGAACACCAGACGTCAACATCGAAATGGGAGGACACGTCTTAGAATAGAAGAATGAAGTCGTTTACCTGGGCCTGACACTGGACTCACGACTCAACTGGAAATCTCATCTAGCCAAGATGCACGCAAGAGCCAGAAAGGCAGTCGGCATGATGAAGCTCATCTTCAACAGAAGAAGTCCGCTACTTTCCAGAACCAAACTCCTGACTATTCACTTATTCGACCGGTACTGACCTATGACATTCCTGTGTGGAATAACAATTTGCGCTCTGACTATACGAAACTACAGACTCTGCATTAAAATCACATACAACACTAGAATCAGAACAAATTTGAAAAGAATACATGCAGGAGAAGATTTTCCGACATTATTTGAATACACTCACAGACTGACAGACCGATTTTACAAATCTTTAAGATATAAACTTACTTAGTAAAAATAAACTTACCAAGGAAATCGGTCAATACAATTCTCCCAGCGACTTCACCTTCATATACGTACACAGACTCCCCAAACACATTCTGATGGACCTTGATCACATCTGGCATGAACTAGATTCAGACGCCGGCGAATACATACACACCACACACACGCAATGCAGGATATCGAACAACGATATTACTGAAGGCCGATCGGTTTCATGTTGACCGCCGGCCGATTCTTCCCGGATGACGTTTTTCATGGTTTCCTCATTCCCGAAGGCAAATGTGGAAGAACTCCAAATAAAAATAAATGACCGCCTCCTTCCCACACCCAACATAACCCAAACAAACACGTATTTATGTATGCTCCCAGTTTTCTGATGCTGAAGAATTGATGATGATGAAGATATGCAATTTTAGTAGGGTTTTTAGGTAACAATTTTTCCCTACCGATTAAATACAAGACCTTTAGTCTATAATAGTCAAGGAATGTTTTTAAATACCCACATAAAAAAAAATTTTAAATTGCGAGGCGCAAATGACGCCGTTCTATTTGTAAAGAAAATTTACTTTAAATTCAGTAAATTAAAATGATTCACCTCTTCAAGGAATATAAGAATCTAGAAAATCAAAAAAAAAAAAATAATAATTACATATCTGCCCTGATGATGGACACTGCAACGCTGTCCGAAACGTTGGCTAAAGAAGGAGGTTGCACAACACGGCATAACACTCCAAAAACAAATAACGAAAAAGTTTTTTTTTTTTTTTTGACATGTAGGTGAGCTTGGAATTTTTTTTTTTTTAAATTTCGAATTCTGCATTGTTGAGAAATATGCTCCATATATTAACAATTATTAGGTCTGCACAATTTTCATCTTGATATTGTTTTATCTTGTTACTCTCATAGAAGCCGTATTTGCTTTCATTTTTAAGATTTTATCAACAATTTATGGCTCAGGAAAGTGTAATAAAACCCACATTACATTTGTGTTTTACCTTTTATTTTTTGGGAGAATAAAAAACCGGTAAAATACAACAAATATCGAGAAAAATACTTGTCAATAACAATATTAACCACATTGAAAACTCAAAAATTCTCAAAAATTGCTATATTGTAATGTATTTTGTATATAAAAAACGTACGAAACCGCCCGCAGTGAAGCCAGGTTCAGATATTTACAACTCGGTGCAAACTGCTGCCGGCAACTCGGGCACTAAGCGCCGGTAATCTGAAAGCCGAAACCAGCGTCCTTTATGTTCGTAACACTAATTACGGCAACTTCTGCATGATCCGAAATATTATAACTCTCTAAGTTCTGACCACAACAGGGTCTTCCACCGCGGAAATATTTTGTTTTAAATTAACTTTACACAGAACGCCAGTAAATTATCTCAGTTGGATGCCGTTTTGAGGGAGTAAACATCTCTTAAAGATCCAAGTTTTACATAGCAGAGAGGAAACTCAGATACCGGAAAATCATTCCACAGCCGAGCTTTTGAACTAAAAAACGAGTTGTAGAAACTTTCAGTATATTTTTTAGTTAAACTTCATCCGGTGATATTTCTTGAGATATTGCAAACGGAGTACATTTTTCCGAAGTTTTTAAGTCTGAAGTTTAAACTGCACCAAGGAGCAGCTTCAGCAAACTTATTTTATGGACTCAATTACTTTATTTGTGTTTTTAATATTTTATAAAAATTGGAAATGGTTGTGTGGGAATTAAATATTAACATCTATTTTTTATGTGTTTTATTTTAAATAAGCTCAAGATAGAGCATCATTACCGCGTATGTCCAATTCGATATTTTGAAAAAAAAAGTTCTCCTTACTAAACAGTTCCTTTCTAATGTAGGTATTTTTATATTGATTGATTAATAGACCTAGGCACGTCTAAATTTCAAAAAAGTAATACAAATTAAAAAACGCATGTTGTGTATATAAACCGTAAAGAATAATTTACATCAGTCTGGAGTCAAATAAATAAAAGCTTAAATATGTTTCATATTTGTTTTATTATAATACTAGCAGACCCGGCCACACGTTTCTGTAGCTAACGAAAAACAACGTCATTACCCAACCTTTACGACCAACGCCATCTGTAAATTTGTATACATATCAAATCCACACCGCCAGTTTGCCAGTCCGCTGTCTGAATTGAATCTTTGAATTTGTCGGCTTTTCTCTACTTTTTTATGCATGTATTATACAAATAAACCTTCCTCTTAAATTACACTACCTATTGGTGAAAACCGCATGAAAATGTGTTGCGCAGTTTAAAAGATCTAAGCGTACAGACAGCGGGAGCGACTTCATTTTAAACTATGTAAAGATTATAATGGAATTCCACCACGAATTGTCAGTTTCAAAAATAGAAATATTAGTCAAGTTTTGATTAAGGCTGGTTTTAGTCTCACGCTCACCGTCAGCGCTCATAGATGACTGCGTAGTTCGTCAGCGCTGAGGCTCAGCGTGGCTCGTTTCAGTATCGTACTGACCGCCTTACTTTACAGACGAAGACTAAAATGCGGAGTGCATTAATTATTGCTACTTCGTACTACCTATCCCAAAAAATTCGGTTCAATTCGCCACGACCGTACACGCTGACGACGTCCGTTCCACTCGACACTGGAACGCTCACTGAAAGCAGAGGCGCTCGTGCGATCGTCAGCGCCGACAGCTACGCGGCACGGACGCGCGACGCGTACGGCCGCGTAGCCATCAGCGCTGACCACCTTGCGCGCTGATAGCTACGCGTCATTCAAAAACGCTTCCTAGAAGTTCATATATCTCGACCATCAGCGCTGACGGTGAGCGTGCTGTCGGCGTAAGACTAAATGTCAGTTTATTATTTCGGAGTCTACGGGAAGGTATATTTAAAGAGACGAGTTGTAATAATGTAGGTGAATCAATAATATGTTTGATAGTTTTGTGATGATTTTATTTTCGACGGTCTTCTTGAGGTTTAGGGTTAGTTCAATTTCATCATATTATGAATAGTTTGAGGTATTAACTGTTATCACCTTATTCGGTAAATCTCAATAGAACCTAGTACCTGACAACCAACAATGTGATTGAACTGAGCCGATAGCAAATATTAAATCCATTGATAATAATGTTTTATCGAAATGGCGTTATCTTTGAACAAAATAACTCACCGCATTTGGCAATAAAAATTACACAATGATGGCTGATATTACTTATCGTTAGTCAAACCAAAAATTTGGAAAACAACAGTTGCGACAGACCTTAGAAAAATAACGATGATAAATTATCAAAATATATTAATTTTAATCATATTTACGGCCAAATAAATTTTGCCGAATTAGTCAACTGTGCGCGATTCAAAATTGTTTATGACCAGTAGAAAATGTGTTAATCGTTTTAGGTAAACACATTTATTTATTTTTATTTTTTATTGCGATATAAAAAATAACGGTTGCATATCACATAACATATTATTAAATTAAAAAAAAAATGAATAACGAATGTATATTTTACAATATATTATATTAAAGGTCGTTTTTGGCCATGTATACCTTATCAGAAAAGATTTTTATTTATTTATTTGTAAGAGACACACAGCTTTTACATTAAATATAGATACATACATATAAAATTAAATTGAGTTAAGCCAAAAAGGTCTCCTTTGTTAAAATTATTTGAAGATTGAGTTTCATTAGATCTAAAAATTAATTTTTGGTGAGGGGGAGAGGAAGAGGAAAATAGGATAAGGAGATGCTCCCGATACAGTCTTTAATCTTGAATTAATTTTGAATACATTTTCAATCGTACGCGTTACTTCTATTCGGTATTTCTGAAGGGTATTGTTAAAAATGTCTATATTGTAAAATGTTGTATTTTATTGCGCACGTAAACGGGGAATCGGGGAATTTTTTCTAACGTTAGTTCTACATGATGGTAAATAAAATAATCCTGATTTTCTTGTTGATCTTGTCGGAATATGAATGTTTATTAAGTTGGTAAGCTCTGGCGAGTCCAGGCCATTATTCAAAATTTTAAATAACAAGGCTTGGTCAAAAATTAAGCGTCGTGTATATAGGGAGTTGAAGTTGTGAAATTCAATAGATTCGGTGTAATTTGAAAAGTGTAAGTTTTGTATGTAATTTATGTGTTTAAAATTTTTTTTTTGAATACTTTCGATTCTTTCGACATGAGCTTGGTAGAAAGGAGTCCAGATCGGTGTGCAGTATTCTAAGTGGGGACGGACGAACGCCGTGTAAAGGGAATAAAGAGTTTAAATGTTGCGGAAAGGTTTTGTTATGCGAATTATAAATCCCAGCATTTTGTTGGCTTTGTTGATGATTTCGTCAGTGTGTCGTATAAAGTTTAATTTAACGTCCATTATTACCCCAAGGTCCCTGATAGATTCTACTAAGATGAGCTCTTGTGCGTGAAAATGGAGCCACGATTCTTACTTAGGTTGTGTTAATGTAAAAAAAAGTGGAGTTATTTTTGTTATTGTTTTTGGGGTATTATGCCGTGTTTCGCTACCTCCTTCTTTAGCCAACGTTTCGGACAGCGTTACAGTGTCCATCATCAGGGCAGATGAGTACTGTCTACTCATCTGCCCTGATGATGGACACTGTAACGCTGTCCGAAACGTTGGCTAAAGAAGGAGGTAGCGAAACACGGCATAATACCCCAAAAACAATAACAAAAATACTTTTTGGCCGTGAAAACCTAAAAACATACAAAAGTGGAGATAATATAAAAAAAAATTTATAATACGTTTTAGGTAAAATATTGACTTCTCACTGTAAGTTTTTTTTTTAAATTGCTTAATTTTATTTATTTGTTCTGATTGGTTGATGATACAGCGCAATTCAGAAGGGAAGTTATTATATTTTTTTATGGCTTGGAAAATATGACGATTTTGCATTTGAGTTGTTTTAAAATTGGTTGTAATAAATTGTTTCCCATTTCTTATTAGTTTGAAAAATTCTTGATATTCTTTGTTATTTTTTCTTTATACATTTCTACAATGGAAGCTTGCTTGAATTTGTCATTTGGTACTGAAAACAATTTGAAAAGTGATTCTGTTGAGAAAGTAGATTTTTTTAAATATTACTTTGATGATGACTCTTTGCAAAACTTTTACTGAGTTAAGATTGTTTTTATAAGATCCTCCCCAACCTATAATTCCGTAGATAAGTAAAGAATGCACAAGGGCAATATTATTATGCATATAGAGAATATCGCTCAATGTTCCCACTGTTCGTAACCAATGCCAATTTCTATTATAGTGTGAAGTTGAAGGAAGTAGGGAAAGGATAAGGATAGAAAAGACGAAGGTTTGGAAGTATCTGGGTATTCAAATTCATTAAACGTGGATTTTAATATTGTAAGTAACATTTAGTTGTCTTTCACAAGGACGGTAATGGGAGTGTCTACCAATCTGAACCTTAGGCAGCAAAAACCTTTTAATGATTTTTTTTAATTATATCATTGTTTACGTCCACACGAAGCCTTTATAACGCACTGAGCCGCTCCTAACTATCAAATAAGTAATTGAACCTTGATGGAAAGCCCCAAATACACTATTATAGTCACAACTTATATTTCTTCTTTGACTGGTTATTTGCGGTTTGGGAGCGACTTAGTGTTTTATGCGGGCGTGTTTTATTTTAGATAAGCTCCACACAGGACGCTATGAAGAAAAAAATGGGGCTGATGTCGTCTTTGGAGGGTGGAGGGTCTTTTAAGAGAAAAGAAGAATAAGAATTTCTGGGAAAATAAAGGAATAAGGTGTGGGCAGGAATCTGAGGATCAATGTGACGGATCTATGAATCCAACCCTCCCACTGCTGTGCAAGCCGATGGGTCGAGATCTGGAAAGGTCTAGAATAGGTCTCCCTCTTGATCTCTCTTGGTCTCACTCCTGATCCAGCCTGCCACGCAGTTGGTGGACAGACGCATCCACCGCCAAGACCCAGACAAACGGACAATCAGGGTGGAAGATACTCTCGGTATCGTATTCTGATGTAAGACCACCATTCAGAATTGAAACGTTGCTTGAAATGGCTTTAGCCGCGTTTGGTGACCAGATCTGAATAGCCAGGTACTTCTCTCCTTCCTCCGATCCATCTCCTTCCCCTCTTTACTACCTTCAGCCTCATAACATACCCCAATCGGCAATGCCATAGTCTCATTGACTCCAAGCAGGAGCATTTGGGACTCTTGTGCGGTATACATATTTAAAAAAACCTCACCCCATAAACCTTGGCACCCCTGCTCAGTCCCCCAACGTAGCTTACCACTTGGAGTGACCTTTGGCAGGGGTCTAGGATATCCAATAAATGGTTCCCCGGGCGACGGTACCCATACCCGCCTCCCATCTTGTGGACGGAACCATTAAATATACTCTACACGCCGATTGTTAGGCATGTAGCGTGCTTATTGGGCTATTGACCACCACAAAAGTAGGATTTTGCGAACTTAATAACTTTACCATTGTTATTAAAATCACTTTATTTTTAATTTTGATATTCAGACAAAATATCAAACCACTCGTCTGGAAAAAGCACATTGAAATTTAAACTAATATAAACATATTTATTTAATATCCACGGTACATATATACATAAATTATGATTACATGTCTCAGTTAAAATCATAAAAAAATTATGAAATAATAAAAAAGGCTAACAGATAATTATGGTATTTGAAAGTGAAATAACACCAGAGATATGAGTAAGAGATACTCCAACAAATACATACAAAATTCATAGAACAAATAAGGTAGACTTAGATTAAATTAATATTTCATTGAAGAAGAAGATACCAATAATAATCTCAACGAAAATATGAAAGGGAACAAGCCACAGAAAAACAGAAAAAGATAATGGTCGCAACTGGGACTCGAACCCAGAACCTCTCGTCTATCAGGGACGTGCGTGCGCAATTTCGGCATTGCCACATACAGTCAAACCGTCAAATTAGTCAATTTCGTATTTCAAATTTTAGAATTAACAATATTATATTCAAGTATTTTTTTCCATATTATAGGCAAGTACCGTTTTTATTGGAAAAAATCATTCTAAGAATTAGTTTGTAACCTGGATAGCGTCACAGATAAATATATCCGATTTTATTTATATGGAACTATACAGACGAGAGGGTTCTAGGTTCGAGTCATAGTTGGGACCATTATTTTTTTCTGTTTTTATGTGTCTTGTTCCCTTTCATATTTTCGTTTAGATAATTATTATTATCTTCTTCTTCAATGACATATAACATTGATGGGAGTAACCTCCAAAAGTTAAATATAGATAGTTTTACTTATTAAAAATGATTTAAATTTTGATTGAAAATTAAAGTAATGTTTTGTTGTACGTTAACAGTGATAAAAGTAAAATGTTTGCTCGATAATTTGTCGTAATTCATTTATTTGAGTACAAAAAGTATAAAATATTTTTGAAAGGTATGGGTAATACTGGACATGAGGATTTTTACAAAACAAAATCTTTAATTAAGTCATATTTGAATAGATTAAAATTCACTGAATTACGACGGGTTGTTTCACAGAATTTGAAAAATTCACCACATTTCAAAATTAATATTAAGTTCCTTAACTATCAAAATGAAATAATCATTACACGGAAATATGATAATAAAACTTGGATAGAACTTTAACTTCAATAGATTGCTGAATGTTGTTGGGAAAGGCAACTTCAGAAAATGCAGAATAGTTCAAAGGCAGTAAGCGTAGAAAGACAGGGCCTGCAATGGACGGACGTGCTGAATGGTCCAAATCTGTCTGCCTTACCGAAGCGATCGGTCCCTGACCTGAATGTGATGAGGGGAAGACGATGATGATGCCTAAATGCGTTATTTTGGCACTGGAACATTTTCGACATACTGTCCTTGATAATTTCCAGGGGGGCTGTAGTTACACACAACATACACGTTGCCTTTTTTGTCTCTCGCAATTCCAACACCCAACTCCTGGCTTTCCTTCCAAACTACCTGGGAGAAATGTCCTGTCTGCATATAATTAACACTCTCAGTTCCAAACGTGAAGTCCTGGATTTCAGAATACCAGCTGTCTACAGGGGTGTTTCCTTCGACTACGTGGTTAACGTTGGAATTCCAGCAGTAGTAAAGGTTTTCACCGTATCCTGAATTTGTACTGTGTTCCATACGACCTTTAGATACTAGCTTGTTTGCCCAACTTTGGCTAACCGCACATAACTTTTTGCTTAGGAGAAGTCTTGGTACCCTATGTAACTCTCTGTATGTGTTATGTGCTTCCAAACACGTTCCGTCGAATATCGAGAAACTCATTATTTAACAATAAAACTTCACACTTCGCACAAAAATAACTGACTCAGTGTAATATATTAAACAGTTAAAAGATCAAAAACTTTGTAAATTATCCGATTTATTTAATGCCGAAATGATAGTGATTGAATACATTTCTGAGCGTCGTTTTATATAGAGACGCAAAACGAACAATAGAAGATAAGATTTTATCAAGTTAGAGCTCGTAGATATCGCTAATCTGCGAATTAGATATTTTTGAAAAAACACCTTAATCTCACCGTCACACGTCATAGGCAGTCACTGTTATACATTAACTATTTTACAAGCAAACTAGAATATTTTGAGAATGTCTCAGGCGGATTTCATTGTTATTGATTAGTTTGATAATCCGATTAAATAGAAGAGTACATTTTTTCTACAAACTTCGCAAAGTGTATTGTAAAGAAAAGTATATTTTCATCTAATGTACATTCATATTTTACCAAAAGACAGAAGATTTTAAAATTAGGATGACGTCATATTCTATGCAATTTTAATAAGTTTTCATGTCAATTAATTTAGATTGGTGGTAAGTGACAAGCTCGAATATGGGGGCTCCATCGAAGCCAGAGTTAAGTTAGCCTTTCAAAAACTGTGCATACTGTACAGAGCCCGCAGATACTTTAGTAGTACACAATTGCTTACCCTGTACAAGTGCGCCTCACGGTTTAATTTGGCAGCCACCTCTGGTCTGGAGCCCTAAACTACCTGAAAAAAACCCTCGACTCATGCAAAAACGGGCGCTCCGTTTGATAGATTCTCCTAACTTAACAAACGGATTGCAATCTTTAGAGCACAGGCGTCGGGAGGAAATGCTATCCTTGTTCCTTTTGTTCAACAGCTCGGTTGTGGAACGATTTGCCGGCCTCTGCGTTTCCTCCTTCCTACAACATGGGACTCTTCAAGACCAATGTTTATTCCTCCATATCCTCAAAAAACCCTCCACACAGCATCTCAGATGACAGGCCCAGAGGGATATTATTTTCTCCAGGGCCTCCTGTATGGAGTTAAAGTAAAAAAAAGTTGTAATGTTTTACAACAAACATATATTTCAATTTGGGAGGCGGGAATGGGAACCGCCGCCCCGGGATCCTTTATTGGATAATCAACACCTCTGCTATAGGTCACCCCAAGTGGTTCGCTACGTTTGGTGATTTAGCAGGGGTGCCCGGGTTCATGGGGTGAGGTTTGTCTAGGTCTTGGAGGCGGATGACCAGGACACACTGAACCCCAGATTCCTACCCACCCCTTAAACCCTCTTCCTTCCCAGAACTCTCCTTCCCTTTCTTTCCTTAAAAAACCCTCCACACAGCATTCCCTTAGATGACATAGGCCCTGAGGGAAATTATTTTTCTCAAGGCCTCCTGTGTGGAGCTCATGTAAAAAAAAAATATATATATATAGTGATAAAGTGTTTGATCTGATGAAAAAAACGATATCTTATAAAATTTTTCAATCAATATGCAATTTAATTAAAAATGTTTCGACTGTACTGTGATCATGTGATAAGGTTGTTACGACTTTGAGGATATAAAACATACAGACATTAAGAATTCGAAAAATGTCTCGAAACACATGTAAACACCTTCGGAAAAGGGCACGTAATAAATAACTCGAGGAAGTTTGAGTTTCCCCGAAAGTTTGTTCTAAATTCCTCGGAAACTTTGGTATTTTTTTCTGAATTATTTGTAACGCATGAACTAACAACTTTTCTACTGAATTGTACTCGAATTTCCCAGATCCAACGCACATTTTCCTGCCATTGGTTCACGAAGGCAACGATTTTATTTTATCTTACCTGATGCCGCACAAGGCGTCCAATTGCCCGGACTCTATGAATCTAAACAGTTGGTGCAAATTAAAATTGTTTTTCTTTTGAGATGGAAAAACCTTCCAACTGAGTTTCAAACCCAAATTCTCTTGGTCACCATTCAAATGTTTGCTGCTGTGTCACGGAGATCGTCACAATTATAAAATAGGTGAATCAATTGTTTTCCTGGGATATCATAAACGTAGGTAAACATTGTATTATCTGTGTTGAACGTTATTCGTTGTTGGCGCATGTCAACATTGGATGCTCCCAATTAAATTACCTTACGTATTAATATATGAACTTCATTGATACCATTAAACACACGTATATGCCCTTCGAAAGATAACAACAGTGTCATGCATTATCATAAAAAAATTGTTGAATGAAAGAAAATTTATTGCACAGTCATTTTTTTGCATTACAGCTGAATGAATAGATACAGTGCATAAAGTATGACAGACAAGCGAATGAGCGCTTTAAATATTACCGCAACGATCCACGATTACGGCACCGTGACGGCACAAAAAAGGCAATAAATATACTCTCCTTACGATAGTAATGCTGCAGCTGTTTCTTATAAACTAAAAAACAACATTCGAAAATGAGACAAACGGTGAACGCATGTCTGCACCTCTCAAAGGAAACATAAAAATATTAACATACATCTCTCTCACTCGTGAAAATGAGAAAATCAAACCCAATTCCCGTCGCCGTAGCTGAGCCGTAATAAGATATATCTGTTTCCTCCAAAGGAAAAAAAGTAGTACTTTGGAGGAAACAGACACACGTATATTATGCGTCTCATCTTTTGTTTCACCATTATTTAATGTGTTAGAAAGAACTGCAGCATTATATGGGTAAAGAATGTACGTTTTATGCTTTTTAAAATACCGTTCCGGGAAAGGAAGGAGAGGAAGTTCTGGAAAGGAAAAATGTTTGAGGGTGGGAAGAAATCTGGGCGTCAGTGTATCCAGGAGTTACAGACGTATGAATCTATTTCTCACACAGGGTGCAAGGTGAAGTTGCGAGAGAGTCCTGATGGAGAGGTCAAAAGGTCTCCCACAACCAGTCTCTCCCGATCTGGCCTGCCACGCAGTTGGTGGGCAGACGCATCCGCCGACAAGGTCCGAACAAACCTCACCGCATGAACTCGGACATTCTTGCTAAGACACCAAACGTAACAAACCACTTGGCGTAACTTATGGTAGAGGTAAAAAAGTTAAAGCTTCTCGGGGCGGCGGTATCCATACCCGCCTCCCAAATTCATAAAGCTAGGTTCACGTCTCACTAATGTTTTTTTAGCGACAAAGTGATAATTAATGAACCCATTGGATTTCGAATTTGAACATTCGAAAAGTTTAACAGTCTGTTCCTTGTTGAAATTCTTAAGTCAAAATACAAGTTTGAAATAATATGCTTAATGTTAGCATTGCATATTAAATTTATGTTTTCTCTACTATTACTTGTAAGTATGTCGTATTTTGTTATTGCCGCATGCTTCTTCGGAGATTCAAAATGATTGTTGGTAAAAATATTTTTACAGCAAATTTTCACTCAAAAGGCCTTAAGATATAAGTATATCGACTTTGGTTATACGGCCGTATATCCTCTTTGCATACTTACCCGAAGAAAAAATCTTCTAAAGGATCAACTGTCGGAAAGATCAATTTTCAACCGGACCAACTGTCGGCCAGATAAACTGTCAGAAGGATCTACTGTCGGAAGGATCAACTGTCTGCGGATCAATTGTCGCAGTATCAATTATCGAGTCACCATCAATAACACAGAACTAATGTATAAAAAACATTGTTAAATACATTTTGCAGTAGCCTATATAAGTGTGAAACATGGTGTGACTACAGAATCAGCTTGATGGAATGACTCCTGATCCAATATAATAAAGCATGCAGAATTATATTCCGATATAGAAGGCACGTCAGCGCATCGACCGCATGGATTTACCGGTCTGATGAAACACCGGATCATTGAAGCCAGGATGCGGCTAATAGCCTCCGACAACACGGTGGTGACCCACCCTTAGGTGAGCGCTGGACCCGAGCTCACCCCAGACCACACCCTACGTAATAATTGATTTAACTTAATTTTCATTACTATTTTTTTTAATAACTTGTTGCTTTACTTAAAATCTTTGGTATAAATATGTTTAAGTATATGGTACTTATGGGATTACACTATTCTCCTCATATCCTGGAATAAAACATAATAATTATTATAACTCAAAAGCGTTAGCTAAAAGGGGATAGAAAAAATCACAGCAACGCGGAAAATTTTCGTGGAATAGAGAAAAGGAAATTGAGATTTCACACGTAACAGAGAAAAATTGACTTGAAAAATTGATGAAGTTGAGTCAGCAATTTTCAAAGGTGTAATATTTTGATTAATGAATGCAGGATATTACACACCATTTTAATGATCGATAAAAAACTATGATAAACATGTTTATGGTATTACTGGATAATTAGATTGTATTATCAAAGAATAAAATAAAATGTTGAGTAAGACAGTTTCGTAGAAATCTGACAATAAATCACTCTTATCAGTGATATAAATGTTCAATTGGCGGATGTCATATCAAGGACTTAGAGGTAAAAACCGAAACAGCTTAATATGTTTTGAACAATTGGTTGTATACTCTTTGCTTTATTCGCATTCCTACACTCCTATTCTGTTATGACTCTTTAGATGGCCCTTCTCAATTTACATAAATTTTCGTTTTGGAAAGAAAAGCACTCATTAGGATCGATATAAATTTACAATACTGATATTTCTGAACACTCAGATTCACAGTAGGTAAAAATCCGTTTACAAAGATTAACTTGTCTTTTAAAGAAAGTCGGTTACACGTAGTATCGAATTCAAGCACAATAACACTAAGCTATTAACCACGCAGTTAAATTCAGGGATTTAAAAATAATATGACGTTTAGATGAGTAAATAAACAAAACAGCAGTTTAAGTCAAATTAATTAATGTATCTGTTTAACACACGCTTTTTACCACAATATGGCACTATTTAAAATACCACGGATTGCTTTACTGCCAATTTTGGCAAATTTTCCCTAATTTTTAAGTAATTAAGTAGAAGTTTTTTTTTTATAAATTCTACGACTTTTAATAATCGACAAAATATAGGTAAATTCATTGGCTATATAGACATATAATCAGTTTGTATGTCTCTATATCAAAATTCAGAGGTATGATTTTTTTTTTAATTTTGGCGGAAAATATTCAAAACGATCACCAAAAAAATGTCGAGCAATCGGAGAAAAAGTTTTAAATTGCGCTGTCGCTCCAATGGTTTTAGAAGAGTGGCTTGGCGGATGGCGAAAATTTGATTTTTTGTATATCTGAAGTTTTATTTCGAGATTGATGACATTTTGCACACTCGAAAGAAAGATAACTGTCTACACGATATTTAAAAAAAAACAATTCATATTTCCTTTTACTTCACTTTAAAGCAAAATTTTGTACTTCTTGATGAAATTTTGTACACTTGGCGATCAAAATAAGAGGACAATTACTAAATCTGGTTTTGAAAAACTTTGCTTATATCACTTGAAACCACAGCTGGCGTAATACAAAAATGAATGTTTCTTTGTTTGTCCCGTATGTGTTTCTATACCATTCATTCTGTTGCGATGAACTTAGTTGTTTTTTTTTTAAATCTCGATGAAAGTTTCTATATTATACAAAAGTGAGCTCTAGCATTATGAAGTTTGAATAAAAAAAATACAGTAAGTGACATGCGAGTTGTTTAAAAATGTATTTATTAAATGGTAGGGAGAGAAGGCTGGAGGGGAGTGGGAACGAAAGTGGGATTCGCGGAAGGGGAGGCGAGGGAAGGGGGATGACGAAGAAGGTGAAATGGGAACGCGGGAGGGAAGAAGGGGGGTGAGGGAAAGGGGGCGCAGTTGGCTGTGGAACGCGGGAAGAGATGGAGACGCGAAAATAGAACGAGGACGGAAAGAAGGAGCAGAGGGAGGAATTGCAAGGGGGACACAGAGACGGTAGGGATTAGCAGCAGGAAAATTTGTAAAATCCACGCTTCTCACTCTGACAGTTGCGTGTGGCCTGCTCATGCGTCGGAAAACCTTCAGATTTATTCGTGTAACCTTACTTAACCTAACTAACCAGACGGAAAAACGAAAAATGTTGTCCATCCAAACGCATTTCAATGAACAGAATTAAAACACAAACACTTTTTTTATGTAGCATTGCAACGCACGTCGGGTACTAACTAGTAATATATAAAAAAAGTATCGAAATTCATATGTTCTCCTTCTAATTACGTTTTTAACATTTTGTGTCAATACATACATATTTAAACAAAGAGTATGGAGGTAGTATGTGGTAACTACAGTATTTGAACATTGATAACATTCGCCATACTTGAATAATTTAATTTAATGATTCTTGGAACTGTTATCTAATCGTATTGCAAATAGAACGTTTCAATGTCCTGATGTAGGTAAACACATGAAATAATTGATTAGATAGAGGTATGATTTAAATAGGGATAAGGTTTCTATGAGGTTAATTGTTCATTGATACTTATGGGTTCGTAAAAATAGGCGAGGTAAGGACTTTTAACATATTTATAAAAGGCGTGAGCTATTAACCGCTCACTCAGGCTTCGACCATGTTTTGACAGAATTTGAAAATATTTCCGCTTAGTAATAAATTCCAAATAAATGGAATATTTCTGAACATTTCCGAAAACTAAAAACTGTGTTTTAAAGGTGACAAATTTCATAAATCAATATCATACCACATAATTTTGGAAATAAAAATATTTTAAATTAAAATGTCAGTTGCTGTTTCATCCGCTAATTTTGAAGGCAATCGTTCTTGTGTTCCGAGTGGAGTGTAAAATTCTAGTTGCATATTTCCGGCAAAATTATATATCACATATACATATCACATTTAATAAATGAATGCAGTTATGAAATTCTAGCTACCTGACCATGTGCTGCCAGAATCGGCGGAAAACCATTTTCATGATCAGGGTGTAGTTTAAATTAAAGAGATATTCCGCATATAAATTCGCCCTTTTTTAAAAAACCAGTTTCAAGACAGGCTTTAAATTTAAGTTGCACGCAACATGCTGCAAAAATCGGACCGTACTATTTTTCTGTTCTCTGTCATTATTTAATTTAATCACTTTAGTGTTTTTTTATTTATTTATTTTATTGTTTATTTTTTCTGTTTAAAAAAAAAAAAAAAATAATAAGGGTCCTTAATTGGATCCCTGCGGCACACCATAGTTTGTAGGTTACGAGTTAGAGTTAAACTTACCGTAGGACACGAATTGCCCTTTTTTTCAAATAATTATCAAAGAATTTCAGTAAGTTTTCGGAAAAACCAATTTCTTCGAGCCTATTTAAGAGCACTAAGTGATCCACCTTATCGAAAGCCTTCGCAAAGTCATGGTACAATGTGTCAACCTGCTCAATGTTATCGAATGCTCTTGCCTGTAATCTGGAAATACCATTAAATTTGAAGTTGTTGATCGGCCACGTCTAACGGATGTGAAACGGAATTACATTACGATAAATAATATGTGAACAATTTTAAACTTTTTTCTATTAAATTATCAATTAGAACAGTTATCCTAGTTTTTTTTTCTTGTCTTTATTGTTAATTAAGATTCTATGCCCAACCTTTAGGATCGTCGGACCACTGCCTGGTGACGTCGTCAATCCCCGTAACCTTTAGACCGCCAAACGAGAGGCTGAAAAGAAAAGTGCGGCACTACAGGTCTGCAGATTGGTTCGGTTTGCGGGCACATTTTAATGCTTTCCCGTGGTCAACTGTCTGTTTTCGGACTTCGGATCCCTCAAGATGTGCCCAGGAAATTGGTGAAGTCATCGCGTCCGCGATGGATGGCTTCATCCATTCCACTGTTAAAGAAACTGGTGTGGGCTCAAAGCCGTGGTTCAGTCGACAATGCTCTGAAGCAGTGCGACGAAAAAACGCGGCTTATCGAGCCTACAACACATCTCGAACGTCCGAAAACAGAATAGTTTATAACAAAATGTCAAAGGAAAGCAAGAGAATCATAAATAGGTCGAAATTTGAGCACGACCTGCAGATCAGCAGAAAGCTGGCTGCATGCCCGCATGGCAGCAGAGCGTTCTGGTCGCTTGCGGGCTCAATAGGTCGCAATTTCTGCAAATCCAGTCTGCCACCTCTTACCAGAACTGACGGCTCTCTAGCTAATACCGCCGCCGAAAAGGCTAACTTATCAGGCAAAATGTTCGCGGAAAACTCGACCCTCGATGATCAAGGTGCTATCCCGCCGTCGGTTCCTCACTGCGGTTTTCATATGAAAAAGCTGAGGATCCGGCATCGGGATGTACTCCAAGTCTTACGAGGGCTCGATGTTAATAAAGCTAGTGGGCCTGACGGGATACCTGCCCTGGTATTGCAGAGGTGCGCTGCAGAAATAGCTCCAATTTTGACGAAGCTTTTCAAAATGTCCCTGAAGTTTGGGACTGTGCCCTCCGGTTGGAAAAAAGCGATCATTCACCCTATTCCAAAGAAAGGTGACCGCTCCAACCCGGCCAACTACCGCCCCATAGCGATCACATCTGTTCTGTCAAAAGTGATGGAACGTGTGATCAACGACAAACTGCTCACATACCTTGAGAAAAACAAAATTATTAACGACCGTCAATACGGATTCCGGCGGAACCGCTCGTGCGGTGATCTTCTCGCGTATGTGACGCATGTTTGGGGGCGGTGCCTGGAACGTTTTGGTGAAACCCAAACGGTTTCACTGGATATTTCCAAGGCCTTTGACCGGGTTTGGCACCGAGGGCTTGTCAACAAACTGCCTTCTTACGGACTTCCCGCATCCTTGTGTATGTGGATTGCCGACTTTTTGAGGGAGAAGTCGATTCAGGCGGTTGCTGATGGTTTCACCTCTTCCTCGCATTCGATAAATGCTGGCGTCCCACAGGGATCGGTTCTGTCTCCGACTTTGTTTTTGTTGCACATCAATGACCTCTTGACGTGTGCACCGATTCATTGCTACGCGGACGACAGTACAGTCCATGATAGCTTTTTGTTTGACAAACCTCCAAAGGGCTCACAAACCCCAATGGCTCGGAGGGCTTTGAAACAAAGAATGGACGGTTACCTCGAGAGTGTTTCCTCTTGGGGTAAGAATAACCTCGTCGAATTTAATGTTTCAAAGACCCAATCATGTCTGATCACGTCTAAAAGGGATCAAAATGATAATCTAGTCTCCTTCAACGGAAGCATTCTCCCGAACAGGCCTTCCATTGATATGCTTGGTGTAACTCTAAGTGACCAGCTCAGGTACGGGGGCTCCATCGAGGCCAGAGTTAAGTTAGCCTCTCAGAAACTGGGCATACTGTACAGGGCACGCAGATACTTTAATAGTACACAACTGCTAGCCCTGTACAAATCGCAAGTGCGCTCCACGGTTGAATTTGGCAGCCACCTCTGGTCTGGAGCCCCAAAATACCTGAAAAAAACCCTTGACTCTGTGCAGAAACGGGCGGTCCGTTTGATAGATTCTCCTAATTTAACTAACGGATTGCAATCTTTAGAGCACAGGCGCCAGGTGGGAATGCTGTCCTTGTTCTACCGGTATTACAATGGAAGATGCTCCGAGGAACTAGCGTCATTGATCCCCTCGGCACCGGTGCATAGTCGGGAAACACGCCAAACGCGCGCTCAACATTTGTACACGGTTGACATTAGTCACATGAGAACGGGTCGTTTCTACGACTCGTTCTTGAGTTCAACAGCTCGGCTGTGGAACGATTTGCCGGCCTCTGTGTTTCCTCCCTCCTACAATATGGGTCTCTTCAAGACCCATGTTCACTCCTTCCTCTCCTCAAAAACACCCTCCACACAGCATCCTCAAAGATGACATAGGCCCTGAGGGAAATTATTTTTTCCTCAGGGCCTCCTGTGTGGAGTTAATGTAAAAAAAAAACCCAAATCGCTTGGTGGGTCAAAAAATTTAACTGAGCGAAGGTGGGCCATACGTATAAAAAACGGGAGAGGGATTTCACAATAATTGCACATATGCAATTATTGTGAAACCGCGAACTATCTGATTTTGGACAAGTTTGAAGCAAAATTAGTAATATCGGATATTTTTACACTACAAGCTTTTTTCATTTCAATGGAGCTAAGAAGAGAGTTATGGGTTTACTTACAGATAAATGAATTACCAATCAATCTGAGGAAACGCTAAATAAAAATAAAATATTCCGAAAAATGTGCTGAAAGAATACGCTGGATTAGATTGATCGAAAATAAATTCCTGGTGCGGCCACGCGCCTGGCCTCAAAGAATAAATCAAAACAAGCTGTAAATCAAGAATCCGAGGTCTAATAATATTTCGCCAAAAATAATGAAGACTAGCCTTTACCCGCGGCTACGCTTGCATGGTATTAAGGGGAAATTACTAGCGCTTGCACTTATCAATATCCCCCCTCCTCCCCTTCCCCCCACCCGGATTCCATACATTCATTTCCGGTACACTCAGTTTTCAAACAGCTCGCGTGCCACCTAAATTTTATAATACCAGAGCTCACCAGTATTAAAAAAGAAGAAAATCCAATTTGGTGCAGTCATTCGGAAGTTATGCGCGTACAAACATTTCGGAGATTCATCTTTATTTATAAAGATAGATGGATATTAACTTAGATTTTCCGCAAATATATCAACATCGTTTCCACTGCAACGATTTGTTTTCTGACGTTAGCAATAACTCGCTTTTGTTAAAGACAGAAAAAAAGTACAATAAATGTAATATATTAATATTTAAAATTTCATAAAGCCAGAGCTTACCATTATATACAGCCTATATTACTCGCATATAATGTAGCTTTCTATTGGTGAAAGAATTTTAAAAATCGGTTTATTGGTGTACGCGTGAAAGCGTAACGAACAGACACATGCAGTTTCGCATTTATAATATTTTATTTTACTTTATTTATTTTTATTTTAAATACATAAACGGCTTTACTGCCTTAGATGAGATAAATTTCCGAAAATTTGTATGAATACTAAAATCCAAAACATAGAATGTTGAAAACTTCATTTTGGGCCGTAAAAAATCTTTCATTGGACCACATCCGGCTCACGGGCTGCAAGTTGGGCACTCCTTTTATAGATGCTTGTTAGATATCTTTGTTGAAAGATCGCCAGTAAAAGGAATTTTATTCCATTGTATTGAGAGATATTTTTCTTTTTTATTCACAGGGTCTTATGAGATTATTTCTAAAGAATGTTTTTATCCTTGTCTTTAATAAACTGTCAATAGTTTCGCTGTTACATCTACAATTTTTGATATTATAAAATAAAAATAGGGTAAAAAATAAATAAATGAAACCAAAAAATAATTCAAGAATGTAATCTCTAAAAATTTGTAAACTTTGTTTTCCTAATCCGCAAATGATAAAATATTTAACAAGTGCTTGTACGTGTCATTGAATAATATTAAGTCAACACTTACTTATCGTAAATAAAGGTTTTAGATTAAATTTACTCATAAAATTAGAATTTAACAAAAATGTAGTAGACGGTGTACTTTCCGAAGTACCGAAACTCGTGGTACAAGCGGGAAGCTTGGGAATATGGTAACATGTATGTATATATTGTAAAAAGATTATTCCAGAGCGTTCTGAAGTGATCCATTCTCTTTACGTGTTCCTATCATATTATTTAAAGATTTGTTTTAAGATAGACTCATTTACTTTGGACTTAATTTATTTAATTTGTTTTTAGATAGATTCACAAATAAAATTGTACGTGGAATTCCAAACAAAGCAAACGTTGTAATTCGGTTTTGAATTCAAGAATTTGTCACAAGATGTCGCCATTTTCGTCAGCAAATCGGACGGGAACGTGTCTCCCCTAGGTATAACTGCACGGATTTGTTAAAAAGTGGTATCTTTCCGGATATGGAAAGAATGACAGTAATATAACGTTGTATCAAGTGACTATATATTACATATGACGTCATTGCTCTCTCGGTTACTTTGCATCGGTGACTATCAATCGATAACAGTGGATCGGAGGAACAGGCTATTTTTGAAACCAGTTCCTATTGAAATAAAATGGTCAAACACTTCTGGGCGAAGCCGAACCAAAAGCCGCCCGCGGGGCTTAGCAGCAAAAACCTGCGGAGCGGGTTTTTAATTGCAAGCAAAATAATAATTCCATTATTCGTAAAGTTATGATATTTAAATTTTTTTTAAATTTCCATATTTTTTTCATTTTGGGAGGCGGTCCGGGAATCATTTATTGAATAACTTACACCCCTGCCATAGGTCGCCCTCAGTGCTTCACTACGTTTGATGACTTAGTAGGGGTGCCCGGGTTCATGAGTTGAGATTTGTCTAGGTGTTGGCGGCGAATGCCTTTTGTACGGCAGAGGAAGACCTAACCTAGACCTATCCAGTCGGATCCTCTTGACCAATTACCTTGCATTGCAGTGGGAGGGATAGATTCATACGTCGGTCACTCCTCGAAAAATTGACCCCCAGATTGCTTATCACCCGTCTTACATTTTGGAGTGAAAACTTCTTTAGCACCGTTGTGATTTGAAACTCGATGAAACGAAACAGCGACACTAAAAAGAAACAAATATATACATTTATAGGATTTCGCCTGCGAGAGAGTAAGATAAACCAATCGGTGTCCTTTTTGTGCGGCGCATCGTAGCCTATCGGCCTACGCTTTGTGCGGTGCTTCGTAGAATAAAATGTAAATTAATTTTTAATCTTGGTAAAAATTTTATAATAAATAAACCCTCCAATTATCCTCCTCCTGATACTCTGCATTCGTCTCATTCTCCCGAAGTTTAGATTTCTGAAGGTCACACTTTTACCAGGTGTGAATTGCACATTCTGATTTTTTCCTTTTCAGAACTTTCCCTTTTTCCTATCTTTAAAAGACACTCCACACAGCATCCCCAAACATGACATAGGCCCTGAGGGGATTAATTTTCATTACGGGCTCATGTGTGGAACTAATGTAAAAAAAAATTGGTTGTCTGTAAAGTCGGTTTACGGACGATAATTTTGCGTGATAACGTCACGAGCCGAACGCTTAAGCCGAACGCTTAGGTCGATCGTGCCTCTCTATCGCTTGTTCCGTGCTCTCGCCGAACGCTCAGGCCAAATGCTTGTTCCGCGCCCTCGCTTGCACGACCGGCTCAGGCGGAACGTGACAACGTGACAATGAGTCATGCTTTTTCGTGAATGCGGCCGGCGTTCATAGATTTATAAGACGTTATCACGTCAAAAAAATTTGGTTGTCTGTAAAGTCGGTTAACGGACGATAATTTTACGTGATATCGTCATACAATAACGACGGAGTGAAAGAGAGATAGATGCGTCACAAGCCGAACGCTTGTCCCGCGCTCTCGCTTGCACGCTCGGCTCAGGCAGATCATGCTTTTTCGTGGGTGCAGCCGGCTTTCATCAATTTACAAGACGTAATCACGTCATTAAATTACTATTGTCAACAAGTTTTATTTCTAGAAGCCCATTTCAATTTGAAGTAGTTTTTAATATTTCTTACAAAATTGTTTATTTGTGAACAAGTTCTGCTGTGTAGTGATTATTATGTCTGACATTTTCTTTTCCAAAGGAGTGATCAAACTATAGTCCTCCCACTTCGTCAATAATTTGTTAGTTCAATGTTGAGGACTTAGATAACAGAGAATAGAACTAGCAACGTCTGACTGAAAACCCGACGCATTAGTCACTCGTTTAATCCTACATTCCCCATTAAAGCCAGGACTAGCAGGATCTCCCGAGTGTGTTTATACAACGGAAGCACTACGAAGATAATCGTCTATCCTGATTATTTGATGAAAATCCTTTTAGGGTTTTCCCCATAGCCCAAATAATAAAACAAAAAGCCTTATATCAACATCCCCGGCTCAAAATTCTCGTCTAAATCAGAGGACTAAGTACTGTTAATGGAAAATTCACACGGTCGCTAACACAAAAATATTCCCATATACGAATTTATCACTACACCATCCTTCTTTCTTATTTTATATTTCTTTTTAATTTTCTCTTACAATATTTTTTATTATATCCAAAAACTGTGTGAGGAGAGGATGGGACTGCCATTGGACGGAGGCCGAACAGTCAGCACAAGACAGGGACGTATGGAGGAGCCTTGTCGATGCAATGGGTCCCCGACCCAAATAGGATAAGGAGATGAAGATGATGATGATGATAATGATGAATATTTTTTATTTATTTACTGTTATCGGAAAAAAAATGTAAAACACTAACTTACCATTGGTACCAACTTCTGTTAACAAAACATTCTGTTATTAATAAGCTTGCATCTGCGTGGTTGAATTTCAGAACCCGGCTTCGAATGCATGTTTGACGCCACGCCATACGCGCGACGCCACAAATAACATCCGTGGAGTTTCAAATAAAGCTACCGGTGTAATTCAGTTTTGAATTCAGGAATTCGTCACAATGTATCGCCACTTTCGTTAGCAGGTCGCATGGGACGTGCCTCAGGCAGGTATGAGTAGGTACTACGAATTTGTGAATTCGAGTATCTCTTCGTCTATGGCGAGATTGATGGTAATACTTAGTTGTGAATAATAGTATCAAGCGGCTATATATTTCATATGACGTCATTGCCTCTTCCGGTTACTTTGTCCCGGTGACTAGCTATCACTGGATGACAGTGGATCTGAGGAACGGGTTTTTTTTGGAACCAGTTCCTATCGGATTTATCAAATGGTGACCAACACTAACTAGGCGAAGCCGAATCAAATGTCGCCCGCAGGGCCTAGCAGCAAAAACCTGCGGAGCGTAAATATTATTGTACATATGAAAATTTTCACAACATGGAATCTTTTCACAACATGGAATCTTTTGTGTCACAAATAATATTTTAACATAAATTTTACATTAGCTCCACGCAGGAGGCCCTGAGGAACATAATTTCCATCAGGGCCTATATCATCTTGTGGAATCTCTCAAGGAATGAAAGGAAGTTCTGGAAACAAAAAGGTACGAGAGGTGGATAGGAATCTGGGGGGGGTGTCCAGGAGTGAGGGACAAATGAATATATCCCTCCAACAACGGTGCAAGGCGTTGGGTCGAGAGATTCCAAGTGAAGAGGTCGAAAGACCTCCCTCAACCTCAGACCTCTCTCGATCCGGTCTGCTACGCAGCAGGTGGGTAGATGTATCGGCTGCCAAGACCCGAACAAACCTCACCCCATGAAACCGTGCTTTAATTAGAATTTCTGCGAGAAATCTTTAACAAAAATGGCATTACAGCCCAAATGATTGGTAAATACTTTCAGTATCGCCCTGGTAAAATACCAGTATTCGGAATCGAAACTTTACTTGAAATGGTGTTTGGTGACTAAATCTGAATAGCCGCGTACTTCTCCACCTTTTCCTTTCCTACCTCCTTCCTCTCACCACTACCTTCTGCCTCACAAGATACCCCAATTATCCATTCCTTATCTCATTGACTCCAGATGGTTATAATTATTGGGTGGTAGTTAGCTTATAATAAAGGCAAATAATAATTTTAGCACGTGCGTGAATCGTGGTGAAACTGTTTTACTTTCTGCTCAGGCAAAAAACATCGATTGGGAAATTATGGCCAGAGATGGCAAAACTTAATTAAAGTTTTTATTAAGTTCAGGTACCTACACATTTTTAGAACAAGATTTTTGGTAAACTCCACTTCTCATATATATATATATATTAATGCACAGTTTTCGAAAACTCACTTTTTTTTCGTCATTTAGGCAAAAGACGACCTTGCCGCCCCTTAAGTTTTACCCGTTTCGAGGTTCAGTTTCGCTCGAAACACAGGGCTTTTTTTTTCAGTGCAGGCCTCCCACGCCAAAATGACCTCTCCGCTCTTCGAGTTTGACCGACCTCAGAGACCACTATCGCAAGACAGGAAACTCACACGAAATTCTTATTTTAGAAACGCCAAAAGTCAACGGAAAAAACTGATACAAAATCAGCGGCGATAACTGGAACCTCCGGCTGAATCTCTCATCGACGAAGAAATCGGCCTGGTTATATTTCCCGCCGACAGGTTCGCATTTGCAAAAAAGATAAGAAATCTTAATCACTATTTCCTTTACGCGAAACGAATTTGCTAGAAATTTATTCTTTTATTTTAATGGCGATGCTGCTAAAAAATGACATTTTATAGGTACGACACGCGGTACGAGATATCGTCGAAAAAGCGCGTTCTGGTGGAGATGTTTTTTTAATAAATAGGAGGAATAGAAATTAAGGAAGCTTTTAAAATCGACAAATATGTCGGTCACCATTCAAAATGTTACACGATAGCGCGCGGAAAAATGATATTTTCTGACGTTTCGCAAAACTCGCATTTTTCTCGAGGGTGCATAATTTGTCTGGCCAGTAGAACACCTAATTTTCTTACAAATAAATTCAGGTTGGGTAAATTTTCTCACACCTGAGAACACTGGATTCTGAAATTTTACAAATGGCGGAACCGCCAACTAAAGTTTCAATCGGGCCAGGACAGCGTTGTTTGTATGGAAAACGTTAAAAACAACTCGATTTTCAGGCCGTGCTCGAGGTGGTGAACACATTATTTCGTATCGGTCTTGCCAGCGATGAAAATATAATTGCAGACTATTGTACGTCTGCGAATGACGAACTAAGTAGGTACCCGATAGATGGGCTCCGATGCATTAGGATTCGTATTATTTATAAATATAAATACTTTGCGAACTCTTTTTCATTGAAATGATTATTTGATAAAAAATTCTGAATATACATTTTAATGGCGTGTTTTTTTTTACGTATGTGCAGGTGTACCAACTGAGAATCTGAGTAGGTAGGTACCTGCACATAACAACTCGGAATCATATGCAATTCCCATATGTTTTTTTCTTTTGGAAATTTGTATTGAAATTATTTGAAGTTGAAAGGATAATTTCTTTTGTAATAATTTTTTGGGCTGTTATGCCGTGTTGCGCTACCTTCGTCTTTATACTAGATATTTAAGGGATTTATTTTTTTTAAATACTATAGTTACATAACGCTTTTTTTGTATTTAGCTTATTTATGATAATTATTCAACGTTAGAGGCGGGCATTGGTACTGTCGCCCCGGGAACCATTTGTTGGATGAGCAACACCTCATAAAAATGGGTATACAAAAAATTTGAAAATTATATTTTTATAGGGCCGTTTTTGTGACCTCACTTTTCAAGTATTAGTTGAGATTGTTTTGGAAAAGTTTCACTTCTACCGCGTGTAAACTGCACTCGAATTTTTTTTGACAACGTACGTAGGTACCTACTCGGGCACTATATATTCTGAACATTTCTAATAAAATGAGTAAATTTAAATAAAGATGGTCCAATTTTTTTTTGCGAAATGGTGTAGGTACCTTTTGAATACTGTACGGGAACTAATCGTTCGTACATTTTACATTAAATTTCAATGTGAAAACCGCACAAGAGTCCCAATTACTGCCGTCCGGAGTCAGTGCGACTACGGCGTCCCCAGTTGGGTTTAGTTTTAGTTTCTGAAAAATTCTGAATAATAAATTTTTATAGCGCCGTTTTTTGAAAAACTACAGTAAGCTGCACTCGAATTTTTTTTTGACAACGTCCTTCTCGGATACTATTTATTCTGAACATTTCTAATAAAATGAGTAAATTTAAATAAAGATGGTCCAATTTTTTTTTGCCAAATGGTGTAGGTACCTTTTGAATACTGTACGGGAACTAATCGTTCGTACATTTTACATTAAATTTCAATGTGAATACCGCACAAGAGTCCCAATTACTGCCGTCCGGAGTCAGTGCGACTACAGCGTCCCCAGTTGGGTTTAGTTTTAGTTTCTGAAAAATTCTGAACAATACATTTTTATAGGGCTGTTTTTTGAAAAACTACAGTAAGCTGCACTCGAATTTTTTTTTGACAACGTCCTTCTCGGATACTATTTATTCTGAACATTTCTAATAAAATGAGTAAATTTAAATAAAGATGGTCCAATTTTTTTTTGCCAAATGATGTAGGTACCTTTTGAATACTGTACGGGTTCATTAAATTAAATTAAATTTCAATGTGAATACCGCACAAGAGTCCCAACTACTGCCGTCTGGAGTCAGTGAGACTACGGCACCCCAGTTGGGTTTAGTTTAAGTCTCTAAAATTTCTGAATAATACATTTTTATAGCGCCGTTTTTTGAAAAATTACTTTCAGTTATAAGTTCAAAAATTTCCGAGATCCAACAATTTTTTTTTTCCAAAATTAAAAAATTTCCAGAAACCAAAAAATTTTTTTTTCATAATTAAAAAATTTTCAGAAACCGAAATTTTTTTTTTTCAAAATTCAAAAATTTCCGGAAACTAAAAAATTTTTTTTTCAAAATTAAAAAATTTCCAGAATCCGAATTTTTTTTTTCCAAATTTAAAAAATTTCCAGAAACCAAAAAATTTTTTTTTTCAAATTAAAAAATTTTCCAGAAACCGATAATTTTTTTTTTCAAAATTCAAAAATTTCCGGAAACCAAAAATTTTTTTTTTCAAAATTAAAAAATTTCCAGAATCCGAAATTTTTTTTTTCCAAATTTAAAAAATTTTCAAAATCCAATTTTTTTTTTTTTTAAATTACACCTTACAGTACCCGAGATGGGTATCAAATTACGCGTCTCGATCTTAACAATCCGAAAGGCTGAGTGAAAAAAATAAACTCCTAGGACCATTGTTCGAGATAAAGCTCTAATGTTTTTTTCTAATTTAAATTAAATGAAAAACCGAACGCCCTGAGTCGGGCGGTAGGATTGGTTCAGTACTGAATTGAGCGGTAAGCTCCTGGGCCGTTTTAAAAGTGTCGACGACCAAAGTGGCACTGTGGTAAGAGTCTTTTCAACAGTAAACTATACGTTTCGGATAACAAATTACGCGTATCGATCTGCACAACCCAAATGGCGCAGTGAAAACTTGAGCAGGAAGCTACTTGGCCTGCTTTTGCGAGAAAAGGCCCGTACCGAACGCCTTGAACCGGGTGACCGAAGCGGCCAGAGAGCAGGCATACGCAATTGGGCTGTCAACTATCTGTGCCCTTTGTAGACGGACACCCCTCGCTTTATCCACATTCAAATAACGTTTTTTTCTCTACCTATTTTATTTAACACACACTCTTCGCTTCATCCGCGTTCACACGTCATATCGTGTAGTGTTTAACCCCTTGGTTGCCTCTGCAACAGGCAAAGCTAGTATATATATTAATGCACAGTTTTTCGAAAAACTCACATGGGTCATACAGTCAAAAGACGACCTTGCCGCCCCTTAAGTTCGCCCACCCTAAGGATCGCTTTCGCTTGAAATGCGATTCAGTGCACCCCCCCCCCTCAAGCAAAAATCGACCACCCTGCCTATCCAGTTTCACCGACAGCAGAGACCATTTTGGCGAGACAAGAAATTAAGATTTTTAAGATATTTTAAGACTTTTTAAGACTTTTTTCTCATACAAAGTGCAATTTGCTAGGGATTTATTCTTAAAAATATTACGGCGTTGCTGGGGAAAAATGGCATTTTATAGGTGCGTCACGGAATTCGAGATTGCGTCAAAAATAACCCTTCCGCCGGAGATGTTTTACGACAGATTCGTAGTAGAGAGTATTATTAAGATTTTAAAACCGCGACATGTAACGCATTTCATCCAAAATGTTCTGCAATATTGCATAATACCTTGCATTATTTTTGACATTTGCTAAGATTTCACTACCGTCGAAAGTGAAAAATTTGGCGGCCAGTAGAATAAGTCGTCGATTAGGTACTTAAATTCGATTAAATTGACTAATAATTGATAATAAAAAACCACCTTGAGTTTCAAGGGACGTCAAATTACGATTTTAGCCACATAAAAAAAAGCTCCAAGCCTGTTCCGGAGTGGCCAATTTGAAAACGACCCTGGGGCTCGAAAATCGATTCTGGCTGTAATTTTTTTCAATAATATCGAGGTCAAGAGATTGAAAAAACTTTTTCAACGGTCGTTACATACGCAAACCATTAAAAATATTTCACTATACGCTACGGAAAATATGACGTTTGAGAAAAATAACGTGCTTTGAAAATCCCACAGAAGAGAATATATTGCTGGCCATATAAAAAGAACACGTTTAATTACAGGGTAGGTACTTTTCCGTTGAATTATTACAAATTTGTTCGTAAGATGAACGGATTTTTTTAAGGAAATGCTTAGGTACCTACATCAATATTGTTTGTCTGCGTAAGAACCGGGTAGGTACCGGCTTACGCATCGGTTCTTTCCTTCAGATATCAAATAAAAAATTAATGATTTGAAATAAAAGAAATCACTCGGGATGGTCGCAATTTTTGCCAAAATGCATTATTTAAGGTATGTAGACTTTTGTAGTTATGAAGGAAATTAGTACTAAATAAATCGGAACGTTTTTGAAGTAAGATGGGTCCAAATACAATGCTAAACACTTTTCTTTTATGATTGTGTGAGTAAAAATTCGAACTAAAAATGACAATGAGGGCGCTGTACAATATTGAGTTTCCATCAGGAATACACATTTTGCAAGAGTAAAATATTGAATAAAATATGCTCATTTCCTAGACAAGGTAGGTACTTAAATACCTAGCGACTTTTTTCTTTTAAAAATAAAAAAATCATGATATCAAATAAACAGAAACAAACAAAGATGGTCGTATTTTTTTGCCAAAGTCGATAGGTACCTATCATTTCAAAACCAAATTTCAAAATTAAAAAATTAGGATTCGTAATATTTATTCAAAAAATATGTAGGTACTCATGTGCACCTGCCCTGATTTATTTTTTATATGAACGATTTTGCATTAAAATTATTATTTGTTAAATAATTTTGAAAAATACATTTTTATGGCGCCATTTTTGTGAAAAATGACAAAAAAGATGACGTACAATATTGAAAATCTACCAGGAGCACATGATGTATCACTATAGAGTTCAAGTGGGGTGGGTCGCGAACTCACATGTCAAACTTTTGTCAACAAACCGGACCTCTCAGCGGTTTCGGTTGTTGTTTTACGACAAACGGCATTACGGCCGAAAAATCGATCCTGGCTAAAATGATTTTGAAAAATATTATAGTCTAGATGTCTCAACTAATTCGATCGTCATTACATACGCATCGCATGTGAAATATTTCAGGGCAAGCTAAACAAAATCAGATTTTTCCACGAAAAACACGTGCTTAGAAATTTTTAGTTTTTCATTCCTGGGTAGGTACTTATTTGACGACGACGTACTTCATTGAAAAAATTTGAAAAGAAATGCGTAGGTACTTTCACGAATAGGTAGCTTCACAATAAATTAGGTTTTAATGCAATACTAAGGTAAAGTTGTTTCAATAAGGTTGAATAATTAAACAATGTTTTTAAAGTTAATTTTCACGTTCTGTGTAAGTTCTATTCGAGTTCTGTTGTTTTATCGTTATAGGCCAGTCGCATCATAAAACTGAAATAATTACAGAACTTTAATAGAATTTGAACAGAACTTTCACAGAAGGCTAAAATTAACTCGATTAGTACATATTTTCTACACAAAATTGTAGAAAATATGTACAGGGAGACATCTAGCGGTGAAGAATGTAAGTACTGATTATTTTCATAAGAAAAATTCACACGAATTTATTCTATTTTTATTTTATGGCGAGGGGGGCGGAAATTTGACATTTCGAACGTACATTGCGTGGTCGAAGATATCGTCAAAAATACGTATTCTGGCCGAGATGTCTTTGAATTAATCTTAAGTAGAGAGTTACTACAAGCAGTTAAAACTGTGACATGGTTCGCTTTCCATTCAAAATGTTACACAAGAGTGCATTTCACAATGACATGTTTTGACACTTTACGTAAAAAGCATTTTCCTCTAAAATATCTTTTGGCTTTCTAGCCAGTATAAAACCTAATTTTCTTACAAATAAAATCAGGTTGGGTAAATTTTCTCCAATATTGCAACACCGAAAATGAAAATTTTTCCATAACCCTCTTGAACTTACGAAATCACCCCATAATACGTTTTTGTATGAAGATTTTTTTTTAAAGATGGCGGATTTCAATTTTTACGGCTTGGTGCGGTTAAAATTCAAGCGGGATTAGTCCAAGTTTGTGAGTTGGTCTTGCATGTGTAAAAAATATAAATACAGAATATTGTAAAACTGCAAATTATGAACTAGGTAGGTACCCGATAAACGGATTTAACTGATAAATTGGGCTCCAATATAGCTCAACATTAGGATTCGTATTATTTATAAAAATAAATACTTCTGCGAACTTTTTTTCATTGAAGTGATTACTTGACAAAAAATTCTGAATATACATTTAAATGGCGCCGTTTTTTTTTTAATTACTGTAGGGAAACTTAGTACCTACTATGAAATAATATTTTCTCTGTAATTTTTTTACTGGAATAAAAATAAGTTTAAGTTTCTAAAAAATTCTGAATAACACATTTTTACAGCGCCGTTTTTTGAAAAAATACTACAAGGGCCCCAAGTACCTACCCGTGCACTCATGTGTAGGTACCTACCCTGATTTATTTTTTATATGAACGATTTTGCATTAAAATTATTATTTAAGAAATAATTTTGAAAAATACATTTTAATGGCGCCGTTTTTGTGAAAAATGACAAAAAGGGTGACGAACAATATTGAAAATCTACCAGGAGCACATAATACGCAGGAGTAAAATATGACAGACGATACATTTATTTACTAGACCAGGGAGGCAATTCTTTCATTGACAAAAATGATTAATTTAAATAAAAAGAAACATCCGAAGACGGGAGTTTTGAAGTGATACTTCTATAGCACTGCTGTGATTTGGATTTCGGATGAAACGGAAATGACGATTACTCCACCTGCGACAGTGGTAAATTTTATTTTGCCAAATGGTGTAGGTACCTTTTGAATACTGTAGGGGTTCATACATTTTAAATTAAATATCAATGTGAATATCGCACAAGAGTCCCACCTACTGCCGTCTGGAGTCAGTGAGACTACGGCATCCCCAGTTGTGCTTAGTTAAAGTTTCTAAAATATTCTGAATAATACATTTTTATAGCGCCGATTTTTTTAAATTAGTGCAAGGGCAAATTTTTTTTTTTTATATCCAAAATCCATTTTTTTTTCCAAAATTAAATTTTTTTTTTTTTAAATTCAAAAATTTCCAAATCCAAATTTTTTTTTCCACAATTAAAAAATTTCCAAAATCCAATTTTTTTTTCCAAAATTCAAAAATTTCCTTAATCCAAATTTTTTTTTCCAAAATTAAAAAAATTCCAAAATCCAATTTTTTTTTCAAAATCCAAAATTTTTTTTTTTTTAAATTACACCTTACAGTACCCGAGATGGGTATCAAATTACGCGTCTCGATCTACACAATCCGAAATGCTGAGTGAAAAAAATAAGCGATAAACTCCTAGGACCATTTTTTGAGATAAAGCTCTAATGGTTTTTTCTAATTTAAATTAAATGAAATACTGAACGCCCTGAGTCGGGCGGCAGGATTGGTTCAGTACTGAATTGAGCGGTAAGCTCCTGGGCCGTTTTAAAAGTATCGGCGACCAAAGTGGTTCTGTGGTAAGAGTCTTTTCAACAGTAAACTATACGTTTCGGGTAACAAATTACGCGTATCGACCTGCATAACCCAAATGGCGCAGTGAAAATTTGAGCAGGAAGCTACTTGGCCTCCTTTTGCGAGAAAAGGCCCGTACTGAACGCCTTGAACCGGGTGACCGAAGCAGCCCGAGAGCGGATGTACGAAATTGGGCTGTCAACTGCCTGTGCCCTTTGTAGGCGCACACTCCTTGCTTTATCCACATTCAAACATCGTTTTTTCTTCACCTATTTTATTTTACACACACTCTTCGCTTCATCCGCGTTCACACGTCAAATCGCGTAGTGTTTAACCCCTTGGTTGCCTCTGCAACAGGCAAAGCTAGTATATATTAATGCACAGTTTTTCGAAAAACTCACATGGGTCATACAGTCAAAAGACGACCTTGCCGCCCCTTAAGTTCACCCACCCTAAGGATCGCTTTAGCTTGAAATGCGATTCAGTACCCCCCCCCCCCCTCAAGCGAAAATCGACCACTCTGCCTATCCAGTTTCACCGACCGCAGAGACCATTTTGGCAAGACTTCTGCGAAGGAATCCGCGGAGTTTTTTTTCCATACAAAATGCAATTTGCTAGAAATTTATTCTTTTATTTTAATGGCGATGCTGCTAAAAAATGACATTTTATAGGTACGACACGCGGTTCGAGATATCGTCGAAAATACGCATTCTGGATGAGATGTTTTACGACAGATTCGTAGTAGAGAGTATTATTAAGATTTTAAAACCGCGACATGTAACGCATTTCATCCAAAATGTTCTGCAATATTGCATAATACCTTGCATTATTTTTGACATTTGCTAAGATTTCACTAGCGTCGAAAGTGAAAAATTTGGCGGCCAGTAGAATAAGTCGTCGAGTAGGTACTTAAATTCGATTAAATTGACTAATAATTGATAATAAAAAACAATCTTGAGTTTCAAGACACGTCAGTTAGGAGAAAATTATGATTTAGCCGTATAAAATAACGGCTTCAAGCCTGTTTCGGAGTCGACAATTTGAAAACGCCTCTGCGGCTCGAAAACCGATTCTGGCTGTAATGTTTTTGAATATTATCGAGGTCGAGAGATTAAAAAAACATTTTCAACGGCCGTAACATACGCAAACCATTAAAAATATTTCACTATACGCTACGGAAAATATGACGTTTGAGAAAAATAACGTGCTTTGAAAATCCCACAGAAGAGAATATATTGCTGGCCATATAAAAAGAACACGTTTAATTACAGGGTAGGTACTTTTCCGTTGAATTATTACAAATTTGTTCGTAAGATGAACGGATTTTTTTAAGGAAATGCTTAGGTACCTACATCAATATTGTTTGTCTGCGTAAGAACCGGGTAGGTACCGGCTTACGCATCGGTTCTTTCCTTCAGATATCAAATAAAAAATTAATGATTTGAAATAAAAGAAATCACTCGGGATGGTCGCAATTTTTGCCAAAATGCATTATTTCAGGTATGTAGACTTTTGTAGTTATGAAGGAAATTAGTACTAAATAAATCGGAACGTTTTTGAAGTAAGATGGGTCCAAATACAATGCTAAACACTTTTCTTTTATGATTGTGTGAGTAAAAATTCGAACTAAAAATGACAATGAGGGCGCTGTACAATATTGAGTTTCCATCAGGAATACACATTTTGCAAGAGTAAAATATTGAATAAAATATGCTTATTTCCTAGACAAGGTAGGTACTTAAATACCTAGGGACTTTTTTCTTTAAAAAATAAAAAAAAAACATGATATCAAATAAACAGAAACAAACAAAGATGGTCGTATTTTTTTGCCAAAGTCGATAGGTACCTATCATTTCAAAACCAAATTTCAAAATTAAAAAATTAGGATTCGTAATATTTATTCAAAAAATATGTAGGTACTCATGTGCACCTGCCCTGATTTATTTTTTATATGAACGATTTTGCATTAAAATTATTATTTGTTAAATAATTTTGAAAAATACATTTTTATGGCGCCATTTTTGTGAAAAATGACAAAAAAGATGACGTACAATATTGAAAATCTACCAGGAGCACATGATGTATCACTATAGAGTTCAAGTGGGGTGGGTCGCGAACTCACATGTCAAACTTTTGTCAACAAACCGGACCTCTCAGCGGTTTCGGTTGTTGTTTTACGACAAACGGCATTACGGCCGAAAAATCGATCCTGGCTAAAATGTTTTTGAAAAATATTATAGTCTAGATGTCTCCTCAACTAATTCGATCGTCATTACATACGCATCGCATGTGAAATATTTCAGGGCAAGCTAAACAAAATCAGATTTTTCCACGAAAAACACGTGCTTAGAAATTTTTAGTTTTTCATTCCTGGGTAGGTACTTATTTGACGACGACGTACTTCATTGAAAAAATTTGAAAAGAAATGCGTAGGTACTTTCACGAATAGGTAGCTTCACAATAAATTATGTTTTAATGCAATACTAAGGTAAAGTTGTTTCAATAAAGCTGAATAATTCAACAATGTTTTTAAAGTTAATTTTCACGTTCTGTGTAAGTTCTATTCGAGTTCTGTTGTTTTATCGTTATAGGCCAGTCGCATCATAAAACTGAAATAATTACAGAACTTTAATAGAATTTGAACAGAACTTTCACAGAAGGCTAAAATTAACTCGATTAGTACATATTTTCTACACAAAATTGTAGAAAATATGTACAGGGAGACATCTAGCGGTGAAGAATGTAAGTACTGATTATTTTCATAAGAAAAATTCACACGAATTTATTCTATTTTTATTTTATGGCGAGGGGGACGGAAATTTGACATTTCGAACGTACATTGCGTGGTCGAAGATATCATCAAAAATACGCATTCTGGCCGAGATGTTTTTGAATTAATCTTAAGTAGAGAGTTACTACAAGCAGTTAAAACTGTGACATGGTTCGCTTTCCATTCAAAATGTTACACAAGAGTGCATTTCACAATGACATGTTTTGACACTTTACGTAAAAAGCATTTTCCTCTAAAATATCTTTTGGCTTTCTAGCCAGTAATTTTCTTACAAATAAAATCAGGTTGGGTAAATTTTCTCCAATATTGCAACACCGAAAATGAAAATTTTTCCATAACCCTCTTGAACTTACGAAATCACCCCATAATACGTTTTTGTATGAAGATTTTTTTTTAAAGATGGCGGATTTCAATTTTTACGGCTTGGTGCGGTTAAAATTCAAGCGGGATTAGTCCAAGTTTGTGAGTTGGTCTTGCATGTGTAAAAAATATAAATACAGAATATTGTAAAACTGCAAATTATGAACTAGGTAGGTACCCGATAAACGGATTTAACTGATAAATTGGGCTCCAATATAGCTCAACATTAGGATTCGTATTATTTATAAAAATAAATACTTCTGCGAACTTTTTTTCATTGAAGTGATTACTTGACAAAAAATTCTGAATATACATTTAAATGGCGCCGTTTTTATTAATTACTGTAGGGAAACTTAGTACCTACTCGCGCACTATGAAATAATATTTTCTCTGTAATTTTTTTACTGGAATAAAAATAAGTTTAAGTTTCTAAAAAATTCTGAATAACACATTTTTATAGCGCCGTTTTTTGAAAAAATACTACAAGGGCCCCAAGTACCTACCCGTGCACTCATGTGTAGGTACCTACCCTGATTTATTTTTTATATGAACGATTTTGCATTAAAATTATTATTTAAGAAATAATTTTGAAAAATACATTTTAATGGCGCCGTTTTTGTGAAAAATGACAAAAAGGGTGACGAACAATATTGAAAATCTACCAGGAGCACATAATACGCAGGAGTAAAATATTACAGACGATACATTTATTTACTAGACCAGGGAGGCAATTCTTTCATTGACAAAAATGATTAATTTAAATAAAAAGAAACATCCGAAGACGGGAGTTTTGAAGTGATACTTCTATAGCACTGCTGTGATTTGGATTTCGGATGAAACGGAAATGACGATTACTCCACCTGCGACAATGGTCAATTTTTTTTTGCCAAATGGTGTAGGTACCTTTTGAATACTGTAGGGGTTCATACATTTTAAATTAAATTTCAATGTGAATATCGCACAAGAGTCCCACCTACTGCCGTCTGGAGTCAGTGAGACTACGGCATCCCCAGTTGTGCTTAAAGTTTCTAAAATATTCTGAATAATACATTTTTATAGCGCCGATTTTTTTAAATTAGTGCAAGGGCAAAATTTTTTTTTTTATATCCAAAATCCATTTTTTTTCTTCCAAAATTAAATTTTTTTTTTTTAAATTCAAAAATTTCCAAATCCAAATTTTTTTTTTCCACAATTAAAAAATTTCCAAAATCCAATTTTTTTTTCCAAAATTCAAAAATTTCCTAAATCCAATTTTTTTTTTCCAAAATTAAAAAATTTCCAAAATCCAATTTTTTTTTCAAAATCCAAAATTTTTTTTTTTTTAAATTACACCTTACAGTACCCGAGATGGGTATCAAATTACGCGTCTCGATCTACACAATCCGAAGGGCTGAGTGAAAAAAATAAGCGATAAACTCCTAGGACCATTTTTTGAGATAAAGCTCTAATGGTTTTTTCTAATTTAAATTAAATGAAATACTGAACGCCCTGAGTCGGGCGGCAGGATTGGTTCAGTACTGAATTGAGCGGTAAGCTCCTGGGCCGTTTTAAAAGTATCGGCGACCAAAGTGGCACTGTGGTAAGAGTCTTTTCAACAGTAAACTATACGTTTCGGGTAACAAATTACGCGTATCGACCTGCATAACCTAAATGGCGCAGTGAAAATTTGAGCAGGAAGCTACTTGGCCTCCTTTTGCGAGAAAAGGCCCGTACTGAACGCCTTGAACCGGGTGACCGAAGCAGCCCGAGAGCGGATGTACGAAATTGGGCTGTCAACTGCCTGTGCCCTTTGTAGGCGCACACTCCTTGCTTTATCCACATTCAAACATCGTTTTTTCTTCACCTATTTTATTTTACACACACTCTTCGCTTCATCCGCGTTCACACGTCATATCGTGTAGTGTTTAACCCCTTGGTTGCCTCTGCAACAGGCAAAGCTAGTATATATTAATGCACAGTTTTTCGAAAAACTCACATGGGTCATACAGTCAAAAGACGACCTTGCCGCCCCTTAAGTTCACCCACCCTAAGGATCGCTTTCGCTTGAAATGCGATTCAGTACCCCCCCCCCCCCCTCAAGCGAAAATCGACCACTCTGCCTATCCAGTTTCACCGACCGCAGAGACCATTTTGGCAAGACTTCTGCGAAGGAACCCGCGGAGTTTTTTTTCCATACAAAATGCAATTTGCTAGAAATTTATTCGTATTATTTTAATGGCTATTCTGATACAAAATGACATTTTACAGGTACGACACGCGGTACGAGTTATCGTCGAAAAGTCGCATTATGGCGGAAATGTTTTTCGATAAATACGAAGAATAGAAGTTAAGGAAGCTTTTAAAATCGACAAATATGTCGGTCACCGTTCAAAATGTTACACGATAGCGCGCGGAAAAATGATATTTTCTGACGTTTCGCAAAACTTGCGCTTTTCTCGAGAGTGCATAATTTAGCGGCCAGTAGAACACCTAATTTTCTTACAAATAAATTCAGGTTGGGTAAATTTTCTCACACCTTGGAACACTGGATTCTGAAATTTTACAAATGGCGGAAGGCGCCAACTAAAGTTTCAATCGGGCCAGGACAGCGTTGTTTGTATGGAAAACGTTAAAAACAACTCGATTTTCAGGCCGTGCTCGAGGTGGTGAACACATTATTTCGTATCGGTCTTGCCAGCGATGAAAATATAATTGCAGACTATTGTACGTCTGCGAATGACGAACTAAGTAGGTACCTGATAAATGGGCTCCGATGCATTAGGATTCGTATTATTTATAAATATAAATACTTTGCGAACTCTTTTTCATTGAAATGATTATTTGATAATAAAATTCTGAATATACATTTTAATGGCGTGTTTTTTTTTTACGTATGTGCAGGTGTACCAACTGAGAATCTGAGTAGGTAGGTACCTGCACATAACAACTCGGATCATCGTATGGGAATTGCATATGTTTTTTATTTGGAAATTTGTATTGAAATTATTTGAAGTTGAAAGGATAATTTCTTTTTTAATTATTTTTTGAGCTGTTATGCCGTGTTGCGCTGCCTTCGTCTTTAGCCTAGATATTTAAGGGATTTATTTTTTTTAAATATTATAGTTACATAACGCTTTTTTTGTATATTGCTTCTTTAAGATAATTATTCAACGTTAGAGGCGGGCATTGGCACTGCCGCCCCGGGAACCATTCGTCGGATGAGCATTCTGAACATTTCTAATAAAATAAGTAAATTTAAATAAAGATGGTCCAATTTTTTTTTTGCGAAATGGTGTAGGTACCTTTTGAACACTGTACGGGAACTAATCGTTCGTACATTTTATATTAAATTTCAATGTGAAAACCGCACAAGAGTCCCAATTACTGCCGTCCGGAGTCAGTGCGACTACGGCGTCCCCAGTTGGGTTTGGTTTTAGTTTCTGAAAAATTCTGAATAATACATTTTTATAGCGCCGTTTTTTGAAAAACTACAGTAAGCTGCACTCGAATTTTTTTTTGACAACGTCCTACTCGGATACTATTTATTCTGAACATTTCTAATAAAATGAGTAAATTTAAATAAAGATGGTCCAATTTTTTTTTGCCAAATGGTGTAGGTACCTTTGGAATACTGTACGGGTTCATACATTTTACATTAAATTTCAATGTGAAAACCGCACAAGAGTCCCAATTACTGCCGTCCGGAGTCAGTGCGACTACGGCGTCCCCAGTTGGGTTTAGTTTTAGTTTCTGAAAAATTCTGAATAATACATTTTTATAGCGCCGTTTTTTGAAAAACTACAGTAAGCTGCACTCGAATTTTTTTTTGACAACGTCCTTCTCGGATACTATTTATTCTGAACATTTCTAATAAAATGAGTAAATTTAAATAAAGATGGTCCAATTTTTTTTGCCAAATGGTGTAGGTACCTTTTGAATACTGTACGGGTTCATACATTTTAAATTAAATTTCAATGTGAATACCGCACAAGAGTCCCAACTACTGCCGTCTGGAGTCAGTGAGACTACGGCATCCCCAGTTGGGTTTAGTTTAAGTCTCTAAAATTTCTGAATAATACATTTTTATAGCGCCGTTTTTAGAAAAATTACTTTCAGTTATAAGTTCAAAAATTTCCGAGATCCAACATTTTTTTTTCCAAAATTAAAAAATTTCCAGAAACCAAAAAATTTTTTTTTCATAATTAAAAAATTTCCGGAAACCAAAAAATTTTTTTTTCAAAATTAAAAAATTTCCAGAATCCGAAATTTTTTTTTTCCAAATTTAAAAAATTTCCAGAAACCAAAATTTTTTTTTTTCAAAATTCAAAAATTTCCAGAAACCAAAAAAGTTTTTTTTCAAAATTAAAAAATTTCCAGAATCCGAAATTTTTTTTTTCCAAATTTAAAAAATTTCCAGAAACCAAAATTTTTTTTTTTCAAAATTCAAAAATTTCCAGAAACCAAAAAAGTTTTTTTTCAAAATTAAAAAATTTCCAAAATCCAAAATATTTTTTTCCAAAATTAAAAAATTTTCAGAATCCAAAAAATTTTTTTTCCAAAATCAAAAAATTTCCAGAAAACAAATTTTTTTTTTCCAAAATTAAAAAATTTCCAAAACTCAAAAATTTTTTTTTTGAAAATTCAAAAATTTACAAAATCCAAAAATTTTTTTTTGAAAATTCAAAAAGTTCCAAAATCCAAATTTTTTTTTTTGCAAATTTAAAAATTTCAAAAGTCCAAAAATTTTTCTTCAAAATCCAAAAATTTTTTTTTTTCGAAATTCAAATATTTCGAAAATCCAAAAATTTTTTTTTTAAATTACACCCTACAGTACCCGAGATGGATATCAAATTACGCGTCTTGACCTACACAATCCGAAGGGCTGACTGAAAAAATTGAACGATAAAATCCGAGGACCCTTTTAGGCTCTATTGGTTTTTCTAATTTAAATTAAATGAAAAACTGAACGCCCTGAGTCGTTGCGGCTGGATTGGTTCAGTACTGAATTGAGCGGTAAGCTCCTGGGACGTTTTAAAAGTGTCGGCGACCAAAGTGGCACAGTGGTAGGAGTCTTTGCAACAGTAAATTATACGTTACGGGTAACAAATTACAAATTACAAACATCGTTTTTTTCTTCATCTATTTTATTAAACACACACTCCTCGCTTCATCCGCGTTCACACGTCAAATCGCGTAGTGTTTAACCCCTTGGTTGCCTCTGCAACAGGCAAAGCTAGTTCTTTTTAATACACAGGAAGG
This sequence comes from Glyphotaelius pellucidus, assembly GCA_936435175.1. Classification (NCBI taxonomy): domain Eukaryota; kingdom Metazoa; phylum Arthropoda; class Insecta; order Trichoptera; family Limnephilidae; genus Glyphotaelius; species Glyphotaelius pellucidus. The sequence continues at coordinate 5,099,457 of OW386558.1, forward strand.
TTGGAAACGTGACGGGAATAATTGAATAGTCTAATATTCGAAATACCAGATATTGTTTTAGATTTTTACGACAAAAATTACTATCGTTATTTTTTTGGGTATTTTGCTGTCTATCCTCCTTCTTTAGCCTCTGTCTTGGACGGTGACCGGACAACTCGGAATGAAACCAACTCAGAACCATCTCAGATAAGTCATTTAGGCCACGTCCGCATAGGCAGGTGGCTTACTTAGCGCCTAGTGCATCCCATATGACATAAGCCTTGAAATTATTTTCCCCAGGGCCTTTTGTGTGGAATTAATGTAAATAAAAAACGACAGTTTGCAAATGGCGGCAATTATTTTCGGTACTGCGAAGTTTACTTTGCGTTAGAATTGACTTCGAAACTCTATAGTCACGCGCCTTCAAAATGTCTCGTGAACTGGTATTTCAAATATTATCGTTATTTATTTTTGAGGTTTTATGCCGTGCGACGCTACCTCCTTCTTTAGCCAACGTTTTGGACAGCTTTATAGTGTCCATCATCAGGGCAGATGAGCAAATGATAATGGTGAAAGTTTTTGCTTGTCCAAAACGTTGGCTAAAGAAGGAAGTAGCGCAACACGGCGTAACACCCCCAAAATTAAATAACAAAAAAGTTTTAAATTTGTTTTATATATATTTAGAAATGCTAACATAAAGTTGTAGAGGTCCTCTTAATACTATTGTGATATTGGAAACATCAACGATAATATCCATTTCAAGCTCCGCTAGCGAGATGTTCATGTGTTGTTTTAATATATGTATTTTTTTCAAGGATTTTTTTTGTTAATCTTCAAATTGTATTTTTTCTCTACTTTTTTAACTGTTTTTTATAAAAAGTTTGTATAATAAAATTACAACTATTGTACCAAAAAATATGTTATTAAAAATACATTAATAAATAGTTTCACAGTAATAAATTCAAAGAAAGTCTTTTGGAAAAACTTTAACAAAGAAGAAGATTTCATTTCATTTCAGTTATTTTCTACCCCTGTTGAATGTACCTACCTTTTCAACGTCAAATCTTATTAACCTTGTTATCTCAGAACTGAGCGCCATTCTACCGAATGAGGCTTACAAAGCTCAAAAAGAGATTTCATCAAAAGTGCTTGTAAAAAATGTTCACTGACTTCCGAAATATTTTTTTTAAAAATAGATGGAAGAAAAGACAGCAAAGGGTAAATACACCCTAAATATACATTTATATATACATTTTATATTTATATATATACATTTTTTTTAAATTTTGGTACTTCAGAAAACGCATGTTCTGCAAGAAAATCTATCGGGGCTGGTTAGATTAATTTTAATATCGTCAAGCAAATTTTATCAAAATTTTTAGCCAACTTCCTAAATTTTTATCTACCTTAAATTTATAATATTCGTCTAAACTTAAGGCCACACTGGAACAAGCCTCTTCTAACTTCTCTGCAAGAATGGTAGATTATGTTCGTACTCGAAGTGTAGCCCTAAGAAAGAGCACCAATCGAAATAGTTTTGCCTTGTTTGGCTTATTTGGTAATATATCTGAATATCTAGGTTGTTCCCCAACCATCCTTTTCCCAATATCTTTCGCTTCCCCAATTCTTTCAGCCTAAAAATATTGGTACTGGCTCCGTTCAGTAGCAATATTTGTATGGCTTTCACATTAAAAAAATGGATTGCAGTTCAAACGCGGTTAAAGTGAAACCACCCACACAATTTCGACCAATAGGAGCTTTGAAATGTGCGGTCATAATCGAAGTGGCCAATGCGCGCAGCTTGACAGAGCGCAACGCTTCGTAAGTTTCATTCTATCTCATTCTTTCGAAGGCTAAATCCAATAGATAAACGTGTTTGTCTCTTTTTAGTGTCGCTCGTTTCCGTTTCATTGAGTTTCAAATCACAACAGTGCTAAGGAAGTGTTCAATTCGAAAGATTAAAATTATTAATAAAAATAGGAGAAACTCTATTCTTAATGGTCGGTTTTCACTTTTTATTAATTTTTATTTATCTTACATTTTCGTATGCTCTAGTTATTTGAGAAACATTTGTGAAAAATTTACAATTTTTGGCAAGCAAAATATACCTTTAAATGTTTTTTAAAATTTAATTGTATTCTATCACCAACAAAATGTCGACATTTGAAATGGACATTCTTTCATAATTTCTTTTCTAATTTAAATATATTTTCAATATCAGTTATTTCGTTTCATATTCTGTTATAAATTTTGTCGGCCTGGTACATAAATGATTTCTGGGTACTTGCTTTCTTTCTTTTTGTAATCTTATTTGCTTTGCATTTCTTATAATTGAATGATGGTAATTTATGAATCTTTTCAGTTCCTTAAACATCGTCCCCATTTTAATTTTACATATAAAAATGGTTTGTTTCACCGTCATAAAAGTTTGCTCTCCTTTAACAGGTTTCTTACACAAACATAAAGCGCTTTTAAGGGAGTTTTATTTGCATTGCTTTATTTTGTACTATTTGTTTTTAAATTTTCTCTTCATTGCAGAGAAATATAATTCTTGAAAAATTTTATATATTTATTAACGGACTCAAAATAGTTAAATTTAGAATAAAATAACATGACTTTAAAAAATACATAAGAAAGGATAACAAATAAAAAGAAAGACGTAATCACAAAAAACATAAAAAAATATGAGTCAAGTCTTAGCTAGAAATCAAAATACATGGTAATAAAATTTCTTCAATTGTTTATTGATCGTCTAAAATCATTAGGACTTTTACGCAGGAAGTCAAGTCAAGAGAGTTGACCAGTCTGCACATTTTCGGCAGGTGTATAATATCATTTTATTTGCAAATAATGTTTCCTGAATCTCCTAAAAAATTGTACATTTTTAAAATTGTGTGATTTGTAGTTTTTATTTATTTAAGGAACATAAACAGTCTTAGTAATATAATATACATCAGAGGATGATAAAAAACAGACCAATTATTAATTTTCACAGATAGGTATTTAGAAAGAAGAATAGCTGAATGAAAATTAAAATATTTAAGAAAAATGAAAAAAAAAAACAAATCTAAGCAGTAATTTAAAAAAATAAATAATAAAAGTGCAAATCTAAATTCAACAAATGATAAACCATAAAAAAGTGTGATTGTAACTGTAATAGACTGCAAAATAGGTATTTGGGTTGGGAAGGGTAAAGGGAGGAGAGGGATAAGGGAAAATTAAGGGAAAGTTGCCACGCAAGTAATATAAAAATATTAGATACAATTTATTTAATCGTCATGAATGTGTTATTCGCACCTAGAATGTTATACAATGAAATTTTGTAGCGACAGTAACTAGCAGTAAATACGTCAGCGCGAGTGTCTGCCTATATTTGCAAATTTATTGTTATAGTTGTTACACGTCCTTTGCATGTTTGCAATCCATTTCGGTTGGAATTGGTGGTGGCGTTGTTGTTTTATTGATAGTTTCAATATAGAAAATGATATTTTGTTTACTGTGTAGAATGGGCGCGTGGAAATTTATTTTGTTTAGCAACTCCAAGCAGTCAACTTTTGATACAAGATATTGATATTTGATAAAATTTTGTAGAGGAGCGTCTGATCAGCGACAAGCCTCATTATTTGAGAAGTTCAGTGTATAATGACAACAAGGTGATTAATTTCTTCCACATCTTGTACAATTTTATAAAAGATATAAACATTTTGATGCTCTTTAATACTTTGTCTGCATTTATATATGTATTTTTTCTTTTTAACATTTCGATAATTTGTTTAGTTGGAGCTATATTGACATGGTATCCAAGTCACTGGACGGTTGTGATATTGTAAACAGTTTCAATACGGTACATTGATGAATATTAGCTTTATAGATCGATGATGTCAGGCTTCGAATTTCCGTATTTAAAAGGTTCGGGAGTTAGCCGAACCATCCAAGAATTATTATTTGTGGCGTCAATGATAATATAATGCATTATGCACGTTTACACATGTCACTAATTCGTGATAACGGCGTTACAATATTATTATTTGCAATGAAAATGAAGAGTATTAATAAATAAATCAAGAAATTCAGTGGATTGCATCTACGATCAGATAATTTGGTATCACAATTCAAAATTCCGATTTCAAAATATCCGTTCATAATTATCATTGAAATTATTTCGAAATATATCGATTCCTTGAATAGCCCATAGGTACTGATAAAGGTAATGATAATATCAAATATTAGTAACTACTGAGTACATTCTTAAAAATCATGACGAAGGCTCATGTTCAATTTGGTAGGTCGATTGGGTAAGGTCGCTCCGGGAACTATTTAATAATAATCAAAACCTCTGCCACAGGTCACCCAAAATGATTGAAAATTTGCGATTTGAAAATAATCGCGTTAACAATAAGTAAGAATTTTTTTTAGCTAATATTTTGAGGCAGATCTCACGCTGAGAATATTTTCTGAGACAAACAAACCAATTTTCTTATTTTGCTTTATTTTTGCGAGGTTTTTGGTGTAAAGTCCGCATTTTTTAACATTTAAAAATATACCAGCTTTTCCCTGCGGCTTCGCTCGCATGGTATTAGGGGAAATTACTGTAGCGCTTGGACTTAACTTTTTTTTTCAGCCAACTTTTTGTAAATATAATAAAAAAATAACCCTATTTATTATACAGTCTTTTATAATCGTTTGGAATTATATTTTTAATGTAGGAACTCTCATCTGACATTTATTCCAAAACAAAGCTTATCAAAAAAAAAAAAAACCAAAAATTAATATTTGAATTTTCTAGAGCAGCAGCCGACCAGTAGGTAGGGGGCTGAGTACCTACCAGCATAGAGCCCACAAATATATCAACATCGTTTCCATGGCAACGATTTGTTTTCTGACGTTAGAAATAACTCGCTTTTGTTAGCGACAGAAAACGTATAACACATATAATACATTAATTATTATGATTTCATAACGCCAGACTTATCATTATATACAACCTAAAGCCCTCGCATATAATTAAGCTTTCTATTGGTAAAAGAATTTTTAAAATCGATTTATTATTTTATGCCTGAAAGCGTAGCAAACAAACTCGAGCAGTTTTGCATTTATAATATTAGTATGGATCTACATAATAATCAATGACTAGAAATAACCGACGGGAAAGCCATGAAATTTTGTCGGGAGAAGAGTTTGTCGAGTGTTTAGTCACACAATCGTGGTGCATTTGATTGATTCTCACAGGCGTCAGGTGGGAAATGCTGTCCTTGTTCTACCGGTGTTTCAGTGGAAGATGCTCTGAGGAACTAGCGTCATTGTTCCCCTCGGTACCAGTGCGTAGTCGGAAAACACGCCGAACGCGAGCTCAACATATGTGCAAACATATGTACGACGGGTCGCTTCTACGACTCTTTCTTGAATTCAAAAGTTGTTGTGGAATGATTTGCCGGCATCTGTGAATCCTCCTTCCTACAACATGGGTCTCTTCAAGACACGTGTCCACTTCTTCCTCTCCTAAAAATAACCCCCCACACAGCATCTTCAAAAATGACAGGCACTGAGGGAAATTATTTTCGTCAGGTCCTTTTTTGTGGAGTTTTTTTTTACAATAACTCCACACAGAAGGCCCTGAGGAAAATAATTTCCCTGTCAATAATGTCATCTAAGATGCTGTGTGGAGGGTCTTTTTGAGGAGAGGGAGGAATGAACATTGTTCTTGAAGAGACCCGTATTGTAGGAGGGAGGAAACACAGAAGCCAGCAAATCGTTCCATAACCGAGCTGTTGAACTCAAGAACGAGTCGAAAAAACGCCCGTTCCCATGTGACAAATGTCAACCGTGTACATATGTTGGGCGCGCGTTTGGCGTGTCTCCCGACTGTGCACTCGTGCCGTAGGGATCAATGACGCTAATTCCTCAGTGCATCTTCCATTGAAATACCGGTAGAACATGGATAGCATTCCCACCCGACGCCTGTGCTCTAAATATTGCAATCCGTGAAAATGCAACCATTGAAAGATGCTCCGAGGAACTATCGTCATTGATCCCCTCGGCACTGATGCGTAGTCGGGAAACACGCCCGTGACTCATGTTCACTCCTTCCTCTCTTGAAAAATATCCCCCCCCACAGAACATTTTCAAAATTGACAAGCACTAAGAAAAAATATTTTTCTCAGTGCCAGTCAGAAGGGCTGTGAGTAGTTAATATAAAAAATAAATATACATGTATTTTGTGCTTCTAGTAAGGATCAGTAACAAGGACAAATAAAAAATTGCCGACCTTTTCGTAACAAATCAGATGTTCCCATTTAGCTAACTTAAATGGAATACGAATTGGGGACACGTTATGGTCCGTTTTCTACATGATGAGATTTTCACGGTTCCCTTCAACACCGGGCGAATGGGGAAAAATTCAATAAAGGTCTAAGCCGATCATCCTTTTTACTCCCACCCTCAAGGACACACTTTTATTATCAAGTATATCATGTCTGCGTTTAGTATTTTTAAGCAAGAATTCCTATTTTATTTTATTACTGGCGAGTACCCGGCGTGCATTGCAATGCCTCCCAAAGAAAGATTTTTTCTCCCTGTCCCGTTCCCCTTTCGCTTCCTTTTCCACCTTCGCTGACATCCCTCTCCCGCGAATCCACCTTCAGCTTTTCCACCTCGTGCCTCTTTTTTACCTTGTCGCTCAATTATATAGGTAAATACACTCGTTTTGTCAAACAACCCGCGTGCCACTGATTGTATTTTTTATACAAATTGCATAACGCCAGAGCTCACCAGTAACTAAAGGAACCTTGGCGGGCGTGCGTAGAACATTTCAGCAAAGATTCAATGCAATCGGATGGTTTAGGAAAAAATTCGTACCGCTAGAGCTCACCAATATATATATATAAACCTTTGCGGGCATGTGTACAACAAATCGCTTAAGTTTCATTGTAATCGGATGAATGGTTTAGGAACGCATAAGGAACTAACAAAAAAACGTTAACTTTTATGTATAAGTTTACAATAAGTATATTTTCTTTTCGAATTCCACCCATGTAATGTCTCCTAAACAAAGCTCTCTAAAGAACACTTATAAACTATATAGGGCTACTACGACAAGCTTAACGGGCGTGCAGCGACTCTTCAAGGAAACCGAAAATTGGTGGAATCATCGTAATAATATAAGTTTTGGTTCTTCCTAGGACTTCAGGAACAAATCCAAAGTAATGGCCGGTTTCAATTAAAAGCTCGGCAATTGCCGATTTATCGGGGTGGCCGAGTTTGCATGCTCAAAAGTGTTTCGATATACTTTTGAAGATTGTCCGCTCTGTCTGACCTACATAAACCTTGTCACATCCGGAACAGCTGAGTTTATACACTCCATCTGTTTACAGAGGAAACTTAGTCTTTGCAGATCTCAGTAGATCTTGTTTTTGGTTTTTGTCACGAAGATAATCTTGATGTTTTCTTTCCTCAGAAGCCTGGCAATTCTGTCTGTCACATTGTGCACATAAGGTAGGAAAGCGCAGCCTTTTGACTCTTCTTCAATTCTGTCTTCGTTTGTTGCAGATTTGGCTCTAATGATTTGCCTTATCTGCCTTGTTGGGTAACCGTTACGCTCCAGTGCATCGGTGAGCTTGGTAAGTTCTGGTCTAGGTTTTGGCTCTTCACATATTCTGGTCGCTTGGGTTACCAACGTATAGATAAGTCCTCTTTTCTGCGCTGGGTGGTGATGCGAATCAGCGTGTAGATACCTATTTATATGCGTTGGTTTCCTATAAACTGTGTGTCCTAGACTACCATCCTCTTTTCGCATCACTTCCACATCTGGAAAGGGCATGATTTTATAGTCATTTTCCAGTTCCATTGTGAACTTAATTTTCTCAATAGTTCTTGGTATTCGGTAACTTACGCCTACACCAAAGCTAAACGCAGAAAACCATGTCGACTTATAGAGAAGTGGAGCCGGCAGCACGGTATCGCATCTACATAGGTAAGTACACACTTTCACCAATAACATTTACTCATCTACCCTGGTGATGGACATTGTAACGCTGTCCGAAACATTGGCTAAAGAAGGAGGTAGCGCAACACGGCATAACACCCCAAAAACAAAATACAAAAATATTTCAATCATGGTTAACACATAACTTCCTTCTCTAAAACACTAAGGACGGGTTGTTTCAAAAAATTTGATGGATTCATCAAATATTTGAAGTTAATTTTCACGTTTTGTGTAAGTTCTATTCAAGTTCTGTGATTATTTCAGTTTTGTGAAACAACTGTCCTATAACGATGTAATAACAGAACTTGAATAGAACTTACACAGAACGTGAAAATCAACTCCAAATATTTGATGAATCCATCAATTTTTTTGAAACAACCCGTCCTTAGTCGTGATATATAAACGACATGGCGCCGAACTTGGTTCATTTATCTGCTTTAAAATATTTTATAATAATGTGACAATTATAATTTAAGTAATGAGTTCTCTTCAAGATTTATTCGTCCCCTGAAACATTTTAAATTATCAGAGTCTGTAATCTAATCCCTTCAAATAATATTCATATGTTTAATTTAGTATTTGCCTTAAATGTTTATATTATTTAATGTGATTGCTCTTTATTTGAGTTGTAGGATAGATACATATATTCAGAATACCCTGCTTATATGCTCACAGAATTCACTTTTTAAACATTATTACCTCAGTAATCCACTTTTAAACGTTACTTATTAGCGATGAGTAAAATAATGTTTTCAATTTTCAGTCATGAAGAATTCCAGGTAATATTCATATTAGCATTATGATTCAGTCCACAAATTGATAAAATGAGTAATTTTCTTTTTAGAATGAGGTTCTAATTTGGAATGGTACTTTATCAATTATTAAAGTAGGTAAACCTCATCACTATGTCACTGAATTTGTCCGAATCATATTATTCAACAATAATTCATTTAATACGCTTTTTTATTTTTTTTAATGATGTCAAAAACCCAGCAAATCAACAAAATTAAGATCATAACATTCAGCACGAGTAATTCAACACTTCCTGGTGAACTCTCATTCAACTAATAACAGAATCTTATATAACGACCGTCTCAGATTAAAATACTAAATTGGACGAGAAGAAATTAATCTTCTTTCAATATCTCTTGTAACAATGATAATTGTTATTTTATATCAACCTACCAAAATCACTTCTCTGCTCAGGCTGGAACCCTAAAACAATGATCAAATGGTGTCCCAGGATCGCCATCAAGCAAATATTCAAAAGTAAAAGCAACTAAGGGTAGATTTAAAATCAACACTCACATTGTTAAGAACAATTAATATTTATTCACAAAGTATGCGAGCAATTCAATTATAAAATTATTACTTAATTAGGTATTTCTAATAGAGACATCAGACTATGAATAAATATATTAAGATTAACTCAGGGGTGGCCTTCTAGAATACTTGAATCTAAAAGATGTTAAATTCTGTTGCGTCATCGTAACATGTACCGACATATTTAAAAAGCTACAATATCAAACCTGGTTGTGAGTGCCATCCTCATGTGAAGCATGAGACACTAATAGAAACATGGTAATTCACTAAACAAAATGTTATAAAATATTAAACATGATCGACTAACAAGAAACGAATTATTCTCACGGACTCCGTCACACCAATATCTGCAAGGCTCGAACACCGTGTCTTCACCAAGAGAGCTCAAATGGAACTCGCCGCGCCGAAAGAGACCGCACCCGCGTTCCCTCTCTTACACACCCACACGAAGTGTTGGCAGCAGTAAAACGTCGCGTGTAGGTACTGTTATCAACCTGTTATATTACCCTCCCACGAAAAGCGAAATTTTCATCAGAAAATTTCGGACGCCTCCTGGCGGACGCCTCCTGGCGTTGAAACCCAGTATGGACATTCTGCAGATCATGCCTAATGTTGATCCAAACGGTGGAGAAAATGATTGAAGGATTCTTCTATGGAATGTAGTCCATGGAAACGCAGCGTGACCGATGAAGAGTGATGAGTCATGATGATAAACACCAAAACATCTCAGGTGGAATAATGCCTTACGGTAGTGAGGTATAATTGTAGCGGACCTCTTCTACGCTCCACTCAGTAGCGGTAATTCCAAGAAGATAGGTGTCCAGATGAAAGTACCAAATTGTTCTGAGTATTTCAAAGGAAGCGTTGAAACGAACTCTTCCTTCACCAGGTGCTGCAAGTGGGTATGTTGATTGGCAATACTGGATCCAAAACAATAATCACCGACAGGTCCGAAGGAGTGATGAGAAGACATCCATCTCAATCTTGAGCCAGAATTGAATAATACAGTCCAGCGACAACAGAAGCTTCTTCAGAAATGAAATTGGCAGTCAATGTTTGTAACAGGAACTATCTTGAGCCTCTTGAACAGCGCTAGTGTAACATACTCGCGGGGAGGAGGAGGTGTGATAACTAACCCAGAATACTCTGTATCTCTTGAAATCTTGAAAATCCACTGCATGGAGGTCCACATCTTCTTCTTGTGAGAAAATTCGCTAAACTATCTACTGCCTAGCTATAGAATTACCAATATAAAAACAAGTGATGCTAAGAATTTATAGTGCTGCTGTAAAATTGTAAAAATTACTGAACTACTGAAAATTAACAAAAATACTGAAACCTAAACTCAATATGACAGAATAATTGAAAAATAATTAAAAATTAACAAACTTAAAATTGAGACATCTCTTGAAAAACTCTGAAAGCCTAACCACCCCAGACACAAACCAATAAGATTTATACTAAAAAATCTAAGAACTTGCAATAACCGACTGAAGGTGTCAGTGAACTACATCAATAGAGATAAAAATCAATATTTAATATTTAATTAAATCAAATAGCGTAATCATGAAAAAAAATATAATTATCTTTTCCTTGCCACCTCTGACGATCACAAGGTAAAACAAAATAGAATTGAACAATATTAAGAAATCAAATAAGTCGAGAAAAATGTCCTCGAGCTCAAAAGACAAGATTCTCAAGTTAAATGATGTCACAATATTGATTATGAAACATGTCTATAGTCGAAAATGTTAATATGTAAATATCCGGAATTGAAGAACATACGAAGATCAGCTCCCACCACATCAATCATGAAAATAACGCCCGAAGGAGAGCTAGAGATATGAAAACACCTTAATATAGTTAATATCCATAGTACTGAATTAATAAACATGCAATCTAATAAAATTAACTGTAAAATAGCACATTGTAAGAGAGCAAAAACCAGATTAATGACATTTAATATGAAAATTAACCAAGAGGGTGATTCCTAAATCGTAATAGGTATTTTACAGCTCCTGAGACTTTCTTGTGAAAACTCTTGGCTAAAATTCCTAGAAAATTATACAACCAACATAATCAACTTACATAAATGATACCAAACTAATTTTTAAATTATCAGTAATGAAAGTAGATCAAAACACCGTCACTTATCACATTAAAAAAAAAACTCATTCCAATAAATTTACACAAAACAAGGAAAACAAAATGTTTGAAAAGTGATTGCTCCCCAAGGATAGGAACAAGCACCTCCCAACTCATATGAAACCAGGAAAATCAACAATATCCAACTACGTCAATGCGCAAGGACAAGTGTTAATCATCCTTCCCCGTTGAATATGACACAAATCAATTACACATTAATTCCCTACATAATACTATGACAAGACAAGACAACATGTAAGACGAACAATGACTAAACAAAAATTATGCAACATGTGGTGGTCATGTTTGCACAAAAAAAAAAAAAAAAAAAAAAATTCCCACTACGAAATGTCAGAAGTAGACACAAATCCTTCATCACATTTTGAAAAAAAAAAAACCCCCACTCCCGAATCACACGGGGCGTTCTGATTTGATTATATCCTTAATGTGAAAGGTACCAACAGCCTTCCCATTCATGTCAGCTAATTTATAAGCAACTGGAGAAATTTTTCCGACCACTTTACTTCTCAAAAATTTTGGAGCTAATTTCGCTGAGAAGTGCTTACTAGCATCTGAAAGGACAAACGACCTTCTCCAAACGATATCTCCAATCTCGTACTGAACGTCCCTGCGACGAAGATTATACAGAATCTTATTGCGTTCATAAGATTGTCTTAATGACGTGCGTACCTGAGAAAAGATGTCGTTTAATTCCTCTAAACCAGAAGCCCAGGTGTCACGATTAGAAAAGGTGATATCTTCAGCGTTGAAGTTAGAACCTATGTATTCTTTACCAGAGACAATTATCTCTCTGCCAAAGTTTAAAAAGAACGGAGTATAACCCGTGACCTCATGAACCGCAGTGTTGATAGCTAATTCAATTTCCGGTAAGTAATTTGCCCAAGTTCTGTGATCAGAGCCAACGTATGAACCTAGAGCAGAAACTAATACCTTATTGACTCGTTCAACAGGATTGTTTTGCGGGTGGTATCTACAGTTATAAAATAAATGACGGATATGAAATTTCTCCGCTAAGGCTTTCATGTCGCGCGATATGTATTGCGGCCCATTATCCAAAACAATAGTATCCGGGACCCCGAACTTAAGAAATATCTCATTTTCTAATATCGTAGCAATATTGCTACCCGTAGCTCTGCTAAGAGGGAAAAGTTTAGTATATTTAGTGAAAAAGTCAGAAACCACCAATAAGTATGTGTAACCCTTCTTGTACGAATTAGGGTAGGGACCTAATAAATCTGTAGCTATCATTTGCCAAGGACGCTGTACCAGCTTGGGATCTCCCATGAGACCTGGAGGTAACAGATTTGTACTTTTGTACCCAAGACAAGTCTGACATTTACTGATATAAGCTTTAACATCAGCAGACATTTTAGGCCAATAATATTTCTGTTTGATCCTATTTAAGGTCTTCATGATACCAAAGTGCGCGCAAGAAGGAGGTACATGATGCTGAACTATTACACTCTTCCTACTGTTTTTGGGAAGTACTTCTTTCCAATCATAAACTCTGTGTAACGCATCCATGCTTTGAATGTGTTTGTAAATTTTCCCATTTGAAACTCTCCAAGCAGGATATTTCCCCGGCGAAGCTAAAATTTTGTCTCTCAAATTGATATACCACTGATCTGAATTTACTACCGCCTGATCTAAAGAATCAACGTGCAATGGGTCCCGCGACAACGCATCAGGCACAACATTATCCTTTCCATTCCTGTGGATTATTTCAAAGTTGAACTGTTGTAATCTGACTGCCCAGCGCGCCAATCTGCCTGACGGAGACTTTAAACTCGTTAGCCACTTAAGACTATAGTGATCAGTAATAATCTTGACTGGAATGGGTGACCCCTCAATGTAACCCCTGAACTTCTCTAAGGCAAAGATCATTGCATTAAGTTCCTTCTCGGTGGTAGAGTGATTTTTCTCTTGTGCCGAGAGTGTTCTGGAGATGAAGGAAACCGGGTGATCCCTCCCCTTCTCATCTGTTTGAGATAACACTGCGCCCAATCCCATATCAGATGCGTCACAGCTAATCGTGAACGGTTTGTTAAAATCTGGACAAGTCAGAACCGGAGCATTTACTAATATACTCTTTAGATTAACAAAAGCTGCTTGAGCCTGTTCATTCCACTTAAAAGCTTTCCCAGCAAATTCTTTCTTAGTTAGATTGTATAAAGGAGCTGCGATAATTGAAAAATTCAGAATAAATCTCTTATACCATGACAAAACCCCGATAAATCTACGTAAACTCTTTTGTGAGGATGGAATAGGAAAATCCACAATGGCTTTGACTTTGTCTGGGTCAGTGCGTAACCCTTTGTTATCTATCACATAACCTAAGTATCTAAGGGAGTCTCTGCAGAAAACTGATTTCTCTACGTTGATGGTTAAGCCAGCATCCTGTAATTTCTGTTTAACTAGTGTTAAAAGTTCTATGTGCTCCTCAAAAGACGAACTGATTACAATAATATCGTCAAGGTAGCAGAACACTTTGCCATCCAGTTGAGATCCTAAAACCTTGTCCATTAGACGCATCATACGCGAGCTTGCCCCGTGTAAACCAAATGGCATGGTGACAAAATGGAACAAGCCTCTTTTGGGAATGGTAAAAGCTGTCTTTTCTTTTGACGTTTCCTCTAGAGGTATTTGAAAGAATGCGTCATTCAAGTCTAAAGTTGACAGGTAACGCGCACCTCCTAAGCTATTCAGAATATCCGAAATGAACGGCATCATGTATGCGTCTCGTTTAGAGATCGAGTTTAATTTTCTGCTATCAAGACATAACCTGAAAGAGCCGTTTTTCTTAGGAACCAAAACAATCGGATTGTTCCAAGAACTGTTGCTAGGTTCTACCACTCCTAATTCCAAAAGTCTATCTAGCTCCTTGTGTACCTCAGGGAGTAGATGAGGCGAAATGGGATAAACGCGTTGCTTAATTGGCGAACAATCACCTGTGTCAATTATGTGATGCTCTAACGCCGTTCTACCTAAACGATTATTTGAAAAGGAGTTATAATCCTGTATGACCTTATCTAGTGCAACTCGTTGAGAGGAAGTTAAGGTGTTGTAATTGCCTAAACCGACTTCATTAGTTGCGCAATTCTTGCTAGATGAATTTTGGGAGGACATTAAATGTGTAATCTTAGGGCAAATGTTGAAAACCTTCCAAAAATCGCAGCCTAGTATGATGTCTGATTTAATCTCTGGCATCACAACAAAATTAAAATTTTTCTTAACATTCCCGAGAGTGACTGGAACGGAAATTTTTTGAGAACAAATTACGGAGTGCCCAGTGGCAGAGGTAAGCGAAAATTTAGTATGTAAATCTGATAATGTGAAGCCAAGATTTCTAAATTTATGGTGGAAATTATTCCCCAATATTGAAATATGAGAACCTGTATCAAGAAGACCAGAGAACGACGCACCGAGAACCTGGAAGGAGATGAAAGGACGGCCGTCCTTGTCAGCCGCTCGCATCTGCTTCGAAGTCCTCAGGTTGTCATAAAATTTTCTCACAACTGCCAGCCATGAAGACCACTCCCGAGAAGAGCTCTCAGCAAACGATGACGTCTTGTCGTTCACTGCTAGGACCTCCCGAGAAGTTAGTTTTTTGAGCGACGGCAGTCGCAAGATGGCGCTTTAACTCCCGGCCGACCGCAACGGAAGCATTGCACCTCCCTGGAATTCACATTTTGATTTCTTAAATAATTGTTACGAAAAGCATTATTATTTTCCCTAAATTTAGGATTATTGCGATTTACAACATAATTGTCCCTAAAATTGAGATTATCATGATTGACATTGTTATTGACCCTAAAATTGGGATTCTTATGATTGACATTGTTATTGTCCCTAAAATTGGGATTATTATGATTGACATTGTTATTGACCCTAAAATTAGGATTTGAATATTTAGAATTGTTGCACATCCTAGCCTCACTCCTGTTGGAAGAATCAACATTTTGGAAATTATTGTTGCCGGGTGAAACATTATTGTTGCCGGGTGAAACATTATTGTTGCAAGAAGGCGCGGATCTATTACTGGCACGACTGTCCGCCAATTCAATCATTTTACCTAGCTTCTTTAGCGCAATAATATCAGGAATAACAGATAAAGACAACTTTTGAATGTACCGAGGAAGCATGTTGCATTGCAACAATTCCAGTATTTCGTCATCAGGTAATTTAGAAATTAGCCTATTGTTTAGCACTAAAATCCGTGTGATGAAAGCACCCAAGTTTTCACCCTTCTGTTGAACAGTGGATCTGATCTGGGCTAGTAGTCTCCTTTCATGATCCAAGAGTTCGAACTCTTCTTTCAGAGCGACAACAATGTCTGCCCATGACTCGAACGAACTCCGATTCACTCTGAACCAAAGCAGCGCATTCCCTGAAAAGAGTTCTACTGCCGAAGAAAACAGTGAAATGGTACTTACATTTCGAGAAATCGCTAATTCTTCTACCCGCTCTATAAACGTGTGAACATCGGAAGAGCCGTCGTACGATATGTTCCATTTGTGAACCGGTATGACCAATGGCGGTGAAGTTGAACAATCCATACTAGAAGTCGATTGTTTGTCGCACTGCTTCGCCATTGTTTCTTTAGCTTTCGCTTGGCTCCTTGTGACAACCGGTTCTTCCATCCCTAGCTAATAGGAAGGTAGAAAAAAAAATTAATACATGCAACTAAAAAAATTTGTAACAAATTATTTCAGCCATGCAGTCCAATCCAGAATTCTATTCAAAAAAAGAAAAATTTCTAAGTGATGCCAGCGAACTGGGCATCAAAACAATATTAAGAGACGATAAACGTCTTGAGCAACAGCTGAGATCATGTACAAATTATGAATTTAAATTAAACTGGAATTTACTAGAAGCAGCTGTGTTCGGGCCTTGCAGAAACGGAAACCGCGGGAATAAGCCGCCTTGAGAGTCGATCTAGTTTGTAAAATATTAACAATAACGTACATTATGATACTATGACACAGCAGAAAAGAACATTTCGAAAGCCGTTGGGCGCCATTTTGTAACAATGATAATTGTTATTTTATATCAACCTACCAAAATCACTTCTCTGCTCAGGCTGGAACCCTAAAACAATGATCAAATGGTGTCCCAGGATCGCCATCAAGCAAATATTCAAAAGTAAAAGCAACTAAGGGTAGATTTAAAATCAACACTCACATTGTTAAGAACAATTAATATTTATTCACAAAGTATGCGAGCAATTCAATTATAAAATTATTACTTAATTAGGTATTTCTAATAGAGACATCAGACTATGAATAAATATATTAAGATTAACTCAGGGGTGGCCTTCTAGAATACTTGAATCTAAAAGATGTTAAATTCTGTTGCGTCATCGTAACATGTACCGACATATTTAAAAAGCTACAATATCAAACCTGGTTGTGAGTGCCATCCTCATGTGAAGCATGAGACACTAATAGAAACATGGTAATTCACTAAACAAAATGTTATAAAATATTAAACATGATCGACTAACAAGAAACGAATTATTCTCACGGACTCCGTCACACCAATATCTGCAAGGCTCGAACACCGTGTCTTCACCAAGAGAGCTCAAATGGAACTCGCCGCGCCGAAAGAGACCGCACCCGCGTTCCCTCTCTTACACACCCACACGAAGTGTTGGCAGCAGTAAAACGTCGCGTGTAGGTACTGTTATCAACCTGTTATACTCTTTACTCAGAATTGAAATGAAGCCTTCGTTATTGGAAAAACCACCCCATTTCAAAACCCCTCGTTTACCTCACACAATCACTTCAATCACCTAATATCCCTTCTTTATTCATGTGGGCTAAAAAAAATTTCGTAGTATTGGAAATACCTAAGTCCAACCACCCAACTACGAGCAGTTAAGTTTCTTGAGTACTCGTAATATGTACTGAGAGCTTTTAAAACTAAATTTTAGCATTTAAAAAGTTTGATATAAGCGCTTTACCATACGTAATTACACGCTTTAAAGTTTTTAGACACTCTCATTAGAATCGTTTTATAGTGATAAACTAATGCCTTTGGTCACGGATTTTCGCTTAACTGCTTGGGATTTAAAGTTTTTTCATTTGTCAAAGTCACCTTCACTTCTTAAATCTAATCGATTTTCATTTAATTAAATACATTCTTATTTAATTTAATAAAGTGCATTATTTACTGATAGGTAAATAGTATCCAGATTTATACAAGAGCTCATATCTATGGTCTATGGCTACTTTGGATAAATTATTATCAGATACGATGAAATAAATATTGTTTTACATTGTGCAACAAAGTTGGATGGAATCGTAGCTCTTTGTATTTTCATCCGATTCACTTCATTCAAAGTTTAAATAAAAGAAAAGAGAAATTTATTGACGGAACTCAACTTAAAAATTGTTATCATGTTGTAGGACAAAATAAAATTGCAAAATTTGCGCTGGTATTTTTGATCCACTTCCATTTTAATGTACGCAATTTTTGCAATAAAAAACTATTTTTTGCAAACTAAGTCCACACCATCTACTAGAGCACTTTCTGCCACAATACGGCACTATTTAACATGCCTCGGATTGCTATGCTGCCAATTTTGGCCAATTTTCCCGTATTTGTAAGTAATTAAGTAGAAGTTTACGATTTTATAATTTTTTTTTTCATAAACCTTACGAATATAATCAACAAAATATAGGTGAATTCATTGGCTGTATAGAACTATAATCAGTTTGTATGCCTCCATTTCAAAATTTGAAGGTAATGTCGAGCCAAAAATGTCGAGCAATCGGAGAAAAGAGTTTTAAATTGCGCGGTCTCTCCAGTGGATAACAATATTTTTTTGAATTTCATGTTTCAGATAATTTCCAAATACTCCAGGATTCCAGCTGGCCAGGTCGGACCCTCCGTTTGCGGCCGCTATATCTTTATATATAGTTATTCAAATCAAATATTCATTAGTGTTTTTTGAAATGTACCTTTACGTGTAAAGTGAACGAAAATAAATTTTATCATTGAAAAAAGACATAAAAAAAACTCGGCACGACTAAACTGCCCCCTTTTAATTTATTTTCTGTGTTGTATTTCTCTTGTGTGGATATGTAGGATAACATAATAAGTACGGTATAATAGGTCATTCCTGACTTACTAGCGATTCCTGTGTTTGCCCAATGTCAGTATTTAGGTGGTATAAATAAAAGTCGATATCAAAACCAATTAAGTGTTAACCATTTATTATACTATCGTTATAAAGAATGAGATGTGGATAAGACTAGAAAAATAAAATTTCAAAAAATATCAAATGTCTTAAAGAGTGGAATATACTGGTTGAATGATTTTTAATAATTGGTTATTCAATTAATCAAATAATTCAAATCAAATTTCAAAAAGCGAGTCAGCGGTGGTCGTAAAAAATGAGCATTTAAAATTTTTGTTTGTTCATATGAAGCAGATACTTTGTGATGTGACATTATAATTTAAAATAAAACAATAACATTTAGTAAAAAGTGGTGTTTACAAAGTTATTGTTTTACTTTAAATTAAAAATTTTGTGTTTAACAGCGCGGCTGTCGAATGATTTATCTCTGTGTTTCTTCCTAATAAAACATTTTACTTTTTTATGTGAATACCGCACCAGATTCCCATCTGATTCCAACCGTCTGGAACCAATGGGACTACGGCATATGGTGTATGTTGTGAGGCTGTAAGTAGTGGGAAGGGTAAGGACAAATGTTAGCGGAAGGGGGAAAAAAGGTAGATTTCTCTGGTCACCAAACACAGCTAAAGCCTTTTAAAGCATCATTTAAGATTTAAGATGGAGTGTTACAACGATAATACTAAAATATCTGTTACAAAGGAAAATCATTATATTTTTAAAACTTAAACTAACTTAATTATTTTAAAAATTTATCATTAAACCGTAGGTAAGTGTAACTTTTACCATGATATTTTATATTATTAGCGTGGAGCAAGTCTCAATAATTGATAAGTGCAAGCGCTACAGTAATTTCCCGTAATACCATGCGATCGAAGCCGCGGGGAAAAGCTAGTACGAAAATAAAGACGAAAATAGCGATCGCGTAAAGCGAAAAAAATTGTCTTTGGTTTCTATACGGGAATCGGACTGAAAAAAGAGATGGTGTAAAACATACATAAGATTTTTTTCGTAGCGTGTTAGATTACAATAAATTATTACGTATTATTGGTTTGCAAAAATAAAATAATGTTACACCAAATAACACCAAATCTTATAATTACTTCTTATCTCACCAAGTAATTTTTTTCCAGCTTTCTTTTTTGTAGATTAGCTCCACACAGAGCTCCTGAGGAAATCAATTTTCCTTGGGGCCTATGGCATCTTTGAGGATGCCGTGAGTTTTTTAGAAAAAAGGAAGGAGAGGAAATTGTGGAAAGGAAAAAGTTATGAGGGATGGCTAGAAATCTGGGACTCAGTGTGTCCAGGAGTGTTGGACAATACATCCCTCCAAGGGTGCGAGGCGATTGGTCGAGAGAGTCCGGCTAGGGAGTTCAAAAAGCCTCCCTCAACCAGTCTCTCTCGATCCGGCCTGCCTCGTGGCAGGTGGGCAGACGCATCATTTAGGTTAACCTATAAATGGTTCAAGGGACGGCAGTATCCATAACCGCTTTCCAAATTAATCAATAACCAACGGTATAAAAAAAACAGACCCCTTCAAATCAATTCAATTCGCAAACCCATTTCCAAAAGTAATTCGTTCTCAGAATCAAGCACCAATCAATTCTCAACCCTCCCAAAGCAGAAATCACCAATATAATCATACCTTCACAAGCGGTAATGACAAACTTCCTAGGAAATCAGTCACCGTGACGTCACAAGGTAACGGCGCTGACGGCGTCACGGCTTGCGGTGGAAATTGGCAGAAATCGGGTCGTAAGGGGATGGTTTCCTTTGACACACATAAACAAACAAGATAGCAGCTGTGCCAAACGGAAATTTAGCACGTAAATAATCAACACGGGTAATCAAAATGTTGCCTAAAATGGAAAAAAATTACTGTCCGATGGAAAACTGTTATTATTCTTACAGATTGCAGAAAAGTTACTTAACTTGTCTAAAGAAAAATTACTGTCCGATGGAAAACTGTTATTATTCTTACAGATTGCAGAAAAGTTACTTAACTTGTCTAAAGAAAAATTACTGTCCGATGGAAAACTGTTATTATTCTTACAGATTGCAGAAAAGTTACTTAACTTGTCTAAAGAAAAATTACGAGCGACAGCGCAATTTTAAACCTTTTGTGATCATTTTTAATATTTTCTGCCCAAATTAAAAAAAATCAAACCTCCAAATTTTAATATGGAGACATAAAAACTGATTATAGTTCTGTATAGCCAATGAATTCACCTTTTGTCGATTATGACATATTCGTGG
Source organism: Glyphotaelius pellucidus (assembly GCA_936435175.1). Classification (NCBI taxonomy): domain Eukaryota; kingdom Metazoa; phylum Arthropoda; class Insecta; order Trichoptera; family Limnephilidae; genus Glyphotaelius; species Glyphotaelius pellucidus. The sequence goes on from OW386558.1 coordinate 5,120,300, forward strand.
GATTTATAAAATAAATAGGTACTACAAAATCGTAAACTTCCAATAGGGGGAAATAGGCCAAAATTGGCAGCAAAGCAATCGAGGGTATTTTAAAAATGCCGTATTGTGGCAAAAAGCGCTCCGGTGGTTAACTTTTTTTGGATTACGTCTTCCGGTTGCGCATGGTACTCAATGTTTAGGTGAAAATTGTCTTAATTGTACATTTTCCTTTTTTTTAGTCACTAAATATTTTACGAATAGCAATTGAAACGCTAGAGTTTATTATGATTCGAAGTTAGGTAATTAGTTATGTATTTTTACAATTTGGGAGGAGGGTATGGCTACCGCCGCCTTGGGAACCATTTATTTGATAACCAACACCTCTGCTATAAGTCACCTCAAATGGTTCTCTACGTTTAGTGACTTGGCCGGGGTAACCGTTTTCATAGGATGAGGTTTATCCTAGTCACCCCTAGTGGTTCGCTAGTTCATTGGTTTGGTGACTTAGCAGGGGTGCCTGGGTTCATGGGGTGAGGTTTTCCTGGTTTTGGCGGCGGATGCATCTGCCCACCTACTTCGTGGCGGGCCGAATTGTAAGAGACTGGTTATGGGATGCTAAATGACCTCTCCAACCGGACTCTCTTAACCCATCGCCTTGCATAGCGGTTCCGTCACTCCTGAAAACACTGACCCCCAGAATCCTACCCGCCTCTTGCACCTTTTTACTTCCTAGAACTTCAACTCCTTCGTTTCTATAAAAGCCTCTCCACACATCATCCTTAAAGATGATATGGGCTAACTAAAGCACACAGATTACCCAGGATTTATTTATATGTTCAAAAATAAAATGTTACCACATTACCCGTCGAGTAATTTATTTATTTATTTATTGTTGTTGTTATACGCCCGTAGGGGCTTTTACATAGATTATAAAATAATATTTAAGATATCAAGGATTACACATACATAGAATTTATATCAAAAATTATAAAAGTGTAAACATTTTAAAAATATATAAGTAGGTTTTGAAGAATATAGCGTAAAACCGTGAAATATTTTAAACAATATAACATTTGACAATAACATAGAATAAAATATAATATAAAACATTACAATAACACATAAAATCGTTAAATATATTATACCCACGTTACAATAATTTGTAGGACTCCACAAAGTGTTGGTTTAAATTGCATTTTAGATTATAAAGGGAATCAGCGAATATATCTACAATATCACCAAACTTGTTGCCTAAATCATGCATCCTATTGGTAAGTGAGTGTGATTGATAGTTGGTTGGGTATGTGTTGCAAAAGAATGTAATATTTTGTCTAGTATTCCTTGTCGGTACATGGAGTTTAATGGTAGTTACAATCGCGGGGCTGTCAATTAGGATAAGTATATGTTGTAAATATTAGAATTCATAACTAAGTACATAATTTTGTGCATGTACAGAGTACAAATAAAACAATTTTATATTTATTCGTACATTTTTATGCAGCATCGCGTTCATTGGTCAAATCATTGTACATATAACGAACTACAGCTTTTCGATTGTAGAATAAAAAAAATTTTTAAGTACGAAAAATGTTCAACTTCAGCATTAATTAATTTCATCGTCAATTTCTATAAATTACACTGCAAGACCGAAAGACGTCAAACGAAAAACCTCAGTTTTCTGCACATCACAAGGGGCAAAGCGGTCAGGAATACTAAGCCTTTACGTTTTTGACACAGTCTATTGTACATTGTACACCTTTTTTAATTTTTAAATATTTTTTTTGTATGATTACTGGACAAGATAATCTCATTTCTTGGAGTTAGGCCATTTGCTCATGGAAAAACTGAAAAAAGAACCAGTTGGCGACGCAATCGCAATCAACCTCCTGAACAAAATTGATATTTTTCTGATCTGACATATCGCAGATTACTCTAAAACTTGACAGGTCTTGGAACGCTACCATGGCAGCCTGTCAACAAGGCAACTGAAACACGACAGCCGCGGCAACCAGAACTACTAGTCACCGCGGCCGTCGCGTTTCAGCTGAAATTGCCATGGCAGCGGCTCACGACCTGTAAGCGGACCGCCAATAAAATTCACTCTGGATAGCGATTGCGTGGCCAATTGTTTTTTTTTCAGTTTCTCCATGAGTGCACGGCCTTAAGGCGGCGCTTTCCCGCTCAAAAAGAAGAAGATGGAGAGATGTGTAATTACGAATGTTGGACAGAGCGCGCTAATATTTTAAATGATAAAATTGAATCGAAAATTATGAAAATGCTTAATAAAACATGACTCGTTTAAAATAGAGCAAAAATCTCGTGGAAGGCATCTTAAGTATCATCTAACGAAACATTGAATTTTTTCACAAATACAACTTGTAAAATAATGGAAATAGACTGATTTTCAATAATTTTGGAGCATATTTTGCGATTTTTTCTTTCGAGAGAATTTCATATAATTTGCGTTTCGGCGTGGAACGTATATTATCTTCAAAAATAACATTTATTTTTTAAGAGCTTAAAAACTTCAAATGTTTAAGGGAGATATGTAAGAAATTGGTAGAAATTCGGGTAGCGGGGGCTTAAGTTCTGTTATTATAAAAGGTACTGTGACAACCGACCCATGATGAAATAATATAATAGTTGAATAGAGCTTCCACGGAACTTGAATTTTAACATTGAAATGTGATGAATCAATTTTTCAAATTCTGTTAAACAAACCGTTCTCACTGTTCTTTTAACATGTTTGAAAACAACCTTTGTAAGTTCAAATTATTATTCATATCGTTATCATTCGTCTCATCATTGTTACAATTCACGGAAAATGAAAATGTACGTGCTGCCAGCTTTTAATAATCCAGTCTTATTTTCATGTGATGAAAGTCTTTGGTTTTGAAATTGAAATCATCAAACATGTAATTTTCAATTTTTCGTATTATAAATATTTGTAAGCCTTCATTTCAAAAGCAAAACCTTTCATATTATGAATAATTGTATTATTTCTTTACTGACGACTCATCTTTGAAAACGTAAATATTATAATGTATGCTTTCAATGATGTGACCTTAGCATAACAATGTAATTACTCATTAATATTTACTGATGTTTGACTAACCTTTATGAATTGTTTTTTGTTGTGATGAGCTCAAAGGAAACGGCAGTTCTAAAGATCCAGTAATCTGCAAAATAGAGATAAAATAATTCATATTAATTTTAGATGTTGATAATATTAATTTGAGTTAAAAAAGATGCTCTATCTGTACACAAAAAAAATAATTGCTGTTCGTTCGTTTTGCTAAAACTCGACAACGGCTGAGCCGATTTAGCTGATTTTTGGTTTTAAAATGTTTGTCGTAGTCCAGAAAAAGTTTAAACGGTGAGAAAATATGGAAAAATTGCTAGGAATATAGTAAAAACAACAATTTTTCTCATATTAGTTTAAAAACTGAATTAACCGGGGTTGAATGTATGGAATGCTTGAGGAGGTAGGGGGGAGGGGAACTCGGGTAGGGGTTCACGGGAGGGGGGGAGGGGAACCAGGGTGGGAAGTGGGGAGAGGGAAGGTGGAGGAGACGGAGTGGGAACGCGAGAGGGGAAGGGGACGCGGGAGAGGAAAGGGAGGCAATTTTTTTTAAATGGCATAGCAACGCATGCCGGGTACCAGCTAGTCATTCTATAAAAATAAATTATCATTTAAAGTTCTTTAGTTGCACGAATCGACCTTAATAAATTAATAAATAATTTTATTGTTCGCCCGTACTTCCTGGATGTTATAAATTGTTTTTACCGAACAATTACTGCCAGGATCATCGCTACGACTTACTCTGTATTTCACATGGCAGAACCAAAGTTCTGGCCCAGCATGGCAAGATAAGAGGTATGGTGCAGCTAAATAATATCTCTGGGTCTCTTGACATTTTCAACATTGGCCTTGAAGGCTGCAGAAGTCTTTTAAGGGGAACGTATGCGCGGCCCATTTCGGTAGTTTCATACAAATCTTAAATTTGGATTTGAGCTCAAAATACCCAACCAAACTGAAAAATTATTTTTGTATTCAAAAGGCATATCAAATATCTAGTACGCATATGAGCTACTTTATTTATTTTTGCTTTAAATTAGAAGATATAGGCCATTAAAGATTTAAGTGTTTCATGATTTTAGAGGCAACTTGTGCAATTATTGGTGGGTAAATGAAAAACATTAAAAAAATAATTTTACTATGTTTATTTTACGAATACAATAAAAAGTCATTATAATAAATAAATTTAAAAAAAACATCGTTCAAAATGCATCCTTTGGGTGGCAATTTTAATGTATAAACGACAAATTTTTGTTTTACCGCTAAATAGTAATTTGTATTTTAAATTTACACATCTTAAAATGATTTTTTTTCTGAATTAATATATTTTATTTTATATTTCATTAAATTTCTATGATAAATATAGTAAAATTATTTTTTATACGAATTGTGGATTATCGAAATGTAGAGATCCGCAAAAATGCAAGGCTGGTATAAGCATAATGAGTAAGATTAAGAAAGGGACCCTCAGGTGATTTGGGCATGTTTAGCAGATGAATGAAGAAAATAGTGTAAAAAGAATATGTGACGCTAATGTGAATGGTAGAAAAAGTCGGGGACGCCCGAGGAAAACGTCGTACGATCAAGTGAATCAGACATTTGCGTCGGGCCATGTCAAAATAATAGTCATAGTCCAAGTCATAGGCCAAGTCAGAACAATAGAAGAATATCTATGATACGTATGAATGAATGAAAACTAAATGTATGAATGTGGGTGGGGCAGAGAGCGTGTGCCAAGACCGAGCATTTTCTCTCTGCCTACCCCTGCAAAAACGAGGTTGTTAGTTAGTTAGATAAACAGTTGTGCACCGTAACAATAAAAAATGCTTTGAATAAAAAATTTAAATAGGTTAAATACAAACGGTTATCAAAATTGTGGAGTTGTAAGAAAAATATGAGAAGTGAAAAAACACATTTATAAAGAGAACAAAATAATTCAAAGTTCTTCCATAAAAACAGACATTTATTATGATTATGTAGATATTTATTGTCTTTTTCTTGACATGAGTTTTCACTGTTTATAATTTACAACGAAATTTTATGATGGTGAAGCTAACCATCCGTTTAAACTTATTTATTTTTGTACATATTATTAACAAAGGGGTGATGTGTAAGGAACTAAAAATTAAAATAAATTATAACGAGTACACGGACACGGGACGAGAAATGCAAAGCAAATTAGACTGCCAACAAGGAAGAAAACAAGCACCCAGAGATCACCCATTTACCAGGCCATCCAACTTTAAAACAAAATCCTGAATGATAATACGGACATTAAAAAATAAGAAAGTATGTCTACCTAAAATATTAGTGTTTTGTTAATGATTGAATATAACTTACAAATACTTACAGTAACACATGCCAAATAAAATTATTAACATACACGACGATATGGGATACGTAACCTAATATGTAATGATAAACAAATGCAAATAAATTATGGCATAATATCTGGATAAGCTGCATAATAAGTTTTTTCGATGTTTATTTTTGGGGTATCATGCCGTGTTGCGCTACTTCCTTCTTTAGCCAACATTTTGGAGAGTTTTGCAGTATCCATCATCATCACATCTGCCCTGATGTTACCCCAAAAATAAGTAACAAAAAAACTTATTACACACCTGACCAGATATTATGCCTTCATTTATTTGTATTTATTTATCAATTTAAGGTTACCTATTCCAATAGCGAAAATAATTTTGGCAATGAATATCTAAATTTATAGGTGTTTTAGGTTTTTTTTTTATTATTTGTTCTATAATTAATTCAAAATTGATAAATTTATTTTACGACTACAAAATGGTTGTCTGGCCTTTGCGTATTTAAGTGACATTAAATGTTTAGTGCCCATTGAAATGCACCATAGAGGGCGTGCAATTGTCCAATAATTAGAATTTTTGAATAATTAGTTATTGTGCGAAGAAGAGCTCACCTACAATTCAAACATTGAGAATTAGGATCTCGTCGGGTCAACTTGGGAGTCCGAATTTGTTTTCTCACTATTGTATGCTATTTTTGACATTTTTTTTTCCGCGGAAGTAAATTTAAACATCACTTTTTTTTAAAGTATAATGCCCATCAAGTTTTGAGACTACAGTCCCCAGGCTTAAACAATACCTAAAATAAATAAATTTAGAAAGAGTAACCGAAATGCGAGATCTTGGCAAAATAATGGATGAAAAACTAGACTTCACGGTCCACATTCAACAAACTGTAAATAAGGGCATGAAAACATTAGGATTTGTATTAAGAACAATTAAAAACTTTGAATCATTACAAATCATTAAACTGTTAAACATATCCTTTGTTAGAAGCCTAATGGAACATAACTCCATGGTCTGGTCGCCCTTCTACAAAATTCATATTCACAATGTTGAAAGAATTCAAAAAAAATTTCTAGGTTTCGTAAATTTTAAACATAATATCCCTTTAGATCATATAAATTACCCGTTCTTAATGAATATTCTAAATACTCCAACTCTAGAAAACAGACGAAAAATAAATGACCTAAGCTTTTTATTAAAATCATGAAATTCTAAATTCAATTGTTGTGAAATTCTGCAATTAATTAATCTTCATGTACCTACACGAACGACTAGACAAATATTAACATTTTATATACATACATCTCATTCCAACTATAGTTTGCATTCTCCAATACAGCGCTTACATAGTGTTGGCAACAAACATTTAAACAATATGGATGTATTTGATAATAATTTGAATTTTTCAAACTTCAAACGGCGTATGTGCGAACTATTTCTTCCTACTTCATAAACTATCTTTATCTCTATTTACCTAACCTACTCTAACCTAACCTAACCTAACCTAACCTAACCTATATTGTGTTTCGTATATTATGTTATTTCCTATATTTTGTCAAAAACATGTACTGCACTACATGTTAAAGCCCTGTGGGCGTTTAAATAAATAAATAAATACCTCTTATTTAGATATCTAGAGTAAATGCGTCATGGTGTAATTAGATACGGAGTTGCCTTACTATCGGGTGAATTGTTAAACGGGAATGTAGTGTTGTGTTTTGTTAGTGTAATAGCTCTTGAATGCCATTAAGACGTCATTAATTATTAGCTACAAACAAGTAGTTTTCCTTGCTTAATGTATGAACGAAATTTATACCTGCCCTTCCAGGTAATATCAATGGTATTACTTCTTCAAACTTCGCAATTACACTTTGTGGCATCTTTATTGATTTGATAAAATCAAATAACTTTGTAAACACCACTACATTATTGACATATTTCAATAACAATGTTTTGTTCTTTTTTCTATGTTTTTATTTGTCTACACTTGTTTAACTTTTGTTATTATTTTATATTAATCTCTTATCCTGACGAAAAAAAATATATTTTTGAAACAAGTCGATAATGTTAACAATGTAGGGGTGTTTACAAAGTTTTTTTTTCATTAAAACAATGGTATTACAGCCTTGATATTTTTTTTAGTAATACAACAGAATAAATCTGTTACTTTAATCAAAAAATTCTATTTTAAAATAAATTTACATCTTTTTTTACAACGCACAAGGGTCCCAACTGCTCACAACCACCTGAAGGCAGTGAGACTGTGGAATCCCGAATTCGGGTATTTGTGAGGCTGAAAGTGAGTGGGGAGTGGAAGAAGATGGAGAAGAGGTAGGTGGGAAGTATCTGGCTATTCAGATTAAGTTAACAAACGTGGCTAAAGCTGTTTCAATTTTGAATGGTGGTCTTACACCAGGACGACATTGAGAGTATCTAGCTGTCCGGAAGGTGCCGCAAATATAACTTAAATTATTATTTTAATTTAATGAAAACAAATAACTTTGTGTACACCAGTAAGTGAATTTGCGCATTTTGAAGAAATTAATTATTATATTTAAATGATTTAATTGTGGAAACACAAATCAATCAATCCGGCACCAGTCTCTCCAGATCCGATGCGCCACGCAGCAGGAGAGCAAACGTATCCGCTGCTGGGACTCTTAAACAATCCTCACCCCGTGAACCCAGGCATCCCTATATCCATAATGCTATCTGAGTTCAACTGCCCTTAGCCATTTAGACCTAATTACTATAATAATTTGTAGTATCTCACTGTAGCAATATTAACGCCAAACAATTTTAATTGAAACTACACTCGAACTCAATTTATGAGTATCTACTCGACTCACTAGGTCAAAGGACCTATTTCAATTTCACCATTCACAAACAAATAATGCCGCATATTAATTTGCAAATCCCTCGCTTATATGGTTTAGCAAACAAATAAACAAGTAACATTGACATATTTTATGCACCAATTTCCATGTTCCATGAACCATTCGGGTCTATTGTCTCAGTATTTGTTTTTGGTCGTAACGAACAGTCAAACATTTGTTTTATTTCCATTTTGCAATTAAAGCTCAATAAATGAAATATTTCTAAACGTAGCCAAATACTGAAAACTGTTTTTGAAAGGTGATGTAATATGCTTTCAAATTGCATTATTACAAATAAATATTGAATTAGCAAATATTCAAATTTGGAATGCAAACATAAAAATGACTCACGTGATTTTTTAATGTGAAAACGATATATAAAATCACGGATAACGTAAAAAAAAATACTTATTTTATCATACAAATAAATGTATAATAAACAATTTTATCGTCTCACTTTTTACCATTTCATAATAAAAATAAACTAAATCTAACTAAGTGAAAACTGATTCTACAAAATAAGTATTTTTTTTTCTACGGACAACTTTGAATAAAAATGTGAAACGGAGTTTATTACAGATATTCTCTCTTTTTGTTTTAGGGTAGTCATTAGAATAAAAACGGAGTTACAAAGATTTCTGTGGGAACACACGTGTAAACTTGGAAACAGGTAGACTTGACTATTATTGATATATTGTCTTTAAAACTAGCTAAGGGGTCTGAGTGGTTAAAACACACTTATATTTTTTTTCAACATTTTATTTCTGGTAGTTTTGGTTTATTATTGTTATTTTTTTCCTAGTTTATCCAATTGTAAACCACTCTAATGTTAAAAAATATTTTTTTCAATCGATTGTTATAATAAACCATTGTGCAAAAAAACGTAAACATTATATTTCCAATGTAAAAGCCACAAAAAATTAATCAAAACACTTTTTTTTAAATAAGAAAAGCACTCATCTACAGAAATTTTCTTGGTACCCTTTTCTAATTATGCAACCCACTGTGCTTATTTTTATATCTTATTAGTATTCCAGCCGTTTTACCCACAAAAGACTGTGTTTTAAATGTAAATTAAAATTTTGATAAAAAATTAAGAAAGTTTTTAATATTTCATTCTACAATCTTCCCTGCTTGTCCCAACACTTAACTGGGTTATTTATCTGCCACTAAAAACTGACAATGAAAAAGCTATAAGCTTACAAAAGCATAAAACAAAACGGGAATTTATGGGCGTACCTGGAAGTAAATAAGAAACAATAAATTAAAAGAGACAAAGGAATTGGGGGTCATTATTTTGTAGCTATCATAACCTTTCTGAATTTTGATAAAGCGGAGAATTTTTGCAAGGTTTTAATTATATTATAAAGCTTTTGTTCTTCTCTAATTCACGACAAAGTAAATTTTTTTGTTGTTGAACAAAATTAAACGTAAAATTTTTTTTTCTTCAAACCAAAAAGTTTATTCGAAATTATCATTTTCAAATTATAAAAATCCTTTCATCTAACTGAAGAAAACTGGTTTTACGAATATAATATTAAGTAACACCGGCAAAGACTAAATATTCCCTTGAATTTAATTTTAAAAGAAAAGAGAATTTTAGTTTTCAACAACTTTAACACAATCTTATCCACTACTATTGCAACATTATAATATACATTTACATATAAAAAGGGTGTTAAGGGACGTACTTGACTTACTTAAACCAGTGGTTTCTGACATAATTTGAAATAAGAAATATAAATGAAATTTTGGTCTCCGTGATATTTTTGATATTTTTTTTAATTATTTTTTACAAAAACATAAAAAATAGTAGATGAAGAAAATTTGGGAGAAAGGGTAAGGGGTTGGACGGTTATGCAGCTGAGTAAACATCGACGACATGCGGAAGAATTTTTTTCAATTTGATGTTCAAGAAAAAAATTTGAAAAACAAAATCATCGAAAAAGTCAGATGACACCAAAATTCCATTTAAATTTTTTACTCCAAATGTCAGGAATCGCTGGTTAAAGTAAGTCAAGTACGTCTCTTAGCACCCAGCAAATCTTCTGATATATTCACATTTGAGATAAAATCTTTTTTTTTCCTACCAATTTCGGGTAGAACGGATCAAAAAGCGAATAAATTTCTTGCAGTAAGACCACAAGACTCTGGGGAAGATCACAACAAATCAGTATTGAAACGCTTGGTATGGTTAAGCTTGTTTATTGATTATCTCGGAAAGGTCTCCCTAATATATTATAGTAAACCTCTCAGATGCTATCTCCGTAATAGAGTGGTAAGATCAATGCCAAAGATTGCCAATAAATTTTTGGGTGGGATAGAAGTGCTGAGGGGATAAATTGTTTGGGGTAACACATGGTAAAACTGCAGAACAGAAGAAAAAATACTAGAAAATCAAGCCTTTGGGCAGTACTTCGTCTTAGTTCTTAATTGTCCAAACGACCATTTTAGTTTTTGTTCAATCTTCATTTTAAAATTAAAAATGATGTATTTAAACTGATAGTTAATCACTTATTTAAGAATTATTTAAACTAATGAGACCTTTACATTTAAGGAAACAGTTTTATCTTAAACCTATCATAATATTTCATTGAAATAATGCAAGAAAACCTTCTCCTCCTGTAAAATTTTCCAATGGTCGTTTGGACAATTAAGAACTGAGGCGACGAGAAGAAGTGTAAAATTAAAAGAATAAAAGATATTCATTGCAGAATACGTTTTTTATAGGTGGTTTAGAGCGGTCGATTGGATAATGAAGGGTCCTAAAATTCATATTCCTGTGACGAAAATAATTTTTTTAGGGGTTTTCTATGAAACCTTCCACTGTCTACAATACCTTCCACTTTCACTAACTTTTCACACAACAATATCGAATTGTCTTCGTTTGTACCAGTGACAGCTGTATTTAATAAGCATCACAATGTTACGTAGAGTGAGATTGTGATAAAAAATCTTCATTTCAAGGTTCTCTTTGCTCATCCCCTCATCATCAACTTAAGACTGGGCGCCAAAAAAGGCTTCCTAAATAGATTTGAGGTGACAATTTTTCCAAAATAATTCTGAGCTTTTGTTCGGTAACATAAACCTCTGGCATATACCGACATTAAGAAACTAGAAAAGAAATCCTGATAGCTGATGGTTGTTATTGACGCAGGTTTATGACGACATGAAAACGCCGTTAATCTGGTTTTTTTATCTTCCTTGGAATCTCCAAAAATGGTGTCGGCTTTATTTCTTTGTGGGAAAATGAATCGGCTGGACGCGAGATAGTTCGGGGGCTTGGGAAATGACAGAGTTATCACATTGTACTTTTCCTTAAATAAATGGCCTTGCCATTAAGGGAGGATTGAAGCAATGGTGGTGGAATTCAAGGGATTTGTAAATATTCAGAAGGTTGACACAAAAAATATGACCCAGTTTTTAGGACAATAAGTTTGTCTGAAGAGGAAATATGCTCCAACACCTCGAACTATTACTAAGCTCATTCTTACCTAACTTGAAGTTTTATGTCTTTTTAATGGAAACTCAATAGAAACATGATTTACAATTCGAGAAATGAAAACAAATAAACAAGGAAAAAATCAAGCATGAAGAAATCTGCTGTGTACCTACCAGGTCGTCAAACTAGATAATACAATTCGGAAAGAAATTTGATCAATACGATTCGATAGAAAAAATTACATGTGTTATTGTATGCCACGAGAGTCTACAGTTCAACACATCGATGAAATAACAAGCGATGCAATGAGAATCCTGGGTTTTATCTTGAGAATGGGGTAAAGTTAGCCACTCAAAAACTGGGCGTAATGTACAGGGCCCGCAGATATTTTAATAGTACACAACTGCTAATCCTGTACAAACACCGTGCACCCCACGGTTGAATTTGGCAGCCACCTCTGGTCTGGAGCTCTAAATACTTGAAAAATACCCTCGACTCTGTGCAGAAACGGGCGGTTCGTTTGATAGATTCTCCCACCTTAACGAACGGATTGCAATCTTTAGAGCACAGGCATCGGGTGGGAATGCTATCCGTGTTCTACCGGTATTTCAATGGAAGATGCTCTGAGGATCTAGCGTCATTGATCTTTTCGGCACCGGTGCATAGTCGGGAGACACGCCAAACGCGCGCCCAACATATGTACACGGTTGACATTTGTCACATGAGAACTGGTCATTTTTTCGGCTCGTTTTTGAGTTCAACAGCTCGGCTGTGGAACGATTTGCCGGCTTTTGTGTTTCCTCCCTCCTACAACATGGGTCTCTTCAAGACCAATGTTCATTCCTTCCTCTCCTCAAAAAGACTCTCCACACAGCATCCCAGATGACATATGCCATATACAATAAAAAAGTGGGGGTAAATTTTAAAATTATATCAACATCGAAACATCTGTTTTGCTCACTAGTAAGAAGCATATTAGAGTACAATTCCACCGTATGGTCACCGTACTGAAAATTCCATTCTCAATCATAAGATAGAAAAATGTTAATGTTTGTGCTATTTTCATTCAAAATTGTTAAATCTTTAATTTATAATCGTAATTTGTTTTACCTATACCCATACCCATATCAAATAATTAGCTCTGTTTACTTGCTTCACATTGTTTTATTCAGGTCTTTGATAATATTTTTATTTTTGCTTCATTGTTAAGTGTCTTAGAAAAACAACTCTTTCTTTTTCGTTTTCTATATATATATATATATCTGATATAAAATTCTGAACCTTACGAGTCAATTACATTCTTATTTATTCTTATTTTACTAATTTTGTAACACACATAATTAATATTGTGAGTATAAGCAAATTTTTTTATGCTTTCTTTTACATAGTATTTCAAGCTTAAATCATACTGTAGTACTTTACTAATCTGCCCTAAATTTGATTATATACATGTTATGTGTTTTTTTCTTACAATTATTACAACTGCATTTATCTTTTAACACTTAATTACTGTAATCAATTTGTAAAATTTTCGTGTTAAAGCCCACTAGAGCGTAAATAAATGAATAAAATAATGAAAATAAAAATATAATAATATGGAAAAAAAAACTAGTTGAATATAATTAAATCATGTTAAATTTGAAATATGAGATTGTAAATATGACGGTTTGACAGAAGGTGGCAATGGCGGAATTGGTAAACGCGCACGTCTCGGTTATACGAGAGATTCTGGGTTCGAGTCCCAGTTTTGATCGTTATCTTTTTCTATTTTTCTGTTCCTTGTTCTCTTTCATATTTTCGTTAAAATTATTATTGTTATCTTCTTCTTCAATAAAATTAATAATTAAATAATCTTCATACGGCATTCGTTGAATGTCAAATAATGAAAGAAATTTTTCCCTCTCGCATCCCCTTCCCTTCCCATATTGTTGTGTTTCATAAACACCTCACTGTGAGAACCTGTGATTAGGTGTATACATGTTTTTGACACAGTATTGTTGTGAATTAACTATATTATTACCGTAGTATATTTCGGAATATTATTTGCAAGTTCATCATTAGAATCTGGATTTTTAATTTTTTACTTTTATTTTGAAGCAAATTAATATTGTTTCTGCAAAAAATATTATGATTGGTGTAGTGAAAAGTCATCGGGAGATATCAATGAGAATACTGATCTACAATGAAACATTTTTCTTTCGTTATTTATTTATTACCGTGTTATAACCGTATTGCGCTACCTCCTTCTTTAGCCAACAACAAAAGTTACAGTTTCGATCATCAGGGAAGATGATGGACACTGTAACACTGTCCGAAACGTTGGAAAAAGAAGGAGGTAGCGCAACACGGCATAACACCCCAAAAACAAATAACGAAAATACTTTTGGCCGTGAAAATCAAAAACTTATCTGATAAAATAGATTGGTGTACCTACATACATACTTTTTAAAAAAATAATTTTAAAAAAATTTACATATTTTCATAATTTAAAATTTACATAAAAAATTTAAAAATTTCGTAAGAAGATAAATAATTCGTTGCTGATTTTTAAAAATCCATTTCAGGCTGTTGTAAATACTTGCTTCTCCATCATTTATGTACATTTACATAATTCCAAGATCAAACGCAGTTTCTTTAGTCAATTTTACCACGAACGCTTTCCAGCACTGGCAACTCGCTATGTGACTGTCGGATTCATTTACGTGGTGATTCGAAAAGCCTGTGATAATGCAATGGTGTTTTCTCCGTAATCTTATAATAAAATGGCTCGTTGCCTCGCTACGTAATGAGGGTTGACAGCGTTTGTGGTAAGTTCTCAAATCCCCATTCTTGTGGTTATCAATTTTAAGCGACGGCTTACAGGAAAATTATTGGTTCAATATAAATTTGAACGGTTATCTATGGAAAGGTAAGAATTTCAAAATTTTTAGAGTTTTGGTAAATAATTTGAAATGCCTGTAGTAACTTTTACATCTGTATGTTGCATTCAGTTTCTGGGACTCCATATGCCAATTGCGTGAAACTATGAAAAAAATATATTCAGGAAAAAGTAAGGATGGGTTGTTTCAAAAAATTTGATGGATTCATCAAATATTTGAAGTTGATTTTCACGTTCTGTGTAAGTTCTATTCAAGTTCTGTTATTACATCATTATAGGACAGTTGCTTCACAAAACTGAAATAATCACAGAACTTGAATATAACTTACACAAAACGTGAAAATTAACTTCAAATATTTGATGAATCCATCAAATTTTTTGAAACAACCCGTCCTAAGTGTGCCGAACCAATTGAAATCGTTGAAGGCAGTAATCTAGTATAGAAAATAATAAAATCTTCACATTTGTTAAACATTACGTTTATGCTGATGATACGGCACTAGTTATTTCGCATGAAGAATTAGAAATTGCAATAAAACTCATGCAGCACGATTTCTTATCCTTACAGAAATGTTCACATGATGCGGGTCTTATAATAAATTTAAAAAAAACTAAATTAATGCATATACGATCTCCACATGCCAAATATACCATCACACCTGTAATAAAGTCGCATACATTTGAGTGCATACACAATTCGTCACAGTCCTGCAAATGCGGAACCATTGAACTTGTACAAACATATGTATATTTGGGGATAACTGTAGATATGCACATGAAATGGGATACCCACATAAGCAACATCTGCAAACGCCTAAGAGCTATTGCGGGGCGAATTTACAAAATAAAATATTTTATGCCCATTAGTACGCTAAAAATAATTTATTTGTCACTAGCGGAATCCACTATCAGATACGGAATAACATCTTGGGGAAACTCGTGCAAGACAAATATAGGTTATATTCAAACGATTCAAAACTCTTTGACTAAGCTCTTGGTAAGCAAAAGTGTTTATGCACAAAGAAGGGACATAAAATTACTATATGAATCAGTTAACATATTACCTGTGCGAGGAATATTATGGTTTAAAATTGTATGCCAAAACCTATTGTCGGACTCAATTTACAAAGAAAAAGTAGATCATGAACATGGCACTAGATTTAGTAAAAATGAGGGTTTGTCCGTTCCGAAAATTATAAATAAATACGGCCAACGGACATTCACTTATCTTGTCCCCACCATATTTAATAAGATGCCGATGAATTTCAAAATCGAATCCAATTGCCCCGCTGATCTCAAAAGAAAAATTAAAAAATGGCTAATGGGTCAAAACTTTTTGTACTGATATTGTTTGTAATCTTATGTATAAATACTATCTATAATTAATTTAATCTATCAGTAATTTACCTGTGTTATATCTGTCTGTCTGTATATTTTATGCTTTTGTATTGTAGGTACTTAAAAGTTATTCTTCTGGAACTATTTTGCTATTGTGTTTTCTTATAATATTTTATGTTTTAGTGTTTTATTAATATTGTCAAATTGATCTGCTGACAAACTGCCTTGGCAGTTTAGCGGGTGATTAAAATGAAGAATAAAAAAAAAAAAAAAAAAAAAAAAAAAAAAAAAAAAAAAAAAAAAAAAAAAAATTCTTCATATTTCCAAAGTTTAAAAATTCAAAAATATCTTCTTAAAAGGATTTTTCGAAATTCGAATTATTTTAAAAGTTTAACCATTTTAATGTCTCGGCTTGGACGGAATCTAACCAGAATCTGAGTAAAACAAAATTTAAAACGCATTTTCTTCAAAACTACTTTTTTCGAGACGGTTTACACGATATCTCAAGTTCTAAAAAACCAATTTGCTTGAAATTTGGTGTAAGCCATTTCCATGCATTACTGGAAAGTCGAGAAAACTGGTAAAAAATGTCTTTTTTTATTTTAGACAGCCGCCATTTTGTGAAAAATACTTTTTTGACGTTTCCGTAGTTTGGGCGATAGCCGCATTTGTTTGAATTAAGAATTATATATTTTTTAGTTTACTAGGAGGATTGCAATCGTGTCAACCAGGGCGTGCCATTTTTTTAGTCTTCCCACTCCAACACCCTGTAACTTTTTGACTTCAGAATTTTTTCGTTCGATTTTTTTTATGTATTCTTTTATGTTTAATCAATATTTGGTAAAATAATGGCTTGTAAAAATATTATGGTTTTTTTTTGCACCTAAAAAAACACCTACAATTCATGCTTCTATACTAGAATACCTCCTTAAGAACATTCCACTGAAAAAAATAGCATTTAGCAAAAAATCAGATGGACCTCCGTTGTTCCAAATTTAGCTGATTTTCAAAGCAACTTGGTTTCATCTGTTTTTTGATAAGTTTTTGGCAACTTGCAAAGTCTTTTATAAGTGTAATGTTATGGAACATAGAGAGTTCAACAACAACACGTTCCTCATAGGAATTAACTTTTTCGTAAACATCAATTTTTATTACTATCTTCGTGATTCAAACTGTGAGCCTCAATGTCAAGGCAAATGACTAATATAAACTTGTTGTTTGAAGGGTACGAGGTGTCAAAAAAATAATGTTGTTCAATTTCCCATATCAAACTCCATTCAACCATTTTGCGAAAGGCCCCATAAAAGTTTCAGATTAAAATACATTTTCCCAGCACACGAGTTTCAAACTAAGGCTTTAAAATAATTAACAACATTTTAGCGATGTTAGTTCACGCACGGTAAGCAGAAAAGGCAGAATTTCCGGAAAATTCATTTAACCCTCCTGGTTTATGCAGAGATAAAAATTTATTTCTTCCAATAAAAATGCGAGCGCGGGCGACCTTTTTAACGGGGACATAACAGCAACAGGTTTATTACGCAAGTAGCGGCTCTTTGACGTTATTTAGAAAGTGGTTAATGAATTTAAAATTTTGAAGGAATTTTCTCATCGCTGCCTTTTGACATAATAATGAAATAAGACCGGGAAAATGCCAGTATTTTAAAACTGGACAAATAGCGCTAACAATGGGTTCCATTAAGATCTCTGTTATGCGAATTTTTGGTAGACCGTATAGAGCAGGAGTTCTGGAGGCTTTTACGAATAGCTTAGATCGACCCTCTTTCCTAATGCTGGAAGACTTTATTAGTCCCTTTGTCTGCAGATCAATCTTGTTGGTAGGATTGTTCTTCATCTTATAAGAGGTCTTCCAACTTTTTAATGTAATCTTCCATATTGCTTGACGGTGGCATTTCATTTGTCGGCTGGCAGAACAAAGATTTCTTCATTGGCGCCCTTTTCTTTCGTGATGCTAGGGCGGGGTATTTCCACACTTTTCAAAGTCTCAGGTCGTAAGTTCTTATTTAAATATGATTTTGTTTTGTTCTATTTTATTTGCATTAACTAACATTGACACAATTACTTCGTGGTGGTTGTTCTGAACTGAGCATATTTTATTTTTTTATTTATTTTATTGTTTTTTTTTTTTAATCTTAAAAAAAACCTCTGGTATCCCCAGTTTCCAGAAGAATGTTATTACAAGTCTGATGACCTCTTCGAATAAACCGAGAATCAATTTATTCCTTCGGCTTCCATAGTCGAGGGGTAAAGCTCTCTACTAGCAATCCGGCGGTGGCGGGTTGAAATCCCAACGTGCTTAATAAATTTCATTTGATTGATTTCTATTACAACATTTAAAATAATAAAAGGAATATTTGCGGCATGTTTTATATTGTATTTTGTTGCTCAAAAATATTATAATTGGGCAGTAATTTAGATATTCAATATATTTTTTATTAATTCCTGATGAAGGTTCAGGTCGAACCGAAACCGGTTGGATAAGGAAATAATAAAGTGGAATTAAACAAATGTATATCATTGTGTGTATTAATGTAATTCAGATGCTACTGTGGTGTTGAAGATAAACTTCCTTGTTTTAATGACGGATTTTCCTTTTAACCCAATTAAGAAATAAACCTTTTTCGCAATTTTTTTCTTAACATTTCTAAGTTAGATTCTATAAAATATTAAGATTTAATATTTAAATATATTAAGATTTCCAAGAATTAATTTTTTTCTATTTCAGTATTTTGTTTGTCTGTATTAAGAATGGTAAGTTCGTTTGGTTTATTCCCCGACACCATAAATTTACTTTTAGTTACATTTAATTTTAGTATATTTATGTTTAACCATGAAGACATTTCATGAAGTGCACTTTGGGGTTTTCGGGGTTGGGTTACTTTTACGTCGGCTAACTAAAAAAGTGGAGAGTCTCATCGATAATTTTTTTACATGGGTTTGCGCACGCCGGGGTTCAAACAATCACCTTCTAAAATTTTCAATTAAATTTAATGTGACAGAATTAGTTTAAAACTTTGCATAACGTCTGTCTATGAAGTGCTTTTCCACAAAAGCGCTAGTAACAAATGTGATTTTTTTGTGATGCAGTGACCCATCAGTTTCGAGGTTATGTCTAGTCTAGACCAATGTAATTTACTAGTTCATATAAAAAATTAAATAAAACGAAAGCCATTGTTTTTTTTCGCATGGCCAAATTCAGTCAAGCGCTTTAAAAACGTTTGAAAAGTATTTTTATTTCATTGTTTTGTAAAGGGATTCAAAGGTCTTTGTTTGAGTTGACCTGAGTTTTTTTTTTATTAGATAAAAATCGAAATTTGAATTAAATATTGCTCGATGTGTATTTTGTGATGTACTGATACGAAAACTAAAGCTTTGTAATCAGAATCTAAATATTAAAAAGAGTTACAACAGTTTCATGAAAACAATGTTTGGATTCCATACACACAAGTTGTCTCTGAAATATATATTAATACCTTTTGAAAACCAATTCAAAAGGAGTTTTTTTTCATAAACAAATTAGTTTTTTATG
Source organism: Glyphotaelius pellucidus (assembly GCA_936435175.1). Lineage (NCBI taxonomy): Eukaryota > Metazoa > Arthropoda > Insecta > Trichoptera > Limnephilidae > Glyphotaelius > Glyphotaelius pellucidus. The sequence continues at coordinate 5,139,763 of OW386558.1, forward strand.
ATTTACATGAGTTTAACTTTTTGCACCTTCCATAATTTTAAATATAAAATTTTAAATCATCTCACATAATATTATTTAAAAATAAACAGTTTACATAATAAATAATAAGAACATAAACGAATATAACATACTTCCACACACATGTAGAGATATATATTATTACATATATAAGCTTTACGGAGGAGGCTTTGAGGAAAATAATTCCCTCTAATTATGTTAGCTGTGGGTACGCTGTGTGGACGGTCTTTTGAGGAAAGGAAGGAGACAAAGTTCTGGGAAGGAAAAATGTATTTTTTTTTACAGTTAATACCGCACAAGAGTCCCAACTGCTCCCGTCTGGAGCCAGTGAGACTATGGCATCCCCAATCGGGGTATGTTGTGCGGCTGAAGGTAGTGGGGAGGGGAAGGAGATGGATGGAGGGAAGAGGAAGGTGAGGAAGTACCTGGCTATTCAGATCTGGTCACTAAACACGGCTAAAGCCATTTCAAGCAACGTTTCAATTCTGAATGGTGGTCTTACACCAGGGCGATACTGATAGTATCTTCCACTCTGGAAAGTGCCGCAAATATACTATACATTATTTTAAATGAATAAATTGTGAAATAACACAAATTCATCAAATAAAATTTATTTGCGCACGCCGGGTTCGAACCCGCGACCTTCGGATTGTGAGTCGAGAGTCTTGCCTCGGGACCACGGAGGCCGTATGAGTGGTGGGTAGGAATCTGAGGGTTAGTGTCTCCAGGAGTGACGGACGTACGAATGATATTTCATGAATGTATTTTTATCAAAACTATGATCTGAAATGATGTCATAACTGATGATACGTTTTTGTTCAATTTGTCATTACTTTATTTTGTTAAGCTAATTTTTAGCTTGCTACCCTTCGATCAATAATGGCTAGATAGGCCATACCTAACTAACTCGCCTTTGAAAAATGACCCCATGTAACAGTAATTTCACATTCCATCGCCTCGCTTAGAAAGCCTCGATAATATTTGCAAGTTCCCTACAGTATAAAACAGATCACAACGTTCGTTCTCAAATCCCATTCTGTAGTTTATTCATTTATCAACCAATAAGATGCCTCAAATATCATACGTCACATGTTATGAAGATGAATTTAACAATCCTACTTGGTATAAACTAGCCGTACAAGTTCGTAAAGTCGCTTGAAGAAAGAACCTGAGAGCGTTCATTGTGTGACAAGAAGTGTTGTTTTAATTTGTATACAAACGTCAACAAATACGTCACGAAATCGGCTGAATCAGGTAAAGGATAAATAAATAACAAGAAACATTTAAGCTTTCATTTTTAGTTTTTACATTCTGAACGTGTTCAGATGTTCAATGTACCTGTAGAACCAAAAACAGGAAACGTGTACGTTTTTATTATTGGACAAAGGTTTTTTTTTTAGTAAAAAATATTTTCATAAAATAGTTAGTAGATAATCATCAAAAAAAGTTTGTGGCTTGACATTATAATTAAATGGAGTTATTTATTTATTATTGTATCAACTATTATTTTTTATTCTTCAGGACAGCTTTATTGTACACTAACGTAAATACAGATAGTAGGTACATTAAATTAATAGGCCCTGAGGAAAAAAATTGGAAAGATGCTGTGTGAAGGGCCTTTGATGGAAAGAAAGGAGAGGAAGCTCCGGGAAGGAAAAAAGGTATGAGGGCGGGTAGGAATCTGAGAATCAACGTCCAGATTGTCCTGGAGTATTGGACTTATGAATTTATTCCTCCAACCGCGGTGCCGATGGGTCGACAGGGCCCGGCTGGAGAGGTCTAAGTTACGTCTCCGCCAACCACTTTCTCCCACTCCCCCAACCACGATCCGTCCCGCCAGCGTATTTCCTTTTCCGTGTTCAATACGAGGCAAGCATGCCTCGAAACCAACACGGATTTGTAACGCTATTTACCTCCCAAACCCGTGTTCAATAGAAGGCAAGCGGCATCCAATCGTGCACGGGTTTGTAACGCCAATTCTCTTCCAAATCCGTGTTCAGTACGAGGCACGCGTCCTCGGCGATGCATGGAACATACCCACGAAGTTCGCACGCTTACTTCACACCGTTTCGTCAGTCACATTTTTTCTTCATTGTGCAGTGTGCAGCGTTTGACGTTATAATAACATGAAAGACTGCGTTTCATTGCCCATTCATTATGTTCTGAGTATACACATTCACTTACTTTTTTATTTTATACTTTTTTTTAGTTACTCTTTCAGAATAATAGCACCTACTATAACATTATATCCAATCATCGTATTAGTAGATATTTTGCTATGTTACACTAAATGTTATTATTTACATATGTGTTGTTTTCTTACAATTACATTTTTTCATTAAAAACCCACTCGGACGTTAATAAAAAATGAATAATAATAAAAAAAAATTATTAAAATAATATAATATAAAATACTTTTTATATTATATTTACGGTTTTATTTTTTTTATTTATTTTATTAGTAAGGCTATTTTCGTTTTATTGTGCATCCACTATATTGTGCGTATGTGCGCACACTTCCTTTTTATGTTATGCTTTCTTTTATTTACTATTGTAGGATAATAGTACTATAATATTATCTAGAATCATCGTATTAGTATTTCGCTAAGTTGCACTAAATGTTTTTATTTACTTTTTCTTACAACTACATTTTTTTTTTCATTAAAAGACCACCTGAGCGTTAATAAAATATAAACAATGAAAAAATATAAGAAAAAATACTTTTTATATTTAAAATGTTTTTTTATTAGCGAGGCTGTTTGCGTTTTATTGTCCATCCATTATATTGTGTGTACACGCACACACTTCCTTTTTTATGTTATACTTTCTTTTACGAACTATTTCAGGATAATAGTATCTATTATATTATGCATTATATGTATAGTGTGTATTATATTATATCAAATAATCGTATTATTATTTTGCTAATTTGCACAAAATTTTATTGTGTTGTTTTATGTTATATGTAAATTATATGTGGTGTTTTCTTACAATTACAAAATTTTCATGTTAAAGCACACTAGGCACACTAGCACACTGAGCGTTAATAAATAATACACAATGAAAAATACAATAAGGATATAAAAATAAATATAAAATACTAAATGCGTTTTATTGCCCATCCATCTACAGAAAAAAAAGCCTCGAAACGGATCTGTAGTGCTCAATCAACGCGTATAGTAATTATAAAGCCTTGCACGTTTGGAGGACGCATGCCTCGTACTGAACACGGATTTGGAAGAGAATTGGCCTTACAAACCCGTGCACGATTGGATGCCGCTTGCCTTCTATTGAACACGGGTTTGGGAGGTAAATAGCGTTACAAATCCGTGTTGGTTTCGAGGCATGCTTGCCTCGTATTGAACACGGAAAAGGAAATACGCGTCCCGCCACGAAGTAGGTGAACAAACACATTCGCCGCCAAGACCTCGACAAACATCACCCCTTGAACGCAGGCACCTCTGCTAAGTCACCGAACGTAGTTAACCACTTGGAAAGACCCATTGCAGGGGTGTTAGTTATCCAATAAATGGTCAGCGGGGCGGCGGTTATGGGTTTCTCCCAACCACCTGGAACCAGTTAGACTATGGCATCCCCAATTGGGGATGTGAGGCTGATTGTAGTGGGGAGGGGAAGGAGATGGGTTAAAGCAGCGGTTGTCAACCTTTTACCTGCATACCCCTTGACTCTTACTACAAATTTGTTGTACCCTCTTTCTGTCTTGTGTACCCCTTACCTATTGTACCCCGTACCCTCTATTTACTCTTATCACGTGTAAAGAAATCACAATGAGGATTTTCGCAAACTATGAAAACGGTTAAAACGTGTAGAAGATTTAAAGATTATTATTCTGATTTTGATTATCTTACTTATACGTAATTTTAATATTTTCATTCATAATTATTGATTTCAAAAAATGATCTTTTTTTTTAAAGTTTTCTTTATTCATTAAAATGTTTGTTACATGAATTTTATGATTTTTCGACCACCATGCTAGGCACATACCTGTGTTGTGGTGGTCGTTTTTCTATACAGTACTTTAACGTATATGCAATATAAAAAATGTGCGAGAATATAAAAAAAAATATATAAAATAATATAATAAGAAAGAATATTATTGAATACAAAAGAATATACAATAATGTAAATGGCTATGGAGTAATATGAAAGAGTAAGGAAAAATAAAGTAGAATATAGAAAAAAAATAATGTAGTACTAAAAGTGTAGAACATAGGAAGAACATGGGAGTTCAGAGAACATAGAACACAGGAATACTAACAGTGTAAAGTAAAGAACACTAAAAGTGTAAAGAAAAGAAAGCGTAGGTATACATGAAAGAAAATAAAAAGCATGTTATTATAAAATATATAAGATAAAGTATATACGGTAAAGTAAGTGCTATATAGTGAGCACATAATAAAAGGTTTTTAATTTCAGTGGAAATCTATCTGTGCGTGGTTATATTTGTAGGTAAATTATTTTACAAATAATTTTTTTTTTTTTTTATCTACAACCACACATTCCGAAACGATTCCAACTGGGCAATATCGACATAATACAACCCTGTTTAGCAGTCAGCCGGACATTACACAAACTTGTACAGTTTGTGACGCGTACCAACGCGTGTTTCAATATTGTGAACTAACACATCGACAATTTATCACGCGATGAATGCGTGCGTCGCGTCGACTTGATAATTATATCAAAATTAATAAGATTTATAATAACTTACCGATGGAAAGGTAATACGCTATTGTTCATTTTGATGTCCAACGAATTGTAGCAACTATTAATTATACATTTAGGCATTTTAAAGTGTGTAAAGACCAACACACAAGAAACGAGAAGCCGTTATGTTTTGAGCCTCTTCAATGTATTAGTGAACGGACCGGGCGAAGTGGAATGACGTCAGAAACTTTGCCTGACACTATTTAAAAACCTTACCTTTTTCACGTTAATGAATGCGGTGTCCAAAAGCTATCGGCAAGCCATATATTTTCTTTTGTATTCAAATAGCTAAATACATTTTCAAAATTAAAGTCCGCGGCGTGTACCTTGTATAATATTCGGAAGTGGGATATTTTTGGGTTTGAAAAAATTAAATCGGTCCGGACGACTGGGTCACAAATTAGTTTCATTATAGACCAATAAAAGGTACAACACAAAGGACTATGCGATTTAAACGGTGCAAAAAAATGCACGCACTTTTTTATAAATGGGCCGTGAGCCAATTTTATTTGGTTTCTGGGGTCATTTTGAATTTCACAGGGCGCGTCTATCTTATACTTGGTCGATGTTGCTACCTATCATTCTCTACGTTCATTCCAACTGTTTTTTTTTTTTTTTTTTTTAATTTCCTTTTATATTCTTCTTTTTCTTTCGTATGGTGGGAGATCATAGAGGGACATCTAGGTCTGCGAGCCAGTCTAGGGCCTCCAGCGTTGCCCCATCAATCCCGCCGGATAATGAATGGAGCAAGCATTCGTTGCCAACATGTTCGATCGTCTGCACTGCACCGCATTCACACACCGCCGACTTTTTAAGGCCCCATCTACATTGTATAGACACAACGGCTGTTGGAGCACTTTATCCTATGACGGGCGAGAGTTGCGAGGAAATAAGAACCCTGGCTCTCTCTCCTGAACCCTCTCAGTAGGGACTTGTACGAGATGGTTTTGCACATTGGACAATTGTCACTCAAGCTTCTACCTGTCTTCTGGGGAGTATGAGGAGTCTTTTTCTTATGTCCAGAAGGGCGTTTTAAATGCTTGTACTGGATTTTAGAACGCCTTAAATCAATAGAATTCAGACATCGGTTGTTTTTTCTTATTTGTTAAAATTATTTTCCTTTTACCAATATTACTACCAAACCACTTTAGAAACAATGTTCTAGACCGTATTGCATTAAAATTTAATGATGACCATGGTTATGATATAGAATTTCAATATTCAAATGCTTAAGTAGGTACAAATTAGCACGAACTTACATAGCAGGTGTGCCTTCCCATTGTTCATGTTTTACCCTCCCATGCCTTGTAACATTTCAAGGATTCATAACGGCCTTGAAAATTAACATGAACAAATTACGTAAAAGCTAAAGCTCGAAAAATTCAAACATTGTTAGTTAGACGGCCTCCGTGGTTCCGAGGCAAGACTCTCGACTCACAATCCGAAGGTCGCGGGTTCGAACCCGGCGTGCGCAAATAAATTTTATTTGATTAATTTGTGTAATTTCACAATTTATTCATTTAAAATAATAAATAGTGTATTTGCGGCACGTTCCAGAGTGGAAGATACTATCAGTATCGCCCTGGTGTAAGACCACCATTCAGAATTGAAACGTTGCTTGAAATGGCTTTAGCCGTGTTTAGTGACCAGATCTGAATAGCCAGGTACTTCCCCACCTTCATCTTCCCTATCTCCTTCCCCTCCCCACTACCTTCAGCCTCACAACATACCCCGATTGGGGATGCCATAGTCTCACTGGCTCCAGACGGGAGCAGTTGGGACTCTTGTGCAGTATTAACTGTAAAAAAAAAAAAAAGTAATAAGCTGTTATTTATCATTTTAAATGTCAATTTAACCTTTTCGTCCCGGAAAAAAAAATCACACACTATCCGAAGAGGGGTCACTCGGGGACTCCAATTTGTTTTGCTTATTAAAGGGTGTTAATGATTTAATTTTTTGTTATTTGTTTTGGTAATAATTAGAGGAAAGTGTGTTCATTGTATTTCAGTAGTCATTTTCAAAATAGTTTGATAAATAAAGTCATAATTAATGTTCTAATGAATTTAGACCAAAACGTGTATTTTTCCATAGAAAACAGAGAAAACGGGCCGATAGCCAACATAACTCCTTGTTTCTGAATCTCGACTGGCGATTGGCGTTTATCCAGACCCAGACCAAATGATCTTTGACTGGCAAGCAAAGATGCATTGTAAAAAGAGCAAACGAGATACTCAGTGTAAACGAACGGGATCCAGTCCTTTTGACTAAAAACTTAGAAATTACTTGTTATCGCTTAGAATTGTCCCGATACGTCCAGCAGATAGGAACGGGGTAACGCCCGAACGGAGGGTAGGGGGGCGGGCGGGACAGATTCGCCGTCCCAAATTATTTAATATTTGAAAATTAGTAATGCAATACTAACTTTTTTAATGCAGATCAATAACCAAATAGTTTTTTTCTAGGAATACCCAAATTATTGAGTATGTGGTTAAAAAAATCAACTTAGATACAGTGTAAAACTCTCGTTAGTGTAAGTGATTTCCCCCCGGTCCGGTACGGAAGTGTTGATTTCGTCAAATGGGGTTAATATGCCTACCTAAGGATGACTTTGCCCAGTTCATTGTATTTGAATAAAAAAGCTCACAAAGAAGTTATTTTAATGTATATTATTGTGTATAATCAATATTTTTTGTACTTACATATAAATAATTCTACGCTGACACCACTTAACCACTTGGACCCCTAAGCTTGTTTATACGACAATATAACGATAGCAGTCAAGAACAATTAGCTTATTATCAAGTTAACGCGTGTGTTCCCGCAGAAATCGTTGTAACTCCATTTCTATTTTAGTGACAACCATAAAACAAAAAGGAAAATATCTATAATAAAACACTACAAAATAATTTTCAATGTTGTCCGTAGAATAAGCTAAAAAAATACTTATTTTGTAGAATTAGTTTTCAGAGAGTGATAATTTTTTAGAAAATATTTTTGTATGAAGTGTTAAAAAAATGAGCCAATCAATTTATTAATCATACATTTATACGAGTGTTTTTTTTTACATAATTCGTGATTTATAACTTTTTGTACACAAAAACATTACGTAAGTCATTTTCACATTTTTTTAATGTTTGCATTCTAAATTTTAATAATTATTTTAAATAAAACAGTTTGTAAGCAAATTTTATTACCTTTGTAAAACAGTATTTAGTGTTCGCTAACGTTCAGAAATACTTCATTTATTGAGCTTTAATTGTGAGGTGGAACATCTGACACTTTATTTAAGGCAAAAAATTGCACAAAGGCAAAATACCTGAGTGAATACTGAAAACGGTTTCTAACGTCACTTCACAACAGCTCTGGGTTCGAGTCCCAGTTGCTGCAACGGTTATCTTTTTTTTCTCTGTGCCTTGTTCTCTCTTATTTTCGTTTAGTTAAATAGTGTTATTTCTTCTAAATGATTTTATTATAAGACGATTGGATGAAAAATCTTCCGATATCTATTCCACCGTCTTGACATTTAACTGAGGCGTTTTCTTCGCATAATTTTTTACCATCGTAAAATTTATCGTGAAATCTGAAAATCAGCCCCTAGGGACAGGGTTTTTCTCGATAAAATTAAATCCTTATGCCACTAGGCGTATTAAGTAAAATGTCTTATAATACAATACCTCTTTGTCATCGCAGAAGGTATTCTAATATGCTGCCATGTCAGCAAATTCCAGATGTTTGGAATAATTTTGAAATAAAATTGTTTTCCAGGACGAGGTGAGTCGTGAGTTTATCGTATTATACACGGTGTCCGGAAACTTGTAGCGTGAAGTGGGAAACTAGTGAATCTTTTTTACAAATACATCTATTAAAATAGTAAAATGAAATTTGAAATTTTAATTGTAATAAATAACTTCTAACATTTTAATTGGGCGGGAGTAAATAAAATCATATAAATAAGTCGTCTTAAAGTTATCAAACCACGGTTTGAAAATGGCTTTGTAAGCCGAAACAGCTGTCACAATAAAAATAATAACTAAAATAATTGCAGGACTTATTAATAACTTTATTAAATTTGATATGAATTATACTAAAAATATAATAATAAAATAAATATTCAGATCAAAAAAAAAAAGGTTTTTGAAGTGAAATTTCTATAGCCCCGTTATGATTAGAAATTCGGATGAAACGAAAATGACGCATACAGCACCTGCGAAGCATTAAATTCCCATCAAGGCTCCTATTGGTCGAGATATGAAACGGAAATGGCGCCAGGTCGGCGCTCATTAGCTGCTTTGATTATGACTTCACTTTTCAAGGCTCCTTGGTTCTTCTCTAGGTCTGCGCTCATTGGCTGTTTTGATTATGACCTCACATTTCAAGGCTCTGGTTGAGATTTTTTGGTAAAATTTCGCTTCTATCGTGTGTTAAGGTGAATCTATACGTGAAATCCTATTTATATACTATTTAGATTCATCTATACGACGAATCGGTTCCCAGTATGAACATCAAAAAATGCTACGGATAAATTGAAACTTTTACTAGCTTTTCTATGTATTGGAATTAAAATAAAATTATTATTTACATAACAAAAAATATAGGCGTAAACGACTAAAAAAATGTTTTTTCATGACTTAACTATGAAGTAATAAATATAAGAAACATTTTTTTTAAATACCCCTTAATGGCTAAGACTATTTTTGAGGTTTTGTATGTTCTAACTTGTTTTCATTCTTATAAATTTATGCACAAAATAAATAAAAACCACGTTTTTGCTTACTTGCCTCGTGCAAATACGACCGCGATTTTAAATTTTGTATGGCATGAAAATCGAAATATTTCTAGCGTTTATATTGCTCTTAACTGAACTCTAATTTTTTTGGGTTCTCTGTGATGTATGTTTCCAAAATCCTGCTCGTACTACGGTTTTCCGGACAGAGTCGAAATATTTCAATAATATAGCGTATCACATTTTTCAGTTGCCTGGCTACGAAATGAGGGTTGGTAATTTTATTTGTGATGGGTTTATTGACAATTCATTGGGCATTTAATTTGGCAAATGGATCGCTCATGGATACCATGAATGTAATATACTTAGAGGGAAGGTCAAAGGTTAATCTAGGGTTTATGGTTGGGGTGATGTTTAGTGAAGTCATAGATAAAATTTAATTCCTAGTTTTTAGGAAAGGTTTACGACTAAAAGCGTTGCGTGAAGCAAAAAACTTGTTGGCAATTTCCGAATAATATTTTTTACCGGCGTCGCTTATTACTAACTCCATTTTAATAAAATTTACCAAAATGGCTTTAGATGGTACGAAAAAAATTGTTTTTATTAATTTTCTAGCTTTGACGCCAGAGTTTATATTACTACAAATAATGTAGCTTTCTATTTGTAAAAGAATTAAAAAAATCGGTTTAGTGGTTTATGCGTGAAAGCGTAACAAACAAACACTTTAAGTTTCTCATTTATAATATAAGTATAGATGGATCATGTAAGGACCAAATTTAATTGATTGTTTTTATAATATACAAAAATGAATGCTTGTAATAAAAAAATAGTAAAAAAAACTGTAGTAGGTGGCACGCAAGCTGTTTGAAAATCTGAATGTACCGGGAATGAATACATTGAACGTGGGAGAGGGGAGAGAATCGCGGGAGGGGGGTCCACGGGAATGTGTTGGTCTATGGAGACACAGAGTAAGTCCCTTTAAAAAAAAAAAAAACACTGTAATGTATCCAAAATGTCCGATATTGCCGCAATCGAGACGCGTGCATATCTCGCCTTACCTCTATCGGCATCAGATTCTAAATATGATCCCAACAGATGAAAGTTTCATCAAATGTGTCAAATTTACAAGTTGTTGAATTCAAAAGATTCTGTCTATCTGTTTGGCAGACATCTTTAATCCCGTGACTCTCACGCACACAGTAAACGCTAAAGAGACCATTTTATCGTTCTCTTCAGATAAAAAAAACTGCTTTTTTGTTGTTTTTGCTACTGTAGCTATACATCATCAAAACTTTGAAATTTTATTTTATTTTTTTATTTTATTTTATTTTATTTGTAAGAAACAAACAGGTTATATACATACAACAGACATAAAAATATACATGTTAACTGCAGTGAAGCCAAAAGAGTTTCTTATGCTAATATATTTTCTAGATGGAGTTTTAATTTATCTTAAGCTAAATTTTAGACTTAAGAAAGGGAGAGGAAGGGGAGAGGAGGAGGAAGGGAGGGAGAATATAGGATAAGGATATGAGATGCTCTCGATACCTTCCACACTCCGTATCAATCCAATATCGCACGCGTTACTTCTATTCGATACTTCTGAAGGTTTAAATTAAAATGTCTACTTTGTGAAACAATTCGTTGTATTGCGCACATATTCGAGGAATCGGGGAATTTTTTCTAAAGTTTGTTCTACAAGTGGGCAAATGAAGTAAATTCGATTGTCGGGTTAATCTTGAAGGAATATGGAGTTTTATTAAATTGGTAAGCTCTGGTGAGTCCAGGCCATTGTTTAAAATTTTAAATAATAAAATTTGATCAAAAATTAATCGTCGTGTATGAAGGGAGTTGAACTGATGAAATTTAATAGAATCGGTGTAATTTAGAAAGCGTAGGTTAAGTTTATAATATAAGTGTTTAAAACATTTTTTTTTAATTCTTTCGATCCTAACAATGTGGGCTTGGTAGAAAGGAGTCCAGATCGGTGTGCAGTAGAGTGGGCCGATTTTTTTTTCTTCCGAATTTCTTTTAGCGGTAGTAATAAAAAGTTGTCTTTGCATCTAAAACATCAAAAAAAATTTATTTTAAAAAAATCAAAAAATATCCTAAAGTTCCGCAAGACCTCTGAAATTTGAGAAAATTTCGAAATATTTCCATTTTTTCAGCCATTGCACAAAATATTCTGAAATAGTTTAAAGATATTCATTTATGAGCTCTTGTTAAATAAAGTCTATAGCTTCGATGTATAAAACCACCATTTATTATTTTTGTAGTAGTATGGCACTAAACCACGTCCGCCCGCAGTCCCCAAACCCGCCCTCGCTTGAGCAGCGCACCATATTGACCGTTCCTTAGTCGACCGAGGACCCTCCGTTTCGTGACATTGTTTTGTAGGTAACTAAAAGTATTATTAAATTTTGGGAAAAAGCTTCTTTGTAAATGGAACTGACCCCTGAAGTTAGGTTAAGTTCTTCTAATTCTTCTTCCGTTATATTTTCCAAAATGGGAGGATTCATGATTGGCGTATCTTGCCAAGATATCAAATCAAAGTAGGATTGTGCATCAAAATTCAATAGGGTACTTTAAATGTTCGATTTCGTCCGGAATAACTCGCTGGCTTTCGATAAACGCCTTATTCCAAGTTTTTTGATGGTAGGTCTTATTCTTTCGTATGGTGGGGGGTCAGAGGGGGACATCTAGGTCTGCGAGCTAGGTCAGTGGTAGGTGATTCATCGGTTATCATTGACAAGAGTAATTTTTCAGTATGAGCGAAGTATGCCCTTTGCTGTACAGGATTAACTATTGCTTTTAATTCACCCGGAAGATAGCGCGATACAGTTGCGGCCCACACTTGTGTGCAGTGTTCTAAGTGTGGGCGGATATATGCGGTGTAGAGGGAATATAGAGTATTTACATTTCGAAAAGGTTTCGATATACGAATTATAAATCCCAGCATTTTGTTGGCTTTGTTGATGACATTATTAGTGTGTTGGGTAAAGTTTAATTTAGAATCAAGCGTTACCCCAAGGTCCCTGATAGATTCAACTTCGTTGATAAGTGTCCCGTTTAATGTATAATCAAATAAAATTTTATTTTTATTACGTGTAAATCATATTTTATTACATTTTGAGATATTTATGACTAGTTTATTCAATTTACAGTAGACAAAAAGACTGAAATAAAAGATTGAAATGAAATACTACTGTCTTTTCGAACATCGACATTCATTGCAGTGCTTCAAGGCGAATGGTTGCTGACTGCACAGTCAACCGCACAACGTCTTAAGGCGGTACACAACCCTAAAAATTTTTGTTTGCTCAAAACTCACATTTCAATCATTTCCGGCGAATTCGTAACTAAAATAACTATTTTATTCCCTGACGACGTAAGTTGCTTATATTTAAAATTAATAAAAACAATACCTTACCATAAATATATTTTGCGTACAACTATTTTAAAACTTTATAACAAGTTTTTCAACCACAAAGTTAGCAATGAGCACCAGATTTTATTTTTTTAGACGATGAATTAATAACTTCGGGAAGGATTAATAAAGAAACATCTTAAATATTTGTAACACGTTCTTCAGTATTAATTAAAATGGACGCGGCGGAATGGTCGAATCTCCAGGCCCGCTACGGCGAATTCGACCGCACGTTCATCTAATACGCCGTGCCGCGGGCGTATATTTGTTTACACGCTTTCTTCACTTGCATTGTTAAGATTACCACATTATTCGTCATCTTCTTCTTTTCTTTGATAGAGCAAATTCGACAGAAAGACCGTCCAATACACGGGTCGCGAGTCGCAATTTGTGTATACGGCTCCTTTACTTACGTCATTAAGATTCTGAATATGTTTTAGGGTACATTGTCGTCTTAATTGATACAATTTACAATAAAGAAATAACTTATTGTGTTTGTGATCATATTATTTATTTTCAATTTTAATGTTATTTGCTTTAATTTGAATTTCAATTTATATGATTTTATTTCAATTTTGATTTATTTATATTGAGGACTTTATTTATATTTTATTTTTATTTCTTTTGAATAATTTATCTATTATGTGTCTTAAATTAAAGGTACCTACTGCATAAAGCCAGCTGCGTTCTGGAAGAAATTATTAATGTTCAGCTGAGCAACGACCAATCAATAGGATCAATGTTAAAAAAATAAACACAATGCATAAATTTGTAATAATCTATAGGCAAAAATATGTTTTGTTTTATTTATTTATTATTATTATTTCGCAACTAATGATCGGAATCTAATGAATTAATTCATGAGTGTGTATTTTAAAACTTCATAGATCATTCATAGTTCGTTAAACTTCATTAATAATTTTTCCTCAAGAGTGAATAAATTTTTCTATTAAATTTCAAGACGATAGGTTCTTGGTTCGTGTCCCAGTTGCGCCATTATCTTTGTCTGTTTTTTTTATATTTTTGTTTTTTTTTTAAATTTTTTTTTATTCTTTCATATTTTCGTTTAGATTATTATTGTTATCTTCTTCTTCAGTGAAAACTTTTTATATTTATTATGTTTGTTTTTTGTTATGTATCCATCAATTTTTTTGTGATGTGACTTTTGAAATTTTCGTTGTTTAATTTTGTTTTATTTTAAAATTTTGTCTTTTTATTTTGGTCACAGTATATAATTGTCATCAATTTTCTTTAAAATAAAAGTAACAACTACACCTACTATTGAAAAAAAAAATTATTGTACCGAAAATTTTCAAATAACTCTATCAATTGTTACCGCACCTCAATTTTGTTCAACCACTGCCAGTTTTATTTATTCAATTATTCACGCCTTGAAGGATTTTACAATATCACGTTATTACATAACAGTTATTTAGGAGTATTATTATTAACCTGCAGTACGTGGCATAATGAACTGGACATTAAAGATATAAGCAGTTTCAATATAAAGGTATGTAGTATCATTACCATGAAAATGTGTACAAAGGAGTTAATTAGTTTAGTATAATAATGGTACAACAGAGGTGCTGAAATTTGTTACAGAATAGTGTATATTTACAATGTTGATTTTATTAGTCTTAATCCAGCTCTGAAAGGCTTCGGATTTGGCCCAACATGAACAAAGATAAAACAACATAATACAGTAAGGACGGGTTGTTTCAAAAAATTTGATGAGTTCATCAAATATTTGAAGTTAATTTTCAGGTTCTGTGTAAGTTTTTTTCGAGTTCTGTTTTTTTATCATCATAGAACTTACACAGAACGTGAAAATCAAGGTCAAATATTTGACGAATTCGTCAAATTTTTTGAAACAACCCATCCTAAGACTTTGACCGTGATCAAGATCACAGGGACTTTCTCAAAATTAGAAGAGCTCTCGAAACAACCTCTCAGCAGTCAAGAGCAACGTCTAGCAGTCTAGTAGAGAAATTTAAAATATTTTTGAACATTCTCCAGCACAAGGAAATAAAAGTCAAACACGTGGTGGTTACAATTTGTCAAAGAATAAAAGTCTTAAGGTGAAAAGCAACGGAGCGGAAACGAAAAATTCATTCCTCAAAATTCTCAAGACGAACAACGAAAAAGCCCTTTACAATAAAAAAAACCCAACAACTTTTCAAAGCTATGAATATCCCGACTACGTACTGATTTTTCATAAATACCGAATTTGTTCGTAGGGCAACTATTTTACATGGCTTTTTTTCTTGGACTGAACTCGCAAAGCTCGAGTACGTCTTAAAGCTAAAAGACTACTGGGCTTTAAAACCGGTTGAAGAAGATGAAGAGAATTTCGAATCATTGATGAAATTTCAAGGAGACTTGAAACAGAAAAAGTCATAGGAAATAATATTATAAAAGTTCAGTATTAATATAATATCAGTAAGAGTTTCGCAAAGAATCATCATTAAAGTAATATTTAAAAAAATCTAACTTCTCAACAGAATAACTTTTTAAATTGATTCCAGTACCAAATGTCGATGACATATTCAAGCAAGTTTCCATTATAAAAATGTGTAAAGAAAAGAATAACAAAGAATTTTACAAACTAATGAGAAATGGAAACCAATTTATATCACACTTATTTTAAAACAACTCAAATGCAAAATCATTATATTTTCCAAAAATATAATGATTTTTCAATAAAAAACTATAATAACCTCCCTTCTAATTTACACTGTATTATCAACTAATCAGAACAAATAAATAAAATTAAGCAATTTAAAAAAAAAATTACGGTCAAAAGTTCACATTTTACTTCTTCAAACACAGCAAACTTATTTTGTGGCCCCATTTTAATTCAAAATTAATATAAAACTTAGTGTTTACCACTTTTATTGTTCACAAAACCAACAAGTTTCGTGAGATAAGCTCATTGCTTCAAGTGAGCATAGAAGAAGTAAGCATAGCTCACGAAACATGTTGGTTTTGTAAACAATAAAAGTGGTAAAAACTAAGTATTTTAATAATTTTGAATACATAATTTAGGCAAAACTTACTCGTATTATAACTTACAACCTCAGTAAGAATCGTGGCTCCCTTATCAGGCACAAGAGCTCTTCTTTTCTGATAAGGTATACATGACCAAAAACGATCGTTAGTTTAATATTTTGTAAAATATATGTGTAACTCATATTTTTTATTTTACAATAAAAACAATATAAACTTGACAATCCACGATTACGGTACCATGAGGGCAAAAAAGGCAATAAACATACTTTCCTTACCGCTATAATGCAGCAGCTCTTTCTTACACATTAAATAATGGCGAGACAAAAGATGAGACACACAAAATACGTGTGTCTCATCCAACATACTAATATTAAGCGACGTTTTATTTCTTTATACGTGTAATGGAGATGTAATATAATGATTGTATGTTTCCTTTGGGGGTGTGCAGATATACGTTCACCATTTGTCTCATTTCGACTGTTGTTGTTTAGTGTGTAAGAAAGAGCTGCATTATTACACGTTTAAAACGGAAGCAAACAATCAGCGCATTGACATATGACGTTGTCGACTTTTTGGAATTCACTAACACTTAAATACAATCTTTGCAATTAAATTCCATACTTTCAAAATTATCGTCACGGCAAGTAGTATTGTAGGAGTATACGGAGACGTCACAGTGCGGTGTGTGGGAGAAATACAAAAAAAATATGACGTTTTTCCTTTGAAGGGAACAGACCTACGTACATTGTGTATCTCATCTTTTGAAAGAGCTGCAACTTATTGTGTCAAGGAACATTATGTTTATTGCCTTTTTTATGCCGTCACGGTACCGCAACCGTGAATCGTAACGGTAATAATAAAAGCGCTCATTTTTTTTACATGAGCTCTACACAGGAGGCCCTAAGGAAAATAATTTCCCTCTATGACTATGTCATCTTTGGGGATGCTGTGTGGTGGTTTTTTTTTAAGGGAAGGAAGGAGAGGAGAGTTCTAGGAAGGAAAAGGGTTTAAGGGGTGTGTAGGAATCTGGGGTTCAGTGTGTCCTGGTCATCCGCCTTCAGACCTAGACAAACCTCACCCCATGAACCCGGGCACCCCTGCTAAATCACCAAACGTAGCGAACCACTTGGGGTGACCTATGACAGAGTTGTTGGTTATCCAATAAGGTTCCCGGGGCGGCGGTACCCATTCCCGCCTTCCGAATTGAAAAATCTCATCAATTGAAAAATCTCATCTCGCTCATGAAATTATTGCGACCCTGAGAAATTATTTTTCCTTTCGTTTTCTGTTACATACTTTGATGGGATTTATTAATATGTTCTTCAAAGAGGTTTGTAAGTTTCAATGAGATATTCCAAAAAATTGAAGAACAATTCGTTTACTGCAACCGTCTGTGGCCAAATTTTCACCTTTCACGAAATATTACGTACTAAATGCTTTTATCTGTTTATATATATTTGTTTGTTTTATTTGCGTGGGTGCGTCCAGAGGTGTTTCCAGTGAGTCAACATTATAATTTTAAGTACTCCTCTAGGGATAGTTTTACCCACACCAAGAAGACTAAAAATGTTTTTTGATCAATACTTCAACAACTAAATTAATGTTGTCACGAGCGAACTTTATGGAACATGGTTAATAAGAGCATGAACCCGAAAGTTTATCTTGATAATGTAATGTCACAATCTATCTCTTTTAAGCCGCCGCTACCCGAATTTCTACCGATTCCTTACATATTTTCCTTAAGCATTTGAAGTTTTTAAGCTTCTAAAAAATTTATGTTATTTTTGAAGATAATATCTAGACGTGTTCAACGCCGAAACGCAAACGCGAAAAAAATCGCAAAGTATGCTGCGAAAATTATTCTAAACACTTTTGTTGACGCAACTATGTATACCTACCTATATACCTTGTTCCATTTCTCTACCCATCCTTTTGTACCACAATTACCTGTCCATATTGACAATATTACCTACTGTACAACAATAAAATCAATATGTCAGTGAGTCTGTTTTACGCGGTGCAATGGTTCAGAGTAACCTCTCTGTACATTCAAAATCCAATGTTGAAGAAGTCTAAGTGTGTTATGTGCTTGCAATGATCTACATTGATCTCTTGGTGCATTCAACGTCCACTATTAAGAAGTCTATTATGTGTTTGTGCTTGCAATGATCTAAAGTGATCTCTTGGCGCATTCAACATCAATTGTTAATGGAGTCTGTTAAAAGAAACTGTGCAACGAACATCATTATTCTCTCAGTTTTATATGACATCGACCAGTTTTATGGAAGCTTGTGCAGTGAGTGACTTAGTGCTCCCTCAGACCCATAATATTGAGCCGAACATCAACTATAAGGGGTAAGTCAGTTTCCTTCCCCATTCATCTGTTTACCATTCCCCATAGTTGTGTCAAAGTATTCACCAGCATAACATTTTTTTAATATATTGATACACTCCACTCCACGTGTCGCATTTGCGATACCAACGTTCATTTCAATTATTTTAGAAGTTATATGTACCTATGTACAAATACACAGTGTTTCTTTAAAAGCTATTTTCGATATTCCCCACGAGATTTTTGCTCTATTTTAAACATTTTCGCAATTTTCGCTTCAATTTCATAGATTTAAATATAAGCGCACTCTCTCTAAGATTCATAATTTCATATCTCTCCAACTTATTTTTTTTGAGCAGGGATACGGCGTCCACTCTCTTTAAGCTTATTTAACAAACATTAACCAAATAGGGGAAGTCATTGTACCACTGGATTTGGGCAGTTTTTTATTTTTATGTGAAAACCGCACAAAAGTTCCAACTGCTCCCAACCGTCTGGAGCTAGATGAGATTATGGCATTCTCAGTTGGGGTTCGTTGTGAAGCTGAAGGAAAGTTAGGAGGGGAAGGAGACAGGAAAGAGGCAGGTAAAGTGCCTGGCTATTCACATGGGGCCACTAAACATGGTAAAGTTGTTTTTTCGTTATTTGTTTTTGGGGTGTTATGCCGTGTTGCGCTACCTCCTCCTTTAGCCAACGTTACAATAATCACAATTACACATCTGCCCTGATGATGGACACTGCAACGCTGTCCGAAACATTGGCTAAAGGAGGAGGTAGCGCAGCATGACATAACACCCCAAAAACAAATAACGAAAATACTTTTGGCCGTGAAAATCTAAAAACTTATCTATGTGAAATTGTTTCAAGCAACCCTTCAATTCTGAACGGTAGTCTTACAGGGTTATACTGAGAGTATCTTCTACTCTGGAACGTGCCACAAATATTCCTTGTATTAGTTATTTTAAATGTTTAAATTATGAAAGATCACAAATCAATCAAATAAAATTTTCTTGTGCACGCCGGGATTTGAACCCGCGACCTCTGTATCGTTAGCCAACAACAACAACCTTACACAACTGTGGCCGTCAACGTCTGGCATTACTATTATTGTCATTAATCTAATGGTTTGCGGTACATTCATCAGCATCATTATTATGATGGTATACCTTTCCATAATGTAAAGATATAATTTTTTCATTATAATCTGCAGTGGTGTTCATTTGGCTTTTTCTTGCCTGGGCGATTTGGTGAGGCTGATAAGGTTCCAAGGACCCTGTAAAATACATACTTTTTGTGGTAACAAGAAATAAAAACTTGCGCTGAACTAACATAATTGACTGAGCGTGGCGAAGTACTATTTAGCTGGACCATATTGCATTTCATCTGGCTGTAAATTTGTTTGTTCTTTACGTTTCCACTTCAAGATGGTTGCCGTTTTAATGTTTCGGTTTAAATTTTTTTTTTATTATGAAATCGTCGTGTTTACTAAAACTTTCTGGTAATGGTATTTACTATTGTATCAACCTTCCGGCCTGAAAACAGTCGAAGGGCCGGTTGTTTCACAGAATATCAAATGTAACTTTGTCATCAAATGGCCATTCATCGCCATTTTTTTATTACATTTAAAAGATCTCGATAAATTCAGCTTTCCATAAAATTGTAATAAGCTATTAAGTTTAACAACATGATACGTTCTCTTCTGCTCATCACAATTTCTTTAAAAGCTGAAACAGACTTGGGGCGGGTTGTTTCACAAAATTTGAACAATTCATCAAATTTCAAAGCTAATATTCAAGTTCTTTGTAAGTCTTATTCGAATTCTATTATTATTTAAGTACCTCGAAATAATTGGCTCGTAATTAAATAGTAACAAAATTTGAATAAAATATTCACAGAACTTGAATTTCAAAGTTAAAATTCCAATTTTCAACTGTATACAAAATGGTACTGAATGGGCAATTTAAACTAAAATATTAAAAATGCGAAACTGCTCGAGTTTGTTTGTTACGCTTTCACGCATAAAACAATAAAACGATTTTAAAAATTCTTTCACCAATAGATAGCTAAATTATATGCAAAGAGTAGAAATGATGGTAAGCGCTGGCGTTATGAAATTATAAATATTAAAATATTGTATTTCTTATAGGTACGTTTTCTGTCGCTAACAAAAGCGAGTTATTGCTAACTTCGGAAAACAAATCGTTGCCGTGGAAACGATGTTGATGATTGCTAACTTCAGAAAACAAATCGTTGCCGTGGAAACGATGTTTTTAGGTTTTCACGGCCAAAAGTATTTTTGTTATTTATTTTTGGGGTGTTATGCCGTTTCGCTACCTCCTTCTTTAGCCAACATTTCGGACAGCGTTACAGTGTCCATCATCAGGGCAGATGAGGTCATCTGCCCTGATGATGGACACTACACGGCATAACACCCCAAAAATAAATAACAAAGATGTTGATGTATATATTTTTTTTTATTTCAGGCGTCGTAGTTAATGTCTTTCTATCTATCTAAATAAAAATTAATCTTCGAAATGTTGGTACCTACGCGCTTCACTTCGGAACGACTGAACAAAATTGGATAATTTTTTTTTACTGCTGGTGAGCTCTAACATTATGAAATTCAAGTGGCACGCGAGCTTTTTGAAAACTCAATGTTCCGAGAATGAATGTGTGGAATGCGGTAGGGGGGACAATTGATAAGTGCAAGCACTACAGTAATTTACTTCTAATACCACGCAAGCGAAGCCGCGGGCAAACAAGCTGGTTAATATTAATGTAACATTTGAATTTCTGTGCAACAACCCGTCTTAGTGTGTCATTGAGGTAATGACATTTGGATTAAATGTATAATTCATAATTGAAAAAAAATTTGCTTTTCTTCCTTCATATAATGTGGTCCTCTTCAAGACCTTAATTAATAAATCAACTCACAGCCCCATCTTTATCCGCCTCATAACGCTGCCCAACCGAGTATAGTTCCCCTATCTTTACACTATACGCACAGGGGCGCTCCTGAGAGGTGTCACATAAAAAAGCGCTCGGATAGAAAAACTGACAATTATTGCCTTAAAGTGCCAACATTTATAAAATTTAACGAGTTTTTAAAACGCATCGTTAACCTTTTATGTTCCTATAAAAAAGCTGTGAAATGGATTGTTGGGAAGATTGGTTTTTCTGAATTATGAGACGAAACCTTAGCAAAGAAGACATCAATGTTATCGGCAATTCAATTTTGGTTGAAAGTATACCATAAATAATGTAAATACGTATGGGTACGCATATCTAACTTTTGACGTTTGAAACAGAACTGAGTTTTTATTATAACACGATGAGTCCGGATTAATTGAAATATTTGTCGTCAACCGGTTTAACTTATTCTTAATCTTTCATGTTTCGAATACAAACACGCATTTTTACCGAAAAAGTTGTAGGTGATATTAATATAACCTTCACCGTAAAAAAAATAAATAGCAGTAATCTTCCGAACAGGCCCTCCATTGATATGCTTGGTGTAATTCTAAGTGACCAGCTCAGGTACGGGGGCTCCATCGAGCCCCGAGAAGAGTTAAGTTAGCCTCTCAGAAACTGGGGTACTGAACAGGGCTCGCAGATACTTTAATAGTACACAACAACTGCTAATCTTGTACAAATCGCAAGTGTCCCCGACGGTTGAATTTGGCAGCCACCTCTTTTCTGGAGCCCCAAAATATCTAAAAAAAAAACCTCGACTCTGTACGGAAACGGGCGGTCCGTTTGATAGATTCTCCTAACTTGATTGACAAACGGATTGCAATCTTTAGAGCACAGGCGTCAGGTGGGAATGCTGTCCTTGTTCTACCGGTATAACAATGGAAGATGCTCCAAGGAACTAGCGTTATTGATCCCCTCGGCACCGGTCTCTTCAAGATCCATGTTCACTTCTTCCTTTTCTCAAAAACACCATCCAAACAGAATCTTCAAAGATGACAAAGGCCTTGAGAGGAATTATTTTCCTCAGGGCCACCTGTGTGGATTTAATGTAAAAAAAAGGAATTTAAACAAAGTGTCGATTTTTTTGTATTTATGCGCTGGTACATGCAGTAAATAGAGAAGCAGATTTTTCCTTGATGCAATTGAATGAACATATGTTTTATTCTTTTGTTATTCGGCGGTACATTCTCTCTGCATACCCTACAAGGTCCCTTAAGTATATTTTGTGTAATTAGGTATAACGTATTTTGCCTAAAGCCTTTCCCACAGTACAATCAAAACCCCTAAACTTATATGGGATTGGATATACACCATAAATAGGAAAATGTAAGAAATCCTACATATAAAAGATAACTGATGGCTTCGATGGTTGGCAAACATAAACTGAGTTAATCTACATTTCATAAGATGTACTGACTATCTAAACACTGAGGTCTTCGACATTATTAGATTCACCGACGACATACAAACTGGGATCATCCATAGAGATACAAACTGGGGTCATCAGACAGTTAATACGTCAGCTTCTGTACGGTTGAAATTAAAGAAGCCGACTGTGAGTAACCTCTGATGCCTTGCCTTTTGCAAAGCCATCTTCGTACTTGAGGATCTTAAAGGGGCGGACTTAGGGTGCGAGCCGCCAACAATTAACCCTTCATGTTATTTGAAAGAGCTTTAGTCAAATGCTGGATTACAAAAGAAGAATAAGAAAAAAATCTTATGTTTTTGCATTTCAGACCAGGATTGACTGCTTTTACAGTATTTCGGTATTTAATAATGTAAACACGTAGAGGAATCCAACTCTCAGTAGGACTTTGTATCGCAGTTTGCGTTTGTTGTAAAGCCAGCGCCAGACATGTGTTCAAAGATGTGATCAAATAAGTGTTCACAGTGTGGCACGAGCATTTGATACTCTTGTCACATATTTGAACAATTAAGTGCGTTCCGTGTCGGTTTTTTAGCGCACATCAAAGGGATCAAAGTTCAAATGTTTGTGTGCCTGCCACACTGCGCGAAGCCCAGTTGAAGTCCATTTGAAAACTGTGAGCTCAAAGGAGTGATCAAATCTTTGAACACATATCTGGCAGGTACAACAATATGTGACCAAAAGTCTGAGCAAAGTCTCCAAAAAAGTGATCACTTCTTTGAACTTGAAGAACAAGAAGATTGAGAAATATCTGGCTCTCATATTTAGCCACAAAACAAGGCTTAAGACATTTCAAGCAACAATTCTGATCGGTGGTCTTAACCCATTGGCCACAGAATTAATGAGCTAAAAAATTGGCCTTCACCACTGAATTAATCTTGTACCAAAAATTGAAAACCTGCCTTGATGTACTAAATCCATTGTAACTTTTAAACTATTTATACAAATGAATTAATTTCTTTAAATTTGTTTACATATTAGATTAAGATAAAAGAAAAACATAAAAATAAAAATTTTAAAAATACAAAAATATGTGCAAATAAGGATACAAATATAACCTTGTCTATTTTCGTTGGTTTTTTTTTTCACATTTTTATTCGTAAAGTTACAAAAAAACATAATATTCATAAATCGAACATGAATATTTTTTATTTTTTACTTACATGTATACTAATTACTAATAAAATAATTTGGTATGATAGTCCCCAAAGCAATCAGGGACGTACAGGATAACTGCCAAAAGCCTAGAACCACTCGCAATTTCGAAGAAATTAAATGGCGGCTGGCTGCATACAAAACTTGGAACACAAATATCAGGGAAAAAACATACGAAACATATTATTGGCAATTCTACGAAATTAATGATAAATTACTTACAGAGCGTTTGGCATTTAAATTTTTTTTCAAAAAAGTTACTGTCGTGCTGGTTTATCGTTTTTTGGCGGACCTACTCTAGGCCGGCGGCTCGCCGGGGTTTGTGGTTAAGTACCTGAGTTGCACACCCGGCGAGCTGCCGGGGTTTGTGGTTAAGTACCTGAGTTGCACACCCGGCGAGCTGCCGGGGTTTGTGGTTAAGTACCTGAGTTGCACACCCGGCGAGCTGCCGGGGTTTGTGGTTAAGTACCTGAGTTGCACACCCGGCGAGCTGCCGGGGTTTGTGGCCAATGGGTTAATTAAGCCAGGGTGGCATTGTAAGTATTTCCCACTAAAGAGCAAGCCTCAAACAAAATAAAACAATAGTACCCTTCACACGCAGAGTTCGGAGCGGGACGTGCCCCGCGCCACTTCAGGCCGCCGCGCAGAAAAGTAAAGATCGAAAGTAAGATAACGGTTTACAGCGCAGTTCACTGTGAGACTTTTTTGCGCGGCGGCCTGAAGTGGCGCGGGGCACGTCCCGCTCCGAACTCTGTGTGTAAAGGGTACTAATAAAAAAATAATATCACATAAAACCGTTTCGCCACCAATGAAAATAGAGAGTAATATTCGTAAACCTACTTAGGAGTTAATATAATATGATGGAAATATTTCGTTCGTCCAAAGTAATTGGTTGGGGAATTGAATTTGACACGCGACGCTAAAAAAGTTATGTAATATACATATTACTCGCCTTTAACCTTTTATGCTCCAACAAACACGGAATATTATAATGGATGTGTTCTTTGTATCGCTTTGTTATGATGTGACACTTCACAGGAATCGGTCTGGGCAAGAGTTCTATTGAAGCCTTTCATTTGGAAAGGCTTCTGTATCGATGGAAAATGAAAGAGAAAAATAAAAGACCAGGAAGGATCGACTTTACATGTAAGTTACTTGGTAACTGTAATATCTCATATCCATATCACTGTAATATTCTCTCCAGAAACATTCGTTTTTTGTTAGAACTGGGACGAATATTCTCCAGTACCTCCTACAAGGATGCTTATTGAAAGACTTAGGTTTTTTTAAATCACAGTGACTGTTTATTGAAGTATCGTAATTTATAATTATGGCTAACATTCTTTCTCGCTGTAAGCTAGGGTTTGTCCGTGGAGCTCGAGAATTATAATGACTCTGCATATCTACCTTCGGCACAACTCGGAAACGACCAGTCTAAAAATGGCTTTAACAGTTTGAAAACGGTAACGGTCGAAAATAAATTAAGTGGAAATAAGTTTTATACGTGTTTTATTATATTATTGTAATGAAATTTCTCCACTAATTGTCAGTAGAAAAAAATAATTAATTAATTTTTCTTCACATAATACAGCGTAAGAGCCTGTTAGTTGCCGCAGTGGAATACATTCCCCGGTTTTGAAAACACTATGTTAGTGATGTTGGTAGCATTAACGGTTTACTATAACTAGAAGTGCCCCTCTCGCAGGCCTCATTTTTTTTGTGTGCCCGAAAATCTTCCGCGGCGAATCTCTAGACGGCCGGCGTGGTCGAGTGGTAAGGCTCTTGACTCGCAATCTGAAAGTCCGAGCGTGGAAAATAATTTGTATTTAATTATTTTGTGTTATTTGACAATTAATTCATTAAAAACATATGTAGTATATTTGCGACACATTTAAGACCACGAAACAGAATTTAAAAAGTTGCTTGAAATAGCTAAAGCCGTGTTTGGTAATCAGATCTGAATAGCCAGGTACTTCCCCACCTTCCTCCTCCCCACTACCTTCAGCCTCACAACATACCCCAATTGGGGATGCCATAGTCTCACTGGCTCCAGACGGCAGCATTTGGGATTCCTGTGGGATATTCATGTAAAAAAAATAAAAAAGACATATTGTTAAAATTTGTTTAAGACATATTAAAAAAATATATACAAAAAGAAATCTCCTAAAAAGTAAATAAAGTCACAGAACATCATTGCTAAACAGAACTCGTGTTCATAGAATAGGATTGTATTTAATTTAAATATATTTAGTTATTAAGAACTTTATGGGTTATTTAGATGTATTAGCTTAATAATATTTTAAAGAGAAAAAAAACTTATCTGTTTTAGACCGCGGTGGGAATTTACGACTTAATTATAAAATACTAACGTGAATCCGAGACACAATAAAAATAACCTGAAATAGCTTTTCTTTATTAAAAAACTACCGTGAGCTACAAGCATAATAATGTTGGGTAGGTATATCTAAATGAGTAGTTCCCATCGGAAAACATAATGGAAATTCCAGTTGCTCAGAAGCTTATATGGATGTATCGATTTGACGAACCGTCGTAATTCAAGCCAGTACATTTCTAAAGAATTTGATATTGCCGAAACAAAATCAATTACCAACTCTCATTTCGTCAAAAATT
Source organism: Glyphotaelius pellucidus (assembly GCA_936435175.1). Taxonomy (NCBI): domain Eukaryota; kingdom Metazoa; phylum Arthropoda; class Insecta; order Trichoptera; family Limnephilidae; genus Glyphotaelius; species Glyphotaelius pellucidus. The sequence goes on from OW386558.1 coordinate 5,166,185, forward strand.
TGGAATGAGTACGATAGAAATAATACCGGTTTCGATTTTATGAATAAAAAATGTATAAATTGAAAAATTCTTCGAGATCCTTTGAGATTATTTTTTATGAGTAGATAAGTAAGGTACTCACTATATTGGAGAGAGAAAGGCTGGAAATTGCTTAGAATGAAAATCAACGAACCGACCACGGCTAAAAATGCTTATTTTCTACAATTTTTCTCTAAGGTTCTATGGTCGCGAGGAATGATTTTACGCGCAATCCGGCAACACCGATGTGTAGCCTGATTTCTCCACCATGCAGCACCCTCTGTGAAGCTTAATCTCGGCGCGGCAGCCGTTCGCGATAGAGCTTTCAATCGTTGCTGTGTGAATTATGCTCCGTAATTCATTTTTAAAAACTGGCGGGTGCGGCGAGGCGAAATTCCATTGCGAACGGCTGCCACGCCGAGACTAAGTGTCGCAGAGAGTGCTGCGTGGTGCGGTTTTATCGTAGGGAAACCAGGCTACAAGCGAATGTTGCCGGATCTCGCGTAAAATTGTTCTTCGTGACCTCGGCACCTTGGAGACCTTATTTTACGGACAGCCCTCGTACATTAAACAAAGCATGTACGGTAACACTAGTATTAAGTTATACGAAAGACCGTTTTTTATCTAATAAAGCTTTTTTAATTTTGAGAAAATATGTTTATTTTACAAAAAGGTTTTACCGTAGGTCATTGGCAAATTTTTTAAATTTTCAAACAAAATTTTGTATTATACAACACACATTTCAAATCGTAAAATCAAGCAGTAAAATAAAACAACAAATTATTTGGGAAAGCTACTTTTCAAAATTTTAATTTTGGTTCAAATAAAATCATAAAATAAGATCCGGGCCTTTGTTTGGTGATATAATAGTTTTCTATTTATTTACGGTCTTACAATTTAATTTATTTAAAAAAAAAATTATTCTTATTTTGCTTAGACATTACTTAAAAATTATGAATACTTATGGTCAAAGAATAATTACAAAAGTGACATAATTTCAACAGTTTTGTCATCACGAGTTTGAGCAGTTTTTAATGTAGGTATTTAACAAAGCAAATTTTGAGTGAAATAAAATCTACATTGACTCATTATGTTAAAATGCTTATATGGAGAATAATTTATCTTTCTCATCGGAACCATCCTGTACATCGCCCTGAAATCTCGACCGCTGGTTAATAACTCTTAACGAACAGAATGTTATACTTTGTTATAATAACAGAGAACGTTTTTTTAAAGCAGAATGAAAATAAGTAAATATAGGTGATTTCTTAGAAAAGTGTCAAAATCAAGTTTATTATACTTCTATATTTACATTTTTTTGGATTCTAGGAATTGGCTTAAATAGAGTAATTTAATATTAAGGTTATTGTTACCTTCGGAGTTAACTTTGTTTGAAATGACTCCGCAGGTATTGCTAATTAGCTCTGTTATTTCAGGGCTGTATTGTGGGGGGATGGTTTAGTATATTTACGATTGTGGGGCTGAAAGCAGGCCATTGCCATTTCAAGCAACACCGTTGAATGATTCTGACTTCTGAATGGTTGTCTTTGTTGCTGGTCACCGTTTTTCATTTCTGAATGGTGGTTTTTCACCAATATGATATTGAGTGTATCTTTTATTATGAAACTCCTCCAAGTTACTTAGTTTGTGCGATATATTGACATTAGTATTTTGCGGTTGGGAGTTTGGGTTTGCCGAGTGGCGGTGGAATGTCCCAAACGTTTCACATTTAAACGTAGCGCTCCCCTGACGAGCTCACTTTTCTGTTAACAGGCTTACAAGCCAGAAGATATTACAACATTGTCAATTATTATTTCCAATAATAAACTACTTCGTACACAAAAGTTCTACGACTTTCAATTACAATTAATTGTTAATCATCGGATTCTGGAGAGACAGGCCCCAGAATAAAGTGTAATGTACTAACGAGTCAGACATTACAGTTTGTGACCAGATGGGCAACTTCTCGGTACTTCCAACTTTTCTCTTCTCCTTTCCTCTCTTCTTCAGCATTATAAGGCCTTAAGGCGTTCCCCAGATGGTAATGCCTTAAGGGCTACCTATTCAGGCCAAGCGATATTCTTTGTAGTTCTGGTTAGCGAAAAACATCCGTATTATTTGTATCGTGGCTAGCGCGAAACTATAACTTCGCCAATTCCGCCAAACCTCCTGGGTAGGCAGTATCTTTTCGCTTGTTTTGCGAAAAGGCGCTATCGTCATATGCTGATCATGCTGATTGCACGATCATGCACGATTACAGTGTATGTATTTATTCACAGACAGCATGAGACTGACCATAAGCCTGACTGACCAGTCAGGTGAAAATTATCAACGTTTTCGCAACGCTACCCGCGGCGGAAACGAAGTCCGACTAGGTTTGAACAGTGAGAAGAACACTGCATACCTATTCGGTTTTTGCTACCCACAGCGGCAACGAATATCGGCTGCATGTGAATAGGTCTTAAATGCTCGAGGCAGCAGAGTTTCACACAATTGCCAAATCGTAGAACCGAAACGACGGCGTTGCTTAAAATGGTTCCCACGGCTACGTTTTTCTATTATTTTACATTATTTAAATTTACATGTGACCACAGAGGAAATAAAACGTTAAATGTGTGTTACGGGCTGAACAATGTGTCCAAAATAAGCACAATTTATCTTACTTCGGGCGAAAAACATTTTCAAATGAAACACCAAGCAAAATAAAATAATTTCATCGACGTCCTGGACATTTGACATAAAAAGAAAAGTAAAGTATGCCTTCATTACCGAGAAGGCATTATAATGCAGTTAATTTTGTTGTTTTTTTTCTTTATAAAGAAATTCGACCATCGCCGGGTTACGAATAACCCAACAATTGTCACTCTTAGTAATTTGTAGTGGGTAATCAAAGATAAACAACAGTAGAGCATTATGAGATCTATAACAGGTTTGTGGGAAACTTTGATTCTCTAATGGAAAGGTTCTAGTTACGGTGGGGAAAAAAAATATGTCTAAGTGACAGATAAGTGTGTATTTCATAGATAAAACTTAGTAGTCGTCAAACAGAAATGGTTCTCGGGAACAAATAAGATGAAATTGCTATTAACAGCTAAATTGTCATAGTACAAAACCTTTAATAAATTAACATAGTACTGTACTTAGTGGACATAGCAAATTTCTAAGCTAGTTATACACTTCGAAAGAGCCGTGCAACAAGCCGGAAAACCAATAAACAGGAACGGTGATATCTCCTGGTGGGACTCGTAACATCCTCCGAAAAAGAAACGGGAATACATCCAGGTTAGGACTTGAAACATCCTCCGTGGCATTTCCGCAGCACTATCAGCCGTGAAGCGTAATCAATTCCGTATTCCAGGTTTAAGGCCGTCCATGAATAACCTCCGTAGAAGATCTCGAGCTCGTGGTTGAAATTGGTCAAAGAGAAGCCGCAAATAAATGGTTCACCATTCATAAACCAGATCAACACAAGCAGCGGATGGCTTCGATTAGGGCAGAAGGAGCCGTCAAAAATGCAGCGTGAATATTATTACTCACGCAAAAAAATACTCTTTCAAAAAAAGAATTATAGGATCACACATTTTAAGATCTCACAATATAAGAACTGACGCACGGCACAATTATCTTCATTACTAAAGGATTGCTTGATTTAAAACTTCATAACTCAAATTATATGACATAATCAGATCACCATCGTTCCCACAAATCGGCGGTGAACCAAGAAGTGCCTTCCCGGAAATCCACTCCTAATGTTGCCCGTCGATAAAATAAAATAAAAAGCTGTTAATTATATGACTAGCCAGGAGGCAATAAATTATAAATCGGCCAACAACTAAAGTAGGTAAGAAGAGGTTCTTAGGTCAGGATAATAGTTATTACAGAGGCAATAATTATTATCGTGACACAATGTTTGAAAATCTCCTACTATCACCACAGTATCCCGAAAATGTTGATTGAGTCGTGTTGAAGGACCAGCCGAGGAATCGAACGCGTGACGCCCGGGTGGGACCCACACGCGATGTCACTGACCGGTCATAACTATTACCTATATTTTATTTTACTAGATGTCTGTAATTTATTGATTCGAGTTCTGGCGATTAAGGGTCCACTATTCGAATTTCGACCGATTTTTTACGTATCTCCCTTAAACATTTGAAGTTTTTAAGCTCTTAAAAGCATATATGTTATTTTTGAAGATAATATCTAGATACGTTCCACGCCGAAAAGCAAATTATATGAAATTCCCTCGATAGAAAAAAATCGCAAAGTATATGCTACGAAAATTATTTAAAACAAGTATATTTCTATTATTTTACAAGTCATATTTGTGAAAAAATTCACAAAGTTTCTTTAAATGATACTTAAGACACGTTCCACGAGATTTTTGCTCTTTTTTAAACGAGTCATGTTTTATTAAGCTTTTTCGCCATTTTCGCTGCGATTTCATCACTTTAAATATTAGCGCGCTCTGTCCAACATTCGTAATTACACATCTCTCCATCTTCTTTTTCAGCCGAATAACACCGCCTTAACAGATTTACAGAACAGTGATGTGCGAATAATAGGGGATTAGCTTTTTTTTTTCACTTTTCACGTTTCTGTACTCAATAGTAATATTTTTCAATTTTAAGTAAAAACCCACACGTATTATGACATTCTTTAATTTTAATTACTTCTGTTATTCATTACGGCATTGATAAATTTGAATAACTTTCAACATCATGCAACCAAAGTTATGAAAATACTGAAAGCAACTTACATATCACAGGTCAGAAGGATTTCCAAGATTTTCAAAAATAGCGCTTGAATCGAATTGAAATAAAGAATGAGCATTTTAAGAGTATTTGATATTTGGCACGCGGTAAGCTCTTATCGGAAAATAACACCGATATACCCTTTCGAGTATACACCCACCAATCTATGTGTTTGGGGTATTTGGTACTGGAAACCTAAAAACTTTCCATAGCGTGTTGATGAACATCTACAAATATGAAGAAATTCTGAGAAATTTGCTGCTTCTGTCATATGAAATGAAAATTTTATTCATTAGTTTATTTGCTAATCTAATAAAGAGAGGTTGTCATTTAACGTACTCAAAGTTTTGAATAATAACTATTACACCATTAAATACTCGGACCCATAAACTAATTTTCAAGCTTTTTGTTTTTTGAAGAGTTTTATTAAATGTACATTCGTTACTTAAATTTAATTTTTCCGCGACCGGTTTCGATACAACCGTATCATTCACGAGCAGGATTAAAACGTTTACAACGGTTGTATCGAAACCGGTCGCGGAAAAATTAAATTTAAGTAACAAATGTACATTTAATAAAACTCTTCAAAAAACAAAATGTCTAGAGATTGTTACATAGTTAATGCCCAAGAAATACAAAATAATTTTCAAGATACCTACCAGACATAATATGGAATGACGTATGAAGCAAACTTGACTTTTTAAAAGTGGCAAATGTCCGAAAAAAGCTTAAACAATTTAATTCATCACTGTACTACAAAACTGTCTTTTCCAAAAACACGCGTACCTACTTAAATTACAGGCATTTATCCTACTATTTAAAGCATGGACTATTTTAATCGGTCTAAATTGTAACGTTACAGTCCATGAAATATAAAGAAATATAATTGAAAGTTACTCACAAGGAAGTATGACTGAACAACCTTAAAATTATTTAAATTAAATTTTACCGACTGGTATCCCCGAGAGACGCTCTTCGGGCCAGCGCATGAGATCGCAAAATTATTCCGGTTCTCGCGTTTCCCTGCTTCGGTTGTTTTACATTCCCTCCCGTATTACTCTAGTTGCAACTAATTTAGTTTTGTATCATGTTATATTGTAAATAAATTTGACCGCATAATCAAGAGTTCTTATTGGCAAAGTCTCCCTACACCCGCATCTCAGTTTACAGTACTCGGAAAAGCTGTAAGCTGCCAACCCAAGTAAGAATAAAATACACAATTTACCTCCTTTTCCAAAGAAGGAAATGCATTTGCAAAGAAAGTGCTTTCAAAATAACTCTCCTTTGGTCTGTAACTTACATGCTACTGCTACTGCAGATAGTTCCCTATTTCCTGCACGTTTATCCCCTGTAAATCTGACCGCTGGCGCTGAACCATGCATTGATACGGAATAGAGAAGCCTTTGAATTACTTAGCTGGTTCCGAGATTACTGCGTTTGTAGGATGAAAACTCGACCACCAAAACAAGCACTGACACGGAAGAGAGAAGCTCTTGAAATTCGAATTAATTGGTGCATCCTCAAAATACCCTGGACCGGAAATACAGGTTGATTTGTGTAATGGAACTTAGTCGAATAGTTAAACATTCGTGAAGTTTCCTAACTACGCAATAAAATAAATGTATATTTTATTATTTATTCCAGATCTCGGGGAGGGTGGTGCAGTCCCACGAGTTCAATAATGTAAATAAGAACTTAATTTTGTTGGAAATATGCGGAGAGCCATCAAGTTACCTTTCTTTATATATTTTCATTCGTTATCCAGAATGTTCTCTGTTATTGTAATTATTTCACGAGTACATATTTATTTATGTTTCTTCCGAATTCTATTTTTTGTAAAAAAATAAATGTTGTTTTAAAAAAAAGCAGAGTGCGTAATTCACACGCGGTAGAAGTGAAACTAGAAAGTTGCTGGTTGTCGCTTTCTTTTCCTTTGCTTGTTTTTTTAAAGGGGTTTGAAGATTGTATATTGATTTCATAATTTTTTTTTTCTGATTTCGTAAGATTCGATCGGTCTGTCTGTCTATCTGGCCGTATTTTCGTTTCACCCGAATTTCAAGTCATTAACGGCGCTAGAGAAAATTCACCTCAAAAAACTACTCTATCTCTTTTATATTATTTTTGTCTCATTCATTCTTATAATTATACTAATACTCCTTAATACTACTGATACCGTTCTGTGTACCACTGTAACTTATAATCTTATAATTTTAAAATAAAAGCCACTTTATGGCCTTAAATAAATAAATAAAATATTATTATCCTTCGCTGGTTCAGGGGACGATTGATGAAAGACATGAAACCACACATCATTACTTCGAAAACTAAATGATTAATACGATGCAGCTTGACTTGCTCCTAGTAGCGTGCTGCTGAATGTAGATTAATCCTGATGATAGTTAACTTCCGATAGGAATAAGCATAAGAAGAAAAAATATTGCACTACTACGGATGCGGTAGTGAATTATTAGAGGATTTACTTGCGGATGCGGATGAAGATGTCTGAATTATTGCGAATATTCCACATTTGGAATACCCTTAACAACCCTGATCCAGATCAAGGTTGTTACGGATCAGGAGTGTAACGGATATTTGCATCTGCATCCGCAAATGCGGAATATTCGCACTAATTCAGACATCTTTATCCTCATCCGCAGATATGAACCTCTAATAATCCGCATCCGCGGATGTCAATTTTTTATCCGTAACAACGCTGATCTGGATCAGGGTTGTTATAGATGAAAATCCGCAAATGTGGAATATTCGCATTAATTCAGACTTCTTAATCCGCATCCACATCCGCAGATATGAACCTTTAATAATCCGCGGAGGTCAAAACATTGCATCCGTTGTTGGATGTTGTGTGTTGTGATTGTCCTATTTTATATTTACATTCATTTAGCACTGAACACTTGTAATTATTATTTCTTATAATCTCGATGTGTAGAGCCCTTTATCATAAACTTTCGCGTCTATGCCACCTCTTACTAAAATATCTCAATAAAATGTCTGTCTAAAATCTCTGTTGTCTGTGGCGAGTCAACTTTCTAATTTGTATCTATAAAAATGGCGTATTTGTATTTTGCTGGTCATTCTTTCACTCATTATTGATTCACTCATTATCAATCTCTCATCAATTCTCTCTTCATCGTCTTTCACTTCTGTGATTATAATTAATCTCAAGTTATTGTCGTCAGTCAAGTGTTTAGACCAGAATCAATCTGTAAAATTAGAAACCGAATTATCATCCAGTATAAAACACAAGTGCTTTTACTCCACGGATAACCTCTATCACTCATTGTACCGTCCACATGGTGTGGAACTGAAGGAAGCCAACGAAAGCAGGCCGAAAGCAGTTGCCTTACAACCTGACAGCAGACTATCTGGAGAGCTCCACACCTGGATCTTCGCATCCGTAACAACCCTGATCTGGATCAGGGGTGTTACGGATATTTGCATACGGATTATTAGAGGCTTGTATCTGCGGATGCGGATGAAGATGTCTGAATTAATGCAAATATTCCGCATTTGTGGATGCGGTTGTAATATCCGTAACACCCCTTGTAGGTACACGCTACTACGTATGTTCCTTGGCTGACGAAAATGATTATGACTACCACAGTTCTTTTTGCTAAATGTTTAGTTTTTTGCACGAAATGTTATGGAACATAAAGATAAATAGTTAAATTACAGTACGTAATTTATATTCACTGTTTAATAAATGTGCAATTTCATTATTTTATTGTGATCCAAACTACGAACCGCAATATCTCAGTCTCACGCTATTGGTAGATAGGACCTTTTTGTTTCAGGGAAACGCAGTCTCTACGGTCTACTGTCCTTAAATTAAACCTAATTATACCTTTAAAGGTAGGAAAATTTTAGGTTAATACCTTCATTCATTAAAAGATTAGAGCCGTTAAGGTAGAACTAATTTAAAAGTAATTATATGATGTGAAAGGGAATAATCGTCAGATAAAATAAATATTGTGTGAGTTTATTCAAAGGGGATAGTAATTGCGGAAAGAGTGTTTCTGGAAATTCGCAGGGAATATGTTAATTAGAGCAATTCGTTAACCCGTCGGGCTAATTTGTTCGCTTTTTGGAACTCACGTAGATCTCGTAGAAATCGTTTTTGTCTCCCTTACTAACAGTGAGAAATATGACCTAAACAGTGAGAAAAAAAATGTATTCTATATATTTATATATCAAAATTACTCACATAAGAAGTAAAATGGAGTATAAATATAAAGTATAAGCGTGAAGTATAAAATATAAAGTAGAAAGTATAAAGATTATCCTATTGATTTCTAAATAATTTTTTTCTATCGTACTTTGGTTGATAAAAAACGGAACCTCGAAACTGGATTCGTTGGTTTAATTACTTGGTAATGCACCAAACTGTCATATGAGAGGTTCCAAGAGCCTTTAAAAAAAAACTAATTTGAAATTTAAAAATACTAATTTCGGTTAAGAGTCCCTACGTATGCAACCCCAGTTCAATAAACTCTAGACCTCTGGTACTTGGATTTATCAAATTTATCTGTTTTTTTTGTAAATTATATTTTGTTTATTTCCACTACATTCTTAATTGTAAGGATTATAATTATTTTTTTGCACAACTTTTACAACTTTGTTATGTTACCATAAACATGGTATTTTCAAGTAACTTTTAAATTTAAAAAAAGAATCAGATATTTAAATGTTTAACTCAACTCAACTCAATTACCTCAACCAAGTTCTGCGAGATTTGAATCCAATTACACGGTCTATTATTAACGAAAATTTCTCCTTGAAGCTTTAGCTTAGCTTAATCATAGTTCACGGTTTCAAACTTTGCGGAATTTGTAAAGCTACAATTTTGCATTTTGAAATTGATGTTCGAAAACTAAATTTTCATCATAGTTTCGGTAATAAATTCAGCACATTTTGTACAATATTTGGTTATATTTTGACGCGTATACATAATGGTTTCGGTGACAAAAGAAGAGAATTTTAATATATTTAGTTACATTTGGAAGTTTATAAGATATTCTTGTGGTATAAAAATTTGTTTAAGTGCGGACCAGGATAGAAAAAGAAGTAAAACACACTACTTGTCCATATTTGTTTTTAAAGTGGTAGATTTTGGCATATCTTGCATTGTTCAGTTTTTTCTTTAAGTATTTGGTAGCTTCTTCCAATTTGATATAACCTTTAAAGATGTAACGAGTATGTACTCGTGTGCCTTCTTAGATCTTAGATTTAAAAATTTCTTATTTGTGTGCGCTAATATGTCAGGAAAAATAATTACAAAAACTTCAGTCACTGTAATTTTCCATTTTTCATAGAAAAATTTCAGGATAATATAAAAATGAAATAATTTTTTTTTTCCTTAAGAGTAAAAATTTTATTTATTTAAACGCCCATAGGGCTTTATCAATGATTAATATATGTATTGTTTGTTTTCATCAATTGAAAGATTTGCATATATGTATATTTTTTAAAAGTTTAATAAAGAATTGTGTAATGTGTGACTTTTGTAATATTACAGAATATAATTTTCCAATAATAAAAAAAAATGTGGAAACATATAAAAAAAAACAAAAAAATAAATAATTAATGATACTTTTTTTCTTCAACAGCATGAATGAAGTGTGGTAAAAAAAATATGTGTAGGTACATAAAATAAGCAGAGGAATCTTCCGTCCATCCTGTCTAAACCTAGAACTAAACTTATAATTTAGTACGACGAAGACTCTTCGGATACGGTTTAGTTTAAAATAAGATAAGTAAAATGATGTAAGGACGAAATTTGTTTGTTTTGGAATGATTTTCTCTTGAGTTAGATTAATATTACTTTGTAATGCTGACTAACGATGTTATGTAAACCACTGCTAAGGATAAACTTCACATATTTGTTAAATTGATACTTTTTTTATCTCTCTACAAGCCAAGATGCCAAACATAACGTCCATAACCTTGTGGGTCAGCCGACGACCCCATGCATTTTTTTGTTTTATGGGCATTTGATTATAGAAATCCCTTTTTTTGTAATTTGTCCGTTTATTACCTATATTTGACAAAATATTTTTTTCTGCTATCATTAATTTTTTTCACATTTTTTTCAAGCGGCACGTTATGTATTAATCCTTTGCGCAGGAATACCTAAAAAATAAAAATATATTTCATGTATTTAAGTAGATATAAGAAGGAAAGTAATTTTGGGGTCAACCTTCGGCCCCAGTTGGCTGCGGGAGAGTTATTATAACATATTTCATTGGTAAAAAATAATTACAACGATACATCAACGATTTTAAAATCAAGTCAAGCGCCTTACGATTTTAAAATCGTAAGGCGCTTGACTTGCATTCCGAAGGTCGCGGGATCGAATCCCGGCGTGGCAATTAAATTTTATTTGATTAATTTGTGTTATTTCACAATTCTTTCATATGTAGTATATTTGCGACACGTTTCAGAGTGGAAGATACTCTCAGTTCCGCCCTGGTGTTAGACCTCCGTTCAGAATTGAAACGTTGCTTGAAATGGCTTTAGCCGTGTTTGGTGACCAGATCTGAATAGCCAGGTACTTCCCACCTTCCTCTTTCTCATCTCCTTCCCCTCCCCTCTACCTTCAGCCTCTCAACATACCCCAATTGGGGATGCCATAGTCTCACTGGCTCCAGACGGGAGCAGTTGGGACTCTTGTGCGGTATTCATGTAAAAAATAAAAAAATAATATTTGCGAAATATTATTTAGTTGTAAGCTTTGAATAAACTTTTTTTAATAATATTGAACTAACTTTGAATCTAATGATTGAGCTTTATTTATCTCACCCATACACCTCAATGAGCGGTCCGTTAGTTCACAAAAAGGAATTTAGGAATCTATAAATCTTGTGATATATATTATGATCCGTCAAAAAGTTAGTCTAAACGTTCAATAAATATCACGATATTTGATAAATATCTGCGGATCACAATAAATAATAAACGTGTGGATAACACTCCGATCATTATTGATGAATCACGATTGATCAATATGGATTGTGATAAATATTGAGCGTTTAACCTAAGCATTAATAGTGAAACACAAATTTTAAGTATTTTTTCGCCAATGAACAGAGTTAAACTACCTCTTAGATTTGAAGTAGGAATAAAAAAAAATATTATAGAGCTAACACTAATATAATATCAAGTATAGGCTGTGGCAACATTAAAAAATGATTAAATATGATTTAAAATTAAGTAATTGGTTTTTGTTGATCATGTTACGATATATAATGGAGTACTGTAGTTCTATCACAAGATAAATTTAGGGGTTATGTTTGTATGTTTACCTTTCCTAAGAATGCATCTCATATTCTTTCAATGCAGTTCCATTTTGAATAACATTTAGCTTGATCAAGTTTACTTTAAGCCAAAAATAATAAAATAAAAAAAAAAAAATAATAATAATAATAAAAATAATAACGTTTCAAATAACAAGTTAATAATTTCTCGATCAGAATATGTTCAGGATTTAGTAATGAATGTATTAAAATAATAGAGTAGGTTTAGCTAACACAGTGCAGTAGATATAGTAGCGACAAAATAAGTTTTCGGCAAGGGGATGAATGTGTATTGTAGTACAGAAGTATATTACCAGCGAGAGAGAGGCGGAAAGCCGTATCGTAATAACATCGGAAGAAAGATGGCTGCAGGAAATTCGATTAGAAACTGAGTGGAATAAAAAGTTTTCCGTAACTTTCATACATTTAAAAGTTTTGTATAGATTTTCTCGATCGCGTTCAGCTTTCGACGGAAGACGGCTCCAAAAGAAGATTTTTATCCAAGGTAGGTACTAAGTAATCGTTCCCGAGTTGTAGATATTTTCTATTTCGGTTATAAAAATATTATTTGTACAATCGTTTTGAATTACTCACTTTATTCAGTTGAAATATTGTCTCAGTCGTGACCACATCAGTTTTTTTAGTGTTAACCGTCGGGTGTAACTGTGCCAAGTGACCAGGGGATGTAGGAGCAAATTTACAAAACATTTGCTTTTATCCGTCTCTCTTTTCCCAGCGACCGAATGTTCTTTATATTTGTTAAGTATTTTACGGTCTGCTAAAATTGCCAATCAGGCCTTAAATAACTTAAAGCGCGTTTGGTGACCGGATCTAAACAGCTGGACACTTTTCAATCCCTTCCCACCTATTTTATACATCCTCCCTTCCTCTCCACCCCCTTTTATCTCCTTCCTCTACCCAATATGTATTATTATCAGGGTTGTTTCAATGTTGTAGTTTGTTGCCAATCGATTTGTAAAAAGAAAATAAAAATTATTAATTTCTTCGAAATTCGCAAATTCACTTTGTGGCGTCATTATTAATGGTGGTGTACACAAAGTTATTTGTTTTCATTAAATTAAAATAAAAAAATATGTTAAACTTTAAATTATTCCAATTCAAGTTATCTAGTCTAAACATTAGTACCTACGTGGCTTACATTTAATTTTTGTTATATTGCTTCAATCCAATATTTATTTCATACATATTTATTACACCTAGGTGGATTCTTCCATTTGAATGCTTACGCAATAATGCTATGTTTTTGACATGTTCATTATTTTAATCCTTATGGATTTCATGTTAAGCTACAATTCTCAAGTCGAGGAAATTCGTTATGCTTTTGATGTATTTTAAATGATCTCTGTATATTATTTTTAAGTTATCCTAAAAACAAATATCATTATTTAAACTAGATGAAATTATCTCTAAATCTTTGTATCTGAAATAAAAATTGATGTTTCAAAATCATGAAATTTTATTTTTAAACATGAAAATGTTAACAAAAAACCTTTCTAAAACATATCAATATATTATAATAAAAACAAATATAAAACTTTTTTCCACTTAAAGTTTATTGACCGTAACCGATTTCAGCTCGCTAGAGCCATCTTCAGACTGGTACAAAATGTTCTTAGTCTACGGTTTATATACACAACGTATGAAGGAGGGGAAGCGGGGTGGTCTTAAGGATTTTAATCAATTAAACTAATTACATTTGTTTCTAGATCGTTTAAGACTGTCGAATTTCTTGTCTAGGTCAGATCTGTTGTTCAGAGGTTGTAATGTATAATGCGGTATCATTTGCTTTATTAGTATGTCCTTCCGAGGTTTGAAGGGTTTATGATTAATATTTTTTTTGCCTTATATAAAATAAAATAAGAATAAGTGGAATCGATGTGAATATATATACTTCTCTTTTTGTTCATCATATACAAATTATATTTTAAGAGCCCACTCATTATTATTATTTGTTATATACTTATTGTTATTTGTTACATACAAAAACTGATTTTTTCTGTCTCTCTTATTGCATAATGCTTTATTTTTTACCTACCATCTTTACTTCTATGTACCACGTGTATTACCTATTTTCTTTATCTTTGCCATCTAAACACAACTGTATGCACTAAATAAAAAAAGGAATTATATGTAAAAGCCCATAAGGGCGTTATTGATTTATTAAATAAATAAATATGTCGTGGTCGTATTCCGTATATTGTGGTCATACAGGCTTTGGAATATTGTTACTCGCCTACCATGTTCACATTAAAAAAAAGCATTCTCCGAATGGGAAATGTTAAAGGAGAAGGAACAGAAAAAAAATTCCACAAACAACTCAAATTTCATTAATTAATTTTGGAAACACAAGATGGCTGAAAAACTTTTATATTTGAAAAGGGGGTTTTCTTTCGGCAAATTGCTGGAAATAGTTACGCACCAAAGGTCTTCTTAGTCAACTTTATATCCGTTTTTTTAGGTTCTGGCAATCGGCAATCATCATTGAGTTTTCCACTTCGGAAACTGATCGAAGTAGTGATGGTGTAACTTGCAAAATCAATTACAGGTTTCTTTCTTTATTTATCTATCGTATTTTATTTTTCTGTGTCCTGCGGAGGGCGGGCGGCCGTCTGGAAGACGTGTATTTAGGCATGGTGACTTGGATTTGATTTTAAAACAAGTGAACAGTTTTATTTCGAGACTGATGAAATTTCGCACGCTTGACCATCAAAACAAAAAAAAGGTTACCGTCTGCATTTTATTTCAAAGAAGAACTCAGCTTCATTCCCGGGCAACATCGGGGACTTTTAGTATTTTGTAAGTTTAGTTTCCATCTTTTCACCGTGAGCAGAATTTTAAGTTCTCTCATCCACAAGTTCCGTAACAGTTTGTTTTCTCCTTTTTCTAAGAACCAAGAAGAGAACTTTCAGGATTCCTTGCAAACCCACATTTTTCAGATGCAAATCGTTAGTTCGCAATTTATAAAAATCATTTTTTTATTAAAAATTTGGATCAAGATCATTCAATTACTTATTACATTATTTTGAACTTTTATATAAAAAAAAAACTAACTTTTTAATAGAAATTGAAAACCTGAATTTCATCGTAATAAAACACGCATACAGCTAAGCATAGCATATGACCACTTAATATATTTTTTATCGCAACCGGTTTCAGACAGTTATAGCCATCTTTAGACTGTTACAAATAATTCTTAATTTAGAGTTTATATACATAACATACGGGCAAGAGGGAGGGGACAATCAACAAGGATTTTATTCAATTTAAATGCGTTTTCCACATTTGTTGCCATGTCGTCTTTGACGTTTAAATTTCATTGAAAAAAAAAACTAAGAAATGTTGCTGAAAATGTGAAATCGTTGTTTTTATGCTGAGGTATTTTTTATTCACATTTTTTCAATATCATGAAACCTAGTTAAAGATATTTGAGTAAAATGATGATCATTGCGATGATCAATAGTATAATTCAATATTTGAAATGTTTTATAACAACTAAATAGTTTGTAATCATTTATTTTTGGTTTATTAAATAAGATTAAAAAAAAAAGAAACATTCTTTTTGGACGCGAAACTGTGCATTTTAGATTGAATGTTGCAAAATAGCAACGAATTGATAGGCCAAGTAATTATAATAAAGTTAAAAATAATTCGCTTTGAAGCGCTTTGTCAAAGCGGTGGATACCCTACGTGACTAGGATACGAGGGAGAAAATGACAACGTCAGAAAATTACGAACAGTCGGTTTTTAACTTTCCATTTACTCCCATATCACAAAAATAAATAAAGGTAAACCTCAACTCGAAAAAAAAAAACATTAAAACAATGGCTTATTAATTTTTTTACGACGAAAAGTAAAATATTACACAAAATTATTTTACAGAACTAACTACCTTTAAAAAAGTAAAAGACAGCCTTTTTTGTAAGTCATTAGCTATTAGCCTGAAAATCTAATTAACTCCAGAAGTACACGGATGGCGGCAAACAAATGATTACGTGAAAGTTTTTATGGGTGTAATTACTAGCAGTAGTCGTGACTTCTCGGATTCAACAAATACGAATAACCAACAGAACGAGGATCATTTTAATAGATTTTTTCTCCAGATAATCAAGAATATATAAAAAGAGAATAATTAATATCAAAACATTTAAAACTTCTGACATGCTACTTTTTTTTACATGAGCTCCACAGGAGGCCTGGACGAAAATAATTTCCCTCAGGGCCTATCTCATCTTTGGATGCTGTGGGGAGGGTTTTTTTATGGAGAGGAAGGGAAGGAGAGTTCTGGGAAGGAAAAAGGTTTAAGGGGTGGGCAGGAATCTGGAGTTCAGTGTGTCCTGGTCATCCGCCTCCAAGACCCAGAAAAACCTCACCCCGTGAACCCGGGCACCCCTGCTAAATCACCAAACGTAGCGAACCACTTGGGGTGACCTATGGGCAGAGGTGTTGGTTATCCAATAAATGCCAGTGGAGGAAACCCGAAAATTGACTTTTGAAAAGCGATGTTTTGACTTTGACGTGACATTTTGATGGTTTATTTTATTTTCATGACTCGCGACGCTTACAGTTTGACAGCTCAAATCGCGGGAGAAATGAAACTTGAGAAGTCATAGAAATGTTCCTAAATAATTTTTCGAGTGGCTAGGTGTGCTTTTTATATCTGTTAAGTCAAGAACGAGAATATCCCAAGCGATTCTGACCTTGTCCATCATAAATTTTCTTTATACAGAAGGTTTAAAATCACATTTCCATTTTTTTTTATTCGGCGCGCGCCGGCGCGTAATCGGCAAGGCACCGGTTTTAAATGATTTCTAGAATTTATTTATCCTCATTTAGGGAGAAATATTTCTCTGGAAGTGACTCCCACTCTTGGGTGTCACCTTTCCGAAACGATTCGTTGCTTGCTATGGTTTTTGATTCGTTATGTGACCTGCCATAGCACCCTGAACAGATAAGGCAATCAATTAAAAAGTTCTTCCTCGAAAGGCAAAACTCTGGTAGATTCGAAAAGAACAAAAGTGTTTGGTCGTATTACGAGATGCAAGAATTAAAAGATTACCCAATAATTATTTAATAGAGACTTGATGGATGAGAATGCAAAGTAAGACAGAAATTTAAGTAACTGGTGCAAATTGGTTGAAGAGTGCCCTGATGATAGCAACTTCCGTTAACAAAAAGACCAGAAAGTGACTAGATAAATTCTCATTCCATTTTCAATCTTTCGACCGCCCTGACACCCCCAATTTCCTACTTCCCTCTTCCCCATCTCCTTCCCATTCCATTCTTCCATCTGCAGTTGTTTCACCAGCTCAGGACTGTTAGAACTTATGTTTTGTTTCTCATTTAAAAAAAAAAAAACTGTACAAAAACATAAAAAAAATACCAGCAAGAAACTTCATAAAGATTGTAAAAATTCAAGGAATTTGCGAATCGTCGAGAATTATGAGAAATTCTTAAGGAGACTCGGAATTCTTTGAAAGTGATGATCTTTTATATTCTCTTTCTTCTTATGTAGCACGATATTACGACAGAATACAATTCTCCTAAAGAATAGTGATAAGCACTAAGGATTTGTCTTTACTGGTGGCGGTGGGCTTTGTCATAATTTTTTTCATTGGATTAGGGTAGCATGCATTAAAAAGTATTACAACAAATCGTCGAGCATTATAAAAATACAACGGAAGCCCCGTAGAGGATCATAGGCCTCACGATAGGCCCTTTTCTACTCGATAAAGTGTCATTGTTTTTCTTCTCAAACGGTAAATTTGGAAATCAAATAGTATCTTTACTGAAAATTTTACAGTTTATTAAAAAGTTATTCAATAAAATCAAACGTACTTGGTTTGGTTGTTTGTGATGTGCGCTTGTTATTTCTGTGTGGAATGTAAATTGCTTTGAATTTAGGTGTCATTTTTTTTTAATTTGAACTGATTGTGAAATTCTAAAAAATACAGAAAAGTGATTAAGTAGAGAGACACCTAAGTATCCATTAAATTATAATTGTAGCAGAAAAATATTTTGAATGGCATTTTCAAAATTTAACTTTCAAAGAATTCAGACTATCTCGTAATTTTCACGGATCTAAAAAATAATATTAATGTCCAAAAACGGAATAAGGTTTTTTCACGCTTCTTAAAAAAATTATAAATATACAAAAATGGAATAAGGTATATCTCCCACGTGAATCAGTTTAATAATATTTTATCATGTTTTTTATCGGCACCGGTGCATAGTCGGGAGACACGCCAAACGCGCGCCCAACGTACACGGTTGACATTTGTCACATGAGAACGGGTCGTTTTTTCGACTCGTTCTTAAGTTCAACAGCTTGGCTATGGAACGATCTGCCGGCATCTGTGTTTCCTCCCTCCTACAACATGGGTCTCTTCAAGACCAATGTTCATTCCTTCCTCTCCTCAAAAAGACCCTCCACACAGCATTCCAGATGACATAGGCCCTGAGGGGAATTATTTTCCTCAAGGCCTCCTGTGGAGTTAATGTAAAAAAAAAAAAAGCGCCGTTTTTTGTGAAAAACCACCAAAAGACCTTCATCGTTCATCGTTCATCGTTCATCGTTCATCGTTCATCGTTCATCGTTCATCGTTCATCGTTCATCGTTTATCGTTCATTGTTCAACGTTCATCGTTAATCGTTCGTCGTTCGTTGTTCGTCATTCATCGTTCATCGTTCATCGTTCATCGTTCATCGTTCATCGTTCATCGTTCATCATTCAACGTTAATCGTTCATCGTTCATTGTTCTTCTTTCATCGTTAATCGTTCGTCGTTCGTTGTTCGTCGTTCATCGTTCATCGTTCATAATTCTTCGTCATCGTTCATTGTTTATTGTTCATCGTTCATCGTTCAACTTTCATCGATTGTTAATTGAAATCTTTATATTATGCTTATAATTTGTCAATAGTCAAAGGTGTAATGGAATAAAGAAATACGTTTAATATATCACGCTATTAATTTAGAAAGTACATAGATGAAAAAAAGGCTTGGTTGTCAATCCTCGGCTAACACAAATAATGTAAAAATATTTTTAAAATTACACTGAAATACTACTAAAAATAAGTGCCACCTAATACAAATTTGATTTAACCAAAAGGAGATTTACTAGTTTGAATTTTCACAATGTTCAAACCAGAGCCAAATCAAGTGGAACAAATGTACCGTTTTCTTTTGCACTATAAATATTATAAAAAAATCTGGAAATTTTTATTGTGATATATAGATAATTCATTATGAGGATGACATTTTTTTCATTGTTAAAAAGAAAGACAAACATTCCCGGGTTATGAATACCCCAACAATGTTTGAAAATCTCCCACTACTACCACAGAAAGCCGAAAATGTTGCCTGTGTTGTGAAGGAGGACTTAGTCAGCCGAGAAATCGAACACGGGGCGCCCGGGTGGGACCCAAACGCAATGCCCACTCAACCACTGACCACCTCTTATAAAGAAAATGTTTAGAATATCAAAATTTTTTCGTGAACAAAACATTAAGAATTATTTTTTGGGCAATATTAAATATTTCTTAATTAGACTTTAGGCAGGATCCCCAGCACACTATAATATTGCTTTATTGACACAGTTAGGGTTGCCATCCGTCCGGGTTTCCCCGGATTTGTCCTAGTTTAGAGGGCATCCGGGGAGCGTCCGGGCGGGGCTTCATTTGTAGTCCGGGTTTAAAAATTTAAAACTGATTATTAAAACAATTGTAACAAACTGTAATAAGATTCTGTTTTGTTATGTACATTAAAAATGATGATAAAAGAAGACTTAATTTAATTTTAAGGTCTGAAAATAAATAAAAAGGTGATTTATGACATTTTCAACTGTTTTTTATTACACTGACTATGTTTAAAAAATCCTGTTGACATGTCCGGGTTCTGGGCTCTAAAATCCGGGGTTTTCACGCGTCTTGTCCTGGTTGCCAAATTTTAGAGATGGCAACCCTAGACACGGTTCACTGTTCGTGTCTTATTTTATTTTATGAAACAACGATATTATGTACCAACATTAATATTTCTAGCAATTTTAACACAATCGTAAGGAAGAAACGATGAAAAAATCAAATTAGAACTATTTATTGAGTTTAATAATAATAAAAATTAATAATGGTCTTTATTCCAGGATGTGGGGAGGGGAGTGCAATCCCACACATCCCATATAAAGATGTTTAAGAGAGAAACATTTTTATTGCATTTCGTTGCACTGAACGCCACATCAGATCGAATTGTTTATTCAGTGTACCTTGTAAGTACGCGCAAAATTCATTGGATGAACCTGCAAAACATTCAACACCCTACCTAGATGAAAACATTTTTAAATGTACCTTGAAAACATAATACAAAGTTAAGTTTTTATACCAGGCAGGTAAATGGTTGATAACCTCCAATGTTTACATTGTAGTATATGATTGAATAATTATTTGTTTAATTTTTTATGAGAAAAACTCTCTTTTAATAACTTTTGAAGGTTATTCCCATCAACGTAATATATCATTGAAGAAGAAGATAACACTTATAATGTAAATGAAAATATGAAAGAAAACAAGACACAGAAAAACAGAAAAAAAAACAATGGTCGCAACTGGGACCATTGTTTTTTTCTGTTTTTCTGTGTCTTGTTTTCTTTCATATTTTCATTTAGATTATAAGTGTTATCTTCTTCTTCAATTATTTGTTTGTTCATTTAGATTTTTAACGGAACAGAATCGGTTGCAATATCTTATAAATAGCGGTTTGATTCCTAAATATAATGAAATAAAGATAAAGCGAGACTAACTAATTAGATAATAATACCTAACTTCGTTATGAAATAAACTTCTTGTGGAAATTTGAAAACTGTTTTTTTTTTTCTTTTTCAAACTATACTATTTTTTAAAGCTTTATACACTTTTGATCCCTGAATTTTGTATGGTTATGGTCCATTAAATAATATCTCGAAAAATGAATTCACACAACGTACACAACGTACAAAATAATTTTTACCTTATTTATACCACAGAAAGGTGAAAGTTGTTGCGATTGCAATAAGTACGTATTAAACTAAGGTAAAATCTCTTAAAGCCATTTTAAAAATCGTATTATTATGTTTCCTCGTGCTTAAAATTGGAAAGGGTATTTCCCAAGAGACGTACACAAACGTAAAGCTGGAATAAAAACATTTAAACCTACGACTTTTATTTCACGTAAAAGTTACACATTTCGTTGCGACATTTTAACTTAAACCAGGAGTCCGAAGATCTGCCAGGATTTAGTTTACATAAGGTTATGTCTTCTAATTTCAGCAAAAAGACAATTTAAGATGTGTTAGGCATCTTCCAAATAAAGTTCGACTGATTTCCAATTGGTTTATTTAGTTGTAAATATTTACAATGAATATTAAACTGAACAGACGTCCTAACTAGGTTAGTCTCTGAATAGTTGCGAGGAAATATCCTTCTCAACCGCCATCTGACAGGATTCGGCAGAACTTTGTATTATAAATTAAGTTATCGACTTCTATGGAAAGAAGCTGAATCTACACGAATAATCAATACACTACACGTAGCTTTGGGGGATAAATGTCGACTAAATCTTGAGTTTATTATACTCCGTGGTGTACATAATTTTAATTGCTCTAGAATGGAATACAACTGGTACGGTTGTGTGGAGCAGGAGATTTTGCTGATTGATAAATAACCAAACACTAAAGAGGATTATTTAAAATGAGATTAACATAATTGTTTTTAAGGAAAAATGCAATTTTAAGGAGACAGTAGGATATCGGCAAAGATGAAAATTTACGTACATATGACTAGGATATTTACCAAAGATTATAATAATGCCGACGATTACGCTGATGATTGTAAAATAGTGATTAATTTATTTCTCTAAGGGTTACCATCAATTCATATTATGATGAGTGTTATAAAAGAACTTTTTACATTTAATTATTGGTAATACTTGGATAATTTATATTTTCTAGCGCAGTTGACTTCCACTTGTTACCTGGAAAAGAACTTACGTCTTACCTCGTCTTCCCACCTCAGTCTGGGTCTTCCCACTTTTCTCCTTCCACCTGGGTGTCCCGTCATTATTCTTTTTGGGACGCGTGTGTCCGGCATTTTATGTACGTGTCCAGCCCATCTCAATCTGAGGAGTCTTATATGGGCTGAGATGTTAGGGACCTGATTATGTATCATACAGTTCTGTTTTGTGCCGGATGCGCTACTATTTCCTCTCTTCACGGGTCCATATGTTATTTTTTTTTATGTTGAACGGCTAGTAGAATTAATAGAATTATTTTTATATAGGTAGACAGAAATCTTCGATGAAAGAGTAAAGAAGAGCTCAAAATTGCAATAGCGACGCACGTCAAGTTACTAAAAATTATTAAAATTTATTGAAGAATTTTTAACGGTTTGATGTAAATATAGGGTTAAAAATTAAAAGTGCACAGTTGTTGGGCAATAATTGTGATGTATAATAAACAATAAAAACTTCTAACGTCGATGCAGATATAAACAATAATGGTTATAATGACATTGTAATTCCTAATTCTAATAAACTTTTCTACTCTTACTCATCCTCCACCCCTCTACCACCCCTTTTTGAACTTAATCTACGTTTTAATTCTTTACCTTAGGATATATTTATTTCTGAAGAAGCAGACATGGTCCCCAAAGCATGTAGATTCTGTGTATAAAAATAAAGTGATGTAAACAAGGTTATTCATCATTTTAATGAAACAAATAATAATACTTTAATATCATAAGCAAAATACATCAGTACATTTTTATCATGAAATTCTAGACAGGCTTTTAAAAAAGGTGACAAAAGCTTTCATGTTTTTATGACGTGCCACATGTTTGGCTTAGTAGCACTTTGTTTACAAAGGTTCCAGGGATACGAATAACCTAACAATAATTTGATAATCCCCCACTTCCACCACAGTAAGCGGAATTTGTTGCTTTATTATCCGTATCGGACCTAATTCAAAATATAAAAATCTTGTTGGAAGAATCTTTTGTTTTTTTGGTTGATAACTTTTATAAAATAGTGGTGTAAAAAAAACGTTCACTTAAATACAGCTCGGAGAAAATATAATACAAACAATTAGAAGAAAATTTAATAATGACGAACGAAATTGTGTATTTTTGGAATAAAATGTTGAGAGATGTTGTTAAGCAAACGAAATACTCTTAAGCAACGATGTGAAAAAACGAAGGTCGTACGAAGGCTTTAAAGAACTATAACACGGTATGCTCCCTAATGGGGTAGGCTTTTCATTTAATGTATACGGATTCTTAAATCGGATAAGTAAATCGTTTTTTTTTTTGGTTTGAAGATGGAAAATAAGTATCACGATTTTTGGGTTTCAGGACTTTGAGGTCCGGTAGTAAGCTCTCAAAAAGGAGAAGGGGAGATGAATACAAATGTTAGAGGGAACACGCTGATATTAAAAATTTTGCGAAGTTTGTGAAAATCTTTAATTAAACTCGACTCCTTTAAAATAGAGCAAAAATCTCGAGGGAAATGTCTTAAAGAGCATTTAAAGAAAAAATGAGATTTTTCATTCGTACTTAATAACAGAACGTGTTTAAAAAAAAAAACGCAAAATAACAGAAAAAGGTGTTTATAAAAATTTTCAATGGATACTTTGTTTTTTTTTTTCTATCGAAGGAATTTCATGCACTTACTGTTTCGGCTTGGCAAACGTTTAGATATTTTCTTCAAAAATAACATATTGTTTTTTGGAAACGTAAAAACTTAAAGTGTTCAAGAGAAATACATTATGAAACGGTAGAAATTCGGGATGCGGGGGTTTAAGAACCGAAAATAAAATAAAGCCTCAATTTGGATTTTCTTTAAATAATCAAAACTCAACAAGTTTTTACAATTTATAACAAGGTTAAAGATAATTATATTATCTTAAAAATAAAGTGCTAAGATAAATGTTGTGGAAGTTTTTACGGAATTTGAAATTTTGATCAAAACGCTTATAATAATTATTCTTTAAATTTTTTGTATCATCTTTCACTATGTAATGATTTGCTCAACTCTCTAAAACACTTAAATACAACATTTTTTTAGTATTTTAAAGTGTTGTTTAACCTTTTCGTCCCGGAAAGAAAAAAATCACACTTCATCCGAAGGGGGGTCACTCGGGGACCCCAATTTGTTTTGCTTATTAAAGGGTGTTAATGACACAATTTTTGGAAATTTGTTTTGGTAATAATTAGAAAGAAGCATATTTATCTTATTTCAATAGTCATTATCTAAATCGTTACATAAATAAAGTCATAATTAATATTCTAACGAATTAAGACCATAACGCGTATTTCTCCATAGAAAACAGAGAAGGCGGGCCGATAGCCACCATAACGCCTTGTTTCTAAATGTTGACTGGCGATTGGCGCGTAGCGGAAACGATCCAGACCGAATGATCTTTGACCGGCAAGCGAACATTATAGCATTGTAAAAAGAGCAAACTAGATGCGCAGTGTAAACAAACGGGATCTAGTCCTTTCCACTAACAACTCAGAAATTACTTGCTATCGCTTAGAATCGTCCCGATACTTCCAGCGGATGGATACGGGGTAACGCCTGAACAGAGGGGAAGGGGGGCGGGCTGGACAGATTCTCGACCGGAATTTGATATAAATGAATTAATATTAAGAAAAGTAGTGATGCGATATTAATTTTTTTTAATGCAGATCGATAACCAAATATTTTTTCTAGGATAACTCAAATTATTGAGTATGTGGTTTAAAAAACAACTTATATACAGCGTAAAACTCTCGTTAGTGTAAGTGCGTTCCCCTGGTCCGGTACCGAAGATATTTTGGAGCCTCTCAAAGTTGTAAGTGCCTTCTTGTTCATTAAAGCTTAAGAACGGGTTTTAGCCATTCCTTTCTTTTTGACATTCATCAAACTAAATATCACCCGGGCCGAAAAATAATCAACAACGATCACACAGCAAATAAAAAACGGTTTTATTTTATCAAAGGTTTATCGGGCGGCAAATGAATAATTAAATTAATTACTGTTTTTGACACAAGGGAAACGGTTCGGAAATAAATATTTCAGTACAAATAATTATGCACAAGCCCATTGCTTTATTTCAAATTATAGTTTCTACGTTTATCTTTTCAACCAACTTCATTATGATAATATAATATTTTAATAATCTAGAAAATTCTCCTTAATTTCTAAAAACACCTAGCGGAAAAAAGTACGTAATTTTAAAACTTGAAACCGTATTTAAGCTTTAAACTTGTTGTCAGTTAAATTGGGTATAGCGTGGAATTTAAAAAAAAAAATGGACAGGTACTGAATTATATCCATGAAAATATATGTCAAACTTTAACATCGTGACAAGTACCTACTATTGAAAAAGGACTGATATTCCCTAACTAAAGCATGGAGTCAATAGACTTTTGACTATAGTATTTACAACGTGAGAATTGCTTAGAAGCGTCCTTTTTCAATTTCGGAGGCGGTTATGGGTACCGCAGCCCCTGGAACCATTTATTGGTTAACCAACACCCTTGCCATAGGTCACCGCAAGTAATTCGCTTCGTTTGGTAGGGGTCGTGTTGAGGTTTGACGGTGAGAATATGTCCACCTATTGCGTGGCGGGCCGGACCGGGAGAGACTGTTGAGGGAGACCTAACATCTCTCCAGCCAGACTCTCTCGACCCATCGCCTAGTACCGCAGTGGAAGGGATAGGTTCATTCGTCCGTCACCAGGACACATTGACCCCCAGAATACTACCCTCCCGTCATATATTTTTCCATCCCAGAACTTCCTTTCCCCTCTCCACACAACATACCCAAAGATGAGGTATGGGGGGATTTTTTTCTTCAGGGCCTCCTGCGTGGAGCTAATGTAAAAAATATCTGATCTTATCGATTGGTACAGTGATTGATTTTGTACTGATGTGATTTTTCTAGAGGTGAGCGCGCTTCTATATGCTCAATGTTTTGTTACTTTTATTTTAATTGTTCGTACATTACTGGAAAAGACTACCGTTAGATCATAATCTGACTACGGTCTCTGATCCGGTCTGACTATAGTCAGACTATGATCAGATTATGGTCAGAATATGGTCAGGCTATGGTCAGACTATGGTCAGACAGACCATGGTCAAAAAAGGTCAGACAGACCTCGGTCAGACTAAGGTCGGATCACGGTCAGACTACGGTCAGACCACGGTCATACTACGGTCGGACTACGGTCAGACTACGGTCGGACCACGGTCAGACTACGATTGGACCACGGTCAGACTACGGTCAGGCCACGGTCAGACTAAAGTCAGATTATGGTAAGACTACGCTCAGACTACTACCATGGTCTGACGACTGTAGTCAGTCTATGATCAGACTATGGTCAGAATATGATCAGACTATAGTCAGACTATGGTCAAAATATCTCAGACTATGGTCAGTCTATGGTCAGACTACGGTCAGACTTAGGTCAAAGTACGGACAGACAATGGTCAGACTACGCTCAGACTATGGTCAGACTACGGTAAGACAATGGTCAGACTATGGTCAGAATATTGTCAGACTATGGTCAAACTGTGGTCAAAATAGGTCAGACTACGGTCAGTCTATGGTCAGACTTAGGTCAGACGAAGGTCAAACAACGGTCGGACTATGGTCAAACTGTGGTCAAAATAGGTCAGACTACGGTCGGAATATGGTCGGAGTACGGTCAGTTTACGGTCAGACTACGGTCGGACCACAGTCAGACTACGGTCGGACCACGGTCAGACCACGGTCGGACCACGGTCAGACTACGGTCAGACCACGGTCAGGCTAAAGTCAGATTATGGTTAGACTACGGCCAGACTACTACTATGGTCTGACTTTAGTCAGTCTATGATCAGACTATGGTCAGAATATGATCAAACTATGGTCTGACCATTGTCAAAATAAGTCAGACTAAGGTCAGTATGGTCAGATGAAGGTCAAACAACGGTTAGACTATCGCCAGACTACGGTCAGACTATGGTCAGACTTCGGTAAAACAATGGTCAGACTATGGTCAGAATATGGTCAGACTATGGTCAAACTGTGGTCAAAATAGGTCAGACTACGGTCAGTATACGGTCAGTTTACGGTCAGACTAAGGTCAGACTAAGGTCAGAATACGGTCAAACTACGGTCAGACAATAGTCAGACTACGGTCAGACTACGGTCGGACCACGGTCAGACTACGGTCAGACCACGGTCAGACTACGGTCGAACCACGGTCAAATCAAGCTCTAATCTACGGTCAGACTAAGGTCAGACTACGGTCAGACCACAGACAGACTACGGTCGGACCACGGTCAGACTACGGTCGGACCACGGTCAGACAACGGTCGGACCACGGTCAGACCACGGTCGGACCACGGTCAGACTACGGTCAGAACACGGCCAGGCTAAAGTCAGATTATGGTTAGACTACGGTCAGACTTTTTAAAGGTGCCGGTAACCCGGGCGTTTATTAAAATAAAGAGTTATTTGCATTTACATATATGTGCGCTACCCGACTCACTAGACAATATCTGTTCTGAGCCGTATCAATAATTACACATTGAATGAAGATTAAAGCAAAAAAAATAAGATGATAAATAAAAATACAAAGTACAAAAGAAAAACTTAAATAATAAAAATACAAAGTACAAAAGAAAAAAAAAATACAAATGATAACCTACATATAATAATCTAAATATAAAAAAATTTAACAAACATATATAGAGTAATTGAACATTTTCAGGATGAAAGTTCTTTTTTTTTTAAATTTTAATATATGATTAAATAATAATATACAACTTATAAAAAATTAACACGTTCAGTTTGCAAGTTGCTTGTTAATGCAATCCCTTTTTTTGTTTAATAACCACGTATTTAAGTTTTTATATGTACGATTTCTATTGGTTTGAGTTATGTGTTGTGTTTCTTTTAAGAAAATGTTGAATATGGAAGGTGCGAGGTACGACTACTACTATGGTCTGACTATAGTCAGGCTACGATCAGACTATGGTCAGAATATGATCAGACTATGGTCTGACCATGGTCAAAATTAGTCAGTCTATGGTCAGACGAAGGTCAAACAACGGTTAGACTATCGTCAGACTACGGTCAGACTATGGTCAGACTACGGTAATACAATGGTCAGAATATGATCAGACTACGGTCAGTTATGGTCAGACGAAGGTCAGACAAAGATCAAACAACGGTCAGACTATGGTCAAACTGTGGTCAAAATAGGTCAGACTACGGTCAGACTAAGGTCAGACTAAGGTCGGAATACGGTCAGACTACGGTCAGACTATAGTCAGACTACGGTCAGACTACGGTCGGACCACGGTCGGACTAAGGTCAGACTACGGTCAGACTATGGTCAGACTACGGTAAGAGAATGGTCAGAATATTGACTATGGTCAAACTGTGGTCAAAATAGGTCAGACTACGGTTAGTCTATAGTCGGAATACGGTCAGATTACGGTCAGACTACGGTCGGACCACGGTCAGACTACGGTCAGACCACGGTCAGGCTAAAGTCAGATTATGGTTAGACTACGGCCAGACTACTACTAAGGTCAGACTACGGTCAGACTTAGATCAAAGTACGGTCAGACTATGGTCAGACTACGGTAAGACAATGATCAGAATATTGTCACACTATGGTCAAACTGTGGTCAAAATAGGTCAGACTACGGTTAGTCTATGGTCGGAATACGGTCAGATTACGGTCAGACTACGGTCGGACCACGGTCAGGCTACGGTCGGACCACGGTCAGACCACGGTCGGACCACGGTCAGACTACGGTCAGACCACGGTCAGGCTAAAGTCAGATTATTTATTTATTTATTTATTTATAAATAAACGCCCTTTTTCGGGGCTTTTACATATATAGCATAGAAAAAACATTTTATTGTACATAACTGAACTGCCTCAATAACAATATTTTAAATTTATTCAAAGATAAATTGAAGATGTTCACTGACTTGGTATAATTGTTTCCCTCCATTAGTATTCTGGGCAAAGAGGAATACATATGGTAGTTAGTCCCAGAATTTCTGCACTGAAATAAATCCTGACTTCTAGTATTACGAAGTGGAATTCGGAAGCTTATCAATTCAAGTAATACCGGACTATCAACTAAATCATTTAGAATTTTATGTAAAAATACCAAGTCAGTGAAAATTCTTCTGTCTGACAATTTAAGCATATTCATATCGTTTAAAAGTGTGTTGTAGTTTAACATATTTGCTGAAATACCCATTTTAAAATTTAGAAAACGTAAGAATTTGTTTTGTATTCTTTCAACAGCTTGTACGCTATATAGCTTGTAGCTTATTATGGTTAGACTACGGCCAGACTACTACTATGGTCTGACTATAGTCAGTCTATGATCAGACTATGGTCAGAATATGAACTATGGTCTGACCATTGTCAAAATAAGTCAGATTAAGGTCAGTCTATGGTCAGACGAAGGTCAAACAACGGTTAGACTATCGCCAGACTACGGTCAGACTATGGTCAGACTACGGTAAAACAATGGTCAGACTATGGTCAGAATATGGTCAGACTATGGTCAGACTGTGGTCAAAATAGGTCAGACTACGGTCAGTCTACGGTCAGTTTACGGTTAGACTAAGGTCAGACTAAGATCAGAATACGGTCAAACTACGGTCAGACAATAGTCAGACTACGGTCAGACTACGGTCGGACCACGGTCAGACTACGGTCAGACCACGGTCAGACTACGGTCGCACCACGGTCAGATCAAGCTCTAATCTACGGTCAGACTTAGGTCAGACTACGGTCAGACCACAGACTACGGTCGGACCACGGTCAGACTACGGTCGGACCACGGTCAGACTACGGTCGGACCACAGTCAGACCACGGTCGGACCACGGTCAGACTACGGTCAGAACACGGCCAGACTAAAGTCAGATTATGGTTAGACTACGGTCAGACTACTACTATGGTCAGACTATGGTCAGACTGTAGTCAGTCTACGATCAGACTATGGTCAGAATATGATCACTATGGTCTGACCATGGTCTAAATTAGTCAGACTACGGTCAGACTATGGTCAGACTACGGTCAGACTATATATAGTCAGTCTATGGTCAGAATATGGTCAGACTGTGTCAAACTGTGGTCAGACTATGGTCAGACTATGGTCATAGATCCTTACGGTGCTGCAGAATTATAATGACCTCAGTAGGCGGCTGGTTACCACTTCAGCCTTTCTGAAGCCTAGAGAAATGACAACATGCCAATTAAGTTCAGAGAATTTACCGACAGAATAATATCAACAAGTAATTACACCTGAATTACATGAGCTCAATTTACGCCTTATTAATTGTGTATTGTGGTAGTTAAATATTAATATACTTGACAACAATGAATCAGAATTAAGACGGCAAGCTTTGTTGCTGTTAGTACAAATCTGCTTATATACTACGTTTATTTCTTGCTGATTGGTGTATTTTGGATTTCGCACGATTGTTGGGCGCTTAATGGTTGCTTGTCAATTGTGTTTAGGGCTTAGGGTACCTTTTAAAAACGGTTTTTAAAACTAATTGTGTAATATCTTTTAAATGAATAAGTCGAATTGAATTCAATTAAATAAAAATAGTTGTTTTAAGATCCTTCAATTTTCCTATTATCGCTGACGAGTTTTGTCCTCCGTTGAACTGTCATAGAATTTAGACCAAACTCTATAGCCCTTGCGTACGATACAGCTCTTCGTAAATGTGGCAACAGACCTTCTTATATCAAAATTCTTGTATCCGCGGATACAAAAATAAATTGGCTTTTTTGGGGCCGAAAGGTTTTATGTAAATTATTGAAATCGGCAAGCTGTCTTTAAAATCGGTTAACGTTTGGCTTCTGAGAATTACGGTTTTTTGCCTTGGTAGCGTGTTGAAAATAATTTAATTTACCACAAAAAAAGATGCGGATCTTGGGATGGAGAAGGGCAAGGTAAGTATTTAGTGTAGTCAGAAGCGAAGTATTAAGCTGTCGGAGATAAAAAGCCTCTATTTTTGTTTATGCTGGCTACAAAAACTAAATGTTATTTTATACCAAAAAAATTAATTTTTCATTGAAGAAGAAGATAACACTTATAGTCTAAATGAAAATATGAAAGAAAACAAGACACAGAAAAACAGAAAAAAACAATGGTCGCAACTGGGACTCGAACCCAGACCTCTCGTCTTACCTCTTGTTATCTTCTTCTTCAATGATATATTACGTTGATGGGAATAACCTTCAAAAGTTATTAAAAGAGAGTTTTTCTCATAAAAAAAAATAAAAAAATTGAATATTCATTTAGACTTTCATAAAGTCAATAGTTCCATATGAATAAATTCGGATACATTTATCCGAGACGCTATTCAGGTTACAAACCAATTCTTTGAATGATTGTTTCCAATAAAAAGAGTAGTTGCCTATAATATGGAAAAAGAACTAGTTGAAGATAATATTAATGATTCTAAATATTTGAAATATGAGATTGACAAATATGACGGTTTGACAGAAGGTGGCAATAGCGAAATTGGAAAACGCGCCGTCCCGGTAAGACGAGAGGTCTGGGTTCGAGTCCCATTTGCGACCATTGTTTTTTTCTGTTTTTCTGTGTCTTGTTTTCTTCCATATTTTCATTTAGATTATAAGTGTTATCTTCTTCTTCAATGATATATTACGTTGATGGGAATAACCTTCAAAAGTTATTAAAAGAGAGTTTTTCTCATAAAAAAAAAAAAAAATTAAATAAATTTTTGCCTTTTCTCGGGCGTTTCTGGAATATGGAAAATAAAATCTGGCAGCTAAGTGCAATCTAGTAACAATCAAATACAATTACGTAACAAAACAAATGTGATTTGAAATTTGGGTGAAACGGAAATGCTTCACAATTTTTTGTTTGTTTGATGGGTACTTGATTATAATATAATGCGGTAAATTCGCGTCTCGGCTTGAACCTCCCTTAGCGCAGCGGCTAAGACGCCTGACAAATTCAAGCGGCCAGAGAGACAGACATCCAGTAAACGGAGTCCGTATCCTGCGAAACCCAAAAAAATAAACATATATATTTTTCTAAAATTAAATCCAATATTTAAAACACTTTAAAATAAACGTTCAGAAGAAAAGAAAGCGACATCTGGTGACTTTCTAGTTTCACTTTAACCGCGTAAAAATTTGAATCGCACACTTTGATTTTTTTTATATTTACTACAAATTTGTAAAATGAACAAGTAATTTCAAATGACATCAGACTACGTGTTTCCTGTTAAGAGAGCGCCAGACTGTTTTAAGTTTGGGAAGGCAGCAAGAAACTTACGTCATTTTTCGAAAGATGGATTAAGTTAATTTTAATATCCTATGTCGTCAGATTCATGTTCGTGAAAAGGTCAGACTAAATAGAAAATACTTTACGTTTTTTGTTATTTTTTACAGTGAAAGCTTATCGATTGTCCAGTTAATTAGTCGGACATCTCCAAATACAAAGTTTTGAGATAATGTAGAAAGCAATTTTTGAACGCTTATCATAATTCAAATATGTGTTAAAGGAGTCCTGTGTTTTACATATTAAAAATGAAAAATAATAACAACGGAAAGCAAAACGATACGGTACATTATGATATTTTGAAATTTCCTACTGTTAATCCAATTTTTGTTTATTTCACTTTGTCAGCATTGTAATTGATTTTGTGGTGTTTATAAGTAATCTGAGTATTGTTCCAAATAGAGGATGTACTTTTACATATATTTGCCTACACTAAAATTTCGATTTTTCCGAATCTGACTAATCAACTGGACGATCGAAAGACATCGACAGTTGTACTAGAAACAATTTTACAATATGATTGTTAATTTTCATTACACATTTTGCAACAAATTTAATGTAATAAGGTAATACGATAATCTTGACCGGATGTATGTGCTTGATATGGCCGGTTTGTGGCCAAGCGGTGCAAAGCATTGAGTTCGCATCCACGCACCCCGGGTTCAATTTTTGAGGAAGTTCAGTCTTCCACCATTGTTCAATTATAAAAATACATTTGCTTTTAACAATGGAAGTTAGTGGACATAAAACATTATCAGTGTAGAAAAAGTGTGGTTTTTCAGTTTGTCTGACACAATTACCCATTGCCCAGAAATAGTAAAATTCTGTTGTGAGGCGGACGATACTGGGAAGCCTAGGGCAAAAGACACAAAGCAGGTTTTGATCTTCCTGGCTATTCAGGTCTGCTCATCAAATACGGTCAAAACCAATTAAAGTAACCATTGTATACTTTTACCAGTAGGATACTGACAGCATCTGCCAATCTCAACCCATATTATTAACCACATATATGTATGCATACCCTTTGTTTATTTTTCCAATCCATCCTCTTCCCTTGGTGGAGTGTTGTTGTTTGTTTTCACTAATACAGAGATAATAAAAAAGCAGGTAAATCGATTGTTGTAAACCCTTCATGGAATGGGGTGGTGGTAGATTTAAACAAAACATGTTGTCGATGAGATGAACGGAAAAAAATGGAGGTGGAAAAATCACACGTAAATTATGCCGAAAGCAGTCAGCCACAAAAAAATAATAAGTTTACCTTTTTATAAATATTGACGTTTTTTACCTACTTTTTTGTTAATAATGAAACACTTTAATACACACATTCAAATTGTCTTTAAAATACAAGGTGCGGCATCATTACTTAAGTTTTTTCAAAACATAATAAAACCCATTGTATGACATTTTTATAGGCACTACATACCTAAAGTTTTTTTTTTACTTAGTTTTTGAAGATCGAATCAGGTAGCTGATGTCCCCCATTTTCCATATCCTGAGAAAACCGATTTTTGGGGATCGTCATGACTCTTGCCAGCGTATCAGGCGTTATCCTGGTAATTTCTTCCTGGATGTTAGTCTTCAAATCTTGTAGGGTCCTTGGATGGTTCACATAAACACGAAATTTCAAAAACCCCGTAGAAAAAAATCACGGGACGGGAATCAAGGGACTAATCGGGAAAGCGGGCTGGCCACACCAATTCGGCCCTATTTGAGATGAAGCGCTCTGGGAACAAAACATGATCATAGTACATCCGTTCGAAAAGTAGGCCTCAACGGCAAACGCACGCTCTTCAGTGTTCCAATGCATGATGGCAACCAAACTGTGTTCGGACAAAACTTTATAGTTCCGCCTCTCGAAAGAGATTACTAGCCCTCCGCTACGAAATTACCGACTGAATGGCGCGCATTTTAAAAAAGGAACTAATGCTGCCGCACCCTGTATATAAATACGCTTCGGATAAGTTTCTTTCCAAACTAAGGAAAAACTAACTTGGCGAAACTCTTGGTCACTAGCAAAGTAGAAGGCAAAAAAACTGAGGAAGATTGCCAATGCGCTGGAGTGACCAAGTATTTCTGGCGACCGGTACGGCGGTATTCTCCACGCAGCGCGGAACCGTGAGGAGTAGAGGAGCATTGTCTGTGATGGAAATTGGTGTGGAGATCACGATACTCAGCCACGAGGAAACGAAAAAAACTTAAGAGGAATGTAGGACGATCACCCCAAATAATGTTGTGCATCTTCATATTTTAAGTATGTATTTGCCTACTCTAGTATCGAAATGTCACGGTCAATGTTAACGGTCAGTTAATTAGAAAAGAAAATGTTATATTTAATTAAATGAAGACACTATGAGCGAAACAATCGAAAATCTGGAAACCGAAAAATCAGGCTAAGATATTGGCACCTCTGGGACTCGAACCCAGGACCTCTCGCTTTCCGGGCAAACGCGCTGTAAGCGAGAGGTCCTGAGTTCGAGTCCCAGAAGTGCCAATATCTTTTTCTGATTTTCTATTTCCAGATGTTTGATTGAAATTCGCTCATAGTGTCTTCATTTAATTAAATATTACAATTTGAGGTTTCACTCATAAAGGTTAAAATAAATAAAAAAATAATAAGAACATGTTATGTTTATCGCAAAATTGTTGCAAATTGCTTTCTATCTTAATTAAGCAATTTGTGCAACATTAATTAACGACTACAGAACGATCGCGTAATGTTATGATAAACAAACATATTATTTTTGCTTCCTGACCGCAATCTCTTCCTGTTACAATGTTTTCAATGTTTTTTTAGATAACCACAGATTTTTGGTCCGTATGGTGACTATTAGAAATTAGCTGTTCTGAAATAATATACCTGTGAATATAAATATCTTTTTAATAATTCAGTATAAGTAAGTACCTGAATTAAGTTTAACTAAACACAAAATTCATTTCATGCAAACTAATTCTAAGCGCATTCTTAGCAAAACAAATTAACTTAAATTATGATTTGAAACATTTTTAGATGTAATTAATAGGAATAAAAGTTATTTTTACTCATAAAAAGTAATGATTATTTATGTCTTATACGCAATATTTCTTATTTAAACAGTTAAATTTCGCTTTACGTGATAATAAAGCTTAGGTGAGTATTTATGTCGGGGGAGACGAAAAACACGAAAAAAAACGCATTTTACATTTAAATTTTGTTAAAATTATTCACTCACGCGGTAAATGATGTTAGCTACGCCATTTTTTTAAATCATTTTTATATTACATTTCATAGACAACCAATCAATACTGCCAAACATAGAAAAAATATTATTGCCATAATGAATGAATGCATTATTGACAAGTTTGTACCTGTATTTATAACAGAAGAACATGGAAAGAAAGGTATTAGAACAATTACCCATACCCGTTAGATAAACCCTGCTTGCCAAACAAACCATTAAAAACCTGGGATGTATAAATGATGATGATATGCAGCTTTCATAGCTTGAACCTCAACCCGTGGTATTAGTAATAATTCGAAGTAGGTACTTTTTGTTTTTTTTTTATTTTGAAAAGAATTTATCGAATAAGGTTGGTACTTCCGACAAATATCATATTTGAATTTGTGAGTTGGGCTTGTATATTTGACCAAATAATGAAAATAATGTATAATTAACGTTAACGTAAATTTTTTTGAGTATCTACTTACATTTTTTTGTTTGAAGTTATTTGGTTTTTGAAGATCTCAAAGTTAAATAGGAAAAGGGTTTGGTACTAGCATAAAAAATTCTCTTACAAAATGATCAAAAACAGTTTTATATGGCGTATTTTTCAAAACATCAACCTTTATAGGCATTCAGTCTCCTTTGATCGTAATTTCAAAGGAAAATTTCTTTATAAAATTCCAAAAAAAATGTGATATAAAACATGCTTGAAAAACGTGTGATGAATATACCACGCAAAACATGTTTAATTTATTAACGATGTTACAGAGTTACTCGCTTCTACGAAATTTCAAATGTAAACAAACCCTTAAAAATTATGTGTGTCAAGTATAAAAAAACTTGTAAAAACCTACCTTTCCAACGGAGTGGTGCCTTTTTTGACAAAACAGAGAAAAGCACTTGACTGGTAATGTAACTGATTTTGAATAAAGTCACAAAATAAACATTTGCACAATGTTGATTTGATGTAAATATGATTATTTTGGTTTGGCGGAGTATTTTTTCCCGAAAAGCGAAAGCGCCCTCTCCCGACGGTGTTCGAAAACTGACTGAGCTTTGGAAATGGAATTTCCTCAGACAATGTTTGAATCTGGAACACAACTGCGCATAGCGGCACCGCGAGGGAAGTCTTCATAATCAACAGATTAAAAATTTAAAGATTCTCCCAAATTAAATTCTAGGAAAGCTTGCGATGTCGGGATTTGCGTTATAAACTGGTAATATTTAAGTTGATAGGCAGTAATCTATGTAGGAATTCAAATTAAAATTGAATATTTACCTAAATATTTTGTTTTGAAATCAGAAATATACATTTATATTTATTTGTAGTCAAACACGTAATTACGGTAACCATCTCAGTGTCACAATTCAAAACCATGCAGCTTTAACGCCCCCTTTGAAAAGTCATAAAAATTGATGATAAAATAAATAAAAAAATGTTTCGCTAGGTTAGGTAATGGACTGTTTCTAAATTTTTTTTCATAACTTTTAATGACATTTCGCAATTGCATGGTTCTGATATTTCATGGAACCGTAATTACAGATTTAATTCCAAGAATTTTGCGAATATTGTATAAAGTTTTGGAATATAAAAAAACCTAACTAACTATCAAGCCATTTCTCCGGAGGATTAAGCAGAGAGTAAGGACCACCAAACAACCCGTTTTTTGCACACTCATTGCCTCAGTTACATTCAAACACACCGTTATGATATACTGACTCTTGACAGGGTCCGAAGCATCTGATTCACTTGATCTTACGGTGCCCCCGATTTCTTCTACCATTCATATTTTATTTATTTTTTTATTTATTTATTAAATACAAACTTTCTTTATAAACAGTTTTAAAAAAGTAGAGAATAACATAAATAGATTAGCAGATAAACCAAAAAAATCCCACATAGGCATCGCCAGTTCGTGGGTATACTTGAGTGATTTTAAGACAGATAATTACTCATAAACATACAATTTCTTGTAGAAGTTTAAAAAAAATAAAATTAAATACATAAAAAATAGATTCAGCGTTTACTGAAATACATATTCAAAAGACATGTTCATAAAGATTAATAAAAATTTGGTTAAGTTACAGCAGGTCAGATGTTACAGCAAGTAAATGTTTGTGTCGATGGTATTTATCCAAGACTTTAATACATTTTTATACTTGCTGTAGGTGGATATATTTTTACAATCAATTTCTGTAACCTTATAAGATGCTCCCCGTACAACTCAATGAGGAAAACATAAGTATATCAACGAGTGTAAAATACTTGGGTCACATCATCACTGAAGACCTCTCGGATGATGGTGATATTGAACGACAGAGGAGAAGTATCAGTGTATTGTCCAATATGATTGCCCGAAGATTTTTCCATTGCAGTAACCATGTAAAAAAAACATTGTTCAATGCATTTTGCACTAATCTATATACATGCGAAACTTGGTGTAACTACCGAACCACCTCGATGGAACGACTCCGGATCCAATATAATGATGCATGTAGAATTATATTTGGATTCAGAAGATATAGCAGTGCATCGACAATGTTCACTGAACTAGGACTGCACGGATTCGCCGGTCTAAAGAGACATCGGGTCACTGGAGCCAGGATGCGGCTAATGGCTTCCGACAATGCAGTGGTGACCGCAGCGTTTCAGCACCAAACCCCACTCCTGAGTGAGCGCTGGGCCCGAGCTTGAAGAATAGAATTGATTAGTTATTTATTTTTTTATATTTAATTTTTTATAAATATAAATATATTTTTTTTTATTTTGTTTTTTTTTTTTTCCTATTCTATGTTAAAAAAAAAAAAAAAATCTGTTGTTTTAAAATGTTATAAAATATATTATATAAATATGTACAATCATATGGGACGTGTGGGATTGCACTATCCTCCCCACATCCTGGAATAAAACTTATTATTAATATTATTATTATTATTATAGAAAGCAGTATATATTTTTGGTGTTATAAAATATGCATGTCTTTGCGCAAGCGTTTGCGTCATATATTCTTCTTACATTCATTTCTTTGTTCATTAGCTCTACATACCCAAACCAATCTTGTCTTACTAATATTATAAACGCGAAAGTTTGTTTGGATGTATGTGTGCTTTTTACTTTTTGGCGCAAAAAACTACTGAATGGATTTTAATGATATTTTTCAATAATAAGCTCACAGGTCAGAATAACATACAGGCTTTAATTAATGGTTAGTTTGGCGTTATGAAAATTGTATAAATAAAAACGTGTGTATTTCATATATTTTAACGACAGGGATGAAAGGCAGGGGGAAGGGGGAAGGGGGGGTGATGTTCGCGGAAAGGGAAGAGACCAAGGAGGGGGAAGGTGGGGAAGGGGGAAGGGAACGGGGACGCACGGGAAAGGACATGCAGGGAGAATAAATTTATTTCTTTGAATGGAATTGCAACGCGTGCTGGGGCCCAGCTAGTTGGAATATATATTTTTTTTAAATATGTCTTTGGGTGCTCTAATATAGGTATTATTATTTTTACAAACATTCTTAAGATTCTTAATAAAATATGAAACATTTATGTATGCAGGGTTACTTGACATACTTTGACCGGTGATTCCTGACATTATTTATATATGTACACGGTTGACATTTGTTACATGAGAACGGGTCGTTTTTTCGACTCGTTCTTGAGTTCAACTGCTCGGCTATGGAACGATTTGCCGGCATCTGTGTTTCCTCCCTCCTACAACACTCTTCAAGACCAATGTTCATTCCTTCCTCTCCTCAAAAAGACCCTCCACACAGCATCCCAGATGACATAGGCCCTGAGGGAAATTATTTTCCTTAGGGTCTCCGGTGTGGAGTTAATGTAAAAACAAAAAAAAAATTATTTGGAGTACAAAAAGTATTTGAAATTAGTTTCCATGCCAACCGAGAATAAAGTCAACTCAACACCTCCTTGAAAAGTCATTAAAAGCTTTTAAAAAAATTATTTTTGAATTAGCCGATAACTCTAACCTAATATAACCTATTTAACCAATTTTTTATTTATATTTTTTTATCACTCTAAATGACTTATCTGAGATGGTTCTGAGTTGGTTTCATTCCGAGTTGTCCGGTCACCATGAAATTATGGTCCTCTGTAGCAGTGTTGATGTTAAAATTTGGGAGGCGGGAATGGGTACTGCCGCCCCCTTGAACTTTTATTGGATAAACTGCACATCTCGATACAGGATGCCCTAGTGAGTTAATGTATTAATGTATTACTTCATTTTCCAATAAATAAATAAATAACGAACACCTCTGCCATAGGTCACCCCAAGTGGTTCGCTACGTTTGGTGATTTAGCAGGGGTGCCCGGGTTCATGGGATAAGGTTTGTCCAGGACTTGGAGGATGACCAGGACACACTGAACCCTAGATTCCTACCCATTTCTTAAACCCTTTTCCTTCGCAGAAGTCTCCTCTCTTGCCTTTCCTTAAGAAGACCCTCCACACAGCATCCCCAAAGATGACACAGGCCCTGAGGTAAATTATTTTTTTCAGGGCCTCCTGTGTGGAGCTCATATAAAAAAAATTAGTTTGAGTGACCGGGGATGACATGTGTAAGATATTTTTTGTGGTTTTGAAAAACAAAAAAGTCACATCATACTAAAATTTTATTGATTTTTTATATAAAATAGTCAGAAATTACGTCTCTACCTGAATAAAATTAACTTATCACATTTCATCCATGTAGGATTTTGTAGGATTTTTCCCATGTAGGATGT
This sequence comes from Glyphotaelius pellucidus, assembly GCA_936435175.1. Lineage (NCBI taxonomy): Eukaryota > Metazoa > Arthropoda > Insecta > Trichoptera > Limnephilidae > Glyphotaelius > Glyphotaelius pellucidus. Next base: position 5,206,578 of record OW386558.1, read on the forward strand.
AGGTAGTCAATTTGGTGTTGAACATTAACGTAATCACATATGCGTGAAAGGTTTATTTTTAATGCTTTCAATGCTTCATTGTTAAAATAATGAATTCATGTTCAAAGGTTAATTAAATTCTCTGGCACCCAAATAAAATTAATTTGGACTAGGGGGTAGCACGCTTCCTAGAACCATGTGGGTGATTTGCAGGAATGAACATTTTAGTTTAGATTGCAGAGGAACACGGGATCAGTACCAAAAGGAATGATAAATTTCCAATATGATGGAAGAAGGGTATGTCTCTCAACTAGCAACCTGAAGGTCATGGGTTCAAACCCACATCAATAAAGTAAGTTTGTGTTATTTCACTATTAATGAATTCAAAATAATATTTATAATATGTGACTCAAAATCACCAAGGTTGCGAATTCCAAGATTGGTTTTGACAAAAAAATTGCAAGCTATATTGATGACTCTTACTTTAAACTGTCGCAAAATTTGTACATTAATCTCAATTTTGACAGGGCAGCACACAAAATTCTACTTTTTTTTTGTAATATTGCATTTTAGTGGATATTTTGCAGAGAACTATCTTTTCGGGAACGTTTTTCTATGTTTGATAATTTGAACAAAAAACAAGAAAAGTAGGTAATTAAGCTTTGTTTAATAACATGGGTAGATTATGTATCTATATTATATAAACAACAACGAAAAAAATACATATAAAATCTTCTACAAGCAAAATAGTTTCAAAAATGTAACAAGTTGCTATTATCGTGCATAAAATTTAAGAAATTTCAAAATATCCAAAAATCTTACAATCGAATATATTTTACATTAAGAGAATTTGTCTTTCTTAAAAAAAAATACATATTCCAAAGTGGAGAAACTCTCAGTATCGCCCTGGTGTAAGACGACCATTCAGAATTGAAAAGTTGTTTAAAATGGCTTTAGCCGTATTTGGTGACAGATCTGCATTCTTCGCCTTCCTCTCCCCCATTTCCTTGTCCACATCAGCCTCACTCCAATATACTTCAAAATACTAAAATTGGGGATACCATACCATAGTCATAGTCATACAGCAGTTGGGACTCTTGTGCTTTATCCACATTAATAAAAACCTTATTTAAATAAATTCGTAAAGCGATAATAATGTGAAAGGGATTTTTGGCCTGTGTTTAATTACTGTGTTCCATTTTTCAAAAGATCACTTTTTCATCGCTTTAAGCACCCTTTTTCCGGTTCCATGCCAACTGGGAATAATGTCAACTCAACACCTCCTTGAAAAGTCATTAAAATCTATGAAAAAAATAATTCTAAATTAGCCGATAACCCTAACCTAACATAACCTATTTAACCAATTTTTAATACATATTTTTTTTATCACTCTAAATAACTCATCTGAGATGGTTTTGAGTTGGTTTCATTTCGACTTGGCCGGTCACCCTTTTTTCCATATAATTCTGAAACTTGCACATTTAAATAAAATTAATATATTAATTCACCTTTTCTTTCTCTGTTATAAAAATGATGGCCTAGAACACCCTTGAAGGGAGAAAGCCAGAAATAATTGAAAAAAAGCATCTTTAATGATAATAGACTCCGCAAGACCAACCGAAATAGAAAAGGAAATATTATATATTTTATTATATCAACAACACGATGATAAAAGTTTAAAAGCCAATATTTTATGATTAGTATTTACTAAATATAAAACCCTGGATAAATATCACAACTCTCGCATTACATTGCTTTATGGTTGTTGAATTTTATTATTGTTGATTTAAATCTCCTCAACTGTACTAGTAGGTACCTACACAATTATTTAAATCTGAACCCTATTAACATTTTTTTCAAAATGCATGTATTGATATCATCCCTCCTGTTCATAATATGCAAATACTCATAAAAATGCTAAAGTTAATTGATTCAGTTGAAACATTTTGACTTAGGACTTCAGGTAAAGGAAATTGTCAAGCACCCAATTAGCATTGGAATTGGATACATCAAAGATGGAAAAATAAATCATGAATGAATCAAATGTTTGAATAAATCATTGTACACCACCCTCTTTAGCTTCCTTCACTCAAATATCGTCTATATTTTTATAATTTGGGTGGCGGATATGGGAACCAACCAACGTAACAACAACGGCGAGAAGCAGGAGTCCCCGGTGCAGGCCAAAACTGTTGGTGAATTTCACCAACATTCGCGGCCTGCACAAAAACCTTAACTCCGTCCACCACCACCTTCTCTCCCAACGTCCTAACCTTCTCTTCCTCTCCGAAACACAGATAGCCGAGCCTCCTGACGCCTCCTATCTGGACTGCCCGGGCTTCACCCTCATGGGCAAATTCAGACCCAAGGGAGGTGTCTGTCTCTTCAGCCGAGCTGACGTCAACTGTGTGCGAATGTTGAATCTGGAAAACTCCAGATTCGACGTAATGTGGGTGCGCGTCAATCTTGCCAGTACGGTAAGGTTTTATGCGTGTTTATACCGTTCACCAAACCTAAACGAATTAGACACGTCCGAGCTCTTCAAACATTTAAGCAACACTATTGATGACCTCTTGCCCCGCTTCCCTACGGCAGAGTTTGTGGTCCTGGGGGACTTCAATGTTCATAACGAACCTTGGTTGAAGTTCTCAGGGTCAACAGACTCAGCTGGACGACAAGCGGAATCCTTTGCCCTTTGCCACGGACTGGAGCAAATGGTTCAGGAGCCCACACGGGTTCCTGATGTCCAGTCTCACCGCTCTAATCTGTTAGACCTGTTTCTAACCACTGTGCCACACGGTTACAAGATTGACGTCACAGCGCCTTTAGGATCGTCGGACCACTGCCTGGTGACGTCGTCAATCCCCGTAACCTTCAGACCGCCAAACGAGAGGCTGAAAAGAAAAGTGTGGCACTACAGGTCTGCAGATTGGTTCGGTTTGCGGGCACATTTTAATGCTTTCCCGTGGTCAACTGTCTGTTTTCGGACTTCGGATCCCTCAAGATGTGCCCAGGAAATTGGTGAAGTCATCGCGTCCGCGATGGATGGCTTCATCCATTCCACTGTTAAAGAAACTGGTGTGGGCTCAAAGCCGTGGTTCAGTCGACAATGCTCTGAAGCAGTGCGACGAAAAAACGCGGCTTATCGAGCCTACAACACATCTCGAACGTCCGAAAACAGAATAGTTTATAACAAAATGTCAAAGGAAAGCAAGAGAATCATAAATAGGTCGAAATTTGAGCACGACCAGCAGATCAGCAGAAAGCTGGCTGCATGCCCGCATGGCAGCAGAGCGTTCTGGTCGCTTGCGGGCTCAATAGGTCGCAATTTCTGCAAATCCAGTCTGCCACCTCTTACCAGAACTGACGGCTCTCTAGCTAATACCGCCGCCGAAAAGGCTAACTTATTAGGCAAAATGTTCGCGGAAAACTCGACCCTCGATGATCAAGGTGCTATCCCGCCGTCGGTTCCTCACTGCGGTTTTCATATGAAAAAGCTGAGGATCCGGCATCGGGATGTACTCCAAGTCTTACGAGGGCTCGATGTTAATAAAGCTAGTGGGCCTGACGGAATACCTGCCCTGGTATTGCAGAGGTGCGCTGCAGAAATAGCTCCAATTTTGACGAAGCTTTTCAAAATGTCCCTGAAGTTTGGGACTGTGCCCTCCGGTTGGAAAAAAGCGATCATTCACCCTATTCCAAAGAAAGGTGACCGCTCCAACCCGGCCAACTACCGCCCCATAGCGATCACATCTGTTCTGTCAAAAGTGATGGAACGTGTGATCAACGACAAACTGCTCACATACCTCGAGAAGAACAAAATTATTAACGACCGTCAATACGGATTCCGGCGGAACCGCTCGTGCGGTGATCTTCTCGCGTATGTGACGCATGTTTGGGGGCGGTGCCTGGAACGTTTTGGTGAAACCCAAACGGTTTCACTGGATATTTCCAAGGCCTTTGACCGGGTTTGGCACCGAGGGCTTGTCAACAAACTGCCTTCTTACGGACTTCCCGCATCCTTGTGTATGTGGATTGCCGACTTTTTGAGGGAGAGGTCGATTCAGGCGGTTGCTGATGGTTTCACCTCTTCCTCGCATTCGATAAATGCTGGCGTCCCACAGGGATCGGTTCTGTCTCCGACTTTGTTTTTGTTGCACATCAATGACCTCTTGACGTGTGCACCGATTCATTGCTACGCGGACGACAGTACAGTCCATGATAGCTTTTTGTTTGACAAACCTCCAAAGGGCTCACAAACCCCAATGGCTCGGAGGGCTTTGAAACAAAGAATGGACGGTTACCTCGAGAGTGTTTCCTCTTGGGGTAAGAATAACCTCGTCGAATTTAATGTTTCAAAGACCCAATCATGTCTGATCACGTCTAAAAGGGATAAAAAAATGATAATCTAGTCTCCTTCAACGGAAGCATTCTCCCGAACAGGCCTTCCATTGATATGCTTGGTGTAACTCTAAGTGACCAGCTCAGGTACGGGGGCTCCATCGAGGCCAGAGTTAAATTAGCCTCTCAGAAACTGGGCATACTGTACAGGGCACGCAGATACTTTAATAGTACACAACTGCTAGCCCTGTACAAATCGCAAGTGCGCCCCACGGTTGAATTTGGCAGCCACCTCTGGTCTGGAGCCCCAAAATACCTGAAAAAAACCCTTGACTCTGTGCAGAAACGGGCGGTTCGTTTGATAGATTCTCCTAATTTAACTAACGGATTGCAATCTTTAGAGCACAGGCGCCAGGTGGGAATGCTGTCCTTGTTCTACCGGTATTACAATGGAAGATGCTCCGAGGAACTAGCGTCATTGATCCCCTCGGCACCGGTGCATAGTCGGGAAACACGCCAAACGCGCGCTCAACATTTGTACACGGTTGACATTAGTCACATGAGAACGGGTCGTTTCTACGACTCGTTCTTGAGTTCAACAGCTCGGCTGTGGAACGATTTGCCGGCCTCTGTGTTTCCTCCCTCCTACAATATGGGTCTCTTCAAGACCCATGTTCACTCCTTCCTCTCCTCAAAAACACCCTCCACACAGCATCCTCAAAGATGACATAGGCCCTGAGGGAAATTATTTTTCCCTCAGGGCCTCCTGTGTGGAGTTAATGTAAAAAAAAAAAAAAAAAATCCCTGCCACAGGTCACCCCAGGAGGTTTGCTACGTTTGGAGACTTAACAGGGGTTCATGGGTTCATGGGGTGAAGTTTGTCTAGATCCACCTTCTGCCTGGCAGACCTGATAGACTGTCTGAGGAAGAACTGACCTAGACCTCTCCAGCCGGCTCCCCGAACCATCGCTTTTTACCCCAGTGGGAGGGATGGATTCTTACGTCCGTCTCTCCTAGTCAGATACAGATTCCTACCCACCCCTTCTTGCCATTCCTGAAAAGACCCTACTCATAGGATGAATTAGGCCCTGAGGGAAATTAATGTCCTCATGGGCCTCCTGGTATAAAGCAATCTTTTTAGGGTGAATTGCATATTTCCAAAAAACCTGCTAATTTATTATTATACTCCGACTAATAAATACAGTGCAAATGCGATCAATGTGAAATCAAGTATTTACAGATAGATATACATCTGTTTTTTGTTTTTACTGTTGTAGTTATAACATTTCAACTTTCGTTTTTTACCCGACAGTTGGCCCTCAGCATACATATTCACAATATGCAGTCTTCGCAATATGCAGTCTCCGAAATATGCAGTCTCCGAAATATGCAGTCTTTGCATCATGCAGTATATCTTCTTACACAAAGTAAAGTGGTGTGCGATGAGGAAGTACCACCAAAAAACATATTTTCATTCAAAATACATCAAGTCAAAAACTACTTATCTACATATGTACTGAATACACCAGCGTATAAATAAATTGGTTTCATATCTGTAGCAGCTATAAAAGGTATTTTTAAGTCGATTTTGGGACAAACATTAATAATAAGACACAAAAAATTATAATTTATAATAATTACTACCCGGCATGCCTTGCAATGCCACATAAAAAAAAAGAAATTGTTTTCTGCAAGTCACAACGCACGGAAAAGGACATGCAAGGAGAAAAAATGTACTTCTTTGAAAATGGCAGTGCAACGCACGCCGGGAACCAGCTAAAAATACATTAAAAAAACCCCTATCCTTTGTAGTAGTTTTCTTCTCCTGGGATATTCTTATATTCGTGTCTACGGTAGATTTTTTTCTCAGACAAATGTAGGAAATGAAACCCAACTAAATTTTGGAGATAGTTTGCAAATCTTTGATTCACTAAATCGTACATTAAAATTGCGATAAAACCAGCTGTAAAAAACAAGTGGTACTACTCGAATCGTGTTATGCCTTTTATTTGTCCACATGTACGTTTACTTTTGTAGCACAAACATATTGTCAATAGAACAAATATCTTTCTTCCTTTAATTGTGTTCATCAGTGGGACCATTTCTGGCTGAAAGGAATTGTAAGGGGAAGGAGTTGCAGATGAGGAATATAGAGTTAGAATGTGCCTAGCCATGCAAAACTTTAAAAATGAACGTTTCTCTGTTTGTCCTTTGTGCGTTCCTAAATCATTCATCCGATTGCGATGAAGCTTTGGTGAGTTATTGCGCACACTCCCGAAAAGGTTTATTTGTTTAATGGTGATATCTGGCCTTATGAAATTTAAAAATAATATTACAATATGTGGCGCAAGAGGTGTTTAAAAAAAATTCAATAAAAATAAATAAAACAGAAATTCTTTCTGTTAGTGGCATTTGCAAGGCATGTCGTGTAGTTCACAATAAATATCGTTTATTTCCAATTTTTTTCTTAAGGTTTTCATATTAAAAAATATGATTTTTAATTAAATAATAACATTATAATAAATAAGAATTTTGAACTAAAATGCAGTTCTATAAATTTATAACAATAAAATTCATTCGCTTTTCATTTACGACAAAGAGAAGTTTTCTGTGCTCGGAGCATAAAATATGTCCGTTCCTATTAATTCTGGAAGAGAACTCCAGACTCCAATTCTACAATACAATATTGACTATATTATAATGGAAAGAGTTTCTCCGTGCAGAACTGTTGTGAAATGTTTCTCAAAATTGTAGAACCTCACTCTAAAATCTACAGCGAAATTCTCAGATGTATAACGATTCTAAGGAGATGGTTATTTTAAATTTAGGAGGAGTTATCGGGTTTCCATGACGATTTGGATTTGAGATATTCATGGCCAAAATTATTATCGTCTTTTTTTAATTTTGCGACCCGTGACCCGCGAAGCTTTTTGGTGCGGCCCGCGAGCATTTTTGAGTGACCTGCTTAAAACACCACAAAAAATACACTGAGAAAAGAAGAACGGTTTTCTTTCATGGTGATTGAAATAAAAATTTGAGTTATTATTACAAAACCTTAAAATCTCTCTTCCATCCCTGGTGTTTTGCTTTTATGATTGTTTATTTAGTTGCAATTCAAGCGTAAATAAATAATTGTTTTCAATTTTTTAATAATGAAATGGAGTAGTAAAAAATCGAAAACGTTAACTTTATAAAGTATGTCTAGCATAATTTAAGTAATTTCGATAAATAAAATAGATGTAGGAAAATTTGATTATCACCTCGCATTTTACTCACGATATAGAGGCGTTTGACACACAACTCACATGACGCCCGAGTTTATATTTTTTTGACGTGATAACGTCTTATAAATCGATGAAAGCCTGCAGCACTTACGAAAAAGTATGACGCATTGTCGCGTTGTCACATTCTGCCTGAGCCGAGCGTGCAAGCGAGATTACGGAACAAGCGATAGAGAGGCACGATCGGCCTAAGCTTTCGGCTTGTGACTGTAAAATTCTATGTAAAAGTTTTCTTATGACATTATCACTTAAAATTATCGTCCATAAAAAATATCACGTTTTAACCGTTGAAAAAGGATTCGCCTCCAAAGATTGTTTCCCAACAGGTGACTGGCATTTTTGTTTATCAAATAGATCACATTTTGACGGTTGAAAAAGAATCCGCCTCCGAAGATCGTTTCTCAACAAGTGACTGGCATTTTTGTTTATCAAAAAGATCACGTTTTGACCGTTGAAAAAAAATCCGCCTCCGAAGATCGTTTCTCAACAAGTAACTGGCATTTTTGTGAATCAAAAATATCACGTTTTACTGTTGAAAAAGGATTCGCCTGCAAAGATTGTTTCCTAACAGGTGACTGGCATTTTTATTTATCAAATAGATCACGTTTTGACCGTTGAAAAAGAACCTGCCTCCGAAGATCGTTTCCCAACAAGGACTGGAATTTTTTTAAATCAAAAAGATCACGTTTTGACCGTTGAAAAAGGATTTGCCTCCGACGTTCGTTTCCCAACAGGTGACAGGCAATTTTGTCAATCAAAAAGATCACGTTTTGACCGTTTAGAAAGGATTTGCCTACAAAGATCGTTTCTCAATAGGTGACTGGCATTTTTGGTTAACAAAAATTTCACCTTTTGACCGTTGAAAAAGAACCTGCCTCCGAAAATCGTTTCCCAACAAGTGCTGGAATTTTTATAATTCAAAAAGATCACATTTTGACCGACGAAAAATAATTCGCCTCTAAAGATCGGTTCCCAACAGGTGACTGGCATTTTTGTTAATCAAAAAGATCGCGTTTTGACCGTCAAAAAGGATCTGCCTCCGAAAATAAAATTAAAAATCGTTACCCAACAAGTGCTGGCATTTTTGAAATCAAACAGATCACGTTTTGTCCGTTGAAAAAGAATCCGCCTACGAAGATCGTTTCCAAACAAGTGACTGGAATTTTTGTTAATCACAAAGATCACGTTTTGACCGTCAAAAAAGGATCTGCCTCCGAAAATAAAATAAAAAATCGTTTCCCAACAAGTGCAGGCATTTTTTAAATCGAAGAGATAACGTTTTGATTGTTGAAAAAGAATCCGCCTCCGAAGATCGTTTCCCAACAAGTAACTGGCATTTTTGTAAATCACAAAGATCACGCGCTTACCGTCGAAAAACGATTCGCCTCCAAAGATCGTTTCCCAACAGGTGACAGGCATTTTTGTAAATCAACAAGATCACGATTCGACCGACAAAAAAGGATTCAACCCAAAGATCGTTTCCCATTAGGTGACTGGCAATTTTATTTAATCAAAAAGATTACGTTTTGACCGCCGAAAAGGTATCTGCCTTCAAAAATCGTTTCCTTGCAAGGGTTGGCATTTTTTTAAATCAAAAAGATCACGTTTTGACCGTTGAAAAAGAATATGCTTCCGAAGATAGTTTACCAACAAGTAACTGGCATTTTTTTAAATCAAAAAAATCACGTTTTGACGGTCAAAAAAGAATCTGCCTCCGTAAATCGTTTCTCAACAAGTGCTGGAATGTTTTTGAAACAAAAAGATCACGTTTTGACCGTCAAAAAAGGATTTGCCTGAAAAGATCGTTTCCCAACAGGTGACTGGCATTTTTATAAACCAAAAAGATCACATTTTGACCGACGAAAAAGAATTCGCCTCCAAAGATCGTTTCCCAACAAGGATTGGAATTTTTTTAAATCAAAAAGATCACGTTTTGACCGTCAAGAAAGGATTTGCCTCCAAAGATCGTTTCTCAATAGGTGACTGCCATTTTTGGTTAACAAAAATTTTACGTTTTGACTGTCAAAAAAGATCCGACTCCAAAGATCGTTTCCCAATAAGAGACAGTCGTTTATCCAAAAGATCGCATTTTGACCGTCAAAAAAGGATCTGCCTCCGAAAATCGTTTCCCAACAAGTACTGGAATTTTTTTAAATCAAAAAGATCACGTTTTGACCGTTTAGAAAGGATTTGCCTCCAAAGATCGTTTTTCAATAGGTGACTGGCATTTTTGGTTAACAAAAATATCACGTTTGGACCGTTTAGAAAGGATTTGCCTCCAAAGATCGTTTCTCAACGGGTGACTGGCATTTTTGGTTAACAAAAATTTCACGTTTTGACCGTCGAAAAAGATCCGACTCCAAAGATCGTTTCCCAATAAGAGACAAGCATTTTGGTTTATCCAAAAGATCGCATTTTGACCGTCAAAAAAGAATCTGCCTCCGAAAATCGTTTCCCAACAAGTGCTAAAATTTTTATAAATCAAAAAGATCACATTTTGATGGACAAAAAAGAATTCGCCTCCAAAGATCGTTTCCCAACAGGTGACTGGCATTTTTGTAAATCAAAAAGATCGCAATTTGACCGTCAAAAAAGGATCTGCCTCCGAAAATAAAATAAAAAATCGTTTCTTAACAAGTGCTGGTATTTTTCAAATCAAACAGATCACGTTTTGACCGTTGAAAAAGAATCCGCCGTCGAAGATCGTTTCCCAACAAGCAACTGGCATTTTTGAAAATCAAAAATATCACGTTTTAACCGTTGAAAAAAAATTCGCATCCAAAGATTGTTTCCCAACAGGTGACTGGCATTTTTGTTTATCAAAAAGATCACGTTTTGACCGTTGAAAAAAATTCGCCTCCAAAGATCGTTTCCCAACAAGTAACTGGCATTTTTGTAAAACAAAAATATCACGTTTTAACCGTTGAAAAAGGATTCGCCTCCAAAGATAGTTTCCCAACAGATGACTGGCATTTTTGTTTATCAAATAGATCACATTTTGACGGTTGAAAAAGAATCCGCCTCCGAAGATCGTTTCTCAACAAGTAACTGGCATTTTTGTAAATCAAAAATATCACGTTTTACCGTTGAAAAAGGATTCGCCTGCAAAGATTGTTTCCCAACAGGTGACTGGCATTTTCGTTTACCAAAAAAATCACGTTTTGACCGTTGAAAAAGAATCCGCTTCCGAAGATCGTTTCTCAACAAGTAACTGGCATTTTTGTGAATCAAAAATATCACGTTTTAACCGTTGAAAAAGGATTCGCCTGCAAAGATTGTTACCCAACAGGTGACTGGCATTTTTGTTTATCAAATAGATCACGTTTTGACCGTTGAAAAAGAATCCGCCTCCAAAGATCGTTTCCCAACAAGGACTGGAATTTTTTTAAATCAAAAAGATCACGTTTTGACCGTCGAAAAAGGATTTGCCTCCAAAGTTCGTTTCCCAACAGGTGACAGGCAATTTTGTCAATTAAAAAGATCACGTTTGGACCGTTTAGAAAGGATTTGCCTCCAAAGATCGTTTCTCAACAGGTGACTGGCATTTTTGGTTAACAAAAATTTCACGTTTTGACCGTCGAAAAAGATCCGACTCCAAAGATCGTTTCCCAAAAAGAGACAGACATTTTTGTTTATCCAAAAGATCGCATTTTGACCGTCAAAAAAGGATCTGCCTCCGAAAATCGTTTCCCAACAAGTGCTGGAACTTATATAAATCAAAAAGATCACATTTTGACCGACGAAAAAGTATTCGCCTCCAAAGATCGTTTCCCAATAGGTGACTGGCATTTTTGTAAATCAAAAAGATCACGTTTTGACCGTCAAAAAAGGATCTGCCTTCGAAAATAAAATAAAAAATCGTTTCCCAACAAGCGCTGGCATTTTTAAAATCAAACAGATCACGTTTTGACCGATGAAAAAGAATCCGCCGACGAAGATCGTTTCCCAACAAGCAACTGGCATTTTTGAAAATCAAAAATATCGTTCGTTGTTCATCGTAACCGTTGAAAAAGGATTTGCCTCCAAAGATCGTTTCCCAACAGGTGACTGGCATTTTTGTTTATCAAATAGATCACATTTTGACGGTTGAAAAAGAATCCGCCTCCGAAGATCGTTTCTCAATAGGTGACTGGCATTTTCGTTTACCAAAAAAATCACGTTTTGACCGTTGAAAAAGAATCCGCCTCCGAAGATCGTTTCTCAACAAGTAACTGGCATTTTTGTGAATCAAAAATATCACGTTTTACTGTTGAAAAAGGATTCGCCTGCAAAGATTGTTTCCCAACAGGTGACTGGCATTTTTGTCAATAAAAAAGATCACGTTTTGAACGTTTAGAAAGGATTTGCCTCCAAAGATCGTTTCTCAACAGGTGACTGGCATTTTTGGTTAACAAAAATTTCACGTTTTGACCGTCGAAAAAGATCCGACTCCAAAGATCGTTTCCCAATAAGAGACATTTTTGTTTATCCAAAAGATCGCATTTTGACCGTCAAAAAAGGATCTGCCTCCGAAAATCGTTTCCCAACAAGTGCTGGAATTTTTATAAATCAAAAATATCACATTTTGACCGACGAAAAAGAATTCGCCTCCAAAGATCGTTTCCCAACAGGTAACTGTGCATTTTTGTAAATCAAAAAGATCACGTTTTGACCGTCAAAAAAGCATCTGCCTCCGAAAATAAAATAAAAAATCTTTTCCCAACAAGCGCTGGCATTTTTTAAATCAAGCAGATCACGTTTTGACCCTTGAAAAAGAATCCGCCGCCGAAGATCGTTTCCCAACAAGCAACTGGCATTTTTGAAAATCAAAAATATCACGTTCTAACCGTTGAAAAGGGATTCGCCTCCAAAGATCGTTTCCCAACAGGTAACTGGCATTTTTGTAAATCAAAAATATCACGTTTTAACCGTTGAAAAAGGATTGGCCTCCAAAGATTGTTTCCCAACAGGTGACTGGCATTTTTATTTATGAAATAGATCACGTTTTGACGGTTTAAAAAGAACCTGCCTCCGAAGATCGTTTCCCAACAAGGACTGGAATTTTTTTAAATCAAATAGATCACATTTTGACGGTTGAAAAAGAATCCGCCTCCGAAGATCGTTTCTCAACAAGTGACTGGCATTTTTGTTTACCAAAAAAATCACGTTTTGACCGTTGAAAAAGAATCCGCCTCCGAAGATCGTTTCTCAACAAGTAACTGGCATTTTTGTGAATCAAAAATATCACGTTTTACTGTTGAAAAAGGATTCGCCTGCAAAGACTGTTTCCTAACAGGTGACTGGCATTTTTATTTATCAAATAGATCACGTTTTGACCGTTGAAAAAGAACCTGCCTCCGAAGATCGTTTCCCAACAAGGACTGGAATTTTTTTAAATCAAAAAGATCACGTTTTGACCGTTGAAAAAGGATTTGCCTCCGAAGTTCGTTTCCCAACAGGTGACAGGCAATTTTGTCAATCAAAAAGATCACGTTTTGACGGTTTAGAAAGGATTTGCCTACAAAGATCGTTTCTCAATAGGTGACTGGCATTTTTGGTTAACAAAAATTTCACCTTTTGACCGTCGAAAAAGATCCGACTCCAAAGATCGTTTCCCAATAAGGGACAGGAATTTTTGTTTATCCAAAAGATCGCAATTTGACCGTCAAAAAAGGATCTGCCTCTGAAAATCGTTTCCCAACAAGTGCTGGAATTTTTAAAAATCAAAAAGATCACATTTTGACCGACGAAAAAGAAATTGCCTCCAAAATCGTTTCCCAACAAGGACTGGAATTTTTTTAATCAAAAAGATCACGTTTTGACCGTCGAAAAAGGATTTGCCTACAAAGTTCGTTTCACATCAGGTGACAGGCAATTTTGTCATTCAAAAAGATCACATTTTGACCGTTAAGAAAGGATTTGCCTCCAAAGATCGTTTCTCAATAGGTGACTGGCATTTTTGGTTAACAATTATTTTACGTTTTGACCGTCGAAAAAGATCCGACTCCAAAGATCGTTTCCCTATAAGAGACAGGCATTTTCGTTTATCAAAGAGATCGCATTTTGACCGTCAAAAAAGGTTCTCCCTCGGAAAATTGTTTCCCAACAAGTGCTGGAATTTTATTAAATCAAAAAGAACACGTTTTGACCGTTTAGAAAGGATTTGCCTCCAAAGATCGTTTCTCAATAGGTGACTGGCATTTTTGGTTAACAAAAATATCACGTTTGGACCGTTTAGAAAGGATTTGCCTCCAAAGATCGTTTCTCAATAGAGGATTGGCATTTTTGGTAGACAAAAATTTCACGTTTTGACCGTCGAAAAAGATCCGATTCCGACGATCGTTTCCCAATAAGAGACAGGCATTTTTGTTTATCCAAAAGATCGCATTTTGACCGTCAAAAAAGTATCTGCCTCCGAAAATCGTTTCCCAACAAGTGCTGGAATTTTTATAATTCAAAAAGATCACATTTTGACCGAGGAAAAATAATTCGCCTCTAAAGATCGGTTCCCAACAGGTGACTGGCATTTTTGTTAATCAAAAAGATCGCGTTTTGACCGTCAAACAAGGATCTGCCTCCGAAAATAAAATTAAAAATCGTTACCCAACAAGTGCTGGCATTTTTGAAATCAAACAGATCACGTTTTGTCCGTTGAAAAAGAATCCGCCTACGAAGATCGTTTCCAAACAAGTGACTGGAATTTTTGTTAATCACAAAGATCACGTTTAGACCGACAAAAAAGGATCTGCCTCCGAAAATAAAATAAAAAATCGTTTCCCAACAAGTGCAGGCATTTTTTAAATCAAAGAGATAACGTTTTGATTGTTGAAAAAGAATCCGCCTCCGAAGATCGTTTCCCAACAAGTAACTGGCATTTTTGAAAATCACAAAGATCACGCTCTTACCGTCGAAAAACGATTCGCTTCCAAAGATCGTTTCCCAACAGGTGACAGGCATTTTTGTAAATCAAAAAGATCACGATTCGACCGACAAAAAAGGATTCAACCCAAAGATCGTTTCCCATTAGGTGACTGGCAATTTTATTTAATCAAAAAGATTACGTTTTGACCGTCAAAAAGGAATCTGCCTTCAAAAATCGTTTCCTTGCAAGGGTTGGCATTTTTTTAAATCAAAAAGATCACGTTTTGACCGTTGAAAAAGAATCCGCTTCCGAAGATAGTTTCCCAACAAGTAACTGGCATTTTTTTAAATCAAAAAAATCACGTTTTGACGGTCAAAAAAGAATTTGCCTCCGAAAATCGTTTCTCAACAAGTGCTGGAATGTTTTTGAAACAAAAAAATCACGTTTTGACCGTCAAAAAAGGATTTGCCTGAAAATATCGTTTCCCAACAGGTGACTGGCATTTTTATAAACCAAAAAGATCACATTTTGACCGACGAAAAAGAATTCGCCTCCAAAGATCGTTTCCCAACAAGGACTGGAATTTTTTTAAATCAAAAAGATCACGTTTTGACCGTCAAGAAAGGATTTGCCTCCAAAGATCGTTTCTCAATAGGTGACTGCCATTTTTGGTTAACAAAAATTTTACGTTTTGACTGTCGAAAAAGATCCGACTCCAAAGATCGTTTCCCAATAAGAGACAGGCATTTTCGTTTATCCAAAAGATCGCATTTTGACCGTCAAAAAAGGATCTGCCTCCGAAAATCGTTTCCCAATAAGCAAATGGCATTTTTGAAAATCAAAAATATCACGTTTTAACCGTTGAAAAAGGATTCGCCTCCAAAGATCGTTTCCCAACAGTTGACTGGCATTTTTGTAAATCAAAAATATCATATTTTAACCGTTGAAAAAGGATTCGCCTCCAAAGATCGTTTCCCAACAGTTGACTGGCATTTTTGTAAATCAAAAATATCACGTTTTAATCGTTGAAAAAGGATTGGCCTCCAAAGATTGTTTCCCAACAGGTGACTGGCATTTTTGTTTATCAAATAGATCACATTTTGACGGTTGAAAAAGAATCCGCCTCCGAAGATCGTTTCTCAACAAATGACTGGCATTTTCGTTTACCAAAAAAATCACGTTTTGACCGTTGAAAAAGAATCCGCCTCCGAAGATCGTTTCTCAACAAGTAACTGGCATTTTTGTGAATCAAAAATATCACGTTTTACCGTTGAAAAAGGATTCGCCTGCAGAGATTGTTTCCCAACAGGTGACTGGCATTTTTGTTTATCAAATAGATCGTGTTTTGACCGTTGAAAAAGAACCTGCCTCCGAAGATCGTTTCCCAAGAAGGACTGGAATTTTTTTAAATCAAAAAGATCACGTTTTGAACGTTGAAAAAGGATTTGCCTCTGAAGTTCGTTTCCCAACAGGTGACAGGCAATTTTGTCAATCAAAAAGATCACGTTTTAACCGTTGAAAAAGGATTCGCCTCCAAAGATCGTTTCCCAACAGTTGACTGGCATTTTTGTAAATCAAAAATATCACGTTTTAATCGTTGAAAAAGGATTGGCCTCCAAAGATTGTTTCCCAACAGGTGACTGGCATTTTTGTTTATCAAATAGATCACATTTTGACGGTTGAAAAAGAATCCGCCTCCGAAGATCGTTTCTCAACAAGTGACTGGCATTTTCGTTTACCAAAAAAATCACGTTTTGACCGTTGAAAAAGAATCCGCCTCCGAAGATCGTTTCTCAACAAGTAACTGGCATTTTTGTGAATCAAAAATATCACGTTTTACCGTTGAAAAAGGATTCGCCTGCAAAGATTGTTTCCCAACAGGTGACTGGCATTTTTGTTTATCAAATAGATCACGTTTTGACCGTTGAAAAAGAACCTGCCTCCGAAGATCGTTTCCCAAGAAGGACTGGAATTTTTTTAAATCAAAAAGATCACGTTTTGAACGTTGAAAAAGGATCTGCCTCCGAAAATAAAATAAAAAATCGTTTCCCAACAAGTGCTGGCATTTTTAAAATCAAACAGATCACGTTTTGACCGTTGAAAAAGAATCCGCCGCCGAAGATCGTTTCCCAACAAGCAATTGGCATTTTTGTAAATCAAACATATCATGTTTTAACCGTTGAAAAAGGATTGGCCTCCAAAGATTGTTTCCCAACAGGTGACTGGCATTTTTGTTTATCAAATAGATCAAATGTTGACGGTTGAAAAGAATCCGCTTCCGAAGATCGTTTCTCAACAAGTGACTGGCATTTTCGTTAACCAGAAAGATCACGTTTTGACCGTTGATAAGGAATCCGCCTCCGAAGATCGTTTCTCAACAAGTAACTGGCATTTTTGTCAATCAAAAATATCACGTTTTACCGTTGAAAAAGGATTCGCCTGCAAAGATTGTTTCCCAACAGGTGACTGGCATTTTTGTTTATCAAATAGATCACGTTTTGACCGTTGAAAAAGAACCTGCCTCCGAAGATCGTTTCCCAAGAAGGACTGGAATTTTTTTAAATCAAAAAGATCACGTTTTGAACGTTGAAAAAGGATCTGCCTCCGAAAATAAAATAAAAAATCGTTTCCCAACAAGTGCTGGCATTTTTAAAATCAAACAGATCACGTTTTGACCGTTGAAAAAGAATCCGCCGCCGAAGATCGTTTCCCAACAAGCAATTGGCATTTTTGTAAATCAAAAATATCATGTTTTAACCGTTGAAAAAGGATTGGCCTCCAAAGATTGTTTCCCAACAGGTGACTGGCATTTTTGTTTATCAAATAGATCAAATGTTGACGGTTGAAAAGAATCCGCTTCCGAAGATCGTTTCTCAACAAGTGACTGGCATTTTCGTTAACCAGAAAGATCACGTTTTGACCGTTGATAAGGAATCCGCCTCCGAAGATCGTTTCTCAACAAGTAACTGGCATTTTTGTCAATCAAAAATATCACGTTTTACCGTTGAAAAAGGATTCGCCTGCAAAGATTGTTTCCCAACAGGTGACTGGCATTTTTGTTTATCAAATAGATCACGTTTTGACCGTTGAAAAAGAACCTGCCTCCGAAGATCGTTTCCCAACAAGGACTGGAATTTTTTTAAATCAAAAAGATGACGTTTTGACCGTCGAAAAAGGATTTGCCTACAAAGTTCGTTTCACAACAGGTGACAGGCAATTTTGTCAATCAAAAAGATCACATTTTGACCGTTAAGAAAGGATTTGCCTCCAAAGATCGTTTCTCAATAGGTGACTGGCATTTTTGGTTAACAATTATTTTACGTTTTGACCGTCGAAAAAGATCCGACTCCAAAGATCGTTTCCCAATAAGAGACAGGCATTTTTGTTTATCGAAAAGATCGCAATTTGACCGTCAAAAAAGGATCTTTCTCCGAAAATTGTTTCCCAACAGGTGCTGGATTTTTATTAAATCAAAAAGAACACGTTTTGACCGTTTAGAAAGGATTTGCCTCCAAAGATCGTTTCTCAATAGGTGACTGGCATTTTTGGTTAACAAAAATATCACGTTTGGACCGTTTAGAAAGGATTTGCCTACAAAGATCGTTTCTCAATAGGTAACTGGCATTTTTGGTTAACAAAAATTTCACGTTTTGACCATCGAAAAAGATCCGACTTCAAAGATCGTTTCACAATAAGAGACAGGCATTTTTGTTTATCCAAGAGATCGCAATTCTGACCGTCAAAAAAGGATCTGCCTCCGAAAATCGTTTCCCAACAAGTGCTGGAATTTTAATAAATCAAAAAGATCACGTTTTTACCGTCGAAAAAGATCCGACTCCAAAGATCGTTTCCCAATAAGAGACATTTTTGTTTATCCAAAAGATCGCATTTTGACCGTCAAAAAAGGATCTGCCTCCGAAAATCGTTTCCCAACAAGTGCTGGAATTTTTATGAATCAAAAAGTACACATTTTGACCGACGAAAAAGAATTCGCCTCCAAAGATTGTTTCCCAACAGGTGACTGGCATTTTTGTTTACCAAAAAAATCACGTTTTGACCGTTGAAAAAGAATCCGTCTCCGAAGATCGTTTCTCAACAACTGGCATGACTGGCATGACATTGTTTCCCAACAGGTGACTGGCATTTTTGTTTATCAAAAATATCACGTTTTGACCGTTGAAAAAAAATCCGCCTCCGAAGATCGTTTCTCAACAAGAAACTGGCATTTTTGTGAATCAAAAATATCACGTTTTAACCATTGAAAAAGGATTCGCCTGCAAAGATTGTTTCCCAAAAGGTGACTGGCATTTTTGTTTATCAAATAGATCACGTTTCGACCTTTGAGATCGTTTCCCAATAAGAGACAGGCATTTTTGTTTATCCAAGAGATCGCAATTTTGCCGTCAAAAAAGGATCTGCCTCCGAAAATCGTTTCCCAACAAGTGCTGGAATTTTATTTAATAAAAAAGATCACGTTTTGACCGTCGAAAAAGATCCGACTCCAAAGATCGTTTCCCAATAAGAGACAGCCATTTTCGTTTATCCAAAAGATCGCAATTTGACCGTCAAAAAAGGATCTGCCTCCGAAAATCGTTTCCCAACAAGTGCTGGAATTTTTATGAATCAAAAAGATCACATTTTGACCGACGAAAAAGAATTTGCCTACAAAGTTCGTTTCCCAAAAGGTGACAGGCAATTTTGTCAATTAAAAATCACATTTTGACCGTTTAGAAAGGATTTGCCTCCAAAGATCGTTTCTCAATAGGTGACTGGCATTTTTGGTTAACAATTATTTTACGTTTTGACCGTCGAAAAAGATCCGACTCCAAAGATCGTTTCCCGATAAGAGACAGGCATTTTTGTTTATCCAAGAGATCGCATTTTGACCGTCAAAAAAGGATCTGCCTCCGAAAATCGTTTCCCAACAAGCGCTGGAAGTTTATTAAATCAAAAAGATCACGTTTTGATCGTTTAGAAAGGATTTGCCTCCAAAGATCGTTTCTCAATAGGTGACTGGCATTTTTGGTTAACAAAAATATCACGTTTGGACCATTTAGAAAGGATTTGCCTCCAAAGATCGTTTCTCAATAGGTGACTGGCATTTTTGGTTAACAATTATTTTACGTTTTGACCGTCGAAAAAGATCCGACTCCAAAGATCGTTTCCCAATAAGAGACAGGCATTTTTGTTTATCCAAGAGATCGCATTTTGACCGTCAAAAAAGGATCTGCCTCCGAAAATCGTTTCCCAACAAGCGCTGGAAGTTTATTAAATCAAAAAGATCACGTTTTGATCGTTTAGAAAGGATTTGCCTCCAAAGATCGTTTCTCAATAGGTGACTGGCATTTTTGGTTAAGAAAAATATCACGTTTGGACCGTTTAGAAAGGATTGCCTCCAAAGATCGTTTCTCAACAGGTGACTGGCATTTTTGGTTAACACAAATTTCACATTTTGACCGTCAAAAAAGATCCGACTCCAAAGATCGTTTCCCAATAAGAGACAGGCATTTTTGTTAATCCAAAAAATCGCAATTTGACCGTCAAAAAATGATCTGCCTCCGAAAATCGTTTCCTAACAAGTGCTGGAATTGTGTTTAAATCAAAAAGATCACGTTTTGACCGTTTAGAAAGGGTTTGCCTCCAAAAATCGTTTCTCAATAGGTGACTGGCGTTTTTGGTTAAAAAAATATCACGTTTGGACCGTTTAGAAAGGATTTGTCTCCAAAGATCGTTTCTCAACAGGTGACTGGCATTTTTGGTTAAAAAAAATTTCACGTTTTGACCGTCGAAAAAGATCCGACTCCAAAGATCGTTTCCCAATAAGAGAAAGGCATTTTTGTTTATCCAAAAGATCGCATTTTGACCGTCAAAACAGGATATGCCTCCGAAAATCGTTTCCCAACTGAATTGCTGGAATTTTTATAAATCAAAAAAATCACATTTTGACCGACCGAAAAGAATTTGCCTCCAAAAATCGTTTCCCAACAGGTCACTGGCATTTTTGTAAAACAAAAAGATCACGTTTTGACCGTCAAAAAAGGATCTGCCTCCGAAAATAAAATAAAAAATCGTTTCCCAACAAGTGCTGGCATTTTTGAAATCAAACAGATCACGTTTTGACCGTTGAAAAAGAATCCGCCGCCGAAGATCGTTTCCCAACAAGCAACTGGCATTTTTGAAAATCAAAAATATCACATTTTAACCGTTGAAAAAGGATTCGCCTCCAAAGATTGTTTCCCAACAGGTGACTGGCATTTTTGTTTATCAAATAGATCACGTTTTGACCGTTGAAAAAGAACCTGCCTCCGAAGATCGTTTCCCAACAAGGACTGGAATTTTTTTAAATCAAAAAGATGACGTTTTGACCGTCGAAAAAGGATTTGCCTACAAAGTTCGTTTCTCAACAAGTAACTGGCATTTTTGTGAATCAAAAATATCACGTTTTACCTTTGAAAAAGGATTTGCCTGCAAAGATTGTTTCCCAACAGGTGACTGGCATTTTTGTTTATCAAATAGATCACGTTTTGACCGTTGAAAAAGAACCTGCCTCCGAAGATCGTTTCCCAACAAGGACTGGAATTTTTTTAAATCAAAAACATGACGTTTTGACCGTCGAAAAAGGATTCGCCTACAAAGTTCGTTTCACAACAGGTGACAGGCAATTTCGTCAATCAAAAAGATCACATTTTGACCGTTAAGAAAGGATTTGCCTCCAAAGATCGTTTCTCAATAGGTGACTGGCATTTTTGGTTAACAATTATTTTACGTTTTGACCGTCGAAAAAGATCCGACTCCAAAGATCGTTTCCCAATAAGAGACAGGCATTTTTGTTTATCCAAAAGATCGCAATTTGACCGTCAAAAAAGGATCTGCCTCCGAAAATCGTTTCCCAACAGGTGCTGGATTTTTATTAAATCAAAAAGAACACGTTTTGACCGTTTAGAAAGGATTTGCCTCCAAAGATCGTTTCTCAATAGGTGACTGGCATTTTTGGTTAACAAAAATATCACGTTTGGACCGTTTAGAAAGGATTTGCCTCCAAAGATCGTTTCTCAATAGAGGATTGGCATTTTTGTTTATCCAAGAGATCGCATTTTGACCGTCAAAAAAGGATCTGCATCTAAAAATCGTTTCCTAACAAGTGCTGGAATTTTTATAAATCAAAAAGATCACATTTTGACCGACGAAAAATAATTTGCCTCTAAAGATCGTTTCCCAACAGGTTACTGGCATTTTTGTTAATCAAAAAGATCGCGTTTTGACCGTCAAAAAAGGATCTGCCTCCGAAAATAAAATAAAAAATCGTTACCCAACAAGTGCTGGCATTTTTGAAATCAAACAGATCACGTTTTGGCCGTTGAAAAAGAATCCGCCGCCGAAGATCGTTTCCCAACAAGCAACTGGCATTTTTGAAAATCAAAAATATCACGTTTTAACTGTTGAAAAACGATTCGCCTCCAAAGATTGTTTCCCAACAGGTGACTGGCATTTTTGTTTACCAAAAAAATCACGTTTTGACCGTTGAAAAAGAATCCGTCTCCGAAGATCGTTTCTCAACAACTGGCATGACTGGCATGACATTGTTTCCAAACAGGTGACTGGCATTTTTGTTTATCAAAAAGATCACGTTTTGACCGTTGAAAAAAAATCCGCCTCCGAAGATCGTTTCTCAACAAGAAACTGGCATTTTTGTGAATCAAAAATATCACGTTTTAACCATTGAAAAAGGATTCGCCTGCAAAGATTGTTTCCCAACAGGTGACTGGCATTTTTGTTTATCAAATAGATCACGTTTCGACCTTTGAGATCGTTTCCCAATAAGAGACAGGCATTTTTGTTTATCCAAGAGATCGCAATTTTGCCGTCAAAAAAGGATCTGCCTCCGAAAATCGTTTCCCAACAAGTGCTGGAATTTTATTTAATCAAAAAGATCACGTTTTGACCGTCGAAAAAGATCCGACTCCAAAGATCGTTTCCCAATAAGAGACAGCCATTTTCGTTTATCCAAAAGATCGCAATTTGACCGTCAAAAAAGGATCTGCCTCCGAAAATCGTTTCCCAACAAGTGCTGGAATTTTTATGAATCAAAAAGATCACATTTTGACCGACGAAAAAGAATTTGCCTACAAAGTTCGTTTCCCAAAAGGTGACAGGCAATTTTGTCAATTAAAAATCACATTTTGACCGTTTAGAAAGGATTTGCCTCCAAAGATCGTTTCTCAATAGGTGACTGGCATTTTTGGTTAACAATTATTTTACGTTTTGACCGTCGAAAAAGATCCGACTCCAAAGATCGTTTCCCAATAAGAGACAGGCATTTTTGTTTATCCAAGAGATCGCATTTTGACCGTCAAAAAAGGATCTGCCTCCGAAAATCGTTTCCCAACAAGCGCTGGAAGTTTATTAAATCAAAAAGATCACGTTTTGATCGTTTAGAAAGGATTTGCCTCCAAAGATCGTTTCTCAATAGGTGACTGGCATTTTTGGTTAACAAAAATATCACGTTTGGACCATTTAGAAAGGATTTGCCTCCAAAGATCGTTTCTCAATAGGTGACTGGCATTTTTGGTTAACAATTATTTTACGTTTTGACCGTCGAAAAAGATCCGACTCCAAAGATCGTTTCCCAATAAGAGACAGGCATTTTTGTTTATCCAAGAGATCGCATTTTGACCGTCAAAAAAGGATCTGCCTCCGAAAATCGTTTCCCAACAAGCGCTGGAAGTTTATTAAATCAAAAAGATCACGTTTTGATCGTTTAGAAAGGATTTGCATCCAAAGATCGTTTCTCAATAGGTGACTGGCATTTTTGGTTAAGAAAAATATCACGTTTGGACCGTTTAGAAAGGATTGCCTCCAAAGATCGTTTCTTAACAGGTGACTGGCATTTTTGGTTAACACAAATTTCACATTTTGACCGTCAAAAAAGATCCGACTCCAAAGATCGTTTCCCAATAAGAGACAGGCATTTTTGTTAATCCAAAAGATCGCAATTTGACCGTCAAAAAATGATCTGCCTCCGAAAATCGTTTCCTAACAAGTGCTGGAATTGTGTTTAAATCAAAAAGATCACGTTTTGACCGTTTAGAAAGGGTTTGCCTCCAAAAATCGTTTCTCAATAGGTGACTGGCGTTTTTGGTTAAAAAAATATCACGTTTGGACCGTTTAGAAAGGATTTGTCTCCAAAGATCGTTTCTCAACAGGTGACTGGCATTTTTGGTTAAAAAAAATTTCACGTTTTGACCGTCGAAAAAGATCCGACTCCAAAGATCGTTTCCCAATAAGAGAAAGGCATTTTTGTTTATCCAAAAGATCGCATTTTGACCGTCAAAACAGGATCGTTTCCCAACAACTGCTGGAATTTTTATATATCAAAAAAATCACATTTTGACCGACTGAAAAGAATTCGCCACCAAAAATCGTTTCCCAACAGGTGACTGGCATTTTTGTAAAACAAAAAGATCACGTTTTGACCATCAAAAAAGGATCTGCCTCCGAAAATAAAATAAAAAATCGTTTCCCAACAAGTGCTGGCATTTTTGAAATCAAACAGATCACGTTTTGACCGTTGAAAAAGAATCCGCCGCCGAAGATCGTTTCCCAACAAGCAACTGGCATTTTTGAAAATCAAAAATATCACATTTTAACCGTTGAAAAAGGATTCGCCTCCAAAGATTGTTTCCCAACAAGTGACTGGCATTTTTGTTTATCAAAAAGATCACGTTTTGACTATTGAAAAAAATCTGCCTCCAAAGATCGTTTCCCAACAAATAACTGGCATTTTTGTAAATCAAAAATATCACGTTTTAACCGTTGGAAAACGATTCGCCTCCAAAGATTGTTTTTCGACAGGTGACTGGCATTTTTGTTATCAAATAGATCACGTTTTGACCGTCAAAAACGGACTCGCTACTTAAGATCGTTTCCCAACAGGTGTCAGACATTTTTGTTTATCAAGAAGATTACGTTTTTACCATCATAAAAAGTTCCGCCTCCGATGATCGTTTCCCAACAAGTGACTGGCAATTTTGTCAATCAAAAAGATCATGTTTTGACCGTTGAGAAAGGATTTTCCTACAAAAATCGTTTCTCAAAAGGTGACTGGCATTTTTGGTTAACAAAAATTTCACGTTTTGACAGTCGAAAAAGATCTGACTCCAAAGATCGTTTCCCAATAAGAGACAGGCATTTTTGTTTATCCAAAAGATCGCATTTTGACCGTCATAAAGGATCTGCCTCCGAAAATCGTTTCCCAACAAGTGCTGGAATTTTTATAAATCAAAAAGATCACATTTTGACCGACGAAAAAGAATTCGCCTCCAAAGATCGTTTCCCAACAGGTGACTGGTATTTTTGTAAAACAAAAAGATCACGTTTTGACCGTCAAAAAAGGATCTGCCTCCGAAAATAAAATAAAAAATCGTTTCCCAACAAGTGCTGGCATTTTTGAAATCAAATAGATCACGTTTTGACCGTTGAAAAAGAATCCGCCGCCGAAAATCGTTTCCCAACAAGCAACTGGCATTTTTGAAAATCAAAAATATCACGTTTTAACCGTTGAAAAAGCATTCGTCTCCAAAGATTGTTTCCCAACAAGTGACTGGCATTTTTGTTTCTCAAAAAGATCACGTATTGACCGTTGAAAAAAAATCCGCCTCCAAAGATCGTTTCCCAACAAGTAACTGGCATTTTTGTAAATCAAAAATATCACGTTTTAACCGTTGGAAAAAGGATTCGCCTCCAAAGATTGTTTCCCAACAGGTGACTGGCATTTTTGTTTATCAAATAGATCACGTTTTGACCGTTGAAAAAGAATCCGCCTCCGAAGATCGTTTCTCAACAAGTAACTGGCATTTTTGTAAATCAAAAATATCATGTTTCACCGTTGAAAAAGGATTTGCCTGCAAAGATTGTTTCCCAACAGGTGACTGGCATTTTCGTTTACCAAAAAAATCACGTTTTGACCGTTGAAAAAGAGTTCGCCTTCGAAGATCGTTTCTCAACAAGTAACTGGCATTTTTGTAAATCAAAAATTTCACGTTTTAACCGTTGAAAAAGGATTCGCCTGCAAAGATTGTTTTCCAACAGGTGACCGGCCATTTTGTTTATTAAATAGATCACGTTTTGACCGTTGAAAAAGAATCCGCCTCCGAAGATCGTTTCCCAACAATTAACTGGCATTTTTGAAAATCAAACATATCACGTTTTAACCGTTGAAAAGGGATTCGCCTGCAAAGATTGTTTCCCAACAGGTGACTGCCATTTTTGAAAATGTAAAAGATCACGTTTTGACCGAAATAAAATGATATGCCACCAAACATCGTATCCCAACAAGTTGTGGGTACTCGTGGTAGGCTGGTTAAGTAAGAACCCAAGGTTGCGTGATAAAATTCTTTAATGAGTACCACAGTTAAAACACACGCGAACACGGTCTACGAATTAAGTAAATACGTTGTAATTCAATGCGTCAAGGTGAATTGCAGATAGGCGAGGCGAATGTTTCGATGAGTAGGAAGGACACTGAGCTCTGCCGAGATGCGTCCGCTTTTATAGCATGGGTGACGAAATCAGCAACGTTTCTGGAATACCGTGAAATTGGGGCCCGGCTCCAAACGGGAAGACTCCGGAACGTTCTCGTCGCCATGTTCCAAAGTGCGCGAGTAATGTAGAAACTTTAGCGGAGGTGGCAGGTGATATTACTTGACAGTGGGTAGTTTCGTGGTTCTGCTGGTGCCATTGCTTCAGTTACTCGCCGTCTGCGCTAGAAGGCTGACGGCGGTGCTAGTAGGTTCGATTGCGTAAATTTAAACACAGGCGCTGCGTCTGGGTACATCGATACATTTCTGATGCAATCCACAGCGTGACGTAGCAAAGGCTGATTGCTAAAAAGTGACTGGCTTTTTTGTACATCAAAAAGATCACATTTTGACCGTCGAAAAAGGATTCGCCTCCAAAAATCGTTTACCAACAGGTGACTGGTATTTTTGTTAATCAAAAAAATTACGTTTTGACTGTCAAAAATTGAATCGCCACCAAAGATCGTTTCCCAACAGGTGTCAGACATTTTTTTTTTTATCAAGAAGATCACGTTTTGACTATTATAAAAAGTTCCGCCTCCGATGATCGTTTCCCAACAAGTGACTGGCATTTAAGTTCTTCAAAAAGATCACAGATCACAAAATCAAAAAAATCTTGTTACCGTAGTACAAGGATCCGCCTCCAAAATCTTTTCCCAATTGGTGATAGGCATTATTGTAAATCATAATGATCACGTTTTGACCGTCTAAAAAAGATTTGCCTCCAAAGATCTTTTCCCATTAGGTGACTGGCGTTTTTTTTATCCAAAAATCACGTTTTGACCGTCTAAAAAAGATTTGACTCCAAAGATCTTTTCCCATTAGGTGACTGGCGTTTTTTTTTATCCAAAAATCACGTTTTGACCGTCGAAAAAGAATCCGCCTTTGAAGATCGTTTTCTAACAAGGGCTGGCATTTTTTTAAATCAAAGAGATCACGTTTTGTCCGGCAAAAAAGGATCTGTCTTCGAAAATCGTTTCCCAACAAGGACTAGAATTTTTTTAAATCAAAAAGATCACGTTTTGACCGTCGAAAAAGGATTCGCCTCCAAAGATCGTTTCTCAACAAGTAACTGGGCATTTGTGAAAATCAAAAATTTCACGTTTTAACCGTTGAAAAAGGATTTGCCTGCAAAGATTGTTTCCCAACAGGTGACTGCCATTTTTGAAAATGAAAAAGATCACGTTTTGACCGAAATAAAATGATATGCCACCAAACATCGTATCCCAACAAGTGACTGGCATTTTTGTACATCAAAAAGATCTTGTTGTTACCGTTGTACAAGAATCCGCCTCCAAAATCTTTTCCCTATTGGTGATTGGCATTATTGTAAATCATATCTTGGTGTTACAGTAGATTGTTTTTTTAAATGGGACAAACATATTAAAATAACCTGTAAAAGACTCAGATCAATTGCTAGCAGAATGTACACATTAAATTTTTTCCTATCAATTGATACACTTAAAATAATTTATATGTCACTAGCAGAATCAATAATAAGATATGGGTTAACAATATGGGGAAATACTACTGTAACCAACCTGAAACAGGTACAAGTTGCACAAAACGCAATTGTAAAATTATTAGTTGTCCCTAACATTTTCAAACAAAGACACAATACTCCGTTGCTGTTTCAGAGTGCAAAAATTTTACCTGTGAAGGCAATACTATGGTATAAAATTATAATTCAGCATATATTTACCCCGCAGCATAAAGAGAAACTAGATCATAAATATAGCACTAGATTCACGCGTAACGACGGGTTAATAGTTCCGAAATTCAATAATAAGTACGGACAGAGAACGTTTGAATACAACATACCGAAGATATTTAATTTATTACCTGACAATATAAAGCAACTTAATTCTATGAATAAGGTTAAATATATGCTGAAAAATTGGTTATCGCAAAAAGAATATTTATATTTATGAAAAAATGTATGAAAAAAATGTTGAATCTGTAGAAATAAGATGTTAATTATAACTCTTAAAATATATTTGTAATGGAACCATAAGCACCTGCTGACAAGCCAATGCTATTGGCTTAGCAGGACTTGTTTGTTGATATTTAAAATTAAATTAAATAAATAAATTATAAAAAAAAAAAAAAAAAAAAAAAAATAAAGATCACGTTTTGACCGTCTAAAAAGGATTTGCCTCCAAAGATCTTTTCCCATTAGGTGACTGGCGTTTTTTTTAATCCAAAAACCACGTTTTGACCGTCGAAAAAGAATCCGCCTTTGAAGATCGTTTCCAACAAGGACTGGAATTTTTTTAAATCAAAAAGATATCGTTTTGACCGTCGAAAAAGGATTTGCCTCCAAAGATCGTTTCCCAACAGGTTACAGGCAATTTTGTCAATCAAAAAGATCACGTTTTGACCGTTTAGAAAGGATTTGCCTCCAAAGATCGTTTCTCAATAGGTGACTGGCATTTTTGGTTAACAAAAATTTCACGTTTGGACCGTTTAGAAAGGATTTGCCTCCAAAAATCGTTTCTCAATAGGTGACTGGCATTTTTAGTTAAAAAAAATATCACTTTTGGACCGTTTAGAAAGGATTTGCCTCCAAAGATCGTTTCTCAACAGGTGACTTGCATTTTTGGTTAACAAAAATTTCACGTTTTGACCGTCGAAAAAGATCCGCCTCCAAAGATCGTTTCCCAATAAGAGACTGGGATTTTTTGTTTATCGAAAAGATCGCATTTTGACCGTCAAAAAAGGATCTGCCTCCGAAAATCGTTTCACAACAGGTGACTGGCATTTTTGTAAATCAAAAATATCACGTTTTAACCGTTAAAAAAGGATTCGCCTCCAAAGATTGTTTCCCAACAGGCGACTGCCATTTCTAAAAATCAAAGAGATCACGTTTTGACCGTCAAAAAAGGATCTGCATCCGAAAATAAAATAAAAAATCGTTTCTCAACAAGTGCTGGCATTTTTTAAATCAAAAAGATAACGTTTTGATCGTTGAAAAAGAATCCGCCTCCGAAGATCGTTTCCCAACAACTAACTGGCATTTTTGAAAATCACAAAGATCACGCTTTTACCGTCGAAAAAGGATTCGCCTCAAAAGATCATTTCCCAACAGGTGACAGGTATTTTTTAAAATCAAAAAGATCACGATTCCACCGACAAAAAACGATTCGCCCCAAAGATCGTTTCCCATTAGGTGACTGGCAATTTTGTTAATCAAAAAGATCACGTCGTTGACCGTCGAAATCGAATCCGCTTCCAAAAATCGTTTTCCAACAAATGACTGGCATTTTTGTAAATGAAAAAGATCTTGTTTTTACCGTCGTACAAGGATCCGCCTCCAAAATCTTTTGCCAATTGGTGATTGGCATTATTGTAAATCATAATGATCACGTTTTGACCGTCTAAAAAGGATTTGCCTCCAAAGATCTTTTCCCATTAGGTGACTGGCATTTTGTTTTATCCAAAAATCACGATTTGACCGTCGAAAAAGAATCTGCCTTTGAAGATCGTTTCCCAACAAGTGACTGGCATTTTTTTTCAATCAAAAAGATCACGTTTTGACGGCCAAAAAAGAATCTGCCTCCGAAAATCGTTTCCCAACAAGTGCTGTAATTTTTTTAAATCAAAAAGATCATGTTTTGACCGTCGAAAAAGGATATGCCTGCAAAGATCGTTTCCCAACAGGTGACTGGCATTTTTATAAATCAAAAAGATAACATTTTGACCGACGAAAAAGAATTCGCCTCAAAAGATCGTTTCCCAACAGGTGACTGGCATTTTTGAAAATCAAAAAGATCACGTTTTGATCGTCAAAAAGGGATCTGCCTCCGAAAATAAAATAAAAAATCGTTTCCCAACAAGTGCTGGCATTTTTTAATCCAAACAGATAACGTTTTGACCGATGAAAAATAATCCGCCTCCGAAGATCGTTTCACAACATGTAATTGGCATTTTTGTTAATCAAAAATACAACGTTTTAACCGTTGAAAAAGGATTCGCCTGCAAAGATTGTTTAACAAAACAGGTGACTGGCATTTTTGTTTATCAAATAGAACACGTTTTGACCGTTGAAAAAGGATTCGCCTCCAAAGATTGTTTCCCAACAGGCGACTGCAATTTTTGAAAATGAAAAAGATCACGTTTTGACCGAAATAAAAGGATATGCCACCAATCATCGATTCCCGAAAAATGACTGGCATTTTGGTACATCAAAAAGATCACGTTTTGACCGTCGAAATAGGATCTGCCTCCGAAAATCGTTTCCCAACAGGTGACCGGCATTTTTGTTAATAAAAAAATCGCGGTTTTAACGTCAAAAAACAATTCGCCTCCAAAGTTCGTTTCCCAACAAGTAACTGGCATTTTTGTAAATCAAAAATATCACGTTTTAACCGTTGAAAAAGGATTCGCCTGCAAAGATTGTTTCGCAACAGGTGACTGCCATTTTTGAAAATGAAAAAGATCACGTTTTGACCGATAAAAAAGGATATTTATTTATTTATTTATAAATAAACGCCCTTTTTCGGGGCTTTTACATATATAGCATAGAAAAAACATTTTATTGTACATAACTGAACTGCCTCAATAACAATATTTTAAATTTATTCAAAGATAAATTGAAGATGTCCACTGACTTGGTATAATTGTTTCCCTCCATTAGTATTCTATGCCACCAAACATCGTTTCCCAACAAATGACTGGCATTTTTGTATATCAAAAAGATCACGTTTTGACCGTCGAAAAAGGATCTGCCTCCGAAAATCGTTTCCCAACAGGTGACTGGTATTTTTGTTAATCAAAAAAATCACCTTTTGACCGTCAAAAAAGGATTTTCCTCCGAAAACCGTTTCCCAACAGGTTACGCGCGTATTTGTTAATCAAAATCACGTTTTGACCGTCGAAAAAAAATCCGCCTCCAAAGATCGTTCTCCAACAAATTACTGGTATTTTTGTAAATAATAAAGATCAGTTTTTACCCATAAAAAAGGATTCGCCTCCAAAGATCGTTTCCCATTAGGTGACTGGCATTTTCGTTAATCAAAAAGATCACGTTTTGTCCGGCAAAAAAGAATCTGTCTCCGAAAATCGTTTCCCAACATGGACTGGCATTTTTTTAAATCAAAATGATCACGTTTTGACCGTCGAAAAAGGATTTGCCTCCAAAGTTCGTTTCCCAACAGGTGACTGGTATTTTTGTAAATCGAAAAGCTCACCTTACGACCGTCAAAAAAAGATCCGCCTCCAAAGATCGTTTCCCAACAGGTGACTGTAATTTTTGTTTAGCAAAAATATCACGTATTGACCGTCGAAAAAGAATCCGCCTCCGAAAATCGATCTCAACAAGTGACCGGCATTTTTGTAAATCAAAAAGATAACGTTTTGACCGGCGTAAAGGATCCGCCTCCGAAGGTTGTTTCCCAACAAGTGACTGGCATTTTTGTAAATCAAAAATATCGCGTTTTGACCGTCGGAAAAGGATCCGCCTCCAAAAATCATTTCTTAACAGGTGACTGGCATTTTTTTTTAAATCAAAAAGATCCCATTTTAACCCTCTAAAAAGGATTTGCCTCCAAAGATTGTTTCCCAACAGGTGACTGGCATTTTTGTAAATCATTTTTGTAAAAATATCACGTTTTGACCGACGAAAAAGATTCCGCCTCCGAAGATTAAAAAAATCTCCCTCGAATAATGACCCATGTGCGTGTTCGTTAAAAATATGTTTTAATCGTAATTGTTTTCCGTTACAGATTAATAGATTAATCTCCACTAGTTCTGGTACACTCACTACATTGTACATAATTTGACTCCTGACATAATATTCTATATTAATTAATTGATCTGAAAAACTAATTTGTTGAATGTATTGTTATGTTTTAATTGTAATGGATTATTTTATTTTATTTATTTATTTCTTTACGCCTATTTAGACTTTTACATATACATAACAATATTTAGGAAATTATACTTGTAAATTAATACGTGAAGCCAAAACTTTGTACCCCTTTTTACGAAAATTGGGCGGACGGAGGAGTATGAAATTTCGCACACTTATAGTTTATATAGAGGAGGAGTGCAGAATGCTAATATTTTTTAAAAATTATGCATAAAAATACATTAAATCAAAAATAAAAACATTACACACACTACCATGTATTTGACACACACACACGCGTCTTTATTCTATTGTTTATTGTTAAAGTCTATGGTCAAATTGAGAATAGAATAAAATTGTTTGTCTTTAATATTATTTGTCTATGGTCTTTCTGAATGTCAAACATAAAAAAAAATTACAATTATGGTCGAATTTCGACCATTAGGCGACCACTAGTACTTGTTAATAGTGCAGGAAACAACCATTTAAGGCACTTACACAGAAATAACGTCAACGACACTTCTACAAAAATAGAGTAAAAACATTATTATAAACACATGTAATGAATTTACTCAGTTGAGACTCGGCATCCCGAATTTTTAGCAATTTATGTCGTACTTTCCTTTTTTATCTTTTAAAACAATATAATACGCTCTTCTTGAAGATAATATTTGTACACTTGCCACGCTGAATCGGTAATTATATTTGTACACTTGCCACGCTGAATCGGTAATTATATTTGTACACTTGCCACGCTGAATCGGTAATTATATTTGTACACTTGCCACGCTGAATCGGTAATTATATTTGTACACTTGCCACGCTGAATCGGTAATTATATTTGTACACTTGCCACGCTGAATCGGTAATTATATATTGAGTAATTCACTGGATAGAAAAATATCGCAAAATACGCCATAAAAATTTATTGTAAACACGATTTTTTCTGTTTACAAGTCAAACATGTACGAAAAAATTTTAAAGTGTTTCTATTGAAAATATTTATCATTGCAATATTCTTCAAGATAATATCAACAAATTGTTAATTTGGTGTATGGAAAATAGACTTTATTTAAATATCTCAAAATGTCAAATTGTTAGATTTTCTAGAATAAAAAATCCAGTGATATTTAATTACAACATTGATAACAATACTCTTCAGACATTAATGCAAATTAAAGACTTGGGCATCACTTTTCAATCAAATCTTTCATTTGTTAACCACATAACAGAAATCTGTAATAAGGGCTTAAAAATGTTGGGGTTTATAACTAGGCTAACTAGAAACTTTAACAATATAAAGTGTATTAAAATGTTATATTTTGCTTATGTTAGAAGCCAACTTGAGTACAATTCTCCTGTCTGGAATCCTCATTATAATATGCACGTACAAGCTGTTGAAAGAATACAAAACAAATTCTTACGTTTTCTAAACTTTAAAATGGGTATTTCAGCAAGTATGTTAAACTACAACACACTTTTAAACGATATGAATATGCTTAAATTGTCAGACAGAAGAATTTTCACTGACTTGGTATTTTTATATAAAATTCTAAATGATTTAGTTGATAGTCCGGTATTACTTGAATTGATAAGCTTCCGAATTCCACTTCGTAATACTAGAAGTCAGGATTTATTTCAGTGCAGAAATTCTGGGACTAACTATCATATGTATTCCTCTTTGCCCAGAATACTAATGGAGGGAAACAATTATACCAAGTCAGTGGACATCTTCAATTTATCTTTGAATAAATTTAAAATATTGTTATTGAGGCAGTTCAGTTATGTACAATAAAATGTTTTTTCTATGCTATATATGTAAAAGCCCCGAAAAAGGGCGTTTATTTATAAATAAATAAATAAATAAATAAATAATTACTATTTGAGACTTTTGCACGAGATTTTTACTGTATTCAAAACGAGCTGTGTTTTATTAAACATTTTCACAACTTTAATATGTGTGTGTGTGAATGGTTTGTAAATCAAATAAGCCTTACAAGTTTTGTGAATCAATTGAACCCGAACTAAAATTTGATATTTATAAAGAATTCGTACATTCAAGTGGTAGCGAACAAGTTGGTAGCGATTTACAAAGCTGTTATTTCTTCAGCAGTCTAGAACAGAATCGTTTCATTTAATTTGTCACGGCAAAGGGTGACTTGTGAGATATTGATGATCGCTATTGGCGTGTGAGGAACCAATAGGAATGCTTCACGGTTCAAGATCGCTTGCTGGTTCGCTTTCCACAACTTAATAATTATTGTTTTAAATATTAGCGCGCTCCCTCCATCATTCGTGTTTATTTAGGTATCTCCCTTCTTCTTCTTATTGAACGCTTACTACCGGGCCTTAAAGACTATTCAGAGATATAAGCGATATTCGCTACCACTGATTTCACCATACTTTCATATTTTCATGTATAAGCGGTATTTTTTAGCTTGTTTTGCGAAACATGTGCCATCGCTATCCATTTTAATACAATTATGCGTTTTTTCACTGGTCATGCATGACAACATTGTATGTATTTAATCGCTAACGGTAAGAACGTGACGAACTGGAAAGGCGAAAATCAACAACGTTTCGCTACCAATAGCCGAAGCGAAATCTTCCTAGGTTTGAACATTGAGAATACCCCATAACCACTCGGTTTTCACTACCCACAGCGGCAGCTAATATCACCTCTATGAGAATAGGTCTTTACTGACTTCACTACGGTCATTCAATTATTAATATTTGAGTTTGTGATAATCTGGAAATCTACAAAATTTCACAAAATTACGATGTTTGTCAGTTTAATCCTTGCACGTGGGTGGAGCCTACACTTTGGTAATTTGGTATCTACAATATGTTAGTCTACTTATCAATTTTGGTGTCAGAAACGACTACAAATATATATCGTAATCAAAATCTTTACGAACATTTGAATTTATTCTGCTGATAAAGCTTATTAAAAAAAAGCACCTACCTTACGTAAAAACTTTAATGTCCATGTAGTAATAGCTCGTCGCCTCAGTTCTTAATTGTCCAAATGACCATTAGAAAATTTTACAGGAAGATAAGGTTTTTTTTAATTATTTCAATGAAACATTATGATATGTGTTTAAGATAAAGCATTACGTAAAGGTCAAGGTCTCGTTAGTTTAAATAATTCTTAGTTAAGTGATTAACAAGCGTTTTTTATACATTCATTTTCATTTTAAAGTGGAGATTGAACAGAAACTAAAATGGTTGTTTGGACAATTAAGAACTGAGGCGACGAGCTGGCGTAGCTACCGTTGAGAAACATAATATAACGCGCATATAAGAGTGTAAAGAGACACTTGGCTGTTAGCCAGTTAATTAATTAGACCAGGTAAATGAAAGTAACCAAGCTCCGTAGAGTGAGGGAATCGATATTGTGTCACGCGGGGTAATTGTACGCGGTGGAAAAGTGTACGCTGCGATGTTTGTGACAAATTCGCCTGAGTTTATTTCCCATTTATGAAGCGCGTTGTGTGGCCTTTTAATGTGGTTGTATACACAGTGAGTTCTACACAGAAAAAATGGCAAGTAAATTACTTCAGGTCATGATTTTCTTATTTGCTTCGTCTCTGTTACCGATGGGTGCTATTGTGTATCCGATAAGGAACTTCAGTCAATTCTTTTTAATAAAAAAAAAACAGTCTTCTTATTTGTATAAATGTACACGTTTGTTGTTATATTTAGGCCTCCGTGGTCGAGGGATAAGGCTCTCGACTCGCAATCCGAAGGTCGTGGGATACATTTCATTAGATTAATTTGTGATATTTCACAATTAATTAACTAAAAATAATGTATGGTGAATTTGCGGCGCGTTCCAGAATGAAAGTATAACCGTGATAAAACACCACCATTTGAAATTGAAACGAAGCTTTAAACCTCTTTGGTGACCAGATCTGAATAGTCAGGTATTTTCCCATTTCTTTCCCCTCCCCACCACCTTTAGTCTCACAAAATGCCATGATTAGTTGGAAATCTTGTTCGGTGTGCACATAAAAAAAAGTTTTAAAAGTTAAAAATTTTTCCAAGTCTTTTTTTTTTGGTCTCCCGAAATTGCACCAAATATGTGGTTGTCTGTGTGTCCGTCACCAGTCACAAAAGCCTATGTTTTTTTTCAACTGGCTTTAAATTTTATATGGCGGCGTCGATTTGAAATTGAATAATTTATCTTGTTGGCATTACTACGAAAAAATGGTTTGACGCCACTAAATTAACCATTGGAAAAGTGCTCCTTTAACACTTAGGTAGATAGCATTTTGTTCCGGGAATCATTTTGATGCAAGAACAATAGTTTCATTTGGGTGGTCTAACAAATGTTTCCTACAAATTTAACCCATATTGACCACACTTCGGCGAGTCAACTGCATGTTTTCTTTTGACGTGATAGTTTGAAGATTTGCGATTCCTATTATTATCTTAGAATTATTACAATCAACAATGATAATATAGTATACAGTTTTTCAAATAAGAAAAGAAAAAATATATTCAAATGATTGGAGAGGGTGTTTAGATAAGAAAATAAAAGCTTTTTCGTTAACGGCGAAATCATTTTGCAATTTTAGTAATAAGTAACGGTGAAAAAGAAAACAATAAAGAAACGTTCCCCAAAAGGCGGGATCACGCCCGATCTATTTCACAGAACAGGCTTTTCTAAAGAACAAGATCTCAAAATTGAACGGAATTCGACTTTCCTTCTATAAATTAGTCCTAGATTCTCAATGAATAGAACATTAGTTACGCCCATGACCAATCGGCCTTTTTTCTGAAAACGACACCTGAGTGCCCCCATGGGACTAGTACTTATTCCGTCACGCCTCTGACTGAAGGGTAAGTCATTTCCCATCTATATGCGAGTAGTGTATAAGTACTTAAGTCTAATCGATAATTCTGTGGCGCACGAAGATATAAGTACTACGCAGTGAAAAATAGCTTTATGCGTATTTTTTCATTACAACTACTTACCGAATAGTGCATCTCTTCTGTTTTTTTTTTCAGGCACAAATATCGAACGTGGCGTAATTTACCAGCACGGAAAAAATTTCATTGCTTTATTAACATAACTAGCTTTTCCCCGCGGCTTCGCTCGCATGGTATTACGGGAAATTACTGTAGCGCTTGCACTTATCAATTATCCCCCCTCCTCTCAACCCCCACCCCTTCCCGCATTCCATACATTCATTCCCTTACATTCAGTTTTCAAACATCTCGCCTGCCATCTAAATTTCATAAAGCTATTGCTCAAAGAAAAAACAATTTTGTTCATTCGTTCGGAATTTATGCGCTTACAAACATTTCGGATGTTTATTTTTAATTGAGTATTTGGAAGTTAATAATAAAAAGTTTGAATAATAAAAAATTACACTTTTTATTATTCAAACTTTATAATCGTTAAATTTTAATTTAGGAACTCTTATCTGACATTTATTCTAGAACAAAAGCTTGTCCAAAAAAAACAAAACATATTCTAATATTTGAATTTTCTGGAGCAGTACTGACCAGGGGGCTGAGTACCTAACAGCTTAGAGCCCACAAATATATCAACATCGTTTCCATGGAAACGATTTTTTCTGACGTTAGCAGAAACTCGCTTTTGTTAGCGACAGAAAACGTACAACAAATATAATATATTAATATGTTTAATTTCATAACGCTAGAGCTTTCCATCATATACAGACTATAGTCTTCGCATATAATTTAGCTTTCTATTGGTGAATGAATTTTTAAAGTCTTTTTATTGGTGAAAAGCGTGAAAAGGTCATAAACGAACTCGAGCAGTTACGCATTTATAATATTAGTATAGTATGGATAAACTATCATGTACCATGTACCTTGTAGACCAACTCGACTCAAAACACTTTCCATTGTAACAACACTGGAACGAATGCAGAAAAAATTCAAGAATAAATCCTTGCATACATACTAGGTAATGAGTATGCTAATATTGATCACGCTGGTAATCTGGCCTTATATAAAAGATGCATTAAACAAAAATTTTCTGCTAGTACTTACCACGTAAATATAATACACTTTGTAAACATGCCTACCAGTACTTGCACTCTAAAATTATTAATCCATCAGAAATCATAGGTACTGTAAAATGTATCATGTCAGTTGACGTAATCCACAATATTACCTATTAATTATTTTATTTTAAATTTATTTTTCATTTGCTACTAAGAGGATTTCTTACTTTTTATATTTTATTTCTGAATCTTTGTACATTTTAAAGTTAGATAAGTTTTAGATTTTCACGGCCTAAAGTATTTTCGTTATTTGTTTTTGTGGTATTACGCCGAGTTGCGCTACCTCCTTCTTTAGCCAACGTTTCGGACAGCGTTACAGTGTCCATCATCAGGGCAGATGTCTTTACACTTCTGTCCGAAACTTTGAGAAGAAGGAGGTGGTAGCGCCTCACGGCATAATACCCCAAAAACAAAAAACGAAAATTTTAAAGATATTTCATATTTCTACATTTTACATTTTATTATTTTATTTCTTACTTTTCACTTTTATTTTTACGTAAAATTTTATGGTTTGTACGTTATACTTTATATTTTATTCTCAAGACTTTAAACTTGTACTTACTTTATACATTTTACCTTTAACTTACGACTTATTACCTTACTTACTCCTTACGTCAAGACCTTGATTTTTTGGCATATGCCTAAAATGATTTTTTTTGTTCACTAAACAATTGAAGATATTTTATATTACTCTATTTTTAGTCTTGACTTGACACTTCTATTTCACTTCTTACTTTCTTATGTTTTATCTGTTTGTCTTTGCTTTCATTTACCATTCTTTATTCTTGTAATGTACATTTTCCAAAATTTCGTATCACTTGGTTGTAAATTGGACTTTATTCCGTTAATAAATAATAAATAAATTACGTTTCGCCTTTTTTAAAAATTAAACCTACATTTATATTGTTATACTTTTGATTGTTCAATTATGTTAATGGCACATGTTGTGCCGTATACATGTGTAAATAAATAAATAATGATTCAATTTTTTTTTTTTTTATTGTTTTTGGGGTGTTATGCCGTGTTTCGCTACCTCCTTCTTTAGCCAACGTTTCGGACAGCGTTACAGTGTCCATCATCAGGGCAGATGACCAAATGATATTGGTGAGAGTGTTTACTTATGTGTGTCGAAGCGATACCGTGCTGCCAGCTCCAATTCTCTACGAGCTGGAGTTAGAAAAAATTCAGCATGGTTTTTTGCGTTTAGCTTTGGTGTAGCCGTCAATTACTGGATACCAAGAACTATTGAGCTTAGCTCCGTCGTCTCTGTTAATATTGATGGGGTTTTTTTATGGATTTCAATAGCCTCCGTAATTAGGCGTGCTCTGTAAGTTTTGGGTCTTCCCAGGACTTCAGGAACAAATCCAAAGTAATGGCCGGTTTCGATTAAGTGCTCGGCGATTGCCAATTTGTCAGGGTGGCCAAGTTTACAAGCACGAAAGTGTTCGGAAATCCTTTTGGAGATCGTTATGATCCAATCTTTCTAAATTCTATCGTCATTTGGTATGTTTCTTTTTTTACTTTATTTCAACTACAAGTTACATATTCGAATACGAGAACACGTACGTTTGACAATTATTGTTATATTGTAAAAGTTACATTTTGCTTCTACCTGCCTTATATTCTCGAAGTTCTTGGCTAAAGAGTTTACAATAAATCGAACTGCTGCGCTGTGTTGGCAGCAACTCGTGATTGCGGCTTATTGCTGATATTTTTCATCTCAACAATTTAGTCTTACGGCCGCTGTTCCCAACTTTTCGATCGACCAATCTGAGTCTGCAATCAGATAAACGATTTGAAAGGATTTTAAAGATAATGCTTGATTCGCGTTGTTCCCAAATTTTTTATCTGACCCCGCCCACATTCATAGATTGCAAAATTTTATCAAAGTAGAAACTTTCGATGTTGAATTAATATTAAATAGTTAAATATTGTATTTATTATTAACATACATAATTTCTTTTAAATACTGTTATTAATAAACTGGCACTTTATATTTGTTAAACGAACGTACAAAATATGTTTTAAATTAAAGTGTCAGCTTTACCTTTGCCACCGTCGCGTCGCTACCTCGCTCGAGGCGTTAGCTCCAAACTGTTGATACTTTTTTATAACTTTGCTTGGCTCAATCGAACTTAACTCACGTGTTCGGCTTCCTTAGATTAAGCAATTCTTAAGCAATGCTTGTGTTTGGAAAGAGCGCAGTTGCGCATTTGAGCAGTGTTGAGTCTTAGTTTCGGCATAGACCGGCCGCATACATCCGATTTTGCTTTCAGACTATCGGATCGGACGAACACCGCAAACATCCGATTTGTGCGTCCGGCTTTTTTGGTCTCAGTCGCTTATTGCTTAGTGGCGAAACACTACAATCAGCACAAAATATAATCTATGGCTTAATTTATTGATTTGCAGACTTCCTCCCAGGCCAAGACCTTTATTTCCCTAGCTTGGTACTGTCTTAACCTTACTTTATACAGAATGGTACTTATTTATTGTTTTCAATTTTAATTTTTAGTAGTACATAATATTAATTTTAAGATTTTAATTTACGTATTCAATACGGAAAGGAATGGGTACCCTTGCGTATGGGATGGGAAAATCTTCCCTACAATAAAAAAGAATTATCAGAAATTATTTAGAGGTTATAAAAAGTACGAAAAATCGTTAGTAACATAATAAGGGGAATTTGGAATTTTTTTCCAACACTGGTTTTTGATGTTGGAAAATGAAAAAAATCAGTTTGTCGGCTTGATTTTGACGGTACATGAGATTTTATACAGATTTTTAAATTATGTGATTTAAATAAAAGTCATGTATGACGGGAGTTGAAGTTGTGAAAGTTAATGGTTTCGGTGTAATTTGAAAACTGTAGGTTTAGTTTATAATTTATGTGCATACATTTTTCCGTTCCAACATGGGTAATGTCTGTGGATTCACCAGTTCCTTGTTTGTTCTATGATTTTCCGGACTCCGTGCGTTATGAACGCTATTGTTTTAGTGAACATGAGATTCTGTTAATAAAAAATATTTCGTGCTTGCGTTCATAATGGAAAAAATATTATTAAAAATCACACTAAACATATTAAATTGAATAATGATATTGTTACATAATGAATATCGAGTTATCTCGCGACAATAGGTACTTAGCGACTAATTTTAAATACATAATTGTGAGTCTCTATAATGACTCTTGTTCAAATCTATCATTATTAACTATTGACTATTAACAATGCACAAGGCTTTTAAAATAAGGCAATTTAGTATGAGAGATAAATCAGATCAATTTTTATTTCATTGAAAAAGAAGATAACACTTATAATCTAAACAAAAGTATGATAGAGAACAAGACACAAAAAATAAAAAGATAATGGTCGCAACTAGGGCTCGAATCCAGAGCCTCTTGTCCTATCGGGACCAACGCCTCCGCCATTTCGGCTGCTGAGATATCAAATTAAAACATCATTCTGTTAATCGCAAATTTATAATTTCAGAATTTACAATATTTTTTTTGACTAATTTTTTAATTGGCAGCAACCTTTTTCATTGAAAAAAAGTTCTCAAAGAATAGGTTTGTAACTTGATAGTGTTTCGGATAAATATAATCGATTTTATTTTTAAGGAAGTATACCTATTGACTTTAATGTAAGAGTTTAAATAAATATTCAATTTTCCGTATTAATTTTTGGGGTTTTATGCCGTGTAGCGCTACCTCCTTATTTAATCAACGTTTTGGATAGCATTACAGTGTCCATCATCAGGGCAGATGAGTGATTTTTTTAAAAAGAATTCCCGGGTTACGAATAACACAACAGTGTTTGAAAATCTCCTAGCTATAGCAATAACGGACCATCAACTAAATCATTTAGAATTTTATTCAGAAATATAAATTGCATGATTTTATTAGTTAAATGGCGACATCTAAAATTTAGTCGACAATTCTAAAGCCTAATTATTGTTGAAAAAAGGCGAGGTAATATAATTTTATTAATTTTGGGTACGGTATGGTAAGTGGGGAGAATATGTCATCTTTGAAAAAAAATTGTGTCAAAAAATCACCCATCACAATGAATTTATTGATTAGCTGTTAATTATTGTGGGAAACTTAGATCACATATTTTTGGTTGTCCCTCTCTAAACAAATATCCTCTCTTCTATAAAGAATTATGTAAAATTTCCTCCCCTTCATTTATCATCTCATCTCAGTCGGCACTCGACTCAAATTTGGCATAAAATTTTGAATTTTCCCCTTTAAATAACATAAATACTTAAATTTTTTCAAAATTCGCAAATTCGCTTTGTGGCGGCATTATTAATTTAATGAAAACAAATAACTTTGTGTACACCACTATCTAATTAAAAATATCAACATGTTTCGAAAACTGTGTTTTCATCTTCAGGATAATAAGTTAATAAAAAATAACAAAAGACAAACAAGTTTAGACAAATTAGAACATAGAAAAAATATTAGAAAGGAGAGGTGATTAATTACTTAAAATATCATAAAAACAATTATATAAAATAGAATATAAAAATTATTTTAGGATGGGTAAAAAATTACATAAACATAATAAAAAATCTTTTTAAACAATACAGGATGTCTAAATAACAAAATAAATTATTGTAAATATGATTTTTAATACGAAATTAAATTTAAAAGATGGCTTTTTTTAAAAAACGTTTTGTTATTTATTATTTAATTTACTATTAACACTTTTCCTAATTTCTAAAATTTCTAAATTATCTAATTGTATACCCGTTGTGTTAGTGTGTAAAATTTTTAAACCTTTATTAATGTCAAAAGAATGACCTGTTTCCAAAATGTGATTGGCAAATTCTGAATAATAATTATTATTTAAACATCTTAGGGCCTTTTTTTTTTTTTTTTTTTTTTTTTTTTTTTTTTTTTTTTTTTTTTTTTTTTTTTTTTTTTGTTATTGTTTTTGGGGTGTTATGCCGTGTTTCGTTATCTTAGGGCCGTCTTTTTCAACGCTCGCTTCAGTAAAAGTAAAACAAAAAGCAGTTACTTAAGTTACACCACACACCACCAAAATGCGTTTTTCAATCAGTTTAACTGCTTGTTTTACGTTACTTTTAACTTTTGTATTTTCTTTCGGAAAACCGATAGTTACTCTAGAGTTAATCCGCCATATTGGCATATTTGACAGTTCTGTTCGAGGGAATACGAAATTGGGCGCTTTAACATTCAGTAATCATGATAAATATTGTAAATGACGATGATAGTGACGATGAATTCCTCATTCAATATGTCTTGCAGCGAAATCCAAAAACATTTTGACCCCGCGTCAATAATCTGGTCATTTGGGACGATCCCGAATTTTTGGCGTCAAATTTGTTACGCATCAAATGCAAGGACACATTACAACTACTGGAAGGTAAAGTCGCCACCAATTCATTCAACTTCGAGATTTCTTTGTTCGAGAAATTGCTGGCCTTGACTCTGCAATAATAAAATGTAATCATATTAACAGAACCTATATTAAAGCCATGTCATTAAACAAATAAAACAACATAGTTGTACTTATTTACATATTCTGCCATATTTATAGTTGAATTAACGAAGAACGGGAAACAAAATGCGGCCGGATGTTTTGACAGTTCCATGCTGGTGTGGCCGCACCAAAAAATAATGCGGTGCATTTTTTCACGTAATTCCGGGGAATATTCTGCTTTTTAGACTGGCCACACTGACAACTATAACTTTAGCGAAAATACACTTGAAACAGCGCGCGGTCCAATTTAACGTCCTCGTTACTTAAAAAGACAGTTAAAATTTAACTTTAGGACACGATTTAACTTTTTGTTGAAACAGACGGACCTTGATGTTCCTTAACTCTAATGTTAAAATTTCTAGAAGTCTTCCCAATAAAAACAAATAATCTTTTATTTTATATAATTGTTTTTTATGATATTTTAAGTAATTAATCACCTAACAATATTTCTAATATTTTGTCTACGTTCTAATTTGTCTATACTTGTTTGTTTGTTGTTATTTTTTATTAAATTATTATCCTGACGAACGTTGATATTGTTAATTAAATAGTGGTGTACACAAAGTTATTTGTTCTCATTAAATTAATACAATGTAATTAATACATAATACAATGTAATTTAATTAATACATAATAATTAAAGGGTGAAAGCCAGAAAGAATTGAAAAAAAAAATCATTGGATGGAAGTGATTCAGAATGGGACGAATAAAATTGAAAACAGGATAAAAATCAGGCCATTTAAAAGCACGAAATATAACCATTAACTATTATAAAATTAAAATCCTTTTATTTATTAGACCTCATTTTATCGTACGCAGTGAGCAAAAATGTTTTTTATTTTCCACTAGCACGCCAACGTCAGCTTACATTGGAATTTTTGTTGTAAACACAATCATTTAAGTCGCAGTACCTACCTTCTCCAATCCATATTTTGCCCGATGTGCATCTTCATGCTACTTTTATGAAGGACCATA
Organism: Glyphotaelius pellucidus; assembly: GCA_936435175.1. Taxonomy (NCBI): domain Eukaryota; kingdom Metazoa; phylum Arthropoda; class Insecta; order Trichoptera; family Limnephilidae; genus Glyphotaelius; species Glyphotaelius pellucidus. Next base: position 5,250,970 of record OW386558.1, read on the forward strand.
GACAGTTCGGACTAGAAATATAATTAATATGTTTTTGCGCGTTGTACTTTTACTAGTGTTTTGTGGCGTTTTGAAGATGGTTGAACCCAAAAAAAAGGTAAGAGACGTTTGGTTAGAATTTTTCATTTATTTTAGATTTGCAAAATCAATTTCATCATCATCGTGACACTCTATAATCATAAAGGATTTGAAATTATCTTCAAACGTCGAGGTGGATTAACCGAAAATTCAATTAACTAACCACCTCGCTGTTTCCCCGTAGGGGTAGGCAAAGGACGGACCGCCAAACAACTCGGTCTTGGCACACACTCTTTGCCTCATTCACATTCTACATCGTCTCATACATGCTCTTTTATTGTTCTGACATTTGATATGGCCCTATTGAAGAATCGACTTCTTCTATTAAAATTTGGGTCATATATTATTTTTACTTTCTTCGTTCATTCGCTTTACATTTCTTAATCTTACTCATTACGCTTACATTCTTTGCGGATCTTTACATTTCACATCATATATTTATGTATAAAGATATATATGTATTATCAATATCTAATTGCTGATATATATAAAGACATATATGTATCAGCAATTTAAATCATTTGAAATTATCGGTCCTATTTCGAATTGCATCCAATCCAAAATTAAAGATAGCAGACATACAATTACTTTTAAAGCGTATTCAATTTATGTTTGCGTTTCTTCGAAATCGATAGCGTCTTCAATTTACTTTAACATGGTTTTTAATACAAATACAACATATTTATTTTTAGAATTATGTCCGGATTAAATTTTCCCCAAAGGAAAAACTAAACCCCTCCACACAATTTTCCACAAATAATCATCTAGTTAATCCACGCTTTGCAAGCATATAATAAATACAAAACAATACAAGAACAGCATGTTAACCTACCAGAGACCAAATGGTAAAAGAATTCACCGACTCCAGATATTTTCATATCAGAGGGTTCGGCTCGGTAGAACTCCTAACTGGACCGATAAATCCTACTGATCCCTCAATATAAATATTTAAAAATCTTTCATTATCCTTAATGTATTAAAATTGCTTGATTTTTGTATATAAATTCTTCGACCCATCCAATAAGCCTAAATTTTTAATGAGAGTTAAGTATATTGCCAGTAGCCGAAATAACTAAAGGTAATATTTTATAGTCTGAGAATGCCAAATTCTTTTAATCTCATTTCCTAAATCTGTATATTTTTTCAGAAACAGATTTTTGAATATTACAGCAATTTGGAATAGCTACATCAATGATATAAGTTTTTTTTTTAATTTTTTCATGTAAAACTATATCTGGTATGTAATGACTGATTGTTCTGTAGGTTAGTATAGTTTTATCGTAATATATTTTATAAAATTCATTTTCTAAAAATGAATTTGGTTCGTATTCATAATATGGTACTACATCACGGTAGTTAATCAAGTTTTGCTTAGTAACCAAACTTTGGTGAATTATTTTTAAAACAGGATTGTGCCTAAATGTACAATAAATAATAATAAACCCCAGACATTTGGCCTTATTGGTTATTTCATTTATTTGAGGAACAAAAGTTAATTTATTGTCAAAAATAAAACCGAGGTCTTTAATTTGTTCTTTTCTTTTAAGAAAAATGTTTTTGATGCTATAAATAAATTTAATGGAATTTTTTATTGGGGCAAAAGTAATTGTTTGACATTTTTAAATATTGAGAAAGAGTTCATTTAGGGTGCACCACTCTTGCAGCCTCACAAGATTTGATTGTAATATACAACAGTCATTCGGATTAGTTATTTTTTTGTAAATTTTAAGGACATCTGCAAATAATAGAATCATAACTCCATCGAATATGGTGGTTACGTCGTTGATAAATAATGAAAACACTGTGACCAGATGTGACCCCTGTGGAACACCGGTGTATACTTCAAACTGGTGTGAAAAGTGCGAATTGAGTTTAACTGATATTTTTCTTTTACGTAAATAACTTTCAAACCATCTCAAAATATGCCCCGTTATTCCAAATGATCTTTTATTATATTACTATTATTATCTTTCGAGACATCCTTTCTAGAACTTCGAGATTATGGTATATATGTTAACCTCTCCGCGAGTGGGTTTTGTGAGGCTACAACGTGAGGAATGTTTTTTTTTTATTAGTTTTTTTAATATTCTTTTATAAATTATCACGGATTAAATAAAAATTATATTTTGTTTTGTATTAAAACGTCGTCGACATCAATCCACAAAAATAAATAAACATCGAAAAATGTCCATACAAAAAAAACTGCTTCCTTCCTCTGACGACCGCTAAATGACGCAAAAAGAATTTTCAAACGAAAACTGTGAAGTTGGTATTGTAGGTATGTTTCATAACGCTACATTGAATCTCGATGGGTTTGTTCTGTTTCACTTAGAAAAGGCCAGAATTTAAACCTATTGGTGAATTTGCACGGGGTACTAACACAGGCTGATAGTTGCCCGATGGACAGCCGTTGTCAAGGAGACAAAAGTGTGTTGTTTTGGCAGTCTTCCGATCGTAACGCTATTGTCAACATCGTAACATCTTTATCGTGACAAATCGAAACTCGTAAGGTGATAATACCGCCGTATTTCCCTTAACGCTACAAAACTGACCATCGTAATTACCTGTGGTTCATCTAGACGCAGAATAGCTAAATACCGACCACGAGGGACCTCAATCCGGGCAAGATCGCCAAGCTATCGTGAGAACCCTTGTGATTTACCTTTTGCTATTTGATTCGGAAGACATACCATATCGAGATCTACAGGTATAGCTCTTGCATAGAGTGAACATCAGCTTCACTCTAACCCTAATAAGGTGGTGCCACCACGCGCCTGCCTTATTCAAGGTATGTCTTCCAAAACTTTAACAAACTACGCGCAAATTTCAACACAAGCTATTTCAAGTCAAGTGGTTTCATTTAATATGAAAGTATTTGAATAACAGCCGCGGACGAAACGTTTTGTCTATACTCTTCTAAGCGTTTTTTCGCTCCAACGAACCGTTTCGTTCGTACTCGTGGAGAGGTTAATTCTGGAGGAATCATTTATTATCTAGGTTTCAAAAATCACCAAATTTTTCCTTCTGTTAATGTTGATAACACTACCTTTACGAAAATATTTTAATTCATTTGCGTAATTTAATTTGACCTTTTACAGCAAACCTTTGTTATTAGCTACTCATCTGGTGTCAGAATGTGTGAAGACGCACAAAGCCAAGCATTCATGGACACATCTCAAGTTAAGGCTAAAAGAATCAGTGAAACCATCGCCATGCTATACGGGCCATTTGAACACAAGACAGACATGGATGGTATTGTTAAGGTAGTGTAAAAGTTTTTTTTTAGTAACAGCTTTACTAAAAAACAAAACTCTACCCAATTGATAACGCGGTTTTAGTTTTTCAAAACATTTTCTACTTACTAATAAAAATGTATTTGCTGCGATAGAACTAGCATCATTGCATTTTGGTTGAATGGCGCATGCGCGGAATTGCCTGACAAAATGAGTGTTTTGATTTGTGACATTTGATGTCTGATTCATATCAAGTTTTTTATTTGTGATATCTATTATGATGACCAGTTCACCATTATATTAGTATAAATAAATATGTTTACTTATATTTGCGTTACTTTTCGTCAGTTTTAGTTAAGAATTTTCAATTTGGGAGGCGGGAATGGGTACCGCCGCCCCGAGAACCTTTATTGGATAACCAACACCTCTGCCATAGGTCACCTCAAGTGGTTCGCTACGTTTGGTGAGCGAGCCCAAACCGAGCACCCCTTAGCAGGGGTGCTCGGGTTCATGGGGTGAGGTTTGTCTAGGTCTTGGAGGCGGATGACCAAGACACACTGAACCCCAGATTTCTACCCACCCCTAAACCATTTTCCTTCCCAGAAGTCTCCTCCCCTTCCTTTCCTTGAAAAAAAAAAAAACCCTCCACACAGCATCCCCAAAGATGACATAGGCCCTGAGGGAAATAATTTTCCTCGTGGCCTCCTGTGTGGAGTTAATGTAAAAAAGAAAAAAAATTATCCTTAGTCTGTTCTATAAATATAAAAGTTTTTTTTTGTTACCTGCAGTCTACATTCGTTTTCTCCGCCTTTTTAACTCTTAAAAAGACGTAAGACGAATTAATTAATCTATTTTTAATTGAAAAACTTTTTTTGATGTACAAAATGTAATTGACTGAACCGATATATTTAATAATTAATTGTAAATAATAAAATTAGATACATCCTAAGAATTCATAATAAATTTTAAAGCGCCCTTGAGGTGATTTTTCACAAATCAGGCGATGTACAAATTGTCCAGTTATTATTATTAAAAAAATACAATAAATAAATATGATAAAAATATATACAACGCAGAAAATAAAAAAAAAAGTTCGCACCTCGGAAAACCCACGATCCCTGTCTTACTGATACAACGATTCTAACCACTTGGCCATTGAGATCTGATTTTTTATCTTTTATTTTTGATCCAGTCGATTACACCATGTAATCTTCAGACCAAAATTATGTCGCCTGCTTGTGACCTAGACACTCCTAAGTGAGGCCGCACACCAGACATACAATTGTGTTGATAACTGTGGCGCCACATTTGAAACGCGACACATTTAACGCCCCCCTGTATTTGCGCGCAAGCCCGCACATCATGGACACGTTTGTAGCGGGTGCAGTTTGTGGCTAACGTTGGCCGCGCCACATGTATTCAAGATCGAACGCGTTCGTTTTTTGTAGTGCAGTGGCTTGCAAAAATGAAAGACAATATTAAATTTTATGTGGCGTTTATTGCAGAGGTTGAAAAAATCCCATATTATATAACCATGGACTCACTGATTATAGCAATAGATGGATTACAGAAATCATCTGGACCAAAATCGACGAAAGAAACTCTATGACGACGAGAAATTCAATGAAAGGGGTAACTGTAACTCTTGCAAAATTTTGAAATTACCCTAAATTGCAGACTCTTGAATAAACGACAACCCAATAACGTCTTTTTTTTCATTAATTGCCACATCAAGAAATCCGTGTCATCAGATGATGTCGACATTTTGGAGTATAAGCCACAATTGTGCGTCCGGTGCGTGCGTCCGGTGCGTGCGTCCGGTGCGTGCGTCCGGTGCGTGCGTGTACGCGACACACATACTCCAAGCAAAAATGTAGCATGCGCATTGTGGCGACGTAAATGTTGCGTGCATGTAGCGCGTGGCTCCAGTGTGCGGCTTTACTAAGTCTACTGACGTTTTACAGTTATCTTTAAAAAAGTTAATGATTTTTATGTATTTCAGGTTTTATGGCTGATAGAAAAGCACCTTCCGTCAGGTAAAGAAATAATGGCCACCCTGGAAATAGACGACTACTGCGAAGAAATAAGAAAAAGAGATGACCCTGCCAGGCTCCCGGGGCAGTACCTCAGAGCCATTAATTATACCAACTGCCCTGTAAAAGCGGTAAAGTATTTAGAATAGCAATATAGGTCAACAGAACCCATGGCCGTAGGCTTAGGATTATCTTTGTCACTTTTTTTCTTATTAACAACTCTTGCAGTAAGGTGATACCAAAAAAATTTCGCTAAAAGTAAAACTTTATCCATACACAACTGCTAACCTTGTATAAATCGCAAGTGCGCCCTACAGTTGAATTTGGCAGCCACCTCTGGTCTGGAGCTCCAAAATACTTGAAAAATTTCTCGACTCTGTGCAGAAACGAGCGGTCCGTTTGATAGATTCTCCCACCTTAATGAACGGATTGCAAACTTTAGAGCACAGGCGTCGAGTGGGAATGCTATCCATGTTCTACCGGTATTTCAATGGAAGATGCTCTGAGGAACTAGCGTCATTGATCCCTTTGGCACCGGTGCATAGTCGGGAGATACGCCGAACGCGCGCTCAACATAGATATGTACACGGTTCACAGTTGTTACATGAGAACGGGTCGTTTTTTTGACTCGTTCTTGAGTTCAACAGCTTGGCTACGGGACAATTTGCCGGCTTCTTTGTTTCCTCCCTCCGACAACATGGTTCTCTTCAAGACCAATGTTCATTCCTTCCTCTCCTCAAAAAGACCGTCCACACAGCTTCCCAGGCCCTGAGGGAAATTATTTTCCGCAGGGCCTCTTGTGTGGAGTTAACGTGAAAAAAAATACAATCTCAACCAATAGGAGCCCTGAAAAGTGAGCTCATAATCAAAGCAGTCAATGGGCGCAGCCTAACGCTTCGTAGTTAATGTAAGGTAAGGTTTTGTAGCGATCATACAATACTATCCGCCACTCAAAGAACACACGAGAAAGATCTGTAAGCCGCCAAGTACTTGCCAATCACATTTCGCGCAGTACCTACTTATCTACCTACGCCGTACCAGTACGAGGTAGACTCTCCGATGAATAATAATATTGCCACCTCCGCGAAAGTTTCCGCATTACTCGGGCACCCATGAACACGGTGACGAGAACATTCGAGGGTTTTCCCATTTGGCGTCGTGGCCGGATTGCACGAAGTACTAGAACATTACTGATTTCGTCAGCCACGCTATAAAAGTGGGCGAAATCCCGAGCGAGTCAGTCAAGTCACAACTTTCAGTCGAGTCACTACCGAGCGACTCTCGCAAGTGAGAAAACAGATCAGTGCAATTATCAAAAATGTGATCATTCAGTAAATCCAGTGTGATATTCAGGGCAGAAGAACTACGGCAACTCATCGGATCCTCCTGTACACCTTCGAGGTCTTCATCTTCCATATTCAACCACCATCTTGCTGTCCTGCCTCATCGCGCTACGAAATGAGATGGATTTAGCCCGCAACTACAAAGCCCGCCGCGCTTTCTGTTCGGGGTACATCCGACATCTGAATATCGAAGCCCACCGTGCTTCGCTTCAGATCTCATCCTCTACGCCTCACAAGGTACCTGCGTCACGTGTGTGTCCGACCCACTGGGATAGGAATAGTAATTTTGGAGTCAACGTGTCTAAAAGTGAAGAACATTCAAATCCATCCCTTCCACTGCGGTGCAAAGCGATGGGTCAAAAGAGTCTGGCTGGAGAGTTCTGTGCAAGATCTCCCTCAACCAATCTCTTCCGATCCGACCCACCACGCAGTAGGTGGTATACGCTTTGGCCGCCAAGACCTAGATAAACCCCACCCCATGAACCCGGGCACCCTCTGCTTACTCACCAAATAATTCCCCTCAGGGCTTATGTCATCTTTGGGATGCTGCGTGGAGGATCTTTTTAAGGAGATGAAGTTCTGGGAAGGAAAAAGGTATGAAGAGTGGGTAGGAATCTGGGGTTCAGTGTGTCCAGGAGTGACGGTTGTATGTATCTTTCCCACCCACTGCAGCGCAAGGCAATTTTTCGAGAGAGTCCTGCTGAAAAGGTCAAAAGATCTCCCTCAACCAGTCTCTCCCGATCCAGCTTGCCACCAAGATCCGGACAAACTTAATCCCATAAACCCGAACGCCTCACCAACTGTGTGGCAGGCAGGATCGGGAAAGACCGGTTGAGGGAGAATCTCTAGAAACATCGTCTTGCATCTCAGTGGGAGTATTGGATGTCCGTTTCTTCTGGTCACACTGACCCCCAGATTCCTACCCACAACTTGTACCTTTCTTTTTTCCAGAACTTTTTTGGGGGGCGGGTATAGGTACCGCCACCCCGGCTTTATTTTTCATCGTCACATATCTGGCCTGACGACGGACACTGTAACGCTGTCCAAAACGTTCGCAAAAAAAGGAGGTAACGCATCACGGCATAACCCCCCAAAAACAAATAACGAAAAAATAAATTACACAAATCGATTTTTCATTTTCTGAAAAAGATACTCCAGAGAATATCCTCAAAGATGGTGTAGGTTCTGAGAGAAATGGTTTTCTTTATGACCTCCAGCTCAGAGTGAATAGGCATGTACGTACACGCCAGATCGCCTATACGTGCTGTTTTTTATTCAATATCTTTTCATTGCACAAAAAATGCATAATTGATCTTACTACTAGAAATTTACCTTTCCGTCATTTAATGATGAGTGTAGTCATTTTTCCACATCATATATTTTAATAATTAGTTCAATTCAACAGCCCGGCTGTTGAACGAAACGATTTGCCGGCCTCTGTTTCCCCCCTCTTACAACATGGGTCTCACCAACACCCATATTCACTAATTCCTCAAAAAGACCATGTGCACACTAACTTCAAAGACGACGTAGGCCCTGAGGAAACGATTCTCCTCAGGGCCTCCTGTGTGGGGTAATGTAAAAAAATGCACTAAGGTTATTAAGACTTGTTTTATGTGGAAGTCGTAAGGGTGTAAATAAATCAAAAACTTATTATTTTCAGGGTTGGTACTACATCGATAACTTGATAGCCGATACAAAAAATCTGGCGGTGAATTCCTACATGGAGGGCAAATACACCCTTACATTTACATATTACCAAACAGAAAAATCTGGAGAAGGATTTTTAGCAAAAAAAAAGGACACGAGACTTGGTTGCCTGGCGTTCGACTGCGCCATAGAACCTGGCGATTAACTTTCATCTGACGATAAAAACGACAAATACTTGTATGTCTATTAAAAATCTTCATGCTATAATACAATATATTTCTAATCAGCTTCTGTTTTTTATTCTTGGATGTGAGTTGGTTGACCAGGAGGTTTCAGGATTATCAGAGTGGAAAATTACTATTAACACTTCCGTACCGGACCGGGGGAACGCACTTACACTAATGAGAGTTTTATGGTGTATCTAAGTTTTTTTTTTACACCACAGACTCAATAATTTAGTTAATCCTAGAAAAATTATTCGGTTATCGATTTGCATTTAAATAATGTAAATTGCATTACAACTTTTTCAATATAAAATAATTTCTATCGAATTCCAGCGGATTATTTGTCTCGCCAGCCCCCCTTTGTCTCTGTTAGTTCGCCTGGCGTTACCCCGTTCCTATCCTTTCCACTCTGTGCAACAAACTAGTAACGAACGCGGACGCTGTAATCGTCAATTGCCAGTCGATATTCGGAAACAATGAGTCATGGTGGCTATTGGCTCGCCTTCTCTGTTTTCTAAGGAAAAATACGCGTCATGATCTAAATTCATTGGAATATTAATTATGACTTCATTTATCAAACGATTTTGATGACGACCACCGAAATATCATTAAAATATTTTCCTTTAATTATTGCAAAACAAAGTACAAAAAATTTTGTTATTAACACCCTTTAAAAAGCGAAACAAATTGAAGGACCCGCCTGACCCCCCTTCGGATTTTGTGTGTTTATTTTTCTTTCCGGAACGAAAAGGTTAAGGCCATTTTAGACCTTACCGAACGGCGATCAAAGAACTGCAAAAATTGTACAATCTCCACAATCAAAAAACTGAACTTAAATATGTATGCGCTATGATATTTGTGCCTTTAGTTAGTATATTGTGTTTCTATAATTAAATTTATTATTCCAAAATTTAAAAACTCTTTGATTACTTGAATTAATGTAAAATGTAAAAACATTTAAAAGCTCTGTATTTTTAGGGGGTGGTCCGTTTGATAAATTCTTTTATCTTAAAACACGGATTGCAATCTTTAGAGCACAGGCGTCGGGTGGGAGTTCTATCCTTGTTCTACCGGTATTTAAATGGAAGATGCTCCGAGAAACTAGCGTCATTGATCCCCTCGGCACCGGTGCATAGTCGGGAAACACGCCAAATACGTGCCCAGCATTTGTACACGGTTGACATTTGTCACATGAGAACTGGTCGCTTCTTCAACTTGTTCTTGTGTTTCACTGCTCGGCTGTGGAATGATTTGCCGGCCTCTGTGCTTTCTTCTTCCTACAACATGGGTGTCTTTAGGACCAATATTCATTTCTTCTTATCCTCAAAAATACCCTCCACACAGCATCTCAGATGACTTAGGCCCTGAGGGAAATTATTTTCCTCAGAGCCTCCTGTGTGGAGTAAATGTTAAAAAAACTCTTTACTGCTACTACTACTTTACTGACATCTGTTGAGATACCTTAAAACTAAATTTAACCCCCTTTAGTAGTGAGATCTGTTGAAGCTAGTTGTAACTAAACGTTATGAGGTATGGTAATATATATATATATAATAATTTATTAAATAATTAATAAAAAAAAATTAAAATAAAATAATTAATCCAATAACTGATCTCTCCCAATCCAGGCCAAATGACGGTTTGGAGCGACGCACGTGTTACAGACCCTATTCGAAAAAGGGGTAATACTGTGAAGCGAAGTGAAAAGGTATCACAGATGACTAGTTTCCATCCGAAAAGAGATGTTTACAATCATTATTTGAAGTCTAAAAATAAGTTTCATTTCTAACAATTCTATTTCGGCTCATATTTATACTATTCATGGTAAGATGTATAATTTCAAAGGATATTTTCAAAGCTTCCCCTGACATAAAAGGATATGGTTAGATCTTTATCTATGGGAATTGTTTAAATAAAATTATTAACATCAAAGCAGAAATCTTTTCTGCGATGCAATAAAAAATTCGGATATCATGTCGCCTCACTAACTAAATTTTTCATATTTGGAAAGCCGTGAGATCAAGTCTTAAAATCTTTTGTTAAATAGACGAGGTTTTCGGAACTTACATGTTATTTTTTTTGTATCGTAACTACGGTAAAAATATTTACATAATTTAGAATTTTCTTTGAAATATCACTTCAAGGACGCTTTATTAACCCCTCAGACCTCGACCATTTGTGATGGAGGGTCAAAATATTCCCATTAAGCAATAAAATTCAAATAAGTGAAATATTTTTGAACATATCTGGAAACTAAAAAAATTTTCGAAATGTTATAAAATATGCTTACAAAATTTATAAATTGAAAAAAACCTTTTATTATTGAAGTACAAAAATTTTACGTGTAAACATAAAAAAGTTTTAAAAATGGCTCACCTAATGTTTTTTCTAACTTTAGTTAGAAAAAACATTAGGTGAGCCATTCATTAATTTTAATTAGTGATAACAAAAAAAAAGTAAAAATACTTACATATTTTATTAGAAAAATGTATTACAAAAGTTATTGTCACACAACTTTTCTGTTGTTCCATGTAAAAATAATTAAGAAAGAATTAACAAAACCTCATAATTGTTTTTAAATTGCGATCTGAAACTTTGGTTTCGTTAAGATGTCAATTCTTTTGTGTTTTTTATTTTTTTATTTAGCTTTAAGCCTGGTATTTTCTCTTTTAACACCATTTATATCATATTTCTCACTTTGATGGTAAGAGAGACACAACGATTTCTACGAGACCTATATGAGTTATTCCAAAAGGAGAACAAATTAGCCTGAGGGGTTAAGATATTAGTAAACAATCAAATCAATCAGGAGTATATTATATTAGTTCAGTTGTAAGCTTAATTAAACGACCAAATGAATGTTGTTACGATACGCACCTCAGGCATTACGACGTCACAAGCCCAACAGCTGTGGCGCGGGCCGTGTACCTCCTCCTCGCAAGAAAGCACATACCGCACCCTTCTCCGCCATTCCGGCTGTAACCAGCCGGGCTCCCCACTCCCCAGATCCCCGCCGACCGCCGAAAGAAACATCCGTGCCGCTCGAACACGCTCCCTTGGTTCTCGCGAGAAGCCTCGCAATGGCGAACCACTCCAACTAAATTCCCACGGTAAATTACGAGGTCGCAGAGCGTTGGGGCGACCCACGCTGACCATAGCTGCTCCCTCGGGTCTCCTGTCGCCGAACACCTGCTGTGAGTAACCACCATTCCCCTCATGATATTAATGTGTCCCTTCAGTAGAATTCCCGGTTAAACCATCGCATTCCCAGAGAGAGACTTGAGAGAGAGTTTCTCCCGTTAGGAGATACATAAATAGACATTGTGTTGTATTGTGATTTATATAGTGTTTTGCAAGATGATGTAAATGTGAATTCCTGACAATACAAATATGTTTCACCCAACTACCTCTTTCATTTGATTGGGATCACGTGGGCGGGCTTTGGCAAATACCTATGTACCTTGTAAACCTAGTTACCTACGACCCTGAGGAGGTGAGATTTTCCTGCCCGCTGACGACTTGAGCTGGCCGAAAGCGAAAGGTAGGTGGGCCCCTTATGTTTGGGACCGCTAACAATGTATTGAAGTAAAAACATTAATTTCCTTTCCTGCCCGCCGACGACTTGAGCTGGCCGAAAGCGAAAGGTAGGTGGGCCCCTTATGTTTGGGACCGCTAACAATGTATTGAAGTAAAAACATTAATGTATTGAAGTAAAAACGTTTTTCCATTTCTCAGTTCATAGCATCAATTTATTGTTAGTACAGTACAGACCCATTCAGCTGATAATATCTCGGTATCGGCGAATGACCAAGGATTTTTTTAATTGAAAAGAAAGAAAGAGTTAGTTGACCAGGTACTAGTTACCTTTATCCCATTCATTTACCAATCCGGCTTGCAATAAATGGTATTATGGATACCCTTAATTTACCTTTCATATTTAAACGAGATATCTATACATAGCCTTTCATATACGAACAAGAACAAATCGATCCATAATTTTCTCATTTTTAAAAGCAGTATCAAGTATTTAACTGCACAGAATACCCATAGATCCAAGAGCATATATCAATTTGGGAGACGAATTTGGGTTCCGCCGACCCAGAAACCAAGTGATTCGCTACGTTTGGTGTCTTAGCAGGGGTAGCCGGGCTCATGGAGTGAGGTTTATATGGATCTTGGCGGCGGATGCGTCTGCCCCCTTACTGCGTGGTAGGCCGGATCATGAGAGATACTTGTGAAGGGAGACCTTTTGACCTCTCCAGCAGGACTCTCTCGGAACATCGCCTAGTATTGCAGTGGGAGGAATAGATTCGTCCGTCACTCCTGGACACACCGACCCCCGGGTTCCCAACCGCCTCTCTCACTTTTTTCCTTACCAGAACTTCCTTTCCTTCTTTTCCTCAAAAAAACCCTTCACAGAGAATTCCCAAAGATGACGTAGGCTCTAAGGGGAATTGTTTTCCTCAGTCTCCTGTGTGGAGCTAATGAAAAAAAGGCCACAACATCAAATCTGTTCCATTACTGCCTACAATGAAGTTTTATGTTTTTACTGGGAAAGGCAAATGCAAGGGTTAATCAAATAAGAGAAGAGCTAAATTGGTTTCCAATAAAAGAGAAACTGCTGTTTAATGTATCAATTTTCGTGCATAAATTAATGAAAAACCAGATGCCAAAATACTTTAAAGATGAAATTGTTTTTAATAGAGATGTACATAATTACGAAACAAGAAATATAAATAGAGTTAGATTGCCACATATGAAAAAAACAAAATCACAGAACTGCCTAATAATGTACAAAGGACTAAAGATGTATGACTAAAGTGAAGCCCATCTTCAATAGAAAAAGTCCGCTACTTCCCAGAACCAAACTCCTGACTTATTATTTGCTCATTCGACCGGTGCTGACCTATGCTATTCCCGTGTGGAGTAGCATCTCACAATCTGACTTTACAAAACTACAGACACTACAGAATATCTGCATTAAAATCACATACAACACTAGAATCAGAACAAATTTGAAAAGACTACATACGAGAGAAGACATTCCGACCTTATTTGAATACACTCACAGACTGACAGACCGATTTTACAAATCTTTAAGACACAGTAAAAATAAACTCATACAGGAATTCTCCCAGCGACTTTACATTCAAATACGTACACAGACTACCCAAACACATTCTGATGGACCTTGACCACATCTGGCATGAACCAGATTCAGACGCCGACGAGTGAGCGAGCAGTAGGTATTCCCAAACTCCAGACCCTTCCCCCCTAACTTATGTTTATATATCTATGTATATATTTATATAATATCGTATAGTATGTATGTACATGTATGTTTATCCCCTATAGTCCCATAAAGTATATATCTACATAAAAACAGACATACACCCCACACACACACAATGCAAGATATCGTACACCGATATCACTGAATGCCGACCGGGTTCATGTTGACCGCCGGCCGAATCTTCCTGGATGAGGTTTTCATGGTTTCCTCATTCCCGAAGGCAAATTCGGAAGAACTCCAAATAAAAGGACATGACCGCCTCCTTCCCACTCCCAACATAACACAAACACACACGTATGTATTTATGCTTTCCAGCTTGCGGTCGACCAAGAGTAAATGATGAGCAAAAAAGATGCAATTTTAGTATGGTTTTTAGGTAACAATTTTTCCCTACCGATTAAATTCAGGACCTTAAGTCTAATAAACAAGTAAAATTTTTAAATACCCACATGAGGTAAAGATTGCGAGGCGCAAATGACGCCGTTCTATTTGTATAAAGAACATGAACTTTAAATTCAGTAAATTTAAATGATTCACCTCTTCAAGGAATATAAGAATCTAGTAAATAAAAAAAAATTAAAAAATGGATATCATTTGCCATCAGATGCTCATCTGCCCTGATGATGGACACTGTAACGCTGTCCGAAACGTTAGCTAAAGAAGGAGGTAGCGAAACACGGCATAACACCCCAAAAATAAATAACAAAAATACTTTTGGCCGTGAAAACCTAAATACAAGAATGAATGTATTTAAAAAGAAATTTTATGCTTACTGTAAAAATATTTAAATTTATCTAATGAAATTTTAAACTGTGCTTATTAGTTTATATTCTAGTAGTATAAACTAACTCAATAAATAATAAAATAAATAAAAATTTCCAACTCATTCTTGCTGTTTGTAAAAAAAAAATTGTTACCCCTGCATCTAAACACGTAAATGCCTTGTATAATATGTAGTTGGGCGTAATTAAATAAAGATTGATGGAGAAAAAATATTTTTTTCTCACCCCACTCACCTCCCCATTCGAACCCGCGACCTCTCTGGAGGCGAGAAGCTTACCGTTGTGTCACAGAAGTCTTCAAAGATAATGACTGCCTCCCTTAGAAAGGTTACGCTGTATTGAATATAGTAAAATTATATTTTCAAAATGTTAATTAAATTGAAATCACCGAATATTTCATTAATCTTATTTGCATTACTATGACCGCTATTATTTTTGTGAAAACATTATGCGCATTCTGTTTTATATTGACGAAATCTTCAACAATTTCAAAATCACGTCAATGAAACAATTCTAATAAAAAATACTCTTTAAATTCATAAATTGAAGGCATCTATTGTGGAGGAGTGAGGCCCTCAATTGAAATCTGAAGGTTGCGGGATCGAATACCGGCGTGCGCTTACACATTTATTTGATTAATTTATGTTACAATTAATGAATTTAAATTGTATATGGATTATTTGCGGCACGATCCAGAGTGGAATATACTTTCAGTATCACCCTGGTGTAAGACTACCATTCAGAAGTAAAACATTGCTTGAAATGGCTTCATCCGTGTTTAGTGACCAGATCTGAATAGCCAAGTATTTCCCCACCTTCCTCTCCGCATTTCTTCCTCTTCTCACTACCTTTAGACTCACAACACACTCCAATTGGGGATGCCATAGTCTCACTTGCTCGGGAGCAGCTGGGACTCTTGTGAGGTATTATAAAAGAGTTAGTTTTTAAAAATAATTAACATAAAGGATTATGAAGAAATGGGTTACAGCAAAATTTTCGTAGAAATTACTTAAATAGATAATGTCACTTTTCTCAGTACATCTAGGGTTGCAGAACCACGATCCGCCTTTTTTGAATATAAGTAAGCATTTAGAAAATTAAAAAAAAAACGTATTATTCACGTGTTTTTGAGCGAATCGTGTATGAAATGACATTAAGAGCTTGGATTGCGGTAAGTTGAACCAATTCAATTAATCCCATGTTTTATCTCAAACATTATATGAATTTCATCGCATAACTTATATACATACAAATAAAAGTACTTATAAAATTAATTTTACCATTCAAATGATAAAGTTTAACGATCACCGATTCGAAATCGACTTATCTTGACTTTGTACCAATGTTTATCAAATTTATTTTTGCTTTTGATGTCAAATTCACACAAAATTCCCTTGCACACCGTTCCAACGCCAGGCGCATAAATAAACAAAACATTGCATCGTTAACTCCTTAAATTTGTCTAGTATTTAACAATAGGTATGCCAAAATTTGATTTTGTTTGTGCGATTGCGTAACGTCATACACCATCGACAAGGACAAAAGAAACCAACAAAAGGGCTCGACCGTAGATAATATTAACCTTCTTCGGAGCCTACTCATTTCACTAGCCAATATTAAAATCAATTGTTTGAATTTTCAAAATGTTTCCTCAAGACAACAAAGCTACATCTAACAAAGTGCTACCGTAAGAAAATGAGCTTTAAAGTTCCTTTATAGGCTCATTTTCTCAGGACAGCGCTTTGTGAGATGGAAACCCAGTGTCCTGAAAAAATATCGAGCTATAGCAACCTATTTGTATTTGAATTTTAAATTCCTTTTAACTAAAATAAGAACATTTTCAAATGTGACTGTTTTTCCTATGACAATATCGAATTTTGACATTTTTCGATAAAGTTTAAATAAGATAAAATTTTAATTTGATCGATAAAGATCATACCTTTTGTCATAGCACCGGTGCTAACATCTTACATAAAAACGGGCATGATAACAGACTAAACAATTTAGAGGCACTAGAAATTAAAAAAGCTGTAAAAACCAAAAGTCATATACTTAATGATCAATTAGACGGTTCCATGCCAACTGGGAATAATGTCAACTCAACACCTCCTTGAAAAGTCATTAAAATCTATGAAAAAAATAATTCTAAATTAGCCGATAACCCTAACCTAACATAACCTATTTAACCAATTTTTAATATATATTTTTTTATCACTCTAAATACCTTATCTGAGATGGTTCTGAGTTGGTTTCATTCCGACTTGGCTGGTCACCCAATTAGACATATCAAGTAGTCCAATATTAGGTCTGTTTCCAAAAAACCCTTAAATAAAAATTCCCAGTGCTCCTTATCCCATGCCAGTTGATGCTTTGTTTCTCCAGTTTTATTATTGTTACCCATAAGTCACATAATTATCTTTCGGTTTTTTCCATTACTTGTGTACTTATGTTAATGTATTTTATGGCCGTTAATGTGTTATATTTGTATCATGATGTCTCCCTCTATATTTTTGATTATATATAAGCACACACTATGTACTTATTGTTTAGTATTAATTTGTACCCTGAAGATGCTTGATTAAAGCGAAACCGGTCGGTTCATAAATTAATAAATCTCGTGGTTTTAAATAAAAAAGTATTCTATTTTATTAAAAATCAGAGAGTTTTTTGTTGCCTCTTCATAAAATTCAGTTTTATTTTTAGGTATTCGACATTTATTTAAGCATTTGTACTTGTAATAAATAATACTGGGTTAATCTACTGACAATTTGACGTTGAGTTACAATTAATAGGAAAAGACGCTTTATTCTACAATGCAATTAGATCAATTGCAATTATTTCACATATGTCTTTCACAGAAGGATCTTTTCCGTTGGATAACCACTGTAAGTCATTTTTAATCCACAAATAATATATCATTGAATAATAATAATACTTTGTATTACGCCCGAATAAGTTGGTAATATATTGCTTTTTAATTTTTCTGGCCACTTAACCCAGAAAACAATTATTTTTTTCTTGTTTTAGGCATATTACAAACAAATCATAATCAGGTTTGCGTGACTATTCCAACAAACGTGCGCTCCGCGCTAATGTCTGTTTTTTACTGATTTACTGCATCTGTTGTATCTCAAAATATTGTCCAAGGGTGTAGGGGAAGAGAGGTAAGTTAGATGAATGAAAATAAAACCTGTTTTGTGACGTTTAAACTGGATTAGATAAGGTGCTTGTTTACTAACAAAATCTGTAAAATAAACTTTTTTGTAGAACTTTAGGGTCACCTTCTTTTTACACGAGCTCCACACAGGAGGCCCTGAGGAAAATAATTTCCCTCAGGGCGTATGTCATCTTTGAGGATGCTGTGTGGAGGGTTTTTTTAAGGAAAGAAAGGAGAGGAGAGTTCTGGGAAGGAAAAGGGCTTAAGGGGTGGGTAGGAATCTGTGGTTCTAAACAAACCTCTCCCCATTACCCGGGCACCCCTGCTTAATCACCAAACGTAGCGAACCACTTGGGATGAACTATGGCAGAGGTGTTGGTTATCCAATAAAGGTACCCGGGGCGGCGGTACCCATACCCGCCTCCCAAATTCTTACATCACCTTAAGATGATGTAAGAATTAAATGCTTTTTTGTGTACCTTGCAGGGCACCAAGGCACCCGTGGGTAATACAGGACAAGCGAAATTTAAAAAAAGTTTTTTCACTCCGCCCTAATAAACATTTACAATTACTTAATTTAATTTTATATACAAATGAAATCCTCCACACGAGAGATGCCGAAGAAGATCATTATCTCTATTGATTACAAAAATGGATGATAATTAATGGTTATTTATCATTATTATTATTGGTTGCCAAGTTATTAAAAGTGTGCCATGCTTGCATTCATAATAGAAAAACAACTACTCAAAATCACGCAATAAAAACAAACTCAGTAATAACCGTTAATACAATATTTATCGAGTTATTTCATAATAATGGGTAGCATGCGATTTCTCGTTCTCTTAGAACGTTTGTTCACATGTTAATTTAAATTACATACCATATTACACAGGGGTTTTAAAATAATGGCGTTAAACATATCTTCTTAACTTTAATAGAGATAAAAAAAAGTAACGACATATTTCGTGCCTAAATTTTTCTTTTTAATATTTTTTCGTATAACACTAGAAAGACCGGCTACTGTTCCATACCTATAAAGACCACGGCCGTCAATTTGACGGCTGATCACTTTTTTTCTAATTGACAGGCGGATATGGGTACCGCCGCCCCGGGAATCATTTATTGGATAACCAACACCTCTGCCACAAGACACTCCACGTGGTTCGCTACGTTTGATGACTTAGCAGGGGTGTCCGGGTTCATTGGGGTAGGTTTGTATGGCCTAGGTGGCGAATACGTTTGCCCACCTACTGCGTAGCGGACCGGGTCGGGAGACGCTTGTTGAGGGAGACCTAATCTGGACCTCTCCAGCAGAATCTCTCTCGACCCGTCGCCTTGCACCGCAGTAGGAGGGATGGATTCATGCGTTCGTCACTCCGGATACATTTACCAATTTTTCCTATTCACCCCTCGCACTTTTTTCCTTCCTAGAACTTCCTCTCCTTCCTTTCTCTGAAAACACCAATGCACACATCCCCAAAGATGACATAGGCCCTGAGGGTTTATTTTTCTTCAGGACTTCCTGGGAAAAAAAAAACATGTGAGTGCAAAATGCTCTAATTTTGGTACAAGCCTGTGTTATGTTTGTACAATTTCGATTTATATTACTTTTTTTTATAAAATCGAGTGCACTCTCCGCAAACGGGTTTCTTACAATTATCACATGTGCATTTATTTGTTTTTTCTTACATTCTTTTATTAATTTAGCACTGTCGTCTTTCAGAAGTTTCATTTTCCGGTTGCGTTCCTTTTTCATTTACGTAAACTCCACAAAAAAGCCTTCAGGGCAACTCCACAAAAAATTATTCCACTCAGGGCATTTGTCATCTTTGGAGATGCTGTGTGGAGGGTACCTAAAGGGAAAGGAAGAAGAATAAAATCTGGGAAGGAAATGAGATATGAGGGGTGGGTAGGAAACTGGGAGTGCTCAAGAGTGGCGGACGTATGAATCCATCCCCACCACTGCGGTGCAAGGCTATGTTCCGATAGCCCTGCTAGTGAAGTAAAAAAATCATCTCTTGTGAACTGGTCTGCCACGCAGTTGTTTCGCAGACGCATCTGCCGCAAAGATCCGGTTAAACCTAACCTTACGAACCCGGGCGCCTCTGCTAAGTCACGAAACATAGCGAACCTCTTGGGGTGACCTATGGCGGACGTGTTAGCTATCCAATAAATGATTCTGTCAGATCTTCAGGAGCTAATGCAACAGGATCAGCTCTGTTATTTGTATACACTATCCTTCTTCAACAAGTCATAAAATAAATTTGGGCGAGAAATATATTTTTTTGGTCTTTTTATAAATTATGTGACAGTGACCAATTAACATGCAGATCGAGTTCGAATGATACGCGATACCAAAAGAAAGAGACACACATATTAGTACTATCATAAACGAGGAGGAATGGGTATGTTGTAAACTTGGGTAAAGAAGGTTGTAAACAAACCCAGCCTTACGGCCCAATCAGTCACATTGACGGCGGCGGTCTTTGTAGGTATAATTCAATATATCTCAAAAAATATAAAAGACACGTACCTGTTTTTTTCACCATAGTTGTAAAACCATAAATCATGAAATGTGAAAAAATATCATAACAATAAAACAATTATTAAGCATTGTATCTTCAAATTACTTCGGGCTGACGTCAAAATGACTGCTCCGGTCTTTCTAGTGTTAACATAATAAAATTCAATTAAACTTTTACCATACCAAAATTCAATTTTTTTTACCACCTCATTCAAACGAGATGGTTTATTTTTAAAAAAATCATGTGTTTCTAAGCAGCTTGCATTTATTTTATTTTCATGTAAAATCATATAAAAAGGTGAATTATTATATTATCTATTAGAGCGGGTTCACACACAGGTATAAAAAATTTAGCTTGGCCTATTCCCATTGGGAATATATGGCGAGTGATATGCTGAAATAGGCCAAGCAACGTCTTTTATAGCTGTGTGTGAACACGTTTTTATGCTTACATCAGTCTTGCATTCCTTCCCGATCTCCACAATTTTAACACAGTCATACCTATAATATTCTTATACGAGTATAGTTTTACAACACTTTTATAAAGCATTAAAAAAAAGACGGCCGGCGTAGTCCAGCGGTAAGGCTCTTGACCCGCATTCCGAGGTCGCAGGATCGAATTCCGGCGTGACAAATAAATTTTATTTGATTAATTTGTGTTATTTCACAATTTATTCATTTAAAATATATTGTATATTTGCGGCACGTTCCATAGTAGAAGATACTATCAGTATCGCCCTGGTGTAAGACCACCATTCAAAATTGCTTGAAACGTTGCCTGAAATGGCTTTAGCCGTGTTTGGTGACCAGATCTGAATAGCCAAGTACTTCCTACCTTCTTCTCCATCTCCTTCCCCTCCTCACTACCTTCAGCCTCACAACATTCCCCAAATGGGGATGCCATAGTCTCACTGGCTCCAGACGGGAGCAGTTGGGAGTCTTGTGCGGTTTTCATATAAAAAAAATATAAAAATTAAATCTACATCCTTCCTTCCCCCTCCAGTTCCTGAAATTCAGTTCCTACACTTCTTCGAGGCAAAATCGGGGAGCCGGCTAAAGGGCGCGGACTTCGGGTTCCATCAGCGGTTGGGCCGATAGCCATGCACATTGTCATTGGGACTGCCGGGTGGTTTGTGGAAACCTACTCCGACTATTTTATCCGTTTTACTTTCTCTCTGTTATAATTGTAAATACTTGCATTATATTATTACTGTTATTTTTTTTTTAATTTCTCGTATTCCAGGATTCGTCAACCGGGTGCAGCTCTTTTTTTTCTTTTTATTTTTACTAATATCTTTATATATTTTATATAGGATTTCAGAAGAATTATTCCACGGGCTGCCACTTTTATTTATTTTTTTTTGTATTATGTTAATGTAAGTACTTGCATACTGCTTAATAACTCCGTATGCATGAACATTGGAGGGTCTAGAGTCGAACAAATAAATGTAGCTTCGTTCAATAAAAAAGTAGAGTCTTGACGTGTGCGGTGAAGGAGAAAACCATATGTTTCCTTATAACGCCGTGGGAAAGTGGTGGGGTCCCCTCCAAGTTCCTAAAATTGTATAATTAAAGTAAAAAATTTTGTTTTTGGTTACACCGCAATCAAAAATATGTGTTTGCTTTGAAGCAGCAGGCTCAAATGGTCATGTCGTCAATGTCATGACATGTTAATGCACCGCGTTTTCAGTCAAGAATTTCTAAAAACACAACAATTTTTTCTCTTCAGAACAATTAAAGCTATACTCGTTACATTGTCATTTCGATGGAAGGTCTTCCCTGTACACTGAACATACAGTGTACAGGGAAGGAACATACAGTGTACAGGACCCCACCACTTTCCCACGGCGTTATAAGGAAACATATGGTGTACATACAGTGGCATATAGCCAAATGCAGATGCTTATTTTTGTTGCGCTTTCCAGTAACACGCGATTTTTACGTCCGAACTTGTTGGAGACTAATTTTGTAGGAAATTTCGTTAGTCAATATTAATCAATGGTGACGGTTTTTTTTATTGAGATCGATTATCGAACAGTTTATCATGAATAATGAGATGCAATAACAGCTCAGATATTGCACAAAACTCAGTACATTACCTCCTCCGGTACCGGAGAGTCAACTCAGCACCTGGATGGCTTTCCGGTCTCTCTATTTCGTCTCTCTTTCAACATATTTTTCTTCACGACCCAGAGGGGCGATTCCGAGTCTTCTTAAGGATAAAGAATTTTTGACCAAAATATTGGAACTGGAATCGCAATTAGCGAAAAGATCGTTAATTTTTAGGTTGGTCAATTCTGCTGTTGTATGAAAGAACTTTATTCGGAGTTAATAATTTTAAGGTTCAGGACAACACCTTATTCTTAAGTAGTAATCTTTTCGCAACTAAACCAAACTATATATTAATATATCACAAAACTACTCAACAGGAGGCTTGTCGCTGATCAGATGCTTCTGTACAAAATTAACTCAAAAGTTGACTGCCCGGATTTGCTAAACAAAATAAATTTCCACACGTCCATTCGATATAGTAGACAAAATACCCTTTTCTATATTGATAGATGCAACACCAATTCCAACCAAAATGAATTTATACAAAGGACATGTAACTACTTCAACAAATTTGCAAATATAGACACACGTGATGACGTATTTACTGCTAGTTACTGTCGCTACAGAACTTCACTGTATAACATTCTAGGTGCGAAAAACACATGAATTAATTGTATCTAATATTTTTATATTACTTGCGTGGCAACTTTCCATTATCCCTCTCCTCCCCTTACCCTTCCCAACCCAAATCCCTATTTTGCAGTCTATTTCAGTTATAATCACACTTATTTTAATGTTGTGTATTAGTTTACCATTTGTTGAATTCACATTTGTACTCTTATTATTTTTTTAAATATTCTAGTTTATATTCAGTTAGTCTTGTTTCTAAATACCTATCTGTGAACATTAATAATTGGTCTGTTTTTTTATCATCCTCTTATGTTTATTGTATTACTAAGACTGTTAATGTTCCTTAAATAAATAAATAAGTAAATATAAAATGTAATGATGTTATCGAGTATCTCTTGTTGTAATTATAGATATGAAATTCCTGTTATTGTAAAATATACTATTTAATTGATAAATGGGTTAATAATATATTTTCAATTTGGGAATGGATGTGGGTATCACCGTCCCGAGAACAATTTAATTGACAACCAACACCTCTGTCATAGGTCACCCCAAGTAGTTTGCTACGTTTAGTGACTTAGCAGGGGTGCATTAGGTGAGGTTTTTACATTACTCCACAAAGGAGGCTGAGGAAATAATTTCCCTCAGGACCTATGTCATTTTTAGGAATGCTGTGTGGAGGGTCTTTTCAGGAAAGTAACGTGAGGAAGTTCTGGGAAGGAAAAGGGTATTAGAGGTCGGTAGGAATCTGGGGGTCAGTGTATCTAGGAAAAAAAGACATGAATCCATCCCTCCTACTGTTGTGAAAAGCTACGCTCAGGAGTCAAAGGGACTCCCTCAACCATTTTTTATCGATCCGGCCAACACATCGGCCGCTAAGACCTTGAACAATCTCACCCCATGAACCCGGGAACCCTTGCTAAGTCACCAAATGTAGCCAACCACTTGGAGTGACCTATGGCAGAGGTGTTGGTTATCCAATAAATGGTTTTCGGGCGACAGTACCCAGCCAATTCAACCCATTCAAAAGGTCTCCTTCAACCAGTCGTGAGAGACTGGTTAAGGGAGCCTTTTGAACTTTCCAGCAAGACTTTCTCGGATTTTTTTCTTGAGCCGCAGTGGGAGGGATGGATTCGTACCAGAAAAGAAATAAAACGCCAAAATTTGAACATGCTTCGACACACGTTTATAAAATAAAATCAAAATCTTCAATTTTCTTCGACAGACATATCATAGTAAAAGCATCCCAAAAATTTATCGTTGGTTATACCAGCATTCAATGCAGAACCAATGGATTCATAAGTTAAAAAGGTGATCGTCAAGGTATACACTCCCACCAGGGCGGCGTTTATGGGAATATCTTTGGTGTTTCCTACCATGTTGTCGATATAATATTCACCCTAGAAAGAATGAAACAACACACGGTAAAAAATCAAAATATTCAACAATTAACATATCGTTTATATTTGTGCTGTACTGTATGTAAAACATATATTCAAAATAAATAATAAACTTAGTTTTTACCACTTATTGTTTAAAAAACCAACACGTTTCGTGAGCTAAGCTCACTTCTTCAAGGTTTACTAACTAATTATTAGTTTGTAAACCCTGTGAGCTTAGCTAACGAAACATGTTGGTTTTTAAAACAATAAAAGTGGTAAAAACAAAGTTATTTTTATTTATTTTGAATTAAAATGGTACCACAAAATAAGTTTGCTGTTTGAAGAAGTAGTAATTATATTTTTGATACCAAATACTCTTAGTACATATCACCTCCCACTTATGAATTGCAAGTTTTGCCCGATTTATGAGACCAACATATATCATTTTTATAATACTGTAAAAACTAGGCGGCTGGACCCCAATCTGCACTTCGGTTCGGTAAATATTTTGTAATGAACAACTCGGAAATCTTTTTGGTAATGAATAATATTTATTGTCAGTCATTTTTTATATCACAATATTAACGCACTTGTTCCAAGTTTTATGTAAACATGTAATTGTTTTTGTCGCTGCACGTGCAAAGGATGACTAATTTGTTTACTGTTTTCCAACAGGTGTTAAAAAATAATACTTGTTGCTAAGTGCTGTTAAAAGCAATTATTGCTAAGTGCTTTTAAAAGCAATTAGTTGCAAAGTGCTTTTAAAAGCAGTGAGTTGCTAAGTGCTTTTAAAAACAATAAATTGTGAAGTGTTTTTGCATTTACTGAATAAAAAAATGGTCGATACAATTTTAATTGCACTTGCGTCACAAGTGCAGTCCTGTAACAATAATATTATTAAAGGAACACATGCAAATCGTCTTTACATCGGCTTCCCAGGTTTTGCCGATTGCAAGAATATAGTCAATAATATTAAACGTTGCTAGGTCCCTTTTTTCAAGTAAACAACATCTGGCAGGTGTTCACTGAAAACAAGAATCGTCACGTACACCCGACCTGAAATGACTTTTGTAACTCGTCATGATTAGCAAGAAATAAAAGAAAAATCCAAAAAAAAAATATTTCTTCAAACATGTCATAATTTCGATTAACTAAGATGAAGTACGTTTTCTGAAAAATTAACTGCGTAATTTAATGCGAAAAAAATTCAATTTCAGTGAACTTTTAATAGAAAAAATTGGATCCATATAAGTGTGATTTTTTTTTATTGGCACTTACTGCTTCGATCGGACATTCCGGTGGATAGTTGATAGCCCGCAAATACTGTCCGACCATCGTCGGTTGTTCCTTGTTTTTTATTTCGGCACAGAAGTCTTCAAGTTCAAACGAAGCCATTTCTTGCTTTGTCCCAAGGGGTGTTAATTTTTCGAGAACGCATCGCAGCTAAATCATCCAAATAAAGACATAGTTTTAGATAAAATAAATTTCTCAGCTTAATGTTTCCAATACTGAATTCAAAAACTTCCATGGGATTCCAAAATGACAGATCAGCGTTAGGCACTGGATAAATATTTCAGTTATTCTGGTGATATTTTTTGATACCCAAGATAACTCTGATGTAGAGAGAAAAAAGTAAGACATGGGTAACCTCATTTCCGTTTATTGTGGGAGCTGTACAATGTTGTTCTTCTGGGAAGCTTGTACAATAAAGAGGATGAATTAACAACAAACACACGCTTTTATGAATTACTCATGCTGTCTCATTCATACACACATGTCTCTTTTCACCTTAAGACGTGCGTTCACTGCAGTTTTTCTCCGTTTAAATTGATTTTTTGTTTTAATTTTTGGCTTCCAAGGTAAACTTTCAATAGTGTCTTCTCAAAAGTCTATAGAAATAATATCTGGTTTGCCCAAGATTTCAACTTAGGTCCACTATTGTTCAACATTTATTCAAACGACAATGGATCATTTTAAATTTTTTAAATGTGTTTTTTTTACTAACTTATTATACTCAATAACATTATTATTCATTTTATACAAAAAGTTTAAGTTCAGTTCTGCTACGTAATTATTATTACTGCTGACACTAGTTTCACCTACAAAAGACATTATCAGACTGTGAATATGCCATTAAAGAAGAAGATAACACTAATAATCTAATCGAAAATATGAAAGAGAACAGGACACAGAAAAATAAAACGATAACGGTCGCAACAGGGAATCGGCCTCAGAACCTCTCGTCTTACAGGGACGAACACCTCTACCAATTCGGCTATTGGCACCTCTAATCAAACCGTCGTATTTTTCTTTTGCAAAACCGATCTTCTCTCCCTAATTATTTTTAAAATACCTTTTATACATACACGCCATTCAATACATTCCACACGCTTAATTCCAAAACGAATGCAGTAACTGAATCGCCATTATACCGTGCTCTTCATACATTCATTAATTTTAGCCTCAACGCTTAATTTAACGTGTTCTTACATTCACTGACCAAATTTAAAAGGAGCATCATAAACTGTTCAGTGCGTATACATGACTGTTACGCAAATAATATATTAAGCACCGAAAACAATTATAAAAATCTGCCAAATAATTAACTGTAATAAAAAACAACAAACAAAAACGTTCAATCAACAAAATCAAGACGAAAATGACTGAAAATAAATGCAAAGAAAACCCAATAAAGCGCATATTCAACACCTTTTTGGTCAAAGTTGGACAAAACCTTGCAAATAAATTTACTTAACAAAAACAATCGATGATTGTGTAGAATATTTAAACTCACTGTCCCAATTGAAAATTATCAAAAAATTTGATATTTTAAACATAATAAAAAAACATGAAGGGAGGGTTGTCACCATGTTACGACAATATAACAGCAAACATGTTAAAATCTTTTAAAAACCGCGCGATAAAACTTAACTCACATAATTTATTTAAGTCTAAAAAAAGGAATATTTCTATAAAATTATAAAAAAAAAACAATTATCTCGCCTATATTCAAAAGTGGAAAAACCCGAAAAGTAACTAACCAGCCACCAATTTCCCTCATTCCAAATATTGGCAAAATATTTGAAAAAATCGTGAAATCTCAACTTATGGAAATCATTGAAATAACAAAATAATTGACAATAACGAATACAAATTCCGTTAAGCGTACAGCACAAAATGCGTCACGACAAATTATATCACATCATGCATACCTTAAAACCTAGATTTTAATAAAAAATGTGTAGGTATTTTTATAGATTTAAGAAAAGCGTTTGACAGCGTATCTCGCATAAAACTTATGAAAAAATTAGATTATTTGAACATTAAGATAAATGCAGCAAATTGGATAAAAATATTCTAACAAAATGCCTTCAACATGTCAAAATAAATAACGTATGTAGTGACGAAGAGACATCCAAATATGGAATCCTACAAGGAACTATGATGGGTAAAATATTATTCATATTATACGTAAACGGGATATTCTCTCAGTCGCTTCAAAATAATATAACCTCTTACGCTGACGATACAGTACTTACTGAAAGTAGTAATACGATGGAAGTAATAAAAGAAAAAGCAACAGAAGACATAAATATACTTAAATACTGGTTTGATATAAAACTGCTATCTCTAAACAGTTATAAAAATTCACGGTAAACCATTTGCAATAAAATCAAATGACCACGTTCACAATCCACGTTCCTCAAAATTTTGATAAAATTATACTTGATAATTTTAAAGATCATAAAAAAATAACCGAAGAATAAACTGTTCCACATTAAAAATATCGAATAAAATTAAATACTAAGGAAAAACAACAGAAAAATCAAATCAACCACACCGTTAAAAAATAATGAAATTTATTTCTATATTTTTAAGAATCCGAAATTTTCTGTGATTAGAAAATTAAACATCAGTCTCCCAAGCTTTGGTTGTACAGTACAATCAAATCTCCAATACGCTGAAGTAAACAAATCTACTTCTTTTTGAAATTGTGCAACATCTAATTATAAAAATAGTCTTGATAAAACTAAAAGATTATCCAACACTTGAAGAATTTAATACGTTAAAACTTAATGATCTAGTCCGACCAAACATAATAATTTAAATAATTACAGAAAAACAAAATCATAGCTTTTTTACCGAAAGTCTTACTCGTCAAAAATATTTATCACCAACACAAAAATATTTTTTTATTTTTTTATTTAGAATACATATAAACTAGAATATAAACTAGAATATTTAAAAAAATAATAAGAGTACAAATGTGAATTCAACAAATGGTAAACTAATACACAACATTAAAATAAGTGTGACTATAACTGAAATAGACTGCAAAATAAGGATTTGGGTTGGGAAGGGTAAGGGGAGGAGAGGGATAAGGGAAAGTTGCCAAGTAATATAAAAATATTAGACACAATTAATTTATGTGTTATTCG
Source organism: Glyphotaelius pellucidus (assembly GCA_936435175.1). Taxonomy (NCBI): domain Eukaryota; kingdom Metazoa; phylum Arthropoda; class Insecta; order Trichoptera; family Limnephilidae; genus Glyphotaelius; species Glyphotaelius pellucidus. Next base: position 5,279,793 of record OW386558.1, read on the forward strand.
CACCTAAAATGTTATACAGTGAAGTTCTGTAGCGACAGTAACTAACAGTAAATACGTCAGCACGTGTGTCTATATTTGCAAATTTGTTGTTATGGTAGTTACATGTCCTTTGTATAAATTCATTTTGATTGGAATTGGTGTTGCATCTATCAATATAGAAAAGGGTATTTTGTCTACTATATCGAATGGACGTGTGGAAATTTATTTTGTTTAGCAAATCCGGGCAGTCAACGTTTGAGTTAATAATTTTGTACAGGAGCATCTGATCAGCGACAAGCCTCCTGTTGAATAGTTTTGTGATTCGAAAATGTTTCTCGATTTCGTCGTAAGAATAATACGCACATCATCCGGTAAACACTTAAAATGCATACCTCAAATAAGACATTCATTGTTTTATCACCGTAAATAATGTTTTATTTGTATTTATAATATAAAATAAAAATAAAAAAATAATAGGGTCACGAACCCTGACTAAGTTCTCCAAATTCTTTTTCAACTCGAACTTCCCCTCCAACACCACATCTGTCTCGTTGTATCGAATAGCTTTCAGACGCGATGTGTCAACGAAGGCCTGGCTATCAGCATCGGGGCAGACGGTCACACCAGATTTGTAGTTGATTATAAATTTTTTCTGTAAAAAATAATTTCGGGAGTGTCTTACTCAGCAATCCATGAGCGTCAACACCATTTTATATTGAATGTTAACTTCATAGCGTCGCACACTGGGAAATTCTATATGAAGGTTTTTATAAAAAAAAATTTCGAAAGTTTTCGTTTAAAAAAAAAACAAAGAAAACAAAACAAAGAAAAAAAGAAAGAAAACAAAGCCAAAGAGGTTTTTGCTACATTTTATTAAAGAAGAAAATGCATGAGTTTTGTTGACACCAATTTATTGTTAATTTCCATTTTAACTATTAATTTGTTTAAAAATAATTGCGAATGAAACTTACGTTCTTTTTAGCTTCTCCATAATAAAGGGAAATGCAATTGATTAAAAAAAAGAAGATAGCGGCTTTCGTACAATACTCCATTTTTAACGCACCTAACATTTAACTAGCCGTCGAGACTGTTAAACTGAATATGAATGTTTGTTCAAATGAATCAGATACTTTGCAATGTGACATTTTAATTTTAAAATAAAACAATAAAATAAAAGTGGTGTCACTTTGCAACGTGACATTATAATTTTAAAATAAGACAATAAAATAAAACAAGTTATTGTTTTATTTTATAATTGAGTATGAATGATACGATTGACCAACGAAAAGATAGTTTTCATGTTAAAAATTATCGTGTTTTATGCGTATCCACACAGGGTGTTGTTAATTATTTTTTCTTGGTAGTGTTTCTGTTGACATTTGTTTTATTTGGCAACCTCACAGATTTCTGTAATAAATAAAAACACAAAATTTATATTTCAATTTTTGAACACGAAGCATATTAAATAATAAAGTGGTTTTTATTCAGGTGGGCAATATGCCTATTGAAATGAAATTTTTAGAATTTTAATAGTATTGACGAATACAGCCCTTTCAGACCTGAATAAAAATAGGCAGTGATAGAAAATTGTTACATAAAGCAATCATAATATGGTGCTTTTTAGGGTTTCTTTTTCAAACAAAGGCAACATTGGAGAGATATTTCGGGTTTGGTCCAGAGGTCCGCTTTGTTCGCCTCTTGAAATCATAGACATAGAGAGCCCGTCTACGTTTTTGACGGTCGACTATTATTTATTTTTAACAAATGTAATCGGGGTTCTTTCGTTATTTTTTTTACTCAAAAGCATGGCGTGAAACCATAAGTGAATTGAAACAATAATTATTTGTGTTACAAAACTCGTTGCCGAGTGTTTTCTCTCGACCAAAATCATCCTAGACCACTCCTCGTCGCAATCGGTCAAGAGCAGTGTATGGTTAGCTTAGCTTGTTTTTACTCAATTGGCCGCCCATATAAATTTACCGTTTCAACATTTTCGATGCATTATACCAATTATTAGTAGAGTTAATTAAGCTTGTGTCGCTCTCCATACAGAGAAAAAATTACATTATTTTAAAATGCTTGGAGACTTGAGCTATTCGAAAACGTAAAACTAAATGAAATTGGTTTTCAGTATTGGCTCGCTAAAATGGCCTGAAGTTATGAAAAAAAAAAGTATTTCGTGATTTGTGAAAAAAATATAACAAGGGGTCCATATTTTATATTTTGTAGCAAACTTAATTTTTATTCCATAACTGCAATACATAAAAGGCAAAAAAAAATTTTTTTTGAAGAATATGTGATGTTTTTTAAAAATATAGTGGGTAAATAACACTTTCTGCATAAAAATCAGTATTCTTACTTGTATTTTATAAAATAGATATTTTTACATTTTTGTCACCTTTTCGCAGTTTTAATAACAAACAAACGTTAAAAGGTAAATTATTGAAAAAAAAAATAATTAGCATAATTTAAAAATACCTGTCTTAGGTTTTTTTCTGATTTTTAATGCATTTTAGCGAGCCAATGACCATTTTTTTTAAATAAATTTAAATGCAGTTCTCATTTTTATTTGTAAGACGCATTTTCAAACTGTATGAAAATGGTCTTGAAAACCGAAACAGCTGTAAAAAAACTAAAATACTTACTAAAATACTTGCGAAACTTGATAATAAAACTATCAAATTATATTTTAATTAAATATATTAAAAACTTACAGTAAAAAGTAAATATTTTATACAAAACATATTATCACTTATAACTTAATTAAGAATCGTAGCTCCGTTATCAGGCACAAGAACTCCTCTTCTCTGATAAGGTATACATGACCAAAAACGACCTTTTTTATAATATTTTGTAAAATAATATGTACACATGCATTTTAAAAAAAAATAAAATAAAAAAAATACAAGTTAGCTTACCTGGACATTTCGAATTATTTTAACTAAAAATAGTTTTTTGTTTGGTGGAACCGCGCTTTGAAAATCAGAGTTAAATTAAACCGACGTTATGATCGGGTTTGTACAATATCTAAACAGCACATCTCGTATATTCCGAAGGCAATGAGAAGCAGTATTTCTTTCATTTTTTCAAATGATCGCATTACAGGAAGAGGGATATCTAACTTTTAATAATGCTGGGACAATCTCTGATTGGACAATCTTTATCTGCTGTTGTAATAATGACAAATGATGTTTTGGGACTAAATTGGTCTCCTGTGATTAAACCGGTTAAAATCAATGATGACAGAATATTTTTTTACATAGGTTTATTACTGAATAGTTAATCAATAATAACAAAATGTAAAAATAGCTTATGTACCACACAAAACTCTTATTCGGTTAAATTACATTACCCCCTCCGGAGCCGGAGGGCTGACTCAGCTGCTCAGCTGTGGGATGGTTTACCGGTCTCTCTGTTTCTTCTCTCCGACATGTTTTTTTCACAACCCAGAGAGAGGAGCGATTCTGGTTCTACTTAAAGATAAGGAATTATTGTCCTAAACCTTACATTTAAGAACTTTTTCGGTGTCATCCGAAAAAACTAAAGTCGCAGTCAACGAAAAGAAAAAATTATTAACACTTAAAAAAAAAATTCGGCTTAAAAAAAATTACTGTTATACGAAAGAAATTGAATCGCAGTTAACGTAAATGTAACCTCTACCAACACACACGCACCCAAAAATGTTTTTTACTTTTCAAACTCGTACTTTTTTACTTACTATTAAAAAAATGTTTATTTTGACTTACTCGTAAGTATGTTATATATTATCAATTTTATTTACTTATATTTATTGACTTACTATTACATAACTGTGTATTATTTATTTTTTATTACTCACCGGTTTTTACCTATCTTTATTTTTATTTACTTTTTTTTTTCATATTAATTTATTATTCTTACTATCCCTTTTACCACTGTCGGTATGGTCACCCTGTAAATGCATCTGATTATCCGATAAGCCACCACAGGTACCTTGTACCTTGTACCTTGTTTACAGTATAGCGTTATTGTTGCCAAACATAAACGTACTGTCCAACTGCAATTAATGTTTGAATAAATGTATACATTGTTAGCGAAAAAAATTATGTATTTATAATTAAATTAAACATACTAAATGCGGATTTCATTTTTTTTAAATTATACTGACTAAATATTTTCCGTTACGGCGTACACACTCACGAAATATTTTGATAGTATTCCGAGCAACTTTTTCAAACAGAGATCGGGAAATAGCGCTCACTTCTCGCACGATATTTTCTTTTAATTCTGATATGTCCTGTGGACTGCTATTGTACCCTTTAGTTTTAAGATACGCCCACGGAGAAAATAGTCCATGAGAGTGAGATCCGGCGATCTAGCTGGCCACACGAAGTCACCATTTCGACTCATCGGTATTTTAGGGAACTGTTCGCGGAGGAAGCTCATGGTGGCTCTCGCCGTGTGAGGTGTGGCGCCATCTTGTTGAAACCATATGTGAACCATCATGTAAGCTATACAAATTGTGATCTTGAAGTTTTGGCATAAAATAATTGCTTATCATGAGGCGGTAACAATCGCCATCTACAGTTATGTTTGCTCCACGAGAATTTTCGAAGAAAAATGGTCCAATTATTCCATTCGTGGATAGATAAGCTCAGTCTGTTACTATTGGGCTTTGCAGAGCCTGTTGGTTCTTTAATTGAGGTTTTTGTCCTTTTGGCGCCCAAAAGCGGCAGTCTCGCTTGTTGACATAACCATTTAAATCGTCGTCATAACCATTTAATTCGTCGTTGAACCACAGTTGTGTTAACAGTTCGGAGACGTTGACTTTAAAACACGCTTCTACTGCAAACGCTCGATGCTCACTAGTCCACAGCGACATCGTGATCAAACAATCCGTACGAATGCCGAGCAGAACCATACCTCCTTCCCGGGAACACCGCCCCGGGAACAATTTAATGGATAAGCAACACCTCTGCCATAGGTCACCCCAAGTGGTTTGCTACATTTGGTGACTTAGCAGGGGTGCATAAGGTGAGATTTTTTCGGGTCTTGGAGGCGGATGCAACTTTTTTAACATTACTCCACAAAGGAGGCTCTGAGGAAAATAATTTCCCTCAGGACCTATGTCATCTTTAGAAATGCTGTGTGGAGGGTCTTTTTGGGAAAGAAAGGAGAGGTATTAGGGGTGGGTAAGAATCGAGGAGTCAGTGTATCCAGGAGTGATAGACGTACGAATCCATCCCACCCACCGCGGTGCAAGGCAATGCTCCCAGAGAATACGGCTGGAGGAGTCAAGGACTCCTTAAACCATTTTTTCTCGATCCGGCCCGTCACGCAGCAGGTGTGCAAATACATCAGCCGCTAAAACCTCGATAAACCTCACCACATGAACCCGGGCACCTCTGCTAAGTCACCAAATGTAGCGAACCACTTGGGATGACCTACGGCCAAGGTGTCGGTTATTCAATAAATAGTTCCCGGGGCGGCGGTACCCATACCCACCTCCCAAATTGATCTGTGATCTGTGATTGTCTGTGTTGTGATTGTTGCACCAACAAGCCATTCAAAAGATCTCCCTCAACCAGTCGTGAGACTGGTTGAGAGAGCCTTTTTGAATTCTCTAGCAAGACTTTCTCGGAATTGAGCCTTACGCCGCGGTGGGAGGGGTGGATTCATACCGGAAAAGAAATAAAACCCCAAAATTTGAACACGTTTCGACACACGTTTATAAAATAAAATCAAAATCTTCACCTTTCTTCGACAGACATATCAAAGTAAAGGCATCCTAAAACTTTATCGTTGGTTATATCAGAATTCAATACAGAACCAGTGGATTCATAAGTTGAGAAGGTGAACGTCAAGGTATACACTCCCACCAGGGCGGCGTTTATGGGAATATCTTTGGTGTCTGCTACCATGTTGTCGATATAATATTCACCCTGGAAAAAATGAAACAACACACGGTAATAAATCAAAATATCCAACATATCTTTTATTTTTATGCTAAAAACTAGGCCGCTGGACCCCAATCTGCACCTTGGTTCGGGAGATATTTTGTAATTAACAACTTCGAAATCTTTTTGGTAATGAATAATATTTATTTCCAGTCAGCTTTTATATCACAATATTAACACATCTGTTCCAAGTTTTATGTAGAACAGAAACTGTTTTCATTTGCAATGAAAATAGAAAATGTGACTAATTTGGGTACTGTTTTTCAACAGGTGTTAAAAAATAATATTAGTTGCTAAGTGCTCTCAAAAGTAATTAGTTGCTAAGTGCTTTTGCATTTACTGAATAACAAAATGGTCGGTACAATTTTAATTGCACCTGCGCCACAAGTTCAATCCTGTTACAAAAATATTATTGGAGGAACACGTGCAACTCATCTTCCCACCAGCTGCCCAGGTTTTGCTGAATGCAAAAATATAGTCAATAATTTTTTACGTTGCTAGGTCCCCTTTTTCAAGTAAACAACCTCTGGCAGGTGCTCACTGAAAACAAGAATCGTTTCGTACACCCGACCTAAAATGAGTTTTGTAACTCATAATGATTACCAAGAAATAAAAGAAAAATACAAAAAAATATTTCTTCAAATATGCCATAATTTCAGTTGTCTGAAATGAAGTGCGTTTTGCGAAATACTACTGCGTAATGTAATGCAAAAAAATTTCAAGTTCAAAGAACTTTTTAATAGAAAAAATTGGATCCATATAAGTGTGATTTTTTTTATAGGCACTTACTGCTTCGATTGGACATTCCGGTGGATAGTTGATAGCCCGCAAATACTGTCCGACCATCGTATCTTGTTCCTTGTTTTTTACTTCGGCACAGAAGTCCTCAAGTTCAAACGAAGCCATTTCTTCCTTTGTCCCAAGAGGTGTTATTTTTTCGAGGACGCATTGCAGCTAAAATTAACCAATTAAAGACATAGTTTTAGATAACATAAATTTCTCAGCTTAACGTTTTCAATACTGAGTTCAAAAACTTCCATGGGTTTCCAAAATGACACATCAGCGTTAGGCACCGGATAAATATTTCAGTTACTGTGGTGATATTTTTTTGATAACCTATGTACTTTGATGTAGAGAGACAATAGTAAGACGTGGGTAATCTCGTATCCGTTTATTATGGGGGCTGTTTAATGTTCTTCTTCTAGGAAGCTTGTACGATAAAGAGGATGAATTAACAACAAACACACCCTTTTTGCTGTCTCAAACACACTCATGCTGTCTCATTTTCACAAAGATGTCTCTCTCATACCTAAAGACATACGTTCACAGTTACCTATTCCGTTGAAATTGATGTTTTTTTTAATTTTTGGCTTCCGAGGTAATCTTAATCAACCGTGTCTTCTCAAAAGTCGTAATATCGTATATAGAAGTAATATCTGGTTTCTCCAAGATTTCAACTTTGGTCCACTATTATTCAACATTTATTTAAACGACACTGGATCATGTTTATTTTCTTTTATGTTTTTTTTACATCACATATTTATTACATATATAATTTTTTTATTCAATAATACTATTATTCATTTTATACCAACAGTTTAATTTAATATCAATTCTGCTATGTAATAATTATTAGGGCTGACACTATTTTCACCTATCGAAGACATTATCAAACTGTGAATATACCATTAAAGAAGCAGATAACACTAATTATCTAATCGAAAATATGAAAGAGAACAGGGCACAGAAAAATAAAACGAAAACGGTCGCAACTGGGAATCGAGCCCAGAACCACTCGTTATACAGAGACAAACGCCTCTGCCAATTCCCCTATTGGCACCTCTTATCAAACCGTCGTATTTGTCTTTTGAAGAACCGGTCTACTATCCCTAATTATTTTTAACAAATCTTTAATACACGCCATTCAATACATTCCACACGCTTTTAAGTCCAAAACGAATGCAGCAACTGAATCGCCAATTAACCGTGCTCTTCACACATTCATATTTTTAACCTCAACTCTAAATTTTACATTTTCTTAGTTTCACTGACCAAATATAAAAGGAACATCGTTAACTGTTCAGTGCTAAACATGACTGTTACGCAAATAATATATTAAGTACCGAAAACAAGAAAAAAAAATCTGCCAAATAATTAACTGTAATAGAAAACAAAAAAAAACTAGATTTTAATAAAAAATGTAAAGGTATTTTCATAGATTTGAGAAAAGCGTTTGACAGCGCATCTCGCATAAAGCTTATGAAAAAATTAGACAATTAGAACATTAAGATAAATGCAACAAATTGGATATAAATATTCTAACAAAATCACCTTCAACATGTCAAAATAAATAACGTATGTAGTGACGAAGGGATATCCAAATATGGAATCCTACAAGGAACTAGAATAGGTACAATATTATTCATCTTATATGTAAACTTCTCAGTCACTTCATAAAATATAACCTCTTACGCTGACGATACAGTACTTACTGAAAGTGGTAATACGTGGGAACTAATAAAAGAAAAAGCACCAAAAATATACTTAAATACTGGTTTGATATAAATCTGTTATCTCTAAATAGTGACAAAAACTCACGGTGTACCATTTGAAATAAAATCAAACGACCACGGTCACAATCGACGTTCCTCAAAATTTTGATCCAATTATACGTGATAATTTTAAAGATCATAAAAAAAAGCCAAAGAATAAACTGTTCCATATTGAAAATATCAAATAAAATTAAATACTAAGGAATAACATCAGACTAAAACCTTAACAGGAAAGATCAAATCAACCTTACTGCTAACAATTAAGGAAATTTCTTTATTATTAAAAATCCGAAACTTTCTGTCGTTAGAAAATTTAACATGTCTACCATTGTGAAACATCTATTTATAAAAATAATCTTGATAAAAACTAAAAGATTATCCAACACTTGAAGAATATAATGTGTTAAACTTAATTATCTAGTCCGACCAAATAAAATAATTTAAATAATTACAGAAAAACAAAATCGTAGCTTTTTTACTGAAAGTCGTACTCGTCAAATATATATATCTCCAACACAAAAATATAACAGCTAACACTAAGGAAAAAATAATGAAAAAGCGAAGGCGATAAATGCCTACAAACACCAAGAGCAATTCAATGTAATAATAGTAAAGTGATGAAATTATGTACATCATTAATATAACTTTAAAATTTGTCTATTTTTAAAGTTCCCACTTCCTTAATCATAATTAATTATATAATACAAAATATATTTCAACCCGATGCTCGCTCCTTGGAAAACTTATTTGTAATTTATTTTTGTAATTCACATTATCTTACTTTGTGAACTGATTATTTGATAAATTTGAATACAAAATTAATTTAAAAATATATATATATTTAAAAAACGTATCCCTTCACCGATCACCACTTTCACACCTACAAACGTACTCTCACAGTTACCTATATAATACGCACATCATCCGGTATATACTAAAAATACATACCTCAAATAAGTCACTAATCGTTAAATCACCATAAATAATGTTTCGTTTGTGTCTATAATATAAAATAAAAAATAGATAATAGAGTCACGAACCCTGACTAAGTCTTCCAATTTCTTTTTCAATTCGAACTTCCCCTCCAACACCGCAATTGACTCGTTGTATCGAATCGCCTTCAGACGCGATGTGTCAATGAAGGCTTGGCTGTCAGCATCGGGGCAGACGGTCACACCAGATTTGTAGTTGATTATAAATTTGTTCTGTAATAAATATTTTCGGGGGTGTCTTATTCAGCAATCAATGAGTATCAACACCATTTTGTATTGAATGTTTACTTCATGGCGTCGCACATTGAGAAATTCTATGTGAAGGTTTTTTCAAAAAAATCTTCGAAGGCTTTCGTTACTCTAGAGAGAAAACAAAGCTGAAGAGGTTTCTGGAACATTTTTTTAAAATAAGAAAATGCAGAAGTTTTGTTGATACCTAGTTATTATTAATATCCATTTAAACTATTTTTTTTTTTTAAATAATTGCGAACGAAACTTACGTTCTTTTTAGCTTCTCCGTAATATAAGGAGATGCAGTTGATTAAAAAAAAGAAGATAGCGGCTTTCGTACAATACTCCATTTTTAACCCACCTAACATTTAACCAGCCGTCGAGACTGTTAAACTGAATATGAATGTTTGTTCAAATGAAGCAGATACCTTGCGTGTCATTATAATTTTAAAATAAAACAATAATGTAAAAGTGGTGTTTACAAGTTATTGTTTTAATTTATTATTGAGTACGAATGATACGATTGACCAACGAAAAGATAATTTTCACGTTAAAAATAATCGTGTTTTATGGGCACGTGAAAAAATAATTAATAACACAGGGTGTTGTTAATTATTTTTTCTTGGTAGAGTTTCTGTTGACATTTGTTTTATTTGGCAACCTTACAGATTTCTATAATAAATAAAAACACAAAATATGTACTTCAATTTTTGAACACTAAACATAATAAATAATAAAGTGGTTCTTATTCTGGTGGGCAATATGCCTACTGAAATGTTATTTAGAATTTTAATAATATTGACGAATACAGCCCTTTCAGACCTGAATTAAAATAGGCAGTGCTAGAAAATTGTTATCTTTGGACCTATGTCATCTTTGAAGATGATGTGTGGAGGGTGTTTTTGAGGAGAGGAAGGAGTGAACATGAATCTTGAAGAGACCCATGTTGTAGGAGGGAGGAAACACAGTTCTCATGTGACTAATATCAACCATGTACAAATGTTGAGCGCGCGTTTGGCGTGTTTCCCGACTATGCACCGGTGCCGAGAGGATCAATGACGCTAGTTCCTCGGAGCATCTTCCATTGTAATACCGGTAGAACAAGGACAGCATTCCCACCTGGTGCCTGTGCTCTAATGGTTGAAATCCGTTTGTTAAATTAGGATAATCTATCAAACGGACCGCCCGTTTCTGCACAGAGTCAAGGGTTTTTTTTCTTTCCAGACCAGAGGTGGCTGCCAAATTCAACCGTGGGGCGCACTTGCGATTTGTACAGGGTTATTGGAGGACCCACCACTTACCCGCCCTGGTATAGGTAACAGATGGTTATCCCTTCAAGGCTCTTGCAAGGGCTCTAATTTTTTTTATAAAAACGAATCTACATTTAATAAACGAAACTAGACTTGTACAGGGTTGGCAGTTGTGTACTATTAAAGTATCTGCGTGCCCTGTATAGTATGCCCAGGTTCTGAGAGGCTAACTTAACTCTGGCCTCGATGGGCCCCCGTACCTGAGCTGGTCACTTAGAGTTACACCAAGAATATCAATGGAAGGCCTGTTCGGGAGAATGCTTCCGTTGAAGGAGACTAGATTATCATTTCGATCCCCTTTAGACGTAATCAGACATGACTGGGTCTTTGAAACATTACATTCGACAAGGTTATTCTTACCCCAAGAGAAAACACTTCCGAGGTAACCGTCCATTCTTTGCTTCAAAGCCCTCCGAGTCATCGGTGTTTGAGTGCCCTTTGGGGGCTTGTCAAACAAAAAGCTATCATGGACTGTACTGTCATCCGCGTAGCAATGAATCGGTGCACACGTCAAGAGGTCATTGATGTGCAACAAAAACAAAGTCCGAGACAGAACCGATTCCTGTGGGACGCCAGCATTTATCGAATGCGAGGAAGAGGTGAAACCATCAGCATTTGGTCGAGAGGTTCGCTTTTTTCCGGTTGACTCTTGAAATCATAGACAAAGAAGGCCCGTCTATGTTTTTGACGGTCGGTTACAAAACTCGTTGCCGAGTATTTTCTCTCAACCAAAATGGAACCTTCTAGAATCCTTAACCACGTGGGTCGTGGTTATCAATCGGAGGATAAATTGTCGAACCTTTAAATTTAATAGCAACACAGCTATTTTGACCCGTGGCGAGTGGTAAAAATAATTTCTGCCCCGTCAACTTGGAGATTCACCGATATCGTCGTTCCCCGGAATTCGTTACCTACAGGAACGCGGCTATCCTGTCAGTGGCACTGGACCTGCTCTGACACCCTTTGCACCTGGCTCATTCCTGGAAAACGAATGCTGGACAGCAACACCTATCCTAGTTCAATCCTCGTTGCAATCGGTCAAGAGCAGTGTATGGTTAGGTTAGCTAATTATTCCTCAATTTGCCGCACTTATAAATTTACCGTTTCAACATTTTAGATGCATTATAACAATTATTGGTAGAGTTAATTTAGCTTGTGTCGCTCTACATAGAGAGAAATAAAAATTAATTTTTTTTTAAATGCCTGGGAAATAAAGCTAAAGAAATTGGTTTTCAGTATTGGCTCGCTAAAATGGCCGGAGTTAAAAAAAAAAAACTTGCTTAATATTCTCTTCCAAACTGTTCGTTTATTGATACAAATCAATTTGATACTGAGCACATTTTGTAGACTACGGTAGATTGTAAGTGAAGTTTTAAAATTGTTTTATTATTATTTTTTGCTGATGATTTTCTGTAGGTAGCTACTTGTATGTTTTGATGTCAATGTATTTTCCACTGTAATTAACAATTTTTCATTCAATATTTCATGTTTAATTTCAAACTATGTAATTAACCATTCAATAGCTATGCGTGACTCTATATGAGATTATCGCATTACTATACAACAAACCAATGAAATAAAAAGAAAAAAATAAAAAAATAAACAATATCGCACCCGGGGGATAACAATGGCACAAGTCCATAAATGGCATTTTTGAGTTAAGTACGCAGTAATGTTGCTGGATATCGTTTTTTTCCTCGAAAAAAAACGGCATAACTCTTAAAAATATTATAGTGGCTTTATAAGCGAAAATGTCATTGTTCAATTATAATATTTTACTCAAAGTCAAGCGAAAATAGTGGCACAATGATCATTGTGCCATTGTTACTGCGGAACACATTAAACATAAGAAGGCATAAGTGAGCGACTTTCACGCCGGTTTCAACTTGTGCCTCTGTTTTTACGATTGTCGTTGGAATTCTATGGTCTTAATTCATAGTATCAGTTCGCACCCAGGGATAACAACGGCACAACTCAAAAAATCTCCTTTTTCAGGAGAGCAGTTTGAATATTTCGTTTGAGTTAATTAAATTAGTTTATTAACAAATTAAAAAACATTCTTTTACAAAATTTGGGTAACCGTTATGAAATTTCATTACATATATGAGTTTTAAAATTTCTTCCATTTAAAGGTATTTAAGGCAAATTTAGAATTTGCGCCATTATTATTGCGGAAATATTTTAAAATTTTCAACTTGTGCCAAAAATGATCAATGTTCTACTTGTTTAGCGTACAAAATAATACAAAGCGAAGGCAAATATTGAAGACAGATATTGAAGGAAAATTACGACACTCATTTGTTGGAGAAAAATCTCGCTCGTAATGAAAAATTAAGAGATAAGCAAAGTGCAGTTGTTGGAAGTTGCATCACAGCTTATTTCGACCTACAAGCCATTTTATCAATCCCTCTTGGTGAAGTCAACAGTTTTTACTACAAAATAAAAATCTCTTCATTTATCTTCACAATTTACGACATGGCCCCTCAGCGTGGTCACTTCTACATGTGACATGAAGGGTTGGCGAAACGTGGAAGCATTGAAATAGGATCGTGTCTTCTCGAATTTCTAAAAAACAATATCGGAAGAAAAGTATTTTTTTATGCAGACAGTTGCTTTGGTCAAAATTAAAATAAGTACAAAGTAAGTTTATTTATTTTTTGTGTCACTGAATTAAATATTCCAAGCATTAGCCTCAAGTTTTTAACAGTAGGCCACACTCAAAATGAGGGTAATGCGATGCATTCTGTTACTGAAAAACAGAAAAGAAGGACATTTAAATAATGATCAATATTTGCACCAGCTCAATGGGTTCCTGTAGTTCAATTGGAAAAAAATTGGCATCCTTATGGGGTTAAAGAAATGACTACTTACTGAAAAATTATTTGAACTGAAAAATCCATCACGGTTAAGAATTTCAATTTTAATGAAAATAATGAAGCTGTTGTACGGCAAAATATAGAAGGGTTAAAAGTTAACAAATTGAGTCCTTTTATTGTATTTTATAAAAATTATTTTGAAAAAGATTATCTAAGAATCAACGATAGGAAAAGACAAAGAAGTAGACAAGATACATTAATTCTGTCCCCGGCAAATCTTCTCCCACCAGCTCTTTCTGCAGCTAAAATAAAAGACTTTCAAGAAATTTCACTTTGCGAGGCACAACTCTCTTTCCAAGCCACTATCATCATTCTTATGCTAACTTAAGGGTTTCTACTGCTACTGTGTACCCATCATCATTTTACACAAATTTAAGTGTTTTCACTATTGCTGATGCTAATGCAGTTACAGCTGATGAGGCCTATTAGATTTTTTTTTTAATTTAATTGTTTTTTGTGAACCACCGTGTACTGTGAATTCTACTGGGTAAGAGGTAGAAGTCATGTTTTTTTATGTTTTATTTGATGTCGTTATAAATAAAACAAAGTTGTTAAATTAAAATTACTTTTATTTTCACAAGATAACGACTAATTCATAATATTGCTCTGGAGCATAAGTTGAAAATTTTAAAAGATTTCCGCAATAATAATGGCACAAGTTCGAAATTTGCGTTAAATATCTAAAAAATGGGAGAAATTTTAAAAATTCAGATATGCAATGAAATTGAATAACGGTAACCCAACTTTTGTAAAAGAATGTTTTTTTAAAATTTATTATTACTGATTTAATATTCTCAAACGAAATATTCAAACTGCTCTCCTGAAAAAATATGTTTTTTGAGTTGTGCCATTGTTATCCCCCGGGTGCGATATATTGATTAACAAAAAACAAGTTGGTTGGCTTGGACATTTCGAATTATTTTTTACTAAAAACAGTTTTTTGTTGGATGGAACCGCGCTTTGAAAATCAGAATTTCGTCTCAAATTGGCGCGAAGTAAAACCGTCACTTATGATCGGGTTTGTATAATATCTGAACAACACAGCTTTATTCCAGAAGCAATAAGAAGCATCATTTCTTTCGTTTTCTAACGTAAAATATATCATAAATGTTTGCATGACAGGAAGAGGGAATCTAACTTTTAAAAATGCACGACCGCTTTGGGACAATCGTGATCTCCTGTGATATAATGGCAAATGCTGTTTTGGGACTAAATTGGTTTCCTGTGATTAAACGGGTTAAAATAAATGTTAGCAGATTTTTGAAGTGAAATTTCTGTACCTTTGGCGATGAGGAATTCGAGTAAAACGGAAGAGCGTCACGAAAATAATTTCACGATTATATTTCACGGGTACTCGGTTTTAATTTAATAAATCCTCGGTCCCGCGCAAACCCGCCACGGTCCAGCGGTGGAAGGCGCGCTACGAGTGAAGGGCGACATTTGGACGACCTGGGTTTGAGTCCGATAAAATCCAAAAAACATAAGCGTTTTTATTTTTGCTAAATCAATATCCAATTTTCAAACCTCACCAAAATGAACAGGCGAAAGAAAATGACATCTAGTTACTCCAAAGAAGAAATCATAGATATTAATATGATGTACATGAAAAATTACTCTGGAATTCGATAACAAAAATATGGTGAAAATCATCCTTCGCTAAATAACTAACTAATCATCAGCGACCTGGGTTCGAGTCCTATAAAATCCCAAAAAATAAACGTTTTTATTTTTATTAAAATCAATATCCAATCTTCAAACTACTTCAAAATTAACAGGCAAAGAAAACAAAAAAGCGTCATCTAGCGACTCCGGAGAAGAAAACAAAATACTACAATCGATGACCAAATGTACAAGAAAAGGTGCTCTGGAATTCGACGACAAACACACCTGCGTAATACGAAGCCTTTGGAAAAGGCGTCATAGCCAGCGTGGCGTATTATTCATTATTGTTGTTGTAGCGTTTGGGTGAATATATCACTATATTAAAAAACATTTTTCAAATACGCCGAAAACTAATATCGAAAAATATCATAAATATCTGCAGAAAAAAGAAAAAAAAAGTGCATCCGATTTAATCCAGACGTTAATCCTCCGCTGGCTAATTTCTCCATTATTATACCAGCAACATCTTCTGCTTATAATGTTGCAAGTAAGAGGAATATTAACCCGGGAAAATTTCTCTATAAAGCGAAACATTATTGTAAATTATACAATTTTAGAAGTCTTTAGGTTAGAAGTCTTATTGTACCTTCTGTGTTATCAAACTTCCCTCAAATTGTCATTTGAATGACCTTGTACATTGTGCTTGCTGTTTTTTAAAGGGTAGCTAAAATTAAACGCAAATTATTTAATTTAAATTAGTTTCCGTAAGTTGTCCAGAGATTATTTATAATTTATCCATGATTTATAATGGAAATAACTTTTTTTATTTTTTATTATTTATTAATACAAAAAAAAATTTAATACAAGTTTTAGTCCCACAAAACTGTCACACGACGGCTTGTCTGTAGGCTCTATTAAATAATAAACATATTTTTAAAATTATTAATACATGTAAATAAAATATTATATATAAAATAATGTATCTCAATGTACCTACCTAAATACAAATTGTTTAGGCAGATACGTTGAGATGTTCAGAGATTCATTGAATCGTCATTTATTATCCAACGCTTAATGTTATTGGTGCAGGGTCTCTCATTATTCTGAGATCATTGATCCACATATCAAAATATCCCTAGTCAATGATTGGTTTTGTGCACAGGTTTCCGTGAATTTCATAGAAAGAACCATTACCATTAAAAATTAAATAAAATAAGTGTGTGCAATTCACACGCGGTAGAAGTGAAACTCCACACAGGAGGCCATAAGGAAAATAATTACCCTCAGGTCCTCATTTTAGAAGGTATTTTTAAGGAAGAGAAGGATAAGAAGTTCTGGGAAGGAAAAAGGTATTAGGGGTGGATAGAAATCTGCGAGTCAGTCTATCCGGGAGTGCCGGACGTATAAATCCATCCCTCCAACAGCTGTGCAAAGCGGTGGGTCGAGAGAGTCCAGCTGGAAAGGTCAAAAGGCCTTTCTCAACCAGTTTCTCTCCGCCATGCAGCATGTGGGCAGGCGCATCCGCCACCAAGACCTGGCCAAACCTCACACCATGAGCTCGCTCACCCCTGCTAAGTCACCAAACATAGCGAACCACTTGGGGTGGTTGACCTATGGCAGAGGTGTTGGTTATCCAATAACTGGTTCCTGGGTCGGCGGAACCCATACACGCCTCTCAAATTTAAATGTCACACATCTTCCTCGGGCGTTTTGGCTGCTTCTACTATTCACATTAGCGTCATACATTCTATTTACACTCCCTAACACGTTCATTTGACCTCAAACCATCTGAGCGTTCCTTTCGTAATCTTACTCATTACGCTTACATTAACCTTGCATTCTTCGCAGATTTCCACGTTTCTCTCAAGACCGTATATGGTTTTACCATACTCACGCCTCAGGGATCTCAATTCTACAGAATTCAGCAAACTATCCTTCGCCTTCCTTCTTCTGCCAGTTCTATGCCTCAGTGCCATATATCAGGGTAGGTTCCAGCACTATATTATGGACGGCTAGCTTCGCTTCTTTGAACAGTTTTTTGTTGGCGCCAATTGAGTGCTATTCTCCGTTTGTGGAGTTACGAGTACCTACATTTACCCTTGTTTCAATATTTCTATCAGCCTTCCCATCTCTCTTAAGCATACTTCCCAAATAAGCAAACTCATCCACCTGCTCCAAGTATTCATCATTCACAACAATGTTGCACATTGTTTTCGTACTCTATCTTTCAAACACCACGATTTTAGACTTACTTACATTCATAATTAACTCATTATTCATACAGACTTTGTTCATCTTTGTTAGAAATCAACAAAGCTTCATCGGCGTACAATAGGCAACATGCTTTCAGATTACTCCATTTCTCGCCCAATCCCATCTTTTTTTTTTTACGTAAGCTCCACACAGGAGGCCCTGAGGAAAACAATTTCCCTCAGGGCCTATGTCATCCTTGGGGACGCTGTGTGGAGGGTTTTTTAGGGAAAAGGAGGAAAGGAGAGTTCTGGGAAGGAAAAAGGTTTAACGGGTGGGTAGGAATCTGGGGTTCAGTGTGACCTGGTCATCCGCCTCCAAGACCTAGACAAACCTCACCCCATGAACCCGGGCACCCCTACTAAATCACCAAACGTAGTGAACCACTTGGGGTGACCTATGGCAGAGGTGTTGGTTATCCAATAAAGGTTCCCGGGGCGGCGGTACCCATTCCCGCCTCCCATCTCTTTCAATTCTTGCATATAATCCTCCACATTGATAAAAGGAGTGCTTCGTAATCTCCACACTCTTGTCTACTTTAGTTTTCTGAAGTTTCACTTCTACCGCATGTGAATTGCACGCTAATATTTTTTTTCGTTTAAGAAACAATTAGTCCAATTTTTTCTCCAACGCTCTTACGTCGAACAACTGGAAACCACAAAAATCGGCCATTGGAAAAGTTTCGACGAGATATCAGGATGGAATAGCGCCTTTAAAATTGTATAAACTGTTTTATTGAAACATGGTCTTGGCCAACTGGTAATAAATAAAGAAATAAAACGCCAAAATTTGAAAACGCTTTTATTTTTCAACACCCATTAATAAAATAAAAACAAAGTCTTCACTGTTGTTCTATAGAAATATCAAAGTAAAGGCATCCCAAAGTTTTATAGTTGGTTCTATCAGCCGTCAACACAGAACCGGAGGATTTATAAGTTGAGAAGGTGAACGTCAAGGTATACACTCCCTCCATGACGGCGTTTAAGGAAACGTCATTCGTGTCTGCTACCATGTGGTCAATATAATATTCTCCCTGGAAAGTATAAAACAAGACACAGTAATTTTTGATATCAGAGTACAACTTGTACCTATTACCTCCCACTTATGAATTATAAGTTTGTTTTGTCCTGAATTGAGTTTAGTAACTAAATTAGATTGCCCTTTTAAGAAATAAAATCAGTAAAAAAAATTGTTATTCTAACATATGAAATTTTGTTTTGTTTGTGTTAATGTTTTTTTTTTTTATTTTTTTTATTCTTCATTTTAATCACCCGCTAAACTGCCAAGGCAGTTTGTCAGCAGGTCAATTTGACAATATTAATAAAACACTAAAGCAAAAAATATTATAAGAAAACACCATAGCAAAATAGTTGCAGAAGAATAACTTTTAAATACCTACAATACAAAAGCATAAAATATGCAGACAAACAGATATAACACAGGTAAATTACTGATAGATTAAATTAATTATAGATATTATTTATACATAAGATTACAAACAATATCAGTACATAAAGTTTTGATCCATTAGCCATTTTTTAACTTTTCTTTTGAGATCGGTGGGGCAACTGGATTTTTAAATTCATCGGCATCTTATTAAATATGGTGGGGACAAGATAAGTGAATGTCCGTTGGCCGTATTTATTTATAATTTTCGGAACAGACAAACCCTCATTTTTACTAAATCTAGTGCCATGTTCATGATCTACTTTTTTTTTGTAAATTGAGTCCAATAGGTTTTGGCATACAATTTAAAACCATAATATTCCTCGCACAGGTAATATGTTAACTGATTCATATAAAAATTTTATGTCTCTTCTTTGTGCATAAACACTTTTGCTTACCAGAGCTTAGTCAAAGAGTTTTGAATCGTTTGAATATAACCTATATTTGTCTTGCACGAGTTTCCCCAAAATGTTATTCCGTATCTGATAGTAGATTCCGCTAGTGACAAATAAATTTTTGGGATTTTTTTATTGGTACTTACTGCTTCGATTGGACATTCTGGTGGAAAGTCGACAGCCCGCAAATACTGTCCGATCATCGTCTTTTGCTCTTTGTTTTTTACTTCGGCGCAGAAGTCTTCGATTTCAAACGAAGCCATTTCTTCCTTTGTTCCGATAGGTGTTATTTTTTCGAGGACACATTGCAGCTAAAATTAACCAATTAAATACATATTTATAAATCACTAACACGAGTTCTAAAACTTCCGTCCATTCCAAAATTACCCACCAGAGAAAGAACTGGATAAATATTTCAGATGATTATTTCCGTTGAAAATTTGTTTTTTTATATTTATCCTCCGAGGACGAGCAGGCCATCCCAATGGAAGACTCAACTTTCTAGTGCCATTGCGCGATAGTTAGTTTCTAGATTTGGATCTTGTGGATACTAACATTATAAATTGTGTTTTTTGCAATCCGGTTTCAAATTTAATATAAAATCCATTTCAATTCAATTCATTTTCAATAAAATTCATTTTATTCTTTCATATTACAAAATTTAACATTTTAAATTCGTTTTTAAAATACATTGGTTACAGTGGTAGATACAAACTAAAGAAGCATTAATAGAGCTTGCCTTTTAAAGGTAGCTTCACTAACGCTAAATATGTCGAAATCCGAATTAATTCTGTTTAACAGAAAAATTGCTCTTCTGACCGGCATGACCATTGGCATGTTCGTCCTGCAAGCCGGAAGGTAGAACAGTCTATGCTGTCGGTGACGAAGTTATCCATCGGGAACATAAAAGGTGTACCATACATCTGTTACCGTTGAACTCAATATTCACCTTCCCGCTATCATCCTAAAATCCTAGACCACTGATTGTTTAAACTCCGATGTATAATACTACTCCCATCAACAGGTCGTAATTGTCATCCTTCTAGTATCTTCATTTTCGATTTCAAGCAAGATATGCGAGAAGGAAGAGGATGATCGTTGATGACGTATGTACGAGCTCTCACTGCGACTTATATATTCAACAACGCTCTTAAAAAGGGTGATTTTTTTCTGTTGTTACTTCACAAGACGTGGCAATCCAGTTAACTACTTTCACGAAATCATTGATACCCAAATGGATCTGGTTCCAAAAAAGCAACCAAATCAACAAAATTTCTAAAATAGTATTCGGCGACTTTAATATCGAAAGAAAAATTAAAGATTGTTTCATATTCCATGATAGCTTTTTGTTTGACAAGCCCCCAAAGGGCACCCACACAATGGCTCGGAGGGCTTTGAAGCAAAGAATGGACGGTTACCTCGAAAGTGTTTTCTCTTGGGGTAAGAATAACCTTGTCGAATTTAATGTTTCAAAGACCCAATCTTGTCTGATCACGTCTAAAAGGGATCGAAATGATAATCTAGTCTCCTTCAACGGAAGCATTCTCCCGAACAGGCCTTCCATTGATATGCTTGGTGTAACTCTAAGTGACCAGCTCAGAAACGGGGGCTCCATCGAGGCCAGAGTTGAGTTAGCCTCTCAGAAACTGGGCAAACTGTACAGGGCACGCAGATACTTTAATAGTACACAACTGCTAGCCCTGTACAAATCGCAAGTGCGCCCCACGGTTGAATTTGGCAGCCACCTCTGTTCTGGAGCCCCAAAATACCTGAAAAAACCCTTGACTCTGCAGAAACGGGCGGTCCATTTGATAGATTCTTCTAATTTAACAAACGGATTGCAATCTTTAGAGCACAGGCGCCAGGTGGGAATGCTGTCCTTGTTCTACCGGTATTACAATGGAAGATGCTCCGAGGAACTAGCGTCATTGATCCCCTCGGCACCGGTGCGTAGTCGGGAAACACGCCAAACGCGCGCTCAACATTTGTACATGGTTGACATTAGTCACATGAGAACGGGTCGTTTCTACGACTCGTTATTGAGTTCAACAGCTTGGCTGTGGAACGATTTGCCGGCCTCTGTGTTTCCTCCCTCCTACAATATGGGTGTCTTCAAGACCCATGTTCACTCCTTCCTCTCCTCAAAAACACCCTCCACACAGCATCCTCAAAGATGACATAGGCCCTGAGGGAAATTATTTTTTCCTCAGGGCTTCCTGTGTGGAGTTAATGTAAAAAAAAATATATATATTTGGAAATGCTACAAGAATCTTTTGTATTATCAATCTTTCTCATTACTCCGTAAAAGAAAACTGTAGATTTCTCGTCTTATTCATGACATCCGTATTGCTCGATCGGAACGCATTATACAAAATAATGTTAAAAAAAATTTGGTGTTTGACGCTCATAAAATCTCCCACGGAACACATGCCCTATTTTTCCACAAACTGGCAGACATGCTTAAACTTTCTTCTCAATTGTCATCAAATATGAACTTCTAAAGTAAACACTAGAAATACATAACTCAAATAAAACTTCACTAACTGATTCATCACTATAACCAATGTACTGTTGTTTCTATAATATAAAATAAAAATATTCAAAAAATAATAATAGGATCACGTACGCTGACTAAGTCCTCCAAAGTCTTTTTGAACTCGAACTTCCCATCCAACACCGCAATTGTCTCGTTGTATCGAATTGCTTTCAGACGCGATGTTTCAATGAAGGCTTGGCTGTCAGCATCGGGGCAGACGGTCACACCAGATTTGTAGTTGATTATTAATTTATTCTGTAAAAAATAATTTTGGAAGTGTCTTACTAGGCATTATATGAGCCTCAAAACCATTTAGTTTTTATTAACTACGAGTATATAGCGTCTCACATTTGAAAATGCTATGTAAGGGTTTTTCAAAAAATATAGCTTCGAGGGTTTTTGCCTCTCTAGAGAGAAAACTAGGCTAAAGAGTTTTTAAAGAGAATTTCTAAACAAGAAAATGCACATGTTTTTTGACACTAACTAATTGTTAATTTCCATTTTGGCTTTTAATTTTATTGAAAAATTGAAACATATGTTTGACCAACAAAAAGGTAGTTTTAATGTTAAAAATAATTGTCTTTCATTGTGTGGATGCACATGAAATGTGCATCCAAACAGGGTGTTGTAATTTTTTTGATGTAAAAACTTCTTTAGCACCGTTGTGATTTAAAACTCCATGAAGTGGAAGCGAGCGACACTAAAAATAAAAACACATACATCTGTAGGATTTAATCTGCGAGAGAATGAGATAGCAATAAAATATTTATTTTTTCGCGGGTACTCGGTCCTTCGCGTCTTTGGTCTAGGGGATTGAATCCTACGAAATTCAAGAAAAGGAAGTATTTTTAATTTTGTAAAATCAATATCCAATCTTTAAACCACTCCAAAATGAATGAAAGGAAACAATGTGTCTCTGAATATCGCATTGCAGCGCATGCATTGAACCAGCTAAATACTAAATAAAATCTTAATTAATTAATCTAAGATGTAAAATCATCATCATGTATCATGTAAAAAAAATGTTAAAAATAAAAACTATTAAAAAAATAGCAAAAACATTGCCAAAAAGGCTTTTAAAATGTTTATTATTGTTTATTAGCGAATTCCCGATATCCTTTGCAATGCAAAGAAAGTTGTTGTGTTTTAATTTTACTTATTGAAGTTCTTTTCGAAACAAATTTTTTTTTTCGTCTGGTGCTGACCTCTTCTACCTTCCTCCTCCATCGTCACCCCACCCACAAACCCCCTCCTTCATTTTCCTTCCCCGTCTTTTGTTCCCTCACTCCTCCTTCGTTGCTCTTCCACCTCCCGAATTTTCCCTTTCCCTCCCTCCTTCCCGCCCTGCGTCTAAACTGTGAATACATACGCTTCTCGCGCGCCACTATTGTAATTTTTTAATACAAATTACTTAATGCCGGAGCTTTCTATTGTATATAGAAACATTTGCGGGTGTTCGCATATCAACTCACCAAAGTTTCTTTGGAATCGGATGAATGGTTTAGCATCTCAAATATACATCCCCAAGCAAGCATATTTTGATTTTTATATACATATAAAAAAGATTGCTTGTGATCGTAGCTGAAAAAATGTTTTGATGTAAATTTTTTTTTTTACTATAATAATATTCAATATTTTTATGTTTAATTTCCAATTATATAATTAACAATTCAATATCAATTGCGTGACTTTTCATTAATTACGTCAATTAAACTCTTATTTCTCCTTCCATCGTGCTGTTTGTTTCACTTTGCACGATATTATCAATTCGTAATAAAAGATAAAACCTTGAATAGTATTGTAAAATTACACAGACAACTAATTCGTAGAATGAACACAAAATAACGAGGTTTTGTATGACGCACAAAATGAAAATGAAAACGAAAAACCCATTTATTGAACACAATAAACGCAACAATACAAACCTTGCAACAATCAAAATTGGCATCAAAGTTGCGTTATCTAGTTTATCATGGAATGATGCATTAATAATGCTTCACAGCGTACGTTGTCTAGCAATCGTAGTGTTTTTAATATTAAGTCTACACACGATACCCTGAGGAAAATAATTTCCAACCGGAAAGCTATGTCAGCTTTCTGGATGCCATGTGGAGGGTCATTTTGAAGAAAGGAAGCAGTGAACGTGGTTCTTGAAGAGGAAAGCACAAACGCTGACAAATCATTCCACAGCCGAGTTGTTGAACTTAGGACGACCTGTTGTCATGCGATTAATATCGTGTACAAATGTTGGACGCGTTTCCGACTGTGCCCCGGTGCCGAAGGAATCAATGTCGCTAATCAATTTCTTGAAGAATATTCCATCGAAATACCGGTAGAAGAACACCACATGCCTGTGCTCTAATGGTTGCAATCCGTTGGTTTAGATTTTGATAACTATCAAACGGACTGCCCACATCTGCATAGAATCGATGGTTTTTTCTGGTATTTTGAGATTACAGATCAGAGATGGCTTATTCCGCTGGTCTTTCTTGCGATTTTTACAAGATTTTGTGCTAATAAACTACCTGCGGACCCTGTGCGATTTTTCATGATCCAGCTTAACTTGACTCCGTCTTTGATGGACTTCCCGTTCCTGAACTGATCCCTTAGAGTTAGACCAAGCAAATCAATGGAAAGCCTGTTTGGATGATTGATTTGATTGATGGATTGTTTCCATTTCAATCCCCTTCAAAAGTTATGTGACATGATTGGGTCTTTGAAATATTAAATTAGAAAAAGCGCAGCCGTCAAGCATCTGCTAGCGTGTGGCGGTAAACATTATGATATTATTATTTTTCTGGCGTATTTCAATAAGTTTACATAACATTTCAATCATGACTTACGTAGCTTTAATAAACATATTTTTTGATCCACGTTCATTCACCATTCACCAAGGTAACAAACGTTGAAACACCGGAAATGATCCACGATATTTTTTGATCCACGTTCATTCACTATTCACCAAGGTAACAAACGTTGAAATGCAGGAAAAAAAAAATTTTCTTTGTTTAAAACAAAATTTATTTTTCATGTAAAAGCATAACGCGGTACGTAAGCAATTAAATACACAAAACTAACATTAATCGATTGGTTGAAAAATGAGAATTGGTTACCTGTACCAGAAAGGATTTTTTGCGTTTCACCATCTCTCTATCTGCCTCCGGCAATGAATGCCGAATAAGAAAGCTCGAGATGTTCTTTGTCTTTTCCTGGGAGCCAACAAACACATCCCCTGCCAACCATCCTTCAAAAATCTCGGTAATGAAAGCCTTTGTTTGCCGCTGAAAAAAATGCATTGAATTCAGCCAGTTTTCTATGCGGGGAGAAAAGTTGTATCTGTGTAAATATTAATTTACAAGTCAAAGTGTTGTGGAAAACTGTAAGAAGATATTCACAGAACAATATCTACTGTTTAAATTCTGTTAAGAAATTACTGTTTAATACATTTTCACTCCAATTTGTGTGTAGTACGCATATACAAAGAATAAAATGTTTGAGATGTGGGGGATTGCACTAACTTTTCCAATTTTTTCAATAAAGTGTAAGCAATTAAGTAAATAATACTTCATTGCATTAGATTTTTGGTCAACAACATTGTGTGCACAATCGTGACCTTCTCATATTGTCGAGCTACCAACAAAATTCGTGTCAAAAAATAAGCTTTAGTTCAATTAAACTATAGAATAATCATTTAACTACAGGAACAGTCAAAACTATTATTTAAAGAAAACTATTATGAAAGAAGGCAATTTACTGAATGCCAATCACAATCATGTTTTGGCGTTTCTTCAACTTTACGCCTCATGCCTTATAAAATGTAATGCACACGACGAAATTGTTTGAAAACGCTACGATTGTGGTAAAATGCAAGCATTCAAATATTTTCTTGCATAAACAAAGTATTTTAGGCGATCATTTCAGTAGCGTACCTGACCGTTTCTTCTATTCGTTGCACTCTTTTTGTTGAAAAATCTTAAGATTTGTCACCGTAAAATAATCTATTAAAGGCATCAATCATGGTAATAATTTTTTGGAGCACGCTTCAAAGAACATTTAATTTTGCCGCCAAAAAACCTGGGATGCGCTCTCACCGAATCGGCGCTGCAGCAGCAACGCAGAAGATCAACCGACGCAGGTCCACGCGCAGCGAATTTGCGCAAGCAAGCCGCTAGACCGTTTGTCGGATCGTTGTTCCCCCAGCCCGCTCCACGCAAGCCGCGTACAGCGTGAGCGTGGCCATTTTGTACTCTTTTTGGGTGCTTTCTTTAAAGAAAGATCTATCCCGTGTTATTAATATACTATGTCCTGAATGATGTTTGGGGCTAGCCTGCCCGGAATTGTAAAGACAATGGAATTCTGCAACGGTTCCGACATCGTACCTTACCGTACGATATTCGCTGCTACCGGCATGCTGATGCAATGATGCCGTAACGAGCAGAGGGAGATCACCCTTTTTGGTGAGGCTGAATTATGTTTCTGTGTACCGACCCGTAATAAACTGTACTTAACGTTCCTCTGAGTTGGTATTGGAAATTTGATGAAGACTGACGAGAATATCGATGAAGTAAGGTTGTGGCCGACCCACCTGAGATAAATGTTGAGTTTCCCGATGCTAGCTAGCCACTTGATTGCCTCTAAGGTGATTTGGGGATCCTTTGGGTATCTGCAGAGCCAGGATGCTTCCATGGAGCCCTAGAGCTCCCTGAACGTCTCCTATAGGTTGTTTATTTTGATAATATTGCTGCCGAGTACTTTAAAGCCATATTATTTTCACATGGTTGTTTGCGAAAATTTTTAAAATAGTGTTTAAAGGAAGGTTCCAGCCATTAGATTTGGAAAGGGCTGCAATCATGCCATCATACAGTGGTTAAGGGTCGCATATGGAATGTGGGAATCATAGGGCTATTAAAGGTGATTATGATGTGATCCAATTATAATAATTATTATAAAAATACAGATTTAAGAAATGAGATTAAAAGAATTTGGCATTCTCAGACTAAAAATCTGTGGAAGGTGTTGTCCAAGTTTGGAATGAATACAAATCTCATACAGGCAATTGCATCTCTATATGAGGGAAGAGTTGCATGCGTTAGGGTGAACGGTGGTTTTAAGGGATGGTTTGACATCGCAAAAGGTGTTAAGAAAGGCTGCCAAATGTCATCGTGCTTGTTCAATCTATCATGGATAATTGCATGCAAGAATTGAAAGTAGGTTGCCTGTTGTATGCTGATGATGCGGTGCTAATTTCTAATAGAATGGAAGATCTACAATCTCTCGTGTCTAGCATGGACGAAGTATGTACGAAGAATAAGTTAATTTATTTATTTATTTATTAATGATGATTACACGATGAAACATTAATGATGAATGTGAAAACATCTAAAGTCATGGTGTTTGAAAGAGACTGTTCGAAAACGTGCAATATAGTTGAATATGATTGATGAATACGCGGAGCAAGTGAATGAGTTTGTGCGTCTGGGTAGTACGTTTACGAGAAATAGGAAGGCTGATAGAGATTCTTTAAGAACGGTTATTGCAGGTAATTCTGTTAATAGAGTTCAGAGTGCCGTTAGCGCGAGTTAAAAACTGTCTAAAGAAGCGAAGCTAGCAGTCCACAACGAGACATGAAGCTGGCATGGAGCTGGCTGGCAAGGATGAAATTAGACTGAAAGCTGTTGAAATGAGATCCTGAGGTGTGTGTGAGGTAACAATACGTGTCACTACCGATATCGTGATACTCGAGGGTGGACTCGAGGAGGAATGATGTAAATATGTTGGATGGACAATTGATTATGTTTTTATATAACAGGACGAGATTAATCAAGGGAATAAGCCATACCTTTCCATGAAGTCTGCTACTTATATCCAATGTTGCTGAGTAATGCAATCTTCAGGTTGGATGGCACAAGTTTTAGTCAGTTTCACCGTCACTTTTTTATGTATAACGAATGTTTTGATACGAGCTCAACATAGATGCGAATAATGTCGCAACATTTTTCGAATGACTAATGTGGGTATTTACAATTCTAGAGAAATAATTGTGCTCTAGCCAAGTAAGTAGTATTCATCTTCTTTCCTTTGGTTTCTTATACAAGATGGGGCCTTGTAGGAGGGAAAAGGCAGATGAATAACAATGAGAGGACTTTGAGAAATGAGTTTAGTCCCAAAAGTGTTTCAAAACTTGACACCATATACGATCGTGTGAGAAAAGTGGAGATCCGCAAAGAATAAAAGGCTGATGAAAGCGTAATGATATAAGATGAAGATCCTTAGATGGTTTGGCCACGTAGAGCAAATGAACGAAGAAATTATTAAGAAGAATAAACGACGCAAATTTAAATGGGAGAAGAAGTCGGGGACGCCTGAGGAAAACATGGCACGATCATGAATCAGATACCAGAGTAAGGCCATGTCAAGAATAATAGTAGAGTATATACGAGACGATGTATGAATGTGATTGAGGCAAAGAGTGTGTGCGTTTCGCATTTCGAAAAGGTAATAACTAAATAACAGGTAATAACTAAAGAAATAAAACGCCAAAATTTGAACGTGCTTATTTGTTTCAACAAATGTTTACAAAATTAAAACAAAATTTTCACTGTTGTTCGACAGAAACATCAAAGTAAAGGCATCCCAAAAATTTATCGTCAGTTGTATCAGCCTTCCATTCAGAACCAGTGGATTTATAAGTTGAGAAGTTGAAATTCAAGGTATACACTCCCTCCACGAAGGAGTTTATGGGAACATCTTTGGTGTCTGCTACCATGTTGTCAATGTAATATTCACCCTGAAAAGTATAAAACAGGTATGGTATTAAATCAAGCTAATGAACTAATAACTTTTTATTTCTTCAAGCACAGCAAACTTATTTTGTGGCACCATTTTAATTCACAATTAATAAAATACTTGGTGTTAACCACTTTTATTGTTTACAAAACCAACAAGTTTCGTGGGCTATGCTCACTGCTTCAGGGAATAAGTAATTATAAATAATAAATCAAAATCATTAAATTATTAACCAATATTAAAGAAACCACAATCATTAAATGATTGTGGGTTCTTTTACATTGGTAAAACTGCGAGAAACTTTGAAATAAGGATTAAAAAACATATGAAATCTTTACACAGTAACAGTTTTTCGGAGTTCGCCAATCATTTGTTGGAGACTAGTCACACTTTTGGCTTGAATAGTGGAATTGAATTTTTACATTGTAACTTTAATAGCATTCAGTTGGATAAATTAGAAATGTTAGTATCAGAAAGAGCGTGAATGCGAATTTGAATATTATTAGTAACCAAAAATTGTTTTTAAATGACCCATTATTAAACCTGTTTACTTTGTAAATTGTTCCCTATTGCCCCTTTTTCCTCTGCCCATTCTCACCTTTCCATTGTCTATGTCTATTATTTATAATTATCTTGTCTTTATCTATGACCATTGTCTTTATCTATTATTTATCATTAGCTATTTAACCTGAAGAAGTGTGTTGAAACACGAAACATGTTGGTTTTGTAAACAATAAAAGTGGTAAAAACTAAGTATTTCACTAATTGTGAATGGCTTTTTAGTTTTTTATGTTTATGCCGTACTGTGGTGGTCCCCAACCTTTTCAAGACTCCACAAGCTTAAAAAATACTTACATAGAGAACAAGCAAATGATTTTCCTCCGAATTTCGCAACATGTGGTGTGCACCTCGAATTTAAGTTTACCTTGAAACTGGTTTTAATTTAAGACTTAATCTGTATGCAAGAAGTCGTATTAATTTGCACTCAGAATATAAAAATAAAAAAAAAACTATTCATGTTCTCGAAAGAAACATTTAAAAGTTCACAAGCCCTCTGACATTGGTGAACAATCTTTTTTATGTTCCAATTGCAATTGTGCTAGAAAAGAGACTTTAAAAACCAACAAGTTTATTCATAGTTGAGAAAAACCATTTTCATGTTCCGACTGCAACTTTTCATGTTCTCAAAAGAAACTTTTAAAAGTCCACAAGCTGTATCACAGTGTGGAGAAACACCCTTTTCATGTTCTGAGTGCAACTTTTCATGTTTTTCAAAATTTAAAAGTTCACAAGCCGTCTCATTGTGGAAAAAAACCTTTTTCATTTTCCAAAATTTTACAAATAATGAAAAAAATTACAAATAGTCTCTGAACATAAATTTGGAAAAATATATGATCACGTGCGATACTAACGTGCTGGCAGAACGAGTGCTAACCAGAGATTTATGAACTCCCGGCTAAGTGAGTGACGTGAAGATGGGACTTCTCCTTGCGTTATGCGAAATGACACTCATTTATGCAAAAATTTACTCGTGAAGGGAGCATTTTTTTTCTCAATCTGTTTTGCTCGTTATGCAAATAACTCGTAATGAGAGGTGTTCGTCGTGAGGTGAGAGGTTCCACGGTATTTTTTTTTCGATAATTATTTAATTTTTTCATTGTTTATGTTTGATTTTTTTTATAATTTTAATTTTTAAGCAGGGCCTTGGGCGGCCCGGTACCATTTGATCTACGAACCGGTACTGGTCCGCCGGACCATAGGTTGGGACGAATGCGAACTGTACGTGAAACATATATTTATAATACAAAAAACTACTTGCACCTTTTACCTCCCACTTATGAATTGTAAGTTCCTTCCACCCTGAAATGAGTTTTGTGACTTATCAGGATTGTCCCAGCAAGAAAAAAAAAATAGTATAAAAATAAAATTCTTTAAACATGTAATTTAGATTGTCTTTGATGATGTGCGTTTCGTGAAATATTACTGCGTAATAAAATGTGAAAAAAGATTCACGTTCAATGATCTTTTAATCCTAAAACTTGAAACTAAGTACGAGTATATGTGAGTGGTTTAGTTATTGGTACTTACGGCTGCGATTGGACATTCTGGTGGATAGTTGATAGCCCGCAAATACTGTCCGATCATCGTGTTTTGCGCCTTGTTTTTTACTTCGGCGCAAAAGTCTTCAACTTCAAACGCACCCATTTCTTCCCTTCCAAGAGCTGTTATTCTTTCGAGGACGCACTGCAACTAAAATTAAAGAATCAATTACAAATTTATAATTTATTTATTTATTTACGGAAAAATAGTCCATTAATAACATAAAAATTACACGAATAAAAAAAAGAGATAACAATGAAAGGAAAGTACACATAAATAAAGAGCATTGATTAATTATAATATAAAGAGCATATAGAAGACTACAAGTCAAAGCTTGAAGAAAAGACTTTAAAAATTACACATTCATTATCGACTGCCGAAAGTCATTTAGGCCAATACCAAAAAATTCAATTCTTTGACTTGCGTTAACAAGTCTCGACATTCTGGATAAAGGAGAATGTTATCCGCAATTAGTAGAATGTTGATTGAGGAACAGGAATTCATTATTTCGGGAAGGAATGTTGAACTAAATGAGTTGTAACAAAGCAGGTGTGTCAGTAATACTGTTGATAATTTTGAATAGTCCATTAAAAACACAATAATAACACGAATTAAAAAAAGAAATGTCAATGAAAAGAAAGTACATATAAATGAAGAGCATTGACAAATTATAATATAAAGAACATATAGAAGACTACTAGTCAAAGCTGGATGATGGATTTAAAAGACTTTAAAAATTACACATTTCGTATCGACTGCCAAATGTCAATTAAGCTAACACCAAAAAATTCATTGCTTTGTCTTGCGTTAACGAGTCTCGACATTCTGGATAAAGGAGAATGATATCCATGGTTAGTAGCATGTTGATTGAGGAACAGCAATTCATTATTACGGAGTCTACGGGAAGGGATGTTAAACTGGATGAGTCGTAACAAAGCAGGTGTCTCAGTAATACTGTTGATAATTTTGAATACGCAAATTAGATCAGTGTCCTTTCTACGTTTTTCTAAAGAAGAAATGTTTAAAGTTTGTTCGATTTCATCATACGAGTACTCGCCTCTTTCAAGTCCTAATCTCCAAGCAATTCCTCGAAGAAAACGATGTTGTACTGATTCGATGTGACAAATATGGACAACATAGAAAGGAGACCAAAAATACTAGCATATTCAAGGTGTGGGCGAACCAGCGAACAGTAAAGAGTTTTAAGTGTACTTATGTTTAAAGTCAGCGATAATTCTATAAATGGAGCCGAGTAGTTTAAGTGATTTGTTAACAATGTTATTAATGTGATCACGGAAAGAAAGTTTGCAGTCTAGAGTAACCCCAAGGTCCTTGATAGACGTGACAGTAGAGAGACAAACATTATTTAGTTAATAATTAAACTGAATAGGTTTTTTGGTTCTACAAAAGGACAAAATTTTGCATTTAATCAACATTTAGTTCCATGTAGTTAATTTTGCACTAATCATTACTATAAGTTAAACAAAATTCTCAGCTTAAGAGGAAAGTTGGCGCGGCCCGTTTCGACCTGTTTTAAACAAATCTTAATTTTGTATTTGAGATCACAATACCCAACCAAACTGAAAAACTATTTTTGCAATCAAAGGGTGCATCAAATATCTAGTATTGATGTGAGCATTTTTAATTTATTTTTGCTTTAAATTATAAGATATAGGTCATTAAAGATGTGTGCTTTGAGTTTAACGATAACGGGCAATTATTTATGAGTAAATGAAAAACATTTAAAAATATTATTTTAAAATATTTATTTTTAAAATATGATGAAATATAAAATATCTTTTATCTTATAATTTAAAGCAAAAACAAATTTAATAGCTCGTATCCGTGCCAGATATTTGAAAAACCTTTTGAATACACTAATAATTTTTCAGTCTTGTTGGGTATTTTGATCTTAAATCCAAAATTAAGATTTGTATGAAACATTCCACAGAACTGATCAGTAAGCTCAAGAAGGTTAAGACTGATGAAAGAGATATCCTAGTCAGTTTTGATGTATTGTCTCTTTTCACAAATGTGACTGGAAGACTCAGGGAGATATATGAGGATGACATTTGCAAACTTTTTGAACACTGCCTCAAAACTGGATATTTTGTTTTTCGGGGTGAAATTTTTGAGGAAGTAGAAGGAGTTGCGATGGGCACTCCGTTGTCGCCAGTTATAGACAACTTTTTTATGGAGGAGTTTGAAGAAGTGGCTATTCCCAAAGAATGGTGTTGCTATATCGATGACGTCTTTGCCATTTGGAACAGAGAAACTGAACCAATTCCTGGACCATCTTAACTCACTCCACAGCAAAATTAGGTTCATAATGGAGCTGGAAAACAACCAAAAAATCCTGCCTTTCTAGGTGTGGAAGTGATGCGAAAAGAGGATGGTAGCCTTGTATACTCAGTTTATAGGAAACGAACGCACACAAATACACACCACCCAGCTCAGAAGAGAGGATTTATCCATACGTTGGTAACCCGAGCGACCAGAATACGTGAAGAGCCAAAACTCGGAGCAGAACTTACCAAGCTCACCGATGCACTGAAGCGTAACGGTTACCTAGCAAGGCAGGCAAGGCAAATCATAAGAGCCAAATCTGCACCAAACGAAGACAAAGTTAAAGAAGAGTCAAAAGGCTGCACTTTCTTGCCTTATGTTTACAATGTGACAGAAAGAATTGCCAGGCTTTTCAGGAAAGAAAACATCAAGACTTTCTTCGGGACCACAACTAAAATACAAGATCTACTGTCGTCTGCAGAGACTAAGTTTCCTCTGGAAACAGATGGAGTGTATAAACTCAGCTGTTCCGAATGGGACAAGGTTTATGGAGTCCAGACAGAGTGGAAGATCTCCAAAAGGATATCAAAACACTTTCGAGCACGTAAACTCGGCCACTCTGACAAATCGGCAATTGCCGAGCATTTAATCTAAACCAGTCATTACTTTGAATTTGTTCCTGAAGTCCTGGGAAGACCCAAAAATCAGAGCACGGATTACGGAGGCAATTGAAATTCATAGAGACAAAGGAGCTAAGCTCATTAGATGTTGATATCCGGTAATTGACGGCTTATGCCAAAGCTAAACGCAGAAAACCATTTTGACGTAAACCGTAATGTCAGCTCGTAGAGGAATGGAGCTGGTAATATGGTATCGCTTCTACGTGCATAAGCACACACTTCACCACTATCCATTACAGATCTCCCTGATGACGGACACTGTAATGCTGACCGAAACGTTGGCTAAAGAAGGTAATTGCGCAACACGGCATATCGCTTGAAAAACCAATAACAAAAATACTTCTGGTAGTGAAAATCTTAAATTGTATCGGAATTTTTTTGTATTGTAAAATTTTAAAAAACTCATACCTCTAATAAGACATTACAATTTGTTTCCACACTATAACAAATATATTGTTTAAAACGAAAATTAATAAATGGATCACGTACCCTGACTAAGTCCTCCAAATTCTTTTTTAACTCGAACTTCCCCTCCAAAACCGCAATTGTCTCGTTGTATCGAATCGCCCTCAGACGGGACGTTTCAACGAAGGCTTGGCTAACAGCATCGGAGCAGACGGTCACACCAGATTTGTAGTTGATTATATATTTGTTCTGTAAAAAAGACTTTCAGAAGGGTCTTAGTCAGCATTCTATGAGCATTAAAACCATTTTGTTTTGAATATTCCACATAGCGTCTCATATTTGAAAACGCTAAGAGAAAGCTTTTTCAAAAAAATAAAGCATCAAGGTTTTTCGCTACTCTACAAAGAAAATAGAAATATTTTTTTAAGAGAGAAAAGGCACTAGATTTATTTGCTTTAACTTACTGTTAATTTCATTTTACTAACAATAAATTTCATAAAAAAAATTACGAATTAGAGGATTATGAATGAAACTTACACTCTTTTTAGCTTCTCCGTTATATAAAGAGTTGCAGTTGAATAAAAAACAGATAATAGCGGCTTTTGCACAATGCTCCATTTTCAACTCCACTGTCGAGCCTTTTTGATTGAATATGATTGATGCAATTGGTCAACGAAATGGTGGTATACGTGTTAAATTTAATTGTGTTCGTTCTTTACGTGCATCAAAACAGGGTGTTGTAATTTTAGAAGTGAAAACTTCTTTAGTACCGTTGTGATTTGAAAATCGATGAAACGAAAAATAGCGACAATAGAAAAGAGACAAACACAAAATTATAAGAATTAGCCTGCGAGATAGATAGCATAATCTTCTAATAATAAGATAGTCTTCTCTTTGTGCGGTGCTTTGTAGCCTCCCCACTATTGTGTACTTTAGTTTTCTGAAGTTTTCACTTCTACAGCATGTGAACTCTACTGCACTGCACTGCACTCTGATTCGCATTGCACTTCACTTTGATTTTTTTGTTAATAATTCTGATGACATTCTTCCTTTCATTTGGCAAAGTTTTAACAAATTTCTGTAATAAATAGAAAATACTTAATAAGATTGCAATTGAAAATTACGTGACTTATTTATAATAAATATTTTATTTCGCTTCAAATAATAAATTTAGTATTTTAATGTTATTGAAGGGTAAAACCCATTCAGATTTGAATTAAAATAGGCAGTGTTAGAACATATTATTTGATGCAAGATATTTTTTTTATAATTAATGCAAGAGTTATTTGAAAATTTTTTGTGTATTTTTTGTCAATAGTTTAGAAGTTATTGCTACCATATTTTTAAAGAAAAGTATGTCTCAGAGGACGTATTTCTCATAAAATGGCAAATTATGGACTCTTTACCAGAAATATAACATTTTATTACAGTGAAAAGAAAAACCACATTTAAAAATATGAAAATGGCTACCGCTTGAGCTAAAATCCAATAAAAAAAATTGGCTGTGTGTTAAGTCGGTTTACAGACGATAATTTTACGTGATAACGTCATGAGAAAACATTGATGAAAAATTGCATTGATGCGTCATAAACCCAACGCTTAGGCCGATCGTGCCTCTTTATCGCTTGTTCCGCCCTCTCGCTTGCACGCTCGGCTCAGGTGGAACGTGACAATGAGTCATACTTATTCGTGCATGCAGCCGGTGTTCATCGATTTATAAGACGTTATCACGTCAAAAGAGCGCCCAAAGCCAGGTATACCTGAAATTAGTAATTAAAACCTGCCAATTTATGTTAGCTGTAGAAAGTGAGGGAAAATTCTGAAATATTTAATATTCAAGTACACGCATATATAACCTAGGGGTTAAGAGAATATCGACAATACTGATAATACAATTTACCCCTTATACTTTTAATACTTGTTCTCTTCCTCAGGAACATGAATACAAAATTAAAATCTCTTCATTCTGTGAGACAAATATCCCATATTTTATGTATCGCTTATGAAGAATATTTCTTATGCAGTCTGATTTTTTTACACGGTTGAAAATACCACGTAGAAAATCAGTAAATGATCTCGTTTCAGGGATCTTGCTTAGTCTGAAGTCCATAATTATTTTTATTCTGTTTTAAATATTCTTTATATACATAAATGTTTAAGTGTAAAAAATAATAATTCTGTGAAAGGTTTTCATTTTTATTAATTAATAAAATCACTTATTGCATAAAAACTAATAATGAAAACTTATCAATTAAAAAAGAAATATAACATTTTAGGAGAGAAAAAAAAAAATTCACTAAAAGTTTTCAATAACCAAATGTGAGCTAGACGGGGTGAGGGCACACGAGTACTGTGGGAGGCTGGAGGTCCCAATCCACGGAGGCGCCGAATGTCGGTCCACGGTGAAGGAGGACGTTGTCTGTGTTGCCGGTTCAAGTGCTGTTCTGGGGTGATCCAATGGCCAGGGTAAAGCAAAGGTCAGTGTAAAGCGAGGCGAATGCAGGATGCAGGGTCAAAGCGTTGGAGCGAAATGGAGAACTGTCTTAATTCGAGTTTTTTGCTCTATATAGAGGATGTGTCATAATGGACCGGATTCCTAAAATCGAGTTAAAGTGCCCGAGGGTAGCGAAAAAATTTCTATATGCCTGTGTTGAAAGTAGTTTTTGAGCGTCGGGATTACCAAGGTTGAAAGAATTGGTTCCAGAGGCTGAGGAGCTGGTGGAGGATGTTTGACCTGTGCTCCGTCTTCTCATCAGACGAGTGTATATTAATATTTAACCATGAGGAATAGTCAGGCTCCTGGGGGTCGCGGTACTTTCAGGCCGCGATCCTGTGTTCAATGATTATACTGGATGATGATTGATAACACTGTACTCTTATTTGAGTGATTTAACATTTATTTAAGATTTTAATAATTTACACAATAAGTGTTCACGTATGAAACGGGTAGAGAGGTACAAAACGCGAACGGGCGGTTGGATTGAGTGCTACGAACGGAATAATTTGCAAGGTCATTCTCGGAGCGGTGCCGAGAAATTTTTCGGAGAGGTGACGGTGATGCCACACGTAAAAATGAATGTAAGTGATGCCCATACCTGCTTGCTTACCCCTACTCGGACGATTTATTTATTTAACATACAATAATAACACAATAACAACTGCAAAGTTCTTAAAAGAGACCCGTGGTTGCTTTTGACCGTGCCTTGGGCTCAAATGTGTCGTGGTCAAATCGAAATGCTCAAGAAGAATTTGGGTTGAAAAACGGTCTATACTAAGAGTTATTAGTTCTTAGAGTATTAGGTAGACTAAATTTATCTTTCGTTTCGGACACCAACTGTGTAGGAGACTCCTCGGTATTTCTTGTATTGCATTTTTATTAATTATTTTTGTATCTATCGCCCAACGTTTCATTCAGTATGTCTAGTTTAATTTCATTTTATGTAATTAACTCTTTAATAGCTGACTGCACGATTTTTCATTAAATATGTCAATTAAACTCATATTTCTCATCGCATCATGTTGCGTGTTTCATTGTGCATAATATAATCAATTCATAATAAAAGATGAATTCTCGAATGTGAAATTACAAAAATAATGAATTCAATGAAAGATTGAATAATATATATATATATTTTTTTTTTAATTAAAATTCCGTTTATAAATAATAAAAATAATATCTAACTGATCTACAAAGCGCTAATTTTGTGAAAAATCACCTAAAAGGCACTGAACTTATGTAATACAATAATCTTACAATAATCAAAATCGTCGTTATTTATTGTAGGTGTTTTTTCAGGTATTTAAGGATTCTGGATTTGAGATGGCTGCCAAATTAAAACGTTGGCTCTATTTGCAATTTGTACAAATTGGGGGGGGGGGGGGGGGGGGTCACATTGAATGTAGATTTTAAAAAATTTTATTATTAAATAAGGAAATATTTTTTTACAAAATTTATATTAATGGAAATGGAAATATTATTTTACATTAGAAATATAAAAATTAAAAATAAACAGTAAAGAAAAATGTATTAAAAATAAACAATAAAAAATAATAAATTGTGGTTTCTCACCATAAAGAACAAGTTTCTTGTGTTTGTGGAGGGAAAATTCGTTAAAAATATTTATTCATAATAAAATATAATATTATTTATTTTTAAAAGAATGAATAAAAAATTACAGTTATAGTGACGAATAAAAGTAGTGAAGAGAACAGAAAATGCAAGGTTTGTGGGGAAAATTAAGAAAAAATATATAATAACAATGAAGGATTATTCCAGACGTTGCAGATAATTTATTTTGGATTCATGGGTATTTTCTTTATTTTTAAGGTTCAACGGGAAGGTTGAAAGTATGTTTTTCCTTATATAATTGAAGATTTTTTCAAAAAATTATTTTGATTTTTAAGTAGGCTGCGCGGCCCAGTACCATTTGGTCCACGGCCCGATATTGGGCCGCGGCCCATGGGTTGGGGACCACTGTATTAAAGTATCTGTACAGTTTTCAAGGCCCAGCTTCTGAGAGGTTTGACTCTGGTTTCTGCTACCCGTACTTGGTCACTTAAAGTCCGTATAGACTAGGCTAGTAGTTTAGTCGAGTAGCGAGGCGTAGTAGTAATTTCAACAGTCATTAGGAGTTTGTTAAATTTGAAGTGGGTGTTTTTAAACTAGCTTTGTCGGGAAAAAAACACATTGGCACGGTTTTATTGATATTTAGTAGCTTACTCATTCTACGCCAGTCTACGCCATTCTATTCTACGCCACATCATTCTACGCCAGTCTATAGCCTTACTCAGTCTACGCCATTGTGGTCCTAGTTACCTCTTACGAGGGATCAAAGGATTTGAACCTCCTGATAGTGATAAAAGAATAGGATTATGATCAGATGCAATCGTTTAGTTCCCGTAAGGAGTAAAAATGGCCAGTATCTTTGACAACCACTGTATCTATAACATCAATTTGGGAGGCGGGAATGGGTATCGCCGCCCCGGGAACCTTTATTGGATAACCAACACCTCTGCCATAGGTTCGCTACGTTTGGTGATTTAGCAGGGGTGCCCGGGTTCATGGGGTGAAGTTTGTCTAGGTCTTGGAGGCGGATGACCAGGACACACTGAACCCCAGATTCCTACCCACCCCTTAAACCTTTTTCCTTCCCAGAACTCTCCTTCCCTTCCTTTCCTTAAAAAACCCTCCACACAGCATCCCCAAAGATGACATAGGCCCTGAGGGAAATAATTTTCCTCAGGGCCTCCTGTGTGGAGCTCATGTGAAAAAAAAATCAGGCCTACCAGCGTGGTGATGTAGGGTGGAGTTGTCCGGAGCATCTATGACTATTTAGTTAGACATCTATGAGAGCTTTTTGATTATCATAACGACTATACCAGGTGCCGGTTTTTGCGTCCACATCAACGGCTATTATAGTGGGGGCGTTTTCTGACAGAAGTGAATCTAGTTCTGAAAGA
Source organism: Glyphotaelius pellucidus (assembly GCA_936435175.1). Lineage (NCBI taxonomy): Eukaryota > Metazoa > Arthropoda > Insecta > Trichoptera > Limnephilidae > Glyphotaelius > Glyphotaelius pellucidus. Next base: position 5,319,615 of record OW386558.1, read on the forward strand.
ACCAATCGGCGTTTGGGAGGACTGAATGAATACATTAAAATGAATTTTATCGGGCCGGTAGAAGTATTGACTTTAATTGCAGTGGATTCAAGTATTAGAAAATGAATGGGCTAGACTGTGGTCAATTTTGCTCTTAACTAGAATGCCTGTACCGCCTTCTCTTTATTGGTGGTTATATCGTGCATAAAATTGGACAACTGAGAACTAAGGCGACGAAATGTTAAACATAACTGGTTTCGTTTTTTCAATTTTTCTCAGAACAAGAATATTGTTGTATACAACATTCTTCGGGGCAAGGGCTCGAATATTTTAAAAGACCTGTAGTCACGTTAAGCTCTAAAAGTGCCATTTTTTTACTTGTGTCACTGTTATCGCTCAGGTACGATATTATTATGAAATACGGACATTCTTAATAACTAAGAAAACAATATTTATCTTGTAAAACTTAACGAAGTCCGTATGCAAATAAATACACAAGAGTAATATTTGATTTGTTGGAAAATGAAAATTAAGGAACTGAACCTGAGTGCCGCAAATAAATTAAATATTACTTTTTGTTACTGTTTAGTTCGGAAACAGCTTATGAACTGAAACCCATTTTCCCAAATTCCTTGCATTATTATTTTCTCCCTTTTTGTCCTTCTCCTTCCTTGAAAGGCCCTAACTTACTTACTAGAAGAAAAAAATGATGTCTACCTATTCGGCACACATACACAAAATTGCATATAATCGAAAATTACACACATTTAACCAGTTCGAAAATCGTCGTGAAACTGATCACAACTCGCTCTCGAAAATCTCCCTTTAGGCTGGGCGCATACATCTGATTTTTTCATCCGATTGTCTGATCAGGCAACCGGAAGGCCTTCGCGCCATACATTTCTTATGAAAGCCCGCACACATCCGATTCGAAAATCTGTTCGGTAATAAAAATAGGCCACGCCCTTCCACGCACTTTCAATTCGGTCTGAAAAAGGGCGTGGCCCCGGTCGTAGTACCTACCCGATTTTCGAATTGGATATGTGCGGTGTCAATCCGATCCAATTGTCTGATCAGACAACCGGAAAGCAAAATCGGATATATGCGCCCAGTCGTAAAGCCATACTAATCAATTTAAAAAGTGACGGTAAAGTGAACCACCCTTGGGCCATCATTGTGGAAGACCAGTTTTATCAATATTTGGATCCGAGCAGTTTATGGCTTTCTTCTTTCAACTTACCTCATCCCCTCATCCCCTCATCCTGTGACTGATTTTAAAGAACACAATCAATTGTCTTTGCATCACAAAAAAAAAAGATTTACAGTCCATCCTCTCGTATGTCACGATATCGTTCGTTGACAGTTACTATAGATTAATTGTGAAATAACACAAATTAATTAATAAAATTTATTTGCTAAATATAAGGTAATAACTAAAGAAATAAAACGCCTAAATTTGAACGTGCTTATAATTATGTTTCATCACAACTTTAAAAACAAAGTCTTCACAAATGTTCGACAGAAATATCAAAGTTAAGGCATCCCAAATTCTTCACGTTGGTTCTCTCAGTCTTCATTCCAGAACCAGTGGAGTCATAAGTTGAGAAGATGAACGAAATGGTATACACTCCCACCGTGAAGGCATTTATGGGAACATCTTTGGTGTCCGCTACCATGTGGTCGATATAATAATCACCCTGGAAAGTGTAAAACAAGACACAGTAATAAATCATTCTAATCAAAGAATAACCTGTCTTTTATTGTTATGCTGTACTGTAAGTGAAACTTCTGTTTTAATATCAAAATACTACTTGAACCTATTACCCCTCACTATTGAAATGTAAGTGTCTCCCGTCCTGAAATGAGTTTTTTAATTCTTCAGAATTGCCCCAGCAAGAAATAAAAAATTCAAAATTAAAAATATAATAATGATTCTTCAAACATTTAATTTCCATTGTCTGTGGTGATGTGCGTGTTGTGAAATATTCCTGCGTAATGTATTGCGTAAAAATATTCACTCTCAATTAACTTTTAATTTAAAAAAATCGATCTACGAGAAGGGTTTTTTATTTGTTCTTACTGCTTCAATTGGACATTCTGGTGGAAAGTCGACAGCCCGCAAATACTGCCCGATCATCGTCTTTTGATCCTTATTTTTTAATTCAGCGCAGAAATCTTCAATATCGAACGCAGCCATTTCTTCCTTTGTTCCCAGATGCGTTATTTTTTCGACGATTAATTGCAGCTTAAATCAACCAAATAAAGACATATTTACAATACATATTATACAAAATTCTCAGCTTAACCTTTCCAATTCCAATACCAAAACTTCCATCCACATTTTTTTTGTAATCTAATATAATAACAACTAAATGTTAAGGCAGATTTATCGGTTATGTATAAGTTAAGAGAAAGATGGAGAAAGAAAATTACAAAAAAACGAAGTCATTTGAGAGAGGTAAAATTGATAATCAATTAGTGGGAGAAAGACAACAATGTATATCAAAGAATAGTTTGGGAACATCCTAGATCATTATGGAACATTTAAATGAAGAATTTTCAGGAACATTGTCGACCATTCGAAGCCTTTTTTAAAAAAGTATTATCAACAATATATAAAACAAGATCTGTCGTAGGTTCGAACGTCAGTTCAATCTCATATCAACTCCCTGAGTGAAACCGGGTAGTATAAAATAAACAAAATTTATAAGAGTATCACGTACCCTGACTAAGTCCTCCAATTTCTTTTTGAACTCGAACTTCCCCTCCAATACTGCAATCGTCTCGTTGTATCGAATCGCCTTCAAACGGGACGTTTCAATAAAGGCTTGGCTATCAGCATCGGGGCAGACAGTCACACCAGATTTGTAGTTGATTATAAATTTGTTCTGTGAAAAAGAATTTCGCGGGTTTAATTGGCATTCTATGAGCATCCAAACCATTTTTTCATTTTTTATTAAGTAAATATTTTAAAAATTAAATAATTTCATTTTTAAATTTTTTAAAAATTAACTAAGTAAATTTCCATGTTATCTATTTATTTGTAAAATAAAACTTACGCTCTTTTTAGCATCTCCGTAATAAAAGAAGATGCAGTTGATTAATACAAAGAAGATAGCGGTTTTCGCAAGGTACTCCATTTTTAAACCTACCGTCGAGCCTGCTTAACTGAATATGAATGATACGATTAAACAACCAAAAGGAAGTTAACGTGTTAAAAATAAACATGTTTGTTCTTTATCTGCATCCAAACAGGGTGTTGATATTTATTTTTTTTTTTTTTTGTCAATATTCGTTTTATTTGGCAACCTGACAGATTTCTGTAATACCTACATCAAAATCTTAATATATAAAAATGAATGTTTCTCCGTTTGTCCCTTATGCGCTCATTAACCATTCATCCGATCCCCCTAAACTTTGGTGATTTAAAGTGCGCGTACCCGCGATGATTTCTGTATATAATGGTAAACTCTGGAATTAAGCATGGCGTTATATTCCTTATACTATTCATCCGATTGTAGTGAAACTTTGATGAGTTGTTTTATACACGTCAACAAAAATTTTCTATACCCTAGTGAGATCTGTCGTAATGATATGTGTACAAAAATTTTGTGATTGGTGGTGCACGGTTGTTAAAATGAGTGTATTTCGTGTTGTTTAGCGGCAGGGAAGGTAGGTGTGAAGAAGAGGGAATTTCGGAGGACCGGAGGGGAATGAAGCGGGCGCTTCTTGGGAAGGGGGTCGTGGGAGATGGAAGGCGGGAAAAGTGGAAAATAAATAAGAGGGGGAGGGAAGAAGGTTCACGGGAAGGGCGGAATCAGAAATGGGGAGGAGGGAAGGTGAGGAAGGTGGAGTTTGTTGTCAGAAGCGGAGACTCGACTTTAGACCATATTTATGTTATCAAACAATTATTCGAAAAAAGTAAAGAATTCAATTTCACCTTTTATTGCTGCTTTATGGACAACAGTAAAGCTTTCGACACAGTAGAACATGAAAAGATCTAGCTATAGATAGTGAGGAAAAATTCTGTGAGGTTAAGGGAAAATCTACATTCCTGACAATATAACTTACCCTTTACTCTTTCAATACCAGTTTTCTTTCTCAGGGATATGAAGACAAAATTAATATCTCTTGATTTTGTAAAATATATCCCCATATTTCACGTATTGCATATGGAGGGAATTCCTAATGCAGTCTGATGTTTCTAGACGGTTATATATATGTATATCACAGTGAATCAGTGAATGATCCTGTTTCGGAGATCTTGTTTGATCTGAGATCCATTTTTATATTTATTTTTTGTTTTTAATTGTCTTAGTATCTAATCATGTTTATTCATTTATAACTTTCACAACTCTCTAAAATCGGAGCAATCTAGGGTGCTCTCTACTCTCTCGCATATTGGCTGTTCATCTGCTCACGATCTGATATCATGGGGTCGCCCACCATAATTTCAAATTTAGGCCGATTTGTCTACACACGAGGTGATCTAGGAGGCGATTTCGGGGCAGTGTTGAAAGCGCCCTAGATTTCCCGCGATTTTCGGATGGTGTGTAAGGCCTTTAACAATGGAAATGATGTATTTATTCTTATTAACCCAGCGTCGTAGGGGATGGGTCAAAATGACCCGCCATGTTTTAATTTACTTGTGGTTTTATAACTACGCGTGTAACGTTTTTGTTCTTCTCATTATCTGGAGGCGTTGACTTTTTTTAAACGTATTTAATGAGAAAACATTCGGATGGCAATCGCTCTGCAAGTTACACGTACCTAAAGCTGAAAAGGTAAATACGACCCATCCTCGTAATATGATTTTGCCCCGACTGCTTTCAAAATGATGATTCGATTTTTTATTTTTTTTTTAAATAATTTCCCTCATGGCATATATCATCTTTTGGGATGCTGTGTAGAGGGTTTTCAAGGAAAGGAAGGAGAGGAGAGTTCTGGGAAGGAAAAGGGTTTAAGGGGTGGGTAGGAATCTGGGGTTCGGTGTGTCCTGGTCATCCGCCTCCAAGACCTAGACAAACCTCACCCCATGGCACCCCTGCTAAATCTTCAAACGTAGCAAACCACTTGAGGTGACGTATGGCAGAGGTGTTGGTTATCTTATAAAGATTTCCGGGGCGGCGGTACCCATTCCCGCCTCCTAAATTAAATTCTTGTGTCTATCAAAGAAAATTTTGAATGTCTAAAAGTTTGACCGAATTTGGGTTGAAAGGTGGCCTGTTCTTGGAGTTGCTGAATCGGAGACTAAATTTTTATCTTTCATTTTAGGCGCCGAATATATTCCAGGTTTCTGGAATCTCGTTTTTATTTATTATCTTATCATTTATCGCCCGTAGAGTTTTTAAATTGCTTTATTATTGTTTATCGCTTATGATCTGCTGTAGGTAACTGGTAATATATTTTGATGTCAATGTTTTTTCCACTGTAATTAACAATATTCCATTCAATATTTCTTGTTAAATTTCACATTATGTAATTAACTATTCAATAGCTAATTGCGTGACTTTTCATTAACTACGTCAATTAAACTCATATTAATTCTCACATCATGTTGTGTGTTTCATTGTGCCTGATATTATTAATTCATAATACAAGATAAACTGCCCCCATATTGCAAAATTACACAAATAATTAATTTAGGCCGTACGCTCATAGAGGAACTGAAAAAAAAAACTTATTGGCGATGTAATCGCTATCCGCAGGAAAGGAATTTGTGAATTTCATTGGCCATCCGCACACAGGCAACTTGTTAAAGACCAGTGGTCAAGGGCGACGCGGTGACTAGCAGTGCCGCTACCATGGTAATCTGTCAACAAAGCAACTGAAACATTACGGCCGCGGTGACTAGCAGTGCTGGTCGCCGCGGCCGACGCGTTTTAGTCGCCTTGTTCATAGGTTGCCATGGTAGCGGCTCATGACCTCTCAAGTTTTTGAGTAATTTGCGATATGTCAGATCAAAAAAATATCTATTTTGTTCAGGAGATTGATAAATTGAGCTGTGCCGTGAATTGAGTTGCCAACCAGTTTTCAGTTTCTCCATGAGCGAAGGCCCTTACAGAATGTTTGAATAATTTTCAAAAATAATTTAGTATTGTATAACGCAATCGGTTCTTTTGTTTTTTTAATTAACACCAATTATTTAAAACTATAAACGCAACAATACAAATCTTAAAACACTCCTTAAGTCTTAAAACAATCTCAAAATCAACCGTTGGTCTTACTTGCGATGTGTACAGCTAGGGTTGTGTGCTATTAAGTGCTGTACACTTTTTCATGGCCCAGCTTTTGATGTTGATTTTTTTTTATTATTTTTATTATTAAGTTAAAAGAAATATAATATTTCGTTTTCTTAACTTAAATTCAGGGAGGTATTTATTTTATTGATAGAGTTTGAATGAGAAAAAATTATGTGAAAAGAACAAAAAAATTATAAAAGTTAATTAGGCAGGTATGTTAATGCAAATTAGTTCCAACAAATTAGTGCTGTCAATGAAATATTTTATAATTTTGTATAAAAATAATAAATCAATTAACACTCTTCCATCTGATAATTTAAGAAGTCTGGTTTCAGCGCGTAAATAATTATAATTTATAAATTCAATTGGAATATTCATTTTAAAATTGATGAACTGAAGGAATTTGTTTTGTACCTTTTCCAATGATTGAGAATGAACTTTGTAGTATGGTGACCACACGGAGGAATTGTATTTTTTTTTTTTTTTTTGCAATTTAAATAGGTAATCCCGCGAAGCTGCCACATGGCTGCTTGTCTGCAGGTTCTACCTCAATATACATCCATTACCATTTGAAATAAATAAAAAACATATTTATAAAATTTAAAATTGTAAAGAAGAAAGCAAATAGAGACAATCAAATTCTAATGAACTGGTTGGTGCAACCTACTTTACAGTTAATGAAAATAAATACAGTAAAAAAAAAAAAAAAACAACATTTTATGTTTACAAAGGCATACAATATTTAACAGATTTGTATCTATCATTCAAGAAAAAGGTAATATATTCTTAATAATTAGAAACCATTACATCATCAATCTTTCTTTTTCATCTTTGAACATTTTTTTTACAGATATACTGATTTTTCACTCATAATCCACATCTTCACAATTTTTATATTTATACTCTCATTTTCCTCAATAACAAATTTATTTTTGATTTTATTAAAAATCACCGGTACACAGTACTGCAGCGTTCGGCTTCCATACTTATTTGATATTTTAGGTATATTTAGGCCTTTTTTTTCTGTGAGTCGTGTGCTGTGACTATGTACCAGTGGTTTTTTATAAGTACTATCTCCCCAGTTATCCTTAATGGTAAATAACCAGAATAAACCTTTTATTGGGAGTAGGTTCTCAGCACAATATAAAAGCTGCACATTGTGTCTTTGTCTATATAAATTAGGTGATACAATATGTTTTATGATAGAGGTTTGCAAATTTTGTACATGCTTAATATAAGTCATGCTTGTATTTCCCCAGCTTCGAATTCCATATCTAAGAATAGATTCTACCAATGAAAAATATATCAATTTAAGTGTGCAATGAGGCAAGACAAATTTTAATTTATAGAAATTGTTTGCTAGAGCTCTTAATTGGTTACATATTTTAGTAACTTGCTTATCCCATTTAAAAGTGTTATCTACTTTTAATCCTAAATAAGTATACTCATTGACAAAGTCAATATTTTCACATTGGCAATTTATTGATATTTTTTTATGGATGCATTCAAAGTTGTGTGCGATTAGTTTCGGAATATTCCATATTTTCAAACTTGGTGATCTGATATACATGCATTTTGTTTTTTTTACATTTATGACTAAACCTACATCATGTGCCCATTTTAGCAGTTCATTAAAGTCGGTTTGTAATTCTTGAATCGCTATTTGAGGATTTTCATTTGATACTATAAGTGCAGTGTCATCTGCGAAAATAAATCTACGCGCTTTACTAAATAGTTTTGACATAGCTATAACATAAATTATATATAATTTTGGACCCAAAATTGACCCCTGTGGGACACCAGATCTTATAAATTTCGATTCGCTCATCGCATTCAATATTTTAACATTCATTTTTCTATTTGATAAGTAGTTATTAAAGAGAGTAAGCAATTTACCTCGGATGCCAATGGATTGTAGAACGTTAATTATTTGTTTATGACTTAGTGTGTCAAAGGCTTTAGAGAAATCAATAAAGAGTACAAGTACATGTTTTTGAGAGTTGAGCTGGGTGTTTATGAAATTAGAAAAATCTTTTAATAAAGTGTCGCAGCTTTTTTTTTTCTGGAATCCATACTGACATTCGTCAATGATACCAAATTTATTTAAATATGCATCTAAGTATGTCGCTATATATTTTTCAAGAATTTTTTCCAAAGCAGGTAATAAAGAAATAGGTCTGTAATTATTTATAATTGAATGATCACCGCCTTTAAAAATGGGTCTAACAATACTAGTTTTTAATCCTTCGGGTATTTGGCAAGTATCAATTATAGTGTTTATGAAATGAGTTATTACTGGGCTCAGTATTTTACCATGTTTTTTAATATCATACATAATTCTAATCTGCTTCGTAATAATGAGCAATACAGATGTTTTAATGTTGACACGCTTTTAAAATTTGCCCTTTATGCACACTTTTATCTTTGAAAAATGTGATAATATTAGTAACACTTGACGAAACATGAAACGGAAAATAAAAATGTTTTAATAATGCAATATTTATTCTAGAATTGTAGAAAAGTCAATAAATATCTTCTTTACATAGGAGTCGAATCGGTATATTCGAGACGCTATATATGTTACAAAAAACATATTCGGGTAAACTTGATGACGGTGCAAAAATTAGAAGCCATAAACGAGAATTATTAATATCGGTATTCCTTAGGTTGAAAAATATGTGATCAATTAAAATTAAGCAAAATAATCAGGTTTCAATTGCTCAGTAGTAAGAGTGTGGCAGATAGAGGTCATGGATTCAATCCTGTTTACGACCGTTACTTTTTACTTGCATCTGTTATAATTTGCCTTTTCTTCTATGTAAACATTATTCTCTTTAAGACAATGTCTTGGACAGTATCATTATCAAATAAGGAGAAAGAAGCATGTTTCAAAAGCCCTAAAATCTCATTTTTCTCATGTGAATAATAATTATTGGCCCACGGATCACCGAAGATAATACCTACATAGTTGTTCAGAGAGAGGTCTATGCATGTCATCGACGATCTTCCTCTTCCTTCTTTCACGTCTGTTATGAAAACTAAAAAGAAGATACCAGAGCGATGATGTTATGCACGACATCTCTCTGGCACTACTACATCTAAACCTTGGTAGCTTTGTTTTTTCATAAAAAAATGGTTTTCATTTTGCACACGACCTTCTAAACAAGAGTCTGCATGAGACTTCGAAAACCACACACACTTTTTCCACCCCTTCGAAAAATTTTAATAATTCTTAATGAATTTTTTAATATAATTTTATCTGGTTTCTAAAAACTTAAAAAGCACGCCGGGAACTTATGCTAGTACTTCTTGCATAAAAATAACGTGTTTTATAAAAAAAAATACTTCTAGTCAAATCACACGAGTGAAAGACGCTTTCAGTTTCGGTCTGGTGAAATACAACCATTCAAAATCGAAATATTGCTTGAAATGGCTTTAACCGTATTTGGTGACCAGATCTGAAAAGCCAGGTGCTGTCTTCTTCAGCCTCACAGAATACCCCAATTGGGGATGCCATAATATAATTGGCTTCAGACAGTTGAGAGTCTGCGACTCTTGGGCGGAGCTCACTATAAATTAATAAATATTTGAAAATGCTTAGTTATTTGTTAGTTTTATCCCAATTTCTGGGCATTTTCAGTTACAAATTCACCCTAGAGACAAGACTTGTAAAATAATTAATAATTGGAATGAAAATTTTGTTTGATTTGTGCTCGACAAAAAGAAATAAAAAAGTTACTTTATTGGATTCTAGAATAAACATTTGATCTGAAATTTGCTCTTTACTGATTGATTCACAAAATTTTTAACACTCATTTTTTACTTTTTGTCATTTTTTTCTTTGTATTTATAATGGACTCATTGTAAATCACCCAAAAACTTTAGTTATTTTTTTAACGCTGTCTGAACTGTCGAACAATTCTTGATTTTGTATTTATTTAAGATTAAAGCCAACACAACTGGAATGCTTTATTTTTTCAAATTTTCTTTGTATATTGAACATTAAATTCTAAGAAAAAACGTTAATTTTGGGATATAAAATGCAAGTACCTAACATTTTTTAAGGTGGGAATTTATTTATTTATTTGTAATATTAACGTCTTTTGTAAAGTATAACCAAGAATCAGGTATAACTACAACATGAAAAAGACAGCTCTAGTGAGCTTGTAAAACAGCAAGAAAACAGAAGTTGAGAAAGACATATCTAGTTGTGCGAACAATAAATCATAAATTAAATTCAACAATATTTAAATATTACAATACTAATATTGTATCATAATTTACAGAATTTTTTAAAATTCCTTTTAATTTTAAATACACATGCTCAAAGCTATATTTTTACGTAGTTGTAGAGTATAAGGTATATTTTTGGTGACTTTACAATGCTTTACAACGACAGCATCGATTTTCCCGCGAACTATTAACCCGTGGCGTGTGCGCCCCTCGAACTGGAGTTTTAAATTTTTCTTGCGAGAAATATGGCTAGTGAATTAGAACGACCTTATTGGCCAATGAAGTTCAAATTCATGCCACCAGAGTTTCAGAAAAATTTCGATTGATTTATTCAAGACGTTAGTCTGTTTTATGAGTGCCACAAGTGTTTGGTAGGCTTAGAGTGTAAAATCTTATTATCTCAATAATAAAACATACTTTTTAAGGGCCTTAAGAGTTTCTCGCAATACAAACGAAGACCGATCAAACCAAATAATTTAACGATTTATTTACCTTCCATCTAAATATTAATCTTTTTTCGATCCTCCCTTGTATTTAATTGAATGGTTTTATGCATATAACTTGCTTTTCTAATGTTTGGCTATATATTTAATTATTATTTTATTCAAAGAATTTAAGGTCAGAAAATTAAATGCACTATACCTCTACCACGGAACATTACAAATTTATAAAGATAATATTCAAAATAAAGTTGCAACCTTTATAAATAACAGTAATCTTAGATAAACGTCAATATTTTCTACTCCAAAATGTAAAAAAACAATAGAACAGCTGTATCATAAATATCTTGGTGTTAAATTTTTTGATTCATTACCAAAAAAAATTAGAAACATGAATACTTATATAAAATAATTTAAAACTCCCCTTAGAAATTATATTATAAGATTATTTCAATCATGACCTAAAAGAAGCTTGACTTTACATATTTTTTGTTCCACCTTAGTTTACCGTTCATCAAGGTAACAAATGTTTAAACACGGACAATGCCGGACAGAAATAAATTTTTTCCTTAATTAAGACAACACATATTTATCACGTAAAAACATAACGCGGTAAGTATGCAAATAAAGACATAAAAGTATCTCGAGCAACATTATTCGAATTAGTTAAAAATGAAAATTCGATACCTGTACCTGAAAGTGTGTTTTAGAGTTCCACCATCTCCTCTATCTGCCCCCGGCAATGAATCCCGAACAAGACGGCTCGAGATGTCCTTTGTCTTTTCTAATGAGGCTCTCATATGTGCTGGCAGCCAACAAACACACCCCATCCCACCCATTCTTCAAACATCTCCGTAATTAAAGCCTTTGTTTGCCGCTGAAAAATGCATCATATTCAGCTAGTTTTCTATGCGGGGAGAATAGTTGTGTCTGCGTAAATAATAATTTATGAGTGGAAATCTTAGCAGGAAACCGTAAGAAGATATACATACAACAATATCTTCTGTTTACACTGTTAACTGTTTTGTACGTTTTCACACCTATTTGTGTGTAGTACGCACGTTTGAAGAAAAGAATATATGTGATGCATCAACCTTTCTTATTTTTTCAGTAAAGTGTTAATAATTAAATAAATAATATTACATCTATATAACAGATTTTTGTTCAAGAGTGTTAATTGTGTGCGTGATCGTTACCTTGTCGTATAGTCGAGCTGCCAACAAAATTTGTGCCAAAACACAAGGTTTGGTACTTAATTCTTAGTTATAGGCAAAACACTGCCAAGCCTTTTTTATAAAATGCATTAAATACATTTTTGGGCAAAGAGTGTGCCTAAAAATCATCCTTTTAATAATCCAATATTTTTTGCTTGCAATCAATCACTATAAAAATATCCCAAATCTGAATACTTTTTGTGCAAGACGTACGAGCAGATTTATTTTTTGTACAAACTAAAACAACAGGTGATTCTGACAGCTCCAAATTAAAAACTAAAATTAGTATTATTTTAATGAATGAACAATAGGAGTGGCGGCTCGAGCACTTCTTGGATGGTGGGGATCGACTCGAAAAATAATTTTCATTAGACTTCGTTAAATCAGAAAAGTTTTTAGATTTTCACGGCCAAAAGTATTTTCCTTATTTGTTTTTAGGGTGTTATGCCGTGTTGCGCTACCTCCTTATTAAGCCAACGTTTCGGACAGCGTTACAGTGTCCATCATCTGCCCTGAAACAAATAACGAAAATTCGTTAAATCAATCTAAAAAAACACTTAATTGAACAAACCATACCGAAATACTCGGAAAATGGATGAGGAATTAATAACTATGAACGAACCAGATAAACTGTTAACTTTAAAAAACAATTTCAATAGGTATATTAAAAAAATATAAAAAATTACGAAGTATCAACAAAAACTTTGATGAGCTTCAACACTTCTTTGAAATGTCATTAACAGCTATGAAAAAAAAAATAGCCCATAACCTTATTCTTATGTAACCTATTTAACCAATTTTTATTTAATTATTCCATCACTCTTAATGACTTTTCAGGGATGAAGTGCCACTTTGTCGAGTTGTTCGGTCATCAAGTATAAAGTCCTCTGTGAAAGCAAAATCAAACAAAAGTTATTTATTTTAGGCATTGAGCACGTTTCCAAACCAAACAATGCCTCTACCGGCACAGAGTCAAAGCCAATCGAAGCCAATTCTCTAGCTTTTAGTTTACGTTTCTACCGCACGGTGACACTCACGGCGTTCAGTGGTAAAACAGGAATCTGTTTTGCCTACGTTGTATGAAAAGCATCCTTGCAAGAATGGATGGAGGTTGTGATTTGGTTAGAGAAATTTCCGGTAGATGTCTCTCTGTACATTATTCTTCTATGATATTATTTTTCGTTTTCAAATGATGGAAAACAAAATTTCTACATTTACATTGCTCCGATTTTATTCAAATGAATAATTTTCGTCGTCATTCAATGTGTTGTTTTAACAACATAAACTTACATATACTCACAATCACGAACATTCTGTGAACATCTCAATAAAATTTCCTATTTACATGTCTGGGATTCGGATTTGATGATTTTTTTTTTCGATATCCGTATATCATGTGTTCCTTCAAATTTTTCACAAACCATGTGTCGAGGGGTAGACTCTTAACTCGCAATCCGAAGTGCGCAAATAAATTTTTTTTTTTTTTTTGTTATTGTTTTTGGGGGTGTTATGCCGTGTTTCGCTACCTCCTTCTTTAGCCAACGTTTCGGACAGCGTTACAGTGTCCATCATCAGGGCAGATGACGATCTGTCATCTGCCCTGATGATGGACACTGTAACGCTGTCCGAAACGTTGGCTAAAGAAGGAGGTAGCGAAACACGGCATAACACCCCAAAAACAATAACAAAAATAATTTTTGGCCGTGAAAACCTAAAAAAAAAAAAAAAAAAAACATACCTGCGCAAATAAAATTAATTTTTTTGATTTATGTTATTTCACAATTAATTCATTTAAAAAATGAATAGAATATTTGCAGCACATTCCAGAGCGGAAGATACTCTAAGGGGAAGATACTCTCTTCACCATCCTCCCAATAGCTTATCCAAACACATAACGAATATTAATAAATAAACAAATAAATACTTGCAACTGGTAAAAAACTCGGCTAACTTATTCTATATTTATTTATTTATAAATAAACGCCCTTTTTCGGGGCTTTTACATATATAGCATAGAAAAAACATTTTATTGTACATAACTGAAACGCCTCAATAACAATATTTTATATTTATTCAAAGATAAATTGAAGATGTCCACTGACTTGGTATAATTGTTTCCCTCCATTAGTATTCTGGGCAAAGAGGAATACATATGGTAGTTAGTCCCAGAATTTCTGCACTGAAATAAATCCTGACTTCTAGTTTTACGAAGTGGAATTCGGAAGCTTATCAATTCAAGTAATACCGGACTATCAACTAAATCATTTAGAATTTTATATAAAAATACCAAGTCAGTGAAAATTCTTCTGTCTGACAATTTAAGCATATTCATATCGTTTAAAATTGTGTTGTAGTTTAACATATTTGCTGGAATACCCATTTTAAAATTTAGAAAACCTAAGAATTTGTTTTGTATTCTTTCAACAGATGTGGCCATTATTCATAGGTTCAAGTGCCGAATAGTAAACTCCGACTTTTTAAAAAAATAAATCCTATATGATTAATCTAAAATGTACTTTACCGTATGAATAATCTATGAGGAGGATGGTGAAATACCCCCTTAGTATCTTCCTATCTCCCTGGTGTAAGACCACCATTTCGAATTGAAACGTTGCTGGATATTTGGTGACCTGAATAGCCGTGTACTTCCCCACCTTACTCTTCCCATCTCCTTCCCCTCCCCACTACCTTCAGCCTCACAACATAACCCAATTGGGGATCTCATAGTCTTATTGGCTCCGGACGGGAGCAGTTGGGATTCTTGTGAGGTATTCACTTTAAAAAAATAATAAAATAAAAAAAATATATCTTCAATATTTTGCTTTCTATGATAAATTAAATATCATTTTCTTACTAATAAACTAGTGTCCTGTTTATCTCAGGACATACCGTGAATAATGTAAATGGACATTTCCGTATTAATTATTTGAAGATTTTAATGTAGTATTTAAAAAGGGAGTTCAAAATATTCACATTATTAATACGCCTACTTTCCTCGGAAAGATTCGTGGACATTCATTCACGAACAAGAACGAGATAATAATTTCAAAAGTAACTCAATCGGAAATAAATGAGTCAAACGTCTATATATACTTGGGTCACTGCGTAGGTCGTTATGAACAACTATTAATGAATACTAGTGGTCGCCCAATGGTCGAAATTCGACCATAATTGTAATGTTTTTTTTTTATGTTTGACATTCAGTAAGACCATAGACAAATAATATTAAAGACAAACAATATTAATCTATTCTCAATTTGACCATAGACTTTAACAATAAACAATAGAGTAAAGACGCGAGTGTGTGTGTCAAATACATGGTAGTGTGTGTAATGTTTTTGTTATTGATATAATCTATTTTTATGCATAATTTTTAAAAAATATTAGCATTCTGCACTCCTCCTCTATATAAACTATAAGTGTGCGAAATTTCATACTCCTCCGTCCGCGCAATTTTCGTAAAAAGGGGTACAAAGTTTTGGCTTCACGTATTATTAATGAAAATATTACAAATTCCTTTGGACCTAAGGCTGACCGAGGCTGATCGTTCCTCTACCCAATACTCATGTCCCATTGTTAGTAGAACTAGTACATAGGGTTGGATGTGGACATCTTGGCTCTATATTTGAATAAAATGCTTACAATTTTAGCGCGTTGAGTTGGTTATCTTTTTGGTTGGGTTGGTTGTGTTTCTTTAAGCAATTTTCATTTCCTTTATTCAATTTTAATTTCCTACCGACGAGATTTAGATTTTGTACAATGTCTTGGTACACATTTTGATTTTTTTCACAAATAAGTTCAGTACAGAAGGACCTCATAAGAAAGAATAATTTCCTAAGGCCTATGTCAACTTTGGTGATTTATTTATTTGTATAGAAACATACAGTATATTGGTTACAGTGATGAGACAATTTACAGATATTAAGTAATATTTCATGGTGGGTACGATATGTGGGTACCTATGACATGTTTCTTTGTAGTTTCTTTATTGTGGTATGTATGTTTAGTAATTACCGGGTAATGTGCGTAGTGTGTAGATGTGTGTGTATGTATGAGTATGTTTGTAGGTGTGAGTAGTGGTGATAATTGATCAGGTTTATATTGACATGATTCTAATTTGGGCAGTTAATCGGAGAAAAGGTCGATGTTAGTTAGAGCTTGGACTAATATTATTGAATTTTTGAAAAGCATGGTAAATTGGCAAATTGTTGCTGCATTATTTGTAAGTAAGATATTTCATAAATTTGTTTTGAATATGTTCTATGCTATCTACGTATACTTTGTTCTGTGGGTTCCAAATTGGTGAGGCATATTCCAGTGTACTTCTGACTAATGCAAAATGAAACATTACTACTTTACTTGGTTTATTGAATATTTTACTTATACGAAGAACAAAACCAAGCATTCTGAATGATTGAGTCGATGTGCTTACTATTATTTTGTGTGTATAGTCTATTCTGGGAAAGAAAAAGTTATGAGGCGTGAGCAGGAGGCCAATGTATTCAGAAGGGACGGACTTATGTATACATATCCCTCCCACTGCGGTGATGGGTCCGACTTGAAGGGTCTAAGTTAGAACCAATCTCTCTTACGAAGTTTAAATAATTTTTAACGCATTTTATGACCATCATAGTTGTATATTAAATATTTATTTTTATGCATAAGTACATACATAGGTATAATAATATACATATATTACATTTATATTTCAATAAACACTAATATTTATTTTCATACAGTTTGATCATAATATTTTTTCATCTATGAAATTCAAACACCATAATCTACATTAAAATTCATATTATTCTCTCGGTAGTAATAAATAGCTTATGAGTAAGTAGAATTTATTTCTCTAACTTACAGTAAGTACACTGTTTCTAATTTTATTTACATAATTTCTTAAATTTATCTAACAAGAAGGTAACATTTACGTAATCTATTCACACTAAAATAAATAAATCTTTCAGATAGGGGTAAACAACCAGTTAACAATTAATTTACTAAGATATGTATTAAAGTTTATTTTGAGGTCAAGGTACAGGTGTCGAAAATAGTTTTTTAAAACTTTGTAAATAAACTACTTCAAAATATTTCTTCCTGATTTTAAAAATACGTAGAGATTTGATTTTAATTTCTGCACAAATTTCAGGTAAAACGTTAATTTAAACATTATATTTATAAATACTAGTAGAAAGTATGAAGTATGCTTCATTTATATTTTAATCGGCTTAAAAATAAATCAAATAATTTTTATAATTTTCAGAAAGAGGGATATGATTTGCAAAATTTTCATTTACAAACTTTCAAGAGGACGCTTTTCATTACTATCAGACATAAAACGAAGGCTGTATGCTGTTATTCAATACAAATACTTGTAACTATGGGAAAATGATTTCCCTGGTGGCATTCTGTAGTAAATTATTTTGACGGATTTTATAGTCCTGTTTGAGCTGATATTAATGGAAAAAATCCATACGTACATCACATATATGTAAAGAAAAAAGTATTGTTTCGGTGTCAGTTAAAATTGTCACTTGTTTTGTTATTCTATGATTTTATTGTAAAGCGTCAGTTTGTTAGAAGAAACCATAAAAAGAAAGTGATATAATAAACATAAATGTCACTTCTTCGTTACACAACTTAGCAACCCAAGTGTTTTATTTATCAATTAAATTAAGGAATTAAACCTCTATATTATAAAATGACATTTATTTTTATTATATCACTTTCTTTAAATGGTTTCTTCTAACAAATTGACACTTTACAATAAAATCATAGAATAACAAAACAAGAGACAATTCTCATTTTAACCGACACCACAACAATACTTTTTCTTTACATATTATTTGTTATGTCCCTGAAATATCTTTTTGTCGCGTGTAGGGGTTTGAAGTAAATGATGTTTTGATATCCTACGAAATGCTTTTTTGAGTAATGTAAATATATTTTATTCCGACTGGAAATTTTATCAATAAATTCTTTTCAGGGATATGAATATAATATATTTTCCTAGTTTACTGCAGCTTACCTTAAAGGTACATTTTCAGAGAAGATGTTATTCACAAATTAAATCAATATTTCAGAGGAGTTTATAATCGTAGAAATGCGAATATTAAGAAGGTAGAAACAAATGTCATATTTAAAAAAATGGTAAAGAAATGAATGGGAAAGCGGTAGTTCACATGCCAAGATATTCATGAAACAGCGATTTATGAAACCGTAAATTTGTGGTTTATTCACCTTAGTGTTTTTTTCAAATTGTTTACTAATTTATTTTTACAGAGGTCATAATATCAACAATGAATTAAATTGTTTTTTACATCTCAAGAAGGTACTAAATTTGTCCATATATGTTTATAATTAGAAATTCGAAGATAGTTTCAATTTTTTGGTTTGTGTTAAGGTACTCTTGAAACAAATTTCGGAATAGACATACTATTTTTTTTTTTAAATAATAATTTCAATGTCTTATAATTCAATAAAAAATATTAATATTGCTTTGAGGAGTAATTTACTTACAGATATATGAAGGTACAAATTAAAATATCATTAAAAAAAAAACTATTTGCAACTTGTAAACAGTTTTTCACGCTAATAAGCTTTTGTAAATCACATAATAATTTTTTTTTTCTAATTCGTCAAATATTTACAAGACAAATATAATAATATATTGTAGTGATATAATTAAAGAAAACGCACAATTATTCTACGGTAATCACAAATAGTCCTTATTAGGTGTAGATATAATCAATTTGCAAGTATGTCACACATTGGAGGACCCACCACTTACCCGCCCTGGTATAGGTAACAGATGGTTACCCCTTCAAGGCTCTTGCAAGGACTCTAATTTTTTTTTATAAAAACGAATCTACATTTAATAATAAGTATGTCACAGTTCAATAATAGTAAAACAGTAATATGGGTACTTTAACAAAAATAACCCAAAAGAAACCATTTGTTCCCTCAACCGCTCGTTAAGCCTTTTAACAAGAGGGTTGCAAGTATTCACTATGGGTTAGCTGGAAGAATTTCAGGCCTGCAAGAGATTTTTCCTTGAAGATGCGCGGGTACAACCGAAAGGCAACTTAACTTTCTCGAGTTAACACATGACCTTGCATTCGTATGGCTGAGCGGCGGGGTGCAAAATTAACCAAAAGCATCCCTCGCCCTTTATTAGTAAATGATGAAGCGATTCGGGAATGGGAAGGTATTCGAGATTGAATAACTCTCAATATACGCTCGAAATAATAAGTTAAAACTTGAATTTAAAAAATTATGTTTCAATATTTACAATCTCAATATTTTTGTACATCCTATATTTTGGCACTATGAAAATATTTCCACTTTGTAAAATAAAAATTAAAACGAAACTTTCAACGATTATGAATTTTATTATTCGTATTGAAATTTAAAAATGCCACAATTTCAGAAACTTTAGGTAAAGATCCCAAGTAGATAATAATGACATATCATGATATAATTAAAGTTTATATGTAAATACAATTAAATATCCTGGAAAATTAACAATACGCCCAACTCCATTAAAATATTGGAAGTATTTATTTGTATTGACAGGCATCCGGCGCCTAGAGGTGCTAGTGTCACATGCTGCATTCTTTCTAGACAATTAATGAAAATGAGACAAATTAAAGACCAATAAGTGAATTTATTAGTAATTTTAGTTAGTAATTATTGCAGCGAATAATTGAATTCATACAGCGCTCGTTGGCGGTGGCAGGATTATAACAGTTAATGCAAACGTAATAGCGGTGTTCTCTTATTTAGCAAGGAAGCGGTAAGGTCTTATGAGGGTCACTTAATGTGAACATATGTATTTTATTCTTTTATTTTCCATTTCTTTAATTTATTTATTTTAAATAATACTTCACATAAGCTACATTTAGATGTACGAAATAAAACCAACCCGCACAACCCACACCGCTAGGAGGCGCCAGTATAGCATACTGCCATCAGAATGTATGAGAAATATCAGAAATAAGAAGTATCTTACTGTGCAGTATTTGGTACAATGTAGCTACATATACTGATAAATAACTTCAAATCAATAACGAGCATTTGAAGTTGGTGATTTGTATAAATACATTTTTAATAAATGCAATTTGAGAGGCGGTTATGAGTACTGCCGTCCCGAGAATCGTTCATTGGATAACCGACCCTTGTCGTAGCTCATCACGTTTTAGGGGTGAGGTATGCGTAGGTATTGGCGGCGAATACGTTTGCCCACTTACTGTGTGGCTGGTCGGATCGGAAGAAACTGGCTGAGGACCTGACTCAGATCTCTCCAGCTGGACTCTCTCGACCCATCGCTTTGCACCGCAATGGGAGAGATGGATTACGTCCGTCTCTCCTGGACACCACAGATTCATACCCATCCCTTTTACCTTTTTCCTTCCAAGAACTTCCTCTCTCCTTCCTTTTCCTGAAAATACCCATACCCATAAATTGTTTTCGATTAATTTGTATTATTTCACAATTAAAATTAAAAATAATATATAGTACATTTGCGGCACGTTCCAGATTGGAAGATACTCTCAGTATCGCCCTGGTGTAAGACTACCATTCAGAATTGAAACGTTGCTTGAAAAGGCTTTAGCCGTGTTTGGTGATCAGATCTGAATAGCCAGGTACTTCCCCACATTCCTCTTCTCCATCTCATTCCCCTCCCCACTAACTTCAGCCTCACAACATACCCTTATTGGGGATGCCATAGTCTCACTGGCTCCAGAAGGAGCAGTTCCAAACACGACAAAGCGTCGCCTTGGTTCGTATTTGTCCAACAGACCATTAGAAAATTTTACAGGAGGGGAAGGTTTTCTTTCATTATTTCAATGAAACATTATGAAAAGTGGCCAAGATAAAGCTTATTCCGTAAACGTAATGGTCTTGTTAGTTTAAATAATCCGTATTTAAGTAATCAACTACTTTTTTTAATACTCTAATTTTAATTTTAAAATGGGGATTGAACAAAAACTAAAATGGTCTGTTGGACAAATAAGAACTGAAGCGTCGAAAGGCCCTGAGAGATCTTTTTCCTCGGGGCCTCTTGTGTGGAGCTAATGTAAAAAAAGATGACCTACTCATTCGATCAAATTTTTAAGATTTTTAAAGGCTTTTAAAAACTACATTTGACATGATCAAATGTAGTTTTTAAAAGCCTAAACTATTGTCACCCCCTAAAAGTGGTTATTTATAATTTCAATTATGATATGTGAAAATTACCCATATCTCACATTGATTTATTCCTCAGTAGGTTACACTTTTACAACCATACTTAAATATTGATTTCTGCTTATCCTTCATGTTTCATTAATCCCGTTTTCTTCGAAAATATCAACATCTTTATTACATTAAAACAATTTAATTACATTAAAATATTATATCATGTAAACATTTGTTATTAATTAAATAATGTTTATTTGAGATCAAAACCAATGATTCTTAAACAAAACCATTTCTAATAATAATATTCACAAAAACGATTACGTGGAAAGTAACCTAATCTAATTTATGTACATAGACTTCCACAGAGTTCATTTACATTTTAATTAAAATATCTGATCCGGATGTTTGGCTTTAGCATAAATTTATTATTTACAAAACACATTTAAATATTTTAATAATAACACTGAATAATTTTATTTAATTCCATTTCAAGGGAAAATGGGATTTTCATTTGATTATTAAATTGGCGATATTTTTCAGGATTAATTTGATTTAAACACACAAATTTTATACACATTACTGGTATCAGAAAACAACTATGATTTCATTCGTGATAATTAATGATGCAAAGTGAGGATTAGCTTCGAAATAATATGTTTACGAAATACACATTTTAATTCAAAACACCATCAGAAAACGTGTATTGATTTTGGTAAAGACATCTTTTGGGAATAATTACGTTCAACAGGACACCTAAGTTGTGTAGAAAACTTTATTCAATAATCATGCTAGAGTCATGGATAAATTACCGTATCTTCATTGGTATAGCACAGTAACAATAGTAATGTGCACAAAGATACAACGTACAGTGTTTCTAATAATATTCCACAGCAAAGTAACTTATTCCCGAAGAAACTACGTTATTCCAATGCTCTTCCATTTGAGCTCTCCATACAATCTAATAAAATCTTTGGAATCCTAGAATATTGCAATATATTTAAAACTTTCAACTGTTCATTTTAAAACCATGCTGTTCCCCACCTGCCTTATATACTAAATCGTATCGTATTAATTTAATAATTTGTAATATAATTCAATCATTAATTTCTTTTATATTTATATCAATTTCTAATCAGACCGTCAGACTTCATTCCAAGTATCAAATCTATATTGCTCCCTCTGATATAATGTTCCTTGGCTAATACAAAAGCCTCGTTTGAAATAGACTTAAATCAATCAACTCTTCACTCAATATCTTCCAATACAAACCTACCCATTTTATCCACTTGGTCTCAACAGTCCTTTTCAAAATATGAAAATATCTCCGTTTTTGTACGCTATTTTAATGATGATCCAGTATCAATATAACTATTGAATATTTTAATCTATTGCTTCATTATGTGTATTACATTGAATCGTAGGTTTGATATAATGAGATCAGAAAACTTGATAACTCTATACAAGTATATTTATACTATATTTTAATGTACATTTTTATATTTCATAAGAAGTTCTGTAACATAGCAATAAAAGTTTAGGCGAGATCGATATTATCTATAAATTGAATTATAGTAAAAAAAGTTCTGCTAGATTATCTAGAGGAAAAGGAATCCTACAAAACTAAAATCATCTTATCCTTATTTTAAAAACGTGACAATACTCATATTACAACACAAAATGAATTAAAAATGATACTTTTTGTTCGAATAAATGATTTTAAGCATCACCAACAGTTGTGTTTTGACAGGTAAACAAAAGTTTTGATAAATTATGTAAAAATCTTTTATTACCACGTATTTTTTAAATTCAGAAACTCACGTCTTGAAAAACTTCCGAAATGGTGGGAATATGAAGTTGTTTATACAATACAAGATCAAGAAAAAATTGTTGGGAACATTTCTACAGAATCCATCTAACAATAATTACTTGCAATTTGATTGCATTTTATCCATATTCTAGGGATGAATGTAATATTAGCAAGTTATACTAACGCATCATTCCAATTTTCTGTAGACTTCACTGAAAGCCTTGAGCAACCCTCAAATAACGGTTGATAACCCGCAAAAAACCACAAGGATTTCAGAAGTCATCCGCTTTTGTAAGGAGCAAATTCCTAAATATTCATAAATCCTACACACGAGGTGTTACCGTATTAGATAAGGATTTTATTAGACAACATCAACTGAGTCCAGCAAGCCACTGTAACTGGAATGAGCCCCGTCCCTTTCCTCGGGTCATATCTGACTGTCTTTCAAATTTCTGACGGACTCAACAGAAGACCTTGGGGTAGCCCCTACAAAGGAGCATTCCCTCAGAGATCCGCTTCTCCTGACGACCATGGTTTTGGTTCCATAGTCTGTGACGAAGTTGTCGTTCTTGACCCCCTCCTTGGTGCCCTTGACAGACTGGTAGCCGCAGCATGGAGGGTAGTGGGAAGTCAGTATTCTCTTGAAAGCGTCCCGGAACTCGGTGTTGAAGATTGAGTAGATGATCGGGTTGAAAGCAGAGTTAGAGTAGCCCAGCCATGAGAGAATTTTGAATGCGAGACCTGAAAAAAACAATGGTTTCAAATTTTCTGTAAAATTACGATATTCAGTGTAGTTGATAATATACAAATCAGCAAACACAAAAACAAAAATAAGATATTGAGTTTAAGATTTCATGTTGCTTCTAGAATTGTAGACAAATCATCTCAGAAGAAGCTATGTTGAAATCGCGCATTTCTGCAACAGAAATTGTTTCTATTTTGGGCGTAGTGACGCATCGTCGTACAGCTTTCGCGCTTTGTTTACTACCTAAAAATCAGGTAACGATCACTTCTTTCACCACATTCCCTTGGGAAGATTGGTATTTTAGCTCTTTGTTGTATTTAATTAAATGAAGACACTATAAGCGAGACTCAATCGAAAATCTGGAAACATAAAAATCAGAAAAAGGCAGTGGGACTCGAACCCATGACCTTTCGCTTTCCGGGCAAATGCGCCAAGATGTCGATATCCGATTCGGTCATTTTTAACTATATCATACTTCGACTAAGAACCACCCCCATGATCTTCATTTTAATAATGCATATTTTATTGGCTTCTGTCTTTATGTATGTATGATACATCTCTGTACAAAAATATTCATTCTAGACTTGCAGTAAAGTCAAAAGATTTTTTGTATTTCTTGGGCATTAACTATGTAACAATTTCTAGACATTTTGTTTTTTGAAGAGTTTTATTAAATGCACATTAAATTTAAGTAACAAATGTACATTGAACAAAACTCTTCAAAAACAAAAAGTCAAAAGATGTAGCATTTTAATTAAATTGATAAAGATTTATCCAGACACTATTTAAAAAGCATTTAGAAAAATGAGGTGACTGAGGTTTTCTAAATAATATTGAATTCTTTCAAAGTGATGGACGTTTCGGGTTACAAGTCTCAGTAGGTATTTTTGTTAACATTTCAATATTTGCTATTAATTTTTTTTCATTTAGAAACACCAATGTTTATTTCAACTATAAAAATCTGGAAATCTTAATTTATCTGATTTCTGAAATAATAACTTCAAAAATAAGAAATAAATAGCACACTTGTGCAATTTTATGCACTTTCAAAACAACATTTTACTGTTCTTGAATTGTTTTCGACCATCTTACTGAGATACTTCAACAATTCAAAACGTTTCGACAAATTGAAAATTCCGAACAATAAAAACTGCTACTATATTTCCCCAGGGCTTTAGTGGAGCCTTGATTGTTTGGCGATTTGTATCAAATGGTGACTACGTACGTGGAAGCAATACAATTATTCTCGTGTTTGACAAGGAATCTACGCCGTCAATTAATTTATCCCCTTGGCGTTTGAATGTAAATTCACTGGATCTAAATAGTATCATGTTTCACGCTTGGTTAAGTAAATCAAGTGACAAAACAATATTTCGAACCAAATTGAAACAACTTGATTAGAATTTGTTCGTTAGTGCGGTCACAATATAATTTCCAAAGGCGCATTTATCTCGGGATGGGATTTGTCCTTCTCCTCAAATATCCAATCCAGTACACCGGTCAGTGAAAGTTAGCAATGCGTGTTTTCCAAGGCGGCTTGGGTTTAATACCTCGGTAGGCCAAGTCCTCCATCATGCACAAGCAACATTTTCCGCTTACTGTGATGGTAGGTAGGAGATTTTCAAATATTGTCAGGTTATTCGTTTAACAATGAAGAAATAAGGCGTCTCCCTCAGGGGTCAATGATCTGCGGTGCAAAACCGTTACCTTACTTTAGAGAACTTTTACTTGTGTGCCAGGTTCTTATGGCACTCGGTTTATTTCGATTCCTTACCGGCCCATGAGAGGACCGCCTCATTTCTTCAGTGTTTCAACAAATTGAGTAGATGCATTATTTGCTCGTAAGTTTTTGTTGAAAATCTACAGAATTTTACTATTGATGAATTCCGTGTGATTCAGATTTATTCTCAAAAGTGAAATGAGAATATTTGTGTTAAAAACAGTTATTTATTCACCTGCAAGATGTTAGATAAATAGACAGGATGTGATCATTGTTTTGTATTTTACCTGGTATGCAAGTTTTGCAGAATGCTGCCACGATATTGACGCAGAAGAAGGGCACCCAGCAGACGAGGAACACGCCCATGATGATGCCCACCGTGATGGCCGCCTTGTGATCCGACACGTGGTAGGGGGACGAGTGCACGTGCGTCTGGACCCGTGTCCTGATGCTCTTAGTCCTGTTATCTGGAAGTTGTACCGTCCTGGTGACGGCGCGGATGGACTTGACGTGCTTCTGCGCATAGCAGTATAGCCTGAAAAAGATACAAAGATTTATTTACATTAATTCAACACCTGAGACATTGAATGAAATAATTTCCCCCAATATCATGGAGATGCTTCGTGGAGATCTTTCAAAGGAAATGAATAAGAGAAAGTCCTGGGAAGGAAAAAGGTTTTGAATGGTGGGTGGAAAACTAGGGATAAGTGAGTGATGGATGAATGAATCCATCCCTCCCACTGCGATGCAAGGTGATATGTTGATAAAGTCAGTTGCTGGACAGACGCGTCCGCCACCGGAGATACCTTTTGATCTCTCCAGTAGAATTCTCTTGGAACATTGTCCTGCACCACAGTGGGAGGAACGGATTCATACGTTCGTCACACCTGGAGACGCTAATTCCCAGATTCTTTATACCGTTTTCTTTCCCAGAACTTCATCTCATTCTCCTCCTCAAAAGCGCTCCACACAGCATGCCTAAATATGAAATAGGCCCCGAAGGGATTTATTTCCTTTAGAGCCTCCTGTGTGCATAAATGTGAAAAAAAAACAACAAACACTGCTTAAAATAAAACGTGCGCGTTTTACTTTTATCAACTACAAGGATGATAATTTATTTTTTTTAACCTTTAAACTTCACATACCTGCAGTAAATCCCAATCATCACAATGCACGGCACGTAGAAGCTGATGCAACTCGACACCACGGCGTAGCTCGGCGTGAGGTCGAGCGCGCAGGTCGGCCGGGGCTGCTGCGGCAGTTGGGCGGCGCCCTGGGGCCGGTGCAAGCCCAGCGAGATGGGCACGAAGCTGATGAGCGCCGCGAGCAGCCAGATGGTAGCGATAGTACCGACAGCGACGCGGCGGGTAACCCAGCGGCCGTATCTGAAAATAAAAATGAAAGAATTAATATTTCTTCAATTTTTGCAAATTCACTTTGTGACACCATTTTATTAATAAAATAATTAAAAACACTTTGTTTTTATCACAATAATATTGTGGTAAAAAAAATCTTTTTAATTATTTCGTGAATTAATATTTTATCATCATCAGCAAATTATAATTGATTTATTTATTTATTTATTTATTACACGCCCTAATGGGCTTTCACATTCTAGTTTATAAGTTGAGTACACATTTATTTTGAGTACTTGAAAATTAATACAATAAAGAAAGTATAATACAACGAGAAAAAAATATTTAATAATAAAAGCATATGTGTACATAATAAAAAAAAAAACATTTGTAGAAATGACATGAAGACTTACATAAATAGATATTGAATATAAACAAAAAATTGCAGAAGTTATACACGTCTATTTGTGCCTAGATATATTAAAGAATTGGACTAAACAATATTTATACTTGTTATTTGTAAGGTGAAATATATCTCCTAGATCAGAATATTTATGTCCGAGACTGTGAAGTCTCAGAATTGGGGAATTTTGGTAAGACAGTGTCCTGGTGTTAAAGTGAAATGGTAATAAATGTCGGCCAGATCTTTTGGTAATACGGATGTTGATTAATTGAAGAAATTCGGGACAGTGAATTTTGTAATGCAGTATTTTGTGTAATAGTATAAGTCTGTGTTTATTCTTCTTTCTGAAAGTTTTAATATGGACATTTTATCCAATGGGTAATTGTAATCAATTTTTTGTACCGGAATATGCAAAGGTATGTTTTGGAAATAATTTTCTCACTCTGCCAACTTACAGCCGTTGTTCCCAACTTTTTGATTGATCAATCTTAGTCTCCGATCAGCTAAGTGATTTGTTTAGTAATAGCGATGTCACACGGTTCACTTCTGCATTTCAATTTACCAAAGTAACCAAATTGAATCACGTGTATAAGTGAATGATTCAATGTCTCAAAACTCAAAAACTTCTGAACGGATTTTCATGCAATTTTCACCAATAAATTGAGCGATTTACGAAAAAGTTTTAGGTTTTTAATTTCTCAAGGTTTTATGTAAATTTGTTGAAATATATAATTAAAAGAGAATGTCTGTATGTTGTGGACGAGTGGGCTGGCAAGCGGGTGGTGTGGATTTGATTTGTATGCAAATTAACAGATGGCGGTGTGAGTTAAAAGGTTGGGTTCCCATCCAGTCGATGGCGCTATGTTTTGTTAGCCACAGCAACGCGCCGCCGGATCAGCTAGTTCTTAATAATAATAAATTAATGGATATTAGTATATTCAGTACCGGTGTTGTAGAACACTTTTGTGTTCAGTTGTGGTGAACCGGAGGGCTCGCAATATTTTCAGCATTAACAGAATGTTAATATATGGAGAAAATATCATTCAAAACTCAATATCGCAGCAAATAAGATTTTCAGCAAGGTATATTTATATCATTGAAGAAGAAGATAACACTTTTAAATCTAAATGAAAATATGAAAGAAAACAAGACACAGAAATTGGAAAAACGCGCCGTCCCGGTTAGACGAGAGGTCTGGATTCGAGTCCCAGTTGCGACCATTGTCTTTTTCTGTTTTTCTGTGTCTTGTTTTCTTTCATATTTTCATTTAGATTTAAAAGTGTTATCTTCTTCTTCAATGATATATTACGTTGATGGGAATAACCTTCAAAAGTTATAAAAAGAGAGTTTTTCTCGTAAAAAATTAGGTATATTTATAATTATTTTTTTTATATGAATACCTCACAAGAGTCCCAACTGCTCCCTTCTGGAGCCAGTGAGACTATGGCATCCCCAATCGGGGTATGTTGTGAGGCTGAAGGTAGTGGGGAGGGGAAGGAGATGGGGAAGAGGAAGGTGGGAAGTACCTGGCTATTCAGATCTGGTCATCAAACACGGCTAAAGCCATTTCAAGCAATGTTTCAATTCTGAACGGTGGTCCTACACCAGGGCGATACTGAGAGTATCTTCCACTCTGGAACGTGCCGCAAATATACTTTATATTATACTAAATGAATAAATTGTGAAATAACACAAATTTATCAAATAAAATTTATTTTCCACGCCGGGATTCGATCCCGCGACCTTTGGAACGCGAGATTAGAGTTTTACCTCTCGACTACACCGGCCGTCAATTATTAATTTACCTTCACGACCGAACACACGGAAATCAGATTACGAATGTCAATTATAGTTCAAATCTGTTTACCTATCTCTAATGTCTGACGAAGAGATATGCTGAATCCCCGAGATTGCATAATTTATGCTTTCTATAGAACTATCATGGAAGTTGAAACGTCCAATGCCGCAGTGTCCGTAGAAACTATAATGCGCCAGTATGCGCAAATCTAAGTCTCAGCATTGATTGATGCATTTGATGAATGGGAAAATGTTCCATGATTGATGACGCATGCAAATATGACATAACTAACGTAAATATGATAATATAAACAAATAAAAATTCACGGAATACTTTAGTAAGTCAAGAAAAAATATTTGTAGAGTGTTCTGAACGTCTGTATTCATGATTTATTGTTTGTTTCGGAGCAAACCCGAGTTGACGTACCCAAAAATGGCTCAAAAGTATGATAAGTGTTGATGTCCAACAAGGAGAAATGAGTGTATGCCAGAAAGGTTAGAACAAAAACACCAACCCAATATAAATCACAAATGAAAAACGGCATTTTATTTACATTAACCGTAGGTGCTTATTATTTACAGATTAGCGGTTAAAAACCCACTCCGCAGTTTTTTCCCAGCTAGGCCCCGCGGGCGGTTTTTGGTTTAGCTTCACCCAGTTAGGTTGGTGACCATTTTATAAATCCGATAGAAACTGGTTCCAAAAATTGCCCGATTCTCGGATCTACTGTCATCCAGTGATAGCTAGTCACCGGGACAAAGTAACCGGAACAGGCAATGACGTCATATGAAATATATAGCCGCTTGATACTTTTTTTCCCAACTACGTATTACCGTCAATCTTTTCATTAACGAAATTCACAAATTCGTAGTTCTTATACCTGCCTTATCATGCGACCTGCTAACGACATCTTTTGATGAATTCTTGAATTAGAAACTGAATTACAATGATAGAGCTTTGTTTGAAATTTCACGTACACAGGTCTATTTGTGGCACGGCACGAACGGCGCGTGGCCTCAGACTATTAATTCCATTGACTTTCTCTATTATTTTTAATTATTATAATATTGTCTATGTCTATGACCATTGTTTTTATCTATTATTTATAACCAGTTAGTAAACCCTGAAGAAGTGAGCTTAGCTCACGAAAAATGTTGGTTTTGTAATTAATATAAGTGGTAAAAACTAAGTTTATTATTAATTTTGAATTACAATGGTGCCACAAAATAAGTATGCTGTGTTTGAAGAAGTATCTTATTAATAAATAATATTCTATTTGTGAATTAATGGCTTTGCACAAATCACAGTCAAATTCAAATATTTAAAAGTATCAAGCAAATCACATTAGACAAGTTGTAGCCATGACCTTTAGTTACTCACAATAACGATTCTTGGAAATGCTCCGAACCTTTACATTTTTAAAGGGTTAAACAAGGTTGGGTAGAGTTACAGAAACAATTGGAAAAGTTTGTTTTGTCTGTTCAGACATGCAAAATCTGATAACTTACAATGAATATTTTATAACCGTATTTGAACCATCAGCTAATGTAATTGGTGATGGTTAGTTATTTCGACCATAGACTTTTTTTGATTTTTTCCTACAAGTTCGACTATTTTATAATATTATTTATATAACCGACTTTATCAACTTGGGTCGATCACCCATTTGTTAAAGTCAGACATCTTCAAATACTTAGTTTTGAGATAACGAAGAAAACGATATACGAATGCCATAAATCAAAAATTACTTGCACGTGACTGTGTTTTATGTATTAAAAATGCTTTATAAAAATACGCCAAAATAACACCGAGTATCATTACGGTTAGATACAAAACAGGTGGGCCATAAATATTAACGAATTTCAAAATATTATTGTGGTCAAGCGGCGCCACGGACGGGGGCGCGGGTGGTGATGATCAGTAGTTCGGTTCACGGAAATTCAGTCGCAACGGAGGAAAACAGTGTGCATTTTGTGAAAAAAAAATTTACAATAAAGTCCATTTTCACCAAAATAGGTATGTAAATAAACAAAATTGTCGTTGCTGGGCAGCAGAAAGTCCAAAATCAAAAGCCCCTACATTTGCCAAAGGCCTTCAGTCAGTTTGGGCAGCAATTTTATCCCTTGGAATCTCATCAGTCCTTATTTCTTTGAAAACCAGCAAGGAGAATCTGTGACCGTGAATTCATACCGGTAACAATATTACTTAATTTTTTTTCTATCCGTAGCCGCATTAATTTGAAGGTCATAACACTATAACATGGTTTCAACCAGATGCCACACTACTACGAGTCAATGGCAGTTGTAAACCCAGGATAAGTGATATCGCTTCAAGAGGATATTCCATGGCGTCCCAGGAGTCCAGACTTCTCAAGAAATAATCATCCAAGAAGTGGCTGCCATTCAACGCACAATGAGCGAGAGAGTTGTTGCAAATTTGCGGTCCAGGTTCGACAAGAGTTTTCGTTGAGATGGGCCACACCTTCACCTTGGTGATGTAATTTTTAAAAAGTAAATTTCCTATATTTTATAACTCTTTGTCTTTTTGTTTAACTGGTTCAAAATTCCTTTCAACCAAGGCCCAAGGAGATCAGACCTGTGGATTACCCGTTGGCAATATTTCTATTACGCTATATAAATGTGATATCATCGTGATCGTTTGGTTCCAACCCACGTGTTGTGAGTTCAATTCCTCGATTGGCTATTCCTCCATCATATTGATGCTTTTTTCACGCTTACTGTGATGGTGTAGGAAATTAAATATTGAAATTCGTTACCCGGAAAAGTTTGCATTTCTCTAAAAAAAATTACTACTCATTTTATTGTGCTTTTTGGAGCTAAAATAAACGTAGCGTCGCTGAGCGTGACTTGTTCAGAGTAAAAAGTAATTTATCGTTGAAAGAATGAATCAATGGAAATACTACAACAAAACGAAAATTGGATTATGTAACCCAATCACGCGATATCTATTTCTTTGACAAGGACAACGGACTGCAACAAAATATGTGCTGTGTTACGAAAGTATTACGAAACCTATAAGGTAAATTAATTTTTTAAATTGAATCCCAAAAACAGAAGGGTAGTGTATTGATTGTCCACGTAGTTTTAGCTTCTTTCAGTAGACGCCGATAGGTTAGTTTGTAATACAAGTTCTGCCATATTCCAACAGATGGCAGCTAGGTTAATTATCGGAAAAGGACCATCTATCGCCGTTCGTGTCTTAGGTACGAACGGTTATAAAGATTGAGCGGGTCAGTGAAATTAGGCGATCAGTTAGCCCGCCGTAACAACAGAACTAAATAGCGTCTGGCCTTGAAATTAGTCTGTCCAGCTTAATATTCATGGTAAATATGGTAAATATGCACCATAACCAAATAAACAAACTCATAATCATTCGAACCATATAGGTACTTATTGAAAAATACCGAAAACAACACAAGATGTCTTACTATTGGAAGCCAAGAGACATACAAACAACATAAAACTAACTTTGGATCATTAGAAGTTACGTAGGTAGAAAAATCCATCTAGTATAATTTGCTTGTACTTACAACATCATAAAAAAGGTATCCATCACGCACAGGTAGGCAAAAATGTAACGCCATACAATTCTGTCTCAGCATATATACTTCTTGCTTCGTTTACGTTCATGCATTGTATCATAAATTGTCTTTTGACACAACCCAACTGAAGTATTTGATTCACCCTATTTCTTCTACTATTCATTTCCTTCAAAGCTCTTCTTACATTATGTTCTTCGTTCACCCTTCCACGCCGTGGAAGGGTGAACGAAGCATACGGTTTAACCGAAACGATTTAAGCGTCATTTAAAACATAATCTCAACCATT
Source organism: Glyphotaelius pellucidus (assembly GCA_936435175.1). NCBI lineage: Eukaryota > Metazoa > Arthropoda > Insecta > Trichoptera > Limnephilidae > Glyphotaelius > Glyphotaelius pellucidus. Next base: position 5,352,582 of record OW386558.1, read on the forward strand.
ACGCCTCCGTCAGTTTTTCTTTCTTTATGGATCTTCACAATTTTGAACCCATCAGAAATATAGCAAGGAATGGCGCCAGCCTGTATATCGGAACTATGTATCTGACAAAACCTAAGCGATGGACAGCTTACTCTAAGGCCAGCAGATCTAGATGTTACTAATCGTTTAATCGAACTTTCTAGATCAAATCGAGCCGTTTACCATGATCGATCTTTTCATGTAACTGGCCCGCTCATTTGGAATAAACTTCCCTCTGCTCTTACTAATATCCATAACTTGGCTGAATTTAAACGGGCTTTAAAAACAAACTTATTTTAAAAAAATCATACTTTTCATAAATCTTAACTCCTTTTCAATATAGCCATGCTGCTCAAGTTTCCGGTAATTCTTCCTAAACTTTTATGTTTAATGTGCTCTCCAAATTTTTCTTATTTCTAAACATAAACTGCCTCCTGTTCTGAGTTATATTTTAATTTTAATGATTCTTGTTCAATGGCACCGTTATTGTTTATCATTATCTATTGTCGTGTGTCAAAACAGCACTGTTGTTGTTAATGTTGTTCTCTTGGCATTGCTTTGTATAAATTGTATTTTCTTTGTTTCATCCTTTCTTTACTATTTTATCAATTTTTATAAGGACTCATAAAGAATACTGTAGGATTACTTTCAAATTTATTATAGTTAAGCGGACTTGAAGTGAAATAACCCAAATTGCGCTACATAAATACTGCGTTATTATTACTATATAATTGAAACAGAATTCAGTCTATTTTCATCCTTCCTCTACTAGTTCCATGCCTCACTTCCATACACCAGAGTTTTTATCCGCACTTTACAATGGACTCTCTATATATGCTTGCTTCGCTTCTTTGGATCCAAGTCCAATTTTTTTAATTTTTTTAATGAATAATGACCTTCTAACTTAAATAACTACATATTTATTTTTATTTTTTGAGTTAGTTTTAACCCTTCGAATAATGAAAAAATAATATCTATGAACTTTGCTTGTCAAAGTTTGCACGCAAAAATTCTCGGTTCTTCCCATGCATTTCAAATGTTAATTTTTATTGGTTATTTTTTAATCTTTTTGAAAAAAAAAATTGTTCTAAAATTAAAATAAAATAATCTTTCCGATGTGCTTATCAAAAATTAAGATTTTTGTTTTAAAATATTAAAATTTTTATATTGAAAATGTGAATTAGCTTGAAAATTACGTACCTGGGGTTTCCCCCAAAAAGTACATAAAATAAAAGGAAATTAAAATTTTAAATACAGATTCCCTTTTTTAAGAAAATTTGTAATAAAACGGTCACTTCATTTTTTATCACACTCATACAATTTTATTTTTAAATTAATTGTTTATTACTTCACACATTGGCGCAAAATAAAATCGTCACTTATGATCGGGTTTGTAAAATATCTGATCAATATAGCTCGTTTATTTCTAAAGCAATAAGAAGCAATATTTCTTTTGCTTTCAAATATAAAAGAAACCACAAATTTTTGCTTGACAGGAAGAGAGATATCTAACTTTTAATGATGCTTGGTCGTTCTGGGACAATCTGGGTTTCCTGTTATTATAACGGCATATGATGTTTTGGAACAACTAGGGTCTCCTGTGAATAGACGGGTTAATAGTTAAAATAAATGTCAAAGTTTTAATTTTCAAGATCCCTCGAAAATCACAGAATCTAGTGCGACGTCATCGTGACCAACCGAAGTATGAATTTTGTAGGCAACTGGAATCAGCTGATCATCGCCGGCCATTTTGAATTTCAGCATTGGAGCGTTTTATGGACGCGGTGACGTCACCGCCTCACAAATTCAATAATACCAAATTGACAGGGTGTTTTAATGAACTGTTTTAAAATGGACTTTTTAAAATATTATTTTAAAACTCTACGTTAAATATTATTTAATACAACTTATATATTCAGAATCAGCGTTTATTGGTCTATGTGAACATATTTTTTTAAAGCCATGATATTTTTCACTGGAGTTCCTTATTAGCACATAATAATTAGCCAAATATGTATATACCTATGAACATCATTAAGGCTACGATTAATAATCAACCTTTCACACTAGTAAGTTTGTGAACTACAAATGGCCAAAACTAAACACATATTCTTGAAGATTGTGTCGCCACGTAATTATAATTGCTTAACTGCGGAAATTCCAAGACTTTGGACATTAACGCATACCTTTCTGAACATTAAACTTCCATAAGCACGAGTGATGTCGTCAAATAGTATGACGTTGTTTGAATCTTCACCGAATCACCAGGGTATTCGGGTTGCTGCTCATTTGTACGTGGATACGATCGTTTTCGGCGTGATTACTAATTGTAATCATCGTCTTGTGAAGTTTTGAGGAAACTATTTTGGTGGCTGAATTCATTGATCACTTAGGGCCCATTAACAAGCGGCCGAGAATTCAAATTTCATCGAAATATGTTTTTGTGATCGTACCTTGGCAAATGTACAGGGCAGTTCCGATGAGAAAAATTGATCGCTCCGAATCAACTAATACATAACTCAAAATCGATTTTATTGTACTAAAAATGTGCTTTTATATAAACCTACAATCAATTTAGCAATAAAAATGCTCAAATGATGACAAAATTTAAAAAAAAAAAATTTAATTTTTCAATTATGACTGCAATATAAGTGTTTTAAAAAATCTGAAGTAAGCTAGTTTATTAGATCGTATGTAAATAGACAAACTGAAGCATTTTCGACACGAACCTAGTACTCGGATTTTTTAAATGATTTTATTTGGACTTTAATTAAAAATCTAAAAAGTAGTTTTCCTATCTGGTTTATTGATTTATTCTACGTGATTAAATGATTTGTTTTGGCAAAAATTTAACAAATCTGCCGACGGTTTATATGTAATTTAACGGTATATATTATGATAAAAATAAACGTATTTTTTTCAAATTTTAAAACATAACTTTACTATAGGGGGGCCATAAACATTTGCACTTTTGAAATGATCATGAAAAAATACAGATCGTATTTAAATAAATAATTATTGGTAAAAACAAAAATTTGCTGGAAAATCATTTCATAAAAGAAATTTCGTCAAAATTGCCGCCATCTTGCCGCTGGCATTTCTCAAATCTTCCTTCGATTTTCAAAAACTTTTCGACGCAAATTTTGAAGTATGTTGACCATTTTTTGATGGGAGGTGGCAGACGGACTTAGGGTGACCTATGGCAGATGTGTTGGTTATCCAAAAAATGGTACCTGGGGCGGCGGTACCCATCTCCGCCTCCCATATTGAGAGATGATTGGCATTAATTTTTTCTTTGTAATTAGTAAACCGTTTATCCGTTATGCACAAAATAATACCATAATTTTATAAAGTGTATACTGGAAGTTACCGGAAAGGATCCTTGATGTGTATGTATCGATCCAGCGAGATGGCGCACAGGTTCAGGATTGACGCCGTGGAGCACATGACATCGCAAGCCACCCACGTGTCACAGAACTGCGCACCGAAGACCCAGTAACCCAGCAGGTCGTTGACGCCAGCGAAGGTCATGACCATGGCAGCCACGAGCATGTCTGCTATGGCCAGCGAGGCCAAGAACAGGTTTCCGATGCGTCTGAGACCGCGGTCCGTGTAGATGGCCACGCAGACCAACACATTGCCGGCCACAGACATGAAGATGAGCACGGAGAGAAATATTCCTGCAAAAATAAGAGAAAAATATTTGTTACATATGTACATATTTTACATTAGCTCCACCCAGAAGGCCCTAAGGAAAATAATTCCTCTCGGGGCTTATGCCTCCTGTGGAAATGAAGGAGAGAAACTTCTGTGAAGGGTGGGTGTTGAGGTCAATGTGTCCAGCAGTAACGGTCGTATGAAACCAACCCTCCTACTCGGGTGCAAGGCGATGTTCCGAGAGTTCCAATTGATCTTTCAAAGCGATTTCACAACTGATTTATTTAAAATAACATATAGTATATTTGCAAAACGTTTCCACCTTCCTCTCTCTCATCTCTTTCCCCTCCCCACTAATTTCAACAACCTAACAACATACCCCGATTGGGGATGCCAAAGTCTCACCTGCTCCAGGCGAGAGCAGCTGGGACTCTTTTAAGGTATAAAGGTATAATACCTGGTGATGCCTCGGTAATAAAAGTCAAAGTGTTGCTTTTTTAAGGTATTCAATAAAAAAAACATCCGAAATGGAAAAGACGTAGGTGAGGAAATTTCTGGCTGCTCAGATCTGATCATAAGCCGCTTTTCGATTATTCAGCAGGGCGATGCTAAAAGTATCTATCTCTCTGGATTGCTAACCGTACTTAACAAATCATTTTTTTTTCAAGCTAATTGACGACATTTTCTTTATTGCGTGCGATTTGAAACATGAAATCAAATATTGAATTTAATACCCACGCTCACTCTCTAGAACATGTGTACGGTGACCCTAGCTCACCAAAGGTTAACATTACATCTTGCAATCTTTACGATGAAGTTATGTCTTTTAATTCTTAACATAAAACACTTTGTTTACGAGCGGTTTTGTGTGCGGAATGCAATAAAATTTCAGGACGTAAAATTCAGTGGTATTTTATTATTTCAAATTTCCTACTGTTGTTGCAACGTGTTACATTCTGTGGGTGTGATTTTGAGTGAAGTTCCAACACAATGGATCATGTTGTGTATATTACGGTTTCATGTTTGTATATTACGGTGTTATTTTCAACTCCGCATGATGCATTTACCGAACAAATTTTCTGAACTTGTAATCGTCGAGATAAGGTAATATGTTATAACATGTAATAAGTTAGTAAAGCAATTGAATCACTTTTTCCAAACGTGTTCATCTACATTTTTGGAAGCATTTGTGTTTCAGATTTTTGTATTTTGTTTGAGATTTTACGTTTTTTTTTTAAATGCCCCTCAAATTTATTAAATGCACAAATATACTTCGAGATGTACTGAGATGTTTTATTTTATTGTTTGTAGGAGTTAAGTGAAAGGCGTGTAAAAAAATTTATACTTCATTTGTAATCTTTGAAAGTGTTTTTTTTTACATTTTACAAGGGAGACCCTGTGTTAAATTTTTTCCTTCAGGGTCTTTATCATCTTTAAAGATGCTGTGTCGGGGTCTCTTTGATAAGAGGAAGGAGTCAACATGGGTCTTGAAGAGACATGTTGTAGGTAAGTTAAAAGCGGGTAAAAAAAATTATACTTCATTTGTAATCTTTCAAAGTATTTTTTTCACATTAACTCCACAAAGGAGTCCCTGAGTTAAATAATTTTACTCAGGGTCCATGTCATCTTTAAAGATGCTGTGTCGAGGGTCTTTTTGATAAGAGAAAGGACTGAACATGGGTCTTAAAGAAACCCATGTTGTAGGAGAGAAGAAACAAAGAGGCCGGCAAATCGTTCCACAGCCGAGCTGTTGAACTCAAGAACGAGTTGTAGAAATGACCCGTTCCCGTGTGACATTCTCACGGTAGTCACGAAATGTTGTAAAAATAAATAAAACCACTATTCCCTTTGTTGGTGCTGCGCGCAACCTTGGAATAATGGTGGACGGTAGATCGAGGTAAGAGGATCACGTTAAAAAGAGGTCAGAGTGGTGCTATTGGAGACTTCGTCTATTGTATAATAAAATAAATTATATTTATCAGAAAAATACGTAAGATAATTACCGATAGTCTTGTTCTCTCATTGCTGGACTATGGAGATACAGTCCCTCTTTATTAAAGAAAACAAAACAAGTGCAACGTGTCCAAAATGCTTGTGTCAGAAATTGCCACAAAGTCTCGAGACACGAGCAATGAACATATTATGTATCTCGCCTTATCTTCATCGGCAACGGATCCTAAATATGTCGTACATCAAATGTGACAAAAATACAACTCGATGCATTCGAAAGTTCCTGCTTGTTTGACAGATTGCAGTGGTCCCGTGACTCTCAAGCACACAGTACACGCCAAAGGGATCATTTACTCATTCTCCCGAGACAAAAAAACTGCTGTATTTGAGGGTAGTTTTAGCTATTCACAATCAAAATTTTGGAATGAAATATCACTGTCTATTCAAATATCGACGTTGCAGGGCTTCAAGGGGCTCTGCGGCGAATGGTTGCTGACAGCACAGTCAACCGCATAACATCCTAATTAATAAAATCTTCCATTGCAATACCGGTAGAACAAGGGCAGCATTCCCACCTGACACCTGTACTCTAAAGATTGCCATCAGTTTGTTAAGATAAGAGAATCTATCAAACCAACCGCCCGTTTCTGTAGAGTCGATGGTTTTTTCAGATATTTTGGGGCTACAGATCAGATAAGGCTGCCAAATTCAACCGTGGGCCGCACTTGCAATTATGTACTATTAAAGTATCTGCGAGCCCTGTCCAGAACGCCCTGTTTTTGAGAGGCTAACATAACTGGCTTTGATGGAGACCTTGGCTGGATGAGCTGATCACTTAGAGTTACACCACCTACATTGAATTACTTCATTAATGCTAGATAATGGGGGCCCATTCAAGGTCTAAACTGTAGTACCCATCCCTGTTCATTTGAGATATGGTATTTTCGAAGATATACTACCAAAAGAAGTGGGTACTTCTCAAAACTCCCGATTGTTAATTAAATTATAGAAGATAACTGCAGGAGTGCGGGAACTTGAAATTAAATATATATTATGTATAATTGGGTATATATTTTGAAAATTCACCTGGAAACATTAATTAAGGATAAAAATATGCCTTTGTACATAGGTATAACTCGAAGTACATTCACCGTACGCCCTTGTGTGAAAAATCTTTGGAAACAAATGAATAACAGTTTTTTTTTAACTATAATACAACTGTTTTCAAATGTGTTTTATAAATTACTAGCTTTTACCCGCGGCTTCGCTCGTATGTTATTTGGGGGAAGTTATTGTAGCGTTCCTTCCACCTTCCCCGCTTTCTCCCTCCTTCGTCTCTTCCCACTCCGCAAACCCAACCTTCCTCCTGCCTTTCCTTCCTGCCGCTAAAATATAGGAAATACACACATTTTCATTTATACAAATTTCTCTACGCCAGAGCTTACTCTAAAATATAGCTTTTGTTACTCGCTGATAACGTAGCTTTCTACTGGTGAAAGAATTTTTAAAATCGGTTTAGTGGTTTAGGCGTGAAAGCGTAACAAACAAACAAATACTCACTTTCGCATTTATAATATAAAGTAGGTATAGATTTATTTATTTTTTGGTTTGACTGAGAATCGAACCATCCTACCCAGGACCTGCAGTCAACAACTTAATAAACAGCGCCAAATACCGAATGAATTATACCGACATTTATCACGTACATTAATTGTTTTAAATTTACCAAATTTCAGAAAAATGTGTGTAGTTATGTCCGCGTGTGCATGCGTCGATGATGCCCCTAAAAGTGAATAAAATGCTTTGTTATTGACAACGAGTCTATCTGCCGAGTTTCAACTCAATCGGATGTCGGGAGTTAATTATCACCTTAGAGTCCGCGGAATTTTTTGTATCAAGAAAAAAAAGCGACGTTTTAAAAAATTTTGTAAAAAGAACAAACCTACATTACCTAACAGGCCTCTAAAATAACATGCTTCATTTTAAAATAATCATATTACATGTATTAAGGCCGCAATTTATGAACCAACACCATTAGCATGAATATTGCTTAATTAAGACGCCACCTCCTCGTTTTCCTAAATTACTTAGTTAAATACGTTACATGTTTGCTTAACCCAGCCCACTTGTCAATCACATTTCACTTAGCAGCAGGTAGCTAGTAGAAATGTTAACAAAATATTATAACTTAGCGTTGGAAAGAGTTAGATGCCGTCAACGCCCAACGCCATGATACGCAGGAGTACGAAGCGGGTTCCAATTGATTGAGGTTAGGTTAATAGAGGTGGTGGCCCCAAAATGGCGTAAGGGCTGAAGACTTATTTTAGAATATATTACCTGGGCACCACCAGGCTACTTTGTGGGATCCTGGCCTTCAGTACGGTGGGCTGAGAACTCTTTCTACAGAAACGTGGGCACTGTTTTTGCATTGGTATGAAGGTTTAATTATTTAAATAAATGTTTATGATTTTGACGGTGTCCAATTGTAATTATATCTATATTTAAAAAAATTCAATGTCTGCAATTCACACGCGGTAGAAGTGAAACTTCAGAAAACTAAAGTAGACAAGAATGGGTAAAATTATTATATATAATGTGGAGGATCATATGCAAGAATTGAAAGAGATGGGATTGGGCGTGGAATTGGGTAATCTGAAAGTAAGTTGCCTATTGTATGCTGATGAAGCGGTGCTGATTTCCAAAAAGGATGAACGAAGTATGTACGAAGAATGAGTTAATGATGAATGTAAGTAAGTCTAAAATCATGGTGTTTGAAAGATAGAGTATGTTCAACATACTCAATCTCCACCTGCTCCAAGTATTCATCATTCACAAATTTGTAAATGATGAATACTTGGAGCATGCGGATGAGTTTGTTTATTTGGGAAGTATGTTTACGGGAGTTGGGAAGGCTGATAGAGATATTGAAAGAAGAGTATAGGTAGGTAACTCCATTAACGGAGGATAGAACTCAATTGGCGCCAAAAAAAAACTGTCCAAAGAAGCGAAGCTTGCCATCAACAATAGAGTGCTGGTATCTGCCCTGAGGTATGGCAGTGAGGTATGGAACTGGCAGAGGAAGCAAGAGGAAGGAAAGAAGACTGAATGCTGCAGAATTGAGATCCCTGAGGCATATGCGATTGAGTATAACGCTAATGTGAATAGTCGGAGCAGTCGGGGACGCCCGAGGAAGATGTGTGACATTTAAATTTTGGAGGCGGGTATGGGTACCGCCACCCTGGGAACCATTTATTGGATAACTAACACCTCTGCCATAGGTAAACCTAAGTGGTTCGCTACGTTTGGTGTCTTAGCAGGGGTGAGCGAGCTCATGGGGTGAAGTTTGTCCAGGTCTTGGCGGCGGATGTGCCTACCCACCTGCTGCGTGGTGGAGAGAAACTGGTTGAGGGGGGCCTTTTGACCTTTCCAGCTGCACTCTCTCGACCCATCGCTTTGCACAGCTGTTGGAGGGATGGATTCATATGTCCGAGACTCCTGGGTACACTGACTCCCAGATTTCTACCCACCCCTAATACCTTTTTTCTTCCCAGAACTTCCTATCCTTCTCTTCCTTAATAAGACCCTCCACACAGAATCCCCTAACATGGCATAGGCCCTGAGGGAAACTATTTTCCTTATGGCCTCCTGTGTGGAGCTAATATAAAATAAATTAACAATATCAAATGATACTAATAATGCTTTGTCAGGGATTTCCAAAAGATTTAAGTGTTCAATTAAATCAAATGATTTTTTAATTGTGTGTTTAGGATGAAAAATGTGTGAACCTATAATAATTCTATTAATTATTGATGGTATTTTATTACTAGGAGCATCACCATTTGAAATCACCGGTCTTATTTTTACTAATTTTGAATTAAAATGGTGCCACAAAATAAGTTTGCCGCGTTTGAAAACGTTTGTCAAAACAATCTCAACCAATACTTGTAAAGTGAGGTCATAATCAAAGCGACCAATGAGCGCAGACCTCGTAATTTCCGTTTTACATCCCAACCAATTTAGCCTTTAGAAGTGACATCATTTTCAAAGCGGCCGATGAGCGCATTTGGTGCGTCGCAGGTACACTAATTTTCATTTCCGTTTCATCCGAAATCCAAATCACAGTCGTGCTGTAGAAGTATTCCCTTCAAAAATAACTATAAACGTCATATGTAAGGACCATTTCAACGAATCTAACTATACTATATTGATTGGACTCCGACGGCTTGAGTTCCTATATCGAACCGGAGGGCGGAGGTTTGTAGACCTACAGAGCCTCTGAAATCCTTCGTCAACTGCGGTGTGATCTGCTATTGTAGACCCACTCACCTCTACAAATGTTATGCGTGGTATGAAGCAGTCTCCCAGGTGTTTCCATTAGACACTGCAGCGGTTTAAACGCGGTTGGTATTTAACATTATTAAATCGATGAGTCAGGATTTGGAGGTCTGTATAATTAATTATATTGAGGCCATAAGCTGGCGAATAATGCATTTATCTTTCCGGTTGTATGTGGATGGTAACATAATATGATAAACTTCGATTAAACTCGACAATGTCGGACACAGAACTGCCATTTCAAATTAAGTTGGGGATTTTCACTGTATCTCCCAAATTATTAATTCAAATGAGCAAAATCATCAATCGATAAGCTTTACCAATTAGTACAACGAATTTAACACATAATTTCGGTAATACTATCTAAATACTCGTGACAAGTTGATTGTAGATCGATCGGTCTCTATTTAAAAATCAATTCCATTGCCCAATCAACAAAACTAAGCGCCAAGCCAAAAAATTCGTTGCTTTCGATCAGCTTTTTTTATGTATGTACCGAACAAAGAGCCAGTGAGACTACGCCATCCTCAAATTGGGGGTAATCGGACAACTAAGAATGAAATCGACTTAAGGAAATGTCCTTAGAAAAAGTGATGAAAAAGTAATGAAAAAAATTGCTTAAATAGATTAAGTTGGGCTATTTTCAACTTTTAATTAAATCAACTCAGCACCGCTTTTTTTAAAGTGTTGTCATTTATATCACAGTTATTGTCGTTAATACTCCATGCACTTGCAGCTAGTACCAACATAAAGTTATTTACATCGACTTACTTTCAAAATCACACAATGGTTGGGAAATGATGTACAGCGATGACGTAACTAACATCTTAGATACAATTCTTATCGCATCAGAAACGACAAAAATTAGTATGCCTCAATTAAAAGTCTTGTCAAAATTATTTAATTATATTATTATTTTTTTATTTTAACTTTTTTACGAGTAAAACCTCGAATCGTAATATTTAATTAAATGAAGACATTATGAGCGAAACTCAATCAAAAATCTGGAAACAGAAAAATCAGAAAAAGATATTTACACTTCTAGGACTCGAACCCAGGACCTCCCTACTTTCCGGGCGGGTGCTCTTTTCCACTGAGCTAAGGCGTTGGTATCCAATTCGGTCACCTTTAACTGTACCATACTTCGACTAAGAACCACCCATATTATCTTCATTTTTCTTTAATAGATAATATGGGTGGTTCTTAGTCGAAGTATGGTACAGTTAAAGGTGACCGAATTGGATATCGACACCTTAGCTCAGTGGACAAGAGCACCCGCCCGAAAAGTAGGGAGGTCCTGGGTTCGAGTCCCAGAGGTGTAAATATCTTTTTCTGATTTTTCTGTTTCCAGATTTTCGATTGAGTTTCGCTCATAATGTCTTCATTTTATTAAATTATAAGTTGTTTAGGTAAACAAATAACATGTTTTTAAAATTAAAAATTCATAATAAATTCAAAAAACATAACGTTGTTGAATTTGGATAGAAATACGCGATAAGGATTATTTTTTATTGGTCAAGTATTTATTTGGTACACCATTTTTTTTATTCAATTCATCAATTGTTTAAATTTTTCAAAGATTATGTTATTTGCTTGCCAGCTTCTTCACAGCCGCCTTCCAAAAACTGTCGATAAAATCAAATAATATTTTATTTATTAAAAGCTTAATTAAATTAAATTTTAAAGGTCACGGTACCATCTAATTACTTTCTATTTCGGGAATTGATATTAACTTTTACTAGGCATGTTCAGAAAATAAATGTACTGTAAACATAACGGGCTGTGATTTTTCGCTTCTTGAGGGTTAGCAACGCTGAGTGGTAGAGGGGGATTTCCTGGCCAGAGCGAGCATCGCAAGAGAAAGGTGACTTAAAAGGCAAAGAACGTAAGTTCACGTTTTACCTTTAAGTACCGCTATGTGATCTGACAGACATTTGAGCTTTTGAAAAGTCTAGTTACCTGTAATAGCGTAGTGGTATTACCCCGCGCTTTTCTCTACTTCGAGTAATTGCCCAACACCGTTGACTGACCATCGATTGATCGATCGATCGATCGGATTCGCCTTGTGACTGCCGCCTGCGACAGTCGCTTTTCGAGACCACCGCCCTTTCGCCCCGATTCGCTTTTGTCTGGCTTGTGTTTACACGGCCAGACACCTGCCACCTCGCAGCCAGCCGGCCCGACCGGCTCACTGCCCAGGCCCCCGCGCCACCAACTGCCTTTTTCAAGGCAAAGAAGAAGAAGAAGGACGACCTGGCCCCACCGAGACGAGACCACAGGACCATCACCTCAATCCAGAAGAGGAAAAACATCATCCCTGCCGTGCGGATGTACTCCGCGCGGCTAGAAGCCGCAGACCCGGAGGAATCTCCTATCGTGATTCCCCCTGGCGCCCGCCAGTACCGCAGCAGGACAAAGACCGGGACCGTGCTGTACACGATCCCCGCCTTCCAGCCCCAGCAGCCAGTGAAGAGCCACCCCGCAGACCCGAGGACAAGGCCGGCCATCCCCATGCCGCCCCCCGTGATGCCCGAGCCCGCACCCGGACCCAGCAACCGCCCCCCAGTAGGCCCAGCTTCGGGCTACGTGCCGCCCCCCAGACCCCAGCAGCCATCCCAGGACATGGAGACGACCCACGAGGAGGGTTGGACGAGGCCGTCCAACCCCGTGAAGAGGCCCCTGTCACCGCAGGGACCGGAACCGGTTATTGTCGGTAACCGGTTCTCCGACCTCAAGGAGGTTTCTGAAGGCGGCGGCGCTCCGCAACCCAAACGCGCCAACACAACTAATCCCTCTTTCTCATCCGCAGGTACCAGCAGCCAAGCAGCGGCAAGGAGAGATCGCGTTCCCCCGGTCGTGATGACCCTGGGGAACCTCACACACAGCCAGATCACCTCTGCAGTGCAGGGTCATCTTGGCCACGCCAATTTCAATTTCAGATACAACAGGGGCGGGACCGCCAATATCTTTGTACGCAGCATGGCGGACCACCGCGCCCTCACCAACGGGCTGCGAGCGGAGGCGCGCGGCTTCCATACCTACACAGCGGAGGCTGAAAAATTGAAGAAGGCGGTCATCAAGGGCCTGCCAAACATCGAGACGGAGGAGATCGCTGCAGACCTGACGGATCAGGGCTTCCCCCCAGTCAAGGTCATCAGGATGACGACCGCAGCGGAATACCCGATGTACATGGCCCAATTTGACAAAGAAGTGAACATGGGCCAGCTGAGGGCGGCAGTCAAGTACCTCTGCCACTGCAGGATCCGCCTGCAGAAGCACCGCAGCAACCATCTGCAGCACGGGACACAGTGCTACCGCTGCCAGAACTTCGGGCACGGGTCCCGCAACTGCTCACACACCGCGAGGTGTGTAAAGTGCTTGGTGGAGCACGCCTCGGCCGAGTGCCCCAAAACCACCAGGGAAGAGCCCGCCGCGTGCTGCAACTGCGGAGGCCCCCATCCCGCCAACTTCAGAGGCTGCCCGAAGAGGGTAGCGTACGTCGCCTCCCTCCAGCAGCGACAGAAGCAGCCCCATCGCCCCGGACCAGGGGCCAGCAGGCCACATCCTCAGGCGCAGCAGACGACGAGGACTGATGGACGCTCATGGGCCCATGTGGCTGGCGGAAGAGCGGCCACCCAGCAGCCCGAGGCGCAGCCCGAGCCTCAGCCCCAACCGCAGCCCCGCTCGCAGACCTACACGCAGCAGTCCGCAGGCTCCAGAGACCCAGACGCCACGCTGATGATGTCCCTCCTCATGGGATTAGATGGCGTGCGATCGCAGCTGGCCAGCTGCACCTCCATATACCAGAGGGCTTGCATCCTGATGGATGTCATCACCACCACCATCAATGTATAATCCCGAGATGGTGAACGTCCTCCTGTGGAATGCCTTCAGCATCCGCTTTAAGATTGATGAACTGCTCGCTCTGGCAAATAACACTAACATTGACATCATTCTCATTTCAGAAACACATCTCAAACCCGACACACCGCTGAGAGTGCCTGGCTTCGAAGTTCACCGAGACGACCGACTAGAAGGAGGAGGCGGAGGCACCGCCATTTTCGTTCGTCAATCCATCACATCTACAAGGATCCCCACTCCGAAGCTGAAGCATACTGAAGCTACGATTGTCGAAGTCACCATAGAGGATAGAGCGCATACCTTCATCGCCGCCTATTGCAGACACCACAACCTTCTGGTGAGAGAAGATTTGGACAAATTACTTAATCTGCACCCAATTGTTGTTCTAGGAGGAGATCTCAACGCCAAACACAACTATTGGAATAACTACAGAGGCAATGCGAACGGGAAAACGCTCTTTACGCATATGCAGACTCACAACTACACGATAATGGCACCGGACAAACCGACATACCACGCAGTGCACGCACAGTACCCCAGCACTCTGGACATCGTACTCGAGAAAAACGTCAAGACGATCTCGCCACTGCGCACGCTGGATGAACTGTCATCGGACCATCTGCCCGTGAGCTTCAGTATTGGAGGAACGACTTCGAGGAGCCCCAGAAAACAGCGAAACTACAAGGACGCAGACTGGGAAGGATTCAAGAAAGAGATTAACGAACGAATTCACCTAACATCGGGAACTCTGCGCTCTACAGATGAAATCGACGAGGCCGCAAGCACTCTCACGGAAATCATACAACATGCACAAGACACACACATACCTCTCAAAGAAGTACACACACACACGATCAAGCTTCCCGAGCATGTCTTATCGCTCATCAAGGAGAAAAATCGCTTGCGACGCATCTACCATCGTATGCGCGACGGCTACTTCAAAACGGCCTACAACACTACAGCGGGAAATCAAGCAGGAAATAACGGACCTCAGACGCCAACTTTTGACGAAGAAAGTTACATCACTCACGCCAAAGGATAACAGCCTATGGAAAATGGCAAAAGCGCTGAAACATCAAGACCACACGATTCCCCCGCTAGAGAAGCTAGACGGCTCAGGATTGGCGCTGTCACTAGAAGAGAAGGCGAACGCGCTCGCCGACGGATTCGAGAGAGCCTACGCAGCCACGGACGGCCTATCTGATCCGGAAACGGATCGACTAGTAGAAGAATCTCTACGACATCTCGAACAAGCGGAGCAGACGAACGTCGAAGACATCCACTTCAGCACGCCGAGCGAAGTTGCCGTCATTATCAAGCGATTGAAGACCAATAAGGCGCCGGGGAGCGATCAAATACACAACATTTTACTCAAACATCTACCTCAGAAAGCCATCATATACATCACAAAGCTGTTCAATGCCTGTCTCATCACCGGACATTTCCCACAGATCTGGAAGACGGCGACCGTGCTGCCCTTCTCGAAGCCAAACAAGGACAAGAGGCAGCCGACAAGCTACCGGCCGATCAGTCTACTATCCACGCTGAGCAAAGTATTTGAACAGGTTATACTCAACAGGCTGCTTCCACACCACGAAGAAAACAACACTTTGCCAGACGAGCAGTTCGGATTCAGAAAGAGGCATTCCACCACCCATCAACTCACCCGAGTAGCGGAATTCATCACCAGAAGATTTAACGAACATCGCTACATCGCCGCTGCACTGCTAGACTTGGAGAAGGCATTTGACACCGTTTGGATCAGAGGGCTACTGCACAAGCTGCACAGAACTAACACGCCCATATACCTAACGAGAGTGATACAAGAATACCTCAAGAACAGATCCTTCCGAGTCTTCATCAGGAACGCGCTGTCGTCACTACGTGAGATTCCAAAAGGCGTGCCACAAGGAAGTCTACTGGGACCTCATCTCTTCAACATCTTTACACATGACATCCCCCGAGACGAGAGATGCAACCTGTCTATCTATGCAGACGACGTCAAGCTGTACGTTTCCTCGCTGAAAGCCGAGATGGCGGCCATATACCTACAGAGGGCGCTCGACGCTCTCGTAGAGTTCTACAAGATGTGGCGCCTCAAACTGAACGAGGCCAAAACCGAAGTCATCATGTACACGAGGAAACGCGTCAGAAGGACACCAGACGTCAACATCGAAATGGGCGGACACGTCTTAGAATGGAAGGATGAAGTCGTTTACCTGGGCCTGACTATGGACTCACGACTCAACTGGAAATCTCACCTAGCCAAGATGCACGCAAGAGCCAGAATGGCACTCGGCATGATGAAGCCCATCTTCAATAGAAAAAGTCCGCTACTTCCCAGAACCAAACTCCTGACTTACTATTCGCTCATTCGACCGGTGCTGACATATGCTATTCCCGTGTGGAGTAGCATCTCACAATCTGACTTTACAAAACTACAGACACTACAGAATCTCTGCATTAAAATCACATACAACACTAGAATCAGAACAAATTTGAAAAGACTACATGCGAGAGAAGACATTCCGACCTTATTTGAATACACTCACAGACTGACAGACCGATTTTACAAATCTTTAAGACACAGTAAAAATAAACTCATACAGGAAATCGGTCAATACAATTCTCCCAGCGACTTCACATTCAAATACGTACACAGACTACCCAAACACATTCTGATGGACCTTGACCACATCTGGCATGAACCAGATTCAGACGCCGACGAGTGAGCGAGCAGTAGGTATTCCCAAACTCCAGACCCCTCCCCCGTAACTTATGTTTATATATCTATGTATATATTTATATAATATTGTATAGTATGTATGTATATGTATGTTTATCCCCTATAGTCCCATAAAGTATATATCTACATAAAAACAGACATACACCCCACACACACACAATGCAGGATATCGTACACCGATATCACTGAAGGCCGACCGGGTTCATGTTGACCGCCGGCCGAATCTTCCTGGATGAGGTTTTTCATGGTTTCCTCATTCCCGAAGGCAAATGCGGAAGAACTCCAAATAAAAGGACATGACCGCCTCCTTCCCACTCCCAACATAACACAAACACACACATATGTATTTATGCTTTCCAGTTTGCTGACGATCAAGAGTAAATGATGACCAAAAAAGATGCAATTTTAGTAGGGTTTTTAGGTAACAATTTTTCCCTACCGATTAAATTCAGGACCTTAAGTCTATAATAAACAAGTAAAATTTTTAAATACCCACATGAGGTAAAGATTGCGAGGCGCAAATGACGCCGTTCTATTTGTATAAAGAACATTAACTTTAAATTCAGTAAATTTAAATGATTCACCTCTTCAAGGAATATAAGAATCTAGTAAATCAAAAAAAAAAAAAAGCCCAACACCGTTCGTGGAGAATGGCGTTGTCGGCCCTTGCAATTTCGTTTAAGTTATGGCTGTTATAAGATCTCAGACCATTCGTCGGTACTTATGTAATTTTTTGTGGATACGACTTTTTGAAGAATACATCTCAATTTGGGAGGCGGGAATGGGTACCGCCACCCAGGGAACCTTTATTGGATAACCAACACCTCTGCCATAGGTCACCCTAAGTGGTTCGCTACGTTTGGCGATTTAGCAGGGGTTCATGGGGTGAGGTTTGTCTAGGTCTTGGAGGCGGATGACCAGGACACACTGAACCCCAGATTCCTACCCACTCCTTAAACCTTTTTTCTTCCCAGAACTCTCCTTCCCTTCCTTTCCTTAAAAAACCTTCCACACAGCATCCCCAAAGATGACATAGGCCCTGAGGGAAATTATTTTCCTCGGGACCTCCTGTGTGGAGCTCATGTAAAAAAAAAAAATCCTCTTTTATTTTCAGTCAAATGTTACAATGAATCAGCCAAGCTCACGTCGGTACTTGTGTAACTAAAACGGCACGTCGGTAGTTAAAGGTTTAGTGTCGAATTGCGTGTAAGATATCGATAAAGATTCCCAGCAAGTGCGACCGTGTGTGATCTGGTTACTACTTGCGGAAGGAATATCATCTACCGAATTTTTTTCGCGAACCAAAACGGTTTACAGCGAAGATGTTATGAACAGTATGAGTGTGTTTTAGTAGTGACAAAGAAAAAAAGACAGTCGTCACTGTGATGTCAAACCAATTCCCCATCTGCCGAAAAATTCAAAATCACAATTTTGAGTGAAAAAATCATTAACTCAATGTATCGGTACCAAAAAGGCACCATTTTGGTCAAATTTCTAGCACAGGGTGAGATCCATGCACATGATGCCTAAAAAACTCAAAAGGAGCATTCAAAACAAAAAGAGGGGAAAGTTGACGAGAGGAGTGTACTTGTTGCATTACAATGCCCGTTCTCAGCCACCAAGGCGCTTTTGGACTCATTTGTTTGGGATGTTTTGAATTACCCCTCGTATTTCCATGACTTGGCGCCTTCAGAGATCACCTTTTTACCTCCCTGAAGGCACACATGGGTGGAATTAAAGTTTCAAACGACGAGCAAGTGTAGAAAGAATCAGGTTCTGAAGTGGGGGGGGGAGCTGGCAGGGCGTTCTTAGAGGAGGGCATTTAGAAGCTTGTGCCACAGCTCACCATACGCATTGAACGGAATGGCAACCATCTGAAAAAAATTATCAACAATATCACGTTCTTTTTTTTTTAAATACACTTTTTATAAAAAAAAATATAAAAGCTAGTACTCTTACTTTCCGATCATGCCTCGAATCTAATTTAATAATTAATTTAACAAAAATAAATCTAGTACCTATGCTTGAGTAGCGTAGGTTGATATCCTTTAATTTGCCTTGTCAAAAGAAGGTGGAAAATTTTGAAATGAGTTTTTAACAAAAATCATTACAGTTAGGAAAAATTTGACTCGTCATAAATTTCATTATTAGTGTTTATTTTCATTTCAAAAGTCTTTGACGCCTCCGTAATACTCCTATCTCCTTCCGGTCTTTTCTCGTTGTCTCCGTTAAGTTCATAAGGTTTAATGATTCGGTGTTTCCAGTATGTTAAGGTGTTTCAACTCTCATCTATCTTTAGAAAATGGAATTATTATTAACCTTTACATGAAGGAGGGAGGGGTCACTAGGGTCCCTCATATATAGTGGAGCGATCGGGTCAAAACTACTTTGCCTTTCCAGCAACACCCGGATGTTAGAAACAATCTATCGTTTTTACCTGACAACGTCCATCTTTGCCCAATAGTAAATTATTACGAACCGAATAACGGTAAAAGAGATAGTAAGAAATCGAGAACAATACAATATTTTTGCCCTTCCCAGCAAAATGCAAGATTAACGAGATTTTTTAAAAGCTATATATTTTTATTTCAAGAGACTCAAAAGCTCCTGTCTAGAATCAGTGTGACTGTGGCATCCCTAATTTAGGTTGTTTTGTGAGGCTAAAGGTGGGGGGAGAGGAAGAAGATTGAGAGAGGAAGTTGGGGAACTATCACTAAATACGACAAAATCCATTTCAAGTAACGTATTATATCTTTAATGGTGGTATTACACCAGGGCATAACTGAGAGTATCGTTCACTCTGAAACAGGCCGCAAGTGGAAATAGTAATTTAGTCGGAATTCCATAGATATTTTTGAATATCTTTAAAAAATGGTAACGAAATTTTTTTTTTAAATACGGATATTCAAAAACTTTTTTAATTGCCTAAATTATAAATTATGTACTGTTAAAAAACAAGTGAGATAACGCACAAATTCAATACACTTACTCATTCCCTTAAGGAAGTGTATTGGTCCCCACCCAGCGGAGGGAAGTTAAATTTCCATAACGGAGGGTTAAAAATGCCTTATTTTGATGGTTGAATCTTCCATTCCTGCTACATACTTATTCTGCCCAATGGAGCCAACCAATTTTTATAAACTTTATAAAAAAAGACTAATCAATTGATACGGATCGCGGTTGTACCTTGTAAGGCTCCACAGATTATTTTAGAGATCTTTTTTTCAAAAATTATCCAGAACCCTTCAACCATTCTTCGTAACGGCTCAGCACTCTAAGCCCGAGCTTAGTACTGATCAGAAGATTGTTATGTATGGAAATTGGATTTGGGCCTTCTCGAAAAATATCAATTTTTTTTTATTTTCTTTCGTAAAATAATTCGCATCACTTTCATCTTAGGTTGTAGGTATTGTACAAGCCGTACGAGCTATTTATCATTTACGTTATTTTTATCACTAAAAGTTCTAATTTTGTTTTTGTGTCTGTCTGTAACTCTGGTTCAATGAACTCTAAAACTCGGAAATTCTTTGAATTTAGGTGTGATTTTTTTTTAAATTTAAACTGATACGAAGCGATAAATCGATAAAAAAATCTTTATCCGTACCCATAACACGCCTTATATTTTTTAACTTCTGCTACACGCTATAAAAACTAAAAATAAAGTAGTATTTGGCCATTCAACAATTTTTTTAACTGACGGTGTCCCTCAAGGTTCAACATTAGCTCCCATCCTGTTTAATTATACATCAGCGACATACGTAGACCTTTAGTTCAGACTTTAATGGTACACCGCAGATACTTTAATAGTACACAACTGCTAACCCTGTACATATCGCAAGTGCGCCTCACGGATGAATTTGGTAACCACCTCTGGTCTGGAGCTCCAAAATACTAGAAAAATACCTTCGACTGTGCAGAAACGGGCGGTCCGTTTGATAGGTTCTCCCACCTTAACGAACGGATTGCAATCTTTAGAGCACAGGCGTCGGGTGGGAATGCTTTCCATGTTCTACCGGAAGATGGAAGATGCTCTGAAGAACTAGCCTCGTTGATCCCTTCGGCACCGGTGCATAGTCGGGAGACACGCCAAACGCGCGCCCAACATTTGTATATGGTTGACATTTGTCACATGAGAACGGGTCGCTTCTTCGATTCGTTCTTATGTTCAACAGCTCGACTGTGGAACGATTTGCCGGCCTCTGTGTTTCCTCCATCCTACAACATGGGTTTCTTCAAGACCAATGATCATTCTTTCCTATCCTCAAAAAGATCCTCTACATAGCATCACAGATGACGTAGGCCCCGAGGGAAATTACTTTCCTCAGGGCCTGCTGTGTGGAAAGTAATTGCCTGCCTGCTGATATTTTTTAACTTCTCCCGCTACACGCTATAAAAAGTAAAAATAAATAAGTATTTGGCTATTTAACAAATTTTTCAACTGACGGCGTCCCCCAAGGTTCAACATTGGCTCCAATCCCGTTTAATTATACATCAGCTGAAAATATGTAAATTGCAGATGATTCCAACATAATTTCAAATTCTACCCAAGAGCTCGTAGCGATACGTCGAGTCCATCTCAAGCTATCCTCCTAGATGAAATCTATAAAAATTGGCGCATTACAATAAATACTTTAAAAAATGCAACCACAGTTTTCACTCATAAAATGCCTAAATGACCCCCAAATATCAACATGTTTGGGAAGAGCGCGTCTTGGACGAAGTCCATGAAAGAGTTTGTTGGGACTCGTTTTAGTCTCAAAACTTTCATTGAAAAAACGTATCTACGAAAAATTTAAAATTGTAAAGCCATCTTTGCATGTACGCTGGGGGTTAGTTGGTTGATTTAGTAGTCAGTCAAATTAAAAAAAAAACCTTTTGGAACAAGAATACTTTTATAATAAGAGGCTGTTGAAGATTTGACTTCGAAAGTTGTCCGTGAAATGCTTTAAAAAATAATAAAATTCTGTCTCGATCCTGTCAAAAGCTCAGCGTGTTTTATTTAAGGAGCGATAAGATCTGCATTCAGAACAATATTCTCCCGTTTTGTCACGATTTGACAGATTCCTAATCTTTTTACGTCAAAACAAACTTAATGCCACAGTGAATAAAAAGCGAAACTCTTAAGAACTGGAAGGTGAAAAATTCTTGAAAATTCAACGTAATCTTTAAGGCTCTTAATCAAAATATCTCATTAAATAATTGACTAAGCGTATCAAAATGCTGTTTTAACTCGACCGTTTTGCATTTAGTTTGTCCGTAAATTTGTTCAGTAAAAATAATTTTTTCAGAAATGAAATCATCATGTTTTTTCGGACTTTGATATAAGCAATATTTTCAATATCATTAATTGTTGTTCCTACCTTCCCGAAGAGTTTCAATAAAGAATTGGCATTAAAAAAGTGACGTTTCTTTGAAAGAAATAGAAGTATCAAACTTTATTTGAAATAAATAAAAACCATTATACATGAAAAGATGGTTTATAATTAAATATGTAAGTATTTAAGAACCTACAAAAATTATAGCAGGAACTGTCGACTTCAGATGAAATTATGATTTTGATTTATTAAAAAAGAGAAAATTAGAATCAAATTTTTTGGTCACAAGATGTTCTTATACAGTTTTCTTATAATTATCTTTGATATTGCTTTTGTTAAGTTATTTTTTTTTTGTATGACAAAATTTTCGATCGTAGACCGCAAAAACTTTGAATAATTTAATTTTCTACCTTCTAGCAACCTTACTTTTAAAAAAAACCCTGCCCAACCGTAAATCGATGTTTTCGTTAAACATGTAAAGATGGAATATTTTCTTTTTCGAATTATTACTAATAATAAATTAACTTGCTGCGGTAGATCTGGAAACGTTGCATGCGCGGATGTGTCAATCTACTAAACGGCGTGAAAATATCTTGCATGTCAGTTTCTCGGAAAAATTAGAGTTTTTGTGATGTTTGATTTGCGATTCATGTTTTGTTTTTGTTCGTAATATCTACTGTAATGACCCATTCACTATTATATTCAAATAATTTAATACATTTATCATTGTTTGTTTAATTTTTTATAAGTTTAATGTCATGTTGTGAATTTAGTTTTGTATCGGGAAAAAGCGAGGTTTTATTTACGACGCATTATTTTTCAATTGACTTTTGAATCGTGAATTTGGTAAAAATTTCATGAAAGTAATGTTTTTTAATAACATTACTTTCGTAATACCTAACGCATGTAATTCGTTTTTAAGGTTTTTGTTTGCTCCTCCTATGGTACCAGAGTAACCAAGTAATTGGGCGCTCACTATCAGACATAGTTCTTTCTATGTATTTCATTTCCATTTCAAATTTTCTGTGCATTTGTTTACCAAAGTATTATGTTTCAAACCACAAGTCATCCGGCAATGATTACAAGGACAACTTAAACGAACAAACAATCTCACATGCATGAAATGCTAAACCAGATCAAAAATGTCCCCAAAACGTTTCCTTGGGGTAGACTGATCTCTCTACACTGATTCAAAAATTCCTAAAACAATGGATTTGATACCTAATGAATGTTTGACCAAAATGATAGAAAAGCCAAGGCATATTTTGCTACGTGAGTTTGCTTTTCTTATCATAAAGTCGTATAACATACTACTGAGGCTAGTAACAAAAGGTGCATTTAGTTAATTAGCGTCTACATGAAATGTTCAAAAGTCACGCAAGATTGTACTTTTTAGGTCAATACGAAAAAAAAAAGTGCAAGCTTATTTTGCAAATTATTCCACGTGCGTTATATTGATACCTCACTATATTGGTCACCTTTGCGTGATTGCAAAGGAAATGTGATATAATCCGTTCTCGCTTAAGTTATGTCTTCATCTTTTAAGCGTGCCACTAAACGTTATTTCCATGCAATTATATTTCAAAATAATTATGGTGTAACATTTTCATAAATCTATTCATAAGCACACGAATGTATTGTTACCACAAGTTTTTTTTTTCGTATAAATCAAGAACCTTTTTCACTATTTACACTAGCAAAGTATTTTTACACACCTGCATTATTTTTTTAACTTATTGATTTTATCCCTACAACTATTCCGTGTGATGAGATACTGCTAAAAAAGATTAAAAAAACTAACATAATTGCAGAAACGCTTGCGTTTTATGTAATATGAGGTGTGTAGAAGCAAAGGCAGCAATCTCCACTTCCGTTTTTTTGAAAAAAAGGCAAAAAACACATTGATATCTTTGCCTTTGATACATATTTTTAAACTCTGATTTTGATGGGAGAAAGCTGAGTTTGTAACTAATCAGATTTGCAAATTGAATTTGAGTTCTCAATTCGAATCACTATGAAACTGCATTTACAACTTTTTTCCGATATTTTGGAGATTGCTGCCTTTGCTTTTACACCCCTCATATAATGACGTAACCTGCACTATTTTTATTAATTGTCAAAATTCTGTTCGAATAAACACACTTATTGTGGTGTTGTATTTCTGAGAAAAAAAATATCAAAAATAAATCCTAAAAAAATATTTTAGTCTAGGTAGGTTTTAATTTTTCCTACGGTGGACTAATCTTAATCCATATTGAAAAAAGTTCTTTGAGTTAGGCAAAAATATTTGTAAAGGGTTTATATATCGTATTCAAGGGCTAGCCTTTTTAAAACACCTTGCAAAATAAATATATTTTTTAATACAAACATTGCCTAGATATTTAAAAAAGCCCTTTTGAAATGGAATCTTTATTATAACCAACCTTCACGAAAATAAATTATCTAATTAGTCGCTCTGCACTTTTTCATCTTTATTTTATTCACGAAAATATACGGGGGTTGCATACATATTTTGATGTATTGATTGCTTACTTTACTTTATTAGCTCCTCACAGAAGGTCTTAATTCCACTCAGGGCCTATGTCATCTTTGGGGATGCTGTGTGGAGGGCCAGTGTGTCCAGGATTGACGGAATCTATCGTTTCCACTGCAGTGCAAGGCAATGTTCCGAGGGAGTCGTGCTGGAGAGGTCTTCTCCCTCAACTAGTCTCTCCCAATCCGGCCCACAATGCTGTTGGCGTACCTCTGCTGAGTCACCCAACGTAGAGAACCACTTGGAGTGACTTATGGCAGAGATGTTCGTTATCCAGTAAAGTAAGAACCAACCAGCAATGTTTTCGCTAATCATTTCCAGTTTAATTTGATTTATATGGTGACCCCCGACTCATTCGCTTTCTAGAATCCACTTCTTAATATTTCGCGGTAGGTTTATTTTCTCAGTAAATATTTAGTCGACTATTATACCAAAAATCAATCACGATCCTTTTAATACATGTAAAGATAAAATATACCAATATCTGTGCCGTCTGGGGGTATTTTCAGCAGACCGTATTCAAGCACTCTCAAGATAAAATTTTCGATAAAAAAAATGAGCAAGAAAAAAAACTTTATGGCGGTGTCCTGTTCACGAGAATCAGCCATTAAAAAAACGAGGAGCACACAAAACAACTATCAATAAAAAAATCACCCAAGCCGAACGGAACCTTCTTTAGCGATGAAATTTGGCTTACTGACTCGGGAATAGTGGCAAAACGCGGTACTGCAAAAACTCGGCCCACCACATAATCAGTTCGGTTTCTTCTGGGTACCCCCTCGTATATCAATCCAACATTGGCAATTTATGAATATTTTTTGTAATTATCTGGCGTTTGACATTCCGGAATGTCAATTCAAAGAAAATACCTTCAGGGTTGCTAGCGTATATCAATTTCTTATCTACTCCATACAGGTTTGGCTGTCAATTGTAAAAGCATGCTTGGGACAATGATATAAAATCGTCGGACGTAACGCCGATCGATCCGATATTGTAAAGTTATCGATTTAGCTAGAGCTCCTGGTTTATAAAAGCAGAACGAATTTACCAACAAAATTAGCAGAAATTGTAGGCAACTTAAAGAAATTGTTTCTAATATTATTTCATTTAATAAATCAGAACTAAATTTTTTTCCGTAAACGGTTACTTAAATGTCTACCAAATTAATAACTTTATAATTGACCATAAATATTTTACGTAATTTTTATTTGAAATAAAGAATTACGCAAACAGAATCAGAAGAAATTGTGAGGGAAATTTAAAATTAGTCAAAACAATAACGGTAGCACGAATCGCATGTTTTTCCTCCATTAGTCAAAGGGTTGGGAGAAGCTCGGCGTGAAATTCTACGCCTTATTCTAATTAAGAAAGAAATGGGGCGCGCATTAAATTGGTGAAAAGACAGCATTGATCAAGGACTGTGAAAATCTGTGCTAAAGCTTGGTAGTAAGCGAAGGGGAAATCCGTAAATACGAATGTCAGAGGGAGCGCGCTAATATTAAAAACGATTATAATTCAGCGAAAATTGTGAAAATTTTATTTTATACATAAAAATCAACATTTGTTTGTTTGTTCGTATTTTATGAGCTGCCGTACCTTTCATCCAATTGCGGTGAAACTTTGGTGATTTGTTGTGCGCACGCCCGCAAAGGATATAGGCTATTTAAAATGGTTTGAAATTGTGTGTATTTCATATATTTTAGCGGAAGAGAATGAAGGCAACGAACGGAGGGGGAGGGTAACGAAGGAGGTGGAATTCGCGTCAGGGAAGGGAAGGCGGAGAGGGTGGAAGGGGAGCGTGGGAGGGGAACGGAGACGTATGAGAAAGGACATGCAGGGAGAAACAACGTATTTCTTTGAATGGCATTGTAATGCATGCCGGGTACCCGCTAGTGTTTAATAAAATATGACTCGTTTAAAATAGAGCAAAAATCTGTCGACAAATGCTTATTTTGCATTTAATGACATACGGTGTACTTTTTCATCCCTATGTTGCGTTAAATAACGGATAAAAATGTGTTTTTAACAATTTTGGGAGCATACTTTGCGATTTTTTTCTATCGAAGGAATTTTATTTAATCACCTTTTCAGTTATGCAAATGTATTTATTTATTTATATATTTGTTTAAAGATAAATTGAAGTTGTCCACTGATATGGTATAATTTTTTCCCTCCATTAGTATCCTGGGCAAAGAGGAATACAAATGGTAGTTAGTTCCAGAATATCTGCACTGAAATAAATTCTGACTTCTGGTATTACGTTGTGGTATCCGGAAGCTTATCGATTCAAACAATACCGGACCATCAACTAAATTTATTTTTTATTTTTTTTTTTTTATTTTTTTTTTTTTATTTAATATTTGTATGTTTTTACAATAAGTATACTTTTTTTTTACATGTTAAACAGAGTTGTAAAATGAACATAACAATAGCATTTCCTCATCATAAAGAGACAAGGCTCTTGTGTTTGGTGAGGGAATTCAAGCTCAAGTATATGTAAAATTTAGTAGAAAATAATAATATTGCATCTAATAACAAAAGATATGTAAGAAAACTCGGGATATAACAATAAATAAATTTCAAGATTTAAATGAAATATTAGCGGTAGAAATGGACTCTTACAGTTGTTTCAGGTGATTTTTCAAATTAATTTGGAATTTATGTATATTTTCGATAATTTTTAGTTCTAAAGGGAGGTTGTTGAAATAATTTATACCTAGATACAGATAGGTATTTTGGATGTGCTTGGTATTAAATTTAGGGATTTTGATATTGTTTTGAAATCTTGCTGATATATTGAATTGTAATTTTTTTAGCTGTATTTCTTTAAAAGTCTGTAGAATTGCATATTTTTTATATATATTGTCTATTGTAGATACTTTGAATATTGAAAAGATTCTTTCAGTAGAGAATGTAGATGGTTTTTTCAAGATAACCTTAATTATCAATCTTTGAACTATTTTCAGAGGATTTAAAATAACATCATAAGTTCCTCCCCACCCTATAATACCGTACTGTAATATAGATTGAACAATTGCGTAGTACACTTTTTTGAGGTTTTCTAGTCTAAGAATATTTCTTATTCTGATAAATATATATATACATTTCCTAATTCTTTTGACAAGTTCACAAATATGTGTTTTCCATTTAAAATGTTGATCTATATATACACCAAGATATTTAATATTTGAAGTTGAATTAAGTGTAGAGCATGTTTGATTACAATTAGTTCCACCACATTTACTCTGATGTATTACAATTTTTATTTCTGGATTTGATTTACATTTATTGATAGAGAAAGGGATAAATTTTGTTTTTTCAGTATTTAATGAGAGGAGATTTTTATCGAACCAGTTTTTCAGCGTATTAATATCAATATTCGCTAGATTATTCACAGTATTCCAATCAGCACCTTCAATTACTATGACAGTGTCGTCAGCATAAGATATTATTTTTCCGTTTATTCTTTGTGTGAATATGTCATTTACATAGATGATAAACAGTAACGGTCCCAGGACTGTACCTTGAGGTATGCCAAAGTTACTCGTATCTTGTTGGCTAAGCACATCGTTGATTTTAACGACTTGAGGACGTTCGAAAAGGTAGCTTTTTATCCATTCTAGAGCTGCTCCATCTAATCCAATGTTTCTTAATTTACTTAAAAGTTTGTTATGTGATATGCTGTCAAACGCTTTTTTGAGATCTATGAAAATTCCAAGGCATTTTAGTGATTTATCTAATGAATTGTGAACAAGGCTAGTTAATTTTGCAATTGCATCCTGTGTGCTTCTACATTCCATAAAGCCGAACTGATTTTCATTAATTATTTTATTACATTTTATAAACTGATTTATTCTTTTTTTTACTATCTTTTCAAAAATTTTTGCTATATTCGAAATTACTGATATAGGTCGGTAGTTGCCTACTTCTTCTGGATTACCAGATTTAAATATTGGAGTAATGATAGTTTGTTTGTAAATAGATGGAAACACTCCGCTTTGGAGACTTATATTTATTATATGCATTAATGGTTTAGAAATTTGATTTTTAATATTTTTTAAAATGTTAACTGTAATTCCATCAAATCCTGGGGCAGAACCTCCTTTCATACCGTTTATGATAGATACTATTTCATCCTCTGTTGTGACTTGGAATGTTGCTATTTTATTTTCTGCATCAATATTACAGTCTGAAATTGGGTTGATATTTATGTGATTCGCAAGATTTTTCCCTACGTTTGCAAAAAATGTGTTAAATATATTTGCAGCTTTTGAAGGGTTTTCTTTACAACATATTTTCGAGTTATCATGAGTAATAGCACTGATTTCGTTATTCCTGCATTTTTTCTTATCAATTATTTCATTTATAACCGTCCATACTCTTTTACTATCATTTTCCGCCTGATCAAGCTTCTGTTTATAATAACTTTCTTTTCTGTTTTTTATAATATATGAAAGTTTGTTTTTATATGCTTTAAAACGATTTAGTAAATTTTTATTATTTGGTTGCTGAGTAGTTAGTTTATAAAGGGCTTGTTTATGTCGTACAGATATTATTAAACCATGAGTAATCCACGGTTTTATAGGTTTGTAGTTAGATAGTTTGGATTTGGGAATATTAATATTTTTTGTCGAATCGTTTATGCATTTAGATATTTTTTCTTCAAACAAATTACAGCAGATATTGACATCATTACATTGTAGTA
Organism: Glyphotaelius pellucidus; assembly: GCA_936435175.1. Lineage (NCBI taxonomy): Eukaryota > Metazoa > Arthropoda > Insecta > Trichoptera > Limnephilidae > Glyphotaelius > Glyphotaelius pellucidus. Next base: position 5,381,702 of record OW386558.1, read on the forward strand.
ATTTAATCCAGTTTTCTGATTCTAATTTATATTTTAACGTATCCATATTAAGTATTTTTTTGGATGCTTTATTTTGTTTAAGTAATGGAAAAGCTGGATTGCATTTATAATGAAATATACATGAATAATGATCAGTGATTGTTGTATGTACGACAGCTGAAGTTATGTTTTCGAAGTAAGGAATATTTGTAAATATGTGGTCTATACACGAAGGTCGTTGACCCCGAACGTTTCTTGTATAATAATTTATGCACGATAAATAGTTTAATTCAGCCAGCATATTGAGATAGTTTTCTTTATCCTTACAATAGTAATCGTTTGCAATATTTAAATTCACATCCCCAACAAGTATATTATTTTTATTTCTAAAATTTAATAAAATGTTTTTCAATTCATCTATAAATTGTGGTACTATCGAATTATGTGTACGATAAATAGCAATAACATTATAATATTTATTTTCGACTTTAAATTCAATATTTAAAATGTTAACATTATTAATATTTATTATCTCTCTGATATTGATAATATTATACTGGTTAGAAATAAATACTCCGATACCAGAGTTTTTGTTTATTTTTGTTGTTGTTGCATGGTATGTGTACCCTGGAATAGAGTAATTCAGTTCACCGGCTGAATGTGTTTCTGACAACACAATCAGGCCCGGGAAAAAATTTGATTCTTTTAATGATAATATTAATTCTTCAAAGTTTTTTTCTATGCTTCTAATATTTGTATGAAATAGGGTAAATCCTTTTTCTGTACAAATTAAATTGAAATCTCTTATGGAGTGACATAATTTTTCTTCTATACATATTTTTTTATCTAGCGCGTTACATAAAAAATCATTCATTTTTAGTTTTTATAGTTTGAGGAGATAAAATTACAATATTTATTCATCATTTAGAATTTTATATAAAAAACCAAATCAGTGAAAATTCTTTTGTCTGACAATTTGAGCATATTCATATCATTTAACAGAGTGTTATAGTTCAACATAATTGCTGGAATACCCATTTTAAAATTTTGAAAACGTAAGAATTTGTTTTGTATTTGTATATAATTATGGGTATTATTTTAAAAAATAACATATTTTTTTTAAACTTAAAATTTTTAAATGTTCAAGAGAAATGTCTTATAAAACGATAGAAATTTGGAATGGCTGGGCTTAAGAGACGGAGCAATTTTCAAATAAAATGAAATGCATTATTTGTGTTATCTTTTGAACGTGATATCATAAATATAAATCACAGATTGTGCTTGTCCTAGATAATGATTTTAACTAATGTCTAATTGAACGATGTTGATTTATCTTTTCAAATTGATAAGTATCTCAAATTGCTTATTTTGTTTGCCTTAATTATGTTTTCTATTGGTTGTAATTATGAGCAGTCCCTTTGTGTTATGTATGTCGTTATGTTGGTAGTTGTACCAACGCCAGTAACAGATATTGACAAGGTTGGCTCTACTTACGTGTCACACAGCCTTATAATATGTAAAAGTCCACCATAAAAATCTTTCGTAAGTAGTCTTTTTATCAATAAACCGCACACCATTTTTTCCCAAGAACCGTCATAGATATAAGATTTTTTTTCATTATTTATTTTTGAGGTGTTGTGTCGTGTTGCGTTACCTCCCTTAGCCAACGTCTCGTACAGCGTTACAGCGTTACGCGTGTGTTTATGTACATAGATGCGAAACCATGTTGCCCATTCCATAGCTTCACTCCTCTGCGAACTGGTATTACCTACAGTATAATTTAAAATTGCATTCTGCATTTATCTTTGATATAGTTGTCTATTACTGGATACCAAGAACTATTGAGCTTAGCTCCGTCGTCGTTTTATTAGTAATATTAATGGGATGTTTGTGTATTTCAATTGCCTCCTCTAATTAGGCGTGTTCTATGAATTTTGAATCTTCCCAGCTCCTTGGAAACAAATCTAAGGTAATGGCCGGTTTTAATTAAATGCTCGGCGATTGCTAGTTTGACAGATTGGCTGAGTTTACATGCTCAAAATTGTTATGTTATCCTTTTGGAGATCGTCTGGCCTACATAAAAGCAACAGCTGAGTTTGTACACACCGTATATTTCCAGATGGAACTTAGTCTTTGCAGACCTTGGTAGGATTTGTATTTTAGTTGTGGTTCCTAAGACAATCTTGATGTTTTTCTTTTCTCAACAGCCTGGCACATCTCACATTGTGAACATAAGACAGGAAAGCGCAGCCTTTTGACTTTTGTTCAATTCTGTCTTCATTTGGTTCAGATTTGGCTCTTATGATTTACCTCGTCTACGTTGCTGGGTAACCCTTACGCTCCAGTGCATCGGTCAATCTTCTTCTTCTTTCGTATGATGGGGGGGGGTCAGAGGGGGGCATCTAGGTCTGCGAGCCAGTCTAGGGCCTCAGGTGTTGCCCTGTGGACCTAATCAATCCCGCCGGGGAATGAATGGAGCAGGCATTCTTTGACCACATGTTCAATGGTCTGCACCTCACCGCATTCACACATCTCCGACTCTTTAAGGCCCCATTTATACATCATATGGGCACAACGGCTATGGGAGCACCTTATCCTATTGATGGCGGACCAGAGTTTGCGAGGCAATGAGAACCCAGGTTTTCTCTCATTGGGGTCTTCGGTCAGTTATAAGTTAGTTAGTTCCGCGGAACCAGTAATGGCTTTAATAAAAAGTAACCGAAAATGTAGGTGATTTTGTTTTCTTTTCAATGACGGCCTCCGTGGTCCCGAGGCAAGACTCTCGACTCACAATCCGAAGGTCGCGGGTTCGAACCCGGCGTGCGCAAATAAATTTTATTTGATTAATTTGTGTTATTTCACAATTTATTCATTTAAAATAATATATAGTATATTTGCGGCACGTTCCAGAGTGGAAGATACTATCAGTATCGCCCTGGTGTAAGACCACCATTTAGAATTGAAACGTTGCTTAAAATGGCTTTAGCCGTGTTTAGTGACCAGATCTGAATAGCCAGGTACTTCCCAACCTTCCTCTTCCCTATCTCCTTCCCCTCCCCACTACCTTCAGCCTCACAACATACCCCGATTGGGGATGCCATAGTCTCAATGGCTCCAGACGGGAGCAGTAGGGACTCTTGTGCGGTATTAACTGTAAAAAAAAAAAAAATTATTTTCGTAAATTTTGTATTATAATGACTTCATAAATCAAAATGGTGCGTCTTCTATCATTTCAATTCTTTCCTTTTCGTATTTCTGCAGGAAATTATTCAAGTTCAATAAACATTTAAGGCGATGTACCGGCCTTTGAAGAATTCGGGCGGAGTAAAAGTTTTTCGGGCCTTGACCAATAAAACCACAATTGAACCGATAAAAATATAGGGTTCCAAACGTATAGCTTGCCATATATTCACCGGCGAGTATGACGTCACAAGCCGAGCGACGAGTGTCTCTGTACGTGTGGGAGGATCTGTGCGGTGGACAGGCACACAGAAGTTTGCGGTCTGGCAGTGACGTCATGCCCTCCAGGACTTGCTCGCCGGTGGAAATCGCGCGCTCAAAAAACACTTGATAAAATTATTGCACCTTCATTCTTTACCAAAAATTATAATTTTTCCTTGGCAATAAAAGTATTGCAAATAATGTAGCTAATTAAAACGGTGTAAAACATTTATTATCATAAAATAGGTTTTTAAGTCAGGTTTTTTTTCCCTTTTTGAGAACGATGTGGGTAAAGCCGACTAAATTCCAGTAATTTCTTCGAAAAAACTTATTTACACTCATTAAAAGTTAATTCTAGATAATAATTATGCCTCACCTAATCGGGATACGATAAAAAATAAAGGAATTTGTAACTTTATGTGAAAAAATTCTTTTTTAGTGAATATGATAAACTTTCTGCGAAAAGCCTGATAATTAACATTTTCGTGGAAATCAAAAGCATTGGCGGCGCCTTTACAATTAAATGAAAATGTTGTTTCATTCAATATTCCAATAAATTTGTGGTTCACACAAAGCGGTTTATTTCGAATGTGTTTCTGAAAAAACTCATAAATAAACTTTTTTTTTTGAAAAGATTTTTTTTTAACAGTTCAATGCTAACTTGCCTAAAATAAACCATCACGGAGAGAAGAATCAGACCGCAAAAATGGTATTATTTGGCAAAAATTCATTTTTAATTTTTTCTTTAAATTAAAAGAATACAGAAAGAAAAAACTACGTGACTCACACCTAAACCATAAAAATCCTTAAATTAATTAACACTAACCATTCATTCTTCAAAGTTACGAAGATGTGAATATTGTATATTCTAAATAACTCACACTTGAAACATTTACATCTTCTAAAACGTTTTGCTTTCAAACTTTTTTGGGTTTTAAACTGACTGGGCAATCTTAAAAAACTTTATAATAAAGTATTTTTTTCTTATTTACCCAGAACGTCAGATTTTTCAAGACAGACAGAATGATTTTGTAGCTAAGACATAAGTAGGTACAAGTTTAAAACCATCTCGAATTGCACGAACTAAGTCAGTAAAGTAAACTCTACCAATAACAGTAGTTTGAATGAATGTGTGAAATAACGAGAGAATGTAAGTTTTGATTAAAGAAAGACTAATATTACGATTTTGCGTACAACTCGACAATATTTAAATATTTCTAAAGCTATGATTAACTGAGAAAGCTATGTTGTGATCTAAGGCCGTAACGTAGCGATGAATGATGTCACTAAAACGTTGTCTATTATAAATAGTCTTCATTCTACGGCCTACACAATCCAGTCGACGTTGGTTTCCTAGAAAAGGTCGGTTGATTGTGAGCGGGACGTCAAATCACGGTACCGCCGTATAAATGCCGGGCGTCATCACGGTGATAAACATTTAGTGGTTGTTGTGTGACGGCCTCCGTGGTCCCAAGGCAAGACTCTCGACTCACAATCCGAAGGTCGCGGGTTCGAACCCGGCGTGCGCAAATAAATTTTATTTGATTAATTTGTGTTATTTCACAATTTATTCATTTAAAATAATATATAGTATATTTGCGGCACGTTCCAGAGTGGAAGATACTATCAGTATCGCCCTGGTGTAAGACCACCATTCAGAATTGAAACGTTGCTTGAAATGGCTTTAGCCGTGTTTAGTGACCAGATCTGAATAGCCAGGTACTTCCCCACCTTCCTCTTCCCTATCTCCTTCCCCTCCCCACTACCTTCAGCCTCACAACATACCCCAATTGGGGATGCCATAGTCTCACTGGCTCCAGACGGGAGCAGTTGGGACTCTTGTGCGGTATTAACTGTAAAAAAAAAAAAAAAAACGTTTTTCTCGTATGACGCTGAACATTTATGCATCCAGACATTCATAGCATGGTAACATGCTGTGAAGGTCTGGATGGTCCATTCTCCATTCGGCAATATTGCATCGGTGATTCTCATCATCTCCAGCTATTTTAGGCAAGAACTCATTTAAAGTTATGTATAATATACGTGCACAATTTTAAATTATATTGAACTAATATTACAAAAATTTTCATTTTTTTTTTTAATGAATAATAAAAGTATATTGTGTGTGAAAGATTTGATTTGCTTATGAAAACAAAAATATTAAATCATGTTCATATTGCGTGTGTACAGGCGCAAACAATTAATTCATCGTAATACTTTCAAGCATTACATGTAAAAGAGCGTTTTCCCCTTAAATAATTAAATTTGCTCCTTCTATGAAAGAGAATATATATAATAGAAATAATTAAATTGCGCCTTCTATAAACTCTCCTGAGTTACGCTAGCCAAATCACGAATATCACTAGATAACGGCACCGCCTTTTTAGCAAACCATGGTTGTAAGCATTAAAAAATTTTAAGATATTTTTTTATTTATTTTATTTTTTAATTAAAGTTTAATTTAATAATGTTTTAATCAAGTTCTGCACGTATTTCAGTTTTTATTTTTGTTACAGCTCTTTAAAATAGTGAGTTGTGACGGTTTGAAAATGGCCTTATAAGCCGAAACAGCTGTAACAAAAATAAAAAAAAATTGAAATACTCTTCCAGAACTTGATAATAACAATATGAAATTAGATTTAAAAAAAAAATTGAATTCATTTTGGGAGGCGGGAATGGGTACCGCCGCACCGGGAACCTTTATTGGATAACCAACACTTCTGCCAAAGGTCACCCTAAATGGTTCGCTACGTTTGGTGATTTAGCAGGGGTGCCCGGGTTCGTGGGGTGAGGTTTGTCTAGGTCTTGGAGGCGAATGACCGGGACACACTGAACCCCAGATTCCTACCCACCCCTTAAACCCTTTTCCTTCGCAGAACTCTCCTCTCCGCCTTTTCCTTAAAAAAACCCTCCATACAGCATCCCCAAAGATGACATAGGCCCTGAGGGAAATTATTTTCCCAAGGACCTCCTATGTGGAGGTCATGTGAAAAAAAATAAGGCGATATGTAAATATACCATTAAAAAACGATTATAAAAGTTAGGCGCAAGCGAAAAAATTTAATAAAACGTTACGTTTATTTAAACTAATTTCTTTGTTTACATTATGCATTTAATCAAAATTATTCATATCTTTCGAAACCAATGGTTCCTTGGTCAGAATAAAATGAAAATTGGTTTCGAAACATATTGATATTTTTGATTAAACAAATGGTGTAATATTTGTTTCCATTTAATTAAAAATGATGCCACAAAGTGAATTGGCTTTTGCTATTTTCTTTTAGCATTTCCAAAACAATTATTTTCATCCCTACTTTAGAATTGTGTTGATCCTGAAATCAACATTCCAATTACCTACGCAAATAAATACCAGGTTAGATGTATTCGCTAGCAGTACCTTAATCGGATAAAAAGCCATTATCAACTCATTTGTTGTTGAACAATCTTCCATGTTCGTCTTCAGTAAGTAATACAAAATGAAGACCTACTTAACTTCGAGTCATAGAGTTACCATTCTATCACAGCGCTACTTTTTAATTACCTCCTTCAATAAATCTAATTACCGTTCCAAGCTGGGTCCGGCAGCTGCATCTTACAAAATCGAGCATTATTATTTTTTTTATTTCGGTTGTTTGTCTGTAACTCCGGTTCAATGAACTCTAGTACTCACGGTACAATATTTTGAATAGAAAATTATTCTATTTGCAATTTCATTTTATTCAATTTTCAAAATAGTCGAGAATTCGGACTGTCCTGTGTTTTGTAATTGCATTTTTTTAAATGATTAAATCTGAAACTGTGGTGGAGTTCCATATTAATTCTGTTAAGTAATTCTTATTAAGTTTCCAATTAAGTAATTCTAATTAAGTTTTGATTCAATTTGATTTTAAAACGAGTTCTTTATCAAAGTTTTTCCGAGAAATCGTTTATATTAATCAATTTTTTTGTAAAGTTGTCTAGTTTAAAATGGTGGAATACCCTATTAAATGTCACCTTAAAGGCCTCCTTGTGAGAGCGGTACTGACGCGAAAGTAAAAAAAAAACAATTATTCTTTTATCTCTGAATAGTAGAGCGATTACGATTATCTTTGCCCCACAAAAACCCTATTAATGTTAGATCACTTTACCTCCTCGAGATGTCGCTAGTGTCATTTTTCGACGGAACCGCTTGTTTCATCAATATACATTGATTTTTGTTCCTTCTGAAAAATTTACTTTTTTGACATACGAAACTTTTCAACAGGACGTTATATACATACCTGTTGAAAAACTTAACATACCATGTGCATACAAGACGCGAACAGCTTCACTTGTTAATCTAATTTCATTAACTTTAAATAAATTTGCCTAAAATTGCCTTCCTATTTACCGCCACTTAGTGATGCCACAGTCCCACCAGTTTTGAGCAATTTTTTTTTTTATTTTAGCTCACTTAAAATAATATAAAGTATATTTGCAGCACGTTCCAGAGTGGAAGATGCTCTCAGAATTGCCTTGATGTAAAACCACCATTCAGAATTGAAACGTTGCTTGAAATGTTCTTGGGGTGAGGTTTGTCTAGGTCTTGGAGGCGGATGACCAGGACACACTGAACCCCAGATTCCTACCCACCCCTTAAACCCTTTTCCTTCTCCGAACTCTCCTCTCCTTCTTTTCCTTAAAAAACCCTCCACACAGCTTCGTCAAAGATGACATAGGCCCTGAGGGAAATTATTTTCCTCAGAGCCTCTTGGGTGGAGCTCAAGTAAAAAAAAAAGGCTTTTATCGTGTTTGGTGACCAGATCTGAATAGCCAGGTACTTCCTATCTTCCTCTTTCCCTCCCCACTACCTTCAGCCTCACAACATACCCTAATTGGGGATGCCATAGTCTCACTGCCTCCGGAGCAGTCGGGACTCTTGTGCGGTATTCATATAAAAAAAAGCTCCACACAGAAGGCCCTGAGAAAAATAATATTCCACAGGGTCTACGTCACCTCTGAGGATGCTGTGTGGACGGTCTTTTTACGGAAAGGAAAGAGAGGAAGTACTGGGAAGGAAAAATGTAAAAGGGGTGGATAGAATTTCAGGATTAAGTTTTTCCAGGTCATCCGCCGCCAGGTCCAGACAAACCTCACCCCATGAACCCCTACTAAGTCACCAAACGTAGCAAACTACTTGAGGTGACCAATGCAGAAGTGTTGGTCATCCAATAATTCGTTTCCCGGGCGGCGGTACCACACAAAAAAACACCGTATACCGTGCAGGTACCACGCAAAAATCAAACAAAAAGCATTGTCATAGTCTGTCGGACTCGGTACAAAATTTTCCCTCTAATTAAACGGCATTTTATTCCAACGTTTAATTAAGATTCTCAGCGTGCTGGAATGCCGACAAGAAATGCCTCAACTGCTTGATATTTGCATCGTAAAGGCGACCGGGGTGTTGTTGGACCAGTTAATGAGATTCATAGCTCGGCACAAAGAAAAACTTAAACAAAATTAACTTAGCAAACGCTAAACTTTTCCAGACTTACGCCTGGTTTGTCTAACAAACACTTTGGCTTGGAACAAACTAACGCGGTACTTCTTTGAAGGAACGTGCGGAGTTTCCCGAACGAGTGTTTTCCAAAGGTGAAAGTTTTTTATGTTGATTTTTTGAAAAATTGTGGCAAAGTGTGATAACACACCCGCAATAAAAAATAATAATTTGGTGAAAAACACACTTAGAGGGAAAAATATTGCCGTATCGCTTTGTAGGAGGCAACCAGTTAGGACTGAAATGTTAGCGGTAAGCACCAGATTTCATTTTTTCAGACGATGAATTAATAACTTTCGGGGAGATTAGTTTAAAAACAATTGAAATTTTTGTCATAAATTTGTCAGAATTAATTAAAAATCTAATTTCCAGGCCTGCTAGGGTGAATTCGACCGGAGCGCGGAGGTCCGGCCAATATTTGCAAATAACAATGCTAATAATTTTTGAATGCAGGTATTAAAGATATTGATGTTGACTATTTTGCACTATTATTCTTGCTATCAAGTTACATTTCTTTACATATTTTCGTTCTGTTTCTAAAGAATGTTCTCTGGTATTATAACTATTAGACAAGCACACATCTATTTTTATATTTATTCTTAACTAGCTTTTCCCCGCGGCTTCGCTCGCATGGTATTACGGGAAATTACTGTATCGATTATCTCCAAATGCGTTATTATGAGAAAATCAAAAGCAAAACGCTTCATTACAGTAATTCTCGCGCATTCACAAAGTGATAAAAGCATAAAACTGCTTTTCTAGGTAAAAGGGTGAATCATTAACAAAGTTGCAATGTTAGTTCACTTTTGAAAAAAGTGGAGATTGCTGCATTCGATTCTACACACCTCATATAAAAGATTACGTGTAGTGATGTTTTCTTTTCAGAATCAGGAGTTTAATGTAAACATTTTACATATATCATCAGTTGTTTGATCGGGTTTTTCAGTCGTTACTTGCGTTGCTTTTGACATGATAACGTCTTATAAATCGATGAACGCCGGCTGCATGCAAGAAAAAGCATGACTCATTGTCACGTTCCGCCCGAGCCGAGCGTACAAGCGAAAACACGGAACAAGCGTTCGTTCGGCTTACGACGCATCTATCTCTCTTCCACTCCATCGTTATTATATGACGTTATCACGTAAAATTATCGTCCGTAAACCGACTTTACAGACAACCAAATTTTTTTTTGTCCAAAAACATTTAAAAAAAATACTATTGTTTACCATCGAATTAGCTACTGGTTTTATTTAGGAAACTTGTCGCTGTGATTCAAAATTTAAAAAAATATATATATATACATTAAAAAAAACGAGTGTGCTTTAGGCCACACGACTGAAGTTTAACTTCTTTATGCTTCGTTCGCCTCGCCCGATCACACTTAACGTAACGCTCTCATCACGCATTCACCAGCTTAATCCCCAAATCAAGCGTGCGTAAAGAAGACTTACTTCAAAAAATTATAATTATTACAATTTAAACGTCAAAACCTCATTAAGAAGTTTCTAAAAGCCCCAGCCAACCGCATGTGCTAACTGCAGTGTTAATAACGAAGGAAAACTTAGACTGCCAGATGCGCTGTTATATCTAGGAAGAACAATATTGTCTTGCAGTAAACAGATTGCACGGTATAATTATGAAGGAAGTAGGTTGTATGTAGGTTCAACAACTTCATAGGAAAGATGATGATGTTGTTTTGAAGAACAAACTAATTTTAAATTTGTTACTCCTTTATTGAATTTCTTTGACAAATGCGTTTGAATGATTATTTATGCGACGGTAAAATTAAATTATATCTTTATTATAAAAAATAAAGCCAATAATTAGCATCAGCTGACATTAAAACCATGGAAAGGCTTCGGGTGCAATATAATAATGCATACCGTCTAATGTTCGGACTTCCCAGGTACTGTAGTGCCTCTTCAATGTTCACAGAAGGGAGAGTTCCAGGATTCGAAGCTCTATTAAGAACAAGGATTGCAGGACTGAGGGGAAGGATAAACCACTCCAGTAATATCCTCATCATGGAAGCCCGTCTGATTCCAGGATCGAGCATAGATGAATATTGGAGAAAAACACTGGCTCCTACAATCTGAGATCCGATGGAACAACAAGAACCTGATAAAAGACTTTACTATATTTTTTGTGAATAGTGTGAATGATGCTTCTCTTTTTTATTTTGTTACACATTTTATGTATTCATAATAACATATGTAATTATACCCTGTATGGGATGTGTGGGATTGCACTCCCCTCCCCACATCCTGGAATAAAGACCTTATTATTATTATTAAAAAAAATAATCCCAATGAAATGAACAGGAAAAAAATGCGGTAATTATAAATATACTTCTAAGTGATATGATAAGAATAATTTATTAAACTGTATCTTAATTAATTATGTGTCGCATGGTGTTTATTATAAATAAAATAATGAAGTGAAGGTACAAAGTAAAGACTGTTTTGTTTTAAACCTGTTGTTATTACAACAAATTACTTCTTGTTGTCTTTTTTATTTGACGGTGATTTGCCAACAGTGCCGGATAAAATGACCTTGAATATCATTTGTTAAGATCCGATAACGGAACGATATATGTATTAATTAATATATTGCTGCACTCACTTAAAAAAAAAACAACATTTGAAAATGTAGCCAAGTTATTCAAAAACGTTTCGATATATTTGCTATTAGTTAAAACATCATGATCATCATATTTTTTATTACGTACGGAAAATAATTTCCCTCAGGGCCTATGTCATCTTTGGGGATGCTGTGTAGAGGGTTTTTTAAGGAAAAGGAGGAGAGGAGAGAGTTCTGGAAAGGAAAAGGGTTTAAGTGGTGGGTAGGAATCTGTGGTTTACCGTGTCCTGGTCATCCGCCTCCAAGACCTAGACAAACCTCACCCGGGCACCCCTGCTAAATCACAAAACACAGCGAACCACTTGGGGTATATTAATACATTCGTCGATCAAATATTTTCCACCTTCAATTTTATAACTTTAGTATTATGTTTAGCGCAAACCGTAAAAATCATTAAATAATGATATTATTTACACAAAAATACATACACATACACGTATATACACATAAACACATACATGCACACATGTACACACACATACACATACACATACATACTCAGGCGTACAAGCACGCATGCACGTAATCGCACACATACATACAAAAATATAAGTAAATAAAATCTATAAAAAAATATTGGAAATTTTTAAATAGTTTTATAAAAACAATTATTGGTCATTTGTTAAAAGATTTTCATGGAATGTATATTGTGTCATTAAACCAAAAATCTAAAAAGAATTATTGGAAATTGTTAAAAGGTTTTCATGGCATGTTCATAGTTTCATTAAGGCAAAAAATTCGTTAAAACATTACAAATTCATCTAATACACATATGAATTATGATTAACATAATGATTTATACATATTAGTACCAATTTTAAATTATATTAGAACCTGAGTAATTTAACGCATTGTGAAGGAATTTTCATTGTTTTCCGCATGGACACATACACTGAGAAAAAAAAGGTTTATGCGTTACCTGTATATGAGGGAATATACATACTACCCATTCCTGTATCCATCGTTGTTTTTATCAGGAATGCTCGATCTTAACACATTAGAAGCCCGCCGAAAAATATTTTTGGGTAAGCACTTTTTTAAGCTAATCTCCGGCATTATACTGAATCCGCCCATGTTGAAGGAGAATGACTTATATGTACCCAACGCGTACACTCGTGGGAGATCCCACGCACTTTTTAATGCTCCGAAAGCGAGAACTTCTTCCTATCAAAATGCTCCATTAAACAGAGCAATTCAACTGCTTAATGAATCTGCATTAAACATCGACATCTTCAATGTCACCTACAGAGAATTCAGTAATTATCTTCTGACATACGTCACAAGATAGTGAAACTGCCCTCATACATTTTTTTTCTTTAAATTTTGTAATCTTCCCCATAATATTCTGGGTAAAATAAAAAAATAAATAATAAATAACTGAAATAGTATGTTATTTTTAGGTTTTTGTTCGTAAATTACACAGGAAATCGATATTCATTCTTATCACCTATCATTGTCATTACACATCAGTCATTACTTATCACTTATCACTCATTACCATGATAACGAATCGATATAAAATAGAACGAAGAATAATTTATGCACTTTATTCTATGCGATATAACGAGCGAGTTGAACGATGACGCGATAACGATGAACAACACGATGACGCGCGAACGTGATTGAGCAGACTATAAGCACAAATGGTGGCGGCTACGACGCGGGGCCCGTTAGCTCAATAGGTTAGAGCGCCAAACTGTTGTCAAACTGGAGGTTGGAGGTTCGAGTCCTCCACGGGCCGGACTTTTTTGTTTTTTTTTTTTGTTTTTAATAAATACGTGTGATATGAATTTCCATGAAAATCTCTAAAATGTTTACTAAAAGGCTCATTTTTTCTGTAGAATTAACGACATATTATTATGACGTGCAATGGCATTGTATTGTTTTTTTTTTTTTTTTTACATTAACTCCACACAGGAGGCCCTGAGGAAAATAACTTCCCTCAGGGCCTATGACATCTGGGATGCTGTGGGGAGGGTCTTTTTGAGGAGAGTTAGGAATGCACATTGATTTTGAAGAGACCCGTGTTGTAGGAGGGAGGAAATACAGAAGCCGGCAAATCGTTCCATTGCCAAGCTGTTCTACTCAAGAACGAGTCGAAAAAACGACCCATTCTCATGTGAAAAATTTCAACGGTGTACATATGTTGGGCGCGCGTTTGGCGTGTCTCCTGACTATGCACCAGTGCCAGAGGGATCAATGACGCTAGTTCCTCAGAGCACCTTTCATTGAAATTCCGTTAGAACAGGAATAGCGTTTCTAGCCTGTGCTCTAAAGATTGCAATCCGTTCGTTAAGGTGGGAAAATCTATCAAACGGACCGCCCGTTAAATTTCTGCACAGATTCGAGGGTATTTTTCAAGTATTTTGGAGCACCAGAACCGAGGGGGCTGCCAAATTCAACCGTGGGGCGCATTTGTGATCTGTACAGGATTATCAGTTGTGTACTATTAAAGTATCTGCGGGCCCTGTACAGTACACCAAGTTTTTGGGGGGCTTTTTTTTTCTAGACTATAATATTCTGCATACGTACAGTACGTAGTTAATTTTCACTCGTTATTTTTAACGACATACCTACCCAAATATCTATCTGTGAAAAATTCTCAAAGTTAAAACATTCATTTCTATTATATAATTTCTAGAAAAAAATGGCGGAGGTAAAAGAGGGATGGATGCTGGAGTTATTGAGTTAATCGATGGTATTGAGAGCCACTCGATTATTTTTAAGTGGTTCTTTTAAAAAAGAATGACAAAAAATGCTGTTTTACAAATTTGGGAGGAGGAAATAGGTACGGCCACCCCAGGAACCATGTATTGGATAACCAACACCCCTGCCATAGGTTACTCCACGTGGCTCGCTATGTTTGGTGACTTAACAGGGGTGCCCGGGTTCAAAGGGTGAGATTTGTCTAGGTCCTGCTACATGGTGGGCCGATCGAGAGAGATTGGTTGAGGGAGACCTAACCTAAATCTCAGCCCGGTCTCTTTCGATCCATTGCCTTGCACTGCAGTTGGAGGGATTCATACGTCTGTCACTCCTAGAAACACATTGAACCCCAGATTCCTACTCACCTATCATACAATTTTCCTTCCCAGAACTTTCTCTCCTTCCTTTCCCTAAAAAGACCCTCTACACAGCATTCCCAACGATGACGTAGGCCCTGAGGGAAATTATTTTCCTCGGGGTCTTCTGCGTGGAGCTAATGTAAAATAAAAACTTATTAAGAATTGTAAAATTGAGAAATATCTTCTTAATTGCTTTTATTATTTTCTGCTTTTCTTATTTTTCTTTCCTTTGTATTTTTATTTACTACAATTGGATTGTTTTCATGTACGTGTGAATAAACTTTAAAAGTACAGTTGAAAAAATGATTAAAATTAAACATTTTCATAATAATTTTTCTGCAATATTTTTTGTGCTTTCCACAGCCAGAAACATTACTATTTGAGCTTCCACTTTAAAGCTCTTTATACCAACATGGGGAGAAATAATAATGATGCTTCCCGGTTAAGTTATATTTTGTGCTCTAATCTGAAATGCAGCTTTTAGTAAAAGGTAAACAGAAAACAACTGAAAAACGATATAGAAAACATGTTTCACCTACGAAAATAATTACCAAAAGTTTTGTTGATAGAAAAATAATTAAACCTCTGAGTTTCATTTGAATAAGTGCTTTGTTAATTTAAAAATTCGCTTCCCAAATCATTCTAGTAATCATCCCAGCACTTTGACCTGGATATGAAGTTTTAATAATTATGTTCGTTGTTTAGAGGTATAAACGTTTGAAATAAAACAAACACAACATCTGACTTTGCAGATGGTTTTGTGTATTAGGGTGGGTCACGACTGTATGGGGAAAAAATTATCTTGTTTTGATTTGTCTAATAGTGATAAAAAGGTGTAAAATGAAAATATAAAATCACGTAATTTTTTTAATAATATTTGGATATGATCTTCTTCTCTGGATTGACTTAGAAATTTCACATAATAAAGAAAAACCCACCCTTAAAACCAAATCTTAAAAAAGAGTT
Organism: Glyphotaelius pellucidus; assembly: GCA_936435175.1. NCBI lineage: Eukaryota > Metazoa > Arthropoda > Insecta > Trichoptera > Limnephilidae > Glyphotaelius > Glyphotaelius pellucidus. The sequence continues at coordinate 5,397,308 of OW386558.1, forward strand.
AAACCATTAATTGTATTTTTTATTAACCTGTATTTTTACAGAGAAGATTGACTCGCTTTTATCGATGATTTTCAGATATATTCAGATATGTAGCTATTATTTTTGTTGATTTTTTGTTGATTTTTGTTGATATTCTGTTTCTTTAATTATATGTTATTTTATTGTACAATATTTTTGTAATATTTCACAGTATTTTTGAAAATCTTATTTTTCCATTTTTGTAACTATGCATATTATTTATTATCTATATATATAATTACATAGACTAGCTCCCCAGTTAGACCCGAGAATATTTCTCTACTAATTGGGTAACCAAAAAAAGTCTGATATGAAATGTAATATATTATTATTTATTGTAAATATTTACTTTTTTCTAATAAAAAAAAAAAAATTAAAAATGAACTATTTTTAATGAAAAACGAAATAAACGGAATATTTTGATTTATTTATTAAAAAATATATTTGAATATAATTCAAATTATCTCAAGGCAGTGTATTCAAATACCTGCAAAATCTTCTTACTCTCAAATTTCGGCATTATTTTGCGAGACTCAATTTTGGGACTTTTTGTAAAAGATTTCGTCAAAATATACTTCATTTACTACGGGAGATTAGAAAAAATATGGTTTGGTAAAAAAAAAAAATTTAAAAACAAATTCAAATTTCCAAAACTTTGAAGTGAATCCGGAGGAAGAAGATCGTATCAGAAATTTGAAAAATTTGAAACGCTACGTTTTGAACCCATTTGGCACCCTTTTATCGCTCTTAGAATTTAAAAATAACATTTTTTGTTAAATGACCCACCTTATTGTGTATGTTGTATCTTGAAAATTTTTTATGGTTGTAGGTAATACAAAAGTTGGGTGAAAATACAAAAATTGGTCCACTTTTGGCCCTATTTTGTTAATATAATTTTTAACCATAATTTATATATTTTTTGGTTTGAGTGCATATTTTATCCCATCAATCTCATATCAGGCCAGTTACTTTTTTTAAAATAAAAAAATTGGGCATTAATTTGAGAGTACTCTTAAAATTTATATTTTTTATCTTATTTTTAATAATCGAAATGATATATTTTTACAACTCACTTGTAATCATGCAAAAATTAAAACAAAACGTATGTAAAAGACGAAATAAAGACTCACCAGAGTACTGAAAAATTGACTGGACCAGCACGCGGTAACAGCGACGCTAGCACTGGTCTTGTATGTTATATGGCTGCCGTCAATATGGCACCCTCTGCATGTTATCAGTCATACACAACCAACATTCAAAACTACACACGAATTGACCATAGTTCGGCAATATTTTGCGGGATTTAGAATTTTAACTTAGCACAAAGGACTGATGTGTAAAGCTTATGACAAAGTTTGCTAATTTTTTCATAATAGCCTTTTAAAGGTTTTGTGAATAATACCAGTGAAATATAATATGAAATATATTAGAGACTACGTAAAAATAATAAGATTATCAATTAAACGGAATATTTTATTAAAGAACCAACTTTTGTATATTCACCCATATGAATTAAAAAAAAAAAATTAAATAGCCGTTACCGTATCGCCTGGCAGATATGAAACATCGAATTCAGTCTTTATGTTTTCATAATAAAACAATTATTTTGCTAGTTATTATTAATTATTTTATTAGTAAAGCAAAGAAATAGTCCAAGTTCATGGGGTGAGATTTGTCTGTTATTGGCGACGGATGTGTTTGCCCAACTCTTGCATGGCAAGACGGAGATCAGGAGAGGCTGGTCGAGGGAGACATTTCAACCTTTCCAGCCGGACTCTCTCGACCCGCAGTGGGAGGTATGAATTCATAAGTCCGTCATCCCTGGAAACCGAGATTTCTTCCCAACCCATACCTTATTCCCTTCCATAAAAGACCCTCCACACGGCATACCCGAAGATGACATAGGCCCTGAGGGATTTTTTTTCTTAGGGCGGCCTGTGTGGAGCTGACATAAACAACAACAAAAATCAAATTTAAAATTCATCATCATTTAGAATCAAAGATAATGAAATACAAGAGATATGCTATGACGGCCACTCGACCCTCGGCGGACGACTACCGAATGGTCATGGTTTGAATACGTTTGAAGGATTCGTTCATTAAGTTGATTTTTTGAAGGTGTACAGCAGTATTTAATATAGTTTGAATGCGGAAAGAATTTGTTCATTTAGTTGATTTTGTGTGAAGGTGTGCAGTAGTATTGGTTAACAATATCGGTGACGCCAGAAAATACAGTCTCACCCAGTAAAAACTGTAGATAGCGCACCTCTTATATTTCAATATCTTTAAGAATAGATCCATTGCCAATTTTAGTGAGCTTGACGGCCGGGCGGAAATAGCCGACGAGTCACGAGGCTGGCCGAATGAAGCGTCATTGCTTCCAAGAGCGTCATCCCGTCTCGCCACGCTAGAGTCGGTTGTACCCCCCTAGGCGTGCCACAAGATGAAGGAAAACAAACAAAAGAGTGTTTTATGAAGCTCTCAGATGAATGAAAATTTATGAAGTTCGTTGTTTCTTGGGTCTAAAAAGAGACTACAAATGTCTGTAAAATGCTCGTTTTGCAAACATTACCTAAACGATCTTCATCCAAAAGATTGTCTGTTTTATAGTAAGATAAATATTTTGATTCCATAATATAACAAAAAATGTGACGTGAACAACCTTGCAACAAAAAAAAAATATTGCGTAGTCTATAAAGTTGAGGAAAATATAGGTACAAACGTGAAGCAAAAACGAGGAAAGTGCTTTTATTGAAATAGTACACGATAGCACTACGCTATAAAGATAAATATATTTTGCACGGTAAATACTTTACTCGAGAAATGTTCTTGTTTAAATGATTACTCACTAGGAAAAATATTAGCGAGGGACAAGAAGACTGAAAATTATGAATAAAGACTACCAAACTGCTCACATACCTCGAGAAGAACAAAATTATTAACGACCGTCAATACGGATTCCGGCGGAAGCGCTCGTGCGGTGATCTTCTCGCGTATGTGACGCATGTTTGGGGGCGGTGCCTGGAATGTTTTGGTGGGACCCAAACGGTTGCACTGGACATTTCCAAGGCCTTTGACCGGGTTTGGTACCGAGGGCTTGTCAACAAACTGCCTTCTTATGGACTTCCCGCATCCTTGTGTACGTGGATTGCCGACTTTTTGAGGGAGAGGTCGATTCAGGCGGTTGCTGATGGTTTCACCTCTTCCTTGCATTTGATAAATGCTGGCGTCCCACAGGGATCGGTTCTGTCTCCGACTTTGTTTTTGTTGCACATCAATGACCTCTTGACGTGTGCACCGATTCATTGTTACGCGGATGACAGTACAGTCCATGATAGTTTTTTGTTTGACAAACCTCCAAAGGGCTCACAAACCCCAATGGTTCGGAGGGCTTTGAAGCAAAGAATGGACGGTTACCTCGAAAGTGTTTTCTCTTGGGGTAAGAATAACCTTGTCGAATTTAATGTTTCAAAGACCCAACCATGTCTGATTACGTCTAAAAGGGATCGAAATGATAATCTGGTCTCCTTCAACGGAAGCATTCTCCCGAACAGGCCTTCCATTGATATGCTTGGTGTAACTCTAAGTGACCATCTCAGGTACGGGGGCTCCATCGAGGCCAGAGTAAAGTTAGACTCTCAGAAACTGGGCATACTGTACAGGGCACGCAGATACTTTAATAGTACACAACTGCTAGCGCTGTACAAATCGCAAGTGCGCCCCACGGTTGAATTTGGCAGCCACCTCTGGTCTGGAGCCCCAAAATACCTGAAAAAAACCCTTGACTGTGCAAAAACGGGCGGTCCGTTTGATAGATTCTCCTAATTTAACAAACGGATTGCAATCTTTAGAGCACAGGCGCCAGGTGGGAATGCTGTCCTTGTTCTACCGGTATTACAATGGAAGATGCTCCGAGGAACTAGTGTCATTGATCCCCTCGGCACCGGTGCGTAGTCGGGAAACACGCCAAACGCGCGCTCAACATTTGTACACGGTTGACATTAATCACATGAGAACGGGTCGTTTCTACGACTCGTTCTTGAGTTCAACAGCTCGGCTGTGGAACGATTTGCCGGCCTCTGTGTTTCCTCCCTCCTACAACATGGGTCTCTTCAAGACCCATGTTCACTCCTTCCCCTCCTCAAAAACACCCTCCACACAGCATCCTCAAAGATGACATAGGCCCTGAGGGAAATTATTTTCCTAAAGGCCTTCTGTGGAGTTAATGTAAAAAAAAATGAATTGCAGTCAAAGGAATCTGTCCACAAAGAATAGGCCGGATTTTTTTTAATTTCTAGAATTTCAAACTTCATATACGAATAAAGAGGGAAAAATGAAGTTCTACAAATTAGACTTCATAACAACTAATGACACCCAATTGCTTTGCAAACATCAGTTCGTGTGAAAGATTATAAAAAATGTACAAACAAACAAGGGTTTTTTAACCAGAATCTTACATCACAAAGTTATAATTTTCAAAACTTAATTTTCCCTTTTGTAAAATAAAAATAATTGAAATTGGTGGAGGAATTTGATTTTTATCAATTTCAGACTAAAAACCTGAATAAAACACATCTGCAAGAGATGACGGACACTGTGAGGCTGTCTGAAACGTTGGCTAAAGAAGGAGGTAGCAAAACACGGCGTAACACCCCAAACAAATAACAAAAATACTTTTGGCTGAGAAAATCCAAAAACGTATCTTACCTGTGTATTGAATCTTTTATGAACGAACCAGTGTCGACTTACAAAGTAATGTAATTAAAACGTACCCATTTCCAAATTTTCTTATACGAAAGAAACATAACTCGTTTAATAAATAATATGCACTAATGCACAAAGTTTTTCAGTCGGGGACGGTGGTGCATTTCAAACAATATGACGTAAACGACGTTAGTTTGAACTTTTGACATTAAAAATATTACACATTTACTGCTTTGGGTATTTATGTACTTTTGTTTGTCTTTCTTTAGCTCTACTTAAATATTGCGCTTTTGTTCGGCTTCAAAGTAATGACTTTTGTTTATTATATTTTACTCTCCCTAGCTACAATATGATTCAGCGTATTTCATGACGGTTTAACGACGTCGTTAAAATGTAAGGATATAAAATATTGCATCCTTAAGCGATATACTTTGATAAGAAGGGGAGAGTGTCAGTGTAAAGGACATTTTTCTTTGATTATTCGTATTGATGATGATGGCAACACTTTATGATATACAAATAGAAATATTATTATTTTTGTTAATTATTGTATCATAATAATTATTTTAAAAAAACTTTAATTAATGTTCAGATCAAGAGAGGTTCAAAAAATAAATTTTGATCCGATTCAAGATACGATTTTTGAAAAGGACACACATCATTAAAACAAGAATAGTAAAAGTGTAACTATTTGATTTTAATGTTAAAGTATTAGGTTACGTACGATGAAATAAGTTGAAAAAACCTTTTTTTTAAATAAATAATGTTGATTTGTTTTAATTAGCACAGAAATATTTTAGATTCTATATCACCACACTAAAACGAATCAACGGACTCATGCAGTGGTCCCAGAAAGAGTTTGCACGTGACGTCATCGTTTTTGTATCTTCTGTTTTATTTCGTTTTTGTGTGAGAAGAAAATGTACGATCGTCGATGATGTACGTACGACCTCTATCTGGAACTACTACAGCGCAATTTCCATGACAAACTCCGCATAAGCCATCCACATCACGAAACCATCTCTCCCTTTGCCGTTTCTATATCACTTTTACTTACCCTCGCTGTCACACATAAGTACAGCATTTAAATATATTTTTTTACATCGCTGTGATGAAAACCATTCCAAGAAATGTCCACGCTAGTTTGGATTGGATCATTAGGTATTAGATTAGCTACGGTACGGTTTTGATCATCATTATTATTTTTTTTAGCAGTTGACAGGTTTTTGGTTTGACTTCACATACACCGAAATTTTGAATGTTCTTTAGCGATCGCTTCTATCATCCCCAAAATATTTTTTCCCTTAGTAATATGATTTATTATAAAAAGGACACCATAAATATGTGTGATGAAATAGACATTCACTTCGTTACACAAAAGATTCATAAAACAAGTTGATTTTAGTTTCAAATGTAGTTTAGTCGATAAACAAAAATTATTATTTTGAAATTATTAATTTTTTTTTTTGTACGAAGTATGCAAGAAAAATATTTTGTCCCTAAAAATCGGTAATGATTGATTATAAAATGTGTGCATTGAAACGGACACCATATGTGTGACAAAATAGACATCCACATCGTTACAAAAAAGATTCATAAAATAAGTTGATTTTAGTTTCAAATGTAGTTAAGTCGATATACAAAACATTTTTTTTGTATGAAATATGCAAGAAAAATGTAATGCTAACGCAATAAAAATTGAAAAATAGAAAAGCACATTTTTTTTACCAGCAATTTGTTTGCGACGCGCATCAAACTTGGATCCTAAGGCAAAACGAAATGGCGAAAAAATGGTGTGCAGGGATTATGTTAGGGCTGCCAACAGTATTAAAAAAAATTAGGCGAATTTCAGTTTCAACACTTGTCCCTTTCACTAACACTCTCCCCTACCTTTCTACCACTGTGCGCTTTACCTAAAATACACAGGATATTAAATTTTATCTGTTTCTCTACATGTTAAAAGCAGTTGTTGCTTCTTGATAGTCTTTGAAGTATTTTATTATGGCATGAGATGAAAATAGATTAGTTCTTGCGAAGTCAAGAACATTGCATATTATTCCAAGATGATGGCGTAAGTATACAATATGTATTGTGAAAACCACTGAACAGAAAATTACATCTAGAACTGACAACTAAACCGATTAGAAAAAAATAATGCATTTCGCCATTTATCATTACAGACCTTTCAAATACCAAATATATTGGATGAATTAAAGAGGACATTAAAGTTTGGAAGGCGGATACTGGTACCGCTACCCCGGGAACCGTGTACTGGATAACCAACAATTCTGCCATAGGTCACTCCAAGTGGTTCGTTTGGTGACTTATTGCCCGGGTTTAAACCGATTTACTTCTCCAGCCGAACTCTTCCGACCCATCGTAAATATATTGGATGGATTCATACATCTCTACTCCTGAACGCATTGACCCCTAGATCCCTAAACACCCCTCACACCTTTTTATTGTCAGAACTTTTTATCTTACATTTCCTTAAAAAGACCCTTCACACAGCATCCCTAAAGATGACGTACGCCCTTAGGGAAATTGTTTTCCTCAGGGACCCCTGTGTGGAGCTAATGCATAAAAAATATGTCATCACTCCTGGACACATTGGCACCCCATTCCTACCCACCCCTTTTTCATGCATAAAAAATATGTCATCACTCCTGGACACATTGGCACCCCATTCCTACCCACCCCTTTTTCCATATTTCCTTCCCAGGAACTCCTCTGTTTCCTTTCTTTTAAAAAAAATCTTCACACAGCATTTCAAAAGATAACATTAGCCTGGAAGATTTTTCCTCAAGGCCTCCTGTGAGGAGCTGATGTGAAAATAAGAACAAAAAACTTTATTTATAAATTAGGTATCATAGATAATCTGATTATAGGTATATATTGGATTTTTCAAGTGGGTCAAGTTCTATAGATTTATGTCGTCTATTATTTCCCCGAAACTCTTAAACTCCTATAATATATATATGGTGAAACAATTTCCACCATCTCAGTGATTTAATGGTGCGATAAAATTGTATGATGGATGCGTGGTGCGATTAAGGTGGTTAACTATTAATGAATATTACCTCCATCAACGTTACTTTAATATCCGTTAGGACTGCTATTTATTGAATTTTATGTACTTTTACCCTTCCTACAGGAGAAACATATTATGTGTTAAAATCAATAAACAGCTAATATCACCCTCTTTGGAATAAAATGAATAAAATTTATATTGTATAAAATGGTTCGGTGCTTAGCTGAACCCCTGTTGTTTGTTCTAGTAATTAATCGTCAGATGGTTAAATTTTTATTTAATCCAGCCGATCATTTCTGGCTCACTATTGAATCGTCGTAAACCATAGTAAACTTACTCACTTTTTGCAGTTACTGAGTTAGTGCTTGAAATGAGGGCTCCAAATCATAATCTAGCTCTGCCAGAGAGAACCATGTTGCTTGACCAATCATAGATAAATTTTTAGCACCGTAAACCAATCAGAGACGAGCATTCTTCCATTAGTTCTTCAGCCACACTGAACTAACTCAGTATCCTACATGGCTTCCTACATGACAGGTCGCGCATCTGTTAGCAGAAATGATGACCTTTTGCAGTGTTCCATATCAGTTTTCAGTGAATTGTCAGATTAAAATGATACATTTTTTGTTCCTTGAGCTTTAGAAGGTAAGCGTTTTTGAATATTTAATGGTATTTAGAAATAAAAATTATTTTGAACTGGAAAATTCTTAGCCATTGCAGTCTTCAACCAAAGTAAACTATTTAGAAAAATCAGGAAAATATTTTCATAAATAAATATTGTGTGTTGTTGTTTTGATTGTGTTGGTTCTTTTTTTTAACATTCTTATAAATCTGATGGGCTTCTCTTCCTTCTTTTTACTCGAAGCAAGCCAAGAACTAAAAGGATCTTAGATTCCACGAACCGAGTCATTGTGGATCATATTCCGTGTAGAGTCAAAGAATAGTACAAGTCATGTCTAAAGTACAACTGTTAATAAATTGTCGAATACTTTTTTTGTTATTTATTTTTGGGGTGTTACGCCGTCTTTCGCTGCTTCCTTCTTTAGCCAAAGTTTCGGACAGCGTTACAGTGTCCATCATCAGGGCAGATGTGCTGATGATGGACAACGCTGTCCGAAACGTTGGCTAAAGAAGGAGGTAGCGAAACACGGCATAACACCCCAAAAATAAATAACAAAAATACTTTTGGCCGTGAAAACCTAAAAACATACCTGTCGAATACTACTTTTGAAACGGAGTGCTTTTCAATGAATTGAGACCTTAAAAATTAAACGTTATGTTGGCCAAAGGAAAATAAAAACAAACAAAGTTTTATATTCGACTTAAAATGTAACTACAAGATAATAACGTGCTTCTTTTGAAGCATTAGTGCGAGAAAGCATTAGAGTAACTTAAATGCGAGATCTTGGCATAATAATGCATAATTACAACAATTCTCTCTGCAACTATCATGCTACAAGCTTCTAGGGTTTGTCATTAGATCGTGCAAACAGTTTACAAATCCTGAAGCAATGATGGCTATGTATAATTGCATTATAAGATCTAAAATTGAGTACGCCTCTGCTGTATGGGCCCCATACCAGAAAAAATACATTGAAAAATTGGAACAGATCCAAAAAAAGTTTCTGAGATACCTGTATATGAGAATGCATGGAGAGTACCCGCAATTCATGCATCATGAAGATCTGCTCACAGAAACGCATTGCCAAAGTCTCCAGTCGAGGAGGAGTGGGGCCCTTGCAGTAACGGCGTACAAAATAATAAATAATTTAATAGATAGCCCATGCCTCCTGGAATGCTACAAGTTGTTTGTGCCAAACAACTACATTCAGGGACGGTACTCTGAACTTCTATGTATACCACATAGCAGAACGGACGTACTGTCTCGGCATAATATATTATTATCATGTGGTACAATATATTATTATCCAAAAACAAAATAAATGTAACAGAAACAATGAAATATGAACAATTTAAAAATCAAATTAAGTCCCTGAAATTGGATAATGATATATTGTACCCTTAACTAATTAACATCTAATTAAAAAAATGTATTATTGTTATTGTTTTTTTTTTTATTTTTATATCTATGTCAAAAATATTTGTATATTTATTTCATTCAAGACATTTAAGTCTTTGATCATTGTATTCACACTTTTCAGAACAATATGTTTTTTTTTTATGCGTTTAAATACTCCTCCCATAAACACGAGCTCCTAGAGCTCAATTTATGGAGTAGTAGAACCATAAAATTAATTCTTATGTATACCTAGGTAATTATATTATAAATGTAATTATTATTGTTAAAAAAAAAAAAAAATAAAAAAAAAAATAAAAAAAAATAGCATGACACGAGGTATGGTGCTATTAAACAACGCTTCCAAAACTATTGATATATTTAACTGTAGAATTTAAGAGGTATTTAAGCGCGACAGATTACCCGCTATATGTATAAATCTTTTTTCTACTATTCTATTTCTACTACTTATCTATAAATGTGTAGTTTGTATCACATGTGTATTGTAAATGGACACACAGTCTGTAGTACACAACAAAAAAAAAAAAAAAAGAAACCAAACTTCACTGTCCACATTCAACAAACTGTAAATAAGGATATGAAAACAACATTAGGATTTGTGAACAATTAAAACTTCGAATCGTTACAAATCATCACTCTGTTATACATATCCATTGTATGAAGCCTAATGGAACATAACTCTGTAGTCTGGTCGCCATTCTACAAAATTCATAATTTTGAAAGAATTCAAATAAATTTCTACGTTTCGTTAATTTTATAAACATAAAATCCCTTTAGAGCGTATAAATTAACCGTTCTTAATGAATATTTTAAATATTCCAACCTTACAAAATAGACGAAAAATAAACGACCTAATCTCTACATTAAAATTATTAAACTCTAAATTCGATTGTTGTGAACTCCTGCAATTAATAAATCTTTATGTAGCAACATGCACGACTAGACAAATATTAACATTTTATATACGACAATAATTTGAATTTGGCAAACTTCAAACGACGTATGTGCCAAATATTTCTACCTACTTCATAAACTTGACGGCCGGCGTAGTCCAGCGGTAAGGCTCTTGAATCGCATTCCGAAGGTCGCGGGATCGAATCCCGGCGAAAATATAATGGAAAATAAATTTTATTCGATTAATTTGTGTTATTTCACAATTTATTCATTAAAAATAATATATTTGCACTCAGTATCGCCCTGGCCTACCATTCAGAATTGAAACGTTGCTTGAAATGGCTTAAGCCGTGTTTGGTGACCAGATCTGAATAGCCAGGTACTTCCCACCTTCATCTTCTCCATCACCTTCAGCCTCACAACAAACCCCAACTGGGGATGCCATAGTCTCACTGACTCCAGACAGGAGCAGTTGGGACTCTTGTGCGGTATTCATATAAAAAAAATAAAAATAAAATAATCTCTATTTTTACTTAACTTTACATTCTATGTTACCTACTTTGTGTTGGCTCTCATATTTTATGTAACCTATATTTTGTTTTTTATATTTTATGTTATTTGTATTTTGTCAAAAACATGTTCTGCGCTATAATCGTATGCGAAGCAAATAAATAAAATAAATAAATAAGCAAATCGCTCGCCATACATTCCCATGGAATATTGAAGTAGATCATGCCAAAAAACTCTGGCTCTGTTAACGCTAGATGTGACACTAGCATAATTATTTTTTCGGTACTTTTTCAATGTTTTTTCTCGTCTGTCCCTTTTTGCACATTATTTGATTTTTTCACATTAGCTTCGCACATGAGGCTTTGAGTAAAACAATTCCCCTCCACTGAATCGATATTTTATAAAACAGAATGAAGAATAATAAATGTCCCTTATTGTACAACGAGCGCTATGAACGATGACGCGATAATGGCGAACAAGACCATGTGTCATGATGACGCGCGAATATGATTAAGCAGACTATAAACGCTAATAGTGGCGTCGGTGATACGGGCCCGTTAGCTCAATAGGTTAGAGCACCAAATTAAAATGATAAACTGGAGGTTGGAGGTTCGAATCCTTCACGGGCCATACTTTTTTTTTGTTTTTTTTTTTTTTTTTATAAATACGTTTGATTGAATTTCCAACTTTTATCTCTAAAAATTTGAATTTAAGACTAATTTTTCTGCAGAATTAATGAAATATTATTATGACGTGCACTTAATCGCATTCTGTTGGAAGTTAATTTATCCAATCGTATCCACCACCAAGACTCGGCGCTAAAGTATTAACGTACGCATTAGCGTAAAATTATTCAAGTTCTATGAAATTTTAATATGCAAAGTTGGAAGCGAAGCCACCAGTCCACGAGTACAGTTCTTTTACCTACCCTGATGTACGGCATTAAGAAGGGTGAAAGTAGACTGAATGCCGTAGAAATGAGATCCCTTAGGCGTATGTGTTATAAAACCATGTATGATTGTGTGAGAATCGTGGTGGTCCACAAAAAATGCAAGGCTGATGTAAGCATAATGAGCAAGATTAAGAAATTGACCCTCAGATGGTTTGAGCATGGAGTGAATGAACAAAGAAAGGAGAGTAAGGTGGATATACGACTCAAATGTGAATGGTGGAAGTGTGGGACGCCCGAGAAAAACGTGGCACGATCAAGTGAATCAGATTTTTGAGTCGGGCCATGTCAAGAGTCAGATTAATAGAATATAATAGAATAACAGAATAATAGAATATGCCGCGGCGAAACGGCGTGATGGTTAGTTAGGATGTTTCCATGAAATTTTCCTTTATAAGTCGTTAAAATCTTTGAAAAAAATAATTTTAAATTAGCCGATAACCCTAACCTAACATAATCTATTTGACCATTTTTTATATAATTTTTTTTTATCACTCTAAATGACTTATCTGAGATGGTTCTGAGTTGGTTTCATTCCGAGTTGGCCGGTCACCAGTTAGGATCCGATAAGTATTATAAATCTTAACATTCAAGCGATAAAGTGGAGGCAAGGAGAACCAACGTCCATTATGGAGATTGGAGTGGGAGTCACGATCCTTAGCAGTGAGTGAGGAACCGAATTAAGAAGAAGATTATGTAAGAATGTTTAATTGGATAGACTAATGTCCAACAGAATGCAATGTGTGTCTTTCTTTCAGTAAACTTTTGATAAATGTTGTATAGTAATTAAAAAAAAAGATAAATGAATTAAAAAAAATAATAATAAAAGGATGGCCCGTGGAGGACTCGAACCTCCATCCACCAGTCTTTCGAATTATTTGGCGCTCTAACCTATTGAGCTAACGAGCCCGTCCTGTTACGGATGGCCCGTGGAGGATTCGAACCTCCAACCTCCAGTTTATCGGTTGTTTGGCGCTCTAACCTATTGAGCTAACGGGCCCGCACTGTTACCGCCACTATTTGTGTTCATAGACTGCATTTTCACTTGTTGTAGCGTACGTCACCGTGACTAATAATGTTGTTCGTCATTGTCGCGTCATCGTTCAGGACGTCATCGCATCGTCGTTCATTTGGGAGCAGGTATGAGTATCGTTGTCCCGGGAACTTTTTATTGGATAACCAACACCTCTGCCATAGTTAGCTGTGTTTGGTGACTTAGCAGAGGTGCCCGAGTTTATCGGGTGATGTGTGCTTAGGTCGTAGCGCCCGCCCGCTGACTGCGCAGTGGGTCGGATCGGGAGAGAGCGATTTAGGGAGACACTCTGACCTCTTCAGTTGGCCTCTCGATCCATTGTCTTATGCCACGGCGGGAGGAATGGAGTCATACGTTTTTTTTTATATATATTTTATTATACACTCACAAGAGTCGCAGCTGCTCCCGTCTGGAGCAAGTGAGACTATGGCATCACCAACTGGGGTATGTTGTGAGGCTAAAGGTGGTTGGGAAGGTAAGGAGATGAGGAAGAGGAAGGTGGAGAATTACCTGGCTATTCGGATCTGGTCACCAAGCACGGCTAAAAGCCATTTCAAGCAACTTTTCAATTCTGAATTCCGTCACTCTTGGACACTCCCTTTTCTTTAATGATATATTTATAGTTTTTTGATGTTAGAATCAACTTTCGAATGAAATTAAAAATAATCGTGATATGGAAAATATTTCAACAACATAAATATACTTCAAATAAATAATCATTATATATTAATAAAATACTTATCGCACCTACTTTATCGAATATCTCATGTGATTTATACTGATAAGGTGATAAGTTACAATACTCATAATTATTGATCTCAAATAATTTTACGCACTGAACAAATGTAAATTTATATTAATTTTATTTTATTTATTGAAAAAGCCCAATAACTTAATTATATTTAAACACACTTTAGTGACCCTACCTGAAAAGCACATTTATTAATTAATTTATTTATTAATTGATCAACGCCCTTTTTCAGGGCTTTTACATATTAATGGTAATAAATACAATATTTATTGTACATAACTGAACTGCTTCAGTAACAATATTTTATATTTGTTTAAAGATAAACTGAAAATGTCCACGGACTTGGTGTAATTGTTTCCTTCCATTAGTATTCTGGGTAAAGAGGAATACATATGGTAGCTAGTCCCAGAATTTCTGCACTGAAATAAATCCTGACTTCTTGTATTACGTTGTGGAATCCGGAAGCTTATCAATTCAAGCAATACCGGACTATCAACTAAATTATGTAGAATTTTATATAGAAATACCAAGTCAGTGAAAATTCTTCTGTCTGACAATTTGAGCATATTCATATTATTTAACAGAGTGTTGTAGTTCGACATTATTGTTGGAATCCCAATTTTGAAATTTACCTATTGCGTTATTTCTTTGAGTTATTTCCACCATGTGACTTTGTAATCACCACGAATATTTTGAAAGGGAACTTTTGACAGGGAAAATTTTAATAGAGAACACAATTTGTTTATAGGTAACATTTTGAAAGGAAGCATTATTACCGGCCACGGAGGATGCCATAGTCTATCTGTATTTAGACAGTTGCGGAATTCACATAAAACAATAAACATATTGCGTGAAAATTATGACGCCGAAGTGAAAATAAAACTCTCCATTAATTCGTGGAAATAAATCCGCAAAGCGATATTATTTGTAGCAAATATCACGGCACCCTATTACCAATTTATAACCCGATAACCACACGGCTTTCAGAATGTATGAGGGTATTTACCCCATTGAGGTGGATGAATAAATCATACGAAACGGCTTTGTAGATTTATTTCACTTTGGTTGCAATGTGAACCATTTGAACGGGTCAAAGCTATGCCGAGCTTTCAGCGAAGCCATATACGAAAAGAAATTATATTTTTGAATTTTTGGTTAAAAAGGCTTACCTACGTTGACGTGTTACGTAAATGTGTACGATCATTTTAATGCAGGCATCAGGTTGTGAAAAATCTATCAACAGCATAAAAACAATATATTCAACAACTGGTTACATTAAATTCCTAATAAAATCAAAACTTATCACGCAACATAAAATTCTGTTGATGTGTCATAATAACATTTTGTCCATTTGTACAATATTTTTGTGGAAATTTGCGGATATTGTTTTGCCATTTTGAATAGTACGTACGTTTATATATTTGAAAGATATTATTGTCTACTTGGAAAATATTATTACATTGTAGTAATCTTAACAACAGTAGTCGTGTATCTACTGCAGTAAAATAAAAAATATTTTAAACAACTGGTAACATTGATTAAAGTCGTAATAAAATCACAACTTTTTAAATAACACAATTTTAATTAGAAAATTTTTAACAATATTAAGTGTTAAACTGTTATATTTTGTTTATGTAAGAAGTCAACTTGAGTACAATTCTCCCGTCTGGAACCCACATTATAATACACATGCACAAGCTGTTGAAAGAATAGAAAATAAATTCTTAAGTTTTATCAATTTTAAAATGGGTATTTCAGCAAAAATGTTGAACTACAACACTTTTTTAAATAATATGAATATGCTCAAATTGTCAGACAGTAGAAATTTCACTGACTTGGTATTTTTATATAAAATTCTAAATGATTTAGTTGGTAGCCTGCTTGAATTGATAAGCTTCCGGATACCACTACGTAATACTAGAATTCAGGATTTATTTCAGAACAGATATTCTGGGACAAGCTACCGTAAGCATTCCTCTTTGCCCAGAAAACTAACGGAGGAAAACAATTGCCAAGTCAGTGGCCATCTTTAATTTATCTTTAAACAAATATAAAATATTGTTGTTGAGGCAGTTCAATTATGTACAATGAATACCTGCTGTATATAACCAATTATAATATGTAAAAGCCCCGAAAAAGAGCTTTAATTAATAAATAAAGAAATAAAACAATATTTTATTTTATTTTTGGATGTTTTACGTTGTGATAGAATGTAGTCCAAAAATTTTTGAAGATATTTGCGGAAATTTTTTTTTCAATTTGGATAGTAGGTTTGTTTGTACATTAGATATTTGTTTCCACTTTGACAATATTATTTATTTATTTATTTATTTATTTATTTATTTATTTATTTATTTATTTATTTATTTATTTATTTATTTATTTATTTATTTATTTATTTATTTATTTATTTATTTATTTATTTATTTATTTATTTATTTATTTATTTATTTATTTATTTATTTATTTATTTATTGTATCTTTACATTGCAGGTAAAAATGTTTACAAAACAATTTGCAACCTCACTAGGACAAGCCTGTGTTGAGGTTAACAATTCTACAATTAACAAAATAACACAAAATTATACAGATATTGAAAGAACAATATTGTTGCATTTCTTACAGGTTGAGATTAAATCTAAACTGCTGGAAAATTATTGCATTGTAGTTTTATATCTACTACACGTGTCACTTCAAAACAGGCTGAATTCACTGCAACTATGATCTGCCGAAAAAATTAATTTTTTTGGCAATTTTGGAATTTTGAATTTTTTTCTACGGTAGATTCATTTGCACCGGGCCGGACAAATTTTATTAATCTCACGGGCTGCATTCAGCTCGCGGGCCGAAGGTTCTCCACAATCTTCAGCCTTGCTCGAGTTACTGTGTCAAGTAATATAATTTAACTGGCGACCTCTAGCGGTAAAGCATTAAACTGTATCAAGCTCTTCCGATAAAATATAAATTTCACCTGTGACAGGGCCTACGAAATTCTGGAATTCATCGTATTTGTGACAAAACGTCTTTTATATCTCTATTTTCTTCGCCCAATAATAGAATTTGTATTTGTGGTATGGTGGTATAAACACTATATATAGTGGTATGGAATCCCCAATTTAAGGAAAAAATTAAAAGAACAGAAGGAATTAAAAAAAAGGTTTTGAAAAACTTAGATTTTAAATCCTTCCGTGTACCTGAACATTTAGGAGACTTTAATTAAATGAAGACACTGTGAGCTCAACCGAAAATCTGGAAACAGAAAAATCAGAAAAAAGATATTGGCACCTCTGGGACCGAAACCCAGGATCTCTCTCTTTCCGGGCGAGTATTTTCACCACTGTTCTAAGGTGTTGATATCCAATTTGGTCACTTTTAACTGTACCATACTTCGACTAAGAACCACCCATATTATCTTCATTTTCTTAACGAATATTTTTATTGGCCGCCATCTTTATGTATGATTGCAAGATTCAAACCCGAATTAAACGCATTCTTTAGAGCATAGGCGTCAGGTGGGAATACTATCCCTGTTCTACCGGTATTCCAATGGAAGATGCTCTGAGGAATTAGCGTCATTGATCCCTTCGGCACCGGTGCGGGAGACACGCCAAACACGCTTACAGCGTATGTACATGGTTGGCATTTGTCACACGAGAACGGTCGTTTTATCGACTCGTTCTTGAGTTCAGCAGCTCGACTATGGAACGATTTGCCGGCCTCTGTGTTTTCTTCCTCCTACAATATGGGTCTCTTCAAGACCAAAGTTCATTCCTTCCTCTCCTCAAAAAGACCCTCCACACAGCATCCCAGATGACACAGGCCCTGAGGGAAATTATTTTCTTCAGGGCCTCCTACAAGAAGTTAAATTAAAAAAAAAATGATTGTCTGTAAATTCGGTTTACGGACGATAATTTTACGTGATAACGTCATATAATGACAATGGAGTGGAATAGAGATAGTTGCGTCACAAGCCGAACGCTTTGGCCGAACGCTTGTTCGGCGCTGTCGCTTGCACGCTGGGCTCAGGCGGAACGTGACAATGAGTCATGCTTTTTTGTGAGTGCAGCCGGCGTTCATCGATTTATAAGACGTTATCACGTAAAAAAAAATGAATCTGAAGATTCATTAGCATCTACAAAACAAAATTCTCTTTCATTTACATTTCCACCTACGTCAAATAAAGAGGTTTTAAAAAACATTGACGATCTTAACAAAACACATTCGAAAAGTCCTGACAATCTTAACGCTATTATTTATTATTTTAACTTTATGAGTAAAACCTCAAACTGAAATATTTAATTAAATGAAGACATTATGAGCGAAACTCAATCGAAAATCTGGAAACAGAAAAATCAGAAAAAGATATTGGCACCTCTGGGACTCGAACCCAGGAGTCGAACCCAGGAGTCGAGTCCCAGAGGTGCCAATATCTTTTTCTGATTTTTCTGTTTCCAGATTTTCGATTGAGTTTCGCTCATAATGTCTTCATTTAATTAAATCTTAACGCTCATTATACTAAAAACCAAGAAACATTGCATCACTTTTATGGATTAATTTCAATAAAAGTTTTTCTTCGCGGGTTTTCCCTGATCATCTTAAAGAGTCTACAGTAGTACTAATCCACAAAAGTGGACCCAAAAACCTAGTCAACATCCTTATTCAGTGCTATCTCAAAACAGGCCTATATCCTTATTGACTGCTATCTAAAAATTTACAGAAAATATCTTAAAAAATAGAAGAAGTAACTTACTGAATGTTGGTTAAATGATAAATACTTTCCCCTTCAAATTAGAAAATATGTCCTTTAATCTACAATAATGAGTAATACAAAAAATCATGGTGTCATCGTTGATATTAAAGAAGATATTGAAGCTGATGTCAGAGAGATCGGTATTTATACTGCAATCTTTTTTAAGGATATTAATCGGTAATGATTACTACGATTACTTTGTTATTTTTGCTATATAGGTAAGTGTAATGTAATAATTAAAAAAAAATATCACAAAATTGATTTTCGACAATTCGCGATCAATTTTAAACTCTAATATTTCAACACTTTGAGGAACCGAAATTAGGCAATAAAATTCGGCAAAACTATTGTATACAAAATATTACGAATCCGAATGCCATGTCACAGAAATATCAATTTCACAACACTCATTTCACTCGTACAGCGGTTTTCTATTGGAAATAACGCCCGATTTGTAAATACGTGGATCGAGAATCACGTCAACAAGCATTTTTTCATGTTTTTATTTCTTTTATGGATTTAACCACAGCCTAGGTTTGACCAAATCACAAACGTAGAATTTTGAGAGGGATTGAAATGAATATTTGTAAATATTTGAATTTTTATATTTTTGGATAGAACAGAAAACAGTGAATTGATTAAGAATAGAAAAACAGAATGAATGAATCCCAAGCCTATTTTTCTCAGTGGAATTAACGAACTTTTTATTGGTCAAGACTAACCATTTTACAAGTAGATTAACACTACTACCAACCTTAACAAAATGCGTTTTTTGTTTACGAAGGTTTCAAAGGTATTTTTTTATACAAAACTGTTTATAAGGGGTAATAAATAAAAATATATTTCTTTTTCGCAGTAATTATTTGGAAACAATGTATCAACATTGTTTTTTTTTTCAAAAATATATATTTTAAGTACAAATTTAATAAAATAATGTGTGTATTTTATGAATCTGCTCAATTTAAAAAAAAAAGTAAATGTCACAAGAACTCATTGACAAACTGATATCAATGAGTTTAACGGGACCTAATTTAAAACATGTAAAAAATGTTAATAAATATTAAAGGAATTTATTAAAAACCAAACTTTCAGACATTGTGTTACAATGACTACCTAACCTAACCTAACCTAACCTAACCTAACCTAACCTAACCTAACCTAACCTTACCTCACCGACATTCCAAAGAAGAACAGAGAGTCTTTGTGGCAGTCTGTAGTCGTATATGTGTTGTTGAAATATTCTTAATATTGTAATGTATTCAATAAAGATATTATCTATACTGATAATAAATATGGAGAACGCAGACGCTCTTCATTTATAGAGCAACTAGCGATTTCCTGGCATGTGTTGCAAATCCACCTAATAAAGAAATTATTTTTGCGTGCGTCTTATTTACCATTTGTCCAGTTTCCCTTCCGTCGCCCCTTCCACTCCCATGTCCCCTTCCCTTAACGCCTTCCCCCTCCACCTTCCCCGCCTTCCCTCTCCCATTTCCCCGTCCTGCCAACCCCCCTCCCGTTTCATATATTCAGTCCCAGTATATTCGGTTTTCAAACAGCGTGCCACCTATTACAACTTTTTTATTCAAATTTTCATTTTTCATATATTACAAACGTTAATTTTTGTATATTATAAAAACAATCAAATTTGGTACCTAACACACGTACCAATTTAAAATACCTGTAATTCTTATTTACTTAGTACTTCAAGTAAATTCGTTAATTAAGAGATCTTATTCGAACATTGAATTTTGATTGAACAATCGATGGTTTGCAAAATGTCATTCTCAAATTGTGATATTTTGACAGTTTCGTAAGAGTTTTTGTAATGATAATTTTTTTTTTCAGATGTATTGTCATGTGGTTGTAATAATCCAGAAACCTTCGCGAGGGTGAAAAGAAGGTATTTTGAAAGTTTCAAACATTTCCTATATATTTATTTATTTTTTCCTTATAGCAAGCATATTTTGAACTACATTACTTTATACGTCACTGTATAGCTGGCAGAATGAATCCGAGAAGCCCGAGAATCCCTTCCGGTTCCCTTTCCCCTTCCGCGAACCCTCCTTCCTTTCCTGCTGTTAAACAATATGAAATTCGCACGTTGTTCAAACAACTCGCGTGCCACCTATTATATTTTGTATACAAATTTCATAACTCCAGAGCTAACCAATAAATATAGAAAACTTTGCGGGCGTGCTAAAAAGTTTCATCGCAATCGAATGAATAGTATAATATAATAATAGGAAATAATTTCGTAGCGCTAGAGCTAGCTGTTTTACATAAAAAACCTTTGCAGGCGTGCGCACTACAAATCACCAAAGTTTCATTGCAATCGGAGGAATGGTATAAGAACGCAAACACAGTAACATTAATTTTTAAATATAAAAATGACAGATATTTATTTATACCCTCTACGCCATCCCTATGTGGAAGCAACGTTTTAGAAAATTCTAAGTTTTCCTTTTACAAATGATCAAACGTGATAAGAAAGGCAAACTCAGAAAAAACATTTTCACGTGGGAGAAACATCTTTGACCTTTTGACGGTGAACTTGCATTTTTCTCTGACGGTAAACTTGCTATATAACTTAACTTGGGTGTTCACTTCATTTCCACGACCAATTTACCAATAGCATTTAAACCAAATAACCGAAATTCAATATCTTCTTTTTATTTTGACCTCAAACTGACACTGAAATGCCAAATCGTCTGGGAGATCACAAATATAGCATTCATTGATTAATTCAATGTTAAATTTAACGAGTCTGAACCTTAAAAATTCTTTTTCGCCATTTCTTGAAACTTTGCTGAAACAAATGGTTTGGCTTCCGGAAAATTGATGGCTAATTTTGAAATTGATAAGGAAGAATATTGAATATTTATTTTGATGGAAATTTTTCATCAACCAATTTCCTAATTGGTTTTACTTTTTTAGTCGGGAGGACAAGATAATGATTCCACTTAAGTGAGTCCCAATGACCCAATTATTGGGAGATTTTGGGAGAAGGGAGGTTATTCAGGAAAAAGGAGTACTGAGGAGGAAAGAGGCATTCTTTTTTGGTTTCAAAACATATCAAAGACTCGTCAAATAATTACTGTTGAGCGATTATGCCAATCTATAATATAAAAATGAAAATAGGTTTGCTTCTGTCTGTGAATATATGTATGCATGCTATGCGTTGCTAAACCATTTATCCGATTCTGATGAAACTTTGTGGATTTGATCTGCGCAGGCCTGCAATTCTTACCACATACAATAGTGAGTGCTGGCGTCATGAAATTATGCGTTGCTAACAGTTCATCCGAATGCGATGAAACATTGGGGATTTGATGTCTGCCTGCCAGCGAGGGTTCGCATGTATACTGGTGAGCTCTGGAATTATGAAATTTGTATAAAAAAATTGCAATAGATAGCATGCGAGCTGTTTGAAAACTGAATGTACCGGGAATGAATGTCTTGAATGCGGGAGGGTGAGGGGAGCTCGGGAAGGGGTTAGCGGGACGGGGAAAGAACATGAGGGAGTGGGGAGAGGAAAGGTAGAGAAAGTGGAGTGGGAACGCTAGAGGGGAAAGGGACACGGGAGGGGAAGGGGAGGCGGAAAGGAAACGGGACGAATGGGAACGGACACGCAGGGGGAAACAATTTATTTATTAAGTGGCATAGCAACGCATGCGAATGAATGCGCATGCAACGAATTAGACACGTCCGAGCTCTTCAAACATTTAAGCAACACTATTGATGACCTTTTGCCCCGCTTCCCTACGGCAGAGTTTGTGGTCCTGGGGGACTTCAATGTTCATAACGAACCTTGGTTGAAGTTCTCAGGGTCAACAGACTCAGCTGGACGACAAGCGGAATCCTTTGCCCTTTGCCACGGACTGGAGCAAATGGTTCAGGAGCCCACACGGGTTCCTGATGTCCAGTCTCACCGCTCTAATCTGTTAGACCTGTTTCTAACCACTGTGCCACACGTTTACAAGATTGACGTCACAGCGCCTTTAGGATCGTCGGACCACTGCCTGGTGACGTCGTCAATCCCCGTAACCTTCAGACCGCCAAACGAGAGGCTGAAAAGAAAAGTGTGGCACTACAGGTCTGCAGATTGGTTCGGTTTGCGGGCACATTTTAATGCTTTCCCGTGGTCAACTGTCTGTTTTCGGACTTCGGATCCCTCAAGATGTGCCCAGGAAATTGGTGAAGTCATCGCGTCCGCGATGGATGGCTTCATCCATTCCACTGTTAAAGAAACTGGTGTGGGCTCAAAGCCGTGGTTCAGTCGACAATGCTCTGAAGCAGTGCGACGAAAAAACGCGGCTTATCGAGCCTACAACACATCTCGAACGTCCGAAAACAGAATAGTTTATAACAAAATGTCAAAGGAAAGCAAGAGAATCATAAATAGGTCGAAATTTGAGCACGACCTGCAGATCAGCAGAAAGCTGGCTGCATGCCCGCATGGCAGCAGAGCGTTCTGGTCGCTTGCGGGCTCAATAGGTCGCAATTTCTGCAAATCCAGTCTGCCACCTCTTACCAGAACTGACGGCTCTCTAGCTAATACCGCCGCCGAAAAGGCTAACTTATTAGGCAAAATGTTCGCGGAAAACTCGACCCTCGATGATCAAGGTGCTATCCCGCCGTCGGTTCCTCACTGCGGTTTTCATATGAAAAAGCTGAGGATCCGGCATCGGGATGTACTCCAAGTCTTACGAGGGCTCGATGTTAATAAAGCTAGTGGGCCTGACGGAATACCTGCCCTGGTATTGCAGAGGTGCGCTGCAGAAATAGCTCCAATTTTGACGAAGCTTTTCAAAATGTCCCTGAAGTTTGGGACTGTGCCCTCCGGTTGGAAAAAAGCGATCATTCACCCTATTCCAAAGAAAGGTGACCGCTCCAACCCGGCCAACTACCGCCCCATAGCGATCACATCTGTTCTGTCAAAAGTGATGGAACGTGTGATCAACGACAAACTGCTCACATACCTCGAGAAGAACAAAATTATTAACGACCGTCAATACGGATTCCGGCGGAACCGCTCGTGCGGTGATCTTCTCGCGTATGTGACGCATGTTTGGGGGCGGTGCCTGGAACGTTTTGGTGAAACCCAAACGGTTTCACTGGATATTTCCAAGGCCTTTGACCGGGTTTGGCACCGAGGGCTTGTCAACAAACTGCCTTCTTACGGACTTCCCGCATCCTTGTGTATGTGGATTGCCGACTTTTTGAGGGAGAGGTCGATTGCTGATGGTTTCACCTCTTCCTCGCATTCGATAAATGCTGGCGTCCCACAGGGATCGGTTCTGTCTCCGACTTTGTTTCTGTTGCACATCAATGACCTCTTGACGTGTGCACCGATTCATTGCTACGCGGACGACAGTACAGTCCATGATAGCTTTTTGTTTGGCAAACCTCCAAAGGGCTCACAAACCCCAATGGCTCGGAGGGCTTTGAAACAAATAATGGACGGTTACCTCGAGAGTGTTTCCTCTTGGGGTAAGAATAACCTCGTCGAATTTAATGTTTCAAAGACCCAATCATGTCTGATCACGTCTAAAAGGGATCGAAATGATAATCTAGTCTCCTTCAACGGAAGCATTCTCCCGAACAAGCCTTCCATTGATATGCTTGGTTTAACTCTAAGTGACCAGCTCAGGTACGGGGGCTCCATCGAGGCCAGAGTTAAGTTAGCCTCTCAGAAACTGGGCATACTGTACAGGGCACGCAGATACTTTAATAGTACACAACTGCTAGCCCTGTACAAATCGCAAGTGCGCCCCACGGTTGAATTTGGCAGCCACCTCTGGTCTGGAGCCCCAAAATACCTGAAAAAAACCCCTGACTCTGTGCAGAAACGGGCGGTCCGTTTGATAGATTCTCCTAATTTAACTAACGGATTGCAATCTTTAGAGCACAGGCGCCAGGTGGGAATGCTGTCCTTGTTCTACCGGTATTACAATGGAAGATGCTCCGAGGAACTAGCGTCATTGATCCCCTCGGCACCGGTGCATAGTCGGGAAACACGCCAAACGCGCGCTCAACATTTGTACACGGTTGACATTAGTCACATGAGAACGGGTCGTTTCTACGACTCGTTCTTGAGTTCAACAGCTCGGCTGTGGAACGATTTGCCGGCCTCTGTGTTTCCTCCCTCCTACAATATGGGTCTCTTCAAGACCCATGTTCACTCCTTCCTCTCCTCAAAAACACCCTCCACACAGCATCCTCAAAGATGACATAGGCCCTGAGGGAAATTATTTTTTCCTCAGGGCCTCCTGTGTGGAGTTAATGTAAAAAAAAAAAAAAAATGCCGGGAACACGCTAGTAACTTATATTACTGTAATATTGAGTTGATCAAAAATTTCATGCCACTTAAAATTATAAAATTTAAGATCACGATTGATTTTTAATTCTTTGACGGAGTTTTGACACCATGGTTGAAGAAATATTGTGGTTTTGAAGAAAAAACGTCGTCACACCAATTTAAAAAAAGTGTCGTTATTTAAACAACGTCGTTACTTCGAGATAACATCTCGAAGATAGTTGAATGGAGAGCTGGAAAGATAAAATCTGACAAAAAGAAATTCAGCAAGCCAGGG
The DNA here is from genome assembly GCA_936435175.1 of Glyphotaelius pellucidus. Classification (NCBI taxonomy): domain Eukaryota; kingdom Metazoa; phylum Arthropoda; class Insecta; order Trichoptera; family Limnephilidae; genus Glyphotaelius; species Glyphotaelius pellucidus. The sequence continues at coordinate 5,422,582 of OW386558.1, forward strand.
AATATGAAAAAAATGAAAAAAACATAAATAAAATAATTCTCTTGTAGTGATCCAAAAACATCCTTTACGATCAAAACATCGTGACCTGTGATTAGCATAAATTTATCATTTTAGCCTTTTGTTACTTCGACGCAATATCTCAATACCCCGTTTTCTCCAGAGAACAATTTATATGTTTTAATAAAATACGCATTTTGAAAAAATCGGGACAAATCCCGTAGATATGTAAAACTATGGCAGTAAAATAACTTTCAAGTTGTTCAAATAACTTGTCAAAAGGAGTGTATTTTTACGGAAAAAAAATCTTTAAATAAATATATATAAAAATTTAGGTTCCGTATGTTTGCGTTTGTAAATCTCTGAAAGTAATCGATGGATTGACTCAAAATTCTATCAGAACATTGCATTTTAGCAGAAAAGTGTTTCTATATATTATAATGGTAAGCCCTGGCGTTTTTCAACAAAACATTGCATTTTAGCAGAGGAAGGGTTCTATATATAATAGTAAGCTCTAGCGTTATAAAATAAGAATTCTGTCTGGATACCCAGGTGGAAAGAGACAAGTGTGAAGACCCAGACTGAGGTGGGAAGATGAGATAAGAGGGGATGCAGCACAGCTTCTCCAGATAACAAACTGGAAGTCAGCCGCTGAGGACAGGAGGAGTTGGAGGCGAATGTTGCGGGAGGCCAAGGCTCGATATGGGCTGTGGCTATCGGAGAGAGATAGAGAAAGCGTTATCAAATTTGAATTAAAAACAATAATTTAGGTTCCGTACGTTTGGGTCCGCAAATCTCGGAATTGACTCAATTTTTTTACAGAACGTTGCATTTTAACAGAAGAGTGTTTCTATATATAATGGTAAGTGCTAGCGTAATGAAATATAAGGAAGGCAGGAGGGGGAGAGTAACAAATGAGGTGCGATTGGGCGAAGGTAGAAGGGGAACGCATTAGGGGAAGGGGACGCGGGAAGGGAACGGGGACGCTTGAAAATGGACATGGCAGGGGGAAAATTTTAATTATTTGAATGGTGTAGCAACGCGTGTCGGGAACCAGCTAGTATTTAATAAAAAAAGCGAAAACTATTGTACCTATTCTTTAAATGTAATATGTTTTCAAAATCGAATTCTCAAGAGGCTAACTTAGAAACTGACATTTTTACGATACTTAAAAGGCTCAAGTTATGTTTTTAACGTTGGTGCTTTTATTAACGAACTAATTTTGATTTGTAGGAGTATTCTATTACGAGAGAAATTGAAATAACAGAATTACGATTTAATCGTCAAAATGGATATTAAAATTACTCCTGGAATTCAATTATCATCCTTGGAGACTAAAGGATTGAAAGAAATACCTATTTAAGTGAAATTGTAACTAATTTGATTCCTGGATTGTACATTTTCACTGATAAAAATAAATATGAAGGTACTTCAAAAATCCTGTAATTCTAATCTCAAATTTCCCTTATTCAACTCTGTTTGAGTAAAATCTAGTTATTCAAATTAATATTCCTCGTTCTTGGAAAGATTTGCTGACGCTTCTGCCTTTTTTGAGTGATATCTTTAGGAAGCTGGATTTTTTTGGTTGATAATCGTGTTTCGTGGTATATTTCGATTGGACGATAAGCTACCTATATTTTTCGATATCTTTCTTAGGTTTGTTTTATAAATCATCCCTACACAAGAGGCCTTAAGATTTCTGTTTGGAGAATCTTTTTATGGAACGGGTGGAGTGATTCCAGATCGTCAAGGGATTTGTGGGTTGAAAGAGAGAAAATTCAACGTATGGAAATTATAACTAAACTTATGTTCCGGCTAGGCTGTGTACCAGTGGCTAAAACTTCTTTGAAGCTAGTTTCTCAAAACCATTCGTCGTCCATTAAAATGGATAAACTTACAATAAAGTTTCTCTGTTGCATTTATTCCTGTTGATTTTATTTTCATAATTAGCCCTTTTTTGAGCTTTTATTTGTAGAAGAGCTAATTAGAAAATTTCTGAACCACAACTACGTAGAAACCGCTACTACTAATTAAGCTACCGCTGATTTCCACTCTGCCTTTTTTAGCATTGAATGGCCTGGCTGGTAGAAATTGTCATCACGCAATAAACCTACCCATATTTATAAACCCTTAACGTGTTACAAAGTGGAATAAATAATTAAAGAAAGAAAAATATTATTTCGGCATATTTCTGTAAGATTTCGTAAAAAAAATATCGAAATTCGAATTAGATTTATGAATCCGTTACGCAAGTTGCTAGTCTTAAATCGACTATTTTAAGTCTTAGTCGCATGTCTCTTGCTGCAAGTCTTAGATGTAATTTTGTAATATATGAGCTTATTGATGTTAGTTATAAGCCATTTACATTAATTCTTCGTCCTTGAGACGATATTTCACAAAACGGCGCTACACAAATCAGCCAAACATCATTACGTCTACATATTTTTTAATTAAAAAAAACGCCAACATTCCCGAGTTACGAATAATAATAATAATGTTTTATAAAAATAAAAGGAGATCAAATATTATTCGCCTTCCCGATAATTTCGAGTTAGTTAAGTTTACTGCGTAAATTGACATAATTGATTTGAATAAAAGGAATACCAATTTTGAAATAAATAAAACATAAAAAAATATTTTGGTTTTTTCAATTTGTAAACAATGAGAGTTGATATGAGGACACCAAATGCTTGAATTGTATTCAAACTGACTTCTTACCACCAAAGACGTGTAAAGTAATTTTATGGTATATATATAAATGTGATAAATTTATGTGAACGTTTTGTCTTTATTTGAATGAATAACTTGACAATATTTGAAAATCTTCTACTACCACCCAAGGGCGATGCAAACTCAGCCACTGACCGTTAGTACTGAAGTAAGTTAGTAATAAAGGCTTCTCCAAAATGAACCTTACCATCCAAGCTTGTAAATTCCGATAAAATACTACAGAACATCATCCATAAACCCCTGTTTATGCAAAAACTTAAACTTTAATGTGCACAATCTCACATAGGACTAGAAGGACCCTCTTTGTGTCCTCGCTACTTCTTTTGAGAGGTCAAAATGATATTTCCACACTTCTGCTTAGAAAATCACTTCCAACTTCACTATTTGAACTTATTTACATTTCTCAACTAAAATCGGGATCAGCCGCGACCCTTTACAGTGGAGGCAGGTGATACGTGGATATGTTCAATATTAGCGAAACCCAATCGAAAATCTGAAAACAGAAAATCATCAAAAGTAACAGTCACGTCTAGGACTCGAACCCAGGACTTCTATACCTCTATATACTATTCTGATATATCTGTTTTGAGTTTTTCCATTGAGTTTCGCTAATATTGTCGTCATTTAATTAAAATATTACAACTTGAGGTTTTACTCAATTCGATCATCATCATAATCTTTTTCCCTTTATCCTATTCGGGTCGGGGACCCACTGCATCGACAAGGCTCCTCCATAGGTCTCTGTCATGTGCTGATTGTTCGGCCTCCGTCCATGGCAGTCCCATCCTCTCCTCACAAAGTTTCTGGAGTTGCCTCTCCCAACTGTGTCTGGGGCGGCCCACTGGACGTCTACCCTCTGGAATCGCACATGGTATTTTCCTCGGAATTCGATCATCAGACATTCTCAGTACATGCCCAAGCCAGTTGCCATTTTTCTATGAAGAGTAGCAGTGGTTCAATGTTTAGATCGTCTTGGATCGTCGAGTTTCTTATATGATCCCTGCCACTCCTCTCAAGTACCTCATTTCGGCAATTTTACTCTAGAGCGTGTTCGTTCGTTTATCATCCATATCTGATAGCCGTAAGTAGCGTCGGGCGGTAAACCGTTTTGAAAACTGCCATCTTTGTCTTGATACTGAGCTCGGCTTTCCTTATCACTGAGTTGTAGAGAGGAGGCAATACACCGCTTGCCGCACTAAGCCTTCGTTCAACTTCTTCGACTTGCCATCCATCGCTGGAGAATTAAACCCCTCATTAAGTAAAAAAAAATAGTTAAAAAAAATGTCATTATTTTTATATTTTTTGTTGAATCGAAATATGTAGGTACATAAATCACGGTCACGAAAATATTTCCATTTCAGACAAATTTGAATTTTTCCTATTACTTTGAACTTCTGATGCTGTCATCAACGTTTTTCAAATTGTCAATTTAGAGTCACTACAGCCTTCAATAAATAAATAAAAAATATGCATCATCGAAATAACATATATCACACAGTTTAAAAAATCATGGTTACGCCACTGCACCGAAGCGCAGGTTTACGTTTCCGCTTTCAGGAAAAAATTGCCGTGTCTGGAGGCGATTCCATTTTATCGGCAAACTTTCCGCCATAACTGAAAGTGGCGGGGTTTATAAAACTTCAAACCGAGCAATTCGTTAGGTATTAATTAAAAAGGACGCTATTTCTCGGCGCGGCGGCACAAAGACGACAAAGAAAAAGAGAACGACCAAAAGAAAAACCTTCGTTTTGCTTTTAAGATGAAAAGTGGAACATGGCACAGTATGTTTCTTGTTTTTGTTTTGTGTTAAAATCAATAACCTGCTAATACTGTCCTCTTTGGAATATTTTTCATACAAAAAAATAATCTTTACTAATGTTATAAATGCCAAAGTGAGTGTGTTTGTTTATTACGCTTTCACGCCTAAACCACCACATGGTAAGCTCTAGCGTTATGAAATTTGTTTTTCATTTATTTTACATGAATACCGCACAAGAGTCCCAACTGCTCCCATCTGGAGCCAGTGAGATTATGGCATCCCCAATCGGGGTATGTTGCAATGCTGAAGGTAGTAGGGAGGGGAAAGAGATGGGGAAAAGGAAGGTGAGAAGTACCTGGCTATTCAGATCTGATCACCAAACAAGCCAAAAAGCCATTTCAAGCAACGTTTCAATTCTGAATGATGGTCTTACACCAGGGCGATACTGAGGGTATCTTCCACTCTGGAACGTGCCGCAAATATACTAGATATTATCTCAAATGAATAAATTGTGTAATTACACAAATTAATCAAATAAAATTTATTTGGCATGCCGGGATTCGATCCCGCGATTCGATCCCGCGACCTTCAGAATGCAAGTCAAGTGCCTTACCTCCGAACTGCGCCGGCGGTCAATGAATGAAAGAAAATGTGTGTTTATCATATATTTAAAGGCAGGGAGAAGGTAGGGTTCACGGAGAAGGAAGAGAAGGGGGAGGGGAAAAGCGGGGAAGGTGGAATGGAACGGGGACGCACGGGAAAGGACATTATGTGTGGCTAATTGCTACGGTAATTTCCCCCAAATACCATGCGAGCGAAGCCGTGGATAAAGACGATTGTATAAAAATGGTTCGGTGTTTGGCTAAACCCCTGTTGTGTATTCTAGTAGCTAATCGTTGGTAAAGTAGATATCTTACCCAGCTGGTTAAGTCTCGTGTGTTGTTTATTTTTGATTGTTTAATTCACTTTTTATAATTACAATGTGCGACTTTAATCTCCCCTCTTTTTACTCGAAGCAACCAACGAACTAGAAGTGTCGTAAAGTACTACAATAAATAAATTTTAGAATACTTATTTGAAACGGAGGTGCAGGTGAATTTGAGACCTTAAAAAATTTGTACTTTTTGCGTAATAATGATTTTTATTTTAGTTTTTCATCGCCCAACCAAAGAGTACATTTTCACTTTGCTGACGAAAAGTAGGCAGCGGGTCGTTTCACAATATTTTGGTTAAGTTTTCAACCCTCCGAAAGGACCCTGGATTATTCTTTGTTATTTTATGCGGAATTTGGAAATTGGAAAACTCTAACCGGTGTAATCGGAAAAGAACCACTCTAAAAGGTCACTTGTCCCTTAAAATTTGGGTTTCCCATGTAGACTTCTAAAAGATGAGGAGTAACATGCTTACAACATTTGAATTAAGGAAAATAAAATCGTGTACACTTTTGTGCGAAAGAAGTTAGAACACGTTAAAGGTAAAAAAGTAAAAAGGTAGAAAGTACTTAAATCAATATTTTGAATAATGCTTAGTGACCAACAGGTCCTGATGTGTTTCACGATTCTCTCAAAATTTAATTTAAAAATCGCTGATTATTTACAATCAGAAAAAACTCGGTTTACTGATCAACTTCCACATATCATGAGTGGCACATAAACTGTAAATATTGGAAAAAAAATTATGCTAATACCGCGTAAGAGACCTAACTGTATTTACTGCCCTAACAAATAAAATTTATTTGCGCGTTTGAATTTGGGATGGGAACCTGAATTTAAGATTTGAACCCGCGACCTCCGGATCGCCAGTCGAGATCCTTGCCCCTCGACCAGAGATGCCTTCAAAAGTTTGTTTTATAAACTGTATTCATGAAAAATTCTTTCATTATTTTTTTATTCATGAATAACTAATTTTTTCAGATAATTGTTTCGAAAGATTAAAATGCTTTTATATCATTATTCTTTGAAAATTTAAATTGCTAATGCCGAATTCGCTTTATACTTGATTTATAAATAACCTTAGAATTAATTAATCTTAATACATAAGAATATACATGCATTTCCGCTTCCAAACAAAATTTGCCGGGCTAAAAAAATTGCTGCACTAAAAGAAACTGCCACACAAAATAAAATTGCCACAGTAAAGAAAATTGTCGCAATAAACAAAATTGCCTCGCTTATGAACATTGCCACACTAATCAACATTGCCACACTAAACAAAATTGCCACACTAAACAAAGTAACCACACTAAACAAAATTGCCACACTAAACAAAATTGCAAAGGAAACACACAAGAGTCACACAGATTCACTCATCGTTAATAAACGGTGCTGAAACTGCAGCGGTTAAATTTCCTGCGTTTTGAAGAATCCACGAAACAAAACAAAAATATTTAACAAGGGATAGAGGCGGATAGTGGAAGGCCGAAATTGAGCACTAATCACCACAAAAATGAACATTTTCTTATCGAATCGCCGCTACGTTTGCTGGCTTAATACCTTTTCACGAGATGCGATTTTTTCGTTATTATTCAAATAACAGCGACGAAATTGTGGCTGTGAATTTATGGGCATAAAAGTCACATTTTTAATTCAACGCCACGTAATAAATAGTAAATTCAATTCTGTACTAACCAACATGTCCGTCAGACCACTTGTAAATAACTTCAAATTTCACTCGATCACTGATCGGTTCAAATTTAGTTTAGGTAGCAGGTGCCTCCAGGCATCTCTAAGTTACGCTACTTTGGTCCGTTGCATACCTCTAGTCGTCTCATTCCTAGAATTTTCGATAGAATTTTGCTAGCAGTTCTCCTGGCATCCTGACTTCATGTCCGAGGTATTTCGACTGCGATTCGGAGAGTCTTGAATAATGGAGTTTCTCACTGTCTTATCGGACACACTCTTCTCTCACTCTCAACTCTCTCAAGAATGTTTCCTATACGCTGTATCGAAGTCAGCGTTGTTTAATTTTCCAGTTTTTTTTTAATAATACATAAATGAATCGATGACATCCGAAGAATCTGTTTTACCGACAAGATTTTTATTTAATTTAATTAATGAAGGCAGTATTGGCGAAACTCAATCGAAAATCTCAAATAGATATGGTCACATTTGGGACTCTAACCCAGATGTGACCGTACCGTTTTCTGATTTTTCTGTTTCAGGTTTTCGATTGAGTTTTGCTAATACTAACTTATTAATTAAATATTAAAATTTGAGGTTTAACTCATTAATAAAAATAGAGATTTTTGTTTTATTTATTTTTTATTTAATTAAATTCTTACGATCTACATCGTATAGAAACGTATAAGTCCTGTCTAGCTGTCACATAGCTACTTGGATGCAAGTTTTAACTTGGAGAATAATAACATAACAAAAAGTACCACATACATTCTTGCAAAGTACTATAGTTTTCTATTTCAATATAATCTATGTAAATACAACATACCGCTATATTCAGCGTACCATCGAAATGTTTCTCAAGTAAATTACAACTCTTAACCATACATTTGCGATTATTTAAACATGTATTATGTTATTTTAAGGTTACTTTTAAGTCATACTCTTAAATCATTTTTTATACAATCAATGTACAATAATTTTACAACCGGCGCTACTAATTACGCGTCCTTGGTAAAATAATTACTCTAGCTCTGAACATAGTTCATTGAGGCAACAAAATTCAATGTCCATACATTAATCGAAAAACAATCAACTGGAATCAAAATCTCAAATTCCATGTACCACAACAATCAGCTGGAATCATACCACAGATTCCATGTACCACGCTATATGTACACTAACGCTCTGAACACTTAGTTCGTCGACGCGTCAAACACTGTAAATAAAATAAAGAGTTCATAGAACTTGACAAGTTTTAAAACATTATTTAAAACTAACTTGTAAATAACTCACACCTAAGAATTAACTGATTCAAGCAACCGGTAAAATGGTTTATAGAATACAATACTCTAGTAATCTCAACATTACGTTTCATTATTACATACATAATTTTATGGTTTCATGTATTAGAAATAAGATTTTCAGCTTAAATTTTTTGTAAACCTGTAATATTTTTCAAGGTGTTCATATAAAAATAACTTGTCATTCTACTCTGCTCGAGTAACTCTCACAATTTTCCGAACACGTTGGAAACTATTCTTGTGTTGACTGAAGGTGCCTCAGTCGAATTAGGATTAGCATCACAACTTCCTTAACCATTTTCCATTTCTTTATGTTATCGTTAGCACTGGAGGGGAGGCTATGGAAATGTGGTTAAGCACCAGATTAATGAGATGAATTATTACTTTTTCCAATGGCCACATTGTAGTGCGGGCAATACTGGTCACGGCGACCGCTTAAAGGAACCTACGACCTACGTCATTCCGGTCCCGACGCTGTCCTCATTAACACGTTGCTAGATTCTAGATTTTATATTTCCACTGCGTTCCTTCCGCTGCCGCATTATTAATCAGTAAATTTGTCTAAATAAATAAAACATAAAAACGTGGCGAAATCTTTAATTACTTTGAACACCAAGACCCTTCCGCGGAGCCTAAGGTAAGCATCTTCCACAGCATCAGAAGGAAGTCCAGAAAGACAAGATTCTCGCCACAGTACCAACATACGTTATAGGTCTTAAAATAGAAGTCAATTTTAACTGGTGAAACCACAGAGAATGTTAAGATCCTTGTTGGGAAAATATGAACATCTTAAAAAAATTCTTAACAAAAATATGAAACCTATATTGTATTGCTTTGAATGTCAAAAGCATCAGCAGAATCAATTTATAATAGGCTGCGTGGTAAACAGTTGTAGACTGTGTACCAATAAACCTGGTAAAAGACGTAAAAAAATAACAAATAGTTTGTGGCGTGAAGGTGATTAAAAAAAAAGTTTCATTATGTAAGGTGCTTTCCAATTTGCGGTGGATGAAATTATGGAATATTTACCCGGTTTTATAGAACTTGTATAATATTAACGCATAAAAAAATATATTTTTAATATAATTTTATTTTATTTTAGAAGCATTTATTATTGTTTTATTAATTACGAGTTTACAATTTTAGCACTTATTCTTATTTTCCTGAAATGCATAATTTATCCATCAACGTCAATTGATTAATTCCATTGAATGTGCACATTAGGCTTTTGATAAGGTCTGCCACAAAATACTAATAAATAAACTAAAAAAATAGGAATAAGTGGCAATTTCTTGGCTTGGTTGATCAGCTACTGTCTATCCCACTAATTTATTGCCACCAGCGGAGTCCCGCAAGGTTCACACCTAGGACCTTTATTATTTATCCTATTCATCAATGATGTCACAAGCATTTTCCATAGTGTTGAAGCCTTACTCTTTGCTAACGACATGAAGCTGTTTAAAGTCATAAATGATGTGCACGATTGCATACTCTTGCAAGGAAACCTTAATATTTTTTTCAAATGGTGTTCAGATAATAAACTTCAGCTAAATATTAACAAATGCCAAGTTATGAGGTTCCACAAAATTAAACATCCAATAATATATAATTATGCACTTTGTAATGTTGACTTAATCTCTGTAGTCGAAATACTTGCCCTGGGCATCATTTTTGATCAGAAACTCTGCTTTGTATCTCATATAACTTCTATAGCTAACAGGGCTATGAAAATGTTAGGTTTTATATTAAGGATTTCCAAGGATTTTAAAAATATTTACACCGTAAAAATTCTGTTCACATCTCTCGTTAGAAGCATTATTGAATATAATTCAACAATTTGGTCACCTGTCTTCAATAATCACATCAATACCATTGAAAGAGTCCAACAGAAATTTTTGAGGTGTATTAATTTTAGACTTGGAATTCCCTTAGAATCAATAAATTATGATTAAAATTGTTGAAATTAAGTGACAAAAAAAAAAATTTTGATCTGATATTTTTGTATAAAATCGTTAACTATCAGTTGGATAGCCCTGATATATTAAAGTTGATTCATTTTCATATACCTATAATTAGATCAAGGTTCCCTAGTTTGTTTTATTGAGACAACTACATGTCGGTATCAGGCTCCAATTCAGTTGTAAATAGATTACACACCATTGGAAATTTTTATGCCAATGTGGCTGATATTTTTAATATTTCCATACTGAAATATAAGGTTGTACTGATCGAACATTTCAGCCAATTATACGTTAACGAGGTCACTACATAATGAGTTTTTTGATATTATTGTTTATTTTTAATGCCTGTATAATGTACTACGACTGTAATTAAATATACACAAGCTTGTAAATGGCACTTTGTGCCGTAAATTTTAAATAAATAAATAAATTAAACGTGATATGAACGTAACAATTTATTATTCATTTTATTTTTTATTTGTGGTGTGCTATGATGGTTTTATTAGGAATTCCTTTTTTGAGAGCAGGTGCAGTTTAAGCAGTTTATAAAAAAAATTCATGTGACATAAAAACACAATGCAACATTCAAAATATAAGACAATCATCATCGTACCTTTTGAAATGCATACTTATAAATTGGTTTTGACTTAAATGTACGTCTTTGAACGAAAAAAAGAAGTTCAAAAGTTTATGTTTTTATTATTAAAACGGAAAGGTTCTGCTTATTAAAAATATTATCTTTTAGAGCACTTCTCTGTCACCGCATGGGAAGGTTACGTCGCAAATGACGTCATTCCAAAAACACCATCATCACTACCGTGGCTGCCTGGATGAAGAAGACCGACAAGAGAAGGTGAATAGAAAAAAACTAAAAGTATTATTTTAAAAAGTATTTTGTTCAATTTTTAATTAAAATAACTCTCTTTTAAGATAACCTAAAAGTTGCGACCGTTAATTTTTTATTTTTCTGTGTCTTTTTCTTTTACAAATTTCAGTTAAATTTGTTAGCATTATCTTTTTTTTTGATTTTGATATGAGTTCCACACAGGAGGCCCTGAGAAACATAATTTCCCTCACGGCCTATGTCATCTTCGGGGATGCTGTCTGGGAGGTTTTTTTTAAAGGAAAGGAAGGAGAAGATAGTTTTGGGAAGGAAAAGGGTTTAAGGGATGGGTAGGAATCTGGGGTTCATCCGCCTCCAAGACCTGGAACAAACTTCACCTCATGAACCCGGGCACCCCTGCTAAGTCACCAAACAGCGAAACATTTGGGGTAACCTAATATGGCAGAGGTGTTGGTTATCCAATAAAAGTTCCCGGGGCGGCGGTACCCATTCCCGCCTCCCAAATTGCAATTATCTTCTTCTTCAATGAAACATTTCGTTCACTTTTTCCGTTGTTATTTTATGTATTGTTATTATTTTTTTACAACTAATTTTCAATAAACACACATTTTAAAAATCTAATGGCCCTTAAAATCACATATTATTTTAGATTGAAATTCAGTAGAAAAATGCAGAGATAAAAATATCTGAAATTAAAAAAAAATCCATGTGACATTACAAACCGATTCTAATTAACTAAAACAAAGCATGCATTATATATAAACCACTTAATGAGCATTTTCATCCCACACATTATACGCGATGAGCTGACATATGAGGTCACATACATTTTCAGCAAGTCAAAACTTGCGTTTTCCAACACAAATAAAACACAACTTCACAGCGTAAACTGCATAATGATCCTTAAACTTTCTGACGACCCCATTCTCAACTATTTTATTAACCCCCAGAAATAATAAGTTATCCCCTCTTTTATGACGTTGGAGGCTGTCAGAGCGAAGCCTCAACTACCCAAGCCCATTCCCTTCCCTCAGGCACAGCTGGTAATTAAGACAAGGCGTTACTTTGACACGTTGGATCGTAAATCCTTGTTAGCGCTATTAAAGCACTTGGAGGAGAAGGGTGTATATTCTGTTAAGTACGACGATTTCTGTGGAACTTTGTTCGGATGTTCGCATGCAAAGTTTTAAACCCATGTTCTAAGTGGCAGCAAAAATTTTTGTATTTATTTGAAAATCCGTTTTAACGACATTCTTGTCAATTTTGTGTGCTTTTTCATAATTTTTCCAATGCATTTGCTCAATATTTTCAATCAGTAGTTGCAATGCCATTCAAAGAAATAAATTGTTTCTCCCTCGTTTCCTCGTTTCCCTACCACGTCTTCTTCCCCTCCCGCGTTTCCCTACCACTTTCTTCGCCTTCTCTTCCCTTGCGACCCCTCCCACAGACCCCACCTCCTTCGTTACCCTCCCCCTTCTGCCTTCCCTCCCTGACTCTAAATATTTTCAAACGACTCGCGCATCACCTGTAGTAATTTTTTTATACAAATTTTATAACGTCAAAGCTTACCATTATATATGTATATATAGCCTATAACCTTCCCGGGCATGCGCACAACAAATCACCAAAGTTTCATTGCAATCGGATCAATGGTTTGACAGGGCATAAAATACGAACAAACAAATTTTGATTTTTACATATACGAAGAAGAAGATTTCAGACCGTGTGTATGTTTGAAAAAACAAAGATTTCAGATTTTTTCCGCCCTACCAAGAGAAAACTGTTTTCCAACAAAACTGGTACAGCTGGCTATGATTGCTATTTTTAAATAGAATTTTAGCTATTTGTTCAGGAGGAAGCCATTTATATATTTTTAATGATAATTTTTGCGTAGAATCTCGACCGAATTTTTCCTACCGATTATTTAAGATGAAAGTTTTGAGGGTATTTTTTCCACGTAAAATTTATTTTAAAATGAATAAAATGCTATTTTTGGTACAGAGTAAAATTTTTTCTTTTAAGTGAAACGCACTCTTGAGACCTGATGGTCTTTTGAATAAAAACAGCAACAATTTCTTAACTATTGAAGAAAAACAAAAAAAAAACATCAAATTTTTTCAAAAACTCTACCAATGCTATCAAGCGTCAACTACTCTATGTTCCACCACTGCCAGTTCTAATTCTAATCTAGCAGTGAATAATAAAGAAAAAAATTGATAATATATTGACAAAACACAAAAACAAAATATTTTGGAGAAATAAATACATGGTAGAACAGGTATTTTCGAAAATTTTATTCCTAATTAATGTATAAGATATATTGACTCATACATAATTTAAAAAAAATTGTGACCTCATACATAAAAATAAATATTTGTTTGTTTGTTCATATGTTATGCGCTGCCATACCTGACGAACTTTGGTGATTTGTTATACGCACGCCCGCAAAGGTTTTAGGCTATATGTAATTGTAAGCTCTGGCGTTATGAAATTTATATAAAAGAAAATGAGTGTATTTAATATATTTTAGTGGCAGGGGAGGAAGGTAGAAAAAGAAGATAATTTAAGGTGTTGGAGTTAGCGGAAAGGATGACGAAGGAGGAGGAAGGCTTGGAAGGTAGAAAGGGAACGCGGGGGGATGGAAACTAAAATGCAGGGATAAACAATTTATTTATTTGCATTGCAACGCATGCCGGGTAATATATAAAACGAAATGGTTTTTAACGAATGACTAATTATTCAATGAAGAAATTTGCCTATCTGCCCTTCTTTTTGTCGGCCAGGCTATTCACGACGGCTATCAAAGTGTAATTATCTGTGAACACGAGAAAAGCAACTTTACAGAAATTTCAAATGAAAGGTTTTATTTCATCAGTTAAAAATATGGCTGAATTGTTTAAATACTGACCGTGGTTGGATTTTGGTGTTAATTATGGGAGTTAAATTTTATTTCTTTTGAGGCGGTGAGTAACTAAGCCTGTCACGGCCAATACCGCGATACGAGAGTGTATGAACTGTAAATCCTTTTGTTGACGAATAGACCATGGATTGTGTTTTGAAGTATGATCGAAGGAGAATAGGTTTTGAGAGGAAGTCTCTTACCTTTTGACGGCTTCTTATGGCGATTCAGGATCGATCCTGGCTTCCCAATATATTGGCACAACACCAGGTTTTAAACAACGACACTTTGATTTAATAAAAATTAAATTTTCTATTATTTGCGATATTTCGAAAGAGCGAGTTGTGAGCCATGTCACTATCAAATTGCAACTGTACAAGTAGGTAATTTAAACTTGGGTGGCAACATTGTTCAAATTTTCCACATGTAGGTAGGAACATCTTCTTCTTTTCCTGGTAGAGACTTTGAGGAAAGGAGGAAGAGAAAGGAATACATGATTGAAGGACTTGGGGAATATGGAATAAGTTTTTTTTTTTTTTAAACTGTTTCAGAACCAAACAAAGCCCTTGCACGGAATAATATTGTATCCAACAAAATTATCAATTGAATGAAAACAAATAACTGTGTACACCACTATTTAATTAACAATATCAACATGTTTCGAAAACTATGTTTTCTTCGTCAGGATAATAAGTTAATACGCCGTATAATGAGTTAATAACGTGAATTTGCGAATTTTGAAGAAAAAATTATCAATGCTTGGAATCAATTGATGGAATAATATTGGGCATATTAATATGCATTTTCAAAGGTAGGGATTATGATAATGAACTTTTTTTTAGGCCTGTAGCAGCCTTTTAAAGTTTTGTGGAAGAATGTTGTACAATGCCATTTATCGAAATCACGGCGCATGGCTTAATTTATGGGAATAAATGGAGAAAACCATCGTCTTATGGCTTCAACTAGATAGTATTCAAAGCCAAGAAGCTGAAGAGTGCAGGAAATTGAAAGTGGAAAGTGCATAGAATTTTTCTAGAAAAAATATTTTAACTAAGCCTTCTTTTTAGCCGTTGAAACAGTTTTGTGGAATAATGTTATACGTCGTACAAGACAATTTATATAGAACGTAAGTTGTTTCATTTATTCATATTTTCTGCTTTTTAAGCTTGAATACATCAATGACGCCGTACATTTATGTTAGAACAGCACATAGATGTGCCCACATGTGGAGATCTATCTTTTATTTCCCCCCAAGATTGCTCTGATGTGTGAGACACAATAAAAAGACGTGGGTAGTCTTATTAATGTCTACTACGAGAGTTGTACAATATGTTCTTCTAGGAAGCCTATATGCTAAAGAGGATGATGGACAAAAATCACACCTTTTTATGCATTACTCACTCATACACGCATGTCTCTTTCGTAAGACATGCGTTCACTACATGTAGTTAAGTATAAGTCCAGAGGCAACAATTTTTTTTTCTGTTCTGTTTGTTTCTTTTAACTTCAATTCTTTTATTTTATTTTATTAATTGTTACAATATACTACCGCGGACCCGTGAAAAATAACATTATAATTGAGTAACAGGTGCATGAAAATAAAGCTATTAAACACCTTAAGTAAAAAAAGAAGAATTTTAACAGGTGTTCCTCAAGGTTCCATATTAGGTCCTATTCTATATATCATTTATGTATCTTTTATTAAGTACACTTTTAAACATGTAAAATACTTCGTATACGCGGATGATACTGCATTGGTAATTTCACGCAGTGATTTGCAATGATGTATCGAACTCTTACAGAAAGATTACATTGAACTTTTGAAATGGTCTCATGACTCTGGTTTACTCATAAATGCAAAAAAAACTAAATTGTTACATATAAGATCACCCAATGCCAATGCAAATATTATTACACCTGAAATAAAAACACATACTTCAGATTGCTTACATGCCGGTATCTCTGCTTTGTGTACATGTGAAAATGTTGAACTAGTCAAAGAATATGTTTATTTTGGTGTAATTATTGATTGCTTTTTCAAATGGGATTTACAAATAAATAAAGTCTGTGAACGACTCAGATTTGTTGTTAGCAGATTATATAAATTAAAATTTTATGTTCCAATTTGCACACTTCGAATAATTTATTTATCATTAGCTGAATCTATTATAAGATATGGAATTACAACGTGGAGACTTTCCTGTAAAACAAATGTAAATCGTGTTCAATCAGTTCAAAATCCATTAGTCAAATTATTAGCTCATAAAAGTTTATATGAACAAAGGCATAATGTTCCGTACTTTTACCAAAATCTCAAAATTCTCTCAGTAAGAACAATTCTGTGGTATAAAATTATATTTCCGCATATGAATAGCCCCATATACAAAAATAAACTGGACCACACTTACAATACTCGTTTTACGTTAAATGAAGGACTAATTGTACCTAAGCATTTAAACAAATATGGACAAAGAACGCTGGACTATATGATACCTAATTGCTTAATTATGTTACCTGCCGAAATTACAAAATGTACAAATGGTAAAACAAATATTTTGTCGAGAAATTGGCTTGCCGAAAGAAATAATTTGTATTAGACTAACACAAAAATTGTAAAATAAGTTTATATATATCTCCAAAGTAAAAGCACCCATCGACAAACCGCTAAAAAGTAGTTTATTGGGACTTTTCTTTTTTCTGTATAATATTTTATGTCATATTGTATTACTTTGTATTTATAATAAATAAATTAACCTTGAAAAAAAAAATAAATAAAAAAATAAAATTGTGAAGCTGAAAGTCAACAATACAAACACACCAGAGTAAGAAAAAATATTGCTGCAGAATGATCCTGAAGAATATTCACCACACCAACTCCTTGATAACAATTTCTTTTGTGAATATTTTTTTCTTGATTAGTTAATATATGTAAGTTATCAAATTAATTATGTCTAATTTTTGACATACCAGTTCCAATTTTAAAAGTGTTATTTAAATTTAGAGCGAATCATTGAACCAAAGTTTCAAACACTCACAGACAGACCCACAACCGAAGATAATTTTTTTTTGCTAACTTCGGTTGTAGTTACTAATCACGAGCTGGGGATTTGAAGGAATCTCACGTCGAAATAGGATTGGAATTTATTTTTTCAATCGACAAAAATAAATAATTAATTGCTTAGTAGTTTTTAAGCGTTTGATTATCTTCATCGTACCTTGTGGTTCCACTGCGTCTCTGACTTCTTCTATCCACTTGCACGTCATAATATATGTTTTTCCTTACAGTCCTTACGGCGTTCAACCGCAATCACTACTACGTTTGGTTGTTTCATAGAAATACAAATCGTCGCCTTAGTTATTAATTGTCCAAACGACCATTTTACTTTTTGTTCAATCTCCACTTTAAAATTAAAAATAAGATGTAAAAAAATGATAGTTAATCACAATACTTAGAATTGTTTAAACTAATCAGACCTTTACCTTAACGAAAGTAGCTTTATCACACATATCATAATGTTTCATTGAAATAATTAAAGAAAATCTTCTCCTCCTGTGAAATTTTCTAATGGTCGTTTGGGCAATTAAGAACTAAGGCGACGTAATGCAAGGTTTTTACGGCCAAAAGTATTTTTGTTATTTATTTTTGGGGTGTTATGCCGTGTTGCGCTACCTCCTTATTTATCTCATCTGCCTTGATGATCGACACTGTAACGCTGGCTGTCTGAACGCTGTCCGAAACGTTGGCTAAAGAAGGAGGTAGCGCAACACGGCATAACACCCCAAAAATAAATAACAAAAAGACGTAATGCAACATCGTGAGTGGCCATCAATGATAATGTTACATTTGAATTTCAGCAAAACAACTGGTCTTTGACGCCCTTAATTTCAAAATATCGATCGGTACAGTACAGATTCACTGTTTTAGAGCACGCCTTTGGTACAGCAACAGTCAGACGCGATAAAACCCCCCTACGCTTTGTAAATTCTGTTCCCTTGGAACTGTGGACTTAAAACATTAACGCGAAAGCTGCGCGCTTGAGCGGCTAAACCTGTGGTAGTCCCTATTTACGAAAGCCGTGCATCGAGTGCTAGGAAGTACGTGACTGATTCTCGGTAAGTGGTTCTCGCTAGCTTTTTGAACCGCCCGTACTGCTCACTATCTGCAACAGATTTCTATCTTTTCCGGATTATTAGAAGCATTTACGAAAAAATCATTGTAAATATTACTTAAATATAAATACAGTAGTACCTCGAGATACGAGTGCTCTACCATACCAGATATTTGAAATACGAGCAACATTTGAGATATGAGCAACATTGGAGATAGTGTCTGAGAAAATCCATGGGCCTGGTGGTGGATAGGAGAAACGTGAACGAGCTCGTCGAGAAGCACTCTCAGGAATTGACGACCGGGGAGATACAAGAGCTACAGTTGCAGCAGCAGTAGCAGAAAGAAACTGGTTTCGAGGAGAAACCAAGTTTGCAAGTGACGAAAGGACAAGTTAAAATATTATTAAGATAAATAATTTCCTTTCCAAGCGAATAAAGTCTATTTTATTATGATAGGAGCATTTTTATGGTTCAAAATACCATAAAATCGAGGCAAGTGCGTTGACCTTCCAACAAATGCGCGACGAATTCGCTGACATTCCAGGGATTAAATTAAATTATATTTACTTTGCTCAAAGCAAAAGTGCACACCATTTTAACACAAAAAGATACCTTGTTGGAATACAAGAATATGGTAATGAAATTAGCTAAATTCATTATTACACCTCCTCAGAGTGAGCCTCATATGCTCGGAGATGTAATAAAATAAAACGATATGGTTCACGACATTTTTTATTCACAAGAAAATACTTGACAGAAAAATTAACTTTAAGACTCGAAAGGGGTAACTAGTGGTACCTTTTCTTATTATTAATAATAAATTTCAAAAAAAAATTATAGTACCATGAAGGAACATAAAAGAGCTTTTTCTAAATCGTATTAAACTGAGTAAAAAGGAAATTTACCCTTCGAAATGAACTTTGTTCGGTCACAAAATCAATTAACATTTTATGGGGCCCTCGTTAGTGATTTCAATAGAGCATTAAAATAAACTGATGTCCGTAATGCACTGATCTCGTAGTTTGTGGCTAGTTTTCGTTGATGTTGAGAATACTAGATTTACCCCGAAACGCTATCCAGAAACAATCAAAAAATGGTCATGAAATCTAAATTAGATTTAATGTATTTTTGTAAATTAGATCTAATGTATCATTAATGTATTTAGTTGCTGGATATTAAGATTCAATTTTATTCGCTTCGATAATTCAATAGGAATGCTTCACGTGAATTAAAGCAATTTTTCAAGATAATTCAAGCTTTTTATTATTTTTGCAAGCAATTCGGGAATTGGTAGAATAATGAATTGCATTTTCAGGTGCTCGGTTGTTGAAGACTTAACTGCGTGAAAAGTCGTCAAAGCGCTTAAAATAATTATAATATCTTCTTCAATAATTATAGTAACATAACTTTACGCCACCATTTTAAATGCTTGAATTTGCTCCCATTACTTTCAAAGAATAACATTTATAAGAGGCGGCGGGACCTTAAGGTCATATGGACATTTACTCCCTAAAAATACAAGGAATGTGATAAGCAAGCATATCAATATTAATTGTACTTGTTTTGATAAATTAATTTGTTTTAATTATGATAATCATAAATTATAAGCTACAACAATAGCAATTTAATTTAAAGGGACAGGACGGGTGCGCTTATTAACTAATTTGTCGAATCTTGGCTCTGTTTGAGACAAAGAGAACGAGATCATCTATCAGTTTTAGTTCGTTTCTATATTTTGTTTTAATCGCGACTATGGAATAAAAGGGCGCTTGTGCATATTCTAACATTAATGAAAAGTGCACACCATTTAACAGACAAAAAGGCTGGGGGGTCGCGTGGAGGTGAAATTATGTTTTTCCCACCAAAAAGTGGGTCGCGCCTGAAAACCGCTAAGTTTGATGAAAGGTGTGATACAGAAAGACGTCACAACTTATGGGCTAAATAATGGTTTGGTTAAGGTTCGGCTGAGTAGTTTTCGGCAGCTTTGCCTGCAGGATGAACTTGTCCCGTTGATGGTTGGGCTCTGATCGAAGGAAACGCCAATTTATTGATGAACAAGAATTGTTTTTATCACCTATCAATCAGGGTGGAGGTGAGCACTGGAAATAAAATGTGTTATGCCAATAAATGAAAAAAATACGGCGAGAGTGCTGGCGAAGTTTTCGCTCGGAAATTAAAATACAGAACAATTCAGTACAGAAAATAATAATATGGGAACCAGAGGATTTTAGTTGTAATCTCTAATGTTAGTGTTGACACTTTATACCTTTCTTCATCGTAGCGTTCCCTACCCGGATTGCGCAAAATAAAAATATTTGATTAATTTGTGTTTTTCACAATTAATTCATTTAGAGATATTCAAAAATATTTCCTTAAAAGGAATCTAATTAGAATCTAAATAGCCCAAAACATTAAACGCATTTCTCGAAACTACTTTTTTTCGATACGTTTGTCACAAAATCTCAAGTTCTAATCAACCAATAATAAACCGAGAGGTGCATTTAATATCGACTGTTGAAAAAGTCTGTTTGTGGTGAACTAGTGCAATGATCAACTAATAAAGTAGTTGATCTCTCGGTTCTTAATATCGATTCAAACGGAAACTTGTGCATGTGCTCAGCCAAGTGATTATCGTAGACATAATAACACAACAAGAACGTGCTCAGGAAGTCAAGATGAGTCAGATTCTCTTCCAGTATCTAATGCTCACATCCCCATTGTTTTGTCATTTGAAACGCCATTTTTTTATTTATTATTAAATTTGAAAATATTGGTTACAGTCACAATTTATTCGCAATATATTTGCGACTTCAGGTAGAGAAAATACAAAAGAAGTTAAGAGATATAGAGATTAAGAAGATTAGAGAAGTTAAGAGATATACTATTATTACACAGGTATTATCCCTGGTTATATCTATCAGCCTTTCTGTTTGGTATGCTGGGTATTAATAGCCTCACCAATAGAAGTAAAACTGCTTTGCTGATGACAGCACATAACCTTTTGAACACGTATTCCCTAATCACTTGTCGTGTTAATAGTAGAAACAAACAAAGTTGAAACATCGCATTATTTTAAAAATATAAATCCATTATTTTATAAATATTTTTCCATTTATTAAATATAATTTTAATTAATGGAAGCAAAAAAAAACTTATTTTATTGAACTTACCAACGAGAAGAACGGAGAGCAGGGTTACTGCATCCGGTTCTTCTTCTTCGAAGCCTCCGGACGTTGCATTGGCTATCCAAATATCCTGGAAAAAGAAATAAGAGTGTTATATTGTAATTTTGTATTGTTATTATTTTCTGTGTACCATTAAAGATAAATTAAGTTCAACACAACCTTTTACAGCTTGAAATATTTGTGTGGTTTGTTTGCTGATTTTTGCTAGAGGAAGAGAAAATTATAATTAACTAGCTTTTTCCCCGCGGCTTCGCTCGCATGGTATTACGGGAAATTACTGTAGCGGTTGAACTTATCAACTATACCCCCTCCTCCCCACCCCCACCCCCTCCCGAATTCCATACATACATTCCCTTACATTCAGTTTTCAAACATCTCGCCTGCCACCTAAATTTCATAAAGCTATAGCTCAAAGAAAAAAAGATTATCCAATTTTGTTCATTCGTTCGGAATTTATGCGCTTACAAACATTTCGGGTGTTTATTTTTAATTAAATATTTGAAAGTTTGTGAATATAATAAAAAATTACACTATTTATTCAGTTCATTTATTCAGTCTTTATAATCGTTACGAGTTATATTTTTAATGTAGGAACTGACATTTATTCCAAAACAGAAGCTTGTCCAAAAAAATAAAACATATTCTAATATTTGAATTTTCTGAAGCAGTAGCAATCGTTTCCATAGAAACGATTTTTTTCTTACGTTAGCAAAAATTTGCTTTAGTTAGCGACAGAAAACGTATAACAAATATAATATATTAATATTTATAATTTCATTACGCCAGAGCTTACCGTCATATACAAAATATAGTCTGGGCATATAATTTAGCTTTCTATTGGTGAATGAATTTTTAAAGTTTTTATATTGTGTTATGCGTGAAAAGGTCATAAACAAACTCGAGCAGTTTCGCATTTATAATATTAGTATGGATACCAGCGTATACAATACTTAATGCGTTGCTATGCCACAAAACACAACAAAGAAGTTGATTCTCCATGCGTGTCCTTTCCCATTTGTCCTGTTCCCCTTTCGCTTCCCCATTCTCTCCCGCGTCCCCTTTCCTCTCGCGTTTCCAATCCGCCTTCCCTCTCCCCACTCCCCTCGCCCTCTTCCCCCGTCCTGCTAACCCCCCTCCTGAGTTCCCCTTCCCCCGCCCAAGTTTTCCTGCTCGATACGATTTGCCTCCCCCCTCCCCCCTTTAGCGAATCCCCCTCCCGAATCCACTTCCCTCATCTCAAGTTCCCTCTCACCTTTCGGGTTACCCTCCCCCCTACATACATTAATTCCCGGTACATTCCGTTTTTAAACAGCTCGCGTAACACCTATTGCAATTTTTTTTACAAATTTCATAACGCCAGAGTTCACCAATGTTGTTAGAAATGGCTTTAGCCGTGTTTGGTGATCAGATCTGAACAGCCAGGTACTTTTCCGCCTTCCTCTGCTACATCTCCAACCCCTCCCCACTATCTTCAGCCTCACAACATACCCCAACTGGGGATGCCATAGTCTCAATGACTCCAGACGGGAGCAGTTGGGACTCTTGTGCGGTATTCGTATAATATATATTTTTTTTAAATGCGCACATCAAATCCGACACGCGCACGACAAACCACCTTACTCAGCAAACCAACAAGTAATAAAACAATATCATGTTTTAACTATTTTTTAATTGGTTCACGGGTTAAACAAGTATTTTGATTTCTAAAATTTCTAAATTTAAGACGTCCCTTTTTGATTCAACCCGTTTTTACTATAAACAAGATTCTTCCTATAAACAAGACCAAAGGATAAAATAGTATTTTTTATCAAATGATAAAAATAAAATTATGGAATAATAGGATTATAATGTTAAAAAAGCGTTCATTACGTAATTTCTTATAGCTAAACTAAAAATTTTAGGTTTTTAGTAAATTGAATTAACCACCTATTTACGAAGTGAGTATTATAATGGCCTGCTTTACGATTCTGTTGAGCCTTCAAAATCGTCTTAACTCAGGAGATGATTCTAAGCTTTAGTGCTCCGAAAATAGCATCTAGGCTGCATTACTCTTCCTTGTAATATTCATGTGAAAGGGGAAACGTTATTATCCCTCGTCAATTCCATGAAGGACTTCATAACCATCTTTGATGCTAAGCTGACGTTCTCAGACCTGGTATTGCAGCTCATTCCAGCTTAGTGTAAACTGTGGTGGTGGCTTAGCTTAAACCAGGAATTCGTAAGAAGAACCTGGAAACTGTTTAATAAACCAGAAGCATTGAAGGAAGTTCGATGTAGCTACATAAGTAAGCTGGAATACGTGTATCGTCACATCTTAAATTTTTTTTATTTTTAAGATAACAATATGTAAAATGTGGAATCTCGTTGTGATTTTTAAAGAACTAGTGAGTTCCTGGCGTGCGTTGCTGTGTCACTTAATAGAGTACTTGTTTCTCACTGCGTGTCCTTTCCCGCTCGTCCCGTTCCCCTTCCACCTCCCCTGCCTCTCCCGTATCCCCTTCCCCTCACGCGTTTCCACTTCACATTCCCTGCCTTCCCTCTCCCAACTCCCCTCTCCCGCTTCCCCCCGTCCCGCGAACCCCCCTCCCACAATCCATACATTCAGTCCCGGAACCATTAGTTTTCAAACAGCTCGCATGCCATCTATTACAATTTTTTTTATATAAATTTCATAAAACCAGAGCTCACCAGTATATATAGAAACCTTCGCGGGCGTGCTCACAACAACTCACCAAAGTTTTTTGAAACATATTTTGATTTTTATATACATACATACTAGCTGGGTTACCCGGCTTCGCTCAGAACAACATTCGAGAGTGTTCTGGAATGTTCCACAATTTATTCTATTTATTTATAGCGGACCCGACAGACGTTGTCCTGTACACAACTTTTTTTTATTATTTTATTTCCCTATCCCCGTATGGGGGTGTGATGGACCTCGTTCCTGCTTCATATTTACTTACATTATCTGTTTTGCAGGTCCCTCTCAAATCTTTGCGCCTCCCCCAATGACATGTGTAGGCTTGAGGCTTGACCAGGCGACCTTGACTGTCATTTGTCCTGCCTCTGACTACTCAATGCTGAATTTTCTTTTAGTCTTCGGGTATTTTACCCCAAATATTCAGTTAACATTCTTTGAGGCTTCACTGAGTGGTTGGCTAAGGGACACGGAAGCTAAGTGTGGTTTATGGTCAGACCGAATGCCATTCACATTTTTTGTTGGTACTTGCCTATTGATTTGAGATTTATTGTATTTTTTATGTTCTCCATTTTATACAGGTGCTTGCAGGTTTTTTTTTACACGATGCAATGCCGCCTCACGGAGTCTCATGAATGAGTTTTTTTTTTAAATTTTGCCCTGTTTAATTCATATTTGCTTTACTAACATATTTTTGCATTTTGTTTTTCCTGTTAAGTACTTGCATACTGCTTACTAACAACGTATGCAGGGACACTGGAGGTCTAGATTCGTTCAAAAATAAATAAATTTAGCTTCGTTTAACAAAAAAAATTAGTATCTTGCGAGAGCCTTGAAGGAGTAACCATATGTTACTTATACCAGGGCGGGTATGTGGTGGATAACCTCCAATGTACACAACTGTCGGGACAAACTAAAATTAAAATAGAATAATATTGAATATTCGATACTGCGATGGTAGCGCAGTCTGCCGGATCCAATGTAAAACATTCCAAACTCAACAACTCCTTAGAAATAAAAAAAAAAATATTAAAAGAACATTTTCCAGTGAACCAAATTGTGAAATAAACCATTCTCGAATCCCCTTGAACCCACACAAAAAATTTCATCAAAATCGGTCCAGCCGTTTAGGAGGAGTTCAATGACATACACACGGCAGAAGAAATACATATATTAAGATAGACTTGTGATTTCCCGGCGTGCGTGCCGTACAACTTAATAAATAAATTGTTTGTCCCTGCGTGTCTTTTCCCATTCTTCCCGTTTCTCTTCCGCCGCCCCTACCCCTCTCATATCCCCTTCCCCTCACGTGTTTCACCCTTCACGTTCCCCGCCTTCCCTCTCCCCTCTCCCAGCTCCCACGTCTCACCAACTCCCTTACCGCCTTACATATATGCAGTTTTCAAACAGCTCGCGTTCCATCTATTACATTTACAAGTTTTAATTTTTACAGTTGTATTTATGTCCGATAAACACAGTTGAAACTAACTTTCAAAATTCTGAAATTTAGAGCGTGCAGGTTATTATTTTCTCAGTATTAATCAGAAATTGACGTCTCTCCACACTAAGCTAGAATCTCTGAAATGAATCATCAATAAAAAGTTTTCAAAATCTATGATTCAATCTAAAACTTAAGGGTAACCTTAAAAGTATTCATAAATTGCTATTTCGTAGTTAAAGCTTAATTAATTGGTTCCATGCCGACTGAGAATAAAGTCAACTCAACACCTCCTTGAAAAGTAATTAAAAGCTATGAAAAAAATAATTTTAAATTAGCCGATAACCCTAACCTGACGTAACTTATTTAACCAATGTTTAATATACAATTTTTTTATCACTCTAAATGACTTCTCTGAGATGGTTCTGAGTTGGTTTCATTCCGAGTTGTCCGGTTACCAAATTAAATGTTTAAGAAAAAAAAAATTACAATTTAGACTTTAAAAAAATTAAAAAAAATAATTTTGTCCGTTTAAAAACTCAAATCTTTCAAGGAAGGCTTACAAATAATACAATATTGGATTGAATCACCAACACAATATTGTACTTGTATTCCTTTCTTGATAGAGTTGATTTTGATTTAATAAATGATTTGATTTTGATAAACTTTTTATTCATACAAATTCCGTAGGCCCAACGTTCCGTACACCTACCAACGAACAATAATTGATCGTTGGCGAGTATTGAATAATTATATTTATCTAAGTGTTTTTTCTAAAATATTTAATCAGCGCCATTTATCAACACGAAGATTATAACTTGGAAAAATAAAAATTTTCAGTAAGATTAAATAAGATTGAATCATAAATTTTTTAACATTTTATTTATTTATATATTTATTTATCGACCCCCCTTTTTCGGGGATTTAACAAATGAATAGTAAGAAATATCCAGAATTTTTTGCATATAATTGAACTGCCTCATTTACAATATTTTATATTTGTTTAAAGATAAATTGAAGATGTCCACAGGAGATCACTTGGTATAATTATTGCCCTCCATTAGTATTCTGGGCAAAGAGGAATACATGTGGTAGTTAGTCCCAGAATTTTGCTATCCTTTTAAGTGAATTGGGTTGATATTGTGTGGGAACGTTAAGATAACTGAACGAACATCGTTTTCAGCAAAATTAGTGAAAGGGCGGGTAAAATACTTGAAGGTAACCTCAACTCGAAAGGGGACCTATATTTTTCTAAGTAGGTCTCATCTACCCTATTCTTCATCATTGCCTTCTGCCCTTACACCAACCTTATCGACCTTCCGTTCCAATACAGCCTCCAACAGCCTTAAAGCACTCCAAAAAACCATTCATGAAATTCGATCGGAGCGTTTGGCGCTGTTAGTATTTATTTACGGAAGGGCAGGTGTGCCGATTTACCTTTAATGACTATACCTGCCCGATTCTAAATATTCACTGAGCTGTGTAATGGCCCACGCTCATTTAGAAGGGATGAACAAATTGGATGATCAAAATCAATGATGTAATACAGAATTAATAAGATTCAAGTCTGTGATAGCAGAGTAAATGACTTGTTTTATTTTTCATTGGTCTTTCAATTCGGGTTTAGTTTTAACAATTCTTTAACGTCCTTTGTGAAAACAGGCATAAAATCAGGCGTCTCATCCAATAAAAAAATATTGATAATTACAACGAACTGAAGACTAAAATAAATGATCTTTACAAAGTTATTCTTTTTTTTTAATGTAATAGCCCACACAGGCGGCCCTGCGGAATAAAGATCCCTCAGGGCCTTTGTCGTATTTGTGGATGCTGTGTGGAGGTTATTTTTAGGAAAAGGAAAGAGAAGAAGTTCTGGGAAGGTTAAAAGTATGAGAGGTGGGTAGGAATCCGGGGTTAAGTGTGTCCAAGAGTGATGAATGTATGAATCCATCCATTCCACTGCGGTGCAACTTGATGGGTCGAGAGAGTCCGGCTGGAGAAGTCTAGGTTAGGTCTCCCTCTTGAAACGATTACAGATAGATGAAATGCAAAATAGCAGAGTTGAAACAGGACTTCGCTACTCCCCGTTAAAAGCCCTGTCTATAATAAAGCGGGAAACGAACGCGATTTCGAGTTTCCGTAAATATTTTGTTGGTAAGGTTATATATAATAAGCTTTTCAACAATGTTTTGTGCTTCAAAGGGGATTATATACCACTAAAATCAAAAACACATTAGCCCAGATAAACTTTAAAGCAAAAACATTGAAAAAACATATTTGTAATGAAACCAAAATCGGGAAGATCTCTTGAGAATATTTAACCAAAACATCTTAGACACACAATTTTTTTAAACACAATTTGGATTGGATTGCAGGCAAAAATTATGAAAATCTGCATTATTGATAAGTGGTAGAAAAGTAGTTTTCAACGCAAGTAAATTACCTTGTTAATAAGTAAGGACTTATCTAGGGCAATCTTAATTCAACACTAATTGATTTATTTATTTGAGCCGCAGGTATTGAAATCTAAAGTGAAGCCATTAGGCGTTAGAACTGGCTTAAGCAGGCTAATTGGCGGTATGGCCATTGAATGTATGCACCTCGGTAATATATTTTTTTATTTATTTATTCATTTGTGTATGGTATAAATAAATTTTTTAGTCATTTACATCTTAGAATTATTTACTTCTCTTCCATTAGATTTGCTTGTTTAAAGGGGAGTGTACACAAATGCAGTTATTAGTTAAAACTTAATTATTGATGGTACATTTATAAATGTGTGCTGTGGTAGGTACATTCTGGTATGATGGAAAATAATGAAGGCATACAATTAACTTAATATAGTAATAAATTGTCGTTTGGTGTAAGTGTTATAAAATGTTTATATATGTATTTTGAAAAGAAGAAAGAATGTTATGGAAAATAAAGGATATTTGTAATATTATTTTAGGTGGAAGTATTTTTGTTATGATTTTTGGGGTGTTATGCCGTGTTTCGCTACCTTCTTCTTTAGCCAACGTTTCGGACAGAGTTACAGGGCAGATGAGTTTATTTATTTTTATTTACTAGATTCTTTTATTCCTTGAAGAGGTGAATCATTTAAATTTACTGAATTTAAAGTTTATGTTCTTTATACAAATAGAACGGCGTCATTTGCGCCTCGCAATCTTTACCTCATGTGGGTATTTAAAAATTTTACTTGTTTATTAGACTTAAGGTCCTGAATTTAATCGGTAGGGAAAAATTGTTAACTAAAAACCCTACTAAAATTGCATCTTTTTTGCTAATCATTTACTCTTCATCGCCCGCAAACTGAAAGATGAGCAAATGATATTGGTGAGGGTGTGTGTCGAAGTGATACCGTGCTGCCAGCTCCATTTCTCTACGAGCTGGTGTTAGAAAAAATTCAGCATGGTTTTTTGCGTTTAGCTTTGGTGTAGCCGTCAATTACTGGATACCAAGAACTTTTGAGCTTAGCTCCGTCGTCTCTATTAATATTGATGGGGTTTTTATGGATTTCAATTGCCTCCGTAATTAGGCGTGCTCTGTAAGTTTTGGGTCTTCCCAGGACTTCAGGAACAAACCCAAAGTAATGGCCGGTTTCAATTAAGTGCTCGGCGATTGCCGATTTGTCAGGGTGGCCAAGTTTACAAGCACGAAAGGGTTCCGAAATCCTTTTTTTCTCTAACACCAGCTCGTAGAGAAATGGAGCTGGCAGCACGGTATCGCTTCGACACACATAAGTAAACACCCTCACCAATATCATTTACTCATCTGCCCTGATGATGGACACTGTAACGCTGTCCGAAACGTTGACTAAATAAGGAGGTAGCGAAACACGGCACAACACCCCAAAAATCATAACAAAAATACTTTTTGGCCGTGAAAACCTAAAAACATACCTAGGTGGAAGTAGTTTTTTTTTCTTAAGAATGTCTTTAAAATGTTTCTTGCCAGAGATATTTGGGTTTTATCATAAGTACAATGGAGTTGTGCGAAAGTAGAATTTAATTTTGGGCATGGAAAAATACATTTAAGTAGAGTTCGGTTTTTAGTTAAAAATTGATATTTATGTTTTTATTAAAAGAATTTTTTTATATATTAATCTTTAAATGTAGGTACTTGAAAATCTTCGAACAGGTGTTCCGTTGGGTAGTCTAAAGATTTTTTTTAAATATAAATATAAAAAATATCTTTAGACTACCCAACGGAACACCTGTTCGAAGATTTTCAAGTACCTACATTTAATTTTTATTATTGTTCTTTGCACAATTTCTATTGGAAGAAAATATCATTTATATGTGGATCCCCGACTTATAATAGCGCATTGTACAGTGGATTGAACAAAGGTGTAGAAGATAAAACACATTTCAGATTTTTTATTGACAGAAAATTTCTGATTCTTAAAAATATATTTTTTAATGTTTCTATTTTACATATTTGTTCCTTCCATTTCAGATTTTTATCGATAATTATCACTAGATATTTAACTTTATTTATACAGTTTGAATGGCAATAATTTTTCGTAAGTTTTAGTAATACCATATACGACAATGTTAAATTTTTTAAGAGCATCGTTTGGATGGATTGCAAATGGAACCACAAATGTTTTTTTCACTATTTGGTGATAGTAAATTGATGTCGAAAAAATTCTTAAGCGTGTTAATGTCTTCTATGGCCTTTAATTTTACATTTTCCTAAGTCTTTTCACTTATTATTAACACTGTATCGTCGGCTTATGAAGTAATTTGACCATGTGAAGGTTGAAAAAAAAATTGTTTACTTATATAGTAAATAGGATTAGTCCAAGCAGTGTTTCTTAGGGGATTTCAAAGCTTGAAATCTCTTGATCAATCTTAACACGTTTGATTTTTACCACTTGAGAGCGTTCTTCTAAGTAGTTGGAAATCCATTTAATCGCGTTGTCTTTTATGCCAATATTATTTAATTTTTTCAGTAACATCTCATGGGATATGCTATCGAATACTTTTTGAGGTCGACAAATATACCCTGAGGTCAATAAATACAATGTACATAATCGTTGTTCGTGTAATAATGAAAATGAGTTATTCGTGTTAGAGATATGCAGTTCGTGAATATTCAATATTTTTGTAGTGTTCCTGAGTATTGAGTAAATTCTCAAATTGGAATATTTAATCACTATGGAAAATATTAACTACCCTCAAACAAAAAAAAAATGAATCGGAAAACACAGAAAAGATTCCCAACGTTTGTTTATTGACTTTTTTATGCACTCACGGTACCGTAATTGTCGATCGTCGGGTAATAATTTCTGTTTCACATTTTTCATTTGAGAGTGGTTAAAATGGTTGTCGTTTCAACTGTGTTAATATCTCTTCGTCCACCCAACCTACTACCCATTACCTATTATGTGACGAGGCGGGGGCCAACATTAGTATGTACATCTGACATTTGGAATAATAACTAATTGGTCTATCGAAGTAGCCCATGCAATTATCAACTCCTATGGTGATATCTCGGTGACTTATTATTTTATTTTAAGGAAACAAAAGGATAAAAATAATGAGTATTGTCTTTTTCTTGTATTGTAGTTCTTACGAACATGTTAACTTTTTAATTTAAATGAAGAATTTTTAATTTTATTATTATTTATTAAACTTTTGATCACTCCAAACACTTTATTATAATAACCATAGAATTAACTTACTGTGTCACAGAATTAACTTACTGTTGGTATGCTCTATCTCCACTTAGAGAATAAAAATTTAGTTTAAACAAGCTACTAAATGACGGACATCGCAACGCTGTCCGAAACGTTCGCTTAAGAAGAAGAAAGTGCAATTTGGCAAAATACACAAAAAAATAAATCAAGATAATGTTCTAAAAGTGTTAAATGAAATATACCCATTTACCCCGCGTTCATGGGGTGAGGTTTGTCTAGGTCTTGGAGGTGGATGACCAGGACGCACTGAACCCCAAATTCCTACCCACCCCTTAAACCCTTTTCCTTCTCAGAACTCTCCTCTCTTTCCTTTCCTTAAAAAACCCTCCACATAGCATCCCCAAAGATGACATAGGCTCTGAGGAAAATTATTTTCCTCAGGGCTTCCTGTGTGGAGCTCATGTAAAAAAAAAAAAGATCCGCTTTTACAAATATTGTTCGATTTACTATTAGTTAAGTTGAAGAAAAAATATTGTCGTAATAAACTTAATAATAATAAAATGTTAAAATTATCAAAACCGATATAAACATAATCAAAACTCTACATAATACACAGCAGAAATGATTCTGCCCCATTTAGTTCGCGCTCCGTCTATCTTAACACTAGCCTGTCACATTTATGGCATACCTAGTCACCCAAATTGTATGATGATGATGGAACAGTTCAGAATTTTAAATTTAGGATCCGGTTAGTCAGGCTTTTGAATCTCGCAAAACACCCTCTTCGCAAATATTATTCTCTTATTTATCTTACGATTTTCAAAAATAATAGTTTATAAGTCAGAGAGTGCAAGGATTCATTTATACTGGGTTTTACAGATGTTTGCACTGTGAAAACAATCCAGTTATAAAAACTCAGTTTTTATAAAATTACAAAAATCTACAATTTTAAAAAGATACGTACAATTAGAACAACAAAAACATCACAATTAAAAATGCAGAATTATATACAAGCTCATTCAAGTACCACATTACAACGAGTGGCAAGAGACATAAGAAATACGCGAGGCATGCATAGAGAGGCACTTGAGACTATATTATAAGTTTGTATTTTTAACAGCGCCAAAACTTTTTTTTTGAATCCGTACAAATTATTATTACAAAGAAAATATATACTTCAGCACACTACCTTTTTATATAGTCGACACATCTAGGTCAGAGGGGCAAATTGGCGATTTTATTTTTAAATGTACTCATATGAAAAATTTTATGGCGTCTTAAACAATGAGTATTGGGGATATTTATTTCATTACTGCTAAGACATAATGAAGTATCAAGACGGCCGTGAATAGTTTTATGTAAGCATATAAGATCAGTTTTAAGTGTATCAAGTTTGAAGTAATCACGACGTACGTGATAACATATCAGTGGGGTGTTATGCCTTTTATTTCAAACAAAAGTTATCGGGTGACATTTTTATAGCCTAAAAGATAAGCTAAGCTTACTCGTTCAGGTGAAGGTATAACTTTTTTAGAGAGAAAGTAATAATTTTGGTTACAGATTGCCGCAACGAGAAGGTGTCATCAAATGATCCTTATCATTACGACCGCCAGACTTACCTATTTAGAGAATCAAAAGGGTTTTTTTTAATTATACCGGAAGAACTATTGCTTATTTACATAAACATTGTGCCAATCGGTTAATTTTCTCAGAGAAACTTTTCCTTTTATTTTTACATTAACTCCATTTTTTGAGAAGAGGAAGAGACCCATGTTGTAGGAGGGAGGAAACACAGAGGCCGGCAAATCGTTCCATAGCCAAGCTGTTGAACTCAAGAACGAGTCGAAAAAACGACCCGTTCTCATGTGACAAATGTCAAACGTGTACTACGCACCGGTGCCGAAGGGATCAATGACGCTAGTTTCTCAGAGCATTTTCTATTGAAATGCCGGTAGAACAGGGTTAGCATTCACACCCGACGCCTGTGCTCTAAAGATTGCAATCCGTTCGTTAAGGTGGGAGAATCTTTCAAACGAACTGCCCGTTTCTGCACAAAGCCCTCCGAGCCATTGAATTTTGTGTCCCTTTTGGAGGCTTTTCAAACAAAAAGCCATCATGGACGTAATGTCATCGGCGTAACAATGAATTGGAACTGGCAGAGGAAGAATGAAAATAGACTAAATGCTTTAGAAATGAGATCCCTGAGGCATATATATGATAAAACGATGTATGATCGTGCGAGAAATGTGGAAAACCGCAAAGAATGCAGAGCTGATGTAAGCGTAATGAATAATATTAAGGAAGGGTCCCTCAGATGGTTTGGACACCTAAAGCAAATGAACGAATAAAAGAGAATACATTGATCAAATATGAATGGTAGAAGCCGTCGGTGACGTCCAGGGAAGACAGCACGATTAAGTGTTTCAGCTTCTTGGGTAAAAAGTCAAAATAATATAAGGGTATGTATAAGACGATGTATGAATGTGAATGAGCTAAAGAGTGCATCTTCTCAACCTTACCGCGGCGTGGAAACGGCGTGATGGTTAGTTAGTTAATATCTTTTATTTATATTACATCTGTATTTGAGTACAATTTGATAATCGTTAATGAAATCTTACTATGCGATATACTTATGCGAGGGTTGATTAGAAGAAATTTTCAGCTGGCAATGAACTCACCACCATACTATTATTATAAGTAATAAATGCGTTAGTTAAAAAAAGACCAATACCACCATTGTTGAAATAGCAAAAGAGTATTTTTATAAATAACTTACGAACAAAATCATGTTTTTTTTAAATTTTATTTATTAAGTTAAAAGAAATATAATATTTCGCTTTCTTAACTTAAATACAGAGCATATTATGTAGTAGTTTTTAATTTTGTTCCAAAATCTCTTAAGTTTAAATAGTTTTTTTTAAAGGTTTTTATATTCTCTTCCGTTTTTAGATTATCTGGAAGGAGATTATAAATGTGAACTCCCTCGTGGCCAATACTTCTCTTGCCACTTTCAGTCTTGACTGTATTTGTGTACAATTTATTGTGTTGTCTTGTATAATGTTCGTGTACTCGTGATGTTTTAATAAATGTTGTGTTTGTGTGTATAAGTCCATTTTGTATTTTGTAGATTAAAAGACATATGTTATATTCGTACAATGTTCTTATTTTCAAAAGGTTCATTTCCTGGTATAGTTTTTTTGTGGGAGTGTCTGGGTTATAGTTGAAGAGTTTCTTAATAACTTTGTTCTGTATTATTTGTAAGTCGTTTAAGTACGTAATGTATGTGTTTCCCCATATTTCTATTAAATAATTTAGGTGGGACTGGATTAAGCTAAAGTATAAGCCCCTCTTTACCTCTGTTGGTAGAAGATGAGCAATTCTACCAAATACACCAATTAATGGGATGATTTTTGTTTTTAGTTTTTCTACGTGTTGTTTAAATGTTAGATGTTTATCAATATATAAGCCCAGGTATTTTTCGCTATCTAGAATATGTAGGTCTCTTTCTTCTATTTGTAATGGTTTATGCGATGGTATTATTCTTTTAGGTGAGCTTAAGATCATGTAACCGGTTTTATTAATATTTATTGTTAATATATTTTTTATTAGCCAATCGTTTAGTACATTAAGATCCGTTTGAGATTGTTCTAATAGACTTTCTAAGTTTTTGCCGAAGTAAAAAATTGCCGTTTCATCTGCGTATAAGAAGATTTCACCATGTAGTTTTAGCTGACAAATGTCATTTATGTATATTTGGAATAAAAGTGGCCCCAGTATTGATCCTTGTGGAACTCCGTAGTTTATACTCTCGAGTTGACTGTTTTTATCTCCTATGTTAACACATTGTTTTCTGTTGGATAGATAGGATTCTATTAGTTTGATAGCTGGACCGGTTACACCTGTTTTTTCTATTTTTTTAATCAGTATTTCATGACTTACGGTGTCAAAGGCTTTTTGAAGGTCTACGAGAATTGCTTTGACATAGTTTTTATTATCTATGCTAGTTCTAAGTTTATTTATAAGATCATTAGTTGCAGAGAGAGTATTAGATTTTTTTCTGAAACCGTATTGTTTGGCATATAGAAATGATTTTTTTTTCAGAAAGTTGTCTAGCCTATCGTATATTACTCTTTCATATATTTTTGATAGAATCGGTAGGACAGAAATGGGCCTAAAGTTAGATGTTTGAGTTTTCAAGCTCCCTTTATATATTGGAATAACCCTTGCAATTTTACAACTGTCCGGAAATTGACCTTCTTTCAGGCTCAGGTTAATCAGTTTAGTTAGTGTAGGAGTTAGTAGTGGGGCAAGTTTTTGTACTGTTGTACATTTTAGTTGATCATGTCCAGCACTCGCGTTTGATTTTAGGGATTTTATAATAGCTAATATTTCGGGTTCAGTTGTGGGTTGTAAGTATATTGATTCCGCACTTTCATACTTTAATGTAGTTTTATCATCCAGCTTATGGGTGTATTTATTGATTATGTTATCAGCCAAAGAAGCGCCAATATTACAAAAGTAGTTATTAAAGTATTCGCATATCTTGATGTCTTCTGTGATGATTTCATTACCGTTCTTCAATTTTGTACATGGTTTACTTTGCGCGTTTGTTTGGTTCTTGATGATGCTGTTTATTACGTTCCAAGTCTTTTTGGTATTATTTTCATATTTTTTAAATAGGTTGCTGTAGTATTGTTTTTTTAAGTTTCGTTTTTTTATAGTTATGTCATTACGTATTTTAGTAAATTCTGCTTTTAGTAATAGGTTACAGGGTTGTTTTTTGATTTTTAGGTGCAGTTTATTTCTTTTTTTAATCATTTTTAATAAGTCCTTTGTTATCCAATCAGGAAGACAGGTTTTATTTGTTTTTATTGTTATTGAACTGTTGCAATTAATTTTGTTTATCAGATAGTTTACAAAGTTATTGTAGTTCAGCTCCGAGTCCTCATTATTGTTTATAGAAAAGGGGTTTTGTCGGATATCCTCCTCTAGTTTATCGTAATCAATTTTTGTATGTTTGTAAGAGGATTTTTGCGAGTTTTTTTTAGTGTAGGTATGAAGTATGTCAAGAATCAATAGGTTGTGATCAGATATTGAGGTGTCACAGTTTGTTATAGTATACGAAAGGTTTACGTCTGAGATGATGTGATCAATAATGGTGTTGGTGTTTTCTGTAATACGTGTTGCATGTAATTTGTTTATTTTGTTCATTATAGTGAAATCGTTTGACTTGATGATTTCTGTGTATTTACAAGTATGTGTGTTTGTGGAATCAAGTAAGTTGATATTGAAATCCCCCAGTATTATGGACCTTTTGTGAGTTTTCAGTTGTATGTTTAACTTATCTAAAAAATTTTGAAAATTGGTGTTCGGTTTTTTATATATCACTCCGATGTTTAAGCTAAGTTTGTTTAAGTGTAAGTCCACCATTGTTGAAATAGCAAAAGAGTATTTTTATAAATAACTTACGAACAAAATCATTCATATGGGAAAAGTGGAATGTAAATATGTTAAATATCTATTTTAAACAAATAAATTATGAATAAAATCATTTCATGCCTAAATAGAATTATTTCAAATTTTTGTAGAAACAGCCCTCAAAAAAATAAATTCGAAAAACCATTTCATTTTAGTTCACGCAATTTACGATGTCCATCTGGCGTTAAAATGAATCCAAATACATAAATGATTTGTAATTTCACGATAAAAGCACTAATTTGAAATGTTCATTAAAAAAAGTTTTTCCTGAAAGAGTGACTGGCTTAATACGTATTTTACGAGATATTGCGCCAGTATCTTTTGCATTTTGCAGAAGAATATTTGTCGTAACCTTTCTCAAGGCTGACTGCAACCAAGTAACTGAGTTTCCCCAGCCCTTGCTCGTCTAGATCCTTCCCCGGCTCATGAATCAGGCGCACTTTTAATCAGGCATAAACAACCCCTTTGAGACTAACGACGTTTCTTATTCAAAGTAAAACGAGTGACGTCATCGGAAGGTCGTAGATAGGGGATGATTACAGAGACGGAAATGATCATCCGTTCGATTCATGGTACAGGGTGTGATATACAGCCAGAGATATAAATACAGAGTAATCGATTGAGAAGGATTTCGATTGACAGAAAGGGTGCGAACACGAATTATTATTGAGTTGTGGCGGTTTAAAAGTAGAATATTTTAATTATAATAGCATTTTAGGAGGGTAACTGAACACAGTACTCGCTAACAAAAAAGTTGTTAGAAGATGGGAGGCTTAGGCCATTCGCTCATGGAGAAACTAAAAAAACCGGTTGGCGACGCAGTCGCTATCCACAGCAAAGGAACTTGTGAATTTCATTGTCGGTCCGGATACAGATCGTGAGCCGCTACCATGGCAACCTGTCAACAGGGCAACTGAAACGCGACGGCCGCGGTGACTAGCAGTGCTAGTCGCCGCGGCTGTTGCGTTTCAGTTGCCTTTTTGACAGGTTGCCGTGATAGCGGCCCACGACCTATCAAGTTTTCAAGAAATCTGCGATATGTCAGATCATGACTGCGATTGCCTCGCCAACTGTTTTTTTTAGTTTTTTCATGAGCGGATGGCCTTACATTTCGTAATGGCGTGCTTATTGCTGGTGCCAACTCTGGTGTATGGCAGAAAAAAATTGTAAATGCAAGTAGATTAAATGAGTGATTTCCCCTAGGCTTTTGTGTGGTAATATCATGTATGACCGTACTTAAAATGTCAACAATTGATGGCTGATATTAGCATATTGAATAAGTAGAGAAAGAGAAGCATAGATTTTAACTTTTAGAAGAAAGGCTTATGAGTAGAATTAAAAGGAATTGTGGAAGTGAATAGCACTTAGTAAAAGTCGAGGACTTTTAAGGATGGACTATGCAGGACACTACTTCATTACTTCATGCCAAGACATTCTTATGATGATTAATTAAAAAACCGTGAAAGAAACGGTAATTGGCGTTCGGTAAGGCCATCCTTCTTTTCCCCCTATTCAGTGCTGAAAACGTCATTGTCAATTCAAAGATCTTTCATATTATAATGAAATAAATTAATTGAGTATTATTTCACCTGCCTAAACATTAGTATTATTGGATGAAAGAGGTGCTATTAGGTTAAAAAAATAATCTACGTTTTTCTTTATCTTGGTAGTGAAGTCCGTTCTACATTTTCATAAGCCTTTTTTAATTTTTTTTATTATCCAACTGTAGGATCTAAGTATCTAATAATACTTTGCTCCGTAATACCACTCTCTTAAGTCGATTGTCGCGGGACCAGAATATCATTTCCGAATAAATTAATGTTTAAATGGAGCTCCGTGCCGTGTTCTTCGTAACAAGGTGCAGGTTTCCAAGAAGTTAAAGGTTTTAACAACCTCCTTCTAGCTGCAAATTCCGACTAAACGTTTATTAACTGTACCATTGGAGACATTCAACAACGTTCTCAGAACTGTTTTATAAATCAAACGGGTTCTTCTCATCAATAAATTAACAGTTTGTGGAAATTATTCTAAAGCTGCTGAAATATTAATAATGTTCCATGGCTCTCGTGACTTACCTCTGCATACTCCTTGAATAAAAAAAAGTATCCTTAGATGATTTTAGCTAGTGTGTCTTCAAAAGATGCGCATCTTTTACCAGCTGCAGAGCGTTTCTAGTATTTCTAGGCCTCTCATTTTCATATATAATTGAGCTTCTACGGTGCAGAAACGCCATACTACACAGGTCAACACTCAAGAACGAATGGTTAAAGGTAAACATTAATTCTTAAGGGTCTACTATTCGTATTTCGACCGATTTCTTACATATCTCCCTTAAACATTTGAAGTTTTTAAGCTCAAAAAAATATATGTTATTTTTGAAGATAATATCTAGATACGTTTCACGCCGAAACGCAAATTATATGAAATTCCCTCGATAGAAAAAAATCGCAAAGTATGCTCCGAAAATTATTTTAAACAAGTCTATTTCTTTTATTTTACAAGTTATATTTGTGAAAAAATTCACAATGTTTCTTTAAATGATTCTTAAGGTTAAACGCAACCTACGTTATAATCTACGCATTCACAGATCGCGCCAATAAAATTATTTTAGGTTTTAGACACTTTTGCAAGTTATGCTTTAAGATATTAATAATAATTAATTGTTCGCGCCCGTACATACGCAAAATGAATATGAATAAATAGTTTTGTCAATAAAAAAACTCAAACCTTTCAAGAGAGGCTGACAAATACAAAATTACATCGGTGATTCAATCCAATATTGTATTGTAATTACCGCCATCTATAACGAACAGATTTTGAATAATTTTAAGTTCTTTTCTCTGAATGGTTGCAGCCTGGCTCATAAAATCCATTCTTGTACTCCATCATTGACTATAATGTTGATTACTGTTAATTCTTTCATTGTTACACTGGTTGCAATCTTTAAGCAATCAATATTAGGAAGTTACTACAATCAGTAACTACAACGATTAAAGTAAGAAATAAAATGTGTCGAAAATCTTACTTCGTATTTCGTTCCATTACACGAGGTCACAAATACGCTGAATGTATAATTCTTCTAACCATGGTACCCCGTCTAGACCCTCTCTTAGACGTGGGTTGAAAACCAGCTCTTCTGTTTAGAATTAGTTTTTGACGTGATAACATCTTATAAATCGACAAACGCCGGCCGCATTCACGAAAAAGCATGACTAATTGTCACGTTGTCACGTTCCGCCTGAGCCGGGCATGCAAGCGAGGGCGCGGAACAAGCGTTCGGCCTAAGCGTTCGGCTCGCGACGTTATCACGTAAAATTATCGTCCGTAAACCGACTTTACCGACAACCAAATTTTTTTAGTTTTCAAAACACTCTGAGAAGCGAAGCGAGTTCATAAATTTTTATTGGCTGTTTTGTCGTCCATTTCCAACCTAATAAAATCCCTTTTCATGGGCAGTGAAAAACAAATTAAAAGATATTTGATTACTGGACTCAAAATAAACTTTGAGAAATGTACTTTGACAACACGGGCGTGGTGTTTATTGATGTCAAAATGTCCTTTACAAAAGATTTAATGACATCATTTTATATTTATAATAAACTAGCAAATACCCGGCGTACCATTTAAAGAAAGTGTTTGTTTTTAAATTCTGTTTATTGAAGTTCTTTTGGATACACAATATTTTTTTGTTTTTCCCGTCTGATGAGTACACGAAGAAGGTTTTTCGACCCGTGAGAAGGCCACATATTATAGTTGTCAGTATGAGACACAAGGATTTTTCGAATTTACCCCCTGTTTTCCCCTACCTAAGTTACTATGTCTCCTTTGCAATCCCTCCCTCTGCCCCTCCCTCGTTTCCCACCCTTTGATACCTTTCCCCTATGTGTCCTTTCCCACCCCCGTTCCTCTCCAACGTCCACTTCACCTCCCGCGCTCCTCTTCTATCTCCACCACCTTCCTTTCTCCCAAGTCCCCCGGTCCCGATCCCCTTCTTTCACGATCACATCTTCCCCTCCCGCGTTCCCCTAACACCCTCACCGCCTTCCCTCTCCACCGTTCCCCTCCCGCAAATCCTCCCTATTTCCCTCCTCCTTCCCGTATTCCTCTCCCCCTCCCTTTTTCCCTCCCTTTTGCTAAACTGTATGAAATACACATACTTCTCACAGCTGTCCGTGTGAGACGCATGGATTTCCCAAATTTACCCCCAGCTATCCCCTACCGCTTATATATCTCCTATACAATCCTTCTTTCTGCTTCTCACTCATTGCCCCGCTCCTCCGTCACCCTTCCACAAGGCACCAGAGCTCACTGAAATGTATTGAAACATTTGCGGGTGTGCGCGTAACAATTCACCAATGTTTTGACCGCATAAAGGACAAACAAAGTAACATTCATTTTTGTATAAAAACATTATAATTTTGTTTTTCTTTTCAATTTATTTTTTGTCATTTTCATATCTAGTTTTTAGTAAATCCCGGGGAAAAAAAGCATCGCCTCAAAACATGTCGGTATAATAAACAGTAAAAGTGTTTTAAACAAAAAAAAATCTTTTAATTTTGAATTACAACGGTGCCACAAAATAAATTTGCTGTGTTTGAAGAAGAAATTTTATTTTTTATATCAGGTGACGGTTAACACCTGAATAAAAAATATATTAAATATTTTTCGTACTGTTCCCCCTATATCACATGGAAACAAGGGTGCGTACTACGGGGGTTGAAAAGGTTTCACCATTGCAATAAGGGATGTGAAATGCAATGGAGCGGTTAATTTGTTTGTTATTTCCCCTTTCTTTTGTGTGCTATCTTTTACGTAAATAAAACCTCTAGCTCATTTTACGAAAAGGTTGAACGAATTTTTAGGAATAGAATGATTAAAGTGTCAACACTTATTATCTATATTAATTTACATTTACTATCCATTAGTGTGAGAAGCTATTTTTGATGCGAAACTTTCTCATTTCAAGCTCACGTCTTTATTTTGTTCAGTTCAGAAAATAAAATCCGAGATTGATTTTAATAGTATGATTCATGAATAGGAACAAACACGACTTTTGCCCATGTATCATATAATGAACAAAATTAAATAAAATTAAAATGGAATAAGTTACGAAGTGGGCGATAGGCAAACAATAATATCGCAGTTTAAATATTTAGGGGTAAACATAAAACATGACTACAAGCTACAAGAACAAGGTGAGGTAAAACATCATATTTCTGACACTGTACCAATTTCTGACACACATATTATTTATATAACTTACATTACGATTGTAACAACTGAAGTTATATTTCTACATGTATTGATTTTAGTGTATTGAAAAGGTTTTTCTCCTCTCCCTCTAA
This sequence comes from Glyphotaelius pellucidus, assembly GCA_936435175.1. Classification (NCBI taxonomy): domain Eukaryota; kingdom Metazoa; phylum Arthropoda; class Insecta; order Trichoptera; family Limnephilidae; genus Glyphotaelius; species Glyphotaelius pellucidus. The sequence goes on from OW386558.1 coordinate 5,464,589, forward strand.
ACAATGTCTAGACAAAGAACTATTTGACACCCATTTCCACCAAAATCATATATAGTATACTCCGGCGCGTGATATTTCTAATTTTTTACCTTTTTCGTCGAGTACGCCAAAATTTACAATCAGTGATGACACAGTTCAAAAAAGTATTTTGTATTTTTTTAAATGTTTTTCAATAGAATATTTACAATATTTCTAGATTTGAAATGGAAAAGAATATATTTCAACAAATTTTTATGGTTTTTGAGCGGACCAGGTTTTTAACAGAGTGACCATATTTCTGTATGTCAGAAAATGATTCTTCTCTCAATGATCAATGATTCTAACACGTGTGTCAGAAATATGATGCTCCTCTTAATAATCATGTTCATATTTCTGACCGGTATGTTAGAAACTGATACTTGTATCATAATTTTCAAACAATTCCCCGTTCAAGGCTTGCCATTTTTTCAGTGATCATTTTTTATATAAAAAAGTGAAGAGAAAATAACCATTATAATGCGAATAAAGTGGTGAAGACAGTTTACTAAAATCTATTGGTAAGTGGTTTAAACCTTTGCTATGATTGCGTTCAAGGTTTAAATATTTCTAATTGTAAATGCCAATTCTTTACATCGAAATCAAAAAGAATCTAAAATAGATTTTCATTTTGTGATAAGTTCAAACACAGCAAATCTATTTGAAATTGAATGTCAAATGGAAATAAATGACTAAAAAATATTACTTTGTCTGTAACCGATGGGTCCATTTGATTGCAGAAAACTTGTATGTTTGCCTCTGAAACGGAGATCGGCGAAATCGACATACAAAGTAGGTTGTTTAAAATTTCAGCAAATATGATCTCCCGTTTTTCCCACTGATGCAGCGCGGAAAATGAAAACTTATATGGAGACTTTTCGAAAGATTTTGATAATCTCCATGAAAATGTTCATATAAATTTAAAAACCACCTGTATAAACCACCTTTCACAAACTCACAAATTCAGTGGAATTTAGAGCTAAACTTAAAACGCACCTTTTCAGAAAGTCGTATCTATAAACTCAAAAACCTTTCACCTTCACTTTTACCTTCAATGCCCGCGGCATTGTAAATAACTCATTAGTAAAAATAAAATTTAAAAAAAACTCATTTGTAAGGGTCATTTCATAAACATTTTCCAGTCGTAAGGAGTCCTAAATTCTCCAGTCTCTCAAAATAAATATCTACTGATCTTTTGCCACTAATCTTTTGATAAATAAATACTAACAGTGATGGAGTAGCAAATAATGCAAAATCATGCAATGTCCAGTGTTTTAAATATAATGCCCTTCGCGTGCAAAGCCGTATCTTCGGCAAGCATTAACTTTAGTGTGTTTTTCGAAAGTGACCTGCCAAGTCAGTATGTTTCTGTATCTGTTCGTAAATAGTTAAATTATAAGATAGAACCTAGGAATTCTTAATAACTTGTACAGCGCCCTTGAGGTGATTTTTTAACAAAAACGGCGCTCTACAAATTATCAAAATATTATTTTTATTATTTTTCTTTGGTTCAACAAATGTGCGGTTTTTTTTTAATATTGAAACTGTCTTTGCGAAAATGGACCTCAATTAACGTATGCTACCACTCCTTTTGATTCTTAGCATTGCCGTGCGAATTGGCTGTTTTTATTATTTTAATAGTAACATAATAACAACGCTGCATAATTTTATAAATATATTATTACAAAAGAAATTGATCTACCTTGACAATAAATCGTCACTTACGTTGGACATGGTTCTAACAGGAACAGGAAGGCAGACTGTTTCTTATAATTTGTTTTTCATTTTCGGATTTGGAGGTTGAATCTAGGGTAAATTATTTTAAAGGAAAATATTTAAATAGCACGTCTACTTACCATTTTAGAACAAACCTAAGTATGCAGATGAAACTATGTGCAACCACCTAGTGCATAATAATTAATTGCATAAGGTTCTTACTACATTTCCCTAATGCAATTACTAGCTACGGATACCTCATATTTAAAAACTTTCCACTTAAAATATGATAAGCTAAAATACTTAACACCATGTTGAACCTCAAAATTAAAAATTGTTTAATGGATTACAAAAATTCGTCTTTGCAAACTTTTAAACGGAAAAATAAGTTAAGGCGAAGTTAAAACTATATCCAGCCTAAGTGACTTGCCACATTGCGCCTTGAAACACTGAGAGCGTAAATGATGTTAGAACCTTGTAAAACAATTGAAGCATGATTTTAGATTTTCTTCTGAAAATTATTTAGATTATACAATTGAGCAAAATTAATGGTTTTGTACTCAAAGGTCACTGTCGAAAAAAATGTCAGTTAGAACCTTGTCCAACTAACATGACTGATTTTTCCAAATAGCATCAGAGTCATTGGCATCAAAGAGGTGAGTTACAATCTGTCAAAAAGTAGCGTACCAATTTAAAATTTAAATGCCAAAGACCAGCTATAATCATCGCTTGAGTATTAAATCCATTAAAAGTCAGTGTGATGAGTAATATCATTTGCTATGAGTCGCCAATTCAAAGGTCATCAAAATAATTCAATAAGTCCCTCAATTATGTACACATTTGAAGTGGTGAACCAACCCTGTGATATTACCTCTCTCAATTTCAACTATTTACTTAATTGAGTTTATTAACCGACTCCGAGATGTCTCTTGTCAGGATAATATTGAAAAAGGAAATTCAATGGAGTAGAACTACTATTGTTGCTGATTTGTAAAGGATACCGAGAGATAAATTTCACAGGAATTACTGTTAATAAAAATCCATTATAACGTGATCATTTTCGACCCTTTACCCTCAAATAATACGGAATATTTGCTATATTTATTAAACGATATGTGACGATTCGCATCTGAATGCGGTTTGATTAAGCCATCCAATGTAAATTTGAATGGATTCTTGTAAATACCAGCTTAAATAATTATTTTGTTGGCGCATGTTTCACAAGGTATTTTGTTGCCAATTTTGATAACTATAAATCGTATGTGGGAAGTTTTTTATTAATGGCAAAAATTAAACTTTTCCAACCGGACTCTCTCGACCTTGCACCTCAGTTGGAGGGATGGATTCATACGTCTGTCACTCCTGGTCACACTGATCTCCAGAACCACCCCTCATACCTTTTTCCTTCCCAGAATTTCCTATCCTAGTTATTTACCAAATGGATTTGGTAAATCGAGTCCATTTTAGTATGAGTTATCGTAATTATAATGTACTAGCTGGTACCCGGCATGCGTTGCCATGCCATTTAATAAATAAATTGTTTTCTCCTGCGTGTTCCCCTTCCGCCTCCCCTTCCTCTCCCGTGTCCTCTTCCCCTCTCGCGTTCCCACTCCGCCTCTTCCACCTTCCCTCTCCTACCCCTTTCCCCGTCCCACGAACCCCCCTCCCAAGCTCCCCTCTCCCCTCCCAGGTTCCTCCTCCCAGATTCCCCTCCCCCTCCCGGGTTTCCCTCCTCCCCCTCCCGCGAACCCCCTACCCGAGTCCCCCTCCCGCATTTCATACATTCTTTCCCGGTACATTCAGTTTTCAAACAGCTCGCATGCCACCTTTTGCGTATTTCATAATGCCAGAGCTCACCAGTTATAAAATCCAATTTGGTTCAGTCGTTCATTTCGGCGATTCATTTTTTAGAGATAAATATTAACTACGATGCCTGAATTAAAAAATATATGTCAACATGGTTTTCACGGCAACGATTTGTTTTGCTTTTCTTCTACGTTAGCAATAACTCGCCATTTTCAACAGAAAACGTAAAATAAATATAATATATTAATAATTATAATTTCGCAACGCCAGAACTTACCATTATATATAGCCTATATTACTCGCATATAATGTAGCTTTCTATTGGTGAAAAAATTTCTAAGATCGGTTTATTAGTTTATGCGTGAAAGCGTAACAAACAAACTCACGCAGTTTTGCATTCATAATATTATAGTATAGATTTAGAATTTTAGGGTAGGTACTTTCTATTACATAATGCAATTTACCAAATTCTGACACAGGCATTTAAATACAATAGCGAGTTCCCGGCATATGATATGCCACTTAATAAAGAAAAAAATTCGCTCTACTAACCCTTTCCCATTCGTCCCAGATTATTCCAGATCTCACTATACACGTATAGAAACCATCGCGGGCTTGCACACATCAAATCCCCAAAGTTTTATCGCAATCGGATGAACGTTTAGCAATGTATGATAGCGATACCAAAACTCACTATCGAATATAGAAACCATCGCGGGCATGCGCACATCAATTCCCCAAAGTTTCATCGCAATCGGATGAATGGTTTAGCAACGCAAAACATCTCACACACATAGACAGAAACAAACACATTTTCTATAGATCAGTAATTTTAATATCAAAAATGTCAGTTAAGCATTTTTAATTTTTTTTAAAGTTAACAACACGGGCATGTGCCTAGCACGGTGGTCGAAAAATTCTAAAATTTATGTAACCAACAATTCAATGAATAAAGAAAACTTAAAAAAAAAAAAAAAAACATTAAAAAATTTTGTATTTAAAAAATGTTTTTGTAATTTCTAATAATACCATTTATTTAAGCGTATTTCATCACCTTTCAAAACCAGTACTTAGTTTTTGGATACGTTTACAAATATTCCATTTATTTGAATTTTTATTGCAAAGTCGATATATATCGAAACATTTATACCTTTTGACAAAATACGCCAAATTTTTGAGGGGTTAAGCTTTGAGCTTTAAGCTTTGAGATTCAAGCTTAGCGCTTTAAAATTTTTGAAGGGTTCAGCTTTGAGCTTCGAGCTTTGAGCTTTAAGCTTTTAGCTTTAAGTTTTGAGCTTAAAGTTTTGAGCTTAAAGCTTTGAGCTTCAAGCTTTGAGCTTTGAGCTTTAAGCTTTGAAATTTGTGCTCCGAGCTTCAAGTTTTGAGCTTAAAGCTTTGATTTTAAAGCTTTGAGCTTAAAACTTTGAGATTTGAGCTTTAAGTTTTGAGCTTTAAGCTCCGAGCTTCAAGCTTTGAGCTTTTAGCGTTAAACTTTGAGCTTTAAGCTTTGAGATTAAAGCCTTGAGTTTCAAGCTTTGAGCTTAAAGCTTTGAGCTTCAAGCTCCGAGCTTCAAGCTTTGAGCTTAAAGCTTTGAGCTTTTAGCTTTTAGTTAAGCTTTGAGCTTTAAGCTTTGAGTTTAAAGCCTTGAGTTTCAAGCTTTGAGCTTTGAGCTTTAAGCTTTGAGTTTTAAGCTTTAAGCTTTTAGCATTAAACCCTATGCTTTGCGCAAAGCTCAAAGCTAAAAGCCGAAAGCGTAACGCTCAAACATTAAACTTAAAGCTTAAAGCTCAATCTTAAAGATCAAGCTTTAAGCAAGGTTCAAAGTTTAAAGGCCAAAGTTTAAGCTTAATATCAAAGCTCTAAACTTACGTTCAAAGCTTAAAGCTTAAATTCAAAGCAAAAAGCTTAAAAATAAAGTTCAAAGCTCAAAGTTTAAGCTCAAAACACAAATCTCAAAGCACAAAGCTTAAAGCTCAAAGTTAAAGCTCAAAACTCAAATCTCACATCACAAAGCTCAATACTCAAAATTCAATATCAAATCTTAAAGTTCAAAGCTTAAAGCTCAACACGTAAAGCTTAACGTTGAATGCATAAAGTTCAAGGCTTAAAGCTCAAAAATCAAAGCTCAAAGCTTAAAGCTAAAACTCAAAGCACAAAGCACGGCTTGCGTTGCAATGCAAAGAAATCAATTGATTCTCCTTGAATATCCTTTCCCGTGCGTCCCCGTTCACCTCCCGAGTCCCCTTCCCCTTTCGCGTTTCCCTTCTACCTTCCCCGCCTTCCCATCCCTCGTCTTCCCACCCACGTACCCCACCTCCCCCGTTCCCCTCCCCCTCCCTGCCTATCCTCCTTGCCGCTAAAATATATGAAATACGCACATTTTCATTAATTCAAATTTAATAACGCCAGAACTTACCATTATAAATAGCCTATATCCTTTGCGGGCGTGCGCACAACAAATCACCAAAGTTTCATTGTGATCGGATGAACGGTATGGCAGCGCATAAAATACGAACAAACAAATTTTGATTTTTATGTGTAAGATAGGAAAGACTTGATTGTTGGTGTCCTGCCGTACGGCCCGTACGGCCCGAACCCCAGTGACGCTTACATCGTATAATACTTACATTTTAAACTTGTGATATCTTTTGAATGGGATGTCCGAATTGAATAATTCAAAAAGTTATATAAAGGCATTGAAACAGTCTCGAATATAAAATAATTTATTTTGATAAGAATTAATATCAAGATACAAATAAAGAGTCTTTTCTAGCGGCGGCATTTCAATTAAATTTTTAAAATAAAAGAACACTTATTGTGGCGTAACTATAATAGTTAGACATACGCTGACGCAACATTTTTTGTAGATAATGATGTGTTCTACAAAGTCGTAGTACATTATTTTATTTTATCATCAACAGTTTTTGCAGCGCACGCGATGTAAAGAATATTTTAGGTAATTTTTTTACACCTTGGGTTACATTATTGGAGTTTTAGTAAGAATCCCTAATTTTAAAAAAAATATAATATAGCCTATGTTACCCGGGAATAGTGTAGCTTCCCAACGGTGAAAGAATTTTTCAAATCGGTTCAGTAGTTTCGGAGCCTATTCGATGCAAACAAACAAACAAACAAACAAACAAACAAACAAACAAACAAACAAACAATCAAATCCTTCCTCTTTATAATATTAGTATAGACGATGAGCATTAGATTTACCGATTCCACACAAAAGATCTATCCTTTCCTGATATTGAGTAATAAACAAAATCAAATTATTGATATTTTTGCTGCTGTGACTAATTAATATTAAATCTACAAAAATATGGAAGAAAACTGATTATTTAATGTAACAACGGAGAAGAACTCTTTGATATCTCTCATTCACTTTACTTGTTTAAATTATTTTTATTATTATATATATATATACATATATATATATTTTTTATGAAAATATAGGATAGATCATGAAATTATTTAATACATAAAAAGAATGAGATTGCCTCTACTCAAACCTATCGTATATTTTCTTAAAATTAATTTTAAAAAAAAAAACTTCGATATATTTTCTATTCGAACATTCGGATAGAAAATATATTGATGAAAGATTTAGTTTTTATTTTTAAGATTAAGTTTTTATTTTTAAGATTTAGTTTTTATTTTTTGTTCACAAACCAATGAGTTTATATATTTTGTTTTCTTTATAGTTTTAATATATTATCATTTTATTATTTTAAACTTTGTAACTTTTCTCAGTAACTTTTACAACTATTACTATATTTGACTGCTTTACGGGCTTTATAACCTTGTACTTGAAATGATGTTTACATTTGTATCCAACAATTACAAATGTAAACATCATTTAATATTATGTTGTACAAAAAACAACAACTACCTAATGTGAACTAAACCAGGAAATTTGACTGTCCTAAAACGGGAAATCTCCTAGTTGGACAGTCAAAATATTTTTTTATAATGTGTATGTATTTTTGTTTCAATAAATAAATAAAAACAAAAATATTTTTATTGTTATCAAAAATATTGAATAATCAGTTTTCTTTCGACAACACGGCACGTTATTATTTGTTGACCTAATTGTCTTTTAATCAATTGATAGGTTGATCGTTAAAAATATATTTCGAAACTCCATAACACATGATGAAAAATGTAAATTGCCGGAAGTGTAGAATCGACATAAAAATTCAAATAAAAACTTGACACCTTTGATGACAATCGTTTTTTCTGCTTCGCTCAGTAATGGAAAAGTATTTTGTGCTGGGTTTTTGTTTAAAAATTATTATTTATTAAATATAAATGGTAAACGTATACCGTAAACACGGATTACCTTTCACAAAATCATAATTAAATAAGAAATAATAAAAAAGAGTACAACAGTTAATTGTGGCTTTTGATTAACTAATGACACCAGAGATACAATTAGGTACATAAAATTCTGTAGCGCAAATAAAATTAATACTAATTGAAAATATTTGATAGTTCAGCCTTCTTGTACCTAGCTTCCGTGCAGTTAAAAAGATCTGCCACATCTGCATATCTATCAGTAACTTCATGTTATCTAGGTACAAGCGACTGTTTTGTATACTCAGTCCAGTTATTGGAGCATTTCAACAAGATTTTAGAACGATTGGCTATCGTGGTTATATTAAATTCGATAAGCTTAGTTAAATCAGGACTGTCTATTCTACCATTTTAAATTATGTTTGAATAAGCGATGGAATCCCTCTCAATGACAAATAAATCGTTTTAGATCATTAAAGATATAACTTCAAGGTGTTAAGAGTAAGTACCTGCCTTTATAAAACCAGTAATTCCTGGCATATTTTTCAGAAAGTTGAACATAATACATTCTTTTTTCATATTATGTCGTTACTATTAATGCAGCCGAATAACCACCCAAGCCCAAACCCGACCCTTACAGTCCATTACTTACTATTAAATGTTTTAATTGAAACAAATGCCGTCAACGGACACCAAAATGTCATTTGCCTTTCGTACTCCAAATAATCTAAGAAATCACTGGATAATTAAATATTAGACAGATACGCATCTCAACACCGTATATTAAAGTTGTCAATAATAGAAATAACCAGGCGTAAACAACATGAACATACATCGTATTTGCAGATATGTTTTCATAAATAAATTCCTAAATCTTGGATACCTGTATGAGGGTAAGGTGAACGACTTGTAACGACATTTATATCCCCATATAACTTGCCGTTAGCATTTCCTCTGAGACGACACGACACCGAGTATATATTATTATCATGTTGGGAATACTGTGGATTGCAAGAACGAACCATACAATATTGTTATTTGTATTAAATTTATATAAATATAAAACACTTTAACTTTTACAGCAGATTACAAAAACATTATTTTGGTCAAGGTACCTTCAGCTTGGCATAACATCGAAATTTTATGCCAAGCTGAAGATAATTACTTAAAACTGTGACTTTATGTTCGTTCTTGAGGTCATTTGACTATGCCTCCTCACTCGAGTTATCCTTATAACTTTATATATTCGAAAACAAAAACTCTCGCCCAAGGTTCCTAGAATAAACACCTTCACTCTCGTCAGAAAACCGATCACAAATAACATATATCGTAGAGTTGCAAGCACGCAAATAATTCCCCAGGTGTGCCAGTATAAATAAATATCAAAATGATAGATAATAAAAGTCGTTTTTGCTTAAAGCATTTACTTATTAAAGATGGGTTGCTAAAAAAAACGTGAAAATTAACTTCAAATCGTCGCCTTAGTTCGTTTTTGTCCAACAGACCATTAGAAAATTTTAAAGGCGGAGAAGGTTTTCTTTCATTATTTCAATGAAACATTATGAAAGTTGTTTAAGATAAAGCTTTTTCCGTAAATGTAAAGGTCTCATTAGTTTAATTAATTCTTATTTAAGTGAATAACTATCATTTTTTATACTTTATTTTAATGTAAAAGTGGAGATTGAACGAAAACTAAAATGGTCTTTCTATTTTTGAAACTGATAATTCATGGTGGAATTCCATTATAATATATTATAAAAAACTAAAATAAAACTTTTTCCACTTTAATTGTATTGACCGAAACCGGTTTCAGCTCGCTAGAGCCATCTTCAGACCAGTCTGGTTTTATATTTGTTTTATTAATATAAGTTTGTTTTATTAATATTTTATTTGTTTTATAAATATAAGTTTTATATTTGTTTTATTATAGTATATTAAAATGGTCTGTTGGACAAATAAGAACTGAGGCGACGAAATATTTGATGAATCCTTCAATTTTTTTTAAATAACCCGTCTTTGATTTTTATACGAATAACTCCCTTAAAACTTTTTTAAGGTTATACCCATCAATGTAATATTTCATTGATTTTATTTAGATTATTTATTTGATTGGGTGTTTTAAATTGTGTATAATGCTTTGAAGTTCGAAACGAATCCATTGACTAAAATCTTAACTGACTTTATCAACCTTTGTTGATTTCTGTTTCCCTTTTTCCAAAAATAAGATTTGGACCACGAGAATAATATATATATTTTTTTGCTTTGGTACCCTTTTATTTTGCCTTACCCATTACACAAGAACTGTGTTCAAAATTACAGTTTACGCGATGGACTAACTGACTATTTTTCATCCCTTAGAGATTTTGGCTTGATTATTTGCTACGCCTTTAAGCCGCCCTTGTATGTTATCCCACGGCTAAAAGGCCATCCCTTAGCGGGGAAACTGCGGTCATACACTCGACTAAAAGGTCTCGATTAATCCACGCAATAATAATTAATCAACTCCGTATTGATAGCTTAAGTCTGCCTTTTATACGGATTACGTCTCTTGTTTGAAGAAGGGATTTGGCTTTATTTCGTAAACGATTTGCGATTCTGAATGATTTATTTATTTTATGGCTAAAATTGTAATTGTTTCGCCTATTTAGAACTTTCTGAATAAAGCGTAATTGCCTTTCTAATGACATTTTGAATAAATACATTTACAGTGAATTGTTTTTTTTTCAAATTAAACGCTTAACAATTCTACGTGCTTTATTTATTCTAAGTGACTTAAGAGAAATGATAATTAAGAAGTACCTATCAATAATTTTAATGTTTTAACCTTCCTAAACTTTTTGAATGGTGGATACAAACATATACGTATGTGAGGTTTGGTTTCAAAACTGAAGACCTCTCAAAAACTGGGCGTGCTGTACAGGGACCGCAGATACTTTAATAGTGCACAACTGCTAACCTTGTACAAATTGCAAGTGCGCCCCACGGTTGAATTTGGCAGTCACCTCTGATCTGGAGCTCCAAAATAGTTGAAAAATACCCTCGACTCTGTGCAGAAACGGGCGGTTCGTTTGATAGATTCTCCCACCTTAACGAACGGATTGCAATCTTTAGAGCACAGGCGTCGGGTGGGAATGCTATCCGTGTTCTACCGGTATTTCAATGGAAGATGCTCTGAGGATCTAGCGTCATTGATCTTTTCGGCACCGGTGCATAGTCGGGAGACACGCCAAACGCGCGCCCAACTTGGTTGACATTTGTCACATGAGAACGGGTCGTTTCTACGACTCGTTCTTTTTTTTTAGAACGATTTGCCGGCCTCTGTATTTCCTCCCTCCAACAACATGGGTCTCTTCAAGACCAATAGACATAGGCCCTGAGGGAAATTATTTTCCTCAGGGCCTCCTGTGTAGAGTTAATGTTAAAAAAAAATCTTAATTTCCCTTTTCCCTTTTTACTCTTCTCCTTCGCGCTGCCTTCAATACTCAACACGACCAAATTTAGGGTACCGTAAATTAACTCAGCTTTCTGGCAAAACAATTATTTTGGATATTCAATTTTACTACGCAATATTATAAAACCGCTGCAGTGGTCTATGTGACAGTTAGACCACACAATAAATTATGCTTGTGAACATGACAGTGCATTAATAATTTCCATTACCTTATGTCAAATAATTATTTAATGTTCTGAACGAAAATGAAATAAATTTTTGAAAACTTCTCAACGTACTTGTTCGGAACTACCATACCAAAATCATAGACATTTAAAATTTACAATAGACATATAGTTAGTTAGTTTATAGACAATGTTACAGTACTTATATAAAAACACCAAAATTATTAATTTCGATTAGTGTTAAAATCTCATAATTTGCAATAACCTTAAGTAAAATCTATGTTTCTACTTATTTAAATATCTTCACTAATTAAAAAAAAAACTCTGGTGTTCCGGATGTGATAAGGTTTACTAAGAACAGACGGAACGAACCATATCCAAAAGGATCAGAACACTTTTGAGCATGTGAACTCGGCCATCCTGACAAATCGGCAAGTGGCGAGCATTAAATTAAAACCGGCCATTACCTTGAAATCATGAGAAGACCTAAAATCTATGGAACTCGCCTAATTGCGGAGGCAATTGAAATTCATGAAAAAATCAATAAATATTACTAAAGACTACGGGACTAAGCTCAACATTGTTCTTGGTGACCAGTAATTGACGGCTACACCAAAACTAAACGCAAAGATACCACTTTAAATTATACCAGCTCTTAGAGCAGGGGTGCGGGACCTTTTTACGGTCGAGGGCCATTTGAATTTTTGCACGGGCTGTAATTACAATAGTTTCAGGATTTTGGAGGGGGAGGGGGGGGGGGGGGTTGGAATACCTTATTTATTTATAATAAATCCTCATTTTACCATTTCTATCTGCCTTGAATTCGCCTTTGAATAAAAAAAGGTTAATATGAGACCAGACATCATGTTCAAAAACTCTAAAAATAGAAATTTATAATTGCACTCAGAGAATGGGAATAATGTCCGTTGAATTTTGTCGTCTTAAATTTTAACGTTACGTTTCGAACACAAGACTGGTTCCAACAACCATGCCTAACATGGGTCTCTTCAAGACCATGTTCATTCCTTCCTCTCCTCAAAAAAATCCTCCACGTAGAATCTCAGATAACGTAGACCCTGTGGAATTATTTTCTTCAGGGCCTCCTGTGCGCAGGTAATGTATAGAAAAAAAAGAAATACAATTCCAACTGTAACTGTTCAAATTCGGAAAAGTCCGGTTTAAAGAGATGCATGCTGACGATAGGGGAGACAAACTATTCTCTTGCTTCAACTGTAATTATGCATGTGAACAGAATTCTAATTTAAATACACACTGACTCAGGGACTCAGAACGGAGAAAACCATTTTCGCGTCCCGACTGTAGTTATTCGTATTTTTAAAATTTCAGTTGTTACAATCCAGTTCCAACCGGGAGACAAAACCGTTAAAATTAAACTACTACTATACAATTATATGTCTCCATACTTACAAAATAAATAATAAACTCACCCACAAACGCAGAATACATTAAAACCTCCCAAGTATATACCCACTTAACACGATAATACTACGGCTTGCATAACACCTTGTATGGTGTTCAAATAAGTTAAAATCGTGGTGGTAAATATGGTAATCAATCCATTCTTTACGAGAGGGGCAATTTACGGTAAACACTACGGTAAAAACTATGGTAAACTATGGTATGATAATGTTTACCGTAGTTTTTTTGGGTAATTTACGCTTAACACTATGATAAACAATCCGTTAGTTACGAGAAGGGTAATTAACGGTAAAAACTATGGTAAACAAATACTTACGAAGGTGGCAATTTACGGTAAATAATCCATTAGTTAAGGCAGGGACAATTTACGGTAAACAATCCGTTAGTTACAAGAAGGGTAATTTACGGTAAACACTATGGTAAATAATCCGTTAATTACGAAGGGGGCAATTTATGGTACAATATGGAACAATCCGTTAGTTACGAGAGGGGCATTTTATGACAAACACTATGGTAAACAATCCATTAGTTACGAGAGGGGCAATTTATAAAATTGCCTACCAGACAACACTAAAATTGAAAGGTCTAATCTTTTTACATTAGCTCCACAAGAATTTCTGAGGAAAATAATCTCCTTCAGGGCTTATGACATCTTTGGGGATGCTGAGTGGGGGTGTTTTTAGGAGAGGAATGGGTTGTTAAAGGAGAAGGGAAAGAAAAGGGTATTAGGAGTGGTTAGGATTCTGGTGGTCAGTTTTTCCATGAGTGACGGTCGTATGAATCCATTCCTCCCACTGCGGTGCAAGACGATATTCCGAGAGAGCTTGGCTGGAGAAGACAAAGGGACTCCCTTTTGTCTTTTTTTCCAATCCAGCCTGCCATGCAGCCGATGGGCAGACGCACCCGCCGCCAAGACCCGGACTAATTTTTACTGCATCAGAGTCCACTAGCCTAAAAGTTGCACACAGAACAAGCAAATGGTTTTCCTCGGAATTTGTGCGTGTTGTGTTCAGTGTTGTAATGGTTCAGTGTTTTTGAACAAGTAGACGAGGAAATTTTTTTTTTTAATATTTAAATTCGATCATATTACTGACCTCTGTTGGGTGTGTTTGAAAACGAAATTGAAGGAGTCTGTAATAAAATACGAGTTAATTATCGCGTGGGAGGTGCTAGACTATCGGAGATGTAAAACGTTGGACAAATTGGAAATGATAAATTAACAATTATTTTGAACACAACGAATAGCGAGAGAGAGGCGGAGCTAAAGGCGTTTATCTGGTTCGAGGAGCGGAGAGTTCTCACGAAATCCATGGTATGGAATGCGGACCCTTATGAATTTGATCATAACTCACTTCATGATGACCAAAAATAAGAAATTGATAACTGTTGAAATTCGGGACCGAGACTTTATTGAGATTTTGGAAAAGATCGTTCAGGAAGTAGATTTTGGGTTAATTATGAACCTTTGCGTTTCAGTTATTAGGAGCGACATGTGGAATGTCTAAGTGACGTTCTAAGAGATTGACAGGTAACATGATTTTGGCTCTTTGAAGAGGTCATTAAGCCGGAATCACCACTCTAGGTTACGTACAAAATAGTGGAAAAAGTAATTAGCCAAATGCATAAAATTTAACGTGAGCTAGGTTCCTTCTTCGTGATTTACTAACTGACCTTTAGACGTGCAGTTAAATTTTACTAGCGCAAAAATAGGACCAGAGGATAGCTTACCCAGCCTTAATAGACTAGGTGCAAAAGGGATCACTATAGCGGGGAACGGGGACTCTACAGGGGGTATACAGTTAGCGCCATAGGCATCGGTAGTGTAGGGCAGTTAGACAGGGCGTATCCTTCATGCGTTCGAGAAGACAACAGAAGCACGCCTTTTCAAGAGTCGAAAGTTACCACGAAAAATAGTAAATACATTAAATGCCTACTCCAGATAATCTGGAGGCTTCGAAACAAAAAATCAATCACAACGTGAAGTAAAGGGTTTATTGTAAGATTTCCCAGAACAACCTTGTTTTACTGTGTTTCGCATCACAGGGGTTGGGAAAATGAGATCAGGAAAACAGCGTAGCTGAACCTTCCGATCGGAGATCTCAACGACGAAGAGAGAAAAGGGAGGGGGGGGGGGGGGTGAAAAAAACCGCGCAGCGGGGTGGGACCATCACAAACTGCAATTTATACCTTATCTCGAAACTGGTTTTAATTTAAGAGTGATTTTGTTTGCGGGAACTCTCTTAATTAAAACTACACCCACCACACATGAGAATGGTTTTCGTGGAACACGAAGACCGATCCGATGTAGCGGAGGTGAAATGCGATGATTCGGTGAGTGGAGCCATCTGCAGAGGCGGAGTGTGTCTCAGTGGTAGCAAAGTGCTACGGGCTTCAAAGAGTGGCAGCAAAGTGCGATTGCCATGAGATGATTGGCTGAAGGTACTTCGGACCTTGAAGGTACTTTGGACCTTGAAGGTCGCGGGATATAGCTGTTCTCTTAAGCTGAAGGCTCGGTGGACCTTATCAGCTGTGAGATGGTGAAGATCCTTAAAAAAAGCTGCCCTGGAGAGTGGAGATGCACCAGGCACTAGTATCCTGTTACATGTTGGCTGACTGGCCTGGCCAAGACTGCTGACCTTATATAGGCGGACCGGTTCAGTAGCTTTCCAGAACGCCGGGTAATATGCACTTGAGAAGGTTCTCAAAATTACTTGCCGCTGTGTATGTAGGCGCCGGTTGAGTCGTGACCTTTCTAGACGGTGGCGTACTAATTGTTGCCGGGGAGAGGTATGTACCGGTGGTGCAAGGTACTGCGTAGGTAGATAGGTAAGTAGGTAGTCGGCGTGTCTCGAATACACTTTGGGGGGCGGGAATTATTGCGTGGCCGCCACACAGGCTTTCTCTTTTGTCACATCATCTTTTAGGTAGGAGCGCGGATGACACCACCTTATAATGGTGAGAGCTGAAAGCACCTCCTCATAGTCAACTAAATGTCAGTTTTCGTTAGCAATGCTTATGTTTCACGATGGATAAATTGGCATAAACTATAGCAAGATTCGTCACAAAAATACTCTTTGTAGGATAAATGTGTGGATCCAATGTTACTATCGGACTCCTGGCCCTACCACTAGTAAAGCAAGACGAACCCATCGAAACCCAATCAGCGTTACGGATAATCATCTTTTAGGTTTATTTTGTTAGAGTTAACACCTCACAACGTGGTGTTAGAAGTTGACGAATAACTATTTTGTCTACAAAATAATGTCTTTTGCTTTTATGTGGTTTATCAAAAATAAAAATAAACAGATTCCTCCGCAAAGCAAAGCAAATATGATAAAACATCTGGTGTATACTCAATGACCAGTTTTATAGTTTGATACAAAAAATCAGACCAGAAAAATATTTCGTAATTGGCAAATTGATATGAATTAGATCATTAGGAAACGAGTGTAGGCGGTATTTTATACAAATATAGATTTTTCTTGTTCAGTTAACCGTAGCCACACATCTATTTTCAAACATAAAACACTGCTATAATTAGCAAAAATTTGCTATGTAACGCCACCATCGCATGAGTAGTCAAAGTCAGAGGTTTCCGGGATACGAAAAGTGCGGGGGGTATTTTAAGTGCCGGATATTTTGTGAATCACAAAAATAACTTTTGATTTAACTTTAGTTAAAACAAACAAAATAAAGTTTTTGTATAAATGCTTCAAAATATTTCGATTTAAGATGCTTTTTTAATTAACATTAATTTACCTCATTTAACGTAGATTTTTCAAAACTGACAAAAGACTTTTCTCCTTGAATCTCATGTACGTCGATATCATCTTCTATATTAATATTATAAATGCGAAAGTGAGTGTGTTTGTTTGTTACGCTTTCACGCATAAACCACTAAACCGAATTTTAAAATTCTTTCACCAATAGAAAGCTACATTATAAGCGAGTAAAACAGGCTGTATGTACTGGAAAACCCTGGCGTCACGATATTTGTAAAAATGAAAATGTGTGTATTTCACATATTTTAGCGGTAGGGAAAAGAGTCAGGGGGAAGGTGGGGAATGCTTTGATTGAAAAGTTTGCACAGTAAAAATACTAGAGAATTGCTAATTATTTAAACTTTTTTGTATAATGACATTTTTTTTTTAAAGAAAGACAAACATTTCCGGGTTACGAAAATCTCCTGCCACCACAGTAAACAGAAAATGTTGCTTCTGTCTGATGGAGGACTTAGCTAGCTGAGGAATCGGACACGCGACGCCCGGGTGGGACCCAAATGCGATGCCCACTCAGCCACTGACCAGTCAAATTTTACTCGTTAGTTTTATTTATTTTTTTATCAATTTTTAAAATAAGGTTTTCAGTACCCATGTTCTAATACAATACTTATACGTACAAATATTATTAAAAAAAAAAAATTGAATCAATCATATATTTTCGTTATTTCAGTTCAAATTTTTATTTATTTTCTTTTTAATTTTATTTTCTTTGGTTGCTCGCCAAATATTAATGTTGTTTTTCATCAACAACTTTTGACTCTGGCATAATAAAAACGAAAAGGTTCCCTAAATTGGGAATACCAAAATCCTACTGACTTGTACCAGTTGGACCTTTTGGCATTACCTATAATTAAATATTTAATCTCACAATGCAAAATTTCCATCTAAAAATATTAGCCTTCATCTTAAAATTGAAAAAAAGAAAACACATTATACCATACCTACCTAATCTTATACTATAAAAAAAACATCAAATACTTTATTACTTCAAAGGTCAAGTTTTGAACTCAATTTTTCCCTAATTTCATGTTTTACAATTAATTCTTTTGACGAAACAGTTGAAAAGCACTGAAAGAAATGATTGAACCCGTAAACCCAAATCAAATGTTACTTCAAGGTGAACAATGTTCCGAAATGTATTTTTACATGTTAAGAATAATTACTAATACTTTCATATTAATTAAATCCAGCATAATATGAACGCTTGGCATTGGGGAGCTAAACCTTTCTGCCTACATAAATAATAAGTTATGTTCATGTAACCCGAAGATTTTAGTTCATGAGGAGATCAGTGACTGACCGTTGCAATTTGTTGGAAGCACCCTCTCCAAAAAGACTTCATTCGAATGCTTGGAGTCAGTCTATCAGACCGGCACAAGTATCGGAGATCCATAGAAAGCCCGACTAATTCTGGTTTCCATCGAAAATAAAAATACGTTACACGTAGACAAAAATAAACAATCTACAAACGATTTAACCTAAATAAAATAAAACAAAGTAATAGAATCTAGTCAATTCAGATTCAAATCAGCAGATTTGAAAATAAAGCCAGTATTTTTTTGTGGAGCAGCCGAGAGCTTTGGGGCGGTCCTCTCGACCGAAACACGACGGATCCTTTTCGAAAATCGCTACGATCGTGATTGTGGACCTTGATCGTCATATTCGCCATCTTGGAAGTGGACATGAAGTCATCTTGGAGGGATGATTGGCATTGAGAATCATCTGCCTCTTCTGCTTCGGGAGGTCCTTTTGGCTGGGAGCCAATTTTCTGGAGTCCTGCCCTTCTCAGTGAGATTTGTTCCACCTTACCACAACATTTCAACTCACTACGTCTGGCAAGCCCTAGTTTTCACGATGTCATTTTAGTTTAATATATTTATGTATTTCCTTATTTTCTTTCAAAATTTATAACCTTTACTTTACATCTGCCATGCATGGCAAAGTAGATAAATACTGAGATAGTCATACGAAATGGTTCCATGACAACTCAGAATCAAATAAATTCAACACCTCTTTGGCAAGTCTTTAAAAGCAATGAGAGCAAAAATTGAAAAATAGCTAACCTAACGAAACCCATTTAACCAATTTTTTTACGTCAATACTTACAATACTAAAACAATTATTTTAAATTTTTTTTCTTCACTGACATGACTTTTCAAAATAAGTGTTGAATTGAATTCATTCTGATTTGTCCGATCACCACACAAAAAAATGATAAAATACCCACAGACATGAGTATTTTTGATGATACACGCGGATTTACAGATAGGTATGCAGTTAGGATTAATATTCATCCCTCTAGTAAGTGAAAGCACTGAGAGCATATTACATCCATTCGGTTATCTCTCGCTTCCACCTTGTGCTCTTGATAGCAGCCCAGTCCCTTTGATAATGTCCACAGAGATGTCATCGGAATCTGGTTATGTACTCGAAGTTCGACTAAACGTATACGTTGCTTAATTATTCCTGCCCCAAGGACCTACTGAGCTATTGATCTTTTGATCAAGAGAACATCACTTCATATAAAGGTGGTTAATCGAAATGTTACGTACGTAATATCACTATAGGCAAACAGAAACTAAATGAACAGCCAAAGTCAATAGTCAATAATAAAATATACAGTTAAAGAAACACGAGAAGATTCACGACTTAAAATTAATGTTACTAAACAAAATGTTTTTAATATTTCCGGGAGTGATTTCAAGTGTCTTCAAGTCTGAATTCAAGGATTGAATAAAATTGCGTAGGTGTCAGTTTAAAAATGCCTACAAGGTGTCCGGTAACTCATATTACATACATATTTCAGAATCAAGAAAATTCTAAGACAGGTTTTATCTGATGCTAATTAATACCTAATTTACTAATTTACCCTCCACACAGCATCTTCAATGATGACCTAGGGATTATTATTTATCTCAGGGCCTCCTGTGTGGAGTTAATGAAAAAAAAATAAAGCGGTGGCCAATTTATGAGACATTTAAATTAAAATAATATTTTATTTTTTTCCCCGGCTGGGATTTTACATATTTATTTTTTTAAAGACAAAACACCTAAATGTGCACATCAACATAAAACAACATACTTTTAATACAATTAAAATATTACATCGGTAAATTTTAATTTTTAATTAAAAAAAAACATTTCACGGAAAAAATTCAGATACATGCAATTATAATTAACTCGAAATTTATTCCATGTTACGTCGTAGTAGTAGTTCAAGTGCTACATACCATATTTGACAATAAATAAGATGAAAGTTTAATTAGTAGAATAAGGACTGGTTTTTAATTTTATGAATTCAATACTCTACCTACTTCTAAATGTAGAATCATTAATTGTTTGCTTCTATAGTAGCATGATATAAATATCAATGAAATTTCCATGAAATAGTCTAATTCACAGGAATAACCGCCATTGGAATTTATACATTTTGTTTCGCGGTGTATAATTATTAGGTATCGTCTGAAATATTGTTTTTAGAATCCAGTTTAATTATTTCCGAAAATCGGAATTTTCAAGGGTCGAATTAATAATAAGAAATTAAAAATATAAATATTAATAATATAATGGTGGAGTGTCTTTCGAGTTTGGGTTTTTCGCAGTTTTTACTGTACGTCAATCCTCGTGTGAAATTTTGGAAGTGCACTTGGTATCTGTTCAACTATAGTTGGTTTTCAGTATTATTTTGATGAAATCATTACATTATTATATTGTTCCGTTCACGTCACGCGTCAAACGTATCTTACTAGACTTGAATCTATGTTTTCGAAAGACGTTTCCATTCATTTGCGTGTCACGAATGCAATCTTCTTAAATTCTCTGCGCAATTTAAATTGTACACATCCAAATAAGCTAGGTGTTTCTTTGGCATTCTTTTTTATAATGCCTGCTTATATATAAAAAAAAACACTACCCAACCGTATTTTATTTTCACACATCGTCAATTTTGTTGGATGGGATTCTAACTTCACTCTACCTTAGATAACTGAAATATGAGGTGACGTAGCTTGCAAAGATGAATTCTAATAATTTATTCACCAATTTTTGATTTTGATACCTAAATGGGCATACAGAACCAAGCGCAACCAGTTACGAGATAATTATTTGGTTCCATGACAACTCAGAAACATGCAGCCTCAACATCCTCTTAAAGTCATTTAAAATGCTAAAAAATAAAATTATAATAGATCATAACTTTATTTTACGTAACCTACTTAATTTTTTTTTTCATTACTTTCAATTTTCAAAGGGATGTTGAAGTTGTATGACAATGAGTTGTCCGGTCACCGGACATTGTATAAGGTTTTACCTACATTTCTCTACTGCCAATCCAAGATCATATTCGGATGACGGCCGGCGTTGTCCAGCGGTAAGGCTCTTGACTAGCATTCCGAAGGTCGCGGGATCGAATCCCGGCGTGTTAAATAAATTTTATTTGATTAATTTGTGTTATTTCACAATTTATTCATTTGAAATAATATATAGTATATTTGCGACACGTTTCAGGGTGGAAGATACTCTCAGTATCGCCCTGGTGTAAGACCACCATTCAGAAATGAAACGTTGCTTGAAATAGCTGTAGCCGTGTTTGGGGACCAGATCTGAATAACCAGGTACTTCCTTTTTCTCATTTCCTTCCCCCCCCCACTACCTTCAGCCTCACAAATTACCCCGATTGGGGATACACTAGTCTCACTGGCTCCAGCGGGGGGCATACATATTTTCTTTGAAGATATGTTAAACTAAAATTCGTTACACGAGATTTAACCTCAAAATCAGAAATTGTATAATAAATCATGAGAATTCGTCTTTGAATACTTGGACACTTCAGGATTTGGTAAGAGGAAGTTAGAAACCTGTAAACTAAAGTGACAAACACCACCACGCCTCGTTAAAACTATCAACTGTCAGGTACAAACAAAATGGAAATTGCAAAAAGTCCAAGGTGATGTCAGAATATTGTAAAATAAATGGAAGCTTTAGAAACTTAACGTCAGAACTTTTAGAGTTTATGTATTTGTAATATTTTTACATAACGGGTTGGTTCTTAGTTGGGTGAAATTTAAAATATAATTGTTAGTAAGACTGTGCCCACAACGCCGCAACATTTAAGTTATTTTCTAGTTTTGGAAGCGTTCTTTTAATGTAATTTAATATCTTTATTAGTCATTTGAGATTTCTGAAATCGGCAGACAATCGGTTTCCCGTTAGCATATTTGACAAAGGCATTTCTCGCATTAAACACAAATCGCTGCCCTAGTTTTTTTTTTTTTTTTTTACATTAACTCTACACAGGAGGCCCTGAGGAAAAAATAATTTCCCTCAGGGCCTATGTCATCTTTGAGGATGCTGTGTGGAGGGTGTTTTTGAGGAGAGGAAGGAGTGAACATGGGTCTTGAAGAGACCCATATTGTAGGAGGGAGGAAACACAGAGGCCGGCAAATCGTTCCACAGCCGAGCTGTTGAACTCAAGAACGAGTCGTAGAAACGACCCGTTCTCATGTGACTAATGTCAACCGTGTACAAATGTTGAGCGCGCGTTTGGCGTGTTTCCCGACTATGCACCGGTGCCGAGGGGATCAATGACGCTAGTTCCTCGGAGCATCTTCCATTGTAATACCGGTAGAACAAGGACAGCATTCCCACCTGGCGCCTGTGCTCTAAAGATTGCAATCCGTTAGTTAAATTAGGAGAATCTATCAAACGGACCGCCCGTTTCTGCACAGAGTCAAGGGTTTTTTTCAGGTATTTTGGGGCTCCAGACCAGAGGTGGCTGCCAAATTCAACCGTGGGGCGCACTTGCGATTTGTACAGGGCTAGCAGTTGTGTACTATTAAAGTATCTGCGTGCCCTGTACAGTATGCCCAGTATAGTTCTTGTATGTTCAATAGACCATTTTAGTTTCTGTTCAATCTCCACTTTAAAATAAAAAATAGAGTATAAAAAAGTGTAGTTTATCACTTAACTAAGAATTATTTAAATTAAGGAGATCTTTGCCTTTACGAAAATAGCTTTATCTTAAACACCTTTCATAATGTTTCATTGAAACAATGAAAGAAAACCTTCTCTTCCTGTAAAATTTTCTAATGGTCTATTGAACATACAAGAACTGAGGCGACGAAATCATATTCTCTTCTCCTGATCATCACAAACTAAAGGTCTTAGGAATGCAGGGAAAATTTCTAACTTGATTTGCTATCTTAGCGAAAGAAAACTATTTGTAAAAGTGAAAACAACTAAATCTAACAAATTCCATGAAGAATTCTAACAGCCTTTTTTTCCCAATTGTTAACCACTATAATTACACTTTTGCAACCTACTGGGATTGTTATCTAAGAAATATAATGTTATTACAAATGTTAAAATGACAACTGCAAAAGTATTGTAATTGCATCGTGATGTTAGAAATTTTCGCAACAAATTGTTAATTACTAACCATTTTGTAAAACATTGTTAACATTATGTACCCAATGTAAAAGTCATGGAGGTTAAAATAAATCAATATAAATACAAATTTTTTTCCGAAAATACTTATAATATTGATGCTGGGTCATGCGGGCGGCTTTTGATTCAGCTTCGCCTAGTTAGTGTTGGTGACCATTTTATAAATCCAATAGGAACTAAAATAGCCCATTCCTCGGATACACTTTTATCCAGTGTAGTCACCGGTTGCTTTGTTTGAAATTCCACGTAGACAAATGTTATTTGTGGCGCGGCGCGTATGAGTGGCGTCAGACATGCACTCGAAGCCGGGTTCTGAAATTCATCCACGCAGACGCAATCCTATTGATTCTTATCTCATTCTTATTCTACTTCTTTTTTCGATTTCGTATTTTTAGAAAAATCTATTATCTGCAGCATTTCAGTATTTTTTCAAAGTGGGTTTTTACGGATGTTCTCTTTTAAGGGGGGAGTCTGGTCCAGTCAAACAAAAAAAAAATACTTTTTTGTTGCTTAAAAATCTTTTTATATATGTGGTTTGTGGTTTTATATTTATTGTTTTATACATCCCAAAGTTAAAGCACCAAATTCGACTTACGACTACGAAAAATAGTGAGGAGCTGTGAGCGCCACGCAGTGAGACTGGAAAACTACGTTTTTCAAGTTGGCTGGAATCGTAGCTCATCGAATTTTCATCCGATTTAATTTATTCAAAGTTTAAATTAAAGAAAATTAAATTATTATACGCCTAAATCTCGACTTATGAAAAATTATTATAAAAGGGCAAAGTTATTTCCGTCAATTTTTTTTTATGTCCGCCTTTTTTGCAATAAACAACTTTTTTTAACCATGAATCATAAGCATTCTACATAACTATTTTTTTTTTAAGTTTCATGTTTCAATAATTATTTCTAAGGACTTCAGGATTCCAGCCAATTTGGTCGGACTTGCCGCTTGCGGCCGCTATTCCTACATATTATATAAATATTCAAATGAAACTTTCAATAATATTTTTCTTGTTCAAATATACAAGTAATAAAGGTTTCGTGAACGAAAATAAATTTTATCTTCGATAAAAAATTTTAGCAGGAAAAAAAAACTCGGCTGGACCAGACCCCATTTAAGTGTGATCGATCCAATCTGTTGTCTTTAATGTTGGTCCAATGCCATGGTTAATATTAAAATGACATTAAGCATATTGTAAAGTACTGAAGACTTAATAAATGAATTTAATTAATGAAGTCCTTTAAGACCAAAGCTATGATTAAAAACCATTGGAACGATTTTGTCGTGAACGCCGCTACGCATAATTAATGGGAATAGATTCACCCCCTTTGTTGAAAGTACTCAATTTAGCTTACACACAATAATTTAAAAGTTAGACAATTTCCTAATTGGTTCAATGGCAGCCCAGAGATTATACAGTCGATAAAGGGTTAAAAATCATTTAACTTTGTTTATTTTAACTCAATTGCTTAAGCTTAGTTTATTAAGGTTTTCCATGCTTCTATCGAGAAAAAAAATAACCAACGACAGTCAACTTTAATAAACAACTTTTTCCATTGCTCATATTATTACTGAAATTGACTGAAAACACATTTTGCTGTATTTTCATGTATGTGTAATGTATTGAAACAACTTTTAATTTACTTCGCTAGATGTCAGCAGGGAAGTACTTCTCCCGTTGGCCGGTAGGGGTGCCTGTGTAACCAGCCACTAGTGAGACAAGTTCGCTTGAGCGAGGGATCAGATCACTTTTACCTCTCGTGCAGGTAGGTCGGCTGACTTGCAGCCTTATTATTAATTGTAAATATGTAATCTCAAATAAACCAGATTATCTTATCATGATACTTATTGATAAGTCCTACACACAACTTAAGGGTTCGAGTATAAAGAAATACCCAACACTAGTGTGTTTATATTAATTTCAATGAATTAAATCATTTTATTTCTGATGTTCCTAACTTTCATCAGGAAAGTGTTATCCATTAGATTTGACATAATGTTTTCGATTTTAATGTCGTAAGAAACGTAAGGAACAACTGAAACCAGTAGATTTAGTTACGCACAATAAATTTTACATTTTTGAAAATGTTTTACATGGTAGAACAAATATCAATTTTTTGGTAGAAAGCAGTAACTTTGTATTTTGACATATTATAAATTGAAATAACACAATTATTTTGTTTGTAACCACGATTTATTAAATTTTTCTACTACCGACCGGTTTCGCTTTAAATAAGCGTCTTCAGGGTATAAAAATTAATCTGAATTTTTGTATTTAATTAAATGAAAACACTATGAGCGAAATTCAATCGACAATCTGGAAACACAAAAATCAGAAAAAGATATTGGCACCTCTGGGACTCGAACCCAGGACCTCTCTACTTTTCGGGCGAGTGCTCTGTCCACTGAGCTAAGGTGTCGATATCCGATTCGGTCAGTTTTAACTATACCATACCTCGACTAAAAACCACAGTGGACAGAGCACTCGCCGGAAAGTAGAGAGGTCCTGGGTTCGAGTCCCAGAGGTGCCAATATCTTTTTCTGATTTTTCTGTTTCCAGATTTTCGATTGAGTTTCGCTCATAATGCCTTCATTTAATTAAATATAAAAATTAAGTTCAATTTTTATACCCTGAAGACACTTATGTAAAGCAAAACCGGTCGGTAGTACAAACATTAAATAAATCGTGGTTACAAACAAAATTATTGTGTTATTTCAATTTACGAATATTTATAATTGTATCTTAGTTTCGAAAACGTTGTACTCAAGCCTAAAATTCAGCCCTTCGATGTGGCTACACTCAAGAGTATTTAAAAAATGATACCTTTGTGAGGGTAAAACTACGAACGTCTACCCTTTTAGGTAACTAGAGTAAGCAATGAATTGCCAGCTAACGAACCCATAACCTCCTCGCTCCACTACACTCTATCGATCCACTCCCCTATTGTGCACGGATGACATGCCACTGAACTACACACTACAGCATCCTTACATCTTTGTTTGTAATAGAACCAGATGAAAACACGTCCATGATGGCGGGAATATGATTTTAGACGCTGAAAAGAGCAAGTATCTCGTAAACAACGTAGTTTTTATGACAATAGATTTGGCCTAAAAAGCAATCTGTTACCTGGCCAGGAATTTTGCTGGTTTCCTTTTAAAAACATTTCTCACACTCCACCTACACTATTTTGAATATGTATACACCTTGGTTAGCATGTTCTTCTTTCTTAGTTTTTTGTAAAAAAACACTAACATTCATAAGTACTCGTAATGCATAACCTGGGAAATAAGTGAAAAGTAAGGGAAATAAGTGAAAAGCGAAAGCGTTTATTTATATATTTTTTAAATGCTCTCAGGGCTTTTGCAGACATTTTTTATGCATAATACGTCTAAAATTTACAAACATTACTATTAACAAATTTATTAGTTCATACACATAACGCTTAGTATATTATCCTCACGAAAAAACCTTTGGTTTACAAACATGTTAAAATTTGTTTTTAAACATATTTGGAAACGAAAGGTTTTTCATTTAAAAATGTATTAGTTCAAATACATAACACATGGTATCCTGACGAAAAAATCTTTGGTTTCCAAACATGTAAAAATTTGTTATTAAACATGTTTGGAGACCAAAGGTTTTTTCATTTACAAATTTATTAGTTCATACACATAACACATAGTATATTATCCTGACGAAAAACCTTTGGTTTCCAAAAATGTTAAAATTTGTTATCAAACATGTTTAGAAACCAAAGGTTTTTTTCATTTACAAATTTAATAGTTCATACACATAACACACAGTAAATTATCCTCACGAAAAAACCTTTGGTTTCCAAAAGTGTTAAAGTTTGTTATTAAATAATGGTGTTTTTACAAATCCATTTGTTTTCATTTAATTAAAAATGATTCAAAACGTGAATTTGCAAAGATTGAAAAATATTAATCGTTTTACAAACAAAATACAGAACCACATCAGTTAAATTCACAACTTATTGACCTGTAAATTTTTTGGCAGTTCGGTGAATGATATATATATAGTTAGAGCTATGGTTGTCACAGTAAAAAGGATAGTGGAGTCGAGTGGTTTTAGCTGGGACACGGATATTTATAAAAATTAACATTTGAGGGAAGCGGTTATGAATTATAATATGTTTTTTTATTCAAAAATAATCATGTATAATTAATTCATGTCACAATGATAGTATTTGTCGCGCCCTCTTTGAATTATTGGCAATACTACAATGTGGTTCGAGTAACTGCTAATTATCACTATCGACCGCAAGATTCATAGATGTCACCCACTTGTCCTTTTGCATGAATAGTGCAGTTCGAAATGTTTTGAATAATATATTATTTTGAAAATGTGAATAATAATAATTCACATCATTCTGTGGTTTTGAATTTTTGTGAATTCATTGTGAATAAATCTCCTGTTGTGTAGACTTTGACAACGGATTGTGCGAGTTTCAAGTTACGAAAATTATGGAAATTGATCCAAGTGTAGATGGAATATTCCGGAGACCTCCGATGCTGCAGAAACCAACCATTAATGTAACTGGAACTGATTTTTCATTGAGATATGTATCGGATTGCCATTGTTTTGTGATATTTGTTTCGTACAAAGTTAGATTGAAAGTTCATTGATCAATAATATAGTTCTGAGCTTTGATCTCAGAGAGCCTGGGGAGTTTTCAGACCCCACGCTTACATAACTGTAGTGCATGCAACCTGCATGCAGGGGTTATACAATACTGTAAAAGGTACTCTAATGGTTCTCCGGTTAGTAAGAAGTGGTAGTTTAAGACTAGACATTAATGTATTATAGCATGTATCAATTAAAGGTCTTCTTAATTTGTATTGAACATATCTTAGAAACTTCTTTTGTACTTTCTCCGAGCGGTGTTAAGTTCGCGGGCACCGCTAAAACTGAAGATAACTACATAAACGGCCAGTGGCTGAGTTTGGGTCACATCCAGGCATCCCTCGGCAGGCTAGGTCCTCCATCATGACCCAAGCAACATTTTACGCTTATTATGGTGATAGTAGGAGATTTTAAAATATTGTCAGATTATTCGTAACTCGGCAATGTTTGTCTATCTTAAAGAACAAAAAAAAATAGAAATGTACATACATATTTATCAATAATATTTTTTTTTATATGTCAAGATTTTCAATGCTTTTTAACATGATAAGTTGGGCCCAAAAATATATTAAATAAAAAGAAACTTCTGAGAGCACATACAATACATTATTTACACAGAGTCAAGTCACACAGTATAACTTTAGTAAGAAGATTAATTTTATTTGAAATGACTTGCGTCCACAGGCCATTATTGAGGGTAAAATAAATGGTGCGCCATTTAGGCAAAGTATAATACATTATTTGGGTTCGGATGGGATTGAAATTTCTAATGGAATGAAATAACATAAGATGGAGAAAAATCGTATTCAATATTTTCGTATTTTGTGTTAAATCTTTGTACTTTGACCAATTGTCCAAGTAGCCAATCATAAATATTATATGTAAAGAGAAATATAATTTTCTTTAATTTAGGGCAATGCCGAATGTTGACTCGTAATTGTGACTGAATGTATCATAGACATGTCTTAGACTGTCGACTCGATGGTTTGTGGTCTGTGGATAATTAAAATAAAGTAATAAAAATCTATGAGCTATGATAAGAATAATTTCAATAAATGGAAGTGTTTGCTTTCGTAAAAGTGATTAAGGAATCGACATTGAAATAAGTAACATTGAATGTCATTTCTTTTCCTTACAGAGAAACTCAATTGTGTTCTAATTGATCGTGTCTTCCAAATCACAAAGAAAATACCATTATATATATTTAAGTGTAGGGGCAAAAAATATGTAGCCGGAAATATTTTAGTGTGGATGCCATAAATCGTAACAAGGCAACAAATATTTTCTCAGGCTAGTTGGGTAGTCGGAGAATTAGATAAGCAAATGTGTATTTGTTCTTATTTCAAAATTAGATCTTGAAGATGAATGTCTGTTGTTTTTAGAATTAAATTTGGTTAAAACAAAACTCTGCCTTAAGCATTTTCGTCGTTTGTTTTTGGGGTGTTATGCCGTATTGCGCTACACAATTACACATCTGCTCTGATGATGGACACTGTAACGCTGTCCAAAAGGAAGCTTGGCTAAAGAAGGAGGTCGCGCAACACGGCATTCCTTCACCAACACCCTTCATCTCCTACTTCCTTTTCCTCTAAAGATCTCCACACAGCATCCTTAAAGACGACATAAGCCCTGAGTGAATTACATTCTTCTGAATTATTTTCATCAGAGCCTCCTGTGTTGAACTAATGTAAAAAAAGTTGATATAAGTTAAGTGAGAAAATGTTTTGTAGAGTTTTTTTTACTAAGTGTACATTTACTTTTGAAGAAGTGAAAATTTTTCACAAAGAACGCAGATGAATTATATAAAAATAGTAATGTAAATGAATTTATTTCTATTTAATAAAATAAATTATGCCTTCACAATGTGATAAGCGGTTAGAAGAACTTTTCTTAAAAGAATATATTAGGTGATGCTACCACCAAATAAGATTCTACGAGGAATTCACAAAAAAAGTTCTGACCAGCTACAAATGAAATAACAATTACGTAAAACAAATGCAATAATATCAGTGCGGCTTTATTAAAATTTTGAGAATAACAAAGTAAATATGATAAGATTGGATGAGGACGAAATTGAAAATTTACCGCCACAAATATTGAATTTCTGATTTTACATTTTTATTTGGCTTTCATTTGAAATTAGCACTACTAAACATCTAATGTTAAATGACCAAATACAAAATTAGTAATCGATCGATGTTGGTCCCAATAATCCGCGCACAATCCCAAACAAAGGTCTGTAATTAAGTGTTTAATCAGCCGCATTACTTTCGTTCAATCAGGTTAGGAGAATAAAAACAAGTTTGCGAGTTCCAATTCAATCTATTTTTATTCTCGGGTTCCACCCTACTAATGTTTTCGTACCTAGTTTCTTTTTTGTTTAACAGACGTGTGCACGCAAGTGTGAAAAAAGAAAGAGACTGTGTTATCTGGACTAAAAATTACCATGCCGTTAATTAAATATAACCAACTTAAAAAAAAAAAAATTGTAAACGATGTATGAAGATGGCATATAAAATTATTTATTTATAACATACACAATACAATAAAAATAACTGTTATCCGCGCAACACGCATTTTTAATATTTTGTAGTGAATACTATTTAATTAACTCAACACCTCACAACTTCAAATCTTAAAGCAATCAATAAAATTCATCCAAAACATATTTTTACTCTATATAGACTAGATTCACACTGTTATGAAAATAATTATTCCCGTGAAAAACAAGTATTCTTAAAACTTTAAAGATTTAATTTAAATTGACTGACCACGGTTAGGCTTTAAAAAGGGGGGGGGGGGGGTAAGGTTTTAAAGGCTAAAGCATGATTTTTTTTTTGGAGATATGAATAATTTTGGTTTATTTATTTTATATAAACGTTGTAGTATGACATCTGAAATATATTTGAAAATGTTTTAAATTAAAAATATCAATAAATAAGTCCGTGAGAGCGAATCTCCGGAGGTGCCTCGAAAATGCAGTGAACATCATAACTTGTTAACAGATCATTTTAAACAAAAAATTGTAATGTGTTCAAAAGGTGATATGTTTTTCTAGGTAGTGAAGAAGCGTTTTTTTTGCAGCATGTTGGAAGTCAAAAATGCAATTTTCGCTCAAATTTATTATTATATAATTGAAAAAAAAAAACTCTTCCTTACTACCTGTTTATTTGTGTGAAGAAATAGTGTACAAAATTTTCAAATGATCGGTTAAGCAGATTTTGAGTTATGCCGTTCACGAACTTAAAAAATTTGTTTGCGAGAAAATCGATTTAATGTTTGTTCATACTCGAAATATATTAGAGCAAAAGGACCGGTCGCTTGAAACGCTGTATCTTCGTCAGTTTTGCTCCGATTTACTTGAAATTTTGTCACAATACTCTCAACATGTTGTTCATTTAGAAAAGAAAATAATTATAAAAATTATTTTTAAAATCTTCCTCCCCCCCTTAAAGTACTAGAAGGTAGCTGGCCACTGGTTTATTCGCAACAGAGCGCCAGAGTACCCTTTCCTGCCACTTCTTGATTGAGCGCCGTTGGGAGCGGGATGTTCAATCGATTCGTCAAAGTTTGGATTTTTTATAAATGGTAATATGTTTGGAATGGTTAAATCGGTAAATTAATAGTGCAACAGGTTGATGATGATCATTCTTCTCTTGATTAATAATTTTGAGGGATTCGGAGTAATTTACTATTCATACAATGGCGGCTGTTATATCCGACCTTTCCAATCGTAATGGTAAATTATTAACGACTTCGATTATTCTTTACGACACACGTGTAGATCCGCGATTAATTCACCACTTCAAGGCTTCAGTGCATCTTTATACGCCGTTAAATCTCCACATTCGAGAACACCGATTTGGGAGGTGAGATTGGGTACCGCCGCCCCGGGAGCCATTTATTGGTTAGTTATCCAATCTGCCATAGGTCACCCCAAGTGCCTGGGTTCATAGGGTGAGGTGTATTCGGATCTCGGTAGCGGATGCATCTGTCAACCAAGTGCGTGGCAGGCCGGATCGTGAGAGACTGGTGAAGGTGAGAACTTTTGACCTCCCTAGCAGGATTCTCCCGAAAATGAACTGCAGTGCGGAGGGATAGATTCGTCCGACACAGTGACTCCCAAAACTATTTTTTTTTTTTAACAATATACCTATTTCATTCTTAAAATCCAATCTTATATTTAGAATTCTAAACATTTTTTATGTAAATACCTCACAAAAATCCCAGCTGCTCTTGTCTGGAGTCAGTGAGACTATGGCATCCTCAATTAGGGTATGTTGTGACGCTTAAGGTAGTAAAAGGGGGAAAGAGTGGGGAAGTACCTAGCTATTCAGATCTGGCCACCAAACACGGCTAAAGCCATTTTAAACAACGTTTCAATTAAGAAGAGCGGTTTTACGCCAGGGCGATATTGAGAGTACTCTGGTGCGTACCAGAAATATACAAACTAAATGTTATTTATTTATTTGTAAGAGACAAAAAGCTTTTACATTAAATATAGATACATACATATAAAATTAAATTAAGTTAAGCCAAAAAGGTCTCCTATGTTAAAATTATTTAAAGATGGAGTTTTATTAGATCTAAAAATTAATTTTTGGTGAGGGGGAGAGGAAAAGGAAAATAAGATAAGGATAGGAGATGCTCCCAATACATTCTACTCCATACTCATACTATTCAGACTCCCGATACACGTTATGCAATTAAAAAAATTTGAATAAATTAGTCAAAAAAAAATTATTTTCCCACGCCGGGATTCGATATCGCGACCTTCAAATTGCGATTCAAAAGCCTTACCCCTTGATCACGAAAGCCGTGCAATGAGGCAATGAAAAAATCAGTGCCCATGCACTGTAATGGAGTTTTCATGTTCTATCTGCCTGGAGGCCTGGGAAAAAACACGCCCACGTCTAAAACATAAACTAGCAGCCTTCTGCGAAAAATTTACCAACAGTTCAAGGTCACCTATACTTTCACACATACTTTTTAAAATGATGGCATGTCAATTTCGCTAATTGTAATTATTTTGCAACCTTTTAATAACAATGACACCCGTCGTCATTCTCAAACTGATCAACCTTTAAGTGAGTGATGGATGTAGGAGCCATAACATTGCAAGAATTTTAACGTGTTATACATGTAACGTACTACCGATAAAATATATATTGATGTCCCAAGAATCAACGTTATCTCTTAGAGGGCTTTTTGACTCATTATGAAAGACCTGAATATCAGGATAATACGATTTTAATAAAATGTCTTTACCTGATATATTAGTTAATTTTGAAAAAAATCGTTAACTGACTTATCATACTGTACAAAACATGTACCACGCTAACCTCTTAAGATATTAAAAAAGTTACTTTTTGTAGTTTTTGAAATGGCGTATTGTTTTCTACGTTTTACTTTTGAAAAAAAAAATTTTTGCCGTTTCAAGCTCATATTAGCCGTAAATTATTATTGGAATAATTAGGAAATCGACCGAGAATACTTGTTAAATTTAAGTGATGAAACTAACTAAACACAATTTAGAACTAACCAAAATAAATCAAAATCATCTGTCTGCACCATTATTTGGCAAAATTTATGCAGAAAAATAGCAAGATTGATTTTTCTTAAGCAAAACGTGGCGAAAATTGTACCTTAAAACAACACAAAATAATCACTTTTTTGGTAACTCATCAGATTAGTGTGGTATGTTTTTAATAACTTTTCAGGTTAGTGTGACACATTTTTTAAACAATTTTTCAGGATAGTATGGTATCTTTTTGGATTTTGGTTTATCAGCCCTCCATGCCATAATGTTGATTTTTGCAACAAGCTGTATTTTTTTATTAAAAAAAGAACGTTGTCTGTGCTGGTTGAGATATTTACTTAATTAAATTAATTTTTATTTATTTATGTAAACGCCCGGCTTTTACATATATAATGCAGTAAATGTTTTTTTTTTAAATTACGATTTGACAAAATTCAGGTAACGTAAAATATAAGGTACAAAGCATAGGATACATCAAATACAAGAAATGACACATTAAATAACGTAGAATGTAAGTATTTGTTACCAAGACAGTGTAAAGGCTGCACTGGGGTAGGCAAGCTGTAATTGGGAAGAGCTGTACATATGCATGTGTAAAAAAAGTTAACAACTTGACAATTGTTCGTTTAGGTACATGTAGAAGATTTATCAATTGCAGGAGTTCACAAGAATCGAATTTAGAGTTAAATAATTTTAATAAAAAGGTTGGGGCGATTATTTTTCGTCTGTTTTTAAAATTGGAATATCTAAAATAATCATTAACGAACGGGTAATTTGTGGGTTAAGTTATAGTAACAACACCATAGAAACCTTAACCGGACTTACAAATTGTTAAAACCCCAAATGTTTCAAAGTAAAAGGTTGCTTTAGAAATGTTATATTTTAAACAAAACGAGTAACAAATGAACCACTTGCACGGTTTGTTTTTCCAATGACGGCTTGCTATTGGGTCTGCCTGAAAGCCTTCTGCAATCCTAATCTTCCCCCAGGTAGTAAAGTACGTAGAAGAGCATTAAAACTAAAGCCTGATGTGTTAAGCGTTCATAGTCCATACGTTATGCTTTAGCCAGCCACGTGATGAACTATTATTGTAGGTGCGCTGCAAACGGTGTTCATGTAAAACAAAATCATTAATGACCACGTAACAAAATAGGCTGATAAATAGGGATAAGGTATGCATATAAACCTAAAAATCTACTAAAGTAATTTTTTTTGTGTTGGCGTGAGAGTTTTCTTATCTTCCTAAAAATTAAAATTTGCTTTTTGTAAATGAGCATTACTTACATTGGCTAATCCAAAAGAAATGCAAATTTTTTCACTCATTGCGAAAAGCTGATGGTTTAAAATTTTTGACTTAACTGTGTTAATATTGGGTTCTGTTTTTGAAAGTGAATAATTCGTTCTCAAAATTAAGTAATTATTAAGTTTACTACAGAAAGTTGCAATATTTAAATCAATCATCAATTATTTATGCTGGAATTTTTTTCCTTTAATTTTGTTTCCTTTCAAAACAGAAAATTGGGCCCCCAGACGACAGAATTTAGTTACGGAGACTTTTGCACTGCAACAGTTATCTGCATAAAAATCAATTGCGCATTGGGAGACGATTTAGTGGGGAGACTTTTAGTTTTTGTATGAAGCTTGGAATAGTTTTAGAACTATCACATTTCGCCGCGACTAAAGTATCTCGTCTGCTGGCGCAGCTGCTACTTACAAGCTACTCGAGCCTCATGCCCGTAGCATGCGCGCCGCTTGAGGGTACCTCCGTACGATTTTGATAGAGTTCGTACACGGCGCTATGCGGCAGCTGTCGGTTTGAAGTCAATTTCATGCTACTGACGGTGTTAGTAGCACGTTTTGCGTTGCATCATTCGTGTCTGCTACTTTGCGTTTTATCTTTGACAGAA
Source organism: Glyphotaelius pellucidus (assembly GCA_936435175.1). Classification (NCBI taxonomy): domain Eukaryota; kingdom Metazoa; phylum Arthropoda; class Insecta; order Trichoptera; family Limnephilidae; genus Glyphotaelius; species Glyphotaelius pellucidus. Next base: position 5,499,804 of record OW386558.1, read on the forward strand.
ATGGCATCGGAACATGAAAATAATGTTAGATTTGCTCTGGAAAAAAATGCATGTTTATATAACCTTACTTTACCAAAATACGTAAGAAAGGATTTAGTGAAGAAGGCATGAAACGATGTTGGAAAAAAAGTCATTTGACATCGTGTTAACTCCACGGCTGCACAATGATCAATGAAAAATTATCAAGTTCAGTATATTTGGGGTAGCGGCGTGTACGGAAAACAGCATTAAAGAAGTATATCTGCAGGGTACTTGTGGTTGTGTCACAATCACGTAGTTTGTAAGTATCTCCATCAACAAAAGGCCTAAGTGTTTAAACTTGCTTGAAATCGTAAATAATGGTCCAGTAAAATCATGGAAAATTGGCATTTTTGTGGCCCATACAATTTTATACTAAGTAAAAAAAGCCTCGTTCCAGCGTAATACTAATTTTACGCATGATAGAATATTATGGTTTATTTGTTCTCTGATTTTAAAAAGATTATATAATTTAGTTTGGTACATTGAGACCAATTCAACATTTTGTAAGAACCAGGCTCCGCAGTCAATTCAGTGTCTCTAATAAAGATTCACTGGTTAATACGACCACAGGATTATTATACAATAATAAACAACGGTTTATTTCCAAAACAGTACAATTTTCAAAAAGATAACAAAGTAATCGTCACGTAAAAACCATGATCATTTCCCAAGGCATTACTCCTAATGTTATGTTAGAGCTATCATAAATGGTTCACCATAAAAATGTCTGAAACATATACGTTTCCACATCGAAAATATTCATTTATCTTCTTCGTAAATTGGAGATTTTCTACTGCCAAACTTGCACTGCGTGTGGTCTTACAATCGTTGTCTACGTTATTGCTCCATTCTAAAAAAAACTTTATATCACATTGGATTATTCCCATTTATCAAAGGTGCTACCTTCCACGCATTCAAATCAACATCAATTTTTCAAATGATATTTTTACTTTCTTTTACATTAGCTCCACACAGCAGGCGCTGAGGAAAATAATTTTCTTCGGCTTGAGATAATCTTTAGGGATGCTGTGTGGAGGGTCTTTTTAGAATTTGAACAACGACCTAACTTAAATTCACCCCCTTTCCTTTGCATTTCGAATCACGACCAAAAGCATAAAGCAAAATACGATTTTGTCCAAAAACGGATAATTTTTATAGTTGACTATCAAAGCATTTTATTTAACAAATCTTTTTACAGTTATTTAAAAAATGTACCAAACCCAGTACAAAAATATTATTTAAAAATATATAACGTAATGAAAATACATTCATGGTAAAATTATAATCAAAATGTATCCTTCTAAAAGTAATAAAACAAACGGCTAACTATCGAAATAATTAATTCTGTGGCGTATTTCTAAAAGCACTAAAATTGATAAATTTTAGTCAAACCAATACGTTAAAAAACACCTGATTCAATCAATGCAAAACGATTTACTTATATCGAAATTATGATGCTGTACTTTTTACGTTATTAAATGAAAACATTTTTTTATTGTCATTCTTGATAATGCCTTTATGTTTAAAAGTCTACGTTGTCGAGCGTGTTTCCTTTCAATTCACATCATCATCGGTGATTATTGTTAAAAGTACCCAATTATTTCCAGAGACATCGAAAGATAAACAGACCTGATGAAAAATTACTAAGCAGATACTTTATTTCTAATGTACATTTTTCATTAGTTGTTTCATCAATAACTTGCTATTCCCTGATTTACGTGGAGAGAAGCTACGACGCCTGCAATCCCTGTCGGTCTCTTCCCCTTGTGACATCGGGGGTTGCGCCGGAGCTGTGGCTATAACGATGAGGCTGTAGGTGTATTTACAAGGGTGTGTAGTGGGTAGGTTATATGTTGTAAGCTGTAATATGTAGGGGTTGTATAGTGGCGGTGGTGACTCGGGTATAGTTCGTTGGGCCGGCAGGAGACGAAGGCTCTATAAATAGGCTGTGTCAATAACGGGGCGTAGGTTTCGGCCAGCGGGAGCGGTGGAAAGTCACCTAGAACCTAGTTAATTACGAAATAATTTAATAAGTGATGTGATCGTGAATATTATTTGAAAATAGCAGGTTTTTCGAATTGTCGTTTCCTAATTATGAACACGGAGCGTTATTTTGCAAATTCGCAGAAGCGGTTCTTCGATTAACGGAAGTTATTTGTAGGTGCCTGTATATAAACAATTTATAGTCAATTAAAGCAAACTAGCGTAGACCTGTGAAAAATATTTTTTACCGTATTTCCCTTATTGAAAAAGACGATTTTTTTTGGGTCACACCTCTCTAGAGGGCTCTTGTCTGTACAGTGTAAAGATGTGCGAATCATGTCGCTACACGGTTGGACAACGTTGTGCGGCGGGTTGAGGTAGGGCCTGAAGGTAGGGATGTATGAATGTGGGTCTTGATGAGACCCGGGTTATTTGGGAGGCGGGTATGGGTACCACCGCCCCCGGAACCATTTATTGGATAACCAACACCTCTGCCATAGGTCAACCCAAGTGGTGATGTTTGACCAATGTGACGTTTGGTGAATTATGTAGGGCCCGGGAACCATCGAAAGTAGATATATACACTGCACATATAAGTTTGTCGTATTTTGCTATTCGTCAGTATTCATTCAGAATCGAAACGTTACTTGAAATGGCTCTAACCATGTTTGGTGACTAGATCTAAATAGCCAGAAACATTTTCCATATATTCTTTCCCTCATCGCATTGCACCATACAAAACTGAGGATGTCATGGTTTCATTGGCTCGAGAAGTTTGGGAGCAGTTGGGACCCTTGTGTTAAAGTCGGATAAAAAAAGTTGTATCGTACAATTTTTTTGAATTTTTACGCTCGTTGTACAATAAAATATTCTTATAGTAAATGAAATATACTTTTCCTTATTTGTCTATAGACGGAATTGTTATTTTAAGTCTGGTTATTTTTTTAAACAGTTTTTATCGTTTATTTCAGAATAAGATCGATACGCTCACGTGGTTCTTTTATGTGTGCAGCGACGATATGAAGGTTAAGTTTTATTACTTGAAATGACTTTATTCGTGTTTGGTGACTAGATCTGAAAGGCCAAAAACATTTTCCACATCTCTTTCTCCTCTCCACTACCTTCAGCATCCCACCATATCAAAATTGGGGCTGTCATAGTCTCACTGGCTCGAGACGGTTGGGAGCAGTTGGGACTCTTTTGTTATATTCAGATAAAAATTTATATTATATGCAAGTAGGAATCCTTAAAGGTTTTTTGCTAAGCCGACTGCACGTGTAAGTATGTCGTATTTTGTTATTGCCGCATGCTTCTACGGAGAGTCGAAATTATTGTTGTAAAAAATATTTTTACAATGGATTTTCACTCAAGATGCCTTCAGATATAAGTATATCGACTTTGATACGGTTATACGGCCGTATATCCTCTTTGCATACTCATTTCATGAAAAAAATCTTCTAAAGGATCAACTGTCAGAAGGATCATCTGTAGGGAGGATCAACTGTCATGCAGACCAACTGTCGGAAGGATCAACTGTCGGAATGATCAACCGTTGGCGGACCAACTGCCGCAGGATCAATTATCACGTAACATTGTCATGAAACCCTCCAGATACCTTCCCAAATACAAATGCATCGCACATTTATTACCACGCAATCGGTATTGTAGAAATCCATATTGCCGATCGCCTAGGATGTTGTTATACTCGAGGTATGTGAGCAACTTGTTATACGTCTTTTAAATGCTTTTGAGAGCAGGGAAGTGATGATCATGGGGCGGTAGTTGGAAGAGTCGGAGAATTCCCCCTTGATTAATTACATTGACATTACTTAAATATTTTTCTATTCAAATATTATATTACCGGATTTACCGAAAAAATCATGGGGTATTGTATATCCAATTTCGTGAAATATGAAAATACTTTTAGAATAAGTTTCGATTGAAATCTTATATCATCGGTAGGTACCTAGTTTGTTGCTTTTCTCAATTATTTTCCACGCGATCAGTTCATTTTTAAAAATGACGCTTACATTCAAACTACAAAATGAAACAACATTCAAAAACATGATGTTTATATTTATCGATCTTTACCAAAACCATCTATGTCTTTGGGAACAAAAGAAAGATTTTTTATAAAAGTAGAAAAGGCCGCGACAACACATTAAAAATAATATATTTCAAAAATGATGTTGTGAAATTGACTCTAAGACATAAAAAAATTAGACATCCAGAAACAAGAAGAAATGGTCAAGAAGAAATCAGGATAAGTAACGTAAAGCAAAAAATAATGGATACTTGAAAATGATTTCTTCAAAATTCGCAAATTCATTTTGTGGCGTCATTATTAATTTAATGAAAAATAATTTTGTGTACACCACTATTTAATTAAATATATCAACATGTTTCGAAAACTATGTTTTTTTCGTCAGGATAGTAAGTTAATAACTTATTATCTTATTGTTAATTAAATAGTGGCGAACATAAAGATATTTGTTTTCAATTTTTTACGAGAAAAACTCTCTTTTTATAACTTTTGAAGGTTATTCCCATCAACGTAGAAATTGGAAAACGCGCCGTCCCGGTTAGACGAGAGGTCTGGGTTCGAGTCCCAGTTGCGACCATTGTCTTTTTCTGTTTTTCTGTGTCTTGTTTTCTTTCATATTTTCATTTAGATTTAAAAGTGTTATCTTCTTCTTCAATGATATATTTGTTTTCATTAAATTAAAAAAAAAAAATTGAAAATGAATTTGCCTTTGCCAAATATCGCAATTTATGTGTAATTTTGTTTAACAATGTTTTTAATTCTGTTTGCACGCTACTTTTTTGAAAGAATTTTGAATTTTAGAAAGGTATTTTTTTATCGAATTTTTCTTCTGAAATTTGTAAATCATCCAGATACCCTTCATTTTGTTCTAAAATTTTAATTCCAACTCTCTTAAAATAGTATTAGATGCACCTAATTCAATTCTTCTTAGAATCTATTTCTAACCCAAAAACGACATTTTTTGTACCTTTTTAAGTAACATATTTTCAAGATTGTCCCGCAAAATATCAGAAATTATAAAAACCCACACAGTAATCATTTCAGTTGACGCAATCTTGATTTAGAAGCTTGGTTTGATTTAAATTGAAACGTACGAATGAAATCTGGTTCTATTTTTTTCGTTTAATAAAAGTTTTTCAACTAAAACTGAAACGTTAGAACGGAGCATAAGTCAATTGTGCTAATTTTCTATTGCGCAACATGCTTCATCGGTCTGTTGACCAACTGACGTATTTCAAAAACATGGGAAATCGAACTGATAAAATTGATTGTACAACATTGATGATTGATAAACGAAATTTTATGCTTGTGAACTATGTATGTTAAAATGGAATTATAATATTTCACAAAAACATAGCTGCTTTTAGTTTTCCCGCGGAAAAGGCACAACGGGAATGTTAAGACGGGAATGAAAAGGCACAGTTGACGAGAATGGCTGGCACCATCTCATTTCTTTAATACGAGTGAGGGCGAGGTATTAAAAGGATTAATTTTCTTGCCTCTCCCTCACTCGTATTAAAGAAATGAGATACCTCGTGCCGTTACTGTCGTCGTGCCGTTTTTGCAGGAATTATAAAAACAGCCAATGCACAAAAACATTCGAAAAATTAAACATCAGTAAACTGAGTAAAGTATCGAACAACATCATGAAAATCAAAATAACGATTACACAATTCATAAAAAGCATGTCACTAATTCTAAACTTGTTCGTTGAAGGTAAAACTATGGATGTTACGACTAAATGCTAAATCACGTTACTACGCGGCAGAACGGTAGTCTCATTCGCTCTTGACGATGTAGTCATTCGAAAGAATCCAAGAGAAGAGAGAAATACAAAGAGTTCATCATAACCAGACATACTCAAAACTAAAACTACCGTTGCAGATCGAAATGTTTGGTCGAGAACACCTCTGGCAATAGCCTAACAGCCAGATTGATGGCTTCTAATATCCGTGATTTTCCGGACAACTGAGTTTGCTTTCGCAATTTAACGATTCGTAACCCTTTGCCAAAAAGTAAACAGAGACAGATTGACGTCGTCTGACGTAAAGGATGGTACACTCAGTTTGTCCGATGTCGGCTGTCAGACTTCCATCACAATTATTGCGTGGGCTTAAACAAATCGTGAGAAAAAAACCCCAATCATCGATTCTTATCAAAGGGTTATTTCGCAGAAGACCGACTCATCGTAATTTAACCGACATTAATCACTGCGAAAATACGTGCTTTAGTAATCAAAAGACTTTCTTTTATTTACTGGGTGGGACTGGCTTTTACAATAAATGTATTCTTAAAAGAAGAGTGTATATTTTTCCTTCTTTGTACATAAATGGAATCGTTATTTTCCGTTTTGTTATTTTTTAAAACAGTTTGTGTATTGTTTTTTCAGAATGTATTCAGAGTCACGTGATATATATTATTTATGCAACGATGATTTGTTAACACGTTCAGAAGAAGAAAATTTTACTGATTTAAAGCATAATTTTTTTGATATTATTGAAGAAGAAGGTAACACTAATTAGCTTTGCGAAAAAATGAAAGAGAATAAGACACAGAAAAATAGAAAAAGATAATGGTCGCAACTGGGACTCGAACCCAGGTCCTCTGGTCAAAGCGGGACGATTATCTTCAAGTAATTTGTGGGTTCGAGTCCTAATTGCGACCATTATCTTTTTCTATTTTTTGGTACCTTATTCCTTTTCTTATTTTTATTTACGTTATTACTGTTGTGTTTTTTTTTAATGTTTTTTTTTTCTATTTATTGACAAAAATTGAGTGATTTATCTAGTAGTTACTTACAAAAATGCAACGTAAGCAACTTGTGATTCCACAAATGTTGATACTTCAACTAGTTGAGTTACCTAATTATAGAATAAAACGATGCTGTTTTCGAAAATATCCACAAAAACATCCAAGTGCCTTGATGATTCCAGTGCGTTACGAATTTTCAGTTTGAAAATATTGTTATGCTTTTAGTTTGTAACTCGAAAACGCCGATTTCGGATTTACCTAGTTACCCCACGATGTTGTACTTAACCCTTGAAAGATAATGTACGTCTTAGAGACGTAAGCGATTGACAAGAATTGCCATCTTTTTTAAATTAGATCTTCTTAATGCGTGACGAGAGCATTACGAAAAGTGTGATCGGGCGAGGAGAACGAAGCATGAAGAAGTTTTACTTCAGTCGTGTGGTCTAAAGCACACTCGTTTTTTTTTGCAACGTAGCGCGCTATGTATCTCAGCTAGTTGCCGAGCAGAGCTTGCGCGCGGCGGTTCGGTCACCTCGGTAAGTACCTACAATAATACGGAGAAATACATTCGCCATACGTCCGAAAGACGTATTATTACCTTTTGTGTAACTTTCAGACTTGTTCGTATAAATGTGATTTAACGAACAAAAAAATATATATTATTTTTAAGAATAACAACTGATCAGCATTTAAACTTTCATTACAAATAAAAAAAGCCTTAGACATAAAATGAAACATTATTTTTCAATTAAAAAAAATATATTTTGTAGTTGATTTGTAAGGGGTATATAAATTTTTTTTATTTCTTTAATAACAATATATTTTTTTATAATTATTTTGGTTTTATTAAAAGTACAAAACCCTAAACTACCTTTAAACTGTGTAAGTATTATAAGTCTAATATACACTTTTAAACTTCAGCTCGTCTCTTAGACGTATCATTATCTTTAACGTAGGTAAAAATAGAATTATCTTTTTACGGTTAAGGATACACAAAAATGAATCTATTTTCTTTTGGCCGTGAAAATGTAGAATCAAATCTGAAAACGAAGACTGCAGGTCGCATACAAGAGTTCTGTGATATATTCAGGTTCTGTCAAAATCCCAAGAGGAAACTGCCTCGATTTAACCATCCGTTTTCTGCTTCAAAGCTTCTAGGTGTCAAAGTTACTGAATAACATTATGTGTCGTGCGCCAGAAGATACATTTCTTGATTAGAATTCTTGGTTAGAATTTCAATAGCGCTACAAAATTCGTATTAAATGAAACGTTAAAAAGCAGAAAAGCGCAGAAGCATTTTAAAATATGTGTTCAATTTATTTCCAAATTATGTATACACGTACAGTTTGTCAAATAAGAGAAGAAAATATAGAAGGGCACCACTGTTGATCAAATGGCAATACTAAACATATAACTCATGGTGTTAATGTAAAAAAAAACAGGCATAAAAATTTAAAAAAAAAATATTTCATTGCAATATAGACCCACTGATCTCAAAATTAGAATTGCATGTAGGTATATTATTATTACAGCTTTGCAATTTTGTGTTAACATAATGAAGAATAACGATATTGTAATAAAATATAAAGCACAGTTTAGAAATTGCTCACGTTTATTTAATACTAGCTTAAGTACCTAGTGTTGCTCGGGCTTTAGATCATATTTCTAATTTTAGATATGAATATATTTAACTCTTCATATCTAAAAGTAGTGTAACTAAACTCACCATTAGTGATTTTTCCTTTCTACCTACTGTTTAATTCAAATTTATGTTAAATTAAGTGAAAGCAAATCACTTTAATCATATCTATGTCATTAATTAGGTACCTTATTAACAATACTTCTTCGATTTTAATTTTTCTTCTTGAATAAATAATATTTTTTAAATGTGGGTTACTGTGTTCCATATATTCAGTGTCATTGCAATTCAAAAGAATATTTGACACTTTAATTGGTGTTGCCAGCCTACCAATTCTGTAGTTCCATTTGTAATATATTCTACTCTTATTCGACAGACTACAAAATGATCTTGCTAATAAAGCATAATTTTGCGAAAATAATAACACCTGTTTGAAACCCGTGTGAATAGTGTTTGAAGTACAGATCCGATTAGGAGGGTACAGGTACCGCCGCCCTGAGAATCATTTATTGCACAACCAAAACCTCTACAAAAGGACACCCCAAATGGTTTGCTACGTTTGGTGACTTAGATGCCCCGGTTCATGGAGAGTGCCAACAAACTGGGCAGCGAACTGGATTTTGAGCCTGGTTAAGAGATGGATTCATACGTCAGTCACTCCTGCACAAACCGAGCCTCAGATTCCTGCGCACTTCTCACTCCTTTTCCTTTCTCTCCTTCCTTTTCCCTCACACAGCGTCCGCAAGGATGACATACGCCAGGAGGGACATTATTTTCCCCAAAGCCTCATGAGTGGAGTTAAGTAAAAAAATACCAATGTCGAATGAACATCAATAGTAAAATCAAAAATTTACGCAATAGAAATATCTCGTACATTTCAAACAAAGAATTAAATCGTTCCCACAATCAAATCCATTTTCGAAAATCAAAGCAATAGTCATTTTCAGAATTCACTTAACCCGAGTTACACGAAGATACTGAGACACACCGCTGATTTTTTTTTGTATTAGTTCTATTATCAGGTCTGTTTTGGAAAATTTATTTTTGGAAGTATTTTAAATATAATTGTTTAGCATAATGTATTGTTTTTTAGGTGTTCAGTCTGGCAAAGGTTAAGTATTCAGTCTGGCAATGCGTTATCTAATTGTTATCAGTGAATCCTGTAGATCCTTTGGAAAGGTGGTGAATTATGTTTTTATTGTGATTTGGATTTGCAACTTACAGCCTTTCCAAGCAAAACTAAACTGAGTACTAAACTGTAAACTGAGATGCGTGTGTAGGAAAAATTTGCCAATAAGAACTCTTGATAATGCGTTCAAATATATTTACAATAACGTTAATTTTTTTAATTAACTTGATACAAAATAAAATGGTAACTACTAGAGTGACACGGGAAGGAATATAAAACTGCCAAACGAGGCAAACGCGGGAACCGGAATAAATTTGCAATACCATGCACTGGGCTGGAGAGCGACTCTCTGGGATACCAGTCGGTAAAATTTAGCTTTAATAATGTTTTAAGGTTGTTCACCACACTTAATACTATCGATGATTCGTTCCGATATTGTTCCGGCCTTTCTTGAAGTATTTGAGTTTTATCATCGGCAAAACTATTTATTTATATTCATATTTCACGTACACGCACGTTGCAAATTATTTATCTAAAGATTTTAAAGCATATTTTGTAAAGTGTTTTTTTCTTAAACTTATTTTAATTGGGCCATCTATGAAAGGGTAGATTATAAATTTTCATGATTAGGTATGACCTTAAGATCAACCAGAATAGATTTTCAGCTACTTAATATATCAAATTTAGGCTCACGGGCTTAAATTTTGTCTAATATTATAGTTAATTTATGTACTTACATAGATATTTACGTTCTCGTTGCAATACAGTGTAAATTAAGTACATTTAAAATTAAAATCTTTTCATTTCAACATTTAAACCGACTTCTATTTCTTTATCTCAGTTGAAATATCAGAGGTAGAACTTCCCCCGGAAAATGACCCACCCCCGGGAGGAAAGAGCCTACTTCCGGTTCGAAGGCTGTACAGTTGTAAACGGAAACACTCCGCGTTGCGATAACCAGAACCTCGCTAAAGACTATGCTCGAAGTAAGCCAGCACGTAAATACATGAACTTTAAACTCCAAGAATAGCACCAACGACATCGATTTGGATTTTGTTCTTTCTGGTTACCTAAACTAATATTTTTGAAAGTCACAAATAATGCTTTATTTGCAGGCGATTTTAAATCGATGTAAAAAGGTTCTTTATAAAAAATGATAATATTAGGGAAACTATTAATGTTAACCCTTGTAAACCCAAACAATTTTTCAATATGAACCATTGAAAATGTTCGTGTGATTTTGGAATATATATGTACAGGGTGTTAAGGGACTTGACTTACTTTAACCAGTGATTTCTGAAATTATTTGAAGTAGAAAATGTGAATGAGATTTTGATCTCCGGTGACTTTTCGATGAATATTTTTTTCAATTTTTTTTTCTTTAAAATCAAACAAAAAAAATTCTTCACTGGTCACTTGGCCGAGTAAACACCTTACAACATATAACCTCGCCCTCAACTGTCGAACACCTACTATTTTTTATTATTTTATTTATTTGCAAACGCAGTGTAAAAACCAATAGATTGCAGAAGCGTTAAAAGTTAATAACATAAAAAAATATATTTACATTTAAGGAACAAATTAAAACACGAGTAATATTTCACGCTTAAAATCATTGTAGGACGTGTCGAAAATATCCACATTTCCTGCCAGGCAATTAATTAACCAAGTAATTCTTCCCAGGTGCATCACCATTTGTAAGTTAGTTCTGCACCTGGGAAGAATCAATCTGTGTTGGCGGCCTCACGCGAAACTATCCGGGACACAGAATCCTGTTTTAGCCAGAATATTGGGTACCGATATAAAATCATTTAGAAGCTTATAAGCCATCAGCAATAACGCGACATCTCTTCTGGAACTAAGGCTGCAGATACCCAGCATTCCCGAGATAAATGCTGTTGGAAACAGCCATGGGTAAAAACCTATTTCTCTCATATAGAGTTATCGTAAAAATTTCTTTTGTATTTTCTCGACCATTAGTACATAGACAATATTCTCTGCCCCCCATATTTGAGTCCACTCTCCAGAATGCTACGCACTAAGCTAAAGTAAAGCAGCCTTACAACCGTAAGATTGGTCAATTTCTTTGAATTATGTATGACAAAACCCAACATCTTTGTGGCTGATTTACATTTGTGAGCATGTAGTTAAGCGAGCGTCATACACAATTACTAGGTCCTTGCAGGTCGCCATGTATTTCAATGACGTGTCTTTCATTTTAAAATTAAAATATATGGTTTTTTGTGACCTCGTGAAGCACGTAACTGAAATTTTTTTTTTTTTCGTAGAAAAAAAAACTTCATAAAAGTCACCGGAGACCAAAATTTTATATACGTATTTTACTCCAAATAATGTCAAGAATCACTGGTTAGAGTAAGTTAAGTACGTCTTTTAACATCCAGTATATTATTTACTGGTTTTGGCGGCATAATATTTTTAATATTATTTGATTTATTTTTAATAATTATATTAATTAATTTAATCAAAATGCCTATTATAAGACTTTCGGAACGCGAAACAACTGTCACGATCACGCGTAATAATAATAAGAATGGTGAAGTTTTTTTTAATATTGCCTAATTTACGACCTCCGACTTGGACTCGCAATCCGAAGGTTGCGGGCTTAAACCCGGCCGGGGCGTGGGCAAATAAATTTTATTTGATTAATTTGTGTTATTTTGCAAATAATTCATTAAAAATAAAATTTAGTTTGTTTGCGGCAGGTTCCAGAGTGGAAGACACTTAAGTATCACTCTGGTGTTAGACCACCATTCAGAATTGAAATGTTACTTAAAATGGCTTTAGCCGTGTTTGGTGACCAGATTTGTATAGCCGGATTATTACCCACCTTCCTCCTCCGCATTTCCTTCCACTTGTCTCAAAACATACATTAAATGGGGATTCCATAATCTCACTTGCTCTACACGGGAAAAGTTGGGTCTCGTGTGCGGTAATTACATTCTTCTTCTTCTTCGTGTGCCCTATCAGGTCCCCCCGACGATGGCGATCACTCTGAAAAATGTTTCTCTACCTTGTGCTGCCCGGAAAAGCTCCTTCGCACTTCTAATGCCAGTCCACTCTCGTATATTTCGTAGCCAAGACATTAGTCTCTTACCAGTCCCTCGGCGGCCTTCTATTTTTCAATTCAATATTAATTGGAGCAAGTGATACTTTTCCCCTCAAATTACGTGACCCAGATATGAAATTTTCCTGACTTTTATTAATGTGAGCAGTTCTCTATTCTGCTCTAGCCCGCCTGAGAATTTCTATGTTGGTGATATGTCGGTCCATGGAACCTTGAGCATTCTCCGGTGAAACCGCATTTCAAAAGCCTCTAACCTGTTCATGGTATAAAAAAGTTTAAAATATATATATTTTTAGCAAATAAGCAAATCCCTCCATTCTAATTAATACTAATATTACACACGAAGGCTTAAGAGCTAGTATCTGGAATGGTTAATTATGCAAATGAAATTAATGACTTAACTGCTAAATATTGCCATCGTCTGCCATGAAATAATGTTTCTATTCTCAGTGAGAGTATATTAATTTCTGAACTTTCATAAACGGTGTTTTCGTAATTTTCTACCTCACATTATTTATATTTATATCATACTAGCTTTTCCCCGCGGCTTCGCTCGCATGGTATTACGGGAAATTACTGTAGCGGTTGAACTTATCAACTATACCCCCTCCTCTCCACCCCCACCCCCTCCCGAATTCCGTACATTCATTCCCTTACATTCAGTTTTCAAACATCTCGCCTGCCACCTAAATTTCATAAAGCTATAGCTCAAAGAAAAAAGAATTATCCAATTTTGTTCATTCGTTTGGAATTTATGCGCTTACAAACATTTCGGATGTTTATTTTTAATTAAATATTTGAAAGTTTGTGAATATAATAAAAAATTACAGTATTTATTCAGTTCATTTATTCAGTCTATATAATCGTTACGAATTATATTTTTAATGTAGGAACTGACATTTATTCCAAAACAGAAGCTTGTCCAAAAAAATAAAACATATTCTAATATTTGAATTTTCTGAAGCAGTAGCAATCGTTTCCATGGAAACGATTTTTTTCTGACGTTAGCAAAAATTTGCTTTAGTTAGCGACAGAAAACGTATAACAAATATAATATATTAATATTTATAATTTCATTACGCCAGAGCTTACCATCATATACAAAATATAGTCTGCGCATATAATTTAGCTTTCTATTGGTGAATGAATTTTTAAAGTCTTTATATTGTGTTATGCGTGAAAAGGTCATAAACAAACTCGAGCAGTTTCGCATTTATAATATTAGTATGGATAAATATAAGTCTATCTGATTTAAGTAAAATTACGAAATTCAAAGAGCAGAATAAAAGATACATTAAATTATCAAATTTAAAAAAATTAGGCAACATCTCACGATGATTTTATTAATAAAGCAACTTCAAACATTTCTGTAAAATTTTTGGCATTTTTTCCTATGAAAGATTGAATTTATCGAAAAATCACAATGATTATTAAAAATTCGTCAACTTCCAACTTTTATTTTGATGAATTCACTTAGATCCTTTAATTTCATGGTTGAATATTTATAAAATTCAAGAAATTTGTATACCTATGATCGCACAAATCTTTTTAAAGACATTGTTGAGAGAATTTTTAAACAGAAGAAGGAGATCCTTTTTATATGAATACCGCACACATAAATTGATTTCCGAGTTTTTCCTCACCACCTAGTGAATAAATATTGGTGGTGTTTCCGTTATTTGTTTTTGGGGAGTTATGCCGTGTTGCGCTACCTCCTTCTTTAGCCAACGTTTCAGACAGCATTACAGTGTCCATCATCAGGGCAGTTGTGTAATTGTGTACTTGTTAGAGGTGAAATGTGTGCTTATGTACTTGCGTTGGCTAAAAAAGGAGGTAGCGCAACACGGCGTAACACCTCAAAAACAAATAACGGAAATACTTTTGGCCGTGAAAATCTAAAAACTTATTGGTGGTTTTTTTTCCTGTTGCTGGTATAACTGGCTTCACGTGTTATTTTCTTTCAAATGACAGTATCAATAACTTATAAACTCTTAAAAAAAATAACAAACATTTTGAAATAGCTCCACCAATTCTTAGCAAGCATTACATAATACCATGTTCTGCCCCTACCAGTTTTAATTTTGGTCTGAAAGGGGATAAAAATGTTATCATTGTACGGGAATGGTATTTTTTCTCAATAAACTTAATAATGATAAAATTATGAAGCACTCTGATTTAATCAACTTTCTCGTCCAAATAAAATATTTTTTATCTTCTCATAAAATAACCTCTCAGCTTAATGAAAAGCTATCTAATTTTATGCTCTTAAAATTCTTCGTTTACAGATAGGATTAAAGTGTTGATATAAAAGTGCACATTAAACAAAATATGAAAGGATTAACGAAAAAATAAATAATGGTAAGTGCTTACCGTTGAAGTGTAGTAATCCATCTTGTTTCGGAATAACCCTCGTTAAAACTGTATCATTTTGTACTAAAAGAATTTGCTTTTATAAAACTTGGAAAACGAAGTATTTTCACTTCGCCCTCTCACAAATATTTATTTTATCACCAAATACAACACTAAAGCACAGCTTAGCACACGCAACTAAAATTCACAATTTAACTAGAAATATTAAAGGTTGTTTTTCAAAACCTGCTCCAAATAAATTCCGAATTTAAAACTATCACTTTAATTTACAACTCTAATTATGTTAAATTTTCATAATCTTCGATACACAACCACAATTTTTAATTTGTTTCAACATCACTATTGTCATTTAATATGATTGTATTGCACTCAAATGTTTGTTTTATTTATCACTAGCCCTCATTATTAATTTAATAACAATACTGTACAATGTGATTGCTTTTTGTCATTCATAAAATTATTTGTAAAACATTATAACCCGAATAAAACACGGCAGCAAACTGAACTAGTGAGTCCGTTTTGATTGTTACCATTTAAAACAACGATATGTGATGAGTGTGAACAATAGTTTTCAGATGTGACTGCGTTTGTTCGTTATTCTCTTTGTACGACTGGTGGAAGCAATATCTGAAACAAATAAAAAAATCATATTAATGTTTCGATCGATTAATTAAATTTGCATTGTTTCTGTGTTTTATTGGTAACGTCTAAGATTTTTTTCACATCTCTTTGATCTTGTTATTGTTGTGAATATTTTTAAACAATTATGATTCATGATTAATTAAATGGAACCTTGTGTAACAATGAATATTGGTAATAGGCGTAAAAATCGCTTGGCAAATGGAACCTAGAAATGTTCGATTTTAAAAGCAATTTTTATTTATTTTGTTAACCTCTCGGGTCTTGACCAAATTTTGTGAATCAGTCGAAATATTTCCGCTTTGCAATGAAATCAAAATAAATGGAATATTTCTGAACATATCCGAAAGATAACAAAAAAAAGTAAACACTCATACACGATTTGTTAGACAAATGTATTATAAACGTTATTTTTTTATCGTTTCAAACTTTTTACGTAAAAATAATTAATACAAATTTCCAAAGCTTAATATTTTATTTTTGAAATTGCAATCCGAAACTTTGATAGTTTCGGCACAATTTTGCTTTCTTTAGAACAAAAAGTTTAAATCAGTGTCACTTGTGAGGTCTTCTTTTACGTTTCTGCATTAGAGTGCGGTCTGTCTACTGATATTTATTCAAAATGTTTATTCTTTTAATGTTAAATAGGTTAGGTTAGTTTTCCATTACTTTTAATGGTAAAAAATAACTAAACTTAAAAATCCACAGGGTTAGGTTGGACTCATTTTCAACTACTGGTTCAAATTTGTAATTTTCTGATAGGTCGATACAATCACGTATTTTTTAATTTTACTTTCTTCGTTCAACGATGATCCTAACCTTACTTTGACCGAAGCTAACCTTACCTAGCCTCGGCTAACTTATCCTAACTTCACCTATTATATAGTCTTCTAATGTATCTGTAACATATAATTTGCTATCTCGCATAGTCTCGTAATCTGACAGGTATTCAAGAAGCTACTTCGGGTATTTACCGAGGACCCGAGCGCTGTCGAAATATCCCGAAAGGATGATGCGTCGGGTATTTACGAAGACGCATTCCAGCCTTTTTAAATTATCTCTTAGAAAAACGATTAAAGAACTTAATAAAAATGTTAAAATAAGAACGACTCTAAAGTTTGTGTAGGACAGAAGTGCGAGTAAACATTTTTCAGCAGCAGGAGTTGCAAAGTGTTCTCAGCAAAATTTCTATATTCGGGTAATATTAATTATTTCCAAGGCTCTTAAAATCGTTGAAAAGTTCAAACTTATGCAATAAAATAACAATTGTGGAAAATAATGGGTTAGTTGTTATCAAAATGACAACTGTCGAAAGAACTTTTGTAATAAAAATGCTCTCGAAAAGAAGAAATGGCGAAGTTAGTTTCTGGTAAAATAACAAGTTTTCCAGAAGAAGAATGGAAAATTTGATCTTATTTTTAATGCATTAGAATCTTGTGTTCAAATATTCTAAACATCAGTTAATTGAAATGACATCACAAAGTGAATTTGCAAATTTACAAACCTGTAAATAAAATGAGTTAAAATTATTTTATTTTGTTTTATAAAGCAAGATCAATAGGTATCAATTAATATTTTAATCAATGATGCATTTGGAGACACTTACCATCACAACTCGAAAAAATTAGTTTGAATGAAAAATGTAATGACACCATAAATTTATTCCTGGATATTACCTGTATACAGGACCTATTAGAAAGTACCCAATATTTCTTTGGGATTCGATCAATAAAATTCGAAAGTTAAACTTAAAAAAAATAAACTGAATGTAAAATAATTTACATGATGCCCACGGGTAAACTAATGTTAATGGATGCTTACAATTTGAATCACTGAGTGATTTTAATCTTAGAAAACTAAAATATCGTAAAAATTACGACGGCAAAATGACGATTCCTTGATAAAAACAAAGTTCGCGTCGTTCTCGCGCCCCTCGTTTAACGGTAGGTACCTTTCGTATTTGTTCCTTCAGTGTGTCACGCGTTGTAATTGTATTGTGGTCGGGCGTCATTTGTGTGTTGACTTGTAGCAAGAGTATCGTAAAATTTGTGAAAGTTTAGGACGGGTTGTTTCAAAAAATTTGATGAGTTCATCAAATATTTGAAGTTGATTTTCGGGTTCTGTGTAAGTTCTTTTCGAGTTCTGTTTTTTTATCATCATAGACCAGCTACTTCACAAAACTGAAATCATCACAGAATTTGAATTGAACTTACACATGTGATGTAATGAAGAAATCATCAGTGCTGCGTTGGTCACGTGGGTTCTATGTTTTCTTTTAAGGGGTCAAAGACGTGATTGCGTTATATTTGAATATTCATAGGTGTCGCCCTAACAGACGAAGAGAAAAACGTTGGAACGTTTCGAGTGGGAATCAGTATGATATTGACACCTGTCGTTTAAATTTGAAGCTTGCAATGTAGACTGCTTAAAACAAAAGAAGAGTTATTAGACGATAGAGATAGGGCATAGGGTTACGCCCATCAGGGAGATGGTAACACCAATGACAGACTCGAGGACCGGAACAAAGGAATTTCGGACTTTGGACTGGGCAATAAAACGTATTATTAATGATCCTGATGTTCTCACGAAGTATGGAGAGCAATGAACCTTAGATAAACAGCCGGTGCATTGCGGCCATTGACTCGAATTCGGATGTAAACATTCAGTGCATTACGGAGTTGACAACCATAGAAAACGAGTGGAAATGTTAACTTTAAATATGAAAAAATGCAAACTTACGTAAATGAAAGAATTATATAATTAGAAATGAGGGTAGGGAACACAAAAAAAAGTTATGACGGAAGGATTTCACTGAATTAGTGTTTATATAAAATTACAAATGATTTAATTGATAGTCCGGTATTATTTGGATTGATAAGCTTCCGAATTCCACTTCGTAATACTAGAAGTCAGGATTTATATTAGTGCAGGAGTCTTGGGACTAACTATCATATGTATTCCTCGTTGCCCAGAATACTAATGGATGGAAACGATTATACCAAGTCGGTGGATATCTTCAATTTATCTTTGAATAAATATAGATTATTTTATTAAGGCAGTTCGGTTATGTGCAATAAATACGAAATAATAACCATGCACTATTTGTAAAAGCCAAGAAAGGGGGCGTTTAGTAACAAAATGACTTTATACCGTAGGAACTTCAGACAAAGCATATTGTGCGTGGTGACTAACAGTCGCTGATCTGAAGGAAATGAACAAATTGAACGAGAAGGGGCGTGGGTGCAAGTTGACCATAATTATTAAAGCTGTGAAAACAAGGCTGGTGAAAAGAAAAAAAAAAAAAAGAAAAAGGGGCGAATTTCAAAATAAAATTCTATTAAAATTAATATATCGTTGCTCGGAGAGGAGGGTCTAGGATCTAGCATCTCGGAAACATTTAGAGACAAAAAAAAGGGGATTAACAGCCACGTCTGGGGCCAAGGGATCATATGTCACGTAGCAACTTATTAGCGAGAGAAAAAAAAGGGTATTTTGCGCAACATTAGACTAGGAAAATACAGTGGGACAGAGGAACGATCACGTTGAAATGAGCTTAGATAAATGGTTGTCGAGCTCTTGCACTTTATTGTGTTGTAATAACAATTTTTCTGACATGGTTTTTAGGCGATTAAGAGATTTTATTGCTTTAAAGGGTGATCAAGAAATACATGTGGCTTATGGATTATTTACTTTAAGAAAAAACAATTAAAACTAACGACCGAGATATAAAACATGATAAATTGCTTGGACTTATTTAATTTTCGAAATGTAAATAACGATTAGACGAAATTGATGGCTTTTCCTGCAAGAATGAGATGCATTTTAGGCGGGGCCCCGAGGATGCAATAAAATTGACGGATATTCCAGGGTCGGACTTTGGTAGTGAGCAAAAGAAAAACGGAGATTATATATAAAATTCGAGTAGCTGGTAAGATAGATTTTATGTTGAAAGGCTTGGTGGGAAAACATGTGTAGAGAAAACAAAATTG
This sequence comes from Glyphotaelius pellucidus, assembly GCA_936435175.1. NCBI lineage: Eukaryota > Metazoa > Arthropoda > Insecta > Trichoptera > Limnephilidae > Glyphotaelius > Glyphotaelius pellucidus. Next base: position 5,519,454 of record OW386558.1, read on the forward strand.
CGAGTGTTAAAAGCGAAATTGCGCAATCAGGGGTGTCATCAGAGCGTTGCGAGGAAGATACCATCTCGGATCAGGCTTTGACTAATCATAAAGTTATAAAGGAAAGAGGAATACTCCGGGAAGGGGAGAGCAGACAAAGATAGTAATAAGGAAACTTTGGGGAACAGAAAATTGTGAAGATTGGGTGGAAAAGTAAAAGAAGTGGGTGTAAACGACAAAAAAAAGCGTAAATACGGTCTAGAAATGTAATGGATATACATTCAAGGAGAACGTAGGTGCCCAGAGAAAGAGATAATTGTAGAAATCCCATAATTAAGTCGGAAAAGTAGCGGTATCTGCGTTTTGCAAACGCCTGTTCAAATTCGAGATCTAGATTCAGTACGTCACGGACGGACACTTTCCAAATTGAAGGAAAACGGAAAAAAAAAACTGTCTCATATGAATAATAATTTTGTATTCTGAAACAAAGGGAAGAAGTGGGCGAACTATAGTACAATCTCTAAGTTCGGATCTGGTAACTATCTTAGAAAGAGTGCGTCGGATGGGTAGTGGCTAATTATTGATTTAGCATTGTAGTGAATTGAATGTTCCGATTCTCGAGTTGATATAGCTTATTATCTCAGATCATTGAAATTACGATTAAGCTCTTTTGGAGCTGAGGGACCTATTTAAAGCCTTGCAGGAGCTGTTTAGTCAGTCGGTTTACGGGTACGGGAAGGATCCTGAAGTGTCCTAGTGTGTCACGAGAATTGTCTTTGTTAGTATTTTTGATTTTATCAGTTAATTTTCCAGGACTTAGAAAATATCTGAAAAGATACTTACTATTAACTTCAGTGTCTTCAGGACTTAGAAAATTTCTGAAAAGATAATAATAAATTCAGTGTCTTCAGGACTTAGAAAATTTCTGAAAAGATAATAATAAATTCAGTGTCTTCAGGACTTAGAAAATTTTCAAAGAAGTGCTTCATTTACTTTGAAATAGCTCTATCTTAAAGCAGTGAAATTCTATAAAATTTTTAATTTAAATTCAGTGAATAAATAAATTGATAACGGGTTTTCAAACTTAGTGAAAAATTAAAATAAACATTTACTTTCTTTATCAGTCCGGTTTAAACAATGGTGGTTTATTGTAGTAACTTATCCGTGTTAAATCCAGTGCTAAATAACAACATCGTTAAATTCAATTTATCAAGTTAACCGTTTTTGGAATAATTTATATATTACTAAATTAATATACGGCACCTTAGATAACGTAATCAACTATACTTTTATCGGGTTATAAATATTATACATCAGAGGTGTTTATAAAAAGTTATTAAAAATTTTGAAATGTTTAAGTAATAATAAAAAATTAAAAAATCGAATGATCAAGTTAATCACGTTTGATATAGTTTAAAAGAAAATAATAACGTCGTCAGAATTAATATCATAAAATAAATTGTGGCGTGAAGTGTTTATATAAGTTATTAAAAACTTTGAAGTGTTTAAAGTAATAATAAATAATAAAAATTGGACGATCAAATTAATCACGTTTAATAAAGCTTAAAATAATAACATCGTCGGATATAATAAATTCAGTTAAATAATTTAATAGTAATAAATAAATGTAAAGATTGAATGACCAAATTAATCACGTTTTGAGATAGGTAAAACCTTGTATCGTCCGAAGTAATGAGAAATTGTTGTTTTAGTAATGAAGATTTCAGGTTGGATTCCGATTTTTCAAAGAGCAGTGTTATACCCTGTGGAGCTTTGAATAGCAAGTCGAAAAAAAAAAAATGTGAGTCAGTTTTCTTTTAAGATTTTCCAGGAGCATGTTCAGCGAGAGACGGAGAGCAGGGTGGTGCCAACTCGATTTTCAGAGCTCGTCTCTGGATAAAACAGACTACTTGTTTGTGTGTATATGTGACCGTATTTATGAACTAATATCTATGTATATCTAATATTATTACACTTAATTTTACAGGAGGAAATGGGATAATCAAGATGTAGTTTACTATCAACTTAGGTGGCGTATAGAAAGCCGTGTTCGTGTATATTTTAGCGTGTTTGGGGGAATAAATAAATGAAATCAGGTCGCTCGGGAACCACCGAACAGATAATTAAACTACTTTTCTATAATGTTCGTAAGTTGAACCAAAATCAAGTAACTTAGGTATTTTTAGAAGGTATATAAAATACCTAACTATAGCAATCATATGTTGAATGGGGATAAAAACAAACAATTAACTGTGTCACTGGGTCAGCTATAAATACAAGGTCGTGTTTACTTAACTGAGAGTACATACTTGTTGAAATAAAAGTGCATACCGATGCTCATTCACCAGGTTGGTAGGTCGAAGTGTTATATAAACAAACAATTAACTATGCCACTGGGTCAACTATAAATACAAGGCCGTGTTACGTAACTGGGAAGTACCCGTTGCTTAGTGGGTTAGTGGTGTCATAGGTGGTGACGTTTTACCAATGATATTTTAACATTGTATATGTTTTGGATTATTTAAAGAAGGGCGGGTATTCATTATATTGGACAATGGATGTGACAGGTGTCAGGGACGACCAAATGTAGGGTCGGTCGATTAATGAAGTCAATCAATTGAATGATTGATTAGTTCTTTTGTGTACCCAATTAAATTACATTCAAAACCTTATATGAAAAAAAAAAAACAATCAAGTTGTTAGTTTTCAAGCATATTCTATACTTAACTATTAGACAGTTGAAAATCACGGAAAAGCAACTTTGGCGAAGAAAGTTTTAAATCTTTGGGGTAATTGCAAGTCGAGTCAAACATGGGAGTTGACCTTTCATGATAAGGGTCTCAAAAGAAAAATGAAACAGAGTTAATGAACTCTAAAATAAAATCATTAAAACAAAACAAATCAATCCTGGAGTTCGGTAGCTCTCCAAAATCAAACTACCAGTATAAGATCTTAATTTATTGGTTATTTATTGTTATACTCCAATATTATTAAGTATATATCTGATCATTGGCTGGAAACTCACAACTTCCTTCACGAAATTCAGGTCCCCAATGCGGTGTACATAATGTCGCATTGTGGATTATAAACCTCACCCAAAGTATGTTTACATATATATCTTTCTACGTACTGTCCATTGAATAGTGCAAATTCGTTTTAAAGTTAAACGCCTAAGGCCTGGAGGTCGTGTTGCACCTTTTTCTGGACGTGGTAAAAGGCCTAGGAAACCTCGTTATCACAAAAAAACCGTGAGTATATGATTGTACCGAGGACGAAACCGGTTCGCCTTCAGTAAAAATTAAATCCAAGGAGGAGTCGGAATCTGGGGGTCATCGGGCTCTTGGTGAGACTTGAAAGTACCGCACGAGGGTGGGGAATCACTGAAACGCGATAACTTAGGTATCATTCAGTGATGGCATCTGTGACATGTGGGATATTCTTGTTGAACTGGGATCACCTGGTGTACTTGTTGGAGGATACGGAGCCAGATTATGCCAGAAAAGGGTTTGTTCCTGATTCGTCCACTGTACAATAACAAAGATACTAACCAACTAAATCATGATTGTATTTTATAACCTTACAGCTTATAAACTTGGAGCCGAAGGATGTGGACTAAATGATCGGAGTAAACATTGTACTAACCATCACTAACTGATTCATTGTCTTGTATAAGTGCTTTGAAATTGTTTGTAATTTGGGGTACTGGCAGGTAATATGTAGGCCATACAAAATGGGTAGGGACTCCATATTGGGGTTTAGGTCATTCAATCGCGTTTGGAAAAGGAAAATAAAAATAAATTAGTTTCGTAATTAAATAATCAATTCAGTCTCTCTCGATTCAACGCTTCACTAAAACCAAGGTTACCACAAACAATAAAAATAATTAGATTTCTATATCATGAAACAAAAATCAATCACAACGTATGATGAAGTCTACTTATAAAAATTTATACGTGTAATTTTATGTTCATGTCATAAAAGACGTATACAAAGTTAAGTACACATTTTATTCAAATGTAAAGTACTGGGGGATTAAAAGGAGCATCCTATAGTTATCGGAGGGGTCGGGAGAAAATTTCATGAAGGCTTATGTGGATTAGGGGAGGAACTTTCCATCCCCATACCCCGCATATAGAAAGCCTTAAAAGAGTAAATTATTTGATCACAGTCAGAAGAAGGGTTTAGGAAAGCTCCAACTCTTTAGCTATCAAGCATGAAAGAGGGGAAAAGCGTGAATATTACACACAGAATGTGAAAATCAACTTCAAATATTTGACGAATTCGTCAAATTTTTTGAAACAACCCATCCTTCGTGTTTACGTGACTATTGCGTAAAGATAATGGTAGATTATTGTTTTAATAACTTATTTATAAAGGTTTCACAAACAAGTGTAAAATACAAGTATGATAATCCATTCTGTTCTTGAAGCGGCAACAATTTAAGAAAAATATGTGGCTTTTGTCCACCGAAGTCAAGAAAATTTTCGATTTGGGAGGCGGGAATGGGTACCGCCGCCCCGGGAATCTTTATTGGATAACCAACACCTCTGCCACATGTCACCCCAAGTGGTTCGCTACGTTTGGTGATTTAGCAAGGGTGCCCGGGTTCATGGGGTGAGGTTTGTCTAGGTCTTGGAGGTGGATTACCAGGACACACTGAACCCCAGATTCCTACCCACCCCTTAAACCCTTTTCCTTCCCAAAACTCTCTTCCTCTTCCTTTCCTTAAAAAAAACCCTCCACACAGCATCCCCAAAGATGACATAGGCCCTGAGGGAAATTATTTTCCTTAGGGCCTTTTGTGTGAAGCTCATGCAAAAAATAAGAAAAATGACAAAAAACTTTTGCATTTCATTCAAAAGATCCATTTGTAGGGCGCATAACATGAACATTCTAAAATAATAAAAGTTTTTGATCATCTTATTTATTCCCTTTTTATTTCTAAGTCGTATGTTTTACGAATGTTTAGAAACAACATCACTCGTAGGATAGTTTAGCAATCTAGGGTTAAAGAGAAATCTGAACGGGAAAGACTGCACGGCTTTATTCAAACAAATATTATGTTGGTATAATTTTTATAGACTTTAAAAAGGCCTTTGACACATTGGACCACGAAACATTATTAAAGGCAATGGAGGAATGTGGTATTAGAGGTCCTTTAAAAAAATTTATTAAAAATTATCTATTAAATAGAAAAATTAAAGTTAAAATTGACGGAATTTTTAGTGATGAAATGTTAACAAATACCGGAGTAGCAACAGGGTCGATATCGGGGCCTACATGTTATATAATGCAAGTAAACAGTCTACCAAACGTAATAAAACGTTGTAAATGCTACATGTTTGCAGACGATACATGCATTATATGTGCTGACAAAGATCCACTAAAAATTGAGGAAATTTTACAAACAGACCTATAGATGTGAATTTTCCTAATATGGATCTTAATCTATTACATACAAAATGTATGTAATAGATTAAGATCCATATTAGGAAAATTTTACCACCTAAAAAAAAAAAAAAAAAAAAAAAAAAAAAAAAAAAAAAAAAAAAAAAAAAAAAAAAAAAAAAAAAAAAAAAAAAAAAATTTTGTAAATAAAAATATATTATACTGTATATACAACGCATTAGCAGAATCAATTATAGGATACGGAATAAATAGTTACGGATTAACGTACAAAACATACTTAAATAAAATAGAACAATTACAAATCCGTTTCCTAAAATTGATATCAGGCAAAAAAAAGGTCCAGTTATGTGAAGGTGATTATAAAAAAATGTTCTCCTTGTGTAATGTCCTCTCTATGCATAGTAAGGTAAATTACCAATTAACACTAGATGAATTCTGGAATACAGAATTCAAAAAACCTGTAAACCACAACTACCCTACTAGGCATAGAGAAGCACAAATGTTTATTGTCAATAAATCTCAAAATGTATACGGAGATAGAACAAAAAGTCATAAAATTCCGGAAATATTTAACGCATTACCTGAAGATATCAAAAATGAGACATCTTATTCAAAAATCAAAACAAAAGTTAAATCTTTCTACCTCCGAAGAACATGAAATCAAATAAAATAGTTCCTATCTATTTATTTTCTCACCGTATGTTTGTACTGTGTAAAATATTTTTACTACAACGCAATTCATAAACATTAAAACATTGAGATAATTAGTTTGTCGTAATAATTAGTATTTTAATATTAAGTATTATATTTAGTATATACTATGTAAAACTGAAAAGTATACTGTATTAAATCATTATAAAAAAATGAGAGATTTCTTACAATCAAACTGATTGATCAGTTTCGTAAGATTTGTAAAATAAAGTATTGTAAAATTAAAACTGAATAAACATATTTAAAAAAAAAAAAAAACAAAACTAAATTTTTGATTTGAGGCCAAAATACTCAACCAAACTAACTGAATGATATTTTTTATATAAGGGTATAAATAGGTGCCAAGAATTAGCTAAATTCGGCTGCAAGTCAAAACTTACTATGTTAATTATGTTTGTACTAGCCCACTGGGCGTTCGTAATAAATTCAAATATATGGGGATTTCCTCTAAATTTGTACACAACAAAGTTCAGGTTTTCATGGTGAAGTTACGATTAACACCTAAAAAACTATAGCCTATCCTTGACCAAGGAGCCAAGCACGCCAATTGCACTGGTATTGATAGAACGAATATTGATCTGCGGATTCAACCCATCTGCTGATTCCTTAAGCGCCTCCGTACACGGAGCTACTTACAAGCTATTCGAGCCTGATGCGCGTAGCACGCGCACCGCTCGTAGGTACCCGCTATACAATTTTGCTGGTGTTCGTACACGGCGGTACGCGACGGATGTCGGGTTGAAGTCGGTAGCGCGCTACCGACGGTGCTGGTAGCGTGCTACGCGTTGCAGCACTCGCGTCTTCTACTTTCGTTTGACGTTTGACAGAAATGGCGTCTGAACATGAAAGTAATGTTAGATTTATTCTAGAAGTGGAAAAAAAATGCGTGTTTTTATAACTTTACATTACCAGAATATGCAAGAAAGGATTTAGTGGAGAAGGCATAGATTGATGTTGGAAAAAAGCCATTTGACATTGACATCGTGTCAACTCCACGGCTGCACGTGAAAAATGATCAAGTTCCGTATATTTCGAGTAGCGCCGTGTACGGAAACCAGCATTAAAAAGTAGTATATCTGCAGGGTACTTGTGGTTGTGTCACAATCACGTAGTTGGTAAGTATCTCCATGAACGGAGGGCCTTAATGTGAGAACGCCACAAGATCACAACTACATCCAACCGTTGGAGCTAGATTTTTATCAGTAAAGGTATAAACAAACTCCCACAAGGTATCAAACAGATTAAACAAAAAAAAACGAAATTAGGAACATTAAATATTTACTTTAGGAACTATTTGAAAAGAACTAGTATATTAAAAACGTCGTCGTAGAAGTTTCTGGAGAACCTTACTCAAACCATGTGTACCATAGTAGTTGCTTAGAACTTATTCAAAACATTGTGACCCTCAGCACACGATCACCTAGTGAGGAGGACTACGAATGTATTAACTTAAAAATAAAAAAAAATAAAAGTTATACCATGGCATCCCCATTTGTGGTATGTATGTTGCGAGGCTGAAGGTAGTGGGAAAGAAAAGCAGATGAGAAATAGGAAGGTGAGAAATTAATTCGCTACGCGCATCTAGTCACCAAATACGGCTAAAGCCATTTTAACCAATTGTGGTATTTCTCCAGGACGTTACTGAAGGGAATCACTCTGGAACGTTCCGGAAATGTACTATAATATTATTTTAACCTTTCCACGAGTATGGACGAAACGGTTCGTCGAAGCGAAAAAATGGTAAAAAGAGTGTGGACGAAACGTTTCGTCCGCGGCTAATATTCAAAAACCGTCATATTTAATGAAACTTTGCCACTTGATGTGGCTTTTATTGACATTCTTTTTTGAATTTTTGGAAGACATACCTACAATACCAACTTCACAGTTTCAGTTTGAAAATTCTTTTTGCGTCATTTAGCGGTCGTCAGGGGAAGGAGGCAGTTTTTTTTTGTATGGACATGTTTTTTTCGACGTTGGTTTATTTTTGTGGATTGATATCGACGACGTTTTAATTCAAAATTCAATATTATTTTTAGTTAATCTTTGATAATTTCTAAAAAAATTATCAAAAAATGAACCAAAAAAAACTCAATCCTCACGTACAGTTTTTTTCGCCAAAACTCACTCGCGGAGAGGTTAAATGACTAAAATGTGAAATAACCAAAATCTATCAAATTTAAACTTACAGGCGCAGGCCGGGATTTGCATTCGTGACCTCCGGATTCGTAGCCCAGGATCGTAAGCACAACGACGTAGGCCTGAATAAACGGTATGGTGTATTATGTTGGTCATGTTGATACGCGAATAATTCATTTGTGTTTGTACATCTTTGTGAATGAAATGCCATTTCTCATACAACTCGCTTTATTACACTTTTTGTTTGCTCACCAAACGCCCGCAGGCTTCGCCAAACTTTCGCCAGATGTCATTTCGCACTTTGTTTGTTTTGACATTTACCGTTTTTTTATTCGACAGCCGGAAAGGAGAATGCTGGGAAGTTTGCGAGTCGTAATAATGGGATTAATTTTATGACTTTGACTTTCGGCAAATAGCCGAAAAGATTTGGGAAATACTTGCAAAGCTCTTGGAAATGTCGGTCAAAACAATATGTTCCCTTATACGAAGTATTTTAAACATCTGTTTAGTTGAGAAGTTCTATAAGAGTACTTATTAGGGGTATTCTTTTGACTTTGACCCTATACATTAAACAACAACAAATCATAACGCTTTGGTCACAGCAGTGACATAAAAATCTGAAATAATTTTTTGATACTTATATAAGCATAATATAATTTTATAAAGCTTTACCACACCGCTTGATCCAATTAGAAAAAAAAAATGGAACAATCAATAAAAATAATCGCTTTTGGTAAAATTTCAATAGTCCGCATTATTTAAATAATACTTCGTTTCAACTCAATTACTACAAGAATCAACTTTTTATGTCGGGCGAAGGACCCGCTCAGTTAGTGTTGGTGACTATTTTTTAAATCCGGGAAATGGTTCTAAAATTAGCTCCTTCCTCGTCAACCAGTGATGGCTAGTCTCCGGGACAAATTAACCGGGATGGGTAATGATGTCATATGTAATATACAGCCGTTTGATACAACTGAGTATTACCCTCAATCTTTTTATATCAGTAGAGATACTCCAGATTCACAAATTCGTAGAACTTATACCTAGGGGGGGCACGAGGGACGTGACTGCGTCTGCGTCCTATGCGTCCTGCCGACGGAAGTGGTGACATCTTGTGACAAACTCTTGAATTCATAACCGAATTACAACGGCAGCTTTGTTTGAAATTCCACGTACACAGATGTTATTTCTGGTGCGGCGCATATGGCCAGTCGTCAGACATGAACTCGAAGCTGGGTTCTGAAATTCAACCACGCAAGCGCGATTCGATTCCAATTTGAGAAGTTAAAGTTAATAAACAAAAAAAATTAAAATAAATAAGTTAAAAAATAAAATAAAAGAAATAAATTTAAAAAAAACCAAAAAAAATTTAAAATAAAAAAAACACTTACCATTACCACTTTTCATTATACCAATTGTATTGTAAGAGAAGACACTCAATGCAAATGTTAAACGCACTACATAATTGATTATTTTTTCTTGAAAATTTATTAGATCTTCATTTTATCGTACTGTAAGTATGTATAAATACGGGATTTGTGGAATTGCACTATCCTTCCTACATCCTGGAATAAAATCATTATTATTGTATATTAAAAATACAATAGATTTTTAAACAAAAAACAATAGATTTTTATATAAAAGGTACTATTTTAATTTAAGGCACTTTGGTTTTTACTTTAAGTTATAATAAATTGTGCGTATTTAAATTGAAATGAAATCTTCCGGAAGACGTCACATCATGTCCATTAACATGATTAAATATAAAGATTTTTTTTTCACTCATAAAAGTTGTTACCAAAAATATGAATTTGAGGGCAAGTTTTTCCACCACCGTGAGCCGTGTTGAAACGAAGTGTTTATTATCAATAATTTTGGCTTATTTAGAAGTACGTAGACTACGGAAATTTTACCTCTCATTTTTATCATGAAGAAAACGATAAAACTATATGAAAGAAATGTAGGTAGTTCTTTCGATTCTTGATAAAAATGTTGATTAGAAAATATCACTTTAAAAAAAATACTTTCATGATGCCACAGCTTACCGTCCCAGCGTTTTTTTTTCATCCTGAGTATAAATTTTCTGCTTTTTCTTCGCGTCAAACGTAATCTGATAGTTCACACTAAAAGACCTTTAAATTTTTTTGAAATTTGAAGATAAATAACGGATTTCGTTCTCCGAGCAAAAAAACAGTAATTTTCTGATTTCCTAAATTTGAACAGAAAATTTTGAAACTTGACAAAATTACGTTGCGATAGGGATAATTGGTTTTACAGAAATTACAAAAAAAATAAACGATAATTTAGCATTTTTACATCTGGGAAGGTTTTTTCCACATTTCAGCGATTTGTGATAAATATCTTAAAGGTTTTCTGCTTTTTAAAAGATTTGCGTGAATCTACCTTCACAAAATAAAATTTTCACACGAAAACTAGTTTTTTTGTGAATGAATTTCTAACCAGACGGTGTGACGCTTTGAAACTCTTTGTTTTTTGGTCGTTCGATTGAATTGTTCTTTATAATATATGAATTAATATATGAATTTCTTGTTTAAAGACATAGGCCCGTTAGCTCAATACGTTAGAGCACCAAATTATTCAAACCGGAGGACGTAGGTTCGAATCCTACACGGACCATAATTTTTGCTATGAAAAATGTTTTTTTGTTTCATTTCATTGAAGTTATCCAAACAAAAAAAAGGTAAATAATATTTTTCAATTAGGCAAAACATGACCCCCACTTACGAAGACAGGTACCAAGAGAAAACTTATTGGCCATTGTTCAACAATTATTATTGAAAGCGAAAAACTTGGTACCGCAAGACACACGGATACAAACCTATGCGCACAACGTTTGGCTCTTTTGCATTTCATGCAAAAATTTGTCATTTTTCTTGACTTGGATGGACAAAAGGCACATATGTTTCTTGAATTTGGTTCTTAAGTTGTTACCGCTTCAGGAACAAATTATCATATTTTTTTTTATCGCTTGTTTATAAAATCTTTAAAGTAAATGAAAAAAACAAGTACACTCACCATTGCTCAACAGTCGGGTAAACACTAACTAACTTTCGTAAATTTTACGACCCTATTGCTGTAAGTCAATCGACAAATGACGCCTAACCACAATTACCGCGCGTGGCACACTGAAGAAACAAATTTTGAAGCGGGGGTACGGGAACAACGCAAACATTGTTTTTTCCATGAATCGTCATTTTGCCGTCTCAATTTTTACGATAGTTTAGGATTCTAGGGTTAAAGATTAGGAGATTATAATCATGCTAATGGGGTTTCTGGAGTCCACGTATTAATGTCATATAGTTGCGTAAGTAGTAAGAGTCACACGGTTTTATTTATGTTAAGTGGAGTAAAAAAAAATTTTTAAAAATAGTTTAACAAAACAAAAATTTAAATAGCTACTGTAGGTACGAAAAAATATGAAACAGAAATTTTAAAAGAGAAAAAAAGTGTTATGAAACTTGAAAGTTTATCGAAACCTGTAGATAGAATATATGTTGGTAATTAATGATTTTTGTGTTTAATTCGTACAACTCCTTTTAATTTTCAAAAACTTATTTATTGAAGTTCTGCAAGCATTTTAGTTTTGACGTGATAACGTCTTATAAATCGACGAATGCCGGCTGCATGCACGAAAAAGCATGGCTCATTGTCACGTTCCGCCTGAGCCGAGCGTGCAAGCTAGAGGGCGGAACAAGCAATAGAGAGGCACGATTGGCCTAAGCGTTCGGCTTACGACGCATCAATGCATTTTTTTATTAATGTTTTCCTATGACGTTATCACGTAAAATTATCATCCGTAAACCGACTTTACAGACAACCAAATTTTTTATTATTGTGACAACTGTTTCGGCTTACAAGGCCATTTTTAACACTTCCGTACCGGACCAGGGCAACGCACTTACACTAACGAGAGTTTTACGCTGTATCTAAGTTGTTTTTTAAACCACATACTCAATAATTTAGGTAATCCTAGAAAAAATATTTGGTTATCGATCTGCATTAAAAAAATTAATATCGCATCTCTACTTTTCTTAAAATTAAATAGTTTATAACAAATTTCGGCGAATAATCTGTGCCACCCGCCCCCCTTCCCCTCTGTTCGGGCGTACCCCGTCCCTATCTGCTGAATGTATCGGGATAATTCTAAGCGATAGCAAGTAATTTCTAAGTTGTTAGGGGAAAGGACTAGATCGCGTTCGTTTACACCGCGCATCTCGTTTGCTCTTTTTACAATGCTATAATGTTCGCTTGCCGGTCAAAGATCATTCGGTCTGAGTTGCTTCCGGTGAACGCCAATCGCCAGTCGAGATTCGGAAACAAGGTGTTACGCTGGCTATCGGCCCGCCTTCTCTGTTTTCTAGGGAAAAATACACGCTATGGTCTAAATTCATTAGAATATTAATTATGACTTTATTTATCAAACGATTTTTAAAATGACTACTGAAATACGATGAATATACTTCCCTCTAATTATTATCATAACAAATTACAAAAAAATATGTCATTAACACCCTTTAATAAGCAAAACAAATTGGGGTCCCCGAGTGACCCCCCTTCGGGTCATGTGTGATTTTTTTCGTTCCGGGACGAAAAGGTTAAACAGTTACAGTTTGTAACTTTGTAAACTTAGCGTCTACTGCCTTTCTGTTTTGATTGGTGAAAGACGGTGATAGTGCAACTTTCCTTACAGCCATGCAGTATAAAAGGAGAACCACTTAGCACTTTTCTTGCCGCATTCTACGGTCGATTTCTTTGTTCCGCTAGCGATTGCAAACTCGATTATATGAAAATTCTCTAAGAAATGAATGTAATAATAATTCTTCATCGCTATCCGAAGAACATGAACGGAATATTTTCTGTGTAAGTGAAACCAATAAACAGACCTCAAACGAAAAATACCCGTATCCTTCATCGGCTTAAAGCCCTTTCCATTTTGATGCTAACGATTTTTGGAGCACAACAAGATTATTTGTACAAAACTAACCGGCGTTGTTAGGTATTTTGCACAGAATTTTCAATATCAAACATTGACGTTCCTCTATTTTTTTTTCTTTTTTCACATCAGGTCCACACTGGAAGCCCTGAGAAAAATAATTTTCCTCAGAGCCCGGCTTTGGGGATGCTGAGTGAGGAATAATTTTAAAGAAAGGAATGAGACAAAGATCTGGGATGAAAAACGATGAAAGAAATTGGTAGAAATCCGGGGTTCAATGTGTTTAGGAATAATGGTCGTATGAAGGATAAAATAAGCTACCTACTGCATTCAACATTTTTTCTTAAAAAAATATTTATTTTGAGGATGTCACCTTTGGGGATGCTGTGTGGAGGGTTATTAAAAGAAAAAGAAGGGAAGGGAGATACGGGGAGGAAGAAGGTATGAAGGGAGGGGAGGAATCTGGGGGTTAGTGTGTCCAGGAATGACGGACGATTGAATCCATCTCTACCACTGTGGTGCATGCGATGGGTCGAGATTGTCCGGTTGGAGAGGTGTAATTTGGGTCTCACTTTACCAGTCTCCCTGGTCCGGCCCGCCACGTGGTAGGTAAGCATTTGCCGCCAAGACCTAGAAAACCCGCACCCCATAAGCCCGGGCATCCCTGCTCAAGTCACTAAACGTAGCGTAAATACTCGGAATTATGAAATTACTAGCTGGTACCCGTCATGCGTTGGTATATTTTTTTTTTTACAGTTAATACCACACAAAGTCCCAACTGCTCCCGTCTGGAGCCAGTGAGACTATGGCATTCCCAATCGGGGTATGTTGTGAGGCTGAAGGTAGGGGGAGGGGAAGGAGATAGGGAAGAGGAAGGTGGGGAAGTACCTGGCTATTCAGATCTGGTCACTAAACACGGCTAAAGCCATTTCAAGCAACGTTTCAATTCTGAATGGTGGTCTTACACCAGGGCGATACTGATAGTATCTTCCACTCTGGAACGTGCCGCAAATATACTATTTATTATTTTAAATGAATAAATTGTGAAATAACACAAATTAATCAAATAAAATTTATTTGCGCACGCCGGGTTCGAACCCGCGACCTTCGGATTGTGAGTCGAGAGTCTTGCCTCGGGACCACGGAGGCCGTCAAATGTATGCCATTATAAAGAAATTATGTCTCCCTGCGTGTCCTTTCCCTTGCCACCTTTTGCAAATTTCACAACGCCAGAGCTCACCAGTAGTTTTATACAAAATAACGAACATAAAAAAAAAAAACAAATCTATTTTTGTGCAGTCGTTCGGAAGTTATGCGCTTACATACATTTCTGCGATTAATTTTTAGAGATAGATATTAACTACGACGTCTGAAATAAAATTTCCCGCAAATATATCAACATAGTGTACACGGCAACGATTTGTTTTGCTTAGCAATAACTTACTTTTGTTAGGGACAGAAAACGTATAGTATATTAATATTTTTAATTATATTACGCCAGAGCTTACCATTATATATGGCCTTTACTACTCGCATATGATGTAGCTTTCTAATGGTGAAAGAATTTTAAAAATCGGTTTAGCGCTTAACACATGGACTTTCGCATTTGGAATATTAAAAGCATAGATTAGGCATCTATACCTACCATATTTTTCTCAGGACTGAAGGTTTTCATAGAAAGCGGAATAAACGGTGGAGACCCAATCGTGGGAGGCAGGAAGCAGAAAGCTAAAGAAATTTTTACATAATTCTTAAGAATATTTTTGATTTTGCGTAACTCTGTATTTTGGAGTCCACTTTCAAAATTGGTAGTCATGTTTGGTTTTGTCGTTCAGCATTTCGTGATCCAGCATATCATCTCAATATATAAAAATCAATGTTTCTTTGTTTGTTCCTTACGCGTTCCCAAACCATTCAACCGATTGCAATGAAACTTTGGTGGTTTGATGTTTGCGTACCCATGTTAGTTTCTACACATAATAGTGAGCTCTGGCGTTACGAAATTATTTCCTTTATTTTTCATTCGATTGCGATGAAACTTCGGTGAGTTGTTGTGCCCACACCCGCAAAAGTAATGTATATATATATATTGGTAAGCTCTGGCGTTATGAAATTTGAACACAAATTTCGCAAAATGGCGCACAATTTAAAAAAAAAGTAGTGTATTTCATATAGTTTAGCGGCAGGGAAAGAAGGGGGGTTCACGGGATGGGGGAAGCGGGAGAGGGGAGTGGTGAAGGCGGGAAGGTAAAGGGGGAACGCGGGAGGGGAACTGAGAACGGAGGCGAATGGAATTACGAAATGGTGAAAGGACCATGTTGTTGCATGGCAAGGAGATACAATTTATTTAAGTAGCATTTCAATGCATGCAGGCAATATTATTTTTAATTGATCCATCACATTTTCGAGTTCTCCTGTTCCTAACTTGCAGACTATAGACACGCGTAATTTGATTATTATACTCTTCTGAAATTGGCTATTTTATGACGGGTCCGACTCGCTCGCTGTAGTTTTATGTTCAGGAAGGTTCTCGGCGTTATTAAAATATCAAATATTCATTCAAAAGGTTCGGCTTATTTTGGAACTGGGTTAGATAGGGCAAACGGTTCATGTGCCAATTATTATTTCAGCAAGTACGTACGAGTTAATTCACTTAGCATTTTTGCTGCACTGATCAACTTAGGAAATAGAAGGGTAGACAACGTCCAAATTGTAGTTTCATCACACATATAACGTGTATGTTCATGCATGCAGAATTTTTTAATTTTTTTAATTATTATATTCATTTATCGTTTTTCTACATGGTGGGTTTTTTTGTTTACAATTCAAATTTACCTCACCAGGATACGCCTGTGTCGAGGTTAATAATTTTATAAATTAAGTTTTGAAAATAATCCAAAATAAGTACTGAAAGAACAATATTGTTACATTATTTTTTCTTAGAAATAATGGTTACCTATTAAAGCTAAAGAAAGTAAATTATTTATTTTTTTATTATTTTATTTAGCATACTTTATTTTCTTCATCAAGAAACAAATATACTCTATTTATGAAAAAATAAACTGGAAAATGAATAAACTATGTGAAAAAATAAGTTTTGAGAGAAGATTAGAGGAAGGGGGTAAGTAATTAGGTATTAATGAGAAAACTAGGTTAACTTTGAAAATTAATCAGGTTTTAATGAGAAAACTAGTTAAAATTAGAAAACTAAAAAAAATTAGGTAACATTTAGGAGGTGGCTGATTTGCATCGTTAATAAACAGTGGTTAGACAGGAACAGGTTGTTTTGGAAAATTTGAACTATTCATCAAATTTCAAAGTTAATTTTTGTGTTCCGAAGGAGTCCTATTCAAATTTTGTTTATATATCATTGTATAAATTTCCATTATCACTACTTTCTAGTGATAATGAACATTTAGTTAGCCTTCGAAAAGCTGGTCTGCTGGTGTGAAAGGTTCCGCACAGTTATGAAAATAGTAAGCGATTTTTTTCGAATAAATTACGTCATCGAGTAGACGAACGGGAATGGTTACATATGATAGAGGTCGATTAGTAGCCAAGAAAAAATCAGGTCTGCCAACTGGCAGCCTGGCACGTTCACAGGCAGCCGGTGTTAAAGTGGGATGAAAATTAGTAAATTTTACACCATCGAGTACACCAATGAAACCAACGAATAACTGTAGTCTAGATAATCCCATTGCTGTTGCTTCACAAGGCTGAAATAGTAAAAGAACATGAATAAAACTTAGAACTTGAAAATTAACTTTGAAATTTAATGTCCTGCCTTTCGAGTTATATTATTTCGTAACAATGGTGCCAAAAATTATTTAAAAATTTATGTTTCGCTTGTTATTTATTCATCATATTCAGCTTGTGTCTCTAATGCCACATTTTGTTATTTATTTTCGGTAATATGTTTTTTCGAAATTGCCCACAATGTAAATGTGATGCATAAAAAATTTATTCCTATTTTTCAAACATTTTTTCTGAGAAACGTGTTTAACGATGAAAGTAAAAGGAGATATCCTTTATACAATATCTACAACTCCTTTATCTACAATAATCTATCATAACCATTTTATTAAGTGAAAAATGAATTATTCATATTAGGACCGATCCACAAATAACAAAAACAGAATTTCTGTTAATAAATAAATTAATTTAACATATAAAACAGTTTTACTGAATTCGATTGACCCGAGATAAACGAATTCCAGATCTGAAAGGAGCAAGAATCATATTATTGTGTTAGTTCTCAATTTAGAATCGCAAACAAAGCTGACAGAATAGGGGCATAGCGTCAGATACACTTAATAGGTACTCTGACCCACAAATTGTCAGCAAACAACGTTGTATTTCCAAATCTCGACAACTAAACTGGTTAGAAAAGCTTTAAAAGTACTAGAGGGGCCCTCTTTAAATACATGTGTTAACAAAAGACCACTGAATATAAGTTTTATTTATTCTTAACAGATTTTTTTTATTACGGTAGTTTGGTGGTTTTTGACGGCCGGCGTTGTCCAGCGGTAAGGCTCTAGACTCGCATTCCGAGGGTCGCGGGATCGAATCCCGGCGTGGCAAATAAATTTTATTTGATTAATTTGTGTTAATTTACAATTTATTCATTTAAAATAATATATACATAGTATATTTGCGGCACGTTCCAGAGTTGAAAATACTCTCAGTATTGCCCTGGTGGAAGATCACCATTCATAATTGAAACGTTACTTGAAATGGCTTTGGCCGTGTTTGGTGACCAGATTTTAATAGTCAGGTACTTCCCACCTTCGTCTTAACCATTTTCTGCCCCTCCCCTCTACCTTCAGCCTCACAACATACCCCAATTGGGGATGTCATAGTCTCACTGGCTCCAGACGGGAGCAGTTGGGACCCTTGTGTGGTATTCATATAAAAAAGTTCCAGACAAAAGACCCTGAGGAATATAATTTCAGGGCCTGTCATGTCTTCTTAGGGGATGTTGTGTTGAGAGTTTTTTTTTATGAACACCGCAAGAGAGTCTCAACTACTCCCGCCTGTAGCCAGTGAAACTATGGTATCCACAATTAGGGGTACGTTGTAAGATTGAAGGTAGTGGGAAAAGGAGGAGATGGGGAAGAGGAAGTTGGGGAAGTACCTAGCTATTCAGATCTAGTCACCAAACACACCATTTCAAGCAACAATTAGTATGTTGGTGATACTGAGTATCTTCCAATCTGGAACGTGACGCAAACATATTATATATTATTTTATTCTATGTATTGAATTAACTGTGAAATAACACAAATTAATCAAATTAAATTTATTTGCCACGTCGGGACTTGATCCCGCGATCTTCGGATTGCGAGTGAAGAGCCTTACCATTCGACCACGCCGGCCATCACTTTTTGAGGTAAGGAAGAAGAGGAAGTTCTTGGAAGGAAAAAGGTATGAAGGGTGGGAAGAAATCTGGGGGTCAGTGTGTCAAGGAGTGACGGACGTATGAATCCATCCCTTCAACTGCGGTGCAAGGCGATGGGTCGAGGGATTCTGGCTGGAGAGGTCGAAAGACCACCTGCACCAGTCTCTCTTGATCCGGCTAGCAAGCACATCGGCCGCCAAGACCTTGACAAACCTCACCCCGGGCACCCCTGCTAAGTCACCAAACGTAATGAACCACTAAGGGTATCCTATGGCACAGGTGTTGGTAACCCAATGAATGGTTACCGGTCGGCGGTACCCATATCCGCCTCCCTAAATGCTAGATTCAAAACTTTCAAACACCAGACTCTTGTAAAAGAGTTAGATAGGGTAGCTATAATTATTTTTAGTTTTTTATAAATATTATTTGGGGATCATAGTAATTTTGTTTCCACATGCATAAACATCAAAGAAAACAAATTAAATTTTCATATTTTTTTAAATTAATATTTAAAATTTCACCAACTGGGGAAAATCTGTGTCAAATCCCACCAAAACTTGAACAAATTTGGAGCTCAACAGAATTCAGAGTGAAAGATAATGTTCTTTAATATTTTTAAATTTGGGAGGCGGGTATGAGTACCGACGCCCTCGGGAACCATTAATTGGATAACCAACATCTCTAGGTCATCCCAAGTGGTTCGCTACGTGTGGTGAGATTTGTGCGGGTCTTGGCGGCGGATGCGTCTGCTCACCAGCTGCATGGCAGACTGAATCGGGAGAAAAAGGTTAAGAAAGGTTTTTTGACTTCTCTAGCCGTACTCTCTCTGAACATCGCCTGGCAGCGCAGTGGGAGGGATTGATTCATACGTTCATCACTCCTGGACACACTGACCCCCAGATTCCTACCCACCCCTCATACCTTCCAAGAACTTCCTCTTCTTTCTTACCTTCAAGATCCTCCACACAGTATCCCCAACGATGACAGACAACAACTTAACACATAACAACTTAAGGGAAATTATTTTCCTGAGGGCCTCCTGTATGGAGCTAATGGAAAAAAAAAATGAGGCATAAAAGGTATATAGAAATAAACACCTTTTGAACAACCTGAACTTTGTCTGATTGAATTAATTTTTATCACAAATCGTGCAGAAATATTTGATTGAAGATTAGCCTCAGCACGAAAAGGTAGTAGCTTTTTTCCAAGCAATGAGTCATTCCTAACTAACCACCGGATATCTGTATGTTTTTAGCTTGGCATTTGTATATTACATTAGCATTTTCTATTGCATTTCTACCTGCCATAAAAAATACATGTTAATTCCACTTTTTGATAGATCTGTTCAAACTATTATTCAAATGTTGAATTTTATTTTATTTTTCGCTTATTTATTCTTCACAGCTCTGAGCCTAAATCATTTTACTAGACATGCAAATACTAGTTTTCGTTTATTTGATAACGCCTCGTTTAATATATTTGAGTAGCTTTAGTTAAAAGTTAAAGCGAGCTTTAGTTAAAAGTTATTTGACTTTGTCAAGCTTTCTCAAGGCAACATTTCAAGAAATAGTGTCAAGGACAAATATTTAGCTAGAAAAACTTTTATCCTTTTCAGGTTGATATCTAAGTGCTTTGAATATCAGGATTTTTTGATCTCTTTTGCCCTCGGAAAACATTGATTTTAAAGAAGGTAATAATTTATAATCACGTTTTTGATATTAATTTATTTATTACTCCTCCTAAAGGGCTTTTATATTCTATTTTATAAGCTTTTTATATCACTATTTTAGTATATACTTGAAAAAATTACAACAATAAAGATAATATAAAATAAAAATTTTATGATAGAAGGCAGTAATTTTGTGGTTTGACATATTATTAATTGAAATAACACAATAATTTTGTTTGTAACCACGATTAATTTCATTTTTCCACTACCGACCGTTTTCGCTAAACTGCTGTTTAATTTTAATTCCCTGAAAATGCTTATGTAAAGCGAAACCGGTCGGTGGTGGAAAAATTAAATAAATCTTGGCTACAAACAAAATTATTGTGTTATTTCAATTAATAAAATAAAAATATTAACATGATTAGTTGCAGGTAAAAATTACCACAACGATACTTCAAAATATTTTTTAGTTTTAGTATTTTTTGCTGTTTTTCTTCATTCGAGAGGCTGGCAGGAGTTCTTTGAAAAATTATTGTGAACGGTGAGTTGTGGTGCCATTAACTTTACTCAGTTTTGTTTGTTAGAAACATTAAGATGAATATGATAATTTTCAGCTCACTGCGTCAATGTTGTGGAACTTATAAATATCCACATAAGAATAATGAATGTACGATGTGCTGAATTGCTGGTTCCTATATGTTCTTTGCTAACCTGGAATAAGAATTCTGACAATTTGCGCGAAACCAGGTAGTAAATCCATGTCATCACTAGTCACTTTGCTGAGTAACTGCCTAAATACTTGCCCTGACCCTTACTGTCCTACACTTACTGATTTATTAAAGTTTTAAGTTTATACAAACAGAAAAACTTCGAAAATGTTGCCGGAGACCAAAATTTCATTTACAATTTTTACTCCAAATAATACCAGGAATCACCTGTTACAGGAAGTCAAGTACATCCCTTAACATATTATATACAGTCGTTTTTATCTAAAAATGACACATTGTTTTTTTTTGTTCTGAAGTTGACTCGTGTTGTGAAACATTGAAAATCCATCTTGGAATCACTCAGGAAATAATTTGAAAAACTTTCAAAATAAAACTAATGGAAACCGCCTCAGACAAATTATGTTCTTTACAAAAATTTTGCTGTTTACTCTCAGATTTTTATATAATGTACTATAAGTGTACAAAGTTGTGTCTTGTTCATTGTTCGCATCTCTTGTCACATCAATGTTTTTACAGCCGAGAGCTTTCAGTTTTATTGCTTCCCGAAAAGTTTAAACTTTCTTTTCATTTTCTTTTTCTCACAAATTGTTAAACATTTGCTTTTTCCCTATTTGGTATTCGCGCCACAAACTCGGTTACTTTCGGATAAGGGGAGAGTTTCAGAATAATTTTCTGTGTTCATGGAAAATTATTTTTATTTTAAATAATTTTTTTCAATCGAAAATGATTTTTTCTTGGAATGAATTATAAAGCCTCTCCTTCTTATGTACTGTATTTATGTGTACAGGGTGTTATTCTGTTTAATTACTTAAGACCATATTTGTCCTAGCTCACATAGGTCATAGAAATCGATGTTTCCTCACAATCGTAGAGAGAAAAGTACGATGTAAACGGTATTGGAAACAGAAAACAACACACTTTACATTAAAATCAAATTATTTGCCACAAAATAATTAAAATGTGCAACTTAATTAAATTTTAATTTTCGACTACATTTTAAAAAAAATTTGAAACTCAGTGAATTTTGAAAGATTTTTTTTTGCGTGAAATGACGAAAAGCTGAGGTGACAATAGTTCAGGTTATACAATTCATTGGTCTGATAAAATATGTGTGTGTTTCAATTTTTTACGTTATCAGTAATTTTAGTTAGAACACACGTAAGGTGAGTCATTTTGAAAACTTTTAAAATTTTTGTATTAAAATTTTTTTTTTTTTTCTAATAAAATTTGATATCGTATTTCATCACCTTTCGATAATAGTTTTTAGTTATTTATTTATTTAAAATTTACGGCACAAAGTGCCATTTACAAGCTTGTGTATATTTAATTACAGTCATAGTACATTATACAGGCATTAAAAATAAACAATAATATCAAAAAATCATTATGTAGTGACCTCGTTAACGTATAATTGGCTGAAATATTCGATCAGTACAACCTTATATTTCAGTATGGAAATATTAAAAATATCAGCCACATTGGCATAAAAATTTCCAGTGGTGTGTAATCTATTAATCTATTTATCGTGTATGTTCAAAAATATTCCATTTAATTGGATTTTATTGCAAAGCGCAAATATTTTTACCTACTGCCAAAATACACAGGAATTTTGAAGGGCTAAGGGATGAACTTAACGTACTTTACCCAGTGACTCCTGACATTGTTTGGAGTAAAAAATGTAAATGAAATTTTGGTCTCCGGTGATATTTTTGATGTTTTTTTTTTTCTTACAAAAACAAAGAGTTTGGGCCGTTACTTGTCTGAGTGACCAGTGACGACATGAGGAAGATTTTTTTTGTTTGATTCTGAAGAAAAAAAAAAATGAAAGCAGGCATCGTAAACGTCACCATAGGCGAAAAGTACATAAATATTTTTTACTCCTAATAATGTCAAGAATCACTGGTTAAAGTAAGTCAAGTACGTTCCTTAACTCCTTGTATATACTAACATTCACACTAATAAAGATACCTTATAACATGACAGGGTATTCTCGGCACGCAAACAAAACGGCATTAATTTACATTTTATAAAAACGGTATGGGTAACACCGCCTCGGGAACCATTTATTCCATAGGTCATCCCAGGTGCCTCGCTGTGTTTAGTGACTTATCAGGGGTGCCCGTATTCATCGGGTGTGGTGTGTTCGGGTCTTGGCGGTGGAAGCGCCTACCCCCGATCGGAAGAGATTGGTGTGGGGAGATGCTTTGACTTATTCACTCGACCCATCGTCTTGCACCTTGGTAGGGATGGATTCACTCATCCGTCACTCCTAAATACCCTGGCCCCTAGATTCCTAGCCACCCCTAATACCTTTTCCTTCTCAGAACTTCATCTTCTTCCATTCCTTTAAAAGACCCTTAACGTAGTATAATGGGGTATTTCCACATTTTTTTTTATTATTGAAAAAAATTAAGCAAAAAATTACGATGATAACGTAATTTTTATTTTATTTTTATGACGACGACTTAACTTTCTATAACGTTTTAAAATACGCCTTTTGAAAATGCCCCCAAAACGATGTTTTTGCCCCCGTTCACTCTGTGACGTCACAGGCGCCTCTCATCATGGATCGCCGCCCGTAGGTGACTGCAGTGAGTTCGTAAGTTGTACTTGGTGTTATTTATTGACTTCCAGTTTGCTCGAATTATATCTTTATATTTATCCTATATTTTCCCACTTGCAAAACACGTATAGTTTGGTACACAAGTTTACAAATACTACAAGAAAAACCCAAAATAAGATGTTTAAACGACCCTTTCTAAGGCGACAAAAAATGTCGACCGTGTACAAATGTTGGGCGTGCGTTTAATGTGTGCGCCGAAGGGTTCAATGACGCTAGGTTCTCGGAGCATCTTCTATTGAAATACCGGTAGAACAAGGACACCATTCCCATCTGAAACCTGCGCGCTAAACATTGCAATCCGTTTGTTTGAGAGGGAAATCTATCGAACGGACCGCCCGTTTGTGCTTTCTGAATTTTCAAGTATTTTGGGACTCTAGACCAATGGTGGCTGCCAAATTCAACAGGTCGACTTGCGATTTGTACAGGGTCAGCAGTTGTGTACTATCTGCAGAATATATTGGCCCTTAGTACTACAGTAAGAAGAAGAAGGAGGCTTCGATGGAGCCCCCGTGCCTTTTTTTTCAGATTTAAATTTTAAACTACAAAAAATAACCTTTCTTTTTTGACTATTTAAATTCATAATTTAAACGTGGAAACACCTTTATATACAATCGTAAGATAGATATCTACACACTAATGACTGCCTCCGTGGTCGAGGGGTAAGGCTCTCGACTAGCAATCCCGGCGTTAATATGTATATAATACACAATATAAATTTTATAATAAACGTTTAAAAAATATATTTTTTTATTTATTTTAAATCAAGACATACATTCCTGAGGTACGAATGATCTGACATTATGTGAAAATCTCCTACTACCACCACATAGAAAACAGAATAATGTTGCTTGTGTCGTGATGGAGAACCCAAACGCGATGCCAAATCAGCCACTGACCGGTCTTTGAATAAGTTTTTTTGCATTTCACAATTTATTCGTTAAAAATAATATGTACTATATTTGCGGCACATGAGAGTCCAAAGTGGACGATACTTTCAGTATCGCCCTGGTGTAAGACCACCTTTCAGAATTGAAACGTTGCTTCAAAGGCTTTAGCCGTGGTTTGTGACCAGATCTGCATAGCCAGGTACTTCACCACCTTCCTCTACCGCATCTTCTTTCCTCCCCAATACCTTCAACCTCACAAAATATCCCAAATGGGATGCCATAGTCTCACTGGCTCCAGATGTTTGGGAGCAGTTGGGACTTTTGTGCGGTATTCACTTAAAATAAGGAAATTTACTTGTAGAATGGCCAAAGTTTTAAACGTCATTTTATGACAGGGAAGTTATGTAACGAACTGACACTTGCTGTTTTGTTCCAATTTAATTTTAAAAGGGCCGGAATTAACTCTATTTTGTCAAAATATTGAAACCATTATATAACGTATATAATATGAGGGTTTGTGTAAATAAAATGTTTTCATTACCACATTGTCTTAGAATCCCGAAATTTAGGGCTTAGAAAATTACTGTTACTCATTGTAGCGTCTATTTTAGGCAAGTTGTCGGATTACGCCGTTAAAAATACTACTGTCAGTCATTACAACTGGACAATATTATATAAAACTGTAGAAACAACACAATCGTCTTAAATATGAAATAAAACCGTCTATAACCCCGAACAAGTCGAGAATGTTTAGATGTTTGATAGTAACACGGTGATAAACCTCGGAACGGCGACTCTAGTGACGTCATGTTGCGTACAAGCAGTCATGGGCCGTTTTCGTTTCGTTCCGTTTACCCGTATTTTGAAATCAATAATTATGAATGAAAATATTAAAATTAAACATTTTTAATGCGATAATCATGTTCAGAAAAATAATCTTTAAATCTTCCACATGTTTTTAGCGGTATACCTGGTTTGTGGAAATACCCCATTAAGGAGGACAAATCATTTTCCCTATCGATTGATATTTTTTTTATAGTTTTCTAATAATTATTTTCTGGATATTTAAACAACTGATCTGATCAATAAATTCACACTCGCGATCACCCACAAAAAATAAATTCAAAAGCATCGTTCAACAACAATATAACTTTGATAGTATGATAATTTTTGTTCAATACAATAGTATATCAGTGATTTTTTCTCATAGATTCAACATTCAACACTTCTAGTATTATTAGACGTTTTAGGACTTGGCGGTGGATGCGTCTACCCGTCAGCTGCGTAGCGGGCCGAATCGGGAGAAGCCGATTTAGGGAGACCCTTTGACCTCTTTTAGTCTCTCTCGAAAAGAGCAAAGCAGAATCAATTTTGATTATTCTGTTATTTAGGATATTTACAATAAATGGCCTTTAGAATACTGATGGATTCGGCGGTATTTACCCAAAGACTCAATTACAAAAAACACAAAAAAAAGTTTTTAATAAAACCTGAGGAATTGAGCATTGCTCACGAAACATGTCGGTTTTTTAAAGGATAAACGCGGTTAAAACAAAGTAATCTATTCATTTTTTTCCTCTAATATATATATATATATATATATATATATACTTTTTTATTCTCTTCTAAATAACACACAATAACTATTAAAATTGAAAAAATAAATAAATAAATATAAAACTTTCTATTACAACACATAAATACTTGTCATACATAAACATAAATAAACACGTAAACACCTCAGCACAGGTTCTCCTAATGAGGTGTTCACGAAACGCACAACAATACCTATCCACCGTTTCACCTTCACAAACCTACCTTACACCCAACATAATAAAATTGCAAAATATATTATGTAAAAATGGCAATTAATAGGTTAATACTCTAAAACGTAGAAATAAATAAATAAATTTTAAAATAAAATGGTAAGTACCACAAAATAAATTTTCTGAGTTTGAAGAAGACAGAAATATTTCCTTCTGATTTGGCAAAAAACCATCTAACCTCGTTTTTTGGTGTCATGAAAATTGGTTATTTTTCTGACTGCTATTTCTTTGTCAATGTTGATATTCTCAGCACTTGACATAATTAAAATCACGCTCTTAGATCTTTGAAAAAACATCACCAACTGAGCGCAAGATAAGAAGTCCTCTTTTATTGTAAAATAGTTAGCCGGCGAAGTCTTGAAGTGAAACTAATAGAAGAAGATAATATGTAAAAGAAATGTTCTAAGAACCGACACATTTCATTTTCGTCATATTTAAAATTATGTATGTATATATATTTCTATTATATGATTATTAAATGTTTCAAGATTCAAAACCTGGCAGTGTTGGTATAATCTGTCATGAAGCAATTATTGTGAAAACATCGTTTTGGCGGAATATATTATAGCTGAATTCGCGCAATATCGTAAGTCTAAGAACATGATGTGGGAGATTGGGTAAATGCTTCTTTGTTTAATGTTAGAGATGGTAATATAATATTAGAGATATTTGCAACAATTTATATGAAAAACATTGTACGTGGCTGGCGGGCGTATAATTCTGAGATATATGAAATTTTGCAAATTTGACCTTCAAAACAAGAGGAAGGTCACAGTTTACATCTGATTTCCAAGAAATCTGCGCGAAGTCCGCGCAACGTCGGGGTATCAGTTAGTTGTACAAAAAATATCATATTCTTCTATTGGCTCCGAGCAAAGGCAAATGTAAAAGGCTCTTTATGAGTATACATTATTTTTGTAAAATTGTGTAGGAATGCGGGGATGTTAAAATGGTTAAGTGGTTGCGTACACTTGCCCGTCTAATAATAATAATAATTTAAAATAAAACAATAACTTTGTAAGCACCACAAAGTGGTGTTTACAAAGTTATAGTTTTATTTTAAATTATAATGTCACATCGCAAAGTATCTGCTTCATATGAACAAATAATAATAATGTTTTATTCCAGGATGTGGGGAGGATAGTGCAATCCCACACGTCCCATATAATTGTACATATTTATATAATTAAACATATTATAATACAACAGTTTTTTTTTTAAATAATGAACTAAATAGGTACATAGAATAGAAAAAAAATAAAAAAATAAATATTAATTCTATGTAGGGCGTGGTCTGGGGTGAGCTCGGGCCCAGCGCTCACTCAGGAGTGGGGTTTGGTGCTGGAACGCTGCGGTCACCACTGCATTGTCGGAAGCCATTAGCCGCATCCTGGCTCCAGTGACCCGATGTCTCATTAGACCGGCGAATTCATGCAATCCCTAGTTCAGTGAACATTGTCGATGCACTGATATATCTTCTGAATCCAAATATAATTCTACACGCATCATTATATTGGATCCAGAGTCGTTCCATCGAGGTGGTTCGGTAGTTACACCATGTTTCACATGTATATTAGTGCAAAATGCATTGAACAATGTTTTTTTTACATGATAACTGCATTGGAAAAATCTTCGGGCAATCATATTGGACACTGTGGGTACACTGATACTTCTCCTCTATCGTTCAATATCACCATCATCCGAGAGGTTTTCAGTGATGATGTGACCCAAGTATTTTACATTCGTTGATGTGCTTATGTTTTCCTCGTTGAGTTGTACAAAAAAAAGAAATATTATAACGCTTATGGAAGTTTCTTGTGGGTTTTGGTATAACAAATTGTTTAAATTTTCCACGACATTGTCCTCAAATTAGTTTGTCTTTGTCTTCTAAATCCAGTATATTAAATTTAAAAAAATATTATTAAGGCAGAAACACATAAAACAAATAATTTTTTACAATATTGAAATGAGACATCTCAAAAAAAAAACTCAATTCATAATCGGAAGAAAAATACTGTATATCTACCAGAACAAGGTCGAATACATCTCCATTAAGCAGCTGACTGAACTTAATATTTTTTTTA
This sequence comes from Glyphotaelius pellucidus, assembly GCA_936435175.1. Classification (NCBI taxonomy): domain Eukaryota; kingdom Metazoa; phylum Arthropoda; class Insecta; order Trichoptera; family Limnephilidae; genus Glyphotaelius; species Glyphotaelius pellucidus. Next base: position 5,547,858 of record OW386558.1, read on the forward strand.
ATCTCAAGGTTTAGAAAATAATTTACCAAGCCATAAATTTATTGACATGAAAAATCACAATCAACCAAATTTAGAAAAAGGTCTTTTCTGTGTAAAGTGTATGTATCCCTTCAATTGAATATTTCGCTTGAGTGAACCTCAATAAAACAAACAAAATCTCTTTGTTTTCAATTCCTTTGCACCCAAGCGATCAAATTTGAACTAAATATCGGTACGAATTGATGGGGGCCATCAGTTACATTCTCTTAAACTGGAGTTTCTGAGAATTTTTTCCGGGTCCTTTTGATTTCTTTCTGTACCAAACTTAAAGGACTGTTTCAAATAACGAGGTCTTTGAACCGATGTCCATCAAGCGTGTATGAAGCTGGCATCATTATGTACTTTGTTACTTAATAGATCTTTTACAAGTTTATTTTTCTAAATTACTTACTAACCATCTCGCCATTTTCCGCAGGATTAGGCAAAGGACGAACCGTCAAACAATTCTACTTGCTTGGCACACACTACATAGAAAAACCTTCAACACAGCATCTCCAAAGATGACGTAGGCCCTGAGGGAGATTATTTTTCTCAGGACCTCCTGTGTGGAGCTCATTTAAAAAAAAAAAAATGCTTCATTAAAATTTGTAACACACTTTAATAGCAGTAGTTAAGATTACTTGAAGGTAATCGGAAAACTCCAGTATTACTGACAATTGTTAAAAAGTTCAGATTCGCAAAGTTGAGAAATTTTTTGGTTTAAAATTTCATCCAGAAATTTTTTATAAAATTCGGCTAAGAAAGAGTTATAATTTTTCACCTACAGTTGCAAGATTCCCGGAATCTTGAAGTACTAAGAAGAAGCTATACGTGAAATCCTATTACGATACTATTTATATTCAGCTTTACTAGGAATCGGTTTACATTATGAACATCAAAAAATATGCTACGGATCAAATAAGTTCTGTGTATTGGAATTGCAATAAAATTATTATTTACATGACAAAAAATATAAGCGTAACCACAAAAAAAAACCTTTTTTCATGACTTTACGATGAAGTAATATAAGAAACAATTTTAAAAACATACCCCTTTATGGCTAAGACTATTTTTGAGGTTTTGTGTTGTAATTTTTTTTCATTCTTAAAAAATTATGCACAAAATAAATAAAAACCCCTTTTTCGCTTACTTGCATCGTGCAAATACGACGCGCGATTTTAAATTTTGTCGGTATGAGAATCGAAATATTATATTACCATCTCTAACATTATAACATAACATAACATAAGGTTATATTCCTTTTAAGATACGCCGCACATATGATAAAAATTAATTTCAGAAAACTTTGAGAACCAAAACCTGATTTTTTACGATCGATAAAATAATGCGATGCGTAAAATCGATTAATAGAAATTATTTTTGAATTTGAGTGAATTTTTTCAAGGCGAAAATAATGTTTTTTATGGCTTGCTAATAGTTTTTGTAAACAAAATAAACATTTTTATTTAACCAAAAATATTTATTACTTTATACACCAACCGGTTTCACTTCGACTAAGTTTCATCGGGATACAATAATAACTAAATTCTGAGGCAGAGCTATCAGATATATACAAGTCGAGAGACAGAGTGAGAAAGAATATCACACAATTACATAATAAGTCAAATTATTTGAAAGAGATACAATGAATAATCAATTAGTGGGAGGGAGAAAACAAAACATACATAATCACAAATAACAGTTAATGATATTCAATGAGTTTGATGTATTTAACTTTGTAATATAAAATTTATTATTTTAATATAAAATAATATTAATAATTAAACTCCTCAGAATAAAAATGTAACACAAAATATCATGGGCTGTGATGTATTGCGGAAAAAATGTAATAAAAAAGGCTAATTTGCAAATAATTATTAATCATCTGACAGACATAACCATAGACACGACTTGGATAAGTCAAAACGTGCGAGAACCATATGAGTCAAAACGTGCGTGCGAAAAAATTAAATAAATCATGGTAATAAGCATGTAAATCCTTTATTCCCCACACCCTTGCCTGAAGCTTTAATGACGGCAGAGGAAATATTTTCTTATACAATAAACTTTCGTTCAAAAAATAAATGTTTCTGATTGTCTTCATCATTCAGAACGATATACGGGGTGCGGCAATATGCGTACGTAAATTCTCGTTCGAGAGGCGGAACTATAAAGTATTGTCCCTACACAGTTTAGCCGCCATCATGCGTTGGAACAGTGAGGAGCGTGCGTTCGCCGTTGAGGCCTACTTTTCGAACGGATGTTCTGTGATCGAGCAGAGCTGGCGCTAGACAACAACGGTTCCACGCCAACTCGGAATGAAACCAACTCAGAACCATCTCAGATAAGTCATTAAGAGTGATAAAAAAATAATTTTAAATTAGCCGGTAACCCTAACCTAACTTAACCTATTTAACCAATTTTTTATTAATATTTTTTTATCACTCAAAATGACTTATCTGAGATGGTTCTGAGTTGGTTTCATTCCGAGTTGGCAGGTCACCGACAACAACAAACCAGTGCGAACACGCTTTGTGCAGCCGGCTGGGAGCTAACAAGAGATCTTTTTGCCCCGTCACACTTGGATTCAAGTGGGCCGCCAGAGATGGTCAGGTCACGCCGTTCCCCGATCCGAGCAGTGAATTAAGCGCGTTGCAAGTGATGCCATTTTGTTGTCGCTTTTGTGAGCTTACCGCGTGGAAGGTGGAGAATGGGATGTTTTGTCTTTCCGCACTTCCAGAGTCACGGAGAGAACGGTGTCGGCCGCCATCTCACGCTGGTGCCCTTGACGCCACGATTGCAGTAAGCTAAACCAACCTTCCTCTTCTAAAATGTGCCTAAATTCTTATTGCACATTTAATTTACATGCTCGTCCGAGCAGAGAGAGAGCTAGCCTTTTTTTATTTCTAGTTAGGATAGATCGTCGGTATGTACTAATTCTACAATAAACTTTATTTAAATGTACCCCTGAGTCTTTACTGAACAAGCCCGATGATTCCTGATGAAGATTTGGTGGAGTAAGGCTACGGCCGAACTATCTGAGGATAGAGTCTGCCATGCTGAACGAGTCCGTTGATTGCCCTTGAGATAATTCGGGGATCCTTTGGGTATTGAGAGAGCCAAGAGCGCCCCCTGGAGCCCCAGAGCGGCCCCAAACGCCGTTATTAAAATATGGACCAGAACTGTGGAAATGGACGGAAATATTGAAATGTTACGAATTAATTGTCAACAGTGTGGTCTTTTCTTAAAAATTATTATTATTTTAAAAAGCAAGACAAAAATTCCGGTTATATTCGGGTTACGATAGCCCGACAATATTTGAAAATCTCCTACTACCACCACAGTAAGCGGAAAATGTTGCTTTTGTCATGATGGAGGACTTAGCCAGCCAAGTAATCGACCACGGGACGCCTGGATGGGACTCTAGCGCGATGCCAACGCAGACACACGTAATTACATTTTAATTTCATGACAATTAAAAGGAGAAGAAAATTAGATGGCATTATTTTTTGACTGACCTTCTTTGCCGCTATTTCCCAGTTATTTTCTTCAAGGCACAACCGAGGAACTGACTAAGGGGCGCGGCAGCCCTGTCTCGTTAAGGTTTGACCGACCGCCACAAACATTCTTGCTGGTATTGCCAGACGACGAGAGAGGGAACCCTTTCAGACTGCAGAGCCATTTATTTGTAACTAAAACATGTTTGTATCTTCCCTTTCTTGCAGGTGCTTGCAGCATACGCAAGATACAATCCCCCGCGAGCGTCCTTCATCTTGTTTTTTATCATCTTTCTATGCCTTTATATATGTTTTACTAACACCATTGTATCAAGTTTATCATGTAAGCACTTGCATACTGCTTACTAACACTGTATGCAGGGACATTGGAGGTCTAGATTCGTTCAAAACTAAATGTAGCTTCATTCTTTCGAAAAAAATTAAAGACTGTAGAGCCATTTATTTGTAACTAAAACATGTTTGTATCTTCCCTTTCTTGCAGGTGCTTGCAGCATACGCAAGATACAATCCCCCGCGAGCGTCCTTCATCTTGTTTTTTATCATCTTTCTATGCCTTTATATATGTTTTACTAACACCATTGTATCAAGTTTATCATGTAAGCACTTGCATACTGCTTACTAACACTGTATGCAGGGACATTGGAGGTCTAGATTCGTTCAAAACTAAATGTAGCTTCATTCTTTCGAAAAAAATTAAAGTCCTTGCGAGAGCCTTGAAGGAGTAACCATCAGTTACTTATACCAAGGCGGGTAAGTGGTGGATAACCTCCAATGACCTTCTTTCAATGTGACCTTAGAACGGGATACACTGACGACTTTAGTAATAAATTATTTAAAGAAGTTAAAAAATAACTTTTCTTTGCTGCTTGATTTCACAATGCCATTAGAAGATGAAACAGCTGTCACCAGCTGCTTACAAAAATATATAGTTTTTACTTTGACTATTATGTGAGTATCGGTTTATTATGACATGAAAGTATTTTATAACAAATCGTTAAATCTAAATAAATAATGATTGCCATATGCCATTATTAGTCAAATTAGATTGATTGGTTTATGCTACTTGCAACTCTTCTTTTTTAAAGTAGAATTAAGAAATAAGTAGAGACCTGCAAAAGTATGATTATATACAGTTTAGATTACTTCTGGAAAATCTACAGATGACAAAAAAGCGAAATTTTTTTGGAATATCCATTAGTCCTACACAAACTCTTTCCAAGTTTCTGTGAAATTTTTGTTTGTACGGACCTACCTATTGCGTGAGCTATTTTATAATGAGCAACACATTTCGCTGTTGAAAAACCCTTATCGTTTATTATTCGTATAAGACCTCTGTAATAAGTTGGGATTTTTTTACCATTATTTTTTCCGCGCTGTATGAGTTGTTATGTGATTACTATTTTAATGCAAGAATACACCAAATATTCGTTCACGCGTAGAATAAATAAGAATACAAGAAATTCTGTGTGGGCGTGTTTCGTGATCCTAAAGTCGGACCATTATTTGCTTTAATTTTTAATGCGGAAATTCGTTTCAATGTAATTATGAAATTTTCATTTCGCTCAAATGAAATGGCGATAAAGATAGACAGTGTAAGAGACGAACAATATGCACGAAATGGGCTAGAATGATTGAATATTCGAATTGGGACCTATCACCAACCAACAATAACCAATTCAATAACCAACACCTCTGCTGTAGGTCACCCCGAGTGGTTCACCACGTTTAGTGATATGGCAGGGGCACCCGGGATCATGGGGGGAGGTTTTGTTTAGGTCTTGGCGGTGGAGCGGCTGCTTTTGCTCACCTACTGCGGGCGGGCCGGATCAGTGATTGAATGAAAGAGACTCGATTCGTTTGGAGAGTTCAAAAGCCTTGCACCGCAGTGTGAGGGATGGATTCGTACGTTCGTCATTTCTGAATACATTGACCCCTAGAGTCTTACCCACCATTCATGCATTTTTCCTTCCCAGAACTTCCTCTCTAACCTTTAAATTCAACAATAACTTCGAATGCACATTTCAAACTTTGCAACAAAGGCAAGCAATAGCTGATTTGACATTTATACATAAAATTTAAAAAAATAATATTGACCCTACCAAACTTCTTTCCCTTGTTTATTTTAACATACCCCTAAGACGTACACGCCATACAGAACTATTCCATACGCTTAATTACAAGACAAATGCAGCAACAATTTGCCAATCAATCGTGCTCTTCACACGTTCAATAATATTTGTCTAAATTCTAATATCGACATTTTTTTCGATTCACTGCCCAAATTTAAAAGGAGCATCATGTAATAATGTAAATTGCTCAATGCGCATACATACATACATATATACATACATACATACTCACACATTCACACATACACACACACCTACGTACATCACCCGATAATTACTTAATTTACATGGATACTACAAAGAAACACATCATAATTATTTAATTAAATACTAACTGTTTTCACCATTGTAACTAATGTACTGTTTTTTTTCTGTTTATAAATAAATAAATAATAAGCCTTTTCAGTAGTTAGTATATGCACGGTGTTTCTTCCAGCATTTTTTTAATCAGTTACATTTTTGGTTTCAAAATTCCATAAACATCGGCCCAGGAGTTAAGAAATGTTTTATCAGAACCAATTAATTTTGTTTGCATTAAATTTTTTTTTTTAATTTTCAATAAATATTTATGAATTTTTCTTCCACTCTGTACAAACCCATCTCAGATCTACCTTGCTGATATTTTAATTCCTTTGATAATCTCACGCTGCGAACTTTTTATCCGGGGAAATAAGGAATTAAGATAATTGAATAAGTTTTGTCTTCAGTGTCTTGTTTCAGGACCACTTTACTCTGAAAACTCTGCCATCATTCTCCTTTTTGTTTTTGATGCGTTCAGAAATATTTTTTCATTTCAGTTTATCCATCTTTTGAATCCTAAATTAAAACTCACTCAGAAATCTGAATTTCAAATGACCTGTTTTGAATTTTATTTTTGTTTTGATCGCGGAGTTTCGTTAAGTGGTTTTGATATCGATAACAATAGACTTATACATCCAAGGCTCTCTTATAAAATTATGACTTGATCATGTTAACAAAAGACTCATTCATCCAAGGCGCTTGGATGCGCTTGCTATATAATTAGGATTTGATAATGATAACAATAGACTCATACACCCAAGCCTCTTGCGTCAAAATAAGATTTGATAATGATAACTGATACCAAACGATTCATACATCCTTGGGTCCTGCATACAATTAGGATTTGATAACGACAGACTCATCCGTCCAAGGCTCTTGCATATAATTACGAATTCGTAATGATAACAATAGACTCATACATCCAAGCCTATTGCATATAATTAGGATTTGATAATGATAACAATAGCCTTGTACTTCCAAGGTTATTGCATCTCATTAGAATTTGTTAATGATAACAATAGACCCGTACTTCCAAGGTTCTTGCGTATAATTAGGATTTTATGAACCCTAATGTTTTTTTTTACATAATCACCGCACAAGAGTCCCCAGCTCCGTCTGGAGTCAGTGAGACTATGGCATCCCTAATTGGGGTGTGTTGTGAGGCTAAAGATTGTGAGGGGGGAGAGAGGTAGAAAAGTATCTGGATATTAAGATCTGGTCACCACACACGGCTAAAGCTATTTCAGGCAACGCGTCAATTCTGAATAGTGGCCTTACACCAGGGAACTACTGAGAGTATCTTCCACTCTGGTGGAACACGCCGCAAATATACTTAATATTATTTTTTATAAATTAATCGTGAAATACTATAAATAAATCAAATAAATTTCATTTGCGCACGCCAGGTTCGAACCCGCGACTTTCTAAATGTGAGCCGAGAGTCTTACCTCGAGACCACGGATGTTATTTAAGTTACTTAAGGCGGCGCTTCTCGGCTGAAACAGAAAAAGATGGAGAGATGTGTAATTACAAATAATGGACAGAGCGCGCTAATATTTTAAGTGATAAAATTGCAGCGAAAATTGCGAAAAAGCTTAATAAAACATGACTCGTTTAAAATAGAGCAAAAATTTCGTAGAACGTATCTTTTAAAGAAACATTGTGCATTTTTTCACAAATATAACTTGTAAAATATTAAAATAAGGCTTGTTTTAGATTAATTTTCGGACCATACTTTGCGATTTTTTTCTATCAAGGGAATTTCATAATTTGCGTTTCGGCGTGGAACGTATCTAGATATTATCTTCAAAATTAACATATATTTTTTTAAGAGCTTAAAAACTTCAAGTGTTTAAGGGAGATATGTAAGAAGGTTAAATCCGGTATTAAAAAAATAAACAAATTTCTTTGAATTTGGAAATTCAAATTCAAATATTTAATTTCATTACTAAACATTAAAAAAATTAATTGAGCTCAGAAGTTATAAAAAAAGAAGCTTACATTTTTTGGACTTTAGTGTTCTTTATTGTCAATGAGAATTACAATTTAACATTTTTCGAATTTTTTTATTTCATTTTGTTTTTTTTTTTAAATTTATTATTGAAGTAATTTAATCACCGCTGCCTTTAATATTTTTGTCACAAGTTCTTATTTGACTATACTTGTTTGTCTTTTTTATGTTTATTAATGTTAATCTTATTCTGACTTAAAAAAACCTTCGTTTTCGAAACATTAAGATAATTTTGATTTAATAGTGGTATTTTACAAAGTCATTGGTTTTAATTTAATTAAATATACACACTTAATCCTGTTAAATACGCCAAACTTAATTTTACTGTTACGATAATAAAAAAATAAATAAAACTTTTATTATTGAAGGTGAGTTAAAAAAAGGTAGGCAGGTAGCTATATCTCAATATCAATACAGAAAACTCACTTTTCGTGGAGAAACATATAATCGAAACACACATAAGGTTCTCCACTCTCCTTGCGCACACTCCTAACTTTGTTTACTTTCATTATATTTTTATGCAAACTCATCTTGTATACGGATTTACCCTCGAGAATTTGCTTAAATTTATTTAAAGATCAATGTATTGATGACTCTTTCATTCATCTTTTTCCAAGTCAAACGTCCCACTTAAACTATTTTATTTATCCTTTCTCCTTTTTTTTAAAGAAATTGATCTTTTCTAATACAAAAAGCGGTATCTTGCCAGGAATATTAAGACTATTTTATTGTTGACCTTATGAGAAAAAAAGGTCGAAGACCAAAAATTTTATTTTTTGACGGTTAAAAATAACTCAATCGTGATGGGAATGACGTTGTAAGCATAAATTAACTGTTCACCTGCATATTCCAGATAGAAAAACTTGAGCAAATTTGTTGATACCATAGTTCTCTGTGCTGACAGATTTTTATTTACAAGAGAAGTATCACAAAGCGACATTTTAAGGTTAGTAATTTCTTCAAAAATCAATTTTCTTGGTCTGTAAAAAATTGATGGGTCTGAAAAAGAAAAAAAAACGTAACAAAAAATGTAGGCAGTAGATTTTAAAAATAATCTTTTTTACCAATGAATAAAAAAAACACGATAAAAAACCGTTTAAAGAGAATACTATCTGCTTCGTAGTTAATATTGTAACGTATATTTTGTGAATATATCATTCCTCGCGCGCGTCACGTGAGCGTTGTATTTTATATAATATATCTGAAAGCTGAGTACAAAATAAAAAGCTCCTCACGTACGAAAACCATCATCTCTGCAAAATAATTGCTAGGGAAGTTAATTCAGGGAATATATCTCCAGTCCTGTCCAAGATCTCTAATGAGCTTTTATGTCCTAAAGCTCTCAAAAGAAAATACTGTTCCGAGGCGCCAAACAATTAGTTGGGCAAATAAAAGAACACCTTTTATAGAATAAAGAAATTCATTGTGCGAAAGATAGAAAACTCGTCCCAAATTCTGGGGATGAAAGCTTTGTATTTCGTATTTCTACGCCTCTGTACTAGATCAAGGGGATTTTTGTTGTTCTTAAATTTTTAGAAGATAGTTTATTCCACAAGAGTAAGGGATTTGTTATTTATTTGTTTTAGTTTAACGCCCAAAATGGCTTTTACATACTATGTGAAACATCTTTTTACAAGAAATTACAGTGAAAATAAAAATGAAAACGCACAAGAGTTAAATGTTTTTTTTCATGAACTCCACAAAGGGGGCCCTGAGGAAAATAATTTCCGTCAGGGCCTTTGTCATCTTTGTGGAAGGAAGGAGAAGAGAGTTCTGGGAAGGAAAAGGATTTAAGGGGTGGGTAGGAATCTGGGTTTCAGTGTGTCCTGGTCAGCCACCTCCAAAACCTAGACAATTAGAATTAATTTCTTGTGAAATAACACAAAATAGTCGAATAAAATAAATTTACACACGACGGGATTCAATCCCGCTATCTTCGAATTGCAAGTCAAAATCCGCAAACGAAATACGAAATAAAGAAATTGTAATAAAATCTTAGTTTTATGTAGGTTAATAAGAACACTGCGGTAATTTTAACTTTTATTCGACCCTTTTCAGGCCACGTAGCTATTTTGATAAATTAGGAATTAAAAAGTGCCCAATTATTTCCCCCGCCAATAAAATAAATTGACATATTTGTAAAAAGCATTAACTTTGTGGCTCGCCATAATTTACAATAAAAACACATAAATTTGTTTTAGACCACTTTTGGTCTAAAACAAATTAATGTGTTTTTATTGTAAAATAAATTGATCTCATAAAGCAAGAGTCAAGAACATGTGAGTATTTAAATTTCACGCTTTTTTTTTTATTTTATTCTGTGAAACAGAAAAAGGCATGAAATAACTAATAATGGCACCAAATTACAAATTCAGTGTTAAGTAAATTATTCAAATTTGCTTTTGAAATTCGTTCAAAAAAAATACTGAACCAATCCTTCACGACCTTTCTTGATAAGCTTTTTACTTTTAGAATTTCATTTGAATACTTTTATAACAGACCAATCCATCACTTCTTTATCTAACGCTTTCAAAGCTTAAAAAATAATTATATTTTCTCAACTCTAAGAAACTGTGTTTTCTTTAAAATTCGGTAAAGATTCTATGAAATTGTCTATGATGTTTTGAAGTAAACTGATGACTATAACTGCCTTTGATCCAAAGTGGTTTTTTTATGTTGTTTAAAGCACGATTATAATTGTTTATTTTAGATCAATTTAAATGCAAACAACATATATTGTGATGAAAATAATTTTAACAATATTGACGGTAAATATGGTGTAAACATGACAATGCTCTTTTCTTACGTTAGCCGCACAGGAGGCCCTGAGAAAAATAATTTACCTTAGAGCCTATTTTATCTTATATGTGAACGAAGCGAATCACTTAGGCCACGTCCGCATAGGCAGATGGCTTACTTAGCGCCTAGAGCCTAGCGAGTCGCCTAGCGACGTGCCGACAAGCACATGAGCAAGGCACCTAGCGACCCACCAGGCAAATCACCTACAGTGCGGCCACCGTGTATCCTAGCGAGTAGCCAGTGTGCAAGCCACTAGGCACTAGGCGCTAAGTAAGCCACCTGCCTATGCGGACGTGGCCTTAGGGTGACCAAAGGTGTTGGTTATCCAATAAATGGTTCCCGGGGCGGTGGTACCCACACCCACCTCCCAAATGGTTTTATTATTAACATACCGTTTGGCTGCTGCTGGTAGCCCAAACAGTAAAGTTATTTTTTTTTTTTTACATTTACTCCAGACAGGAAACGAACAAAACGAAGTTATGAACATTGGCGTGGTGCATGGGGTGAGATTTGGCGGGTCAGATCGAGAGAGGCTGGTTTAGGAAGTCTTTTAACCTCTCAAGCCAAAATCCCTTGACCCATCGCCTCGCACAGTTGAATGGATGGATTCATAGATCCAACACTCCTGAATACCTTGACCCCCAGATTCATTTCCACCCCTCACACTTGTTTTTTTCCCAGAACTTCCTCTTCTTTTTTTCCTTAAAAAAACCCTCCACAAACAAATACCAATGTTTTAAAGGCTTTTATTTTCGGCACTGTTTGGTGTTTTCCAAAAATTCAAACAGCTCTGCCAAATTCGCATGATATCGACAAAAAATTCAAAAATGAGATTTTTCATTTACCTCCTCTTTTGCTCTGCGTCATCGAAATATTTCTTAGAAAATACGTGCGTACTTTACGAAGTGCAATTAAATTGTATTTTTTTAAAGAATGGTTAAAAAAAAATTAATGGTTTTTTTTTTTTAAATATTAACAAAAAATCTATTTAAATAAAAATCAAAAATTTTATTTTATAATAATATTCCTATTTATTGGTAACAAACGCAGGAGATTTTTTGAAAAAAAATCTTTTCGCTCTCCTGAACAATTAACATTTTTTCCTTTGCAACATTTCAAATGACCATGATCGACACGTGGAGCTAATAATATGATCCAGAAAGATGGTAAAACCGATTAAAATGCAATAAATTATGTTAAGAAAGGGACGCTTTGAAAGTCAAACGAAGAAAGTAATGTAAGGGAAAGTAATATAATTTAGAGACATAATTTAGTTTGCAAACATTTCTAAATCTAAAGCACTTTTCAATATTGGAATAACTTTATGGAATACGGCTTAATCGAACCTTCGCATAAGAAAGTTTACCAAAGTTTTTGGAAAAGCTCCGAAAATCGACTTTCAATTCCAAATGAGCGATAATCCATTCGATAAGATGATAAATGGTAAAGTTACTTTTAACTATTGGGAAAACTGTGACTCAAATGTGTCAAATCTCAGTGAAGGTTACTGCGGATTTTAATATTTCCCCCATTCGTGCAGAAACTTTGAAAAAAAAACTTTATTTTACCCTCAATATCAACCTTATCAGGCTTTCAACCTTACCACTACCAAATTAGAAAAATACCTTCCGATCCCAAGTGTCAACCAAGCTTTACCATAATATTATAGTTAATCATATCCCTGTGGAAAATTGTTAAAACCCTCACATCTTGAGATCAATGATGGGAATTTCTATTTGGGAGGCGGGATTGAGTACCGCCGCCCCGGAAACCTTAATTGGATAACCAACACCTCTGCCATAGGTCACTCAAGTGGTTCGCTACGTTTGGTGATTTAGCAGGGGTGCACGGGTTCATGGGGTAAGGTTTGTCTAGGTCTTGGAAGCGGATGACCAGGACACACTGAACCCTAGATTCCTACCCTCCGCTTAAACCCTTTTCCTTCCCAGAACTCTCTTCTCCTCGTTTTCCTAAAAAAAAAAACTCACCACACAGCATCTCCAAAGATGACATAGGCCCTGAGGGAAATTATTTTCCTCGTGGCCTCCTCCTGTGTGGAGCTCATGAAAAAAAAAAAAGTAATATTAACCACGTATTGCAATTTTTTTTTTAATATTTCAACTGCACCGGAAATATTACTACCAAATATAATTTTTTTATAATAAGGCGTTATTGTTTATGTATCATGTAGGGTACATATTGCTTAGAAAAGGCATTTAAGTTTACGTTTCGTGCCGGTTGCATTTTGTTTAGATAAAGCATTTCCTTTTACGTATCGTGACGGGTACTTTTTGCTTAGATAAGGCATTCCCTTTTATGTATCGTGACGGGTACCTTTTTGTTTAGATAAGGCATTCCCTTTTACGTATCGTGACGGCAATTTTTTGCTTAGATAAGGCATTCCCTTTTACGTGTCGTGACGGCCACTTTTTGCTTAGATAAGGCATTCCCTTTTATGTATCTTGACGGGTACCTTTTTGTTTAGATAAGGCATTCCCTTTTACGTATCGTGATGGGTACTTTTTGCTTAGATAAGGCATTCCCTTTTACGTATCGTGACGGCCATTTTTTGCTTAGATAAGGCATTCCCTTTTACGTGTCGTGACGGCCACTTTTTGCTTAGATAAGGCATTCCCTTTTACGTATCGTGACGGGTACTTTTTGCTTAGATAAGGCATTCCCTTTTACGTATCGTGACGGGTACTTTTTGCTTAGGTAAGGCATTCCCTTTTACGTATCGTGACGGGTACTTTTTGCTTATATAAGGTATTCCCTTTTACGTATAGTGACGGGTACTTTTTGCTTAGATAAGGCATTCCCTTTTACGTATCGTGACGGGTATCTTTTGCTTAAATAAGGCATTTCTGTGTGTGTATCGTGTCGGGTACCTATTGCTTAGACAAGGTATTCCCGTTTACTGTCGGGTAGATAAAGCATTTCCGGGCTTTCCTATCTTTCGTCTCCTATTTTCCAATTTTACGGAAGCCTCAGAATATAAACCGAGTGTCTAGATTATGTTTCCTTGGCTTTGTCTGGGGTGACCTACCAGAAATGTTCCCTTTAGTTTCATCGATTGAATTTTGGCCGCCCTGTCGGGTACTTGTTCTCTACGCTTAAGAAAACATCGTCATTTAAAATGGAAAAGTGCGGTGTAGTTTTGTAAAAATATTGAAAAACTCATCATTGTTTCCAAATGTTTCTATTAGATTAGATTAGATTAAATGCAATGCCACTTAATAAAGAATTGTTTCTCCCTTGTTTCTGAGTGTCTTTTCCGATTCCTCCTGTTCTCCTTCCGTCATCCCTTCCCTTCCTACTTGCCTGCCTTCCCTCTCCCCTTTCCTCTTTCTAACTCTACCGTCTCGCCAACCCCCCTCCCTCTTTCCATATATTCAGTCCTAGTACATTGAGTTGTTTGCTTGCCACCTATTATAATTTTATTTATTAAAATTTTATTTTTGTATATTATAAGAACAATCAATCAAATGTGATACCTGAAAATAAACCTACCTCAAATATAATACCTATTTAAAATGCCAAATTAATTAATTTGAAGAACTTATTCGAAAATTTCATTTTGAATAAACAATCGATCGTTTGCAAAATATCATTTTCAAATTAATTTTTTTTGACAGTTTCGTAAGAGTTTTTGTGATGATTAAAAAGCTTTTCAAATTTATTGTAATGTGGTTGTAATAATTCAAAAACCTTTGCGGGGTAAAGATAAGATATTTTGAAAGTTTCAAACATTTCTTGTGCTTAATGTAGCAATACATAGACAACTCACTTATATACAAATTTATAAGCAAGCATATTTTGATTTTGATGTACGTAGATAATATAACAATAAAGGAATGATAAAATAAGTCAACTTTTAGGTTATGAGCAACAGGTTGGACGGTTACCCAGCTGAACGACTAGTGACGTCATGTGGAAGAAAAAAAAATGGTTTGGTTTTAAAGAAAATAAATTTGAAAAAAAACATCAGAGACCAGAATTTGAATTTACAATCTTTATTTATTTATTTATTTATTTAAAAATGTCAAGAATTTTTACTTGAAATAATGTCAAGAATCACTGATCAAAGCCTAGTATGCTCTGTAACACTCTGAATAGAGATGAGTTGGGCATGTACAGAAAATGCCGAACACACGAGTCCCAAAAATAATTATGAGTGGACACCCAGGTAGAAGGAGAAAAGTGGGATGACCCAGACTGAGGTGGGAAGACGAGGTAGGAAGGATGCAGCACGGCTTCTACAGGAAACAAACTGGAAGTCAGTCGCTGAGGACAGGAAGAGTTGGAGGCGAATGTTGCGGGAAGCCAAGGCTCGATACGGGCTGTATCGCCTTCGGAGAGAGAGACAGATGAACGGAACTGAATTTATTTTAAAACCTTAGTAAAAAGTAACGCAACCTTCGCACTGGAAAATAAAATAATAATTTTTCGACGAAAGAACAACTATGGAAATCTCTTGTTACGATTTGGTTCTCGGAAGGTTATCAACTTTGTTTATTCAGGTGGCATCCATTGAGTTATATCATCATTGAATATTATAATCAGATATATTATCTTTACAAAATATTCATTTGGGTAGAGAAAAACTTTCAAAAGTCGCTAATTTTTACAAATTTTCAGGCTTTCCATCCAATTTCACCAAAAAGTTACGGTTTTGAACTTCCCATACGAAAAAAATTTAATTTATCCCTCGACCCACCGCCTTGCCATTTGGAGGGAGTCATACATTCGTCACGTCTGGACACTGACCCCCAGATTCTCCTTTCTTTCCTTAAAAGAACCCTCCACACAGCATCACCAAAGATGACATAGGCCCTAAGGGAAATTACTTTCCTCAAGGCTTGATAGTTATTTAAAAAAAAAACATTAGATTATTTTTCTAAATATTACCCGGGGCCTATCACGGGTACTATCTATTTTTGTTATAATAAAACTTAATGTAATTAAGCTTAGGATTTATTTGAAGGGCATAATATTCTTTCATTAGTTAATATTTTCGATCCTAAATATGTCATTATGAAAATAAGACGTAGTTTTTCGGAATGCCTTATTTTTCCAGATTATTAGCAATACACTTACCCTTGATATTAATGTCCAATATTTTATTATTAATATTCGTTGAGTTTATATCTGTGAGTATATCTCTTCCTTCGACGGCGGGACTAATTTTATTGGATTCCCAAGTAGAGCAAAGCTAATCACGCGTAATCTCCAACGTTAGGCCAAGGAATGAATTTGGACTGAAAGTTGAACGAAATAATGCCCTTTTCATGTTAAGGAGCAGTTCGGTGCGAAGGCTGAAGTAATATAAGCCTAATCAACATGTTAATACCAACCGTATTTAGAAGTCAAGAACCCCAACCGGAAAATTCGATTCCGATAATTTTCTTTAATTCGCATTACTTATATTTTATTGCCGCAGGTCACATAAACGGAATTTTCATTGAATAATTTGTTATTTAATTTTGAGGGTTTGTAAAATATTGTTAATCCTAGAAATATCATCTTTTTTTGACCTACGTTAAAGATAATGATATATTAGATATATTATCGAACTTAAACAGTTTAAAGTAAGCTGAATAATTAGGTTAGGGTTTTGTTATAAATAAAACCAAAAAAATTATAAAAAATATAATGTAATTAAGTAAATAACAAAATGCTGTAAACCTCTTACAAATCAACTACAAACTATTTTTTTTTTTTTAAATGAAAAAAAAAGTAAGAAATTTGGTCAAAATTGCTTTTATGTTCGCTGTGAAATTTTAAATGCTAATTAGTCATTAAACTTATTATTATTTATTTTTTTTATTTTTTTATTAATCATAAATAGATACATATATTTCAAACAGATTCTATACAATAGTTAGTTACATAATATATATACCCCCATAAATAGGCAGAGCTTGTGTGTATGGGGGGGGGGGGTGTTATCATAATATTTTCATTTGATATGACTCATTTCATATTTTCACTATAATTTGTAAGGTGCGTTTTAAATTCTTGTATATTAGTGTTCATGTTTCTAATTATTAAAAATAATAATTAAAAAAAAATTCCTAGCTAAATCTCTTTGACAGGAACAAGTCCGAAAGTTACACAAAAGATGGTCGCTCGTCTTTAGAACCTAAGGTATTTCTCCGTAATTGTTGTGCTAACCATGGTGACAGAACCACCACTGCTCTACTCGGCAACTGAGCTAACTTAAATAGACAGCGCGCTACATTGCGAAATAATAAAAAATACATCAAAACTTGTATCTCGCTTACGTCGCTAAGACGTAGATTATCTTTCCAGGGTTAAGATTCTTTGATTTTTCACATAAACGGGTTATAAATTGATCTTGGCTCGTCACTGTTTGTTTTTTACATTAGTTCCACACAGATGGCTATTTCATCTTTGTGGATGCAGTGTGGGGGTTATTTTTAAGGAAAAGAGGATC
This sequence comes from Glyphotaelius pellucidus, assembly GCA_936435175.1. Classification (NCBI taxonomy): domain Eukaryota; kingdom Metazoa; phylum Arthropoda; class Insecta; order Trichoptera; family Limnephilidae; genus Glyphotaelius; species Glyphotaelius pellucidus. Next base: position 5,565,090 of record OW386558.1, read on the forward strand.
AGCGAATGTAAAAAGTATGAGGGGTGGGTAGGAATCTGGAGAGTAACTATGTCCAGGAGTAACGGACGTACAAATCCATCCCTCCAAACACAGGTCAAAAGATCTCCCTCAACCAGTTTCTTCCGATCCGAAACGTCACGCAAACTGCTACCCATGATCTCAGACACAATTGCCACCAAACGCAGTGAACCATTAGGGGCGACTGGGGTGTTGGTTATCCAATAAATGGTTCCCGTGGCGGAGGTACTCGTACCCCCCTCCCAAATTTTCATCTGTGAAATTTTAATTTGGGATATTTTTTATGAAGTATGTATACCTTTTGGAAAAGAAATTCGTCATTTGAAACAATGGTAAATAGGGGTAGAAAAATCGAAAAGAAACGAATCGATTATGAAGGAATACTAATGTTCCTCACCACTCCAAATAAGAAAATTACTTATTCCGTTAGCAGTGACACACTTACGACTGTTGTTTGAATAATTAAATTACCATTCACATCAAAATAACATTTATTTTAATGTAATGTTCACAAGAACGGCCCACTTACTTATTCCTTTGCCTCGGAAAACAATATTAATATTATTTCTGTCACACACAACGAGGAAGCTCACAGCCTTATTAATATCAATTAAGAGTTCCTTCATAATAATTATTGTTCAGTATTTTCTGAAAATCTGTCGTCTAACATCACGCTTGCCGTGTAATTAAATAAATGTTTTGTAAGTTATGTACTGTTTTAATAGGCAACACCACAGGTTCCCAAGTTGTTAAGAACCAATTTTTGAAAGGCATTTAATTTATTTAATGCAGTGTCTTTAGACAGATCGGATCTTGTGCACGACCTTTTATGTTGGTTTCGTAGAAAAGATCCCTTATTCTATGCGCAAAAAAATTCAACACATTAAGAAGTATTTCATCAAATATGTCAATGGATGACAAATCTCAAATTTTAAAGACATTAATATTCTCTGATAAAATGTGATATTTTAATATCCAATCACACTATCATTCCTTACCACTGGTCTTGAAATGTGAGATTGGCGCAATTAACGTTAAAAGATTTTCAGTCTTGTCAGACATTTAAACAAAAAGTTCTCTGTTCAAAATGAGGAGATAAAGACGATTTAAAAATAATGACCACAATTGAACACATGTGCTGAATTTTAATTTTTTTTTTTTAAATTAGCTTTACGTAGAACGTCCGCAGGAAAATAATTTCCCTCAGGGCTTATGTCGTCTTAGGGGACGCTGTGTGGAGGGTTTTTTAAGGAAAGTTCCCCGCCAAGACCTAGACAAACCATTCCCCATGAACCAGGGCTCCTCTGTTTAATCACAAAACGTGGTTAACCACTTGAGGTGACCAATACATGGTTCATCCAATAAATGGTTCCCGGGGTGGTGGTATCCATACTCGCCCCTCAAATTACTAATCTGCATCCGACATGCTCTTCAGATGATGCGGTGGCCTCCCTGAAGGACGATCCTATTTATTATCTTATTTATTCTTTTCTTAATTTTACTTTTTTACACGTTGTTTTTATTTTGAGTTATCATTAAGTCGATACCTATTGTGTTTAAGTATCATCTTTTTATTTTTATGCATTTTACTTTTTTATTTATTATTTGTATTTAATATATTTCATTTAATATGGCAGGCTAGGATTGAACTATCCTCCTAAATGCTGGATAAAAAAAATACTTAGAGACAGCACCTGCCTACTTTTTAATTTTTTTAGCCACATATTGGGAATCACTGGTCTGAACAATGTATTAAAAAATAAGGCCTTGTTCCGTAAATAAACATATTGTTCAATTGTTAATATTACAACGTAAAATGAATATGTGATTTTTTGTGAGCAAATTATTATTGTACCGAAATCTAAATCGGGATATGTTTTTTTAAGTACATACTTACATCTTATCACGATATTAAATATCGTAAGCAATAATAAAAATGTCGTAGTAAAAAAAAAATTAAACAAACAAATAACAGTATATTAATTTCTATTTTTGTAATTAAATTATTTTCAAAGCTTAAATTTTGAAATGCCCGTGATGTCATATGGAGCCTTGTACTTATGGCTTGTTCGCACTCGGAGAGTAGTTTAGAAGAGGATTTTTTATTGTACTTTTTATATTTGTATATTCTTATGTTAACGGGTAATTGGAAAAACCATTTCACTCCAATATATTTGAGAAATTATTGGACTGCAGTGGTCGATTGTTATTTCATTGTTGAAACAATCTTTATGAATTTGTAAAACAGTTTTTTTTTAACATCTTGCAGTAAATAGACTTTAACTCTTGAAAGAATCTGACTCTTAAAATCGTTTTTGTTTAATTATCTTTATTTATATTCTTTGTATGATTTCTTGGGCAAGAAGGAAGATAAACACCACGCCAACCAACAATGTCATGTGAAGGGGGCTGTCAAAAGCAATAAAAGTCTTAACTCATTGTTAACATTCATAAATAAGAAAACCAGACTTTTATATATACTCAAAAATTTAACAAGGAAAATCTAGTAATTACATATAATCAGTTATCACAGATAATCGCGGGAGTTATTTGGATGTTTGTGATAAAATGAAAAGAATGGGAAAAAACAGTGGGTAATAAAGAAAATAAGAAATTGTTGGGGTTAAATTGTTTTATTAAGTTACAGGTGATTAATATTAAATTAGGCAATAAAGTTTGCCCTTAACATGTTGGGTTTCTTAATGGTGGCAACTTACATTAAGTTACAATCTAATTTGTGAGCTCAAATGTTAATCATGTTATAACGTGTCCTTCGCTAGAGTTAATAAAATTCTAACATTACGCCTCGTACGCTTTCTACCTACCCAAAAGTAGTGAAAATAACAAAATTTATTCGATCCTACGTACACGAAGTTTCGTAAAAACATCAAGAAAGAATTAAGTTTTGGTGATAAGTTATTGACACAGTTATTGACAGTTTTGGTGACAAGTGTGACACACAATAAATGCAATTATTTATCTAAAAAAAACAATTTGGAGAGTTTTGTATTAATTTGATTTATATGGAAGCATCATCATAATCTTCTTCCCCTTATCCTATTTGGGTCGGGGACCCATTGCATCGAAAAGGCGCCTCCATTTGTCTCTGACTTGCGCTGATTGTTCAGCCCCCGTCCATGGCAGTCCCATCCTCTCCTCACACAGTTTTTGGAGTTGTCTCCCCCAATTGTGCCTAGAGCGGCCCACTGGACGTCTACCCTCCGGAATTGCTCTCAGTTTTTTCCTAGAAATTTGGTCATCAGACATTGTTAGTACGTGCCCATGCCCCCTGCGTTGCGATTTTTCTATGAAGAGTAACAGTGGTTCGGTATTTAGATCGTCTCGGATCGTCGAGTTTCTTATTTGTTTTCATTTCGTAACTTCTGCCACTGCTCTCAAGTGCCTCATTTCTGCAGCTTTCACTCTAGAGCGTGTTCGTTCGTTTAGCATCTTTATCTGGGTCTTTATAAGGGTCGGTCGGTATATTGTTTTGAACACTGCCATCTTTATCTTGATACTAAGCTCGGCTTTCCTTATCATTGCGCAGAGAGGACGATTAGGCGAGAGGATTATTATTATTTTGTTATTATTATCTTTTTTTTTTTTGGTTACTTTTTTTCTTTTTTTTGTTTATTTTTTCAGTTCTATAATTTGCAATTGTGCGTCGTTATTATGGATGAACTGAACTGTAATCGTTCTGTATTGTCTACTTTCCTACTTGGGGGTGAGCTAGACCTCGTCTCTGCATAATCAGGCGCCGAACATCTTTGGAACGGAGCCCTCTCAGATCATCTGCGCCTCCCCCAGCAACATGTGTGGGCATGAGGTTTGGCCGGGCGACCTCGGTGACCTTTCGCCCTGCCTCCGGCAACTCGACGCTTCAGTCTTTAGGGTCTTTGAACATTTTGCCCCTATTTCCCAGTTACTTTCTTCAAGGCACAACCGAGGAACTGGCTAAGGGGCGCGGAAGCCCTGTCTCGTTAAGGTTTGACCGACCGCCACAAACATTCTTGCTAGTACTGCCAGACGACGAGAGAGGGAACTCTTTCAGACTGCAGAGCCATTTTTTTTTTTTAATCTAAACATGTTTGTCTCTCCCCTTTCGTGCAGGTGCTTGCAGCATATGCAAGATACAATCCCTCTCGAGCGTCTTTCGTCTTGTTTTCTGTCATCTTTCCATGCCCTTATTTATTTATTATCTTTTATTTATTAATTTTTTTTACAATAATAATTACATTTATAATATTATTACCTAGGTGTACATAAGAATTAATTTTATGGTTCTACTACTCCATAAATTGAGCTCTAGGAGCTCGTGTTTATGGGAGGAGTATTTACATGCATAAAAAAACATAATGTTCTGAAAAGTGTTAATACAATGATCAAAGACTTAAATGTCTTGAATGAAATAGATATTCAAATACTTTTTGACATAGATATAAAAAAAAAACAATAACAATATATATGTTATATATGTTTTACTAACACCATTGTATCAAGTTTATTATGTAAGCACTTGCGTACTGCTTACTAACACTGTATGTGACATTGGAGGTCTAGATTCGTTCAAAACTAAATGTAGCTTCGTTCTTTCGAAAAATTAGAGTCCTTGCGATAGCCTTGAAGGAGTAACCATCAGTTACTTATACCAGGGCGGGTAAGTGGTGGATAACCTCCAATGTAGAGAGGACGCAACACACTGCCTGCCGCACTTATACTTCGATCAATTTCTCCGTCTTGCCGTCCATCGATGGAGAATTCGACTACGAGGTATTCAAATCTGTCCACTTGTTTTAGCCGAGTCCCATTAGCGAATATGTTGCACTGAGTTTGGTCCCTTCCTATAACCATCACCTCTTTTATTTATAAGGGAGCATTGTAATAATTAACAGTTGGTCTTTATTTGCATTAACTCTGCCTTCATTTAGAACAAAATTTGTCATGAAATTAAACTTTTGAAATTGTTTGACCTTCCCGAAGTATTAATTTTTTGGCTTGAACGCATGAAATAACAAGCTTTTTTTTAACATTAACTCCACACAGGAGGAAAATAATTTCCTTTCCTTAAAACAGAACTAAGCAGCAATTAAAAAAATAACAATAATAGTACAAATCTGAATTCAACGGATGATAAACCTATACACAACAATAAAATAAGTGTGATTATAACTAAAACAATAGGTATTTGGTTTGGAAAGGGTAAGGGGATCTAGCATTGTGGATGCGGAATGGAGCAGAGAATCCACTGTTTATTTATTTATTGATCAACGCCCTTTTTCAGGGCTTTTACATATGAATGATAATAAATACAATATTTATTGTACATAACTGAACTGCCTCATTAACAATGTTTTATATTTGTTTAAAGATAAACTGAAGATGTCCACGGACTTGGTGTAATTGTTTCTTTCCATTAGTATTCTGGGTAGAGAGGAATACATATGGTAGTTAGTCCCAGAATTTCTGCAATGAAATAAATCCTGACTTCTTGTATTACGTTGTGGAATCCGGAAGCTTATCAATTCAAACAATACTGGACTATCAACTAAATCATGTAGAATTTTATATAGAAATACCAAGTCAGTGAAAATTCTTCTGTCTGACAATTTAAGCATATTCATATCGTTTAAAATAGTGTTGTAGTTCAAAATGATTGCTGGAATACCCATTTCAAAATTTATAAAACGTAAGAATTTGTTTTGTATGCTTTCAACAGCTTGTACATGTATATTATAATGTGGATTCCAGACGGGAGAATTGTACTCAAGTTGACTTCTAACATACGCAATATATTACAGTTTAATTTTTGGTTAACAAATGAAAGATTTGATTGTAAAGTGATACCTAAGTCTTTAATTTGGGTTAGTGTCTCAAGAACATTGTCATTAATGTAGTAATTAAAGATCACTGGATTTTTTATTCGAGAAAATCTAACTATTTGACGTTTTGAGATTTTTAAATAAAGTCTATTTTCCTTACACCAAATTAACAATTTGTTGATATTATCTTGAAGAATGTTGCAATGATAAATATTTTGAATAATTTTAAAACTTTTTAGGTCATCAGCAAAAAGTAAAATAGATACATTATGAAATATATTTGTAAGATCATTTATAAACAAGATAAATAAGATTGGGCCAAGGTGTGAACCCTGTGGAACTTCACTTGTTGCATGAATTTTTACTGACATGAAGCATTTTATTCTAACAATTTGCTGTCTTCCAGTAAGATAGCTTTCAAACCAGGCTAATATATTGCCACGTTTACCAAGCTTTCCTAATTTCCAAATGAGAATTTTATGGGAAACTGTATCAAAGGCCTTACTTAAGTCAGTATAAACAGAGTCAACTTGTTTTTTTCTTTAAAAGCATTGGTTATAAAATTTTCATAAATAATTAAGTTGGAAAGAGTACTTCTCCCTGGCATAAATCCAAACTGGTAAGTGATATTGCATGTTTTATCTGAGTAAAAAGTTTGTCAAGTATTAGGCTTTCAAAGAGTTTCGGTATGGTGGATTGAATGCATATTGATCTGTAATTACAAACATCACTTATCACCCTTTTTGAAAATTGGAGTCAAATAACTCGTTTTCCACTTATCGGGAAAAATATTGCTGGTATTGGTGCATTTACGCGACATTAATAGTACACATTAATAGTACACAACTGCTAGCCCACAAATCGCAAGTGCGCCCCACGGTTGAATTTGGCAGCCACCTCTGGTCTGGAGCCCCAAAATACCTGAAAAAAACCCTTGACTCTGTGCAGAAACGGGCGGTCCGTTTGATAGATTCTCCTAATTTAACTAACGGATTGCAATCTTTAGAGCACAGGCGCCAGGTGGGAATGCTGTCCTTGTTCTACCGGTATTACAATGGAAGATGCTCCGAGGAACTAGCGTCATTGATCCCCTCGGCACCGGTGCATAGTCAACTCAACATTTGTACACGGTTGACATTAGTCACATGAGAACGGGTCGTTTCTACGACTCGTTCTTGAGTTCAACAGCTCGGCTGTGGAACGATTTGCCGGCCTCTATGTTTCCTCCCTCCTACAATATGGGTCTCTTCAAGACCCATGTTCACTCCTTCCTCTCCTCAAAAACACCCTCCACACAGCATCCTCAAAGATGACATAGGCCCTGAGGGAAATTATTTTTTCCTCAGGGCCTCCTGTGTGGAGTTAATGTAAAAAAAAAAAAAAAAAAATTCGACACACTTGCATCGAGAAAGGTGTTGTTATCATGTAATTCGGGCCGGTCCACGCGTCGCGTTTTGTTGTTTTTGGTCGCTGAGGTTGGGACGGTGTCTTTAAATTGCAGTTTTTATTGCTCTTTACGGCTAGGAAAAAAAAGCTCAAAGCTTTTTTTAATACTGAATAAATAAATAATTATTATTATTGTTTTTATTATATGCTTCAAAGGGAAGGGAAGCGCCACATCCAGAATATGTATGTAGTTACCGCGCCTGGTTCAGACATGTATATATTTATACATAACATATAGTTATCCATTCGTTTTCCTCATACAATTATCATTAAAAAATAGGACCTTAAAAACCGAAGTGTCGCTACAAAATGAGAAACATTATTTCTAATTTATTTGATGAACAAAAAAGGATTTAAACTTAAAGTACAACAATAATTCGCTTAGCGGATTGAACCTTTCAAATTCCCTTGTAAATGTAATCGTTCCCAAAATAAACTTTCCTTTTCTATAAAACTTTGTAAATTATTACGAAATGCTATCACAATTTTACAGTTAATCTTAAGTTAATTTAAAAGAGTAAACAGCCATAAAGCAAGACTTTACAAATTCAGTTTCATATTGACTTAACGAGAGATTAATTGGTACCGTGTGGTCCGGGAGAGAAGGACAGAATTTACTTTGCAAATGGACAGGCAAATACAGGTAGGGTTGTTAGGAAGTCTATGTGTGTTACAAATCTCTGAAGTTTTCATGTTAAACAAGGTGAATTTAATTGGGAAGTTATGTTTGCGGCCTCTGGGACTGGAGGAAAGGTAGGAAAGTATTAATGTAAGTTGCTTTGAATTTTACAATGTGGTGCTAAAAAAGTACATAGACGTCCTGGGAATTACAAATAAAATAAATAGAGTACCTAAAATTACTAAACTGCGTGGTTTTTACATTGATTTTCACATTTTACCGTAGAACACAGTTTTTAATATTATAAATATTTTTTTCTATTTCTTCGCTATCTCCTTCTTTAGCCAACGTTTAGCCAAAAAAAAAAAAAAAAAAAAAAAAAAAAAAAACCTCTACCATAGGTCACTCCAAGTGGTTCGCTACGTTTGGTGATTTAGCAGGGGTGCCCGGGTTCATGGGGTGAGGTTTGTCTAGGCGGATGGCTAGGACACACTGAACTCCAGATTCCTACCCATCCCTTATACCATTTTCCTTCCCAGAACTCTCCTCCCTTTCCTTTCCTTTCCTTAAAAAAAACCTCCACACAGCATCCCCAAAGATGACATAGGCCCTGAGGGAAATTGTTTTCCTCAGGGCCTCCTGTGTGGAGCTCATGTAAAAAAAAATCTCTTTTTAAATTTTATAGTAGAGATTGAACAAAAACTAAAATGGTCTATTGGACAAATTAGAATTGAGGCGACGATTTATCTATTTATTGAACTATTTCGTGTTTTCTCTTAAATATTATTAAAACATTTTAAAGTATTCTAAAAATTATGCATTTGCAAAGCTTGAAAAATACAACAGTATTGCCTTTGGGATGAAATTATTATGAAAAGTTCCTTGCCTTCAAAAACGCGTATATTTATCCAATATACAATATATAATTGGTTAACCAACAGAGCGCTGTTTTGTAATAAAATCACCCCAATATTGGTTAAGCTTAAGTTATATCTTTGGGGATGAAATGTTGAGGGTATTTTAGCGAAAAGAAGAAGAGGAAGTACTGAGAAAGAAAAGGGTATCAGGAGTGGGCAGAAATCTGAAGGTCAATGTGTCCAAGAGTGACAGATGCAATTTCAACGGTGATTAGTTTGATCCGCCGACAAATGGCCTCCCGAAATGATATTTACTATAAATTAAAATTTTTGTGCATATTTACCAGTTTTAAACGTAAAATCCACTTCAAAAATACCCTTAATAATAATTTGGTATGAATATAAAAGGAATTTATACACGGTGTCGATTTTTTTGTACTTGTGCGCTGGTGTACGCAGTATATAGAGAAGCATATTTTTCCCTGATGCATTTGAACTAAAACATATTTTATACTCATGTTATTCGACGGTTCATCGTCTTTGCACATCCCTTCAAGATATGTTAATTATATTTTGTGTAATTAGGTATAGGGGAGTGTTAAATTTGCAAGAATCTGAGTTGCCCGGTCACCGTGAAGAATGTATTTACATCCCTCCCGCTGCGGTGTAAGGCAATTGTTCTAGAGAGTCCAGTTGGAGAGGTCTAGACTAGGTCTCCTTCAGCCAATCTATTCTGATCTTGCCCACCACGCAATTGGTTGGCAAAAGCATCCGCCGTCAAGACCTAGACAAATCTCACCCATGAACCCGGACACCCGGGTCTAAGTCCCACTAAGTCACCAAACATAGAGAACCACTTGAGGTGACTAATGGTTATCCAATAAATGGTTCCCTGGGGGTAGAACCTATATCCGCCTCCAAAATTAAGACAGACGTGATGAATTAACCAGTCTATGTCTTTTGTTTTAAAAGTTGCTGGTTTTGATTAACTGAAATTGAATAAAATGACAATAATAAAGTTTTCTTGAAAAATATTGTGTGTTTTAATAATTAATTGGTTAATACCCATAGAATATTTTTTCAGGATGTTTAAGTTGGGTAGGTGTTGGTAGGTTAAATTATAGCTAACCAGGGTGCGGCAGCATAACTTCTTTTTTGAAAGCGCACCATTCAGTCGGTTGATGTTGTAGCGGAGTGCTAGTGATCTCGTTCGAGAGGCGGAACTAAAGCTTTGTCTCGACACGTGCATTGGAACAGTGAGGAGCGTGCGTTTGCCATTTGGCCTACTTTTCGAACGGATGCTCTGCGATCATGTTTTGTTCCCAGCGTTCCTCATTTCAATTACGGGCGATTTGGAGTGACCGGCCCGCTCTCCCGATTGTGATTTTTTCTATGCGGTTTATTTTTAATCCAATGTTTATGTGAACCGTCCAAGGACCCAACAAGTTTTGAAAACAAACACCCAGGAAATTTTTTTCATGATAACGCCTGATATGCTGGCAGGAGAGCATGAAACGTCAGAAATCGGTTTACCCAATGTATAAAGAATGGGAGACGTCTCCTACCTGATTCGATCTTCAAAAAGTAAGGAAAACAAAATTTTAGGTAAGTGCCTACATTATATTAAAAAAAAAGATTTATTCAACACCGCACCCTGTATTTGATTAGATAAAAAAAATAAGATGCGGTTAAGTTGGGCATGCGAGAAAATTTGATAAATAAACGCGTCCATAAAATTTGATCTCATTCGGAGTGTTTGAAAAATTTGCGCCAAAAATCAATCATTTTGTTATCAGTATGAAATAATGGTGTCTGCTATTAGTATTATATTCCATCTCCTCTCTGATTTACACCACGTCAAATTCATCAATATTAATTGCTCCGAACATCCGCAACTTCTAATTGGAGGCAAATTGGCCTAATTTATCTTTATCAGTACAATCTTCCGACAGCCCATTCATTATTTTCCAGCGTCACTTTTTTAACAATGGCTATTCAAAGATAAACTACTAAGGTATTTGAAGGTAAAGTTTAAATTATCTCAATTGATTGTGATGAAATTTATTTAAGTTGCAGACAAAATAATAATTTCCCGCAGGACCAATGTCATATTTGGGGAGGTTCTTTTTAAGGAACGGAAGTAGAAGAAGTTTGTGGAAGGAAAATACAAACATGATAAAATGTCAAAAAAATGTACAAAATTTTCTTCCGTTGATCCAAACATAACCAATTACTAACTCGAACTGAGCAGCTGCGTGTGCATATGTATATATGCTGTCTGACGTACCCAGAAGCCAAACCAAACTGATTTGAACATGATTGGTGTTGAAAAAAAGAACATTCCAGACAACGAAAAATATTAAATGCGTTGTGGTCTATCCAGGCCACTTAATATACAGCCCTTGAAGTTTTTGTTTCAATTTTTTTTATTATACCAACAACCCAAGCTCATCAACAAAAGCACCATTTGATGCAGCTTGCCGAGTTGTTTAGTATATTAATAGCACTTGCCAAATAGTCAACGGAAAAAAATGATAATCTCTTTTGAAAATCAAAATGGCCTGGCCAGGCCGATTCTAAAATACTAAACCAATGAGCATGCCATTAATTATGCGCTTGAATGGGTGAGGGTTTGTACCAAATAGTATGTAATAGGATCTTTATGGACATCTCGAGTGCCTTCGATCATGCGTGGTGGCCGATGATTTCAAGTTAATTGAAAAATCGTAACCGTCTCTACTGTTCAAAATTGTTAGTGATTATTTACGCAACAGAAAGGTAATTGTATGTTTTCATCATACGTGACGTTGACACAGCCTGTCCACAAGGGTCAGTCCTCGAACTGGATCTATGAAACATCGTTTTTGACGACTAGGTCACCCTTGCTTGAAGGATGTATATCGGTCGACTGCGTCTCAGGGGTAAGCAGAAAGGAAGTGTAGAGCAAAGCGGAAGACTGGCGTGGAATGCCGATGGTGTCGAATAAAATCTGGAAGTCCTGACGTGTGCGGCTAAGAAGATTAGACAACCAGTTTCCCCAAACAGCCTTTCCAATGGCCAGGCCAAATTTCCCATTGCAAGGTTAAGCACTACAAGCCTTAAATAACGAGCGTTTGATTACTTCTTCTCGTCACTAATCAATTATTTTAGCAGATTTTGTTAACAATTTGAGGCAGGAATGGATACTTCCACCCTAGGAACCATTTATTGGATAATCAATACCTCTACCATAGGTTACCAAAAGTTTTTCGCTAAATTTGGTTTCTTGAAGGGTGCCCGAGTTCATGAGGTGAGGTTTGTCTGGATCTGGCGGCGGATGACTTGGACACACTGAACCCTAGATTCCTTTCCTTAAAAATATCCCCCACACAGCATCCCCAAAGATGAAATAAGCCCTGAAGGAAATTTTTTTTTCTCAAAACCTCCTGAGTGGAGCTATAGTAAAAAAAAAACAAATTGTATTTTGCTCAAGTACGTCAAATAACACAATATGGTTTTACCGGTTCCATGCCAACTGAGAGTAAAGTCAACCCAACACCTCCTTGAAAAGTCATTAAAATCTATGAAAAAAAAAAAAAAAAATTAACCGATAACCCTAACCTAACGTAACCTATTTAACCAATTTCTTATACATATTTTTTATCACTCTAAATGACTTATCTGAGATGGTTCTTAGTTGGTTTCATTCCGAGTTGTCCGGTGACCGGTTTTACCATATTGTGTTGTTTGACGTACTTGCGGTTTTGCACTCACTGCCATACAACGGGGTTAAACGCAAGAAAAATAAAATCAATCCCCTACATAAAACTGTATTTATCATGAGTCATGACCTATTTTGCCAATAACAGGCCATCAAAATTCCAACAAAACATTTTTCCTGATTTCGTTTCTATAAAAAAAGATTTTTATTCTTAGTACAACACAGAACTATTCCATTACGTTCCGTAAACTTCGAACCACAACAATACATGCGAAAACTGAGACCACATTTTCCACATATTTATTTGTGATTTCGCAACTTTGTTATAAAAGTATTTTTCAAAACTCTTTTAGTACATGCTAAGCCAGTTTATGACATCCATTCAACAACTTGTACAAAAGCTGTACAAACAATAATGTTCCGTTTGTTTTAAGTAACAATGCACTAGTGAAAATGAAAAACGATGCAGTGCAGAATGCAATTTCTAATATGTTCTAGAACAGTTGTTTTGAATATTTTTTGCAGAAGTAAAAAAGGACTAACTCATTCTTGAATACCATCTTTCTCATCTGGTCCACATGCTTCTAGATTATTATGGTAACTATAGAAAACACGTACATCAATCCCAGAACTCTACAATAGCTGATCTTAGTTTCGAAGTCAAAAAGCTTGATCTAGAAAGAACTGTGGTGGTCAGTTGAACCAAAAAAAAAACCTCTCTTGTAACTCCAGATCATCAAATATTACTTGATTAGCAGTTCAAACCCACTCCGCAGATTTTTGCTGCTAGACCCTGCGGGTGGCTTTTCGTTTGGTTTCGCCTAGTTAGTGTTTGGGACCACTTTTGAAATCCAAAAATAGCATGTTCCTCGAATCCACTGTCAACCAGTGACAGTCACTAGAACAAATTAACCGAGGTAGGCAATGACGTTACATGTAATATATAGCCGCTTGATACAAATGAGTATTACCGTCAATCTTTCCATATTCGGAGGGATACTGCTAGTTCACTAAATCGTAGTACTTAAACTTGCCTGAGGCACGTCCACACAAACCTGCCGGTGGAAGTGGCGACATCTTGTGACGATTTTTTGAATTTTAAACCGAATTAAAACGGTCGTTTTGTTTTAAATTCCATATACACCGATGGTATTTGTGGCGCGGAGCGTAAGGCGTGGCGTCAGACATGCAATCGAAGCCGGGTTCTAAAATTCAACCATGCAGGCGGAAGGCTATTAAAACTGTAACGTCTACCAAATAGCGTTTCTCATTATGTTGAATTAAAAATTAGGGGATCAATTGACTACAAAAAGTTAATAAGAACAGAGGTAATTACAAAACGTAAAAAATATTTAACCTGTATTACGGGTTTTTGGTTTGAAAATCATATTCCATTTAGGTGTGATGTTTGAGGTAGGGAAAAGAACTAAGTTAAGTCAGAAGCAGACTTTAAAGTTGTGCTTCTTTCGTTTTGACTTCAAAGTGACACTTGTGAAAGCACCCTCTATTATTTAATATTATTTAAGAGGAAAACTTTTCTAAATAAGTGCTGCTACTCTACCTCTGACGGAAATTGTGACTGACGCGTGGCGCGGTGGATGAAAAACTCAATGGCTCTTTCGTGTCTTGAAAGGGAAAATCTATGTTTCGAGAAAAAATTAAATAGGTTGAAAATTGTTGGATTTTACACTATGTTATTAGTGAGAGTTTTTGAAAGCAGTGTTTGGAGATGTAATCGAAATTCCATTCCTAACGCATGCAAAACGATGCGTTAAATTTGTCTTCTTTATCGTGTTTAACCTTCGTTTACCAATATTTGCAGGTTCTCACCCAATCAAAACCTTCACTTATCTGTAAGCTTATCTCGTCTAAGGTTGACCTCTGCTTATTAGATTTACACATATTTTAAATTAAATGTATGTTCATATTACTTCCAGAATCTACTACCAAAATTGTTTTTTCGTTATTTGTTTTTGTAATGTTATGCCGTGTTGCGTTACCTCCTTTTCTAGCCGACGTTTCGGACAATATTGCAGTTTCCATCGACATGCGCTACGTGCTTCTTTAGCCGTTGGCTAAAAAAAGACGTAGCGCAACACGGCGTAACACCCTAAAAACAAAACAATAAAATACTTTTGGTCGTGAAAATCTAAAATTGTATCTACCAAAATAGTGTTCTTCACAAACTCTCTTTCAATATTTTTTTATGTATTTCTGATTTTACCTGTTATCTGAATGCTTATTTTTCTTCTGGAGTAAAAAAAACCTCCCGGATTCCCAAGTGGGTCTTTGTTAGGAGGAAGAGGAACAATGGGACATTTCTATACGTTGAGCAGTACCTTGGGACATAAGGATTAGTCCCAAAGCTGTTTCAATACTAAGCATTTCCAAACTAATGATAAATCACAGTACAGGATTATCGTGAAAGGATACAAATCTTCCATTCTGAGCCAGCCACCAATTCTTTAAGATGTTATCCTTTTTGTTGTAAACGTTACACGGTAGCACTTCAGGTGGGATTTGGTGTGCTTACTTCTTCTAAAAAATGCAAAGACATAAACAAGCCAACACCGATATAAAAACTTGAATTTATTGCTGCAGGGTGTATCTAACGTAAGTTGCTGTCTAACGGAATGAAATGTGCAAGAACTCCAACCTTCCCTTATCCAAGTTGGCAATCAACGTTACCTTCGTGTTTTATTTTTAATACATCCAAAAGCTTGGAAATTACTGTCTACCAACTAAATTATTCTTTTCAAAATTTTTACATGCATAAAAATTTCACACGTAACCTTAAACAAATGGTTGCAACCAATAGAAATGTGGCAGATGAGGAAATTTTCTCACCAAATTTTTCAAAGAAATTTAATTTAACATAAATGTTATCCGTCACATTAATAAATCATTTAATTTTTTTTTAAATAAATTCAACGTTAACCAAATTTCAAAACTTTCCCTAGTGAAGTGTTTGATAAACAAACGTACAAAACTACCTTACAGTTGGTACTAATCTTACAAATAATAATCATTTAAAATCCACCAAAGCATATTATGAAAAATACTGCATAATTTAGTAAATATTTACATGTTGATATTTTTAGTAAAACGACCTCCGAGGTCGACTTTTGACTAGCAATCCGAAGGTCACGGGTTCAAATCCCAGCGTTTGCAAAAAAGAATATTTGAAAAATTTGTGTTATTTCATAATTAATTAATTTAAAATAATAAACAGCACATTTGTGGCACAATCCTGAGTGTAAGACACCTTCAATCGCCCTTGTGAAGGACCACCGTTCAGAATTGAAACGTTGCTTGAAATGGCTTTAGCTGTGTTTGGTGACCAGGTCTGAACAGCTATATACTCCCACCACTATCTTCCACTCATTCTTTCTCTCCCTACTACCTTTAGCCTCACTGGCTCCAGATGCTTGGGAGCAGTTGGTATGCTTTGGGAGGCGGGAATGGGTACCGCCGCCCCGAGAACCTTTATTGAATAACCAGCACCTCTGCCATAAGTCATCCCAAGTGGTTCCCTCCGTTTGGAGATTAAACAGGGATGCCCGGGTTCATGGGGTGAGGTTTGTCTAGGTCTTGGAGGCGGATTACCAGGACACACTGAACCCCAGATTCCTACCCAACCCTTAAACCCCTTTTTCTTCCCAGAACTCTCATCTCCTCTTTTGTCTTAAAAAAAATCCTCCATACAGCATCCCCAAAAATGACATAAGCCCTGAGGGGAATTATTTTCCTTAGAGCGTCCTGTGTGGAGCTCATGTATAAAAAAATGCTTAGTTATTAAAATCTGAAATTATGTTTATAACTAATTCTTCTCAAACAATTTTTTTGTAAAATGTCAAAATTTAAAAAAAAGTAGGTACCTAATCAGGGGTCGACTTAATATTTTCGTTGATTGATTACAAGATAAAACCACACCTTAAATGAATAATATGAATATTAAATCGGAGGATTAAAAAACTATAAAGTTTAATGTACACACATCAGTGATATCACGAGTATGTATGTGCCTTACACAACTGTTTTGCGTATTTACTTTTCTTGTAAAAGCCCACTAGGGCGTTAATAAATAAATAAATCTTTGAAAATGATTGGATTCATACATAGAATATCTATTCAAAAATTCCCAATCCATTATAACCTTATACAACTCGTTGGTCAGAAGCAAATTAGAATACGCGAGTGTTATCTTGAATCCACACTATTTAAAATATTAAAAAAATCATTGAATCTGTACAAAAAAAATTCTTAAGACTGTTATTATAACTTGGATTAAATGCCTCACTCCTTTCTTACGAGGAACGACTCCGACAATTATATTTTACAACCCTGGAAAAAAGAAGAAAATTTGCTAACTTAATATGTTTATATAAAATTATTCACGCTAAGCTTCAACCACTCATTTTCTGAGCAATATTCATATTAAAGTTCCTAATAGACGTAATTTAAGGAGTCATAAAATATTACATCTTGAATTATTTTATAACAATATTGCTTACTTCAATCCTCTCTCTCGAATGTGTCGTCTATATAATACCATTGAATGTGACCATATAGATATCTATGCAATCAATCTCAAATATTTCAAATAATAAATTATCAAACTCTTACCGTGACACTTCGTGAAGAACAGTTATGTAACTGCTTTATTGTTGCCCGTTATTTCTTTTTTCCTTTTTTGTTTTTCTCTGCAGGGTATTATATTTGACAATACTATGTTTTATATTTCATTTTGATTATCATTATTTCTGTTATCACTACAAGCATTTTCGTCTAGTATAAACTTAAGAAGAAGCCATAGTAAATAATGCAAAATCACACAAAATCATGTGTTTTTGTTTTGAAAATTTGATCGCTTAGAAATATTATAGATGCTTCAATTAAATACTGCGTGTAGAACATATCTTGTTCTTTAAAAAACATTGGTCATTTTTTTATGTCTTTTAATAGGCCTAGAAAAAAATAAAGTAATAGGTCTATAAAAAAACACTTTCAAGTGCAAACTCTCCTACTTATGAACATCTTTTCGGATATGGTTTTATTCTTTATTGTAGCAAATTTAGTTTCTTTTATGATAATTGCAAAAAAAAATGATATTTACGCCTGATTTTCACAAAATAAAATAAAATATAAATTTTTGCGTTGTTATTTTACAATACGGCCGGCAGCCGACGAATTAGGATTTTCAAAGTAACCCTTATGTCGTTCACTGAAGGACTACTGGCTTGCCACACCCTACTTTCTTTCAGAACCGCCCTGGCCGGAGCAGGGAACAGACGTGTGACTCCACGTCGCTCGGTTCCGTGAAATCAATTTTAAATTTCCTTGTTATTACAATAAACAATAAAACTTTTTAGGCCTTTGCAAAATCAAGCTGTAAAAAAATTCTCAAATAACTTTTTCAACCCAATTTTTTAACTGGGTTGTAAAAAGGGAGTTAATGTTTTTTTAGGCCTTTACAAAATCAAGCTGTAAAAAAAATTCTCAAATAACTTTTTCAACCCAATTTTTTAACTCCTCCCACAAAGGGCGTGAATTCCGACTTCGATTTTTCCTGGACTATTGGATCCCCTTAACATTAATTTCTCATGCTGTAAACATTTCTAATTGGAGTGTTAACATCTATGTAATGTACCAATGGTAATTCTATTATTGTAATAATTGTTAACACTCTGTAAATGTTTCAAACCATAAATAAATACATTACAAAATGTGAATGCTAGTTTTTATACGAGTGTAATATTTAGAACACCCCACCCAAAGAAAACAGCAACAGCTAAATATCGTAGAATAGATCCGTACCAACTTCATCCACTTTGTAATTCTTTCATTCTTAGATGAACGAGCTGATTCTAATAGTGATTTGTAGTACCATCACGTAGATATTTTATTACAAGAGTAAAATAACACGGTGTTCTGCAAGTATCTTCCCATCTTTCTCCTTTCCACAAGGGGATAACACGAACATAGATACGATATGTTATTACAGTGATTTGTTATCAACGTGTAGATGCCGTATATCGCATTCTTGTATTTATATTTGTCGGTTTATTTGATTAATGCTCGGATTGTAATTAATTTGAGTGGAGTTTTATCAAATTTATTTTTGCAACGTAATAATAAAAAAATATTTAAAATTTAAAAACAATTTTTTTTACAATAATTAATCTATTTTTAAATATCGAATATAATTAAATTGAATTCAACCGCGCTACTAATCTTGCCAAATTCCGATTTTTAAAACCGACATTTATTTCGTACATTAAATGCTTTCATTTCTTCGATTTTTAGAAAAATGTGTATAAGTTAACGTGTGTATGTGTGATTGTCACCAAAAGTTAATCCATACCAATATTATAAATGCGAAACTGCTCGAGTTTGTTTGTTACGCTTTCGCGCATTAACCAATAAAAAGATTTAAAAATTCTTTCACCAATATAAAGCTAAATTATATGCAAGAACTATAAACTGTATGTAATGGTAAGCTTTGGCATTATAAAATTAAAAAAATATGAATATATTATATTAATCATACATTATCTGTCGCTAACAAAAGCGAGTTATTGCTAACGTCGGAAAACAAATCGTTGCCATGGAAACGATGTTGATATATTTGAGGGCTCTATGCTGGTATGTACTCAGCCCTCTACCTCGGCTGCTGCTCCAGGAAATTCAAATATTAGAATATATTTTGTTTTTTTGGACAAGCTAATGATTTGGAATAAATGTCAGATAAGAGTACCTACATTCAAAATATAATTCGTTACGATGATAAAGACAATAATAAATAATGTAATTTTTTAATACATTTACAAACTTCCAAATATTTAAATAAAAATAAACATCCGAAATATTTGTAAGCGCATAAATTCCGAACGAATGAACAAAATTGGATATTTTTTTTTCTTTGAGCCATAGAATAACGAAATTTAGGTGGCAGGCGAGATGTTTGAAAACCGAATGTAAGGGAATGAAATATGAAATGCGGTAGGGGGTGGGGGTGGGGGGAGGGGGGATAATTTATAAGTGCAAGCGCTACAGCAATTTCCCGTAATACCATGCGAGCGAAGCCGCGCGGAAAAGCTAGTATAATAAAAAGTCATTGACAATGTGCAGCAGAGCGATGTTCGGCGGGGTGATTTGCAACGGAGCGGTGTGTAGCCGGGTGGTATCCAACAGGGCTGGGTGCTACAGGGGACGCAAGACCGCGCTCGTCAAAGGGTCAGGGGTCCCTCGTCACTCTGGTGGAGCCCGCCTACAGCGAGGCTATGTGCTGCGGGGTGGTATGCAGCAAGGAGGCAGGGCGGCGTGTAACAGGGCGGCATGCAGCAGGGCGGCGCGTGCAGCAGAGCAATGTGCAGCGGGGCGATATGCGGTATCCAGTGGGTGCTACGAGGTACGGGGAACGCAGGGCCACGAAACCTATTTTTAAGTTTGTATTTCCAACGGTATGGTGCTGATTGTCTCTTACTTTAAATGTTATGCTCGTATATTTACTCGATTTAATTCGATTTGTTTTTTTTTTTTGTTAAAGTATCAATTTTTACATTAGCTCCACACATAATGCTGTGTAGAGGTTGTTTTTAGGAAAGGAAGAATAAGTTCTCGGAAGGAAAGTAATATGAGGGGTGGGTAGGAATTTGGGGATTAGTGTGTTCCATCCAGGAATGACGAATGTATTAATTCAACCCTCCCAGTGTTGTGCAAGGCTACGTTCTGAAAAAGTTATATTTGGACAGTTCTAAAGGACTCCCTCAACCGGTTTCTCCCGATCCGGCCCAGTAGGTAGGAACAACTGTCGCCAAGACCCGGACACGAACCCCATGAAAACGGACACCCTTGCAAGTCACCGAACGTAGCGTGGAATGACCAGTGGCAGAGGAAGGTTGGTTATCCAATAAATTACTCCCAGGGCGGCGGTACCCATTCCAAAATGGAGTTTTATAATCTGCGCTTACTTACAACGCAGAAGTTCTTAATGAGACAGACATAGTGCACAGCACATCACCAATGTAATGAAATTAATAAAGACGAATAAAAAAATGAGGTAAATGTATTTTAAAAACTTTTCCTAAGAGAAAAATATATAATCAACTCAAATATTACCAAAAAGTTGGCTGATGCTTCATCTTAGAATCGGATTGAAGCTTTGGAACTTTGTAAGTAAAAAAACAGCTTAATTAAATAATATTCCTACTTGTTACTGTGGATCTGACAAAACAATCTCATAATTTGGAATCTCGGCCAAAATTCGTCGAAAGGTAAAAACTAAAATACCAAATGCGATCTTTATTTTCCGTTAATTTTTTTTTTTTTTTTTATCGTGAAAATCTATTTGATCTCACCCTTGCCTGCACAATTTTGGGTCGTTAGTTACTCATGCGGACGGTAGGGCTAGCATGGTCGGACCCTCTTCAACATTAAATCTTTCTGGGATTTTTCAAACCTAGGACTCGGTCGTATTGGCGACGGTTTTCCGTTTGTGTGAAAATGCGAAATTTGTGCGAAATTTGTGCGAAACCCGTTGAATTCATTTGCGGTGCGAGCAATTTCAATGGTCCGAAAACTGATTTTTGGTTCATTTCACTCGGGTTTTTGGATGATGATTTGGTTTTTAAAGATAATCTTTACCTGGTCAACTGAAGGTCCTTTTTAAGTGTGTTTGTGTTTATCGTTGTTTAGTTTGTTTGTGTTAGAGATTTATTATTTTTTAGTTAGTTAGTAGTTTTACTTATGCGATGGGAATCCTAGCAGTTGTGCAGAGAGTGTTTTTCATGTTGTTCAGCAAAAAAAGATGACTCTTCATGTTCTCAACCAGGCGTTGTTTGCTCTGTTAGTCTTCTATGATAAGGGCAGCGTTACAGTGTTCATTATCAGGGCAGATGTTGAACATAGTAACTCAGTCTGTAATGTTGGCTATAGAAAAGGTAATGCAACATGGCATAATAACATAAACATTCTTCACGATAATGCTTCGTCGGGCATATTTTACATAATTACACGAGCAAAATTTTACGTTTAAAAACGAATGTTTTTTAGGGTGTTTTTCAATTGCTGTTAATTGGGCTTGGAAACGTACCACGCCTTTCTTAAAAGTGTTTTGGATGAATGAACCTGTTATCTTTTTCTTCTAAGAGTGGTGAACAGTTTTTTTAGTGTTCGGTTCCACCACTTCTGTTGGAAATTATTTTATTTACCTACTTGCAATAAACAAAGAGTTTTTTTTTTTTAATGAACTCCAAACAGAAGGCCCTGAGGAAAATAATTTCCCTCACGGCCTACGTCATTTGGGATGCTGTATGGAGGGTCTTTTTGAGGAGAGGAAGGAATGAACATTGGTCTTGAAGAGACCCATGTTGTAGGAGGGAGGAAACACAGAAGCCGGCAAATCGTTCCATAGCTGAGCTGTTGAACTCAAGAACGAGTCGAAAAAACGACCCGTTCTGGTGTGACAAATGTCAACCGTGTACATATGTTGGGTGCGCGTTTGGCGTGTCTCCAGACTATGCACCGGTGCCGAAGGGATCAATGACGCTAGTTCCTCGGAGCATCTTCCATTGAAACACCGGTAGAACAGGGATAGCATTCCCACCCGACACCTGTGCTCTAAGGATTGAAATTCGTTCGTTAACCGCCAGACCGCCCTTTTCTGCACAGAGTCGAGGGTATTTTTCAAGTATTTTGGAGATCCTGAAGAGGCGGCTGCCAAATTCAACCGTGGGGCGCCCTTGCGATTTGTACAGTTGTACAGTTGTGTACTATTAAAGTATCTGCGGGTCCTGTACAGTACGCCCAGTTTTTGAGAGGGTAACTTTACTCTGGCTTCGATGGGTTGAGTGCAAATTGAGTTGCAAATTTATTCAATCGTTTTAAAAGTAGATTTCGGAAATTCTAGGATGAAGACTTTGAATTATAAATGTGTAATACATTTAAAAATACGAAATATCCTGATTCCAATTTTTAGATAATACAATTAAATTTATTAAATTTACATAAGTATTTTTACAGTAAGAAAACCTACAAATATCATGTTTTTCCAAACATTGCAAATGGAGCAAGTTCCAAGAAGCATTGAATTTTGCAGATGTTTCACGGATGTAGAATCTAGAAAAATACACTAAATAATAAAAAGAAACGATTTGTTGGAAAAATGGGTCAGTTCCGTTCGCCAAACCAGGAATAGGTCATATTTGAATTTCTGTACCAGGAATGGACCAATATTGAAATGATTGCAAATCGCGAAGTCCGGGGAGTTAGATTTCTGAGTGCAAACTACTCTCGAGTAGTTATTATGATTCTGCGAATATCAATTTCTATTATTTTGCCCTGCAAATCGTCGATCTTCATTTTATTATTTTGCCCTGCAAATCGTCGATCTTCATTTTATTATTTTGCCTTCCACCCGTGAAATTATTATTTTTGAAAATATTTTGCAAAATGAAACTGAAAAATCAAATAAGTTAAAATTAAAAATTAATAACCCTACCCGTTAAATTTTAAACTTTTTTGGGTAACACAAATTTCATTCTTTTTTTTTTAAATTTGTTCAATTTAAGTTTATTAATGCACGTAAAATACGGAGGGATTACAAGGAAAACATTACATAGAAACCATATAATATATAATAAATACCAATCGTCCGAAAACGGCTTACCACAATATGTAAGCATTAAACAATATAAGTTTTAAGCAACAAAGAAAAACGAGAGACAATTGAATTTGAGTCAAGCGAAGTCAATTCAATTCAAAAAATTTAATAAAGCTATCTCTAAAAATGTCCGGAATCTTGACAATGTAAAGGGTATTTAGTCGTAACATTCGCACAAGAGGTTGGGAGAAAGAAGTCGGTACTTTGGAAAGGATTATGAAAAGTTTCCGAGTTTTTTAAAACTGAGTAATTAATATTCATTGTGGCCAAAGCAAATAGCGAAGAATATTGAATATTCCATATTTGCTATTTTTAATATTGAAAAGAAATTTCTTGTCATTTTTGTCGCGACAAACGTTCATTTAATGATTCTAAATTAAAATCCGATAAGCAGTGATGACAATCCAGTTCTATAGGATAAAGTCTCAGTTATTCCATTTAGAATTGCCATCTTGAGTACTGGAAGGCAAAAAAATATATCAGTCAGATGGTACAGAGTGTCAGATGGTATAAAGTGAAAAGAATACCACGAACGGGCAACTAAAAACCCTTCCAAATTAATATATACAAAACTGGCATTATTTCTAAAATAAAGACGTTTTTTCGTTGTCAGTCGAAATGTAGAAAATTCAAGCAAATAAACGCGAGTCAGAAAATGTCTAGCACGTCTGAAAATTATTCAGACCTCCTAAAAAATGGTAACAAAATGGCTTTCACAGATCCGGTTAACACGGCGTGATATTTTAATGAAATAAATGGGGATCGTTGTAACTTTTCTTCTAGGGAATTTCGCCTATTTGCGAAAGGCTGCCCATTGTGGGAAGCCCTTTGTTGAGAACACAATAGTCAGTGATTTAATACCTGGAAACAGCCATTTTTATGTTTTGAACATATCAAAGAAAACCAAAGTAAGGCGGTTTTTGAAGCAGTAACATCTAGACGTCTTAAAACTAATTTTGATGATTTTAATTAAATTTTATTTACGCAGTGTTTTTGAAAGCACCTGCTCAAATTTGAAAAAAATATTTCATTGTCATTATTATTTTAAAGAGCAGAATATTGTTCTGTTTTCTTGTCGGGTTAAAAAATTTCAAACCTTAAGCCCGATGACAATAAGTAAATGAAACCAAAAAGACGACCTTCCGACTAGCGATCCGGAGGTCACGGGTTCGAATCACAAAGTACGAAGGTAAATTTTTAAAAGTTTCACATTAAATTAATTTAAAATTATAAATTTGCCACACTTTCCGGGGTGCGTGCATTCTCATTACCGCCCTGGCGAATTCACCACACCATTCAGAATTGAAACGTTGCTCGGTACTCCTTTAGTTTGTTTGGTAACAACATTTGAATAGTCATGAACTTCTCAACTTTCCTATTCCCATCTCGATAATGTTTTTAGATTTAAAAGGGAGGTTGTCAAATTAAATTATTTCTAGACAGTGTTCAATAAGATGATTTAAAATATTAATTTAATTGTGTTTATTTCGTAGAACTAATGTTAATTTTTAAAAATTTTATTTAAATTATATTTGAAAAAAAAATATTCCGAAGTATTATTAGCAGAAATGTTTAAGAAAGTATGTCATTTAAAATACTTATTTATTTATTTTATCAGGTTCTCCATAAATCAGTTACACACCAGAATATTATGGGGAAGATTACAAAATTTAAAGAAAAAAAATGTATGAGGGCAGTTACACTATCGTGTGACGTATGTCAGAAAAAAATTACTGAATTCTCTGTAGGTGACATTGAAGATGTCGACGTCGATCATACATTAGCAGTTGATTTGCAGTTGAATTGCTCTGTTTAATGGCGCATTTTGATAGGAAGAAGTTCTCGCTTTCGGAGCATAAAAATGTGCGTCGGATCTCCCACGAGTGTACGCGTTGGGTACATATAAGTTAATCTCCTTCAACATGGGCGGATTCAGTATAATGCCGGAGATCAGCTTAAAAAAGTGTTTACCCATAAATATTTTTCGGCGGGCTTCTAATGTGAAAAGATCGAGCATTTCTGATAAAAACAACGATGGATACAAAAATGGGTAGTATGTATATTCCCTCATATAAAGGTAACGCATAAACCTTTTTTGAACTCTTTCTTTTTCTAGGATATGGTTTTGTTCAGAGGGAGCCCAAATAATGGAGCTATATTCCAAAATGCTGCGGACAAGCGCTTAATATGTTCTCCCGTATTGCAATTCCATTAATAAATGATCTCGCATTACGAAGAACAAATCCTAGCATTTTGTTAGCGCGGGAGACAATGTCAGATATGTGAGATTTGAAAGAGAGATTTGCTTCAAAAATCACGCCAAGGTCTCGAATCTCGTTTTTGCTCGTATATGTACTCGTATGTCGTGTCTCTCTTAGAGAAATTGGAAAATTGAATCTGCTACATTGAATATTGTAAAAACAATTTCATTATAATTTGTTTTTTTTTTTTTTTAGTAAGTATTTTCATTTGTCGAGGGCAAACTTATTATGTATCATTTGTCTGTAAATTAAAAATAATTTAGCATAAGATATTTCCTTTCTCCCCAATTAGCTTCAGTCTCATCTGAAGAGTCATATCAGTCTAATAGTCTCACTGGTTTTCGGCAGTTGGGAACAGTTGGAACTCGTGTCAAGAAATATTTCGATAGTTTAGGTATTCAAAAAATCTTCGTTAAGAATTTTCGAATTATTTTAACAGTTATAGCCATTTTAGTGTCGTGTGATAGATGGAATCTGTCTAGAATCGAAAGAAACGCTTAAACGCTTTTTTCTCGAAACTAGATACTTTTTTCGAAACGTTTGTAACAAAATTTCAAGTTCTTTTAACCCGATTATCTCGAAATTTGTCATGATTTTATTTAAAACAACTCATTGTGGTAGGAACCAACAAAAAATCAAAAAAAAATTAATTTTACTATTTTTAATAATTTAGAAAAGTTAAAAAATAACTGAAATACATAAATTCTTTTTTAATGTAGCCGCCATTTTGCGAGAGTTTTATTTTTTCTTGGTTCCTATCGTAATGACATTTGTACTGATAAATAAACTACTTTTTATTTTTTTTCAGATGACCAGAAGAGTGGGAACGTGACAAGATTGACACGCTCTTTTTCCCCCCTTTACTTCAACCGGGTGTAACTTCGTGAAATATATATAAATATAATTTTTTTTTGTGAATTTCTAAAATGATAATAAATAAACAAGTCATCAAATATCATCTTTCCACATCCGGAAAGATGCAATAATTCTCTAAATCCGTAGTATACATAACCTAGGGAGGAATTTTTTAGATGCGAGCTGCTGACGAAAGTGGCGACATCTTGTGACATATTATTGAATTAAAAACCGAATTACAACGGTAGCTTTGCTTGAAATTTCACGAACAAAGATGTTATTTGTGGCGCGGCGAGTAAGGTGTGGCGTCAGATGTGCTATCAAAGTGGGATTCTGAAATTCAACCACGCAGATCCAAGGGTATTAACATTATTTGATTATAAAAAAGTATAAAGTAAAAATATTTTTTTTTTTATCGACTGTCAAAAAAGACCCTAAATTCGGGCCACTTAGATAAATAATAACTAAGTACTCGGTATTCAGATTTAAAAAAAAATAAAAACACATTCTGTCTGAATATTTTAGTTCATCGTAACCTGCTGGTACCTAGCATTGATTCATGTACCTTTTCCTAATTCATTTATCTACCTACCTTATTTCGACTAAGAACAATCACATGTTATAGGAATTAGTTGGAAAGTAAAAGTTATCCTGTCAACATCAATTACTCTCTTGTTCGGCCGTGTTGAAACCGATAGAAGCCATCGTGAGCTCGCAAGTTGATGAACCAGCAAAATTGAGACAAGCAAAATCAGAAATAAGGTAAATTGGCATCCTTGACTTTTCCTATCCTTTCCGCTTGGCGACAGTGCTTCGTAGACGTCCCGAACACAACCATATAAGTAAAGAAAATGGGGGTCGGGAACGTTGGCATTGACTAGATTTTAAGATTTATTCTCTAATCACGAGCAACATTTATATTTTGAAATTCTTGTGGTCTGCGTTGTCGATGTTGAGTGTTGTATTGTCCTAAATCAGATTCTTAAATTCATTTTATAATTAGCATTTTTCATTTTATCATTTTTCTGAACTTCGATGACTCCTTTACTTATAACTTTCACTTGTATGTCACCTTTTGATAAATATTTCTATGCATTTTATTCTGTTTTCTCATTTGTCTGTGGTCATTCTGACACCTTCTCTTTTGTTTTGTATAAAATCTAAGATTCATTTCGTGCAACTCATTCTACAAATTAAAGCCTCAGTGCTCAGATCAGAATCAAATTTTATTGTAAATTTGCTGTTCATTTGAATAAATAAAATGTTTTACAACAAAATTCAGCCAAAAGACAAGTGCTTTACAAAGAAAAATACCTCTCAACCACATAACCACTCTCTCTGCACCCTTGATTCCCTTGGTGTGGAAACGAAGAAGTCCACAAAGCTGTTCAACTTACCTACACCTGACGGCTGATTGTTTACGTTAATTGATACTAAGAATGTGTGGGTATCATGGAGTTTTTGCATCGTATCGGTGATTAATTTTTTCAAGTTCTTAAAATATTTGTTTTTGAACAATAACTTAGAAAGAGGAAGGGAATGGGGAATGCTGTGGGATAGAAGAAAAACCGACCAAATTCTGTAGGAAATTTGAATGAAAATAAAACAATGAAAGCAATATCACACTAGATAATAAATTCATGGAGAGGCAGTAGTTTGACCTTGCTTTAAATTGCCACAGTAAGCTTTTCGGTGACAGTCTGAAATTTGATAAACATGTATAGTATGTATAAAGGATACCTAAAATATTTAATTAATTTGCAATAGTTTAAATACCCAAAGATTATTATTTTAAGGACTCTATTGTGTCTCTCTTGTCATTGAAACAACAAGATGCAAGATCCACCCTTTAGATGAAGAAAATGAGAAAATTTAAATAAGGACATTTTTTTATAGTTGTACTTGGTGTAACTCTAAGTGACCAGCTCAGGTACGGGGGATCCATCGAAGCCAGAGTTAAGTTAGCCTCAGAAACTTCCTCTCCTCAAAAAGACCCTCCACAGCATCTTCAAAGATGATATAGGCCCTGAGGGAAATTGTGTGTCATATTTTCACCTTTCAATATCGGCTTTGGTTAAACGGCCGTTTAGCCTCTATAAACCTCTATAGCCTCTGCATGAGTTACCAATGAGGAAGTACAGCAGAAATAATCCTTTGTAACTTAATCAAATGTCGGAGGGATCAACTGGCGTAGGGATCAACTGTACGAGATTCAAAGGTCCGCAGATCACATAAGTACACTTAATTCAGTAAACTGTTGAAATTTAATTTATTTTATGTTGGCTCATTTTTGCTCTAAATTTCTTTGCCTTTCGTATTCTGGTTTTATTAGTTCCCAAATCAGCGATCAAAATTCTATTTAAGTCTTCATTACAAAGACAATGGAATTTTCCCGCTGTTCCGAGTCCTTCATAGATTTAGTAGTCTAATTAAATTTAAGCACTCAGAATATGACTTGTTGAAATAAAAAATTTAAAAAAAAAAACAAATTAATTTAGAGTTCAGAATTTGCCTAAATTTGAATGAATTTGAATTAAAAATATAATGAAGTGCTTTTTAGAGTTATAGAAACATAATAAAAACGATGCTTGACATGGCGCTCTATTTTTTAGTGATCAGATAATTTTAAAAATTTATAGTTAAAAAACCGCTCCGCAGGTTTTTCAGGTGACCATTTTATAAATCCGATAGGAACTGGTTCTAAAATAAGTCGATTCCTCGAATCCACTGGGATCCAGTAACAGCTAGTCACCGGGACAAAGTAACTGCGACAGGCAATGACGTCATATAAAATATATTATTATTCACAACTGCCAGTTATCATAATAATCACATTACCGTCAATATCTCCATTCTCCATATCTGGAGAGATTTTGGAAGTTACGAATCATGTAGTACTTACTCCTGCCATGGAATGATCCTCATGCTGGCTGTTAACGTAAGTGATGCCATCTATTGGCATTGCTTAAATTCGGTTCAATTAAATTAAACGATTAAAGTAGATTTGTATACAAACCCCACGTACGAAAACCGTTTTGCATGTGGCAGTTCTGGGAAAAAAAGTGTGAAGAGTTTGCAGTAATCTGGGCTCAATGTGTCCAGTAGTGACGGACGTATGAGTCCACCCCTCCCGCTGCAGTGCAAGGCGGTGGGTCGAAAGAGTCCGGCTGGAGAGTTCAAAAGATCTCCCTAAACCAATCTCTCCCTATACGGTCTCCCACCCAGTCTGTGGGCAGACGCATCGGCTGCGAAGACCTAGATAAACCTCACTCCATGAACCTGTGGGTGTTTATTTTATTACTTATAGCGAGTACCCACCATGCGTTCAAAGACAAGGTAACAGGCGTTCCCCTCCGCCCTCCCACCTTCCCTCACTGTCGCTAAAACATATGAAATACACATGTTTCAAGAAACTTGCGCGCCAACTATTGATTTTTTATACAAATTTCATAACGCCAGAGCTCATCATTATATATCGAAACCTTTCCGGGCGTGCGCATAACAAATCACCAAAGTTACATTGCAATCGGACGAATGGTAAAGGAGATAATTTCATAACGCCAGAGCTCGCCATTATACACAGAAACTATTGCGGGCGTGCGCAGAACAACTGAACAAAGTTTCATCCCAATTGGATGAATGATTTAGGAACGCAAAACGGACAAACAATGAAACATTCATTTTTATATATTAAGATGATTGGTTGAATTTAAAGACATGCTAACTGTTAACGAAATCGGTGAGTTATAAATAATTTGCTAATTTCGAGGTTCTTACAAAGCGTGTATTTGTTTACACGATTTGAAGACGACGTTGTTTTGCGTGGATCTAAAGGTGAAGGGTAGATTGAGTTGAAAACAGGCAATAATAATGTTAGTTTGCTTGTATAGTTTCCGACCAAAGAAAGTAGAAATAAAATATATACATTTGTAATTAGACTTTCTAAACTTGTTGAGATCTTGGTGAATAGGGAACATAGGATAAGTAAACTTATATGTGCAAACGAGGCTCCCTAACTAACCACCATTCCGTTTAACCGTGGGGTTAGGCAGAGATGACAGACCGGAACACAACTCGGTCTTTAACACATTATTTGCATCATTCATATTCAAACATTGCCTCAAACATACCCTCCTATTATTTTGACTCTTGACATGGCCCGACTCAAATATCTGATTTACTTGATCGTGCCATGTCTTTCTCGGGCGTCCCCGACTTCTCCTACCGTTCACATTTGCGTCTTATATTCTTCTTACACACCTTTTGTCTTTCATTTGCTCTACATGCCCAAACCATCTGCCCTACATGCCCAACCTTTCATATTATTAATTATTACGCTAGCGTTAACATTGCATTATTTGCGGATCTCCACATTTCTCACACCATTATACGAGGTGTGTAAAAGCAAAGGCAGCAATCTTCAAAATATCGGAAAAAAATTGTAAATGCAGTTTCAAAGTGATTTGATTTGAGAACCTTAATTCAATTTGCAATTCTGGTTAGTTAAAAACTCAGCTTTCTCCCATGAAAATCAGAGTTTGAAAATATGTATCAAAGGCAAAGATATCAATGTGTTTTTAGCCTTTAAAAAAAAAACGAAAGTGGAGATTGCTGCCTTTGCTTCTAAACACCTCATTACGAGGTTTTACAACACATACGCCCTAGAGATCTAATATCTGGTTCCATGCTAACTCAGAATCAAGTCAACTTAACATCTATTTGATAAGTCTAAATGCTATGAAAAAATATTTTTGAAAAATTACCTTACCTAACGTAACCTTTATCATTTTTTTAAATATTTTTTTCATCACTTTTAATGACTTCAAAGGCTTTGCGTTAATTTCAATCTTCTTTCATCCTTCTTCTGCCAGCTCCTTGCATTACTGCCATACTTCAGGGTACAGCACTCCATTGTGGACTTTGTTAGGTAACAGAATTCCTAACCTACGTTTAAATTTGCCACGATAACTTTAAGATGCCGCCATAATAACTCCAGCGGCGAATTTGCTACTAAAAGCCCACCGAGGGTATCAACGAAGCCGGAACCCCCGTGTCCCCCACACTCGCCCTGAAGACTTGCAACCCTTAGTCACTCTTATGCTCATTCCCGTTTGCGTCCACCAGCCATTGACGCATACCAAAATGAAGGCCCGGTTATACGATCTCGACTTAGGGACACGAAAAAAGTATCGATGCTTTGTGGTATCGTGTACTTTTCTTTCGATACCGATACTTTTGTACTCGATACTTTGTATACGATACTTTTACTCAATGAGTACTTACAGGCAAGTATCGATGGCTAAGGGCTTGATACGTAGTTAGCCCGGTCAGAGCTGTAAATCAAGCCCCATGAATTGTCCTCGATACTTGAAGTATTGATATTTTTGTTTCAATACTTTTACGAGTACGATACTTTTTTTCCGATACTACACGATACTTTCTATTCGATATCGTGTCTCTAGTCCCGAATTAGTCGAGATCTCTTAATGGCGTGGCCCCAATCAATTTGAACTTGACAAATTTATATGTATTCAAACAATTTAAACTTGACAAAATTCATTACTCAAATATACGTTTTAGTAAGCTTTAACAAATTTAAGCGTCTCTAAATGGATTACTTATTCTGAAACATATTCATTAAACCATGTATAAAATCGCCATAAAATATCGTTACGCGACGGAGTTTTCTTTAAAGTGTAATGGCTTACGAAACGATTTGCGGCTTTCTCGGTTCCTTGAATATGTAATATATCACTTTCCGTCCACACGTTTTTATAACAAAGAGGAATTTAATTATAGTTCTTTCACTTTAAAATGCCAGAAAAAGGAATTAATTATAGACGTCCGTCGCTCATTTTTTAGTTTTAGTCTCTTTCGTAAGAGTTAAATTGTCTTTTCAAAGATCAATAGCCAGCCCATGCTGGAAATGACTCTGCCAGAAGAGTTTCTTTTAAATAAGCTCCCACAGGAGACCTTGGAAAAATAATATCCCTCAGGGCCCGTACTATCTTAGAGGATGCTGTGTGGAGGGTATTTTTATTTATTTTATTTTATTTATTTATTTAAGGAACATTAACAGTCTTAGTAATACAATAAACATAAGAGGATGATAAAAAACAGACCAATTATTAATGTTCACAGATAGGTATTTAGAAACAAGACCAAATGAATATAAACTAGAATATTTAAAAAAATAATAAGAGTACAAATGTGAATTCAACAAATGGTAAACTAATACACAACATTAAAATAAGTGTGATTATAACTGAAATAGACTGCAAAATAGGGATTTGGGTCGGGAAGGGTAAGGAGAGGAGAGGGATAAGGGAAAGTTGCCACGCAAGTAATATAAAAATATTAGATACAATTAATTCATGTGTTATTCGCACCTAAAATGTTATACAGTGAAGTTCTGTAGCGACAGTAACTAGCAGTAAATACGTCAGCACGTTTGTCTATATTAGCAAATTTGTTGTTATGGTAGTTACATGTATTGGAAATGACATTTTTAATGGAAATAAAGGAGAGGAAGTTCTGGGAAAGAAAAGGGTTTGAGGGGTGTGTAGAAATCTGAGGGCAATGTTTTCAGGAGTGACGGACCGTCCTCACCCCCATAAACCCGGGCACCCCTGCTTAGTTACCAAACGCAACAAACCTTTGGGTGATGCTAGAGATAAAAGTTACCCAATAATGGTTCTCAGGGCGACCGTAACCATACTCGCCTCCAAAATTATTACAATTAAATTTTGTAAATTCCTGAAATAAAACTAAGTGCAAGCTCACCACTCGAAAAATTTTGCTGCTATATAAAATCATTTTATTCACACTGCTTTTGTGATTTGATAACATTTGGTCCTTTCAAACTGTCTGATATCACCCAAATTTTTCTACGGACTTTTAAATTTGTGCTACAATGTGGATTTTATGGAGACAACGTTCCAAAATAAACGACTTAACTTTTTAAATAAAATTATTAAACTCAAAATTCGATTGTTGTGAACAACTGTAATTAATAAATCTTCATTTACCTACCCGAACGACTAGACAAATATTACCTTTTTATATGGGTACATCTCATTCCAACTATAGTTTGCATTCTCCAATACAGTGTTCACATAGTTTTGATAAATTTAAACAATATAGATGTATTTGAAATAATTTGAAGTTGGCAAACTTCAAACGACGCATGCGCCAACTATTTCTACCTACTTCATAAATTATTTTTATCTCTATTTTTAATTAACTTACATTCTATGTTACCGACTTCATGTCAACTCTTATATTTTATGTAACCTGTATTTTGTTCCTTATTTTTTATGTTTTTCCCTGTATTTAGTCAATACCATATGCAAAAGCTCTATGGGCCTTTAAATAAATAAATAAAATGATCACCAAGTTTATTATTAGTTTATAAATTACAAAAACAAACAAAATAAAAATTTCTTTACGGGGTTACCCGGTTTTAAGATCACATTGTAACATGGTTTAGGAAAGGTGTTTATTGTTGGTGAGCTGTATGTTAACCTCCTTGGATTGATAGCTAGCCCTTTCCAATTGCCGGAGCCGCAATCGTGTGTAAGGAGATGTTTGTGAATAATACTTCGGATTTACTCAGTCACTTTTTATTTACAATAACTTTGCACAAATTAAGATAAGTCGCGATACACTGGAGGGAATTAATAACACCCGGAAGGTCGGGGAGTGAGCAGTAGAATGAGCTTGCAAATTTCGTGCACTCAGCCTATCGGTAGGTAGTGGTGTTGCCAGACGGTAAAATTTGTTTTTATTAATTATAAGACTGTTCGCCATAATGGTGTTGTTATATTAAGACATTCATTTTGTTACATTATGCAAACTACCGGTTTCCGAACCATAATAATAACTAGCAGTTTAAAAACCGCTCCACAGCATTTGATGCTAGGCCCTGAAAAAATAGCCCGTACCTCGGATCCACTGCCGTTCAGTGATAGCTAGTCACCGGGACAAAGTAAGGGCAGGGAACGACGTCATATACAATATATTGCCGCATGATACAACTGAGTATTACTGTTAATCTTTCCGTATCCGGAGAGATACTACAAATTTATAAATTCGTACTGCATGTACCTAGAGGGCACGTTCCCGTGCGACCTGCTGACCGAAGTGGCGACTAGCAACGGTAGCTTTGCTTGAAATTCCACGCACACGGTTGTCATTTGTAGCGCGGCGCGTTTAGCGAAGCCGGGTTTTGAAATTTAACCACGCAGACGCAAGCATATTAATACTATTCGATAATAAAAGCATTTATTTATCAATAGATAGCAACAACTTTTTTATCTTTGTAACATTGATTCTATTGACAAGTTAAGTGGGTCTCTGCTCAGCTACGTATTCAGGATTGTTCCCGGAATGCAGCTGGTTTCATCAGAAGGATAATGTACGTTTTAGTTTTCTCCTAATGAAAGCGAGACACTTCTGAAGCCAGAAAAGCAATGTGTTAAAATAAAGTGGTTTGAAACAAATTTATGATCTTGTAATAAAAGCAACCAACAAACTAAATTAATTTAGTCATTTGACCGAGTGAAGCAAAGTCCTGTTTCAACTTGACCGTTTGGCATTTCAAATATCTGGATTTTTGAAGTAATACTTCTTTAGCACCGTTGTGATTTGAAACACGATGAAACGGAAATGACCCTAAAACATAAACATATTTCAGATACCATCTAGATTGCATTTAGTTCAGGTTTGAATCTTGCAATCATACGTAAAGATGGCAGCCAATAAAAATATGCGTTAAGAAAATGAAGATAATATGGGTGGTTCTTAGTTAAAGTATAGTACTGTTAAAAGTGACCGAATTGGATATCGACACCTTAGCTCAATGGTCAAGAGCCTTCGCCCGGAAAGTAAAGAGGTCCCGGGTTCGAGTCCCAGAGGTGCAAATATCTTTATCTGATTTTTCTGTTTCCAGATTTTCGATTGAGTTTCGCTCATGGTGTCTTCATTTAATAATATAATAATACAATTTGAAAGCGTATTTCATCACCTTACGAAATATTTAATTTATTGAGCTTTAATTGCGAAGCGGAAATAACAAAAACAAATTATTAATCTGACAGTTCGTTTAAGACAAAAAACTTGCATTGACGAAAGACCGGGGTGGTTAATGTACCAGTCTGACGGTGCCAATAATTTTATCATTACATCCAATATTAAAAAAATAAGTTTTTAATATCTTTAATTGCAGAAGTATTTGTTCATTATTTTAGCTGTCCGTGAAATTTTCGCCTGGTTGCATTTTTAAATTAATCCTTTTCCCTTCCAACGATTTGTTACCGTTTGGTTTGTTGTTCAGGAGTTTTACTTGTTTTGCTTGTTTTGCTGTTACCTGCTGCTCTTCAGAGAATTAACTTCATTCAGTCTTTCTACAAATTGAGAGACTTTAATGATGAAAAATAACCTTAACTAAAAAAACTTCTTCAGTTAACATTTCCCTGTTTTCTTAATTAGCTCGAAGGAATACAGGTCGAATTTGATTGTCTGGTGGAGTTCGAGAGAGAAAAAATGTTTATTTAGTTCAAGCGGCTGGTGATAATTTTTACAGTTTTTCGAGGTTGATCCTGTTACCAACACTTTGAGAATAATGTGTCATAAAATAAAATATGACTATTGATAGCACTTTCCAATGTGTTATCCCATCAAACCACGGATTAAAGGAACCTTGTAGGTTGAGTACTGGCAAACGCCATGTTATGAAATCTACACAGGACTGTGATGATATTAACCTTTTCGTCCCGGAACGAAAAAAATCACACATGACCCGAAGAGGGGTCACTCGGGGACCCCAATTTGTTTTGCTTATTAAAGGGTGTTAATGACAAAATTTTTTGTAATTTGTTATGATAATAATTAGAGGGAAGTATATTCATCGTATTTCAGTAGTCATTTTAAAAATCGTTTGATAAATAAAGTCATAATTAATATTCTAATGAATTTAGACCGTAGCGGAGAAGGCGGGCCGATAGCCAACATAACACTTTGTTTCCGAATCTCGACTGGCGGTAGTGGCGATTGGCATTCACCGGAAACGACTCAGACCGAATGATCTTTGACCGGCAAGCGAACATTATAGCATTGTAAAAAGAGCAAACGAGATGCGCAGTGTAAACGAACGCGATCTAGTCTTTTCCACTAACAACTTACAATTACTTGCTATCGCTTAGAATTATCCCGATACATTCAGCAGATAGGGACGGGGTACGCCCGAACAGAGGGGAAGGGGGGCGGGTGGCACAGATTATTCGCCGGAATTCGTTATAAACTATTTAATTTTAAGAAAAGCAGTAATGCGATATTATTTTTTTTAATGCAAATCGATAACACAATAGTTTTTCTAAGATTACCCAAATTATTGAGTATGTGGTTTAAAAAACAACTTAGATACAGTGTAAAACTCTCATTAGTGTAAGTGCGTTCCCCCGGTCCGGTAAGGAAGTGTTAATTTATAATTGTTGAGAATCATGCCTTCCCTTTTTGATCAAAAAATGGTTTTGATACGTTTTCTAATTTTTTGTACCATTTTGATATAATAACAGTTTTTTCTTCATTGGACAGCTTGATCAAAAAGTTTTAGGACCGGCCGCCCTGTGACGCTGTCAGTCACCCGATTAAAAATATTTTTTCTATAGGTTTCTACATCTGTCATTCCACTTTCCTCCTAATTTCAGAGTTACTGCTTGATGCTTGTAAAAATTATGCTGTATTGAATACCTCTCTCTTTGTGCGTGTTCTCGATTTTTTACAAGCCTTTCATCATCAATTTTGCAACACAATAACGCACCGTTGCACAATGCGATCCTTGTCCGTGAGTTTTTGACCAAAAATAGCACGAATGCTATCCAGCAGCCTTCAAATTCATCTAATCTGGCTCCCAGCGACTTTTTTCTGTTCAACCGAATTAAAAAAAAACAGCTCTTCGTATCCGTAAATACCACACGACAGAATGTCATAAAAAAATCGAGAACGACTCCGATGGACATGCTGAAAATTGAGTACCAGTAGTATTTCGAGGATTAGATCAAGCGCTGGCGTAAACGCGTTGCAGTTGACGGGGGGTACTTTGAAGGGAACTCTATCGATTTTATGAATAAAGCTCTAAAATTTTTTGATCAAGGTTATGTATACGTAAACTATGTATCTAAGTAACTATCCCACCATTTATAAGCAGGGATAGGCAGAGAGGATGGACCACTAAACGCCTCGGTCTAAGCACATACCCCTTGCTTCATTCACATTCATGCATCACAAGATACATCTTGAAGAGTTAAGCATCCACTAGGTTCACGGGGTGAGGTTTATCTAGGTCTTGAAGGCGAAACACCAGGACACACTGAACCCCAGATTTCTAACCACCCTTTAAACCATTTTCCTTCCCAGAACTCTCCCTTCTTCCTTTTCCTTAAAAAACCCTCTACACAGCATCCCCAAAGATGACAAAGACCCTGAGGGAAATTATTTTCCTCAGGGCCTCCTGTGTGGAGCTCATGTAAAAAAAATCAATCGTCTGCCTACAATATATTATCTTAAGATACTTCAAAGTTCTTAAGATTTGTTACTCGACAAACTGAGGCGTTTTTAGGAAAAACTCATAGTCACTGGCAAAGTGAAAGGCAGAAAAGGTAGAGGAAGTACTAATGCGCTCAAGTGACCAAGTATCTTAGGCGTTCAGTGCGTTGGTAACCGCAGCTGTCTAGGCGGAGCAGAAGGAGCCTTGTCCACCATGGAAATTGGAGTAGAGGTCACGATCCTCAGCAACGAGGTAAGTAAAAAAATCTACTGTTATACAAAAAATCGACATCGTGCATAAATTCGTTTGATACCATGTCAACTTACCATTAGGGTATTTTTGAAGTCGATTTATACATGTATAATTGATAAATAATGTGCAAAAAATTAGTTTTATAGTAAACTAGTGAGTTCCCGGCCTGCGCTGTTATGCCACTACATAATTTATTTTTTTACATTTACTCCACACAGGAGGCCCTGAGGAAAATGACTTTCCTCAGGGCCTATGTCATCTGGGATGCTGTGTGGAGGGTCTTTTTGAGGAGAGGAAGGAATGAACATTGGTCTTGAAGAGACCCATGTTGTAGGAGGGAGAAACACAGAAGCCGGCAAATTGTTCCACAGCCGAGCTATTGAACTCAAGAACGAGTCGAAAAAACGACCCGTTCTCATGTGACAAATGTCAACCGTGTACATATGTTGGGCGCGCGTTTGGCGTGTTTCCCGACTATGCACCGGTGCCAAAGGGATCAATGACGCTAGTTATTCAGAGCATCTTCCATTGAAATACCGGTAGAACATGGATAGCATTTCCACCCGACGCCTGTGCTCTAAAGATTGCAATCCGTTAAGGTGGGAGAATCTATCAAACGGACCGCCCGTTTCTGCACAGAGTCGAGGATAAATTGTTTCTCCCTGCGTGTCCTTTCCCATTCGTCCCGTTCCCCTTCCGCCTCCCCTTCCTCTTCCTCGTACCCATGCCCTCTCGCGTTCCCACTCCAAGTTCCCTCCCCCACTCCCCTCGCCCTCTTCCCCCGACCCGCGAACCTCCCTCCCGAGTTCCCCTTCCCCCTCCCAAGTTCCCCCTTCCTGAGTTCCCCTCCCCCCTTCCGGGTTCCTCTACCCCCTTCCGCATTCCGTTCATTCATTCCCGGTACATTCAGCTCGCGTGCCACCTATTGCAATTTTTTTTATATCATCGCAATCGGATGAACTGTTAACAACGCATAATTTCATGAAGCCAGAACTCACTTTTGAATCTATATAGTAAGAATCGCGGGCACGCGCACATCAAATCCACAAAGTTTCATTGCAATCGGATGAATGGTTTAGCAACGCATAGCGTACGTACATATATACATAGACAGAAGCAAACATATTTTTATTTTTATATATATATATTTATAGACGGAAGATCGAAGATATCATTTCGGGAGGCCAATTGTCGGCGAATCAATTGTCGGGTCACCGGTCGGTTTAACAACATATTCGCCTTAGGAATCTCATTTCATCCTTCATCCTTCTTCTGCTGGTTCCATGCCTCCTGTGTAATATACCACAGTTGGTTTCAGCACTCCATTATTGACTGGTAGCATCAACTAGTAATTACAAATTAGTATTATATAATTTCGATATATCTTATTTACACATTTTAAATGAATTTAGAACAAGCCTTTTATCCCATGGCTTACATCTAGGTCAGCTAGTGTCACAATAATCAATAGAGATTTAGACTGAAGCAAGTATCTTTGATCTAATTCTGTTCCGCCGTTGGTTCCATCAGATAGGCAGCGGGGCTATTATACCAATATAACTCAGGAAAATGGAAGAAAACCCAACTTTATAACACTGTTATAACGAAAAATTTGGACTGGCTAAAACATTTCGTTATTATTTTTCTTAATCTTGTAGTGGGAACATTCATAATTTTGAAATAAATTTCACGAAAAGTTTTCCTATTTGCTGTTTTTGTTATTTATAAAAGTCTTGGAATAAGGTTTTGTCATGCGATGACCTTTTTACC
This sequence comes from Glyphotaelius pellucidus, assembly GCA_936435175.1. Classification (NCBI taxonomy): domain Eukaryota; kingdom Metazoa; phylum Arthropoda; class Insecta; order Trichoptera; family Limnephilidae; genus Glyphotaelius; species Glyphotaelius pellucidus. Next base: position 5,604,895 of record OW386558.1, read on the forward strand.
TTGAATATACTATCAAAACTGATTTGAAACGTTTTAATTTTTTCCTGAAGTTTTTTACGCACACAGAATAAAAATACAGCAGAATAAAAATATATTCAATCGGCACATGTTGAAAATGGGAGCACCTACGTTGGTACACAAGATCGTAGCTACAGCATTCACACGGAAGGGAGGGTGACCCTAAGGGGAGATTTGATCCTGGTGGGGGGAGCTTGGTGAAAAAGAGGAGGGGATTTTTTAAACGTTTTTTGGGACTTCTATTTACCATAACTTATAATAAATACTCTAAGTTGGTAGGTACCCGCTGTGGAAACTGCACTAAATTCAATTAACCCTCTATGTTAAATCATCGACACGAAAGTTGGGTTGTTTGGAACAACAAACTCGTTTAATTTCGTTACCAAAAAAGTGTGATCCTTTGATTTGTTGACAAATTTTAATAAAAAAACTTAAAATATTGCAATTTAAAAAAAACAAACTTTAAATTGTGGGTAGTTTTGCAGAAAGCTTTCAACGCACAATTTTCCAAAATGGAGTTTTACACATTAGATAAATACTGTAAATAAATCCAAGCTTCAAATTCTTTTCTGTCCACTTATTGTATAATTATTTTATACTAACGCACATTTCAATTATCGCCACTAAAATTGACGTAAAAACGTGCTTGCACGTGGTATAAAAGTTTTGTAAATATATTATATTTACAGTAGGTGTATAGTATCATATGAAGTATATAGTATATTATATCAGTGAATCGGATGAAAATGTTATCGTTCGAAAGTATAAAAATAGAAGTTATTAAAACAATAAAAATCGAAAACTTCAATATCTAGGACATGTTATGAGACACCCAGAGAAGTACGAATACTTGCGTCAGTAAAAAAGTCCGCGTAGCCAACGTCCGTTGAACAGACAGGGCACGAGAAGAAGAAATATCATCACTGTTTTCATATTTTATAGAATAAGTTCGATACACATATTTAAAAAAAAATAGAGTGTTTAATTCACACGCGGTAGAAGTGCTACTAGAAAATCGCTTGATGTCGCTTTCTTGTCTTTTGCCTGTTTATTTTAAAATGGTTTGAAGATTGGATATTTATTTATAAAAATTTCGTAGGATTTGAACCTCCGTTTGCTGGATTAATCTGGCCGCTGAGATTGCGACGCACTATACCGCTGCGCTATGGGACGTTTGCAGCGAGGCGCGAATTTACCGCGTTATATTAGAACCGACAACCCGTCATATAAAAAAAAATTGTGACGCATTTCCGTTTTATCCAAATTTCAAATCACTAACGGGGCTTAAGAAGTGTCACATCAAAATCTCGTACCGAATTCGAGCATCTATTTTACATATTATTAACAACTTGTAGAAAGCATCAAAATATTCAAATGTATTTTAACAAAGAAAATACTTTTTTTTTAAAATAAATACATTAATGCATGATAATCAACAATTTACATCGATTCGTTTAATGAACTCAAGAAATGCTGTAGGATGGTTTTGTATCGCCAAATTCCGAAAAGATATTTTTTCAATTACATCTTTTTGTTTTTAATTTAATTGAAAACGAAAGAAATCGGGCAAAAAGTATAATATGTCGGGTGTGATTAAAGATTTTCACCGCCAAAAGTAATATCTTGATTTTTTTTTAAGTTATTATGCCGTGTTGTGGTTCCCCCTTCTGTGGCTAACATTTCGTATTCATCATCGTCAGTTCGATTTGTTCACTAAAAACGGAGAGACGCAATACGGCATTATAACCCAAAACTAGTCCCGATAATACATTGGATATATTAACAGATATGAGTTTAAATTTTCTCAACCAAAAGTATTTTCGTTATTTATTTTTTGGGTGTTATCCTTTGAACAGCGTTACAGTGTCCATCATTAGGCACACAGCCATGATGATGGAAACTATAGCAAACTATATATGGAAACTGTCCGAAACGTTGGTAGCGCAACACGGCACAATAATCCAAAAATAAATAACGAATATATATTTACATTTTAATAAAAGACAAGATTTGTTTACATCACTTTATTTTATACACACACTACATGTTTCACGAACAATGTTCACATCCTCACGAATAAATGTAATCTTACAAAGTTATTTGTCTTTTAATAATATAAATAATGCCTTCACATGTGAAAACCTTTCAGAAGAAGTTTTCTTCCAAAAAATATATATTAACATTTTATAATAATTTCTGAAACCGTTAGTACTACAGATTTAAAAACACGCATTTATGCCGAAATATACCTTTCTATTCTTTATCAGTCCATCTCAGAATTATTTGATTTAAAGTAGGTTTCATTAATTTGTAAGTGTTTCCCGGACCCTTGGAGAAGCCTCAACATGTTTTTTTATCTTTCAATTTAACAGGCACTCAATTAAAATGATAGGCCTAATTCATTTTAGTGGAAACCATCGCTTTCAAGTCATATTACTTTGTAAAAACTTGGCAAAGTGTAAACATTCAATGCTATTAAGTTCTATAGTTTTTAAAAAGGCTTATGGGCATCACTTACATTCATTTTTACGTGTGGCATCACCGTCACCTCTCCGAAAAATATCTTGGCACCGCTCCGAGAATGACCGTGCAAATTATTCCGTTCCTAGCACTCGATCCAACCGCCCGTTCGCGTTTTGTACCTCTCTACCCGTTTCATACGTGAACACTAATTGTGTAAATTATTAAAATCTTAAATAAATGTTAAATCACTCAAATAAGAGTACAGTGTTATCAATCATCATCCAGTATAATCTTTGAACACAGGATCGCGGCCTGAAAGTACCGCGACCCCCAGGAGCCTGACTATTCCTCATGGTTAAATATTAATGTACACTCGTCTGATGAGAAGACGGAGCACAGGTCAAACATCCTCCACCAGCTCCTCAGCCTCTGGAACCAATTCTTTCAACCTTGGTAATCCCGACGCTCAAAAACTACTTTCAACAGTTCAAACAGCCTGACGCGGTGGAATCTTAAAAACAATGGTTTGTCGTGAACTTTTTTTTATATATTCAAGAAAAAAATCTAATCATAACTCATATCATCCTTGGATGCATTTGCAAACTAAATAAAAACAAAATAATTCAATTGTCGAAGTTTCAAATCAATTCAAAGAGCGCACTTTTGAATGTTTTTGAATGTGAACAGAAAAATAGAAGATTTTCCCGTATAACTACCACCAACTTTCAAGGAGGTAAAATTTTATAACACTTTTCAAGTGATAGCTCTTTGTTGATAAAAAAATACTGCGTTCCTACCATATTGATTAAGACTTTTTTACACATTTACATTTTTCCAGAAGTATTAATTTTTCAATTTTGGAGGCGGGTATAGGTACCGCCGCCTCGGGAACCACTTATTAGATGACAAACACCTCTGCCATATAGTCTAGGAGACAAGCGTGGTAAACCCTACGTCATCGAGTACACGGATGAAACTACTTTGTAGTGATAATGGACATTTAGAAAGCCTTAAAAAAGCTGGTCTGCCGGTGCGCCTCTTGGCAGGAGCCGCGCAGTCATTTTTTTCGAAAAAATTACGTCATCGAGTACACGAACGGAAATGATTGCATATGATAAAGGTCGATTAGTAAATGAAAAAAAAGCAGGTCTGCCAACCGGCAGCCTGACACGTTCGCAGGCAGCCGGCGTCAAAGTGGGATAAAAAATAGTAATTGAGGGTACCGAGTGTACCCATCGGTCTGGCGAGCCTTTCGACGCCAAACAACTCACAAAACCTGCCGCGGTGCCCCTCACCGCTGTCGCGTGCCCATTTTATTATACAAATTTATAATAATAATAGTCCTTTTAAAATTGCCTAATAGTCCATAGTGGTTGGAAGTTCGAAAAACCACCGCACCGTCGCCGTAAGAGCTGCGTTTGTCCGTAAAACGGCGGAAATTTCCAAGACCCGTCCGTTTCATATCGGTTTCGCGTGCCCAGTTGCATCGAATATAAGATTGAAACCAACAAAAAACTGTAGTTTAAATCATCCCATTTATGACTTTTTTAGTCTGCCGACCAGCAGCCTAGCAGTTTTTTGTGTACGATTTTTTTAAATTTTAAAATTTAAAAAAATATTATTTTCATTATTTTATTATTATTTTTATTTCAATATATTTTTAAGAACTTAGAATGCCATATTTTAAGAAAATTATTGATAATGATAAAAAAAAAAAATTTCGAGTGTACTCAACGTTCGGCGAGCCTTTCAACGCCAAATAACTTACAAAACCTGCCGCGGTGCCCCTCACCGCTGTCGCGTGCTCATTTTATTAAACAAATTTATAATAATAAGAGTTATTTTAAGATTGCCTAATAGTCCATAGTGGTTGGAAGTTCAAAAAACTACCGCACCGTCGCCGTAAGAGCTGCGTTCGTCCGGAAAACGACAGAAATTTCAGAACCTTGCCCGTTTCATATCGGTTTCGCGTGCCCAGCTGCATCGAATACAAGATTGAAACCAACGAAAAACTGTAGTCTAGATCATTCCATTCATGACTTCCTGAGTCTGCTGACCAGCAGCCTGACAGTTTTTTGTGTACGATTTTTTAAAGTTTCTTTTTCGGAGGTCTTTTATCCTCTCCAGGCGGAATCTTTCGACCCACCGCACCGCCTTGCAACGCGGTTAGAGGGTTGGATTGATGCCTGTCACACCTAGACACACTCCAGATTCCAGTCGTCATACCTTTTTTCCTTCCAAGAACTTCCTCTTCTACTTTTCCTGAAAAAAACCTTCCGCACTGCATTTCTTAAGATGACATAGGCCCTGACGGAAATAATTTTCGTCAGGGCCTCCTGTGTGGAGCTAATGTATAAAAAAAGTCACTCATTGGACCTACTTAGACGAACGCGTAAGCGCATAAATATATTTTTTTAATATTTTCAAAATGTGCCACAAGAACCCATTATTTCGGCTGTACAATCGCTTTTTACGATGCTGTGTAGAGAGTATATTTAAAGAAATGAATTTGTAAGCGTGGGTCTTGAAGAGACCCATATTCTAAGAGGAAAGGAAACACAAAGACCGGCAAATCATTGACAGACGAAGACGGCTTGCTTCGATGACTCCCTGTTGGAGCGACCCTTCAAATGTCAATTATTTTGAATGTATCAAATAAAATACGCACTTATCCCAAAAAACCCCATCAAAATTCACTTTGGTAATTAGTGTTATCCCCTGCTACATCACTATTCAACTTTTATTGAATTTCTACAACATTCGAATTTTAATGATCATTAAAAAGCCGTTAAATTAATCGGCACTCAAAGCATTCATTATACCTTGATCAGCGCAATGTCGTGAAAATTTTGATAGCTGGAAAAATGTCAATGATATTTCATTTGAAAATAAGCTCATTCGCCAAAGTGTTTGTGGGCGTAGTATTTAAAAATATATATTGTTTATTTACTGTGAAAATTAAATCAATGTCTCCTACGCATTAAACAGTATAACTGATGTTTTATAGAAAATCAGAAAATTTGTTTATTTTATTTGTAATTGGATTTTATTCTAAGGGGTTTTCTTTGATGTATATTCAAGGTGAAAGGATTGATGGAAAGGCGTAAAAATTATAATTTGACGCTGAATTCGGAGAAACCCATTTAACCCGTTGGGAGTGTGGTGAAAAAATAAAGCAAGAAGAATGTGGCAGGGTATTACATACCCGTTTACACATTTCACTGTAAAACTTGATTATTAAGAAAATGCATTATAATTATTAAATTTTATTAAAGCGCGACTATATAATAACGCATTTGAAATAAAATATTTGCGCCATTTTAATAATTTTTATATTTTACTAAAATGGAAACAAGTAACCATGAATTTTCAACAAAAATTTTCACTCTCTAAAAAATCTACAAAATAACTAAAGAAAACCAGTTTTACGAAAAAAAAAACAAAAAGATTTGAAAAAACATAAAACAACTAGAGAACTAGAGTTCAAATCAGTGCAGTTTTTACTTAGAAAATACTTCTTCCAACATTGACCGAAGTTGGGTTTATTCACTGTTACCATTTTTTATTAAAATTTACAATGCAACAAAGAAAGTAGGTTAAAAAAGCAGAAAAATTGATGTTTGTTGCTGTTACGAAATATATACACCAGCTATGTGGCAAGGTGCCGTACCAGAACGCAGTTTGCAAGCGTATAACTCGAGCGCAGGCTGCTACGAACTGCGATCACAGATTTATTATTATTATCATTAGATATTACCTACCCGTTTGCCATGCCCTTATTATTTGTGTACTGTGTCTTCCTCCCATACAGGTGCTTGTAGGATAAGCTGGATCCAATCATCCAGCGCTTGCCGCCTCGTGGACTGTCACCAACCTGTCCCATTGTCTTATCTATATCTTATCATACTAACACATATTGTATCTTGTATTTCCCGCTAAGTACTTGTATACTGCTTACTCACAACTTATGCAGGGACACTAAAGGTCTACATTCGTTCTAAATTAAATGTAGCTTCGTTCTTTTAAAAAATTAGAGTCCTTGCGAGAGCCCTGAAGGAGTAACCATCTGTTACTTATACCAGGGCGGGTATGTGGTGGATAACCTCCAATGTCCTTCTTCTGCATACTTTGATGAAAATGTGATGTCTTTGAACACAAATAATATGACATATTGTGAAAAAAATTTGAAACCGAGCTGTTATTTTAATTACTTAATATTTTAAACAATACTTTATTTTGCTCGTTTACGTGTGATTCTATCTTTCAGACGTGTTGCTTTACGGTATTTCGTCCAAGTTGACGTCGCAGCTCCTGTTACTACTGAAAAGTTGTCGTAGGTGTTTCAATTTTCTGGGACGAAATCTTTTATGCAGGAATGTTCTGATTTAGAAATCCCTCCTGAATGTTAAGTAAAATCCACGCTTACAATTTACTGGGCTTTCGGATGAGATCATTCTTTGCTCGACATGCATACGTCTTTGTAAGATTTAAAATTCAAGAGTAAGACCGCTTTCGGCGATGTGATACTCGACAAATCAAAAGAAAATGTCAATTGTATTAGTTATCATCAAAATCCTAATTTTAGATGTCTGGGCGTCCCGCGTAGCTCTTGTTTAATTAACTCAAATTAGCTTTGAATTTATGAGCTGTTTTGTTTTAAATTTGCAACTGATTATGTGAAGAATTCTGCGAGGACGATGAAGGACCTACCTACTATTGATTTTTTTTCTAATAGTCATTGTAATTTATTTTTCAAAAATTCAAACCATTCCATGAATTTGCACACGGATCTGCGCTGTTATTCTAGTTATGAAAACAGATCGTGATTTTTAAGAGTGCCTTCAAAATATTTATTGCTTTAAAATTTTTTTCTTATTATTTAAAGTGTTTGTTCATACGAAACAGATACTTGGTGATGTGACATTATAATTTAAAATAAAACAATAAGTTTGTAAACACCACTTCAGGGCAGTACAATACTCTAACTCTAAAGTATTTGAGGCAGTACTTGAGGCAGTACAGTACTCCAAAGTAGAGTATTGTACTACCCTGAAGAAGCTACAGTTGTACCCAAACCCGGTCGGCATTAAGTACATAAAAAATAATAATGGTGTTTACAAAGTTATTGTTTAATTTTTAAAAATAAAAGTGTTCTTCAATTTTACAGAAATCTCTTGTTCATTTCCACGCAGGTCGAATTTAATGTCTTCAATCTAGTATTAACTTCATGAATTCCTTTAAGATACTAGGGTAAAACCCTTTAATATTTAACCGCACTGGGTGTAAGTTGCTTTTCAAACCCAAAGCTAAATTTATTGCAATGCGGCATGAGTCGCTCAATAATTTTTAAGGTTTTTTCAAACCATTTTGATGAGATAATAATCATAATGATTATTCACCGACTATTTTCAAAAAGACGCAGATAAATTTGAAAAAAAATTTCCATTTTTAAGAGGATGCAATACTAAAATAAAACCATTATCTTAGCGACGTAAGTGAAGGAGGCGAGTACAAACATTTTTTGGCGTATTGGACGAAATAACTGTCGAATTTGCCCTAGCGGGAATGGAAAATGAACCTTTGCGCGGGGTGAATTTTAATTATTTCTGAAAAACGCATTTCTCAAATACCATATCTTTCTAAAAGAACCCATTAGAAAAAAATCGATTCATCGTCTGCAAAAATAATATCAGGTGCTTAAAAACGTTTGAAAAAATTTTAAAACTGTTTGGGAAAGACGGTGAATTTTGAATTTTTATCCTGATTTGGATTTGCAGCTTAAAGCCTTTCCTAGCACTATAAGCTGAGATGCGTGTGTAGGAGGAATTTGCCGATAGGAACTCTTGATTATGCGGGTCAAATATATTTACAACTAACGTTATATTTTATAATAAACTTAATACCAATTTAGAATCTTAACAACTAGAGGGTGACACGAGAGGGAATGTAAAACAGCCGAACTAAGCGGTTGCGGGAACCGGAATATCTGCAATCTCATGCACTGGGCCTGAGAGCGGTTCTCATTGGTGCCAGTCGGTAAAATTATACTGTGGTAATGTTTAAAGGGTGTTCAGCTAAACTGTTTTACCAACAATTTTCTAACTTTTCATCCGTCTGCAAAAATTAGATATTACAATTTCAAAATCGTCAATATTTATTAAAATGTGAGCGTCGAAAAAACCCCCTTATAAGAGGTACCAATAGCAAGAATTTAATTTAAAGAAATATATTAAATTGGATGAACTTGATTACACCCTGAAGTGTAGGTATTGAAAACATTCCCGTGTAAATTGCTCACGGCATCACAACCATGCATGTCAGGAATCCACCTCTCTGCCCGTAACTATGTGGCGTGTGTGCTAATTGAGGTTGTGTTTGAAATATGTCACTTTAATTACAAAATAAGTCTTTACTTCAGCAATTAATACGTATGACTTTTACCAAGCTTTCGAATAGAACTTTAACAAAATTAACCAACTTGTAGTTAGTAATCTCAATCCCGAAGACCGGTTCCGGTATTATATATTTACTTCAGCAATAAATGTGTTTGACTTTTACCAAGCTTTCAAATAGAACTTTAACAAAACAAACTAACTTGCAGTTAGAAATTTCAATCCGGAAAACCGGTTCGGTATTCTGGTGGATTCAGCATACATATTCACTGAATCCGGTGGTGAAATTTTTGGCAAAATGCGCTGTGCGTGATTAAATATTTTATGTGCGTGGTGCGTGTGCTAGAAAGACTTATTCAAGATGATAACTCTAACAAAAACGTGGGAAAAATATTCAAAATGATAACTCTAACGAAAACTTGGGCAATATATATATATATATATATATATATATATATATACATATATATATAAATATATATATTTTTTTTATCAATTTTTGTAAGGACTCGTAAGGCACACTAAAGGATTACTCTTAAGTTTATTATAGCTAAGCGCACTTGAAGTGATATTACACAACTATTGAGCTTAGCTCTAGGATCCAGTAAACTTAGTTCTTGGTATCCAGTAATTGACGGCTACACCAAAGACACAAAAAACCATGCTGAATTTTTTCTAACACCAGCTCGTAGAGAAATGGAGCTGGCAGCACGGTATCGCTTTGACACACATAAGTAAACACTCTCACCAATATCATTTGGTCATCTGCCCTGATGATGGACACTGTAACTCTGTCCGAAACGTTGGCTAAAGAAGGAGGTAGCGAAACACGGCATAACACCCCAAAAACAATAACAAAAATACTTTTTGGCCGTGAAAACCTAAAAACATACATTATGAACTTAGATTCACCATTACTGAAAAAAGATTTGACATTATAAAAAATCAGCAAAAAGCAACATCTTATACCTTGAACACAAAAGAGAGAAAGATTTTTATATATTTTTAAATAAGGTAACGATTAGATTTGTAAGTGTAGGATTTGGAGGAGAATTTGTCTGCTATTCATAATTATTTTTTGACAATAAAATTGACAAGTTTTGTACAAGTTGAAAGTATCTGTATATAGCTGGAAATGCCGGCAATATTTGTAGCTCTATTAGAAGTAGATTGGCAGATGAAACGATTAACACTATTTATTTCCTGCGATCATTTTCCAAAACCGAAATAATTTTTTTTTTATGATGGGTACCTGAAATAATTATTTAAAGTAACTTGATTAAAGAAGGGAGGTACAAACTAATAATTGTGATAATTGTACCATCCATTAGACAGATTATAAACATAAAAATGAGACTTGTGATCTCAGTAGATTAAGTAAGGTTGATAAGGTTAGATTCAATGATTTTTAATACTAAAATTGATCTATCTGTGAAATCTAGAAATCTGATTAACCCATTATAATAAATTTTTACTTTTTACATACACTATTTAAGATTTTAAATCGTTTGTTCGTTGTCAAAATACGATATCAGAAATTAATTTGATTTCGTTTATTTATATGTTTTTTTATAAACTACCTATGTAGTACACTCGCGCGATTATCTCATTGACACTCCATTTTGGAACGAAAACGGAAAATTATCCTGATTTGATCAATCCGGCCGGATCCGGTCGGACTGTTACCGGATTGCAATCCCTACTTGTAGTGTAAAACAACATTTGTCACAGGATAATCTGTGAACTTAGAAACTAAACATTTCGTCGTTTACCAGTATGGATAGACAAGTAAGAAGCCTGTTTTTTATTTTACCCATTTCCAGTTCCTCACGTTTTTTATCATCTGATATTCTGACTCTTGACATTATCCAACGGAAGAATATATAATATTTAACTTGTTTGTACTGTGCATTTCTCAAACACGAGCATCGTTCATACGAAATGTTAAACAATGAATGTCAGCACATTACAACAAACCAATTATTCTAGCGAGTATTTGTGGTATGATTGTGTGAGTCACGAAAGCGTAACAGAATAATTTAATCAACAAATAAAGCTTCAATTTCGTGTGACGGCAATGCTCACTCACTGTCACGTTGAATTCATTAATTCATGTATGAAAATACCTCCTTTTTAATTTAAACTTGTAGATGCAGTGACAAAAAGGCAAATCCAAGAAATAAAGCGAATCAGGATTTTCCTTATTTTATTGTTATACGTAAATGCCTCACAAGGTACCAGCTACTCCCGTCTGGAGCCAGTGAGACTATGATATCCCCGATCGGAAAACGTTGTGGGGCTGAAGGTAGTGGAGAGGGGAGGAGATGGGGAAAAAGAACGATGGGAAGTACCTGTCTATTAAGTACCTAAATGTCTTAGTTCCAAGAGACTATGGTTTTTTGGGTAATATCTCCCAACTGGAGTATGTTTTGTGGCTGAAAATAGTGAAAAGGGAAATAGATGGATAAGAGAAAGGCGGAGAAGTGTCTGGCTATTCAGATCTTATCACCAAATACGGCTAAAACTATTTCAAGCAAAGTTTCAATTCTGAATGGTTGTCTTACACCAGGGCAGTACTCTAGTATCTTCTGTTCTGGAACCTGCCGCAAACATAATATATATTATTTTTAATTAATGTTTTGTGAAACATTAAAAATTAATCAAATAAACGCAAGGATTCGATCCCGCGACATTCGTATTGCGAGTCGAAAGCCTTACCTCTCAACCTCGGAGGCCATTTGCTGCAGCTTTGTGACATGTTTTTATCAACTTTACTTGGCCTAAACAAAACGAAAAAAATAAATACACTTTCAAACAGCTTCAGTTTGTGTAAAAAGTACCACAGCATCCAACCACATGCAATCAACATTTTTCATTCAACAAAACCGCGTTCGTAAGGGTGACTGTTTTTTGTCAGTTTTAAAACAGGAGCCATGATAAGTTGGCAATGCATGTCATGTTCAGAAAGGCTTTAGCTGAAACAAGCGAATTCAAAGCTATTTCCATAAAATAACCTGAATCACGAAAATATTAAAATCTGTATTTTTAATTTAAAATTTCGGATGACGTGACGTGTCATTAAAATATTCAAATAAAAGGCATCTGGTTTTGACAGTGCGAAAACAATTGTTATGGCTGATGTATGCACATAAAATAATCTTTTTTTTTAATTGCACATTCTTTTGACATGATTAAAAATCAAAAAATCTTTCTATTTTTGAAACTGACAATTCATGGTGGATCTCCATTACAAAATGTAAATTATAAAAAAATAAATATAATTTTTTTTTCCACTTTAATTTTATCGACCGTAACCGCATCCGAAAATGTAATTAAATATTAAAATTAAAAGACATTTACACAGTACAGTTTAACATTATTAAAAGACACTTTCAAAAGATTGAAACATTAAATAACTGGACTAGGCGTCTGTTTATTTCATGGTGAAATTCCATACGTTTATTGTTTTTTTTTTCTTTATCTTTATATCTAATTATAATTAAGAGTGCCGTAAAATATATAAACGAGAGTGCCGTAAAATAAATATATAAAAAAGTATATAAATATATAAAAAAGAGTGCCGTAAAATAAATATATTTCGACTACCACAATAAGGGTCATGTGCCTAGATGGTAGTCGAAAATCACGTAATAATTTTTTTACTAATAGTATGCATACGAACAAAGCAACAAATAAGTAAAGCTTAGACTTTGCGAAAAGAAAAGGTATATAAAGAAGATTAGAAACGAGAGGCACCGCGCCAATCCTTTCTCACTCATACATAATACGGCCTCCTTGTCTGCCGTCTCAGCTTGCCGGAGGACTTGCATTGGTTGCACAATTCAAACTAACGGCTAATCAGCGTGCAGCTTCCCGCTCCCGGACACCTACTGACCACAAGATGTACCTCCAGCCGCCTATAAAAACGACTGCCCGGCCTTGAGAAGCCAGAGATCCAGCAAGCAGTCCTAAAGGCCCAATACCCAAGACCAACTGTGAGATATCTTTGTGTCCACATTGTTCGGTAGAGGAACCCTTAGAGAACCAGCAAGCAGTCCTAAAGGCTCAATACCCAGGATCAACTGTGAGATATCTTTGTGTCCACATCGTTAGAGGAACTCTTATAGAACCCTTAGCAAGCCTGAAGACCTCAGTAGGAGGTGATGCGCCGCATGTACTAACGAAGTATTCTTATACCCTTATAATTATCATTTTTGTTATACTTTTTCGTAAATAAAAGCTCTCTGTTGAACTCACGAAGTGTTTTAAATATAATTTACGTTATTGATTTCGATTATCAAGGATTAAAATAGAAGACTTCAATTTTATATTTTTTTATATTTGTAAGTAGGAGTGAGGACTTCTGGATTAACGGAAATACTTCAACTGATTGGCACATCTCTACCAATGATAAACCTACCGAATTCCTTTTATCGAAGAGTTTTAATAGTCGTCGAGAGAACTCGGGAAAGTTGCATGAACATTGTAGAAATCTGAAGTATACTTATGGATAGGAGCTTCGGCGTTCTCTTATCTAATCTCCCTGGTCCCCTGGTAAAACTAAGTGATTTCAAGTACCCGTATAGAAACACCTTTGCAGGAATACGGTGACTTGCAAACTAGTTAGGACAGATTTTAACATCATACGCGGTATTTTCTGTGATAATTATTTGTAACGACGTCACTATTCTAGATAGCTTTCCCGCTTTTCCAGTAAGTTTGCCCTGAGAGATTCAACTCTTCGATAAGAAACTTAACTGCAAGAATATTGGTTAGATAAAGGTGAACAAGGTTTGGTCGACAATCTGAATTCTAACAAAGGGTAATATTGTAAAGCAGAGCTAATAAAATTATAACGGTCGGATGTTAACCTTGTTTTGTAAGTTTGCTGACTACATCTGTTAATAATATTATTTACAGATGTGGCCTCCGTGGTCGAAATAAATTTTGTAAAAAATATTTACTCCTATAGTATATTTGCGGCACGTTCCAGAGTGGAAGATGTCTTAGTATTGCTAGTACCACCATTCCGAATTGGAACGTTGCTTGAAATGGCTTTATCCGTGTTTGGTGACCAGATCTGTAAAGAAAGGTACTCTTCCACCTTCTTCTCCCCATCTCCTTCCCCTCCTTATTAGCTTCAGCCTCACAACACAACATGCCATAGTCTCCCTGACTCCTGACGGAAGCAGCGGAGACTCTTCATACAAAAAATAATTCAAGGTGTTAATAAAGCATTTTCATTACCTATACTTTTAATATTATAAATGCGGAAGTGAGTGTGTTTTTTGTTATGCTTTTATGCCTAAACCATTTAACCGATTTTAAAAACTCGTTCACCAATAGAAAGTTATAATAATAGCAAATAACATAGGCTGTATATAATGTTAAACTCTGGCGTTATGAAATTTGTATAAATGAAAACGTGTGTATTTCATATATTTTAGCAGCAGGTAGGATATGCAGGGGGAAGGTGAGGTTCGCTGAGAGTGATGAGATGAGGGAAGGGGAAGGCGGGGAAGGTGGAAGTAATTTCTTCCAAGTCCCAAGTGAATTTAAAATCAATATGTCTTAGTTCCTGGAGACTATGGCATCTTGAGTATCATCTTCCGATTGAGGTATGTTTTGAGGCTGAAGGAAGTGGGGAGAGGAAAGAGGTAGGAAAGAAGAGTGTAGATAGTACCTGGCTATTCAGATCTGGTCACCAAACACGGCTAAAGCCATTTCAAGCAACGTTTGGGGTCTTTTACGAATGCAGTTCTAGAATAACTTCAACTTAAAAATTCAGGAGGAAAGCAACCAAACATGGAATAGTATCTCTAATATGGAATACCGGCATTTCTCATAAACAGATTCTCCATCTCTTTCAATCATTTCTGAAAGGTGATCTTGCACCAGGGCGATACTGAGAGTGTTTACTGCTTTGGAACATCCTAGAAATACGTATATTATTTTGACTGATTTAATTGTGAGTTAACTCAAATTATTAAAATAAATTTTATTTGCGAGATTTTTACGTTGGGATTTGAACTCACAATCTTCGGATTGCTAGTCAAAATACTGACCACCGGACCATGAATTTTTTGCTATCCTTATCTTTGTCGTTTGTGTAATAGGGATAATATGGACTCACACTCAAGTGGTTCCTACGTTTGGTGATTAAGCAGGGGTGCCCGGATTCATAAGGTGAGGTTTGTCTGGGTCGGTTATTCCCAAAGTGGTCCAGGTGGACCACTAAGGGTCCACGGAAGACCCGACGGGGATCCACGTAAGCACGGTAAAGAAATTGGGGTTCACGAACTGGTTCCGATTGAGACCTATCCTGTGCTCCATATCCATATCCCATTCCACTCCTCATCTCATATCCCATTACGCCCCCTCGAGTGACAGCGCACGTTCTTGTACTGGTTATGCACAAGATCTTAAAACGCCCAGCTAGGCAAGGGTGGGGGGGGGGGGGGCGTAAAGGGATACGGGTGTACTGCACTGGGTTGGGAACACACCCATCCCCCCGTATCATACCCTCCCATTACGCCCCCTCGGTAGTTGCAAATATAATCTCGAATAGTGGTCCATTTTGCCCCCGTTTGAAAAAGTCGTGTAGATCCGGTACTACTCCATTGTGACAGACCACACTATGCCATTCAATATTCAGTCCAACGCGTGTCGAGTTTTGGGAATATGGTCTACGAGAAAAAGTTTGAAAACCTCTGGTCTTGGTGGTGGATGACTAGGACACACTGAAACCCAGATTACTACCCACCCATTAAACCCTTTTTCTTCCTAAAACACTTTTCCCCTTCATTGCTCCACACAGCTTCCCCAAAGATGACAAAGGCCCTGTGGGAAATTATTTTCCTCAGAGCCTCCTGTGGAGCTCATGTAAAAAAATATTAAATAAAATAAAAACTTTTAAAAACAGTTCTTTGATAATTTATCGTGACTGCACTAGTAATAATTTTTGCAACCATTTTAATGAAATTATTTTTTCATATCGTATTTATATTCAGATTTGTGTGAATATTTTTATGTCAGCAATGCTAGGGATATTCCTGGCGGACGAAATTGTTTTCTCTTTTTACTAAAAACGATATTCCAAAATGAGGGTTGCATTCAAATTGAATACCTCATTTAGTCGTGAAATTTATCCTGTTGAATTCTTAAAAAATGTCGAGTAATCCCAAACATCAATTCTTACCGTAAATAATTATTATTTATTTACAAATAAAACCTCCTCGATGAAATCCCAACTTTTTCGCATTTTCCTGAACGATATCAACCTCGGTACCTATTTACATAGGAGATCCTCTTCAAATCCAATTTGCCCACAAAAATGAACGTGTTGGGAACAAATTATTATTTAAATTACTTCAGTCCCCTTGAGTTGCGTGACGCGACATTCGTGCGTGATAATAATCCCGATGATAACACCCCTCTATTGTTTATCTACCCCTAAACCAGGGGATGGGACTAATGCAAATAACAATATCAACAGATAGACGTGGCATTTCACGGAATGAGGTCAAAATTATTATTTTGTCACCCTGTTGCTAAAATAATATACCAATTTCGAACGAAATGTAATATTACAAATAATATTGGTGGATGATTTCTGCATTTTTTTTTTTATATTGAATATCTTTAAATGCGTGACTTCTTATCATTTTAACCAATGTATTTTATTTTGTGTTATGTGCTATTGTTATTACATTTTTTTCATTATATTATATTTTTTTTTATTTTTTTAGTTTTAAAGTATACAAAAGTACTGTAATTCCTTACTTATCAATAGAAACACTGATTCATAGCTTACATTTTCAATAAATGTAGCATTAATTATTGAAAAAAAAAATTTAAAGCTTTAATTTTGCGTTTTCATAGCGTTTGTAGCTAATTAGGATAACGTCAAGGAATGGGATTTGGCAAAAGAGGAAAAACAATTAAATTAGCAAAATCACTTGGAACATGTTTATTGTTTTATTGATTGAAACTCAACATGGCACATGTTTCTACAGTAGAGTAAGTCATGTTCGTTCTACGATCTATAACTACAAGATTATAGCGACTAAAAAGTCTTTCTGCATCAACACTATTCACAGAGGCTCACACAGTCATCAGAGCTGCCTCAGCAAATAACTATTTTTACAGCTAAAAGTAACTGCATTTTGTCCACAGTGACTATCCCTTACTTGCTCCACAAGCTGTCTTTGAAAATAACTGTTATCTTCCAGGAATTTACTGTCAGCAACAGATTTGAATTTGGTGCAAGCCTACTTTTACTTATTAAAAGAATAGCTTCTGATCGCTGGACATTCTGACCTACAAACGCAGGATTAAACATTTTACCTGCGTGCTCAAGAAATAGATTAGTGGTGTTGTTTTGACGTTCGGGCGCACTACCAAAGCCGCTTGGTTCAAAAATCCGAAATTTGTACTTTTGCTCGCATTACTGAAAAGTTCGCATATTGTTGAGTGTTGTCGTAAAAATCGCTGCTATTTCGCATTTTAACGTATTTATCGCTAAAAACACCATTTACGGCTTTAATTCGCGAAAATATCGTTAATGCTATGAATCAGTGTCTCTACTTATAAACAATGAATTTAAAAGCCCATCAGGGCGTGAAATAAATAAATAAATAAATAATTATCCCGATTAAATAAAACTGTGCTAAAGTGTTCCTAAAAAAAGTGTTTTCCTAAAATGTTAAAGTAAATTTCTCCAACTTAGTAATTATTAAAGGAAATTAACCAAATTTGGAATATTATCCGTAATACGAAATACTGGCATTTCTCGTAAACAGTAAATAGTGATCGTCTATCTATCTCTTTCAATCACTCTATAAGCGTACAGTTTTCAACTTATCAGTCATTTCATATTTAAAATTTTAGAATTAACACTTTTAAAAATTGAATATTCATTACTTAGACTTATAAAGTCAACAGTTCCGTACCAATAAAATCGGATAGATTTATCCTTGATGCTTTCTAGGTAACAAACCAATTCTTAGAATGATTGTTTCCAATAAAAAGGAAAGTTGCTTATAATATGGAAAAAATAGTAGAAGATAATATTGTTAATTCTGAAATTTGAAAAATGAGATTGACTAATGTAACAGTTTGACGACAATAGGTGGCAATGGCGAAATTGGTAAACGCACGTCCCGGATAGACGAGATTTTAGTTTATTATTGTTATCTTCTTCTTCAAAAAACATAATACTTGTGATATTGTCAAGCATTAAGAAACGTTTGTCACGTTCACCCCACTTAACTTGGAAATAAATAAGACTTATTTTCATATTATCCAGTCAACTAGTGACAAAGCATAATTTTTGCCACGCCATTAATTTTATTTGACCTCAAAAACTGACTTTCTTTCGCAGGCCAACACGGAAAATGGGTCAAATTCTTTTCAGTTGCGATATTCATTGTGAAACTACATTGAGAAATTTGAGTACTTAATCTACATATTATAAATTAAAGTCCTCCGTCGCGTCTCTCTGTCTATTCGCGAAAAGCTCAAAAACTACAGAACATATTTTCATGAGGTTTACTTCAATAGATAGAGTGATTCATGAAGAAGATTTGGATATATAATTTGTCAAGGTTTTGTGTAAATTGGTTGAAATATATAATATATAAAGGAGAATGTCTGTATGTGGCGGACGAGCGGGTTGGCAAGCGGGCGGTGCGGATTTGATTTGTATGCAAATTAACAGATGGTGGTGTGAGTTAATTTGTTGAATATTATAAAGGTTTGATAACCATCTAGTAGATGGTTTTGTTAGCTACAATTAAGCGTGGCCGGGTCAGCTAGAATTAAGGGGGGGTAAGGCTTAAAACTCATTTTTAAAATATTTTTTCTAAATAAACAACATGTCGAAAGTATTGTCTCAAAATTTCAAGTAAATCGGAGCAAAACTAACGAAGATACAGCATTTCAAGCGACCGGCCCTCTTGCTCTATTCAAGTATAGAGTATAAAAAAATTTATATAGATTTTCTCGCAAATAAATTTTTAAAGTTCGTAAACATCATAACTCAAAATTACTTGACCGATCTTTTTAAAATTATGTACACTATTTTTACACATAAATCAACGTAGTGACGAAGAGTTTTTTTTTTACCATTTTATAATAACAAATTCACCGAAATTTTAGCATAAATCGCATTTTTGCCTTCAACTTCATGCAAAAAATAAAAAATAAAAAAACCGCTACGTCCCTACCTGGAAAAATATATCACCTTTTAAATTCATTTCAACTTTTTCACACTTTTTTTCGAAGCCCCTCCGGAAATTCGCTCTCACGGACGTATTTATTAATATTTTTAATTTAAAAAATTTAAGATATTTCAGATTTCATACTACAACGTGTATATAAAATAAGTCAACATTATTCATATCTCCAAAAAATTTTATAAAAATATGCCTTTTTCGCCTTTAAAACCTTACATCCCCCTTAAATAAAAAAACCAGGTTACACTTTTTTCTTTTTTAATACGTAAGTGTTTGTACTAATTTTTTGTGTAATGTATTTTGGAAATTGGTAGTATTACGGTAGTTTCCCTTCAACACCACTAGCCACGCCTTTGAAATACAAACACTATTTTGCGTGTTTATAATTCACACTCGGCTCGCGCCGCCAAGGCTCTTATTAATATGAAGTTAATCAACACACAACGCAAGCAATCATAACACACTGCACATCGTATTCAAAACACACTCAAATAAATTTAGAATACAAGTCTAGAAAATACCTTAAAATACGCCATCGAGGTAAAATGTGTAAAGTTTCAAAGTGGGTTATTCATTAATTTGAAAGAACACATAAACCTTTTTTACCTTAGCTCCATAAAATAATTTCCCACAGGGCGTATGTCACATTTGGGAATGCTGTGTGAAAGATTCTTTTTGAGAAAAAGGAAGAAGAAGAATTTCTGGGAAAGAAATAGGTATGAGGGGTGGTATGGACGCATGAATCCATCCCTTCAACTGGGTGCAAGGCGATGGATTGAGGAATTCTGGCTGGAGAGGTCAAAACACCTCCTCAACCAGTCTCTCTCGATCCGTCTCGCCACGCAACAGATGACCAAAACCTTGACAAACCTCGTCCTATTAACCCGGGAACCCCTTCTAGGTCACCACACGTAGCGAACCACTTGCGGTGACTCATGGCAGAATATGGTACCTATATGACCTATGGTACCTGTACCCGCCTTCCAAAATACACCATTTTTGTTGTGTATTAAAAAGACAGTAGGGTGACATTCAACAGTAGGGCGTAACAATAATACTGGACTTAATATTAGTAATATTGAGGGGGCCAAGACCCGCAATGGCTTGTAGAGCCATGAGTAACGATGATGATGAATATTAAAAAAATCAATGACATTAATATAATATACTAGCTTTTCCCCGCGGCTTCGCTCGCATGGTATTACGGGAAATTACTGTAGCGGTTAAACTTATAAATTATCCCCCCTTCTCCTCACCCCCACCCCCTCCCGCATTCCATACATTCATTCCCTTACATTCAGTTTTCAAACATCTTGCCTGCCACCTAAATTTCATAAAGCTATAGCTCAAAGAAAAAAAGAATTATCCAATTTTGTTAATTCGTTCGGAATTTATGCGCTTACAAACATTTCGGATGTTTATTTTTAATTAAATATTTGGAAGTTTGTTAATATAATTAAAAAATTACACTATTTATTATTCAGTCTTTATAATCGTTACGAATTATATTTTGAATGTAGGAACTCTTATCTGAAATTTATTGCAAAACAGAAGCTTATCCAAAAAAAAAAACGAATTCTGATCTTTGAATTTTCTGCAGTAGTAGCTGACCAGTAGACTGAGTATCTACCAGCATAGAGCCCAAAAATATATCAACATTGTTTCCATAGAAAAGATTTTTTTCTGACGTAAGCAAAAACTCGCTTTTGTTAGCGACAGAAAACGTATAACAAATATAATATATTAATATTTATAATTTCATAACGCCAGAGCTTACCATCATATACAACCTGTAGTCTGGCATATAATTTAGCTTTAATTGGTGAAAGAATTATTAAAGTCTTTATATTGTGTTATGCGTGAAAAGGTCATAAACGAACTCGAGCAGTTTCGCATTTATAATATTAGTATGGAAGTATGGATACACGATTGGTAGAAAAGGTGGTAAGCCAAAGAGAAGGCAATTGTCTTCGATTTTGTATTTTTAGTTCTTGACACGTAAGGCGCTACCAGTAAGTAAATTATTGTAGTGAAAAAGCGTCAAAATGCCCTCGTGTGTGATGAAAAAATGTTTTTATTACACGGAAAACCCTAGTCAAAGCCAAGAAATAACATTGGATTCATAAATACACGCATATTTTTATAATTATGAACCGTACATTTATTTCTATTGCTTCCGGAAGATTTTTAGTGTCATCAGAGAAAATGAGAGAGCAAACAATTAATAGAAATGAGAGAGCAAATAATTATAAGAATGACAACCTACGACAATGGGTGTCGTCTCATAAAGCAAACCGTGTTCGTCCTAGTGTAAGCGAGTAAGCGTATCTTGTCATCACACTCACACTGGTGATGAAGAATATAGAACTCGGCGCAAATGAAAACGCCGACCGGTCCTATAACTACTTGTTTTTACACACACATTCTTTAATGTTTATCTTTATAAATAACATTTAATTAAGAATTTACTGAAAACAAAGAGCGTTTCTTATCTGTCACATTATGTCTTGAGATGATGGCGAATCTAGATGTAATAACGGTGAAATGATGTATAATGTCATTGAAATAAACTATGTAAATTATTACATTACTACAACATGATTTCGATTTCAAAATATTTTCGAAGAGAGGAAAGAGTGAATATTGGTCGTTGAAGGGACTTGTGTTGAACGAGGGAGGAGACACAAAGGCCGGCAAATCGTTTCGCAGTCGAGCGTTTGAACTCAAGAACGAGTCGTATCAACGACCTGTCCTCGTGTGACAAATATTCAAATTTTAGGATGTGCGTTTTGCATTTTTCCCGACTGTTCATCGGTCCCGAAAAGATCAATAATCTTCCACTGAAAACCTGACAGAACATGAACAGCATTCCCACCTGACGCCCGTGCTGTAAAGATTGCAGTCGGTTTGTTAAGGCCACACTTCCCGGCGCAAAGGGAAGAAGATGGAGAGATATGAAATTACGAATGTTGGACAGAGCGCGCTAATATTTTCAATGATAAAATTGAAGCGAAAATTATGAAAATGTTTATTTAAAATAGAGTAAAAATCTTGTGGAACGTATCTTAAGTATCATTTATAGAAACACTAGCTTTTCCCCGCGGCTTCGCTCGCATGGTATTACGAGAAATTACTGTAGCGCTTGCACTTATCGATTATCCCCCCCCCCACACCACCCCCATCCCCTCCCGCATTCCATATATTCATTCCCTTACATTCAGTTTTCAATCATCTCGCCTACCACCTAAATTTCATAATGCTGTAGCTCAAAGAAAAAAAGAATTACTTATCCAATTTTGTTCATTCGTTCGGAATTTATGCGCTTACAAACATTCCGGATGTTTATTTTTATTTAAATATTTGGAAGTTCGTTAATATAATAAAAAAATACTCTATTTATCATTCAGTCTTTATAATTGTTACGAATTATATTTTTAATATAGGAACATCATCTGACATTCATTCCAAGCTTGTCCAAAAAAAAAACGAATTCTAATATTTAAATTTTCTGCAGTAGTAGCCGACCAGTAGACTGAGTGCCTACCAGCATAGAGCCCAAAAATATATCAACATTGTTTCCATGGAAAAGATTTTTTTCTGACGTTAGCAAAAACTTGCTTTTGTTAGCGACAGAAAACGTATAACAAATATAATATATTAATATTTATAATTTCATAACGCAAGAGCTTACCATCATATACAACCTGTAGTCTGCGCATATAATTTAGCTTTATATTGGTGAAAGAATTATTAAAGTCTTCATATTGTGTTATGCGTGAAAAGGTCATAAACAAACTCGAGCAGTTTCGCATTTATAATATTATCATGGATGTTGAATTTTTTCACAAATATAACTTGTAAAATAATAGAAATAGACCTGATTTAAATAATTTTCGGAGCATACTTTGCGATTTTTTTCTTACTAGGGAATTTCATATAATTTGCGTTTCGGCGTAGAACGTATCTATATATTATCTTCATAAATAACATATTTTTTTTTAAGAGCTTGAAAACTTCAAATGTTTAAGGGAGATATGTAAGAAATCGGTTGAGATTCGGATAGGGGAACACATCAAGCGAACGGCATTTCTGCACATGGTCAAGGGTTTGTCAACAGTCAACAGTCAACATGTCACATGTCACATGCCAACACTAGGGCGCATTCGTGATTTGTACCTACAGGGACAGCAATGTATACAATAAATTGTAGTATCTGTGTGTTAAAGTACTAAAACATGTAAAATTACCCCCTTCTCCTCTACCCCGGCCAAATGTAAGCTTTATTGACAAAACATACATTTCGACAACAGTAAAAATATTTTTAATATGAATAGTGGAATCGCATATTCTTTCACACCAAATTTAGTATTGTTAAAATTTTAGAACATATTGCCAATATTTCTGACTAATTGTATTTAAATTGAAATAATACCCGATAAACATATTAATCGCATAATTGCCGTTTGCAGAACGCACGAATCAAATATTTCATTTAATGAATTGAAAATGCATCACTTTGTATGCACTATTTATTTGAATAAATAAGTGGTTTACAAAGTGATTTGTTTTCATTTAATTGAAATGAAGCCACAATGAGAATTTGCGCATATGGAAGAAGTGAATATTTCATTACTTTTTTTTCTTTTTTTTAACGAAAATTCCGAAAATTATTAAAGAAGATTTTTGTGTGTTTAAGCAAGACGGCCGGCGTAGTCCAGTGGTAAGGCTCTTGACTAGCATTCCGAAGGTCGCGGGATCGAATCCCGGCGTGGAAAATAAATTTTATTTGGTTAATTTGTGTTATTTCATTTAAAATATTATGAAGTATATTTGCAGCACGTTCCGGAGTGGAAGATACTCTCAGTATCGCCCTGGTTTAAGACCACCGTTGAGAATTGAAACGTTGCTTGAAGTGGCTTTAGCCATGTTTGTTTCAATACTTTTAATAGCGGTTTCTTCGTAATTATCACAGAAGAAGTGCTGTATTGAAGGACTGTCTATTGAAAACTGTTCACATTCATTTTAATACGTTCTTTTAATACTTATTGTAAGTCTTTGGAACACGACTTACAATAAGTTTGAGTTGTTTCTATGAAACTCAATTTTAACATTGTCGTATGTTAACATTTGACACCTGCTTACAATTTGGGAGGTGGTTATGGGTACCGCCGTTCCAGGAACTATTCATTGGATAATATTCACCTCTGCCGTAGGTGACACAATCAGTAAGATGCATCCACCCACCTACTGTGTGGCGAGCCAGATCGGGAGAGGCCGGTTTAGGGAGACACTTTGACCTCTCCAGCTGTTCTATTTCGACCCATCATCTAACACCGCAACGGGAGAGATGTATTCATACGTCCGTCACTCTTGAACATACTGACCCCTAGATTCCTACCCATCCCTCACACTTTTTCCTTTCCAGAACTTCCTTTCCTGAAACAATCAAGTGTGCTTAAGACCACACGAATGAAGTAAAACTTCTTAATGCTTCGTTCGCCTTGCCCGATCACACTTTTCGTAACGCTTTCGTCACGCATTCACCAGCTTACTCCCCAAGTCAAGCGATGCTTCTTTTGCCTCGCCCGATCACACTTTTCGTAACGCTCTCGTCACGCATTCACCAGCTTACTCCCCAAGTCAAGCGTGCGTAAAGAAGTTTTACTTCAAAAACCCTCCACACAGCAATACCAAAGTGACACAGGCCCTGAGGAAAAATACCCATTTAAACCACGATTTTTTTTATTTTTTTTTTTTATTTTAAAAAAGAAAGACAAACATTCCCGGGGTACGAATAACCCAACAATGTTTGAAAATCTCCTACTACCACCACAGAAAGCCGAAAATGTTGCTTGTGTTGTGATGGAGGACTTAGCCAGCCGAGGAATCGAACACGGGACGCCCGGGTGGAACCCAAACGCGATACCCACTCAACCACTGACCATTTTAGATGCATTTCAGCTTTCAATCAAATTGTGATAAGCTAACAAGCTTAACGAAGTGATTGTTGTCGTCTTTTGCTGATTGCAATTTGTTCAAAAGTTGAAACGGACCGAGAATCGGCATTTATAGCAAAATGGCGCTGAATGGCCATTTGACGAGAGTATTACATACACGTCTGTGAAACATACCAACCCATAAATAAGTTTGTAAAACATATAAATAATGTTAGTAAATTTACCAAAATGTCCAATATCCAGTGGCAGGTGAGGTAAGGTTCGACAGGTACCTAAACCGACCAACTCCAATCGGTACCAAACACGTTCTTCGAAATTTTCGATCTTATTTGCGGATGAAAATGGCGTCAGAGAGGAAACGGAGGGCCAAATCTAATTCTGAACCACCGCCACCGCCGCGAAAATCACCCGTTTATTGATTTTCCACTTTTTACATTGAACACACAGTGAGGTGTATTCTACTAGTTAAACCGATGGTTAATAATTTATCAAAATAAAATACTTTCTAAGAGAATAGTATTATTTCATTTTTAGAATTAACTCATTATAATAATGCATCAAAATTTAATCGATGAGAACAAAATTACCGTTTCTCAATGAAAACATGAAAACAAAAACCGTTTTAAACAATACTGAAAAAATGAATGGAGATAATGTTATTAATTCTTATATTAAAATACTGTGGAATCAAAGAAAACAATAAAAATGACTGAATTTTATTAGGTCTCAGACAATGACGTTACAAAACATCTACAGCCTTATTTAAAAAAAACCCGTTACGACCGTTAATATAAAAAATGTCATTATGTTGGCAACATTCATAGGTTTTCGCATGCGCAGATCATCTATGTTTTTTTCACGCTTGGCGAAATCACTGTTTTGAAATAATGTAATATTTTATGTACATTTTAATTTCTATTTTCATGACCAATTCACTAATTAATTATTATAATTCAACATAATGACTACGATTTGTGTTATTTTTTGTCAATTTTAATCCTTTGAATAATGACTATTTATTAAAAGTTATCAATATTTAATTTCTTCAATTGTTGGAAGTATTTTTTTAAATAAATTAGACAGAATAAAAACTCTGCGGCAACGATCATATCTGATTCTTTTGAATTTTATTTTAACTGTATTTTTCAATAACAAAACGTAATCTTTTTTCATTCTTAAAAATGTGTTCATGTCATTTTTTTAATAAGAGATGTCACAAAGTGGGTTTAAAATAGAACCATTAATTAAGTTTTCAAATAACTAACGCTTTTTTGCCAGTCCCAGAAATTTTACGAAACAACACTTAAATCCTTTTTTAATGAACATAAACACCTAAAAAAAAAGGCTCAAATAGTTTACGAAGAATTTCAAAATTAGTTTTGGCACTATTTACCATTTTCAAATGTAAAGTTACCCCTAATAAAAAGTTGATCACAAAATACCCCTAATAAAAAGTTGATATCAAACGAATTTATTATTTGTCGATTTTTTAATACGCTGGTATAAACAGTATACAGACAAGAAGTTTTATCTTTGAAGTATTTGATGAAAATATGTTTATACTTTAGTTATTTGGCAGTACATCCACTCTGCATACTCTTTTGGTAACACTTAGGTATTTTTACTAAGCCAACTACAATCATATTGCATATAAGTATGCCTGGGGTGTACGGAGGGCCGTACGGAACCAAATATGTAAGTTTATAAATATATAAATACTTAGCCATTTCTGTATCCATAGTTGTACTTAACAGGAATGCTCAATGTTAATCCCTTAAAAGCCTACCGAAAAATATATTTAGGTTAAAATTTTTTTTAGGCTAATTTCCGGTACTATACTAAATCGACCTACATTGAAAGAGATTAACTTATATGTCCCTAACGCATTTATTCGTGGGAGATCCGACGCACTTTTTTGTCCTCCGAAAGCGATAACTTCTGCGTATCAGAATGCGCCATTAAACAGAGCAACTCAACTGCTTAACGATTCTGCATTGAGTATGGACATCTTAAATGTCACCTACAGAAAGTTCAGTAACTATCTTTTGACATAATCATACGTCACAACATAGTAGAACTGCCCCAATGCACATTTTTTATTATTTTAATTTTGTAACTGATTTATGGAGAATCTGAAAAAAAATTAGGGTGTTTGTTATTTATTTATCTAAATTCGAACAAAAAAACAACCAAATTTCTTTTGTAAATATAA
Organism: Glyphotaelius pellucidus; assembly: GCA_936435175.1. Lineage (NCBI taxonomy): Eukaryota > Metazoa > Arthropoda > Insecta > Trichoptera > Limnephilidae > Glyphotaelius > Glyphotaelius pellucidus. The sequence goes on from OW386558.1 coordinate 5,632,172, forward strand.
CGGTGCGTTTTGTCAGTCGTGGCAAAAATGTCAATTTCTCTAAAATGTCAGTATTTTACGCTTTTTGACTTTGGACCCTCAATGATGTAATCAGAGAGGCACGAAATTAGCCGTTTACTTCATAAATAGTAAATAATAAATATAACAATAACCTTTTATTCTCCCTATATATTATCATTATTTACCATTTTGACATTCTTGATCATGTCGTGACTTCCTTTAGAAATCCCGATTTATTAATATAATTGTTCGTGCATCAATCAAATAATTGAACCTGCTATGTCATTTTCCGTTCAACTGCTCTCGGCGTAACCACGTACACGCCCCTTTTTTATCATATTCTTAATGCTGTCTGAAAATATTTTCAGATATCATCATCTGTTTACGTTTTACGATAAAAACGCATGATAAACTAAATGTAGGAATTATATGTGCACTAACGTTTATACTTCACGAATATTTTGTACTTACTAGCTTTTACCCGCGGCTTCGTTTGCATGGTATTTGAGGGAAATTACTGTAGCAATTATCAATATATATTGTTAACCCTGAAGAAGTGTGCTTAGCTCAAGAAACATATAAGTTTTGTTAACAATAAAAGTGGTAAAAACTTAGTTTATTATTAATTTTGAATTGGTATATATTGTCCTTTCCCGTGCGTCCACGTTCTCTTCCACCTTCCCCGCCTTCCTTCTCCCTTGTCTCTTCCCTCTCCGCGAACCCAACCCCCCCCCCCCTGCATTTCCACCATGCCGCTAAAATATACGAAATACACACATTTTCATTAATACAAATTTCATGACGCCAGAACTTACCATACCATACAGCCCATGTTAATTGCTGATAACGTAGCTTTCTATTAGTGAAAGAATTTTTAAAATAGGTTTAGTGGTTTAGGCATGAAAACGTAACAAACAAATTTTGGTACAGATAGAGATAAAGATCTAATGAGCTAGATTTATATACAATTAGTTTGTATTTTGTGTTAATCACGGCCATATCATCTGCAATTTTTAAATCCCAAATCACTTTTTCGGAAATCTCTCCGGCAGACCATAAATTTTATTGTGACAGGACAACTCAAAATCATACAACTTCCACAGCTCGTTTGAAAAGATATTAAAAGCGACGAAAGAAATTGGTAAAATAGGATTTTGACGTGATAACGTCTTATAAATCGATGAACGCTTGCAGCACTAACGAAAAAGTATGACTCAATGCCACGTTGTCACATTGCTACGTTGCCACGTTGCCACGTTGTCACGTTGTCACGTTGTAACGTTGTCACGTTGTCACGTTGTCACGTTGTAACGTTGTCAGGTTGTCACGTTGTAACGTTCCGCCTGAGCCGAGCGTGCAGGCGAGATTGCGGAACAAGCGATAGAGGCATGATCGGCCTAAGCGTTCGGCTTGTGACTGTAAAATTCTATGTAAAAGTTTTCTTATGACGTTCACATAAAATTATCGTCCGTTAACCGACTTTACAGACAACCAAATTTTTTTAATTTTTGTTTTTTCAAAAAAATTACATGATTCTGAGTTGTCATGGAATCAAATTTTATAACCTTTTCGAACAACAACAATTAAATAATAAACTTTATTTGTTTTTAAATATTTTTCCGAGGTTTACCTGTGAAAAGTAGAATTTCTCCCCGCATTTCAAATTTATATTCACCGCCAAATATTTACCGGCTGAATTTGCGCGTAATGAGGTGTGTGCGTTAGTGTGCGGTGCGTGAGAAGCATTGACACATCTTACATTAGAGGGGACAGACAGTGGGTCACGAAAAAAATTTATACAAAATCAATGTTTATTTTTGACGTGATAACGTCTTATAAATCGGTGAACACCGGCTGCATGCACGAAAATACTCATTGTCACGTTCCGCCTAAGCCGAGCGTGCAAGCGAAAGGGCAGAACAAAGATTGGCACGATTGGCCTGAGCGTTCGGCTTATGACGCGTCAATGCAAATTTTCATCAATGTTATGCTATGCTCTATGCTATCTTTCCTTTTGGAGTGAAGTCCTAGAAGAAGTTTATCAGACACAAAAGTATCTACAAACATCTGGGCTATCATTGGAAAAGTGAGTATTAAAAATTAAAGCTCTTAAAATTTTTCTTCAATGTCAAGGTAACCAAATAGTGGAAAAGGCTATTTGCTACGCAACAAAAAAATGTTAGACATTCCGATTAATGGAAAAGAAGAAGGAGGAGACTTCGAAAACGTATGCCTGGAAAAATAGCCCGAGATGCTGGACCTACATTTGCAGAGGAGCTGCAGAGAGCAATGTTAGAATATCACGATAGATTTTACGAAGAGCCAGACCATCGTTACAGGGCAATGGATTATATACTGGTTAAATTTCGGCATAAAACGTTGGTAAATCACCAGAAGAAGACCTTCGTGGAATGGTTCCAAATCTGTTAAAAATATGATGAATTTTCAGCAGGAGACATCGTGTTGGAGATTTTACGATTGAGGCGCCATTTGAAAACCGCGAACATTTCTGCCCAAGAACCGGTTCAATCCTACATTGAAGCTTCTCAGATTCATTGTAAAATTTTGGCTATTCTGAGTCTGCTCCAAGTTTAGCGCTGTGTCTTAGATTTTTTTTAACAATTTATGTTTCGGTGGCTTCATGTGAAAAAAGCTTTTCAAAATTAAATGAATAAAATCTTACTTAACCTTACTTAATCTTACTCAAGGTCCACAATGATCCAAGCTCGACTAACCAATCAGTGTTGATAATATGATCAAATATATAGTAAAATAAAGTCTCGTAAGTATTTGGTGTTTTATTTTAAGTATAAGTGCTCAATACAAAACCGCCCCGGGTGCCAACCTACCTTTCGCCGCCACTGATTGACAAGGCTCCTCCATACGTCCCTGTCTTGTGCTGACTGTTCGGCCTCCGTCCATGGCAGTCCCATCTTCTCCTCACACAGTTTCTGGAGTTGACTCGCCCAGCTGTGTCTGGGGCGGCCCACTGGACATCTATCCTCTGAAATCGCACTTAATATCTTCCTCGAAATTCGGTCATTAGGCATTCTTAGTACATGCCCGAGCCACCTCAACTGCGTTTTTTCTATGAAGAGTAGCAGTGGTTCAATGTTTAAAAAACTTCACTTTTAAAAAAATCATTTATACACCTACTAACATAACTGCTTTCGCTGTTACGAGATCTAACCTTGACTTCGATTATTTAGCAAAGATCCAGCCAGTAATGACATCTATCTCTGTGATGTGAAACCTAGTCCTCTAGAACATTTTGTGTCGTAGGTACAGACTCAAATCTGTGATGTTGAATTAGTTTTCCAATCTCGACGAAAAAAAATTTCACATTATTTATGTCAAGACTTTGTTAGTGAGAAGGTAATTACTTTAACATTGTGCAAGAGGTATGTATAAATTTGGAAATATTACAGTAATAAATGCTTAAAGCATAAAATATGTAGATATTTAATATGCTAATTTCACATGCTCCATTTTAAGATTACTACCTGTTTTGTAATAATTCATCACTGTTCAAGTATCTAATTGCTAAACGTGTTATTCCGCCATCACATTTCACTCCGTTTATCAAGTAAGTGAGGCTAGAATTAGAACGAGGCAATTACTCATATAATGAAATCGAACAAACTCTAAACCTTGCTCCATTAGAAGACCGTCGGTAAAAATCTGATCTCATTTGTTTCTTCAAAATCATCAACTATATTATTGACTCACCTACATTATTACATCTCATCTTATTCAATATACCCTCTCGTAGACTCAGAAATAAAGAACTGCTCTTCCTCAATCAACACTCGACTAATTATGGTTATAATTCACCACTATCCAGAATGTGTAGAATGGTCAACTCACGTCAAGACCTTGATTTTTTTGGCATAAGCCTAAATGATTTTTGTCGCTCACTAAACAATTGAAGATATTTTATATTAATCTATTTTTAGCAAAGTCTTGACTTGACTTGACACTTCTATTTTCTTATGTTTTATCTGTTTGTCTTTGCTTTCATATACCATCCTTTATTCTTGTAATGTACATTTCCAAAATTTCGTGCTACTTGATTGTAAATTGGACGTTAGTCCGTTAATAAATAATAAATAAATAAATAAATAAATAAAGTAAAAGTAAAATGATTAATCATTGAAAGAAAATAATGACTGAAATTCAAATCAAGAAAAAAAAATACACAGGAAAAAAGTGCATTCGTTCGTGTTACGCAAGTTTTTTTTTTAAATTTATATTTATTTAGGAAACAAACAGTCGTACATTTATACTAATATTATTAATGCGAAACTGCGTGTGTTTGTTAATTACGCTTTCATGCATAAAACAATAAAACGATTTTCATAATTCTTTCATTAATAGAAAGCTAAATTATATGCGAGTACTATAGGCTGTATATAATAATAAGTATATTTCTCAAAAAATGTGTTTTGAGTTATCTATTTGGTAAGTCCTTTTAAAGATTTTTGCGCGTATTTGAATAAAAAGTTTGGTATTCTCCCCAGATACTATGTATTGTACTCAAGCTTACGAACAACTTGTCGTGAGCAGTCCGTACACGACTAAAATTACAAAACCCGCGTCGCCATCAAACTATGTTGATTTATTTATGCGTTTAAACTAAAACCTTTTCATAACCTCACTCTCAACCAAACAGTTGCAGTGGCTGTCATTTTCCTATTATTTTCTATTGACTGTTTTGTTAATGACGCCATGTTTAAAGTCTTGACTATGTGAGTGAGTGCACAGACTGGCGTCGCCCAAGAGTTCACAAAATGTCGGCAATTTTGCCTCTGTGCCTCCTCACAAATGTATGGCAGTAGACGCCAAAACTTGAATAGTACAACAGTACTTACGTGACAATCGAGTATCGGGTGCTTGCGAATCCCTTTGGAAGAAGGACCTAACGCTTACCGGGCGACACACATGTGTTTTCAATTACACTCAGTCATATGTTGCCCAACCTGATTTTTTTCTCTACGACATTTTTTGTTTATACCTTTTCATCCCGAAAAGAAAAAAATCACACTTGATCCGAAGGGGGGTCACTCAGGGACCCCAATTTGTTTTGCTTATTATAGGGTTTAATGACATAATTTTTTGTGATTTGTTTTGATAATAATTAGAGGGAAGTATGTTCATTGTATTTCAGTAGTCATTTTCAAAATCGTTTGATAAATAAAGTCAAATATTCATTAATATTCTGATGAATTTAGACCATAACGTATATTTTCCATGGAAAACAGAGAAAACGGGCCAATAGCAAACATTACTCCTTGTTTCTGAATTTCGACTTGCGATCGGCGTTTACCGGAAACGACCCAGACCTAATGGTCTTTGACCGGCAAGCGAACATTTTAGCATTGTTAAAAGAGCAAACGAGCGGGATCTAGTCCTTTCCACTAACAACTAAGAAATTACTTGCTTAGAATTGTCCCGATACGTCCAGCAGATAGGAATGGGGTAACGCTTGAACAGAGGGGTTGGGGGGCGGGCGGGACAGATTCTCCGCTGGATTTTGATAGAAATTATTTAATATTAAGAAAAATAGTTACGCGACTATTTTTTTTAATGCAAAACGATTACCAAATAGTTTTTCTAGGATTACCCAAATTATTGAATACGTGGTTTAAAAAACAACTTAGATACATCTTAAAACTCTCGTTTGTGTAAGTGCGTTCCCCGGTCCGGTACAGAAGTGTAAGAATCAATGTTTCACCCGAATCAAGAACCTTTTTGATACACTTGATGGTATATGTTTTCAAAGGGCTACAAAGTTGCGTAAGAATATAAAAGGCTGTGAAATGAAAGATTTTTAATAATTTTTTTCGTATGGAAAATTTACATAATATTAATCATCTCTTTGTTTAGAAAGCATACTCCTTCTGATAAATCTACATAAGAGTAGTCGCTTAAATCCCCATTGAATACTGTACAGTTCTGTTGACAAGCATTAATCTGCATACATTTCACACAGCTTCCGTCATCCCATTTCACACAGTGATGCATGGCCGGAGATAACGGGTTTCGTGGTGCCATCAAAGCCATAATTGTTCGGCACAAAGCCTAGGGAAGGCTGGAATTACTATTTACTAGGGTTAGATAAGAAAAATAATTAAAAAGGGTGGAAGTTATTACTAAATTCTCGGGCAGGCGACCTTGCAAATTTGTTGAGTTCATAACATTTTTAATACAAAGCTCAGACAATTTGTGGTGGAGCAGTAGCGGTTCTTCACAGGGGGACAGTGGTGACAGTCCCCTCCAGCTACACCCAAAACCTACTAAAGAAAATAACAGTCAATGCTTTGTCTCCACCAAAATGAATACATTTTTTAAACGTAAAAGTAATTAACATTTGCAGAAATATATTATAATTAAACAAATATAAAACTTAATTAGTAACCGTAACAAGTGACCATCACCAGTTTCAGCTCGCTAGGGCCATCTTCAGACTGGTACAAATTATTCTTAGTCTACGGTTTATATACATAACACATGAGGAAGGGGAAACGGGGTGGTCTAAAGGATTTTAATCAATTTTATTAATCACATTTGTAGTTATATATTTGTTTTATTATAATATATTATAATGGAATTCCACCATGAATTATCAGTTTCAAAAATAGAAAGATTTGCAGAAATAAATACAAAAAATTATTCCGTATCATTTTAATGCGACCCGGCGACCAACCAGGCTGACCAGCGGGAGCGGAACGATAGCCGTATAGCCGACCATTGCGCGAACTATCAGAGTCCATTTCTTAGTGCGCAGAGCGTACTGCGCACTTGGGGGACAATTCGTGCTGTCCCCTCAGCCGTTTTGGTTACATGCGTTTCTTTTGAGATCGTATGCAATTCGCGAGAACCGCGCACGCGCGTTCGTATGTGAATTTCACGCACCGTGGAGATCATCCAATAAATCCCCACGACAATCTACTGAACCATTTTTTGTGTAGTTTCGGGCGGTGATTGCTCGCGTTCAAATTATGTTCGATAATAATCTTGCAAGATAAGCGATATTTATATTACCCCACATTGTTAATTGGTACATATCCATAGATATTTTATATTATTTTGTGTTTAGATATCCGATTAGCAAGATTACAGCATTATTGTTTTATTGAGAAATTTTAAATTATATTCTTCGGGTGGTGAGATGACAATATTCGAAAGAAGTGCTCGAGCCGCCACTGTGGTGGAGTGATTAAAACTCTCGAGCGTTGAACCAGACGAAATTAAAAATGTTAAAAATTTTCAGTCTAGATTTTCTACGTTAATGCAACTATTTTAAGCTCGTAACTGTATTTCATATCACGTTGCAATGGAACACTTCAAGAACTGAAAATGATACTTAAAATCAAAGCAAATGTTCATTAAACTGAAGGTACAGACAGAGGCTTACCAGAAATTAGTAGATATTGTTATTTTTTTTTAATCTTACTATGGATTAACATTTGTACACGGTTGACATTAGTCACATGAGAACGGGTCGTTTCTACGACTCGTTCTTGAGTTCAACAGCTCGGCTGTGGAACGATTTGTCGGCCTCTGCGTTTCCTCCCTCCTACAATATGACCCATGTTCACCCCTTCCTCTCCTCAAAAATACCCTCCACACAGCAGTTTCAAAGATGACATAGGCCCTGAGGGAAATTATTTTCCTCAGGGCCTCCTGTGTGGAGTTAATGTAAAAGAAAATGGAGCAGGGTAGATTTTGCAATATTTACAAAACAGTATTTAGACGGTGCTTTTGAAACTGATTCAACATAATCTATTAATGAACTATTGTTGAATATTAAATATGGAATAATATGGTCGAATAAAATACGGCAAAGGACTTATTAATTAATTTCTTAGCTAAGAAAACATAACCTTAATCTTAGTTATCCTTATTAAATAAGTACATTAAAGCAAACATTAAGACTGATGTGTTTGAACATCCGAAATTCACTTAGTCTATCCTCTTTTAATACTTAATTATTAAAATACAATAATTTCATAATTGGTTGTCTTAGTGCCTTCCTTTTATTAATTCATATTTTTTTACCTGCAAGGACTTCAAGGTGACATTTTCCTTGATAGTACACCGTCAACACTGAGAGATAGACCAAAAGGAGTGTGCTGTGGGCGTGTACGTGTGCCAGTAGTAAAGTTAATTCCCCCTACTTCCGAAAAAAATTTTTTTTTTACAATTGATGGAAATGAAAAAATAAATTATTTCACTGGCCTGTATGGGGTTAAGGAATCAAAAAGTCTTATGAAACTAGCGACCGGTTGTCTTTCAAATAAGTTTAAATTCTTCGGAAATTTCTAATCAATAAATTTTTATATTCGCTACGTCAACTTTCGTTGATTTGGAGAAAAACCGCAAAAAAACTGTCGCACCTTTAGCGTAAATTAATTTTTGCTTTTCTATTTTTTGAATAATGAAATTGAGTAAAATAGTGTAGAAAAGTGCAAATTTTCGTGTGTTTAATTTAAGTAATTTGATAAATAAAATAGCGGAAAAGATAAAGAGGATTTTGATACTCCCTTCGTGATTTACTCAGGATATAGAGGCTTTAAACACTCAAATGATCCAACGCGCGAGTTCCTAAACCCGCCATCTTGGCAAAATAACTGCTCGTGATTGGTTGAATTCCGATATAGCGGGTTTTGATAGTAACTTCTTGAACGATATAGCGGGTTTTGATAATAACTTCTTGAATGACATAGCGGGTTTTCAAATCAACTTCTTGAATGACAAAGCGGGTTTTCAAATCAACTTCTTGAATGACATAGCGGGTTTTCAAATCAACTTCTTGAATGACATAGCGGGTTTTCAAATTAACTTTTTGAATGATATAGCTGGATTCGTTTCTCACTCGCAGTTTTAACATGGTTTTCGGTCGTGATAAGGGAGGTTTTGAAACTGAATTTTAGGTTTCTCTTGTTCCTCGTAAAAATGTGAACAAGATGTCATACTCAGATCATTTTGTCAAAAAATCAGATTTAGCGGGTAATGAAATTATAAGACTCAAAAAATATCAAATTTCGTCCCTTAAATCTTTTTTCAACTTGTCTGAATAAATTAAAGTGGCTTTTCGACGTTTCCTAAATGAAAGCACTTTAGCCTAAACACTTCTCAAAGGTCCAATAAAATGACGCCGAAAACTCTTAATTAGGATTTTGAAGTAACAGTTATGTTTTAATTAAGATAATGATCCACTTACGGACATTAGGGGTTCGTTTAGTTGAAAAATTTGTTTTCGTCTGAAATGTTATTTTTAATCTGCTTAATGCAGAAGATCCTGAGTTCTCCCTTAGGGCCAATATCATATATTTTCATTATTTGTTTTTGGGGTGTTATGCCGTGTTGCACTAACTCCTTCTTTAGCCAATGTTTTGGACAGCCTTACAGTGTCAATTATCAGGGCAGGTGTGTAATTGTGATTTACAATAACACAATGATGATGGACACTGTAACGCTGTCCGAAACATTGGCTTAAGAAGGAGGTAGCGCATACCTAACACCCCAAAAACAAATAACGAAAATACTTTAGGCCGTGAAAATCTAAAAAAAAATATATAATTTGTTTTGCAAACTTTTTGAAACCAGTTTTTTTTTTTTTTTGTTATTGTTTTTGGGGTGTTATGCCGTGTTTCGCTACCTCCTTCTTTAGCCAACGTTTCGGACAGCGTTACAGTGTCCATCATCATGGCAGATGAGCAGACATGGACATCCCTGATGATGGACACTGTAACGCTGTCCGAAACGTTGGCTAAAGAAGGAGGTAGCGAAACACGGCATAACACCCCAAAAACAATAACAAAAATACTTTTTGGCCGTGAAAACCTAAAAACATACATTTTTTTTTTCTTTTTTTTTTCATTGTTTTAGAAAAAAAATGTGTTCTTACTGGGGTACTCCACTCTAAGGTCACACTGTATATGTTTTTAAATTGGAATTATAAGTTAATACCTATTTTAAAATATTGCAGGAGGAAAATTATAAAGTATTTATCTAAATAGCACAATTCAAGCATTACCTAATCTTTATTTGGTTGCAAAATTGTATCCATGTTCTTCCTTCCCATGTCCATAATCGGTTTCTTAATTCTTGTTTTGAAGTCGTTTATTTTTTAACGATTTCAATTGCAAGAGGGGGTATATTTTATAATTTTATAGAGAAGTATTGCATATTTCTTTGTTCAAAAGTCGTTTAAGTTGTTGGTTGGTGGAATGCATGTTGTAATATGGATCTTATGAATCGGCCCGCGTCTGTCTGTGTAAATTTATCCTGGTTATTGAATTATTTAACGTTATTGCTGGATCCATTAAAAGTCAATATTTTTTTATATTAGCTCCACACAGGAGGCTCTCAGGAAGAAAATTACCCTCATGGCTTATGTAATTTGTGGGATTTTGGGAGGAGCGCAATTTTGGGAAAAGAAGGAGAGGAAGTTCTGGGAAGACACACGGTAAGAGGACTGGGTGGAATTTGGGGGATAGAAATCTGGGGGGCAGTGTGTCCAGGAAAGATGGACGATAAGTCCATCCCTCCAATTGCAGCGCAAGGCGATGTTCCACGAGAGTTCAGGAGGTCTCCCTCAACTAGTTTCTCTCGATCCGTACCAAAACGCAGTTAAAAGGAAGAACCGCCCACCCCCAAGACCCGGACAAACCTCACTCCATGGACCCGGGTATCCCTGCTACGTCGCCCATGTATCAAACAACTTGGAATCATAACAATGACGGCGCTGGAAATCAATTCAGACGAAATAATATTCAACAGAGCTCTTGGAAGTCCGTAATGGTTATAATTGAAATTGAAACATCGGATAAATCCTTAGCCAAAACGTGAGGATTATACCTATGTACCTACCGGCTGTGTTCTTTCATTTTCCTTAATAAAGAACATGAAAAAGTGTATGTTTCCGAACTTTTAATTTGCTGAATAATTCAACTGATTGTAAGACGACTTCCAAAAGATAAATAATATAATGAATTAAAATGTTAATTTAGCAAAAAAAATCCATGCGGTCCACCACAAGAACAATGGATGAATAAATAACAGTCTTTGAAAGGTCTGTGGCATTTATCCAATAAATGGTTCCCGGGGAGGTAGTAACCATACCCGCCTCCCAAATTGACATCATGAAATTTTCGTCTCACTGATTTGTAAAGTAGTTATTAGTTTTTCTACATTTTGTGATTTGATAGATAAATGTGAAGCTTTGTGCAAATTATTTTAAATATTGCTGTTTATGCAATACGATTTCTTAAAACTCGTTGTATTAAAAAGTGATCACTTCATAAAATAAATAAAAATATTAAATCTTTCGTAAAAACGGACATTCAAAATGTTCGAAATGATTTTAAGTTTAAGATTGATTAAGTTTTGAGTATCTTTTAAAAAGAGATTAATAAAATTATTATAAGATTAAAATCCTAAGAATTTCATCTTAATTGGGTCTAATTAAAGCAGAATTATGTCAAATTTATTTCAATAAAATTATATAAGAAAAAATGTCAAGGTCGTCTGTGACAGACATGACGCAATCAACTGAATCTAAAAGGAGAAATATAATAAACAAACGTGTTGCATTTAATATATTCTAAGGTGAGGTGTAGGTGTAGGTAAGGTGTCTTTAGACTGTATAATTGTATTTGTAATATAACTGTATAATTCCTATTTAAAATAAACAAACGTGTTGCATTTAATATATTCCAACTAAGCTGGAAGCTATTTAAGTATCTATGCACAATTCTAACAATTTCAAAGGAAATTTAGTTTTAATTTCAATGAAGAAGCGTACTTTTTTTTAACACGAGGACTACAGTACTATTAGTAATAATTGTTTTTTTTGGAACTGGTTCCAAAAAGAGCCCAATCCTCGGATCCACTGTCATCCAGTGTAGCCAGTCACCGCGACAAAGTAACCGAGACCGGCAATGACGTCTGTGTAATATACAGCCGCTAGATACAACCATATAATACCGTCAATATTTCCATATCCGGAGATTTTGACGGCCTCCGTAGTCCTGAGGTAAGACTCTCGACTCACAATCCGAAGGTCGCGGGTTCGAACCCGGCGTGCGCAAATAAATTTTATTTGATTAATTTGTGTTATTTCACAATTTATTAATTTAAAATATTATATGGTATATTTGCGGCACGTTCCAGAGTGGAAGATACTGTCAGTATCGCCCTGGTGTAAGACCACCATTCAGAATTGAAACGTTGCTTAAAAATGGCTTAGGCCGTGTTTAGTGACCAGATCTGAATAGCCAGGCTTAAGGTTTCAGAAGGGTTTTTGGGACTTCAAGCGGCATGCCGGGTGAGAGACGACATCACCTTGGAAAGGTATTGCGCTTTTTTGTAGCGCCTTCTTGTACTCCCTCAGTGTTGCAATCTCTCGCCTGATATTTGGCGGGGTGTTATTTACGTACTGGGAGCCAAGGAAGAGGAGTAATTTTAACGTTCCGCTGATGGTTCTCATTGCGGCATTAAGCTGAACGTCGACCGCGGAAGTGTAGGCGCTTATAGCCCATACTGGAGCACAGTATTCAGCTGCTGAGAAAACCAGAGCAACGGATGCCTTTCTGAGCGTGTTGACGTCGCATCCCCAGCTAGCTTACTGACAAGTTTAGTCTTGTCCTGGTTTTTTGCCCACTGATTCCATGTGTTGCCGGTAGTTCAGGCTCTTTTCCAAAGTTACCCTAAGATAGCGGGGACGGGGGTCATGTTTAATATTTTTTCCATCAAACTGAACACAGAGTTTTGAATTTGCCTTTGAGTTACTGAGATGGAAAGCTGTCAAGACTATTTTCGACCCATTTGGTTTAAGTCGCCAATTGAGGAAATATTCTTCCATAGCCTTGAGGTCAGAATTAAGTAATAATTAATTAATAAACTATTTTGTTTAGTGCCTCCTGCGTGGAGTTAACGTTAAAATAATCCGAGCGAAGCCCAATTTTTTCTTACTGCTGCTGATTTTTTTAATTGTTATTGCCGAAAAATTGACTGCGAATCAATGGACAGTACCAAAATTATATGGTTTTTAAAATAACACAACTGAAGCTTGGTGAACAGTGGTCACTGAGAAATAATCTGACTTACCTTAATTTTACACAGCACGGTCTTGGGAAATTCGATCTTTTGCCACCGAGGAATCTGGAGGTTGCTCAACGTACAAGTTTCCGTGAGAATCGATATTAAAATCACCGAGATACCAGAGGAGGTGATAATTGCACGAGTTAATTCAATAAATTGATTGCTCCTTGGAGTTGTACCAAAATTTCACTTCTATTGGCACATATTGTCTGCTAGGATAGGTACATGGAAAGTAGGTAGAAGAGATATGCACATAGTTGCGTCAACAACCGTGAAAGATTATTTTGCGGTTTCACACACAAATTTTCGTTGGTTAAGGTTACGGAAAAAGAATTTAAAACCATAATAATATTACGTATTTAATTACTCAATAACAAATTTATATTCCAAATTTACATTGAGTTCAACATTTCTGGGTTCACAGCAGACAATCGTATCGTTGAAAAGCCAATAACAACACATCTACGAATTATATTGTAGTATTCATGATAGTTGACTTTGTTTGCCTTATATGGGTAAAATTGTATTCAATAGACGCCAAAACCATTACTTCACGTAATGCTGCCAGCACTCGCGTACCTAATTAATTAAAGCAAACTATGATCCTTAATCCTGGTTATGTACCGCAAGCTACAAGCAGCTACCGAGTAGTGTTCCAATCTCCCCGTTCCTTTATATCCTTGGCACACTGTCCTGAGAATTTATATTACGTAATTTGTCAAAAAGCTTAGGAGAGACACCAGTCTCCGGTGTAATACAGCCAAGACGGATGAGCGAGAAAAGCGTTAACCTGAGAATTATGGTGGAGGTTCACAGCGATTTAACCCAAATAACAATGACAATTATAATAAGATGTATCTGAAGGTTGTAGCTATTATAATATTTAGGATGTGCTTTGTACGATTGCCAGGTACACCCAGCATCTAACGATGAAATTATATTTTCTCATTCTGAATGTTCTTGTGGAGACATCACCACTTTAATTAATCCCGACGAACATATCTTTTTTCGAACTACAATAACATTTTTTGTGCACACAGTGTGAAAGTTTCTTAAATTTGCGATTAATCAAAACAGTATCCTACCATTACAGTATTTTCAAAAAAGTGTTTTTTAAGTTTTGTAAAATGTTTTTCATCTAAATTAATCGTTAGCGGTATGCACCAGATTTATTTTTGATTGACAGTGAATTGGTAACTTCTCGAGGTACCCAGTCCAAAACATCTGAGATTTTGATATTGTGTTCATCTATTGGCAACTAAAGTGGACTGAAAAACGCTTAACTAAAGCAAAGACAATCGGTTGCATTTTTATCGTTGAGAAAAAGAGAGACAGGAGAAAGCCCTACTTTCAAATGTTTAATGATTTGGTACTTCATTCACTAGTCACTTGGTACAGTTACACCCAGTGTTTACATAAAGTATATCATATAAAACGTTTATGAGGGTGATTTTGCGTGAGTTTTAAAGTACTTGTGTGGTCACGATCTAGACAATATTTCAACTAATCTGTGGGTATTCTAACACGTGTTTGCAACAACCAGCAAATATGGGTGGTACGACAATATATTGAACAGGATCTTAGGATACATGGAGGAGTCTCAAAACTGTTTGAAAACTAAACAAGAATTAATTCAAAGAAACCCCTCGGAAATAACCATTTTCGACACTCGACCATACACCAGAGCCGAATATTTTTGTTCTTGCTTGCCTTCTTCACTTAAGTCGTTAAGATTCTGATTTTATTTTAGAGTTTTGTGTCGTCTTGACGGCCCTTTGCACTGGCAACCAGATTCTCGTTACATTTTTAAGATATATTGTTGTTGAACAGAACCCATTTGGATATCGACATATACAGCATTAATGAAGCTGCTTGAAACAACCCGCTTTGTCACTGCAAGTGTAGTACCTTTGGATGTTTTTTTTAACTTTACTTATTACTTTTATTATGCATGTAATTATATTACATATTTTTGATTTACAATATATTTTTAAAAAAGGCCAAAACTGTATTTGTTTAATGTTTTAAAAATAACAATTGTCAATCGAGAAAAACTTTGCCACAAAACATAAAAAACATAATTGCAATGTTTGTTGCTACCTTTAAATGAATTTCTGCGGTTTAAAGTTGATTTCCATGCCTTTATGAAATGTTCTCTAGATTTTATGTCCGGGTTAAATCTTCCTCACAGGAAAAACTTAATCCTTTGTTAGCGTCAACGGGCGTGCTGATGCTATCGGCAGGGTTGGAGAAAGCTCCCACATATTTAATACAAATTAGCTGCTGTATCTGCCCCAAATAAAAACTAGCTCAGGATTCGGTGCAAGCAGGATTTCTCGTAACCTCAAGGCTAGTGCTTGTGGTTCGGAACTTCACGCTTCTCCATTCCCCCAGGCCTCTCTCGTCAAGCAAAACACGGTAGGTTATCACATAAACAGTTTATTCAATTCTAGGAGACACAATAATACATAAAAGGAACGATCCTAGCTGAAAGTTAGTTTGAATGTCCGTCTCTACTCTCTATCACGCGTGGTTTATGGGCTAAAACATTTAATTGCACACAAAGGGTAACATGGTAATTGACTCACGTTTGGTTTATGGGCCAACAGCGTGGACCGGAAGTGCACAAACGGCGAAACTGAACTGGTGTCGCCCATGTTCGCGCGAAACGTGGGCCCTGGAAGCTCGCTTGCTGAAGACTGCCGGGCTGCCGCTCGAGAGTTGGTCTAGCGGCGGCTCGGTTTGTCGCTCGCGGGAGGGGGTAATGCGCGCGCCTCTATATTGGCGCCTTATTCTCCAGTCCGTGGAGAAGTCTATTCTCGAATCCCGCCACGTGACAATTTGTAACGTAACACTTCCCCCCTCGCCGCAATAAAAGCGACGTGGTAATGGAGCTGTAGGACTAATAAATCCTCTTACCTTTTCAGCACTTGTGCCAAAAACATTTAAGAGAAACGAGGAGAGAGAGAGAGAGAGAGATTCCTAGCTGGAGAATAGTTATGAACAGAACACAAAGGAGAAGATACATGGTGTAACAAGGAATTGTCAATAAATGTATATAAAGGCAGTGGCATACATAAATACAGTTGCAAAGAACAAGGATCTGTTGAAGAAAGGTACAAGGGTTATGCAGTGATAGAAAAAAAAACTCTAAAATTGTATCATTGGTCTGTGAGCTAATGTTTGCGAACGTGGTTTGCGTAGGATGTCTGGGGTGGTTGAACGTTTCACTGAAGTTACAAGGTTACTTTGTCACAGTAACCTGGCCCATTTGAGATTACACTCAAGGGACACTAGGGCCTTTAAGAAATTACGAGGAA
This sequence comes from Glyphotaelius pellucidus, assembly GCA_936435175.1. NCBI lineage: Eukaryota > Metazoa > Arthropoda > Insecta > Trichoptera > Limnephilidae > Glyphotaelius > Glyphotaelius pellucidus. The sequence goes on from OW386558.1 coordinate 5,648,602, forward strand.
GAGAACACATGATGAGGCTTCTAGGTGGTGTGGAGAGTTCTACCTGTCACAGAGGTCGAAAGGGTAACTGCTTCCGGATCCTGTGGGTGAGCCAGTACGAAACCATTGAAGTATTGGAGAGTGGAATCGTAATTGGTGGTTGGTACACTGGTTTTTGTATGTAGTGGGATTGTTTTGTGAACAATCGTTGGTATTGTCACTTGCGCAAGGGCACAGGAGCATCAGCACAATGGCAGTAGGGCATTTGCATTATGCAGCAGGAACATTTGCATAATGGCAGCAGAGCATTTGCATTATGCAGCAGGAACATTTGCATAATGGCAGCAGAGCATTTGCACAAGGGCAACAGGAACATTTGTATTATGCAGCAGGAACATTTGCATAATGGCAGCAGAGCATTTGCATTATGCAGCAGGAACATTTGCATAATGGCAGCAGAGCATTTGCATTATGCAGCAGGAACATTTGCATAATGGCAGCAGAGCATTTGCACAAGGGCAACAGGAACATTTGCATAATGGCAGCAGGAACAGGAACCAACCTAGAGCTGGCGTGCTCGGGTTTGTTTTGAGTGTCGGTTCTTTGTGGTGATACAATTCGCAACTACACGCACGACTCACACTAGGTTATGTTAGATGCGGTCGGGTGCTTTTGGTACGCAGGGATTGAAGGCAAGGGACCTCCGTGACGGTAGCGAGGGCAGCATGAAGAGGCGCAGATGTAGATAGGGTGCAGAGCTGCTGGTTTTTTTTTTTTAAAATCCGGCAAAAATTATTATTAGAACAAAATTCTTGAAGTTTACCTGCCTAGTAGACCAATGATGAAAAAAGTTTGGAGAGAAACAAGTGTGCATGTTGAGAAAAAGTTGGATTTGTTTGGCGTGTAGAGAGAGAGACGGAGAGAGAGCTAACTAAATGTGGCTAATTCCTAATACATGTTACAAAGGTACGTATTCAAGGACAGATTCTGTGTAACCCCTTTTGGTTTTTTTTCTTTACCAAATACATTTCCAAGAATACGTGGTTGAGGGATTGTACGTATAACAAAATTCCCTATTCGAAAGAAGTTGGTCTTCCATGACCTATGCTCACGTCTATACGGTAGCATTTTTTCTACTTTCGAAAAACAAAACATTGCGTACAAGATTAGTTATAACAAAGTGGGAAAGGAGTAGGAAGTTGAAAGGATCCGCGTATGAAGATTGTCCCATTTGACAAACGAAACGCCAAGTGCGTAACGCATATATCCCCACTCACGGATAATTTCGAGGAAGGGGGAGGGTGATAATTGGGAACATTTGAACGAAGAAAACTGCTGGGGACTCGGCTATTTCCGAAATTCGACCTCTGGGTGGAGGTGAAACAAGGTCTACAGCAGTCATCCTGGCACATTACAATAATGACAACTGGGAAAGGAGTAGGAAGTTGAAAGGATCCGCGTATGAAGATTGTCCCATTTGACAAACGAAACGCCAAGTGCGTAACGCATATATCCCCATTCACGGATAATTTCGAGGAAGGGGGAGGGTGATAATTGGGAACATTTGAACGAAGAAAACTGCTGGGGACTCGGCTATTTCCGAAATTCGACCTCTGGGTGGAGGTGAAACAAGGTCTACAGCAGTCATCCTGGCACATTACAATAATATTTGGTAGTGTTGGACAAAAGAATACACTGACATAAAAGTCTAATCCTCTACGTGTATTGGGCAGAAGATTAGGGGTCGTTTTATTCTCCTACTTGTTTGCGAGAAATGACAGACCCTTGCTCAAATCTCACAAACCTGGGGATTTTCTTTGTTCGTCTCCCAGACAACGAGTTAGGTATTTTTGTGTCCATCAACTTAACTCCCACGACACGATGCCCCATAATCATGAGTGAAGCGTATGATTAGTCCTTTTGAGATAGTAGATAGTTCCTGGGTTCTTGTGACAGGAAGTCCACGGGCATATTAATGATTACAAAAAAGGGGTGTGGACTACATTGAGTAGTTCACACATAAAGGTTTGATATTATTTCGTTCGCACGATTCATGGTGAGTATTGTAACGTCTTCACGTATAGCGTACAAGATTGCAAAATCAAAAGATTTGCAAGTAAGTTTTATAACGTCTTCACGGATAACAATGAACGAATTACAACTGGGTTGCCCAGTATTGAAGGGAGGTGCAAAAGACTAGGTATTTATGACATTTCTGACAAAAACCCACAGAGTAATTATAACGGGCTCCCCGTATCGCATTTAGTAGATATTCTGAGATTCCCATCTATGACGGCAGATTTTATAAGGTTCCCACCTATGATGGCAACAAAGGTTAACGTTCATATAAAGGTACCTATTCAATACAGACGGCGAGACATACTGATGTACTTAGTACAACAATACCGTAGCATAATAAATCCATATTAGCGTACGTTAAAGACTTGCACAAAGGCAAAAACATATTTGAAGATCTGGCCAAGATTTTATACTTCAACAATTAAGGGACAAAAAAAAATTTCTGGCGTGCTGATGGAATGTGAATTTCATCTAAGCTTACCGCAAAAGAGATCCTTTGTGGTACAACCCTTTTGGTTACGCACAGAGTATCGTATCGTGATGGTACAACTTTTGTTGTACTTACACGTACGATGGTAGCAACAATACAAGACATGCGCTTATCGTTGTTTGACAAGGCAAATTATTTACATTGGTCCGATTTGAGTGTTTAAGACCTTCTAGGTTTTACTTACTTAAACAGACTGCGATGGACACACCTTGGTGTTATGAAAATTATAATAATGGGATGGGTTGTTCACAGGGTGGTTCACTTGGAGACCTGGCTTCTTGTTGTGACCTCGTACTTTGCACGTGATAAGTCACAACAAGGCAACCCCAAAATTTCAGTTTGAGCAGTTGAGACCCAGGGTGACTCAATGTTGCTGAAATGTTGTAAAAAAATTTATCGTTAATGAAGAGGCACGTTGAAAGTTGTCCCTTTTATAACGATACTTTCCAGACTCCACATTCAGTTCTGGGGAGAGCTAGAGCAATTAGGGTTATTTATTGAGCGCCATTCTATTTTCTTAAAAAACAGAAAAAAAACTTAGAACGGGTAGCAAACATCTGATACCGCCGTGGGTTTACACAGGTTTGCTTACCTAATTTAACTACATATGACATAAGGGTTAGATGCACTTTGGCGAGGACCCGATATTTAATGTACAAAAAAGATTTTCTAACATTTAGAAAGGGGTGACGAGGTATGACATGATGATGTGAAAATATGATGCTGCTAGTTGTGACGATGCACAAAACCTTGGGCACGTAGTCTCTGACTACTTGCAGTAAGCCACAGGGAATTCCTTTCTCCGAAGTGATCAATTTCAGGTAGAGGTGTGCATGCTTAGAAAAAAAACGATGTTTCCAAGGTTTGACACCTGGGGCAGCAATTAGAGGCGAATGACTGATGATGACGAGATATTTATACAAACAAAAATAAAATAAAATGAAACGAAACCACAAGGGAGAATTATATTTCTTCCATGACTTTGGCTACAGTTGACAACACTGTGCCAGAGCTAGAAAGGTTTCGTTTGAGTGTCCCAATGAGTGACAATCGTTTACGAGAGGCCGCTCATTAGTGACGAAACAAAAGGGTTGACTTCCATAGTGATCCATGTCACGGTGTAGACGAATGGTTGCTAGGAGTCAAGGAATAACCGTTGGGGTTATACGGGCGTGGCAATGGAGTTTGTTTCCATGTTCCCACTTTTTACAATGTCCTTTATGTGGTAGTTACCTATGTGTTTACCAGAGATGTCGGACAATCGGTAAACCAGGTCTGAGATTTTCTTTAGGACTTTCGTCTTTACAAAACGGGGTGCCAATTTGGCAGAGAAGTACAGCGCACCTTGTGACAGAGTGTTGTTTCTCCTCCAGACGATGTCTTCTTCCTTGAACGTGACGTGCTTCCTGATGTACTTTTTGTTGTAGAAAGAAGCATATTGAATAAGGCATTTTTTGGATTTATTCCTGGGAGAAATCTTTCTACTTCTCAGGGCCTGTAGTAGTTCTTCCTTTTTTGACGTAGAAATGTGGGGGATTATACCCAGCGTGACTTGAGGGACTTCCATAGTGTATAGGGTCGTGTCAGGGTGACCTTACGTTGGGAGAAAAACGAGAACTCGACTCTTTATCCGTAATTGGAAAGAAATTTTTTGCCAGGGATTGACCACTGGGGACGTATATATATTTTTTTTTTTTTACAAAATGCTTCTGCGAAAAAACGCGTATTTGTAAGTGTTTGGGTTATTTGAAAATTTGGGCAGAGGTTTGCCTCTGGCCACGTGCTTTTTAGGAAAAATCCAAGCGTTTTGGAAAAAAAAAATTTCGAAAATTAAAAAATCGAAAAAAGGAAAAATCGAAAAAAATTTTCAGAGTCCGAAACTGGAGAAAATTTGGGCAGCGATTTTTCTCTGGCACTGCGTTTTTAAGAAAAACTCCAAGCGTTTTGGAAAAAAAAAATTTCGAAAATTAAAAAAATCGAAAAAAGGAAAAATCGAAAAAAATTTTCAGAGTCCGAAACTGGAGAAAATTTGGGCAGCGATTTTCCTCTGGCATTGCGTTTTTAAGAAAAACTCCCAGCGTTTTGGAAAAAAAATATTTCGAAAATTAAAAAAATCGAAAAAAGGAAAAATCGAAAAAATTTTCAGAGTCCGAAACTGGAGAAAATTTGGGCAGCGATTTTCCTCTGGCACTGCGTTTTTAAGAAAAACTCCAAGCGTTTTGGAAAAAAAATATTTCGAAAATTAAAAAAATCGAAAAAAGGAAAAATCGAAAAAAATTTTCAGAGTCCGAAACTGGAGAAAATTTGGGCAGCGATTTTCCTCTGGCACTGCGTTTTTAAGAAAAACTCCAAGCGTTTTGGAAAAAAAATATTTCGAAAATTAAAAAAAATCGAAAAAAGGAAAAATCGAAAAAAAAATTTTCAGAGTCCGAAACTGGAGAAAATTTGGGCAGCGATTTTCCTCTGGCACTGCGTTTTTAAGAAAAACTCCAAGCGTTTTGGAAAAAAAATATTTCGAAAATTAAAAAAAATCGAAAAAAGGAAAAATCGAAAAAAAATTTTCAGAGTCCGAAACTGGAGAAAATTTGGGCAGCGATTTTCCTCTGGCACTGCGTTTTTTAGAAAAACTCCAAGCGTTTTGGAAAAAAAAAATTTCGAAAATTAAAAAATCGAAAAAAGGAAAAATCGAAAAAAATTTTCACAAGTTTTCGTGGAAGTAATTTGTTTGAGAATTCAACAATATCTTGGGGGCATGGTTTCATTACGCGGCTTCCTATAGCCTGATTTTAAACAGCACCAATTTTTGGTATTTACACGCGAATTCCCTTCGTCTTTTCGACAAGATATTACCTTATTTGTCAATTGACAAGGTATTATAGTGTCAGATGTCAAGGAATCCACGTCAACGCGAATTTAGTATTTTTTGCATTATTCGAATGTGATTCGGCATGATCCGGTATCATCAGACGACAGAGTCAAAAATACTTAATTGTCAAATGACAGAAAGAATTTAAATCCACTTGTTCCCTAGGTGTCAGCAAGTGTTCGTTTAAGAGACGTACCAGCGTGCTGCAATATAGTATATTATTAAAAATATTTAGCACTTTCGAGACCAAGCGGATGATTTGTTTATCATGTACATGATTTTAATTGTTGAATAAATTCTTCTTTAATTTGTGTTTATTTCCACTATTCACTTGTATTGAAAATAGCAATTTTAATCGGCCGACACTTTGTAATCACTGTATTATTCGCAGCGACAACTTCCTAGGTTGGGCACCTTGCGTTGGAATACCGGTAATATTTTGTCGAGTGACGACTCACAAATGATAAAATCGCGCCCGTAATAATTTAAATTGTGATTCGAAATTACGTTCGCGCCGAGATTCCTGTTGGAAGTGCTAGACAATTGGGAATAAACAATACATCATAATAACATTTCAGAGTTTACAATTGTTGCTTGGGAACGAGGCCGTGGTGGAACAGAAAAAATTTAAATGGCCCCACGTTTAGCGCCAGTGTTAGCGTCAACGGGCGTGCTGATGCTATCGGCAGGGTTGGAGAAAGCTCCCACATATTTAATACAAATTAGCTGCTGTATCTGCCCCAAATAAAAACTAGCTCAGGATTCGGTGCAAGCAGGATTTCTCGTAACCTCAAGGCTAGTGCTTGTGGTTCGGAACTTCACGCTTCTCCATTCCCCCAGGCCTCTCTCGTCAAGCAAAACACGGTAGGTTATCACATAAACAGTTTATTCAATTCTAGGAGACACAATAATACATAAAAGGAACGATCCTAGCTGAAAGTTAGTTTGAATGTCCGTCTCTACTCTCTATCACGCGTGGTTTATGGGCTAAAACATTTAATTGCACACAAAGGGTAACATGGTAATTGACTCACGTTTGGTTTATGGGCCAACAGCGTGGACCGGAAGTGCACAAACGGCGAAACTGAACTGGTGTCGCCCATGTTCGCGCGAAACGTGGGCCCTGGAAGCTCGCTTGCTGAAGACTGCCGGGCTGCCGCTCGGGAGTTGGTCTAGCGGCGGCTCGGTTTGTCGCTCGCGGGAGGGGGTAATGCGCGCGCCTCTATATTGGCGCCTTATTCTCCAGTCCGTGGAGAAGTCTATTCTCGAATCCCGCCACGTGACAATTTGTAACGTAACACCTTCCACACACTTTTCCACAAATGCTAATCTAGCCAATTCACGCGATGTAATTGCATTGTATAAGTAATCTAAATACAAAACTATACAAGAACAACACGTCAACCTACCAGAGACCATATGGGAAAATACTTCACCGACTCCAGATATTTTCATATCAGAGGGTTCGGCTCGATAGAACTCCTAACTGAACCGATAAATCCTACCGATCCCTCAATATAAATATTTAAATAATCTTTCGTAATCCTACATGTATTTAATACGACTGATTTTTGCATTTTTATATAAAGATTCTTTGACAAATCTAATAAGCCTAAATTTTTAATTAGAGAGCTAGGTATAATGCCAGTAGCCGAAATAACAAATGGTAATATTTTTATAGTCCGAGAATGCCAAATTCTTTTAATCTCATTTCCTAAATCTGTATATTTTCTAATTTTTTCAGAAACAGATTTTTGAATATTACAGGAATTTGGAATAGCGACATCAATGATATAAGTTATTTTTACATATTAGCTTTACTATTGTAGATTTCAACACTTTTAAAAATTTAACAAATTTGTTGAAAAAAAAACGTTTTTGCGAATTTCTATGATTCATTCAAAACTGATATTCGTAGTGATGAATATCACTTTTATTGTAAAATTGCGAAATATATAACATTTGCGATGACGTAAAATTTTGTGAAGAAAAATGTGAATTTAAATACAAAAGTTGTAAAAAAATATTTGTCGTTAGTATTACCTGCGAATGGTGGTTTTCTTTTCAAATATATTATTTTACCCTCAATAATAATAATGACTGGTATATTTTATGGGTATTATGTTGGCATTGACATTTCAGTGATCTACGCCGTGTCTTTAACGTGTACACGTATAGGGAGATAATTGAGTGAAGACTACGAATATGCGACCCCGGGGAGATATTGGGCATTCCTCTCCCACAAAGGTCACGCAATTATATTTCGATTAATCGAATTTCGCATTAAATGACGATGGATGAACATAGAATAAAGTAGAACACAAGAAATTCCACATGGATTTAATTTGCAATTCAAAACTGTGTTTACGAAATTAATTGGAATGGATATATACGATGTACGACAAGTGCAACTGAGACGGTGCGCGTGCGAAATGGACTAAAAGAACATTTGTTTTCATCCAAATTTGTAGTTATAAATTTCAAATTTCTAGGTTTAAAATTCAAACTTCTAGTTTTAAAATTCAAATTTCAGTTTTTTTCTTTTATTTTGAAATTTTTTGGATTTTGAAATTTTCTAAAATTTTTTTTTTATTTTTTATTTTTCTACGGCGATGAAAGATAAGGAACAATTTATACAAAATAAAATAATGTTTTAAAAAACTGTTTTGAGATGTGTGGAGTTTCGGTTCCATGCCAACTGAAAATAAAATCAACTCAACACCTCTTTGAAAAGTCGTATCAGTCTATGAAATCAGTCGTATGATCATCAGTCTATGAAAAAAATAATTTTAAAATAGCCCCGTAACCCTAACCCAACGTAACCTATTTTAATTTTTTTTTCAACAATCTTAATGACTTATCTGAGATGGTTCTGAGTTGGTTTCATTCTGAGTTGTCCGGTCACCGGAATTTCAAACCACATTATGAGAACTATAAGTTGAAGTTATAATTTTCATGATAATTTTTCATCAATTTTTTGTTCAATAATCAGAGACTCGTCGCTCCTAGCATGAGGGGTGATTCAGTTACCCCACTTATTTTTATCTCATTTTAGTTATTCGACTAAGCATTTTATCAAACAAGTTGTAATTTTATTGCAAAGCGGAAATATTTTGACCTTCTGAAAAAGTATTACCGAGGCCTGGGGGTTAAAGTTATTAAACCTGGAGGAAAGATATTTTAAAGATTTTGACTAACACTGTTGGCGTCGGGAAGATTATTTACGAAAATGCGTTTTATAGTCCGATGTCAAAAAATAATAATTATAAAAAAAAAATCGTGATCATTGTGATTTATAATATCTTTCCTTAGTAACAAATATTTCCCAAAAACGGAGATGTCTTAATCTTAGTGGTTTTGGGTTATTGGATCTATTGTAAGACTATATTGTTTATGTTAACAGGTTAGAAAGAGTTCAGGAGCGATTTCTCAAATTCCTCAATTTTAAATCATTCAACATATACAACTCTTACGACGAAATCGAGAAACATTTTCGAATCACGAAACTACTCAACAGGAGGCTTGTCGCTGATCAGATGCTCCTGTACAAAATCATTGACTCTAAAGTTGACTGCCCGGAGTTGCTAAACAAAATAAATTTCCACGCGCCGATTCGATATAGTAGACAAAATACCATTTTCTATATTGACAGATGCAACACCAATTCCAATCAAAAGGACATGTAACGACTATATTAATAAATTTGCAAATATAGACACACGTGCTGACATATTCACTGCTAGTTACTGTCGTTACAAAAATTCATTGTATAACATTCTAGGTGCGAATAACGCATATTCATGATGATTAAATTAATTGTATCTAATATTTTTATATTACTTGCGTGGCAACTTTCCCTTAACTTTCCTTTAACCCTCTCCTCCTCCTACCCTCCCCTACCCAAATACCTAATTTGCAGTCTATTACAGTTATAATCATACTTATTTTATTGTTGTGTATTGGTTATTATTTGTTGAATTTGGATTTGTATTATTATTGTTTTTTTAAATTGCTGCTTAGTTCTGTTTTTTTTTTCATTTTTCTTAAACATTTTAGTTTACATTCAGTTAGTCTTTATAAATACCTATCTGTGAACATTAATAATTGGTCTGTTTTTTATTATTCTCTTATGTATATTATATTACTAAGACTGTTTATGTTCCTTAAATAAATAAACAAATAAAAGACTTTGCATAAAAGTTTTTTAATTGTATTTACTCAACAATATAACAGCCTTCCAAGGGAAAATCAGGGAAGATAAATCACAAAAACTCTATTTTTTCGGCAACATGCTTCAATCACATTATCACAAACTCGTCCATCACACGTAATCTCGAGATGACCCGACTTAAGTATTTGGTTATACTGATCGTGACCTGTCTTTCTGGAACGCCCTTACTTCTTCTTCCATCTACTTCCGCATCATACATTACCCCTTACCATCCTTCCCACGTCCATCTCCTGTACGTGACCGAACCGTCTAAGCATCTAACCTTTGCATTACGTATTGGCTTACCGCCGACAGCTTTGTCGTGACATCTCCCTCTTACTCGTAAACGACGCATGTAAAAGACAGAGAAGTTACAACACTCGGCGACAGTCTAGTAGTTTTCTTGCTAGCGTCACCGCTAATATTAGTATCACAATCCTCTTCAACCCTCCTTCTATCGTACATTATTAAACTAAATGTAAGCTCTCTTTGTATAAATTTGGCCCGAAGGTAGGTGGACATTAAGAATTCTAGTAAACTGGATAATCTTACTGAAACTACGTGTGATTGGCGTCTAGAACGAAAGTTATGGCATGAGAGAGCGAGTAAAAAGGACTGCAAAAGGGTGTTACCGATTATCCGATGTCTCTTCCTCATCACCTTTAAAAGGAGATAACATGTTGGGTTAATTTCTGTCTATGTACCACCATCCCAAACCATTATATAAATATTTATATATGTAAAAAATAAATAACTAACCATCCCGCCGTTTCCCCGCAGAGGTAGGCCAGAGAGTACGGACCGCCAAACAACTCAATCTTGGCACACACTCTGCCTCATTCACATTAGTACTACATAGTCTCATATACTCTTCTATTATTCTGGTTCGTGCCATATTTTTCTCAAACGTCCCTGACTTCTCTACCATTTCACATCTGTGTGTCATATATTCTCCTTACATTACTTTCTGCGTTCTTTCGCTCTATATGTCAAAACCATTTGAGGCTCCCTTTCTTAATTTTACTCATAACGCTACTGTTAAAAATTGACATACTACCGGCATCTATGGGTTGCTTGAGCAAACACCTATGGTTTTTATACCTCAACAAATGGTGCGAACCTTGGCTAGTGACTGGGGTCGGTAGATCAGGTAGCAAACTGTTTTAACCACGTCACGCTTACAAACGTCAGATACTGTAGTTGTTTATATTTATTGTCTGTGAATGTGTGCATTTTTTTATTCTATAAAAAGGCTAGTATTTGAGTATTACTGCTTCTTTTCTACGTTCAAAGTTTCAATTAGTAAACAACTGCCAGTTGTTGGCCCGGTGTATTCAGTATTATCACAGTTATCTATACATTGAAAACATGTTACTCTGTGAAAAAATATAAGTGAAATTTATCGCAAAGGAGTTATTTATTAAAAGGATCCTAACAATTTTAACAGCTACATCAGTCTTGCATTTTTTGCGGATCTCCACATTTCTCACACAATCATACATGCGCCTCAGGGATCTCGTTTCCACAGCATGCAGTATACTTTCATCCTTCCTCTGCCAGTTCTATGTCCCACTACCATACATCAGTATGGTGTGGCTTTGTTTATTATAAAAATCCACAATTTCATATTATAAAATCTACAAATATTCAGTCACTCGCGCCCTTGGGGTGATTTTCTCACAAAAATGGCGCTCTGGAAATTATCCAAAAATTATTATTATTATACACAAGATTTTGAAACACTACCCCCATTCGCTTTTCTCACCCCCCGCAGTATTTTCATACTTTTTTTATTAAATTTTACACACTTGACGTTCAAAATAAGAAAAAAATAATTGTCTACATCTGATAACGAAAAATTCAGTGTAAAGTCCAGGCAAAGCAAGGCGGCAAGCAATAGCGACTGGAATTTATTATTATTTTCATGTATTTTAAACTTTTAAATGCGTGTACAAAGTGCGAACCCGCGCTTTCGAAAACTAAACCATTTGTTTCACCATAACAAAAGGAGATAAAATTACCTGTGTGAGTTTGTATCAGTGTCGAGAGGTGCATAAGAATTCTCGACGGCTAAAATTAATATCTGGGTACTTAAAGATACAAAAAAACCAAGGGGTGAAATGTCACAATTGTTATTTTACCAGAAAAATGTATTGAACGTGCATGAAGCATGGAGTGCATCAGGAAATGTGGTATTTCATATTCCGTGCGTAACCCACAGGAAATAATTATGTAGTTAGTTCATTTCATTTATCTACAGCGATTTTATAATTGATTTAGTTACCCGAAAAACACTTATACTAATCGAGCGTGATTACATAAAAAAAGTGCCGGAAAGATTGATAAACTGATGATTTTGTCATTTTGGTAGTTTCAGCTGTTCATCAACAAAACTTTGAAATGAAATACCACTGTATTTTCGAATATCAACATCGTTGCGGTATTTCCAGAAGCTCCGCGGCGAATAGTTGCTGGCTACACAGTAAACCGCACCACAAAATAATTGATAGAATTTACAATAAAAGGTATACCTACGTGTTAATATTTTATATATTAGCGGGTTCCCGGATGCGTTGCTATGCCGCTAAATAAAGAAATTGTTTTTCCCTGCGTGTCCTTTCCCACTCATCCCGTTCCCCTTCTGCCTCCCCTTCCTCTCGCACGTCCCCTTCCCCTCTCGCGTTCCCACTCCGCCTTCTCCACCTTCCCTCTCCCCACTTCCATGCCCTCTTCCCCCGTTTGGCAAACCCCACTCCCGAGTTACCCTCCCCCCTCCCGAGTTCCCCCTTCCTACTCCTGGGTTCCCCCTCCCCAAATCCCCAAAGTTTGATGAACGGAAGATGAACTGTTAGATAAACAAAGTTTAACGATGCCAGTACTTTTTTTTTTTTTTTTTACAGTTAATACCGCACAAGAGTCCCAACTGCTCCCGTCTGGAGCCAGTGAGACTATGGCATCCCCAATTGGGGTATGTTGTGAGGCTGAAGGTAGTGGGGAGGGGAAGGAGATAGGGAAGAGGAAGGTGGGGAAGTACCTGGCTATTCAGATCTGGTCACTAAACACGGCTAAAGCCATTTCAAGCAACGTTTCAATTCTGAATGGTGGTCTTACACCAGGGCGATACTGATAGTATCTTCCACTCTGGAACGTGCCGCAAATATACTATATATTATTTTAAATGAATAAATTGTGAAATAACACAAATTAATCAAATAAAATTTATTTGCGCACGCCGGGTTCGAACCCGCGACCTTCGGATTGTGAGTCGAGAGTCTTGCCTCGGGACCACGGAGGCCGTACTGCTGAAAACCAGCTGCATTACAGGAGATATCCTGAATGTATAGCTGAGCCAAGCCAAAAAGGTATAGCAATAATGACAAAACAAACGGCAAGTTGAAGCAGCTTCATCAAGATGCGAATTTTTTTTATGATGATAAAAGTGATGAAGAATGAACTTTTAATGTAATCGAATAATCTTCTTATTAACTCATCAAATAGACTAAAAGATTATCTTAAAGAGGTATTATTTTTAGTAGGCGATAAGTTCGATGAATTCCGCCTGTGGTTATTATATATTTATTCCCTCATAATATCTCCACAGAATAACATCGCCGTACGTTCTAAGGATACCCTTAACATCTCTAATAATATCCATTTATTCAGTTGAACGAATAAGGTTTATGACTATCGACATTGCCTTCGAGGGGTAACACTTTGATACGGGGAGTGTATTGTATTCCCATCACGACAAACTACCCTTGATCCAGATTTATTGCCGCCCTTATTTGAACGTGCATTGGCTAACGAATGATCAATACCATGGTTTATACTGCGGCATATACGTTTTCATTTAGTTTCTTCGGCTAAAGGTTGAAGTAGAACATATGTTTTCAATCAGTTGAATGAGCATCAAGCAACAATTTTGATTGATTAACACGTTGCTACCAAAAATTCCTTACTAGGGCTTTCTTTTGTACAACCTACGTGAACCAGTTACAAATTAGACTGATTTATTTAGGTTTACTATACCATGTTGAGCTACCTCCTTCATAAGCCAACGTAATCGTACTGCATTACAGCGCTTATAAGTGAAAATTATTGAAAAAAATTTACTTGAAAATCTCAATGCACACCATTTCCTAATAGTTTATTTTATTTTTATTAAACGACATAACGATGGTTATATTAAACTGGTGTGAGCTACCGTGCCACCAGCTCAGACTGAATGACATGGAGGATCAGTGTTGCGAATGGTAAACGATGCAAGATCGAATCTCGGAGTTTTTAGACGTTATTTCAGCACTCGGGGCTCGGTTGGGTGGACTTTATATTAACGTACACACTCGTTGGACCAAAAAAAGACCATTCAAACTGTCGAGAAAATATGTTCATCTTTTTTTCTTCATCCAACCTAATTTTCATACTTTTCCCATGACAATATGTGCCAATATTTCTTACATGGAACATTTGGAAACTAATCAGTCTATTGAAATAACCAATGCAAAGAATATCTCCTTATTAATCTTATTGATACATCAGTTCTATGATAACGATTTTGTTAAAGTCTCAATGCAATGATCACCAATCTAGTGATCTCTCAGATTTCTATCTCTCTCAGATCAGTGATTGAAGAAACTCGTGAAATTATTGTTTCCTATGGTATCTCGGTCAACTTTATATTGATTCTAACGGAAAAATGTGCAGTGCTGAACCCCGTGATCTCGTGTTACCGTAATATCGGACCTCGCAATAACGTACTGTGAGAAATTAAGGTAAGTCAGATTCCTTCCCAGCGTCCATTATTTACCAAGCTATTCCCATAGTTGTGCCGTTTTGAAAAAAAAAATCTATTACAGTCCAATTTACTCGCAGCAATCTACATGCAACTACACAAACTAAGAAACCAGGAACCTTTGGGAAACCATCGGGGTACGGAGTAAGAGTTCACCTCGGTGAATTCTTCTTCCGGGGGCCTTAAGGAAACCCAAACAAAAAGGGACTTCCGATGGAAAAACCCTTACCGCTACGGATCTTCCAAGGAATCCAAACGTGGAAAAACATAGATCCTTACGGGAACAAGAAACAAATTCAAAGGACTGAAGTGAAATGTAAGAAAGCACATCGGCCCATGGCCTGGGTGCTCACAAAAACTAATCGTATTCTGTCTCCGTTTTAATAAACGAGTTGTCAATTCGCAGTTATTCAGCAATTCACATTTATTCAGTTATTCACATTTTGGGAGGCAGAAATGGGTACCGCCACCCCGGGAATCTTTATTGGATAACCAACACTTCTCCCATTGGTCATCCCAAGTGGTTTGCTACGTTTGGTGATTTAGCAGGGTTGCCCGGGTTCATAGGGTGAGGTTTGTTTAGGTCTTGGAGGCGGATGACCAAGAAACACTGAACCCCAGATTCCTACCCAACCCATAAACCCTATTCCCAGAACTCTCCTCCCCTTCCTTTCCTTAAAAAAACCCCTCCCCACAGCATCTCCAAAGATGAAATAAGTGTGAAGCTCATGTAAAAATAAATAAATTATTGAACCTCCTTTCTTGTTCTAAAATATTAAAACTCATATTTTTTAAGCATCTCAACAACAACAAAAATTATGTTTGGTTTTGACTACATGAAGAAACATCGTTGAAAATTGAAATGATCCAATCGTATAACTAACTCTGTGTTCACCACTGTTAGTAACACCACATGAAAACTACCATTAACCTTAACCAATTCTCTAGTATTTCAAAATAAATGTCAACTCTACTTTTGCCACTAATCTTTGAATAAATGATGGGCGTACCAAATTTATCATATGTGATGGGCGTACCAAATATATTATAAGTGATGGGCACAGCAAATACAAAATCACGCAATGTCCAGTGTTTAAATATAATGTCCTCCGCGTGCCAAGCCATATCTTCTCCAGGCATAAACTTTCTAATTAAAGTGTGTTTATCGGAAGTGAAATGCCAGGTAGATATGTTTTCTCTATCCATTTCATCATCATCTTCGTCCCCTTATCCTATTCGGGTTGGGGACCCATTGCATCGACAAGGCTCCTCCATTTGTCCTTGTCGTGTGCTGACTGTTCGGCCTTCGTCCACGACAGTCCCATCCTCTCCGCACATAGTTTCTGGAGTTGCCTCGACCAACTGTGTCTGGGGCGGCCCACTGGACTTCTACCGACGCACATAGTATCTTCCTCGGAATTAGGTCATCAGGCATTCTTAGTACATGCCCAAGCCACCTCTGTTTCGATTTTTCTATGAGAAGTAACAGTGGTTCAATGTTTAGATCGTCTCGGATCGTCGAGTTTCTTATATGATCCCATTTCGTAACCGCTGCCACTCCTCTCAAGTACCTCATTTCGGCAGCTTGAACTCTCAAGTACCTCATTTTGGCAGCTTGGACTCTAGAGCGCGTTCGTTCGCTTAGCATCTATATCTGGTGGCCGTAGGTGAGCGTCGGGCGATGTACCGTTTTGAGCACTGCCATCTTTGATACTGAGCTCGACTTTCCTTATCACTGAGCTATAGAGAGGACGCAACACACCGCTTGCCGCACTAATTCTTCGATCAATTTCTCCGTCTTGCCGTCCATCGCTGGAAAATTCAACCCTGAGGTATTTGAATCTGTCCACCTGTTTCAACTGAGTCCCATTAGCGAGTATGTTACACTGAGTTTGGTCCCTTCCTATAACCATCACTTCTGTTTTTGAGGTACCCATCTTCATTCCCGCTGCCGTGCACTATGTGTCTTTCTATTTGTAAATAATAATTTTAAGTAGAGCCTAAGAATTCATAACAAATTGTAGAGCGCCCTTGAGGTGATTTTTCACTACAAATAATCCAATTAATATTATTATTAATGCAACTAAAGACGAAACTACCTTTTACTGACAAAAGTATGCTAATATTCCCTCAAAACTTTGTTAAAAAAAGCTGATTCGGGTAAAATGCAATAATGTAATAAATGTAAATTACTGGTAATATTAGCTGATACGATTCGTTCGACCATCAAAGGAATTTGGCTGCCGAGTCGTACTGTACTGC
Organism: Glyphotaelius pellucidus; assembly: GCA_936435175.1. NCBI lineage: Eukaryota > Metazoa > Arthropoda > Insecta > Trichoptera > Limnephilidae > Glyphotaelius > Glyphotaelius pellucidus. Next base: position 5,665,280 of record OW386558.1, read on the forward strand.
TGCCGATGACAAACGACCTACTTTGTATTCTGAAGTTATCCATTTCGAAAAGCTCTCTAATTAGTTGAATCGATTTAATTGTAAATAACTCTTCTTAGTTTATTCGGGTTCTAAAAGTTCTTCTCAAAGAAACCCCAAACCGAAAAAGACGTACGCTGTTTCATCAGCTTAAAATACTTTGTATAAATTTATGCTTTAGAACGTCTTAGATGTGAAGTGACATCATGACACAAGATCCCGAAGTCAATAAAATATATCATCTATCATTATATTATAAATGCGAAACTGCGTTTGTTTGTTTGTTACGCTTTTACGCGTAAACTAATAAACCGATTTCAAAAATTCTTTCACCAATAGAAAGCTACATTATATGCGAGTAATATAAGCTGTATATAATGGTAAGCTCTGGTGTTATGAAATTAAAAATATTGATTTATTATATTTATTATACGGTTTCTGTCGCTAACAGAAGCGAGTCATTGCTAACGTCAGAAAATGCCGTGGAAACGATGTTGATATATTTTTATTTTATTTCAGGCGACGTGGTTAATATCTTTGTTCATACAAATAAATCTTCGAAATGTTGGTACGCGCATAACTTCCAAACGACTGAACCGACTTGGATAATTTTTATTTTTACTACTGGTGAGCTCTGGCATTATGAAATTTAGGTGACAAGCAAGCTGTTTGAAAACTGAATGTACCGAAAATGAATATATGGAATGCAGAAGGGGGGAGGGGGGAGGGGGATAATTGATAAGTGCAAGCGCTACAGTAATATTATTATAATATTCCCCTAATACCACGCGAGCGAAACCGCTTGTAAAAAAGCTAGAATTATATAATTTAAAAACATATTTTTGAAGTGAAAATTCTTTAGCCCCATTGTGATTTGAAATTCGGATAAAACGGAAATAACGCACTGCAGTACCTACGATCCGTCAAACTGCGCTCATTGGCCGCTTTGATTATGACATCACTTTTCAAGGCTCCTATTGGTTGAGATCGTTGAATGGTCGAAAACATTTAAACCAAACGTCCAAAACATCCATTGAGCATTGATTTGATTTTAGCAAATATGTTTGTATCCAGCTTATTACAAAAAGTAAAATAAAACTCATCGCAAAATGTACCTTATCCCCATTCAGTGAGACAGACCCAGTAAGAAATTTGAGAAAATCTTTCATAGATATATTAAACTAATAAAATCATAAATTTTTGATTTGGTGCAATTAAAATAGACTTATGTTAAATATCTCGAAATGTCACATAGCCAGATTTCATCGAATAAAAATACAGTGATCTATTACTATGGCAATAACAAAGCTCTTGAGACATTAACACAAATTTAAGACTTAGACATCACTTTTCATTTGTTAAACACATAATGGAAATATGAAATAAGATATCATTGAAGAAGAAGATAACACTTTTAAATCTAAATGAAAATATGAAAGAAAACAAGACACAGAAAAACAGAAAAAGACAATGGTCGCAACTGGGACTCGAACCCAGACCTCTCGTCTAACCGGGACGGCGCGTTTTCCAATTTCGCTATTGCCACCTTCTGTCAAACCGTCATATTTGTCAATCTCATATTTCAAATATTTAGAATCATTAATATTATCTTCAACTTGTTGTCTTGTTGTCATTGTCTTTTTCTGTTTTTCTGTGTCTTGTTTTCTTTCATATTTTCATTTAGATTTAAAAGTGTTATCTTCTTCTTCAATGATATATTACGTTGATGGGAATAACCTTCAAAAGTTATAAAAAGAGAGTTTTTCTCGTAAAAAATTGAATATGAAATAAGAGTTTACAAATGTTGGGATTTTTAACCAGGTTAACTAGAAATTTCAACAATATGACATGCATTAAAATGTTATATTTTGCCTTTGTTAGAAATCAATTTGAGTACAATTCATTCGTCTGAAAACCAAACAAAATAATTTATATGCACGCATTTGAAAGAATATAAACAAAATTCTTTCATTTTCTTAATTATAAAATGGGTATTCCTGCAAATTTATTGAACTGCAGCACTCAAATGATATAAAATTTCGTAAATTGTCAGACAGAATGATTTTCACTTATTAGTAATTTCTATACAAAAATCTAAATTAGGCGTTTGAAAGCCCAGAACTGCTTGCATTGATATAGCTTTCAGCTTCCACTAAGTAATGTTTTGAGTCGGTAATTATTTCAGTGCAGTGCAATTCTTACCGACTAACGAGACTTACTAACCATATTATGCATTTCTCTCTGCTCAGAATGGGGAGAAATAAAGTTAATTTTTTTTTTTTTTACATTAACTCCACACAGGAGGCCCTGAGAAAAATAATTTCCCTCAGGGCCTTCGATCGTCATCTTTGAAGATGCTGTGTGGAGTGTGTTTTTGAGGAGAGGAAGGAGTGAACATGGGTCTTGGAGAGACCCATGTTGTAGGAGGGAGGGAACACAGAGGCCGGCAAATCGTTCCACAGCCGAGCTGTTGAACTCAAGAACGAGTCGTAGAAACGACCCGTTCTCATGCGACTAATGTCAACCATGTACAAATGTTGGGCGCGTGTTTGGCGTGTTTCCCGACTACGCACCGGTGCCGAAGGGATCAATGACGCTAGTTCCTCGGAGCATCTTCCATTGTAATACCGGTAGAACAATGACAGCATTCCCACCTGACACCTGTGCTCTAAAGATAGCAATCCGTTTGTAAGGTTAGGAGAGTCTATCAATCGGATCGCCCGTTTCTGCACAGAGTCGAGGGTTTTTTTTTTTTTTAGGTATTTTGGGGCTCCAGACCAGAGGCGGCTGCCAAATTCAACCGTGGGGCGCACTTGCGATTTGTACAGGGTTAGCAGTTGTGTACTATTAAAGTATCTGCGGGCCCTGTACAGTACGCCCAGTTTCTGAGAGGCTAACTTAACTCTGGCTTCGATGGAGCCCTATACCTGAGCTGGTCACTTAGAGTCAATTATCATTAATAAAAATGAAATGTCGTTACTGAGTTAGATCAGCTACATGTAATAATTATGTATAATGTAAAAGCACTATCCCTATGTAAAAACCCCTGGAAAGGGCGATAAAATATAAATAAATAAATAAGTAAGTTTCAAATGACTTCGTCAATAAGAATCAGAAATTAACTGGGCGTAGAATACACAATTAGGTTTGATTTTTTCTGATCAAGATTAAGGATTGAACTCAGTTATCTCTGCTTAATCCTTAATACGATTCTAATACCTTAGAAAACTGTTTTCTCCTGCCAATTTTGAAATCTTTTGTCATTGAGTACTTTGTTACATGGTGGTAAATGGTTCATAGAATATTTTGAATTCTGCCTAAACGTTTTTTCAAAATATTTCATTAGTTTCTACAAAGAACTTTGTGATTAGTTTTCTAAACGGACGAATTTGTCGGGGGGTAACCTTTCGGTCGACGCCAGAAAATAATAATTATTACCGCGAACACTACAAACGAAAACCAAACAACACTACACTTTCGATTAACCAAGAAAGAAAATTATTTGGAAAAAATTGAAAGACGAAAAAGTTGAATTTCTTAGAAAAGCAATCAAAAATGTAATTCCTAATACTTGAATGAACACGGAGAATTGTGTACGTCAGTCAATAATTGAAGTGTTTGAACTCTGCAATAAAATTATTTTCATCATAAAAAACTAGTCTTTCGTTATGAAATTTCATTATGAAGTTGACGATGAAATCAACCTTTTAAAAACGCTGTTTTAGAAAAGACCGGTTTTCCCTCGTTATGGAGTTCTTCAGACTGATTTTTTTTTACTTTTGCTAGGTTTGAAATATTAGCTGAAGCAGACTTTTTTAAAAAATTTTCCGCGTTCAGAAAAATGTATGTCATTGGAGTGCATAGTAACGCCTTTACTTGTGGGAGATCCCACGCACTTTTTTTGCTCCGAAAGCCATTAAACAGAGCAACTCAACTGCTTAACGATTCTGCATTGAGCATCGAAATCTTCAATGTATAGAGAGTTCAGTAACTATTTTTTGACATACGTTACAACATGGTAAAACCGCCCCCATACAAATTTTGAATTTTTTTTAATTTTCTCCATAATATTTTGGCGAATAATTGTTTTACGGAAAACCTGAAAAATAAAAAAAATAATCATCCATTAATTTACGCATTCAAATGTGTATTTGTTGGATAACCAACGCCTCCGCCATATGTCACTCTTAGTGGTTCAGTACGTTGGGTGACTTAGCAAGGGTGCGGGTTAAAAGGATGAAGATGTCTAGGAATGGCAGTGGATGCGTTTGCCCACCTACTAAGTAGCGGCCATATCGAGAGGGACCAGTTGAGGGAGGCTTTTTGACCTATCCAGCCGAACTCTCTCGACCCATCGCCTTGACCCGCAGAAGGAGGAATTTAATCATATATTCGTCCTTCCATTCCTTTACAACACCCTCCACACAGCATCTTCTAAAAAGAATACAACCTCCCCTTTTATTTTAAATTAACAATGTCAATATTTTGTGGACCGTCTCGCGTGAATCCGATATTATTTATTTTTACTTACTGAGAGTAAAGCAATATCTATGAAGCTTGAGATGTCATTAGGTAATATTATTTTCAATATGAGATGATGCTGAGTTTTTTTCCGTCCATTAGAGAGATTGAAATGTAATATTCATGTTTTATAGAAATGATGATTCGTTGATGTAGATATTATATTTATGAAAAAAACTATACAATCGTTTATTTTTCTACGACCCACGCTTAAAGAGCGTTTTGCTTTATTGCAAATTATTGTTCTTGGCTCCTGATGTAAACTCTTCGCTCTTAATCTAAGCATCCAGAAAGAAATATTAAGTGATTTGAATACGTAAATACAATGTTAGAGGAAGCGCCTAATATACCAAAAAAGTGTTATAATTAAAAGGTGTAAGCGAAAATACTTAACAAAGCACGACTTATTTAAAAGAACAAAAACTTCTAAACATTTGTCTAAAGTATCATTTAAAGAAAGTTTGTGATTTTTTTTACCTATAACATGTTATAACAGAACCAGTTATGTTTTTTAATAATTTTTGGAGCGTACTTTGCGGTATTTCTAATGTTGATAACAATAATTTGTGGTGAAATTCCAATATAATAATACAATAAAACAATAATAACTTAAATTAACTTAATCAATTTTCCATCGGTGTCAACCAACAGTCTGAAGATGGCTTTAATAGGCTAAAACCGGTTATGGTCACAAATAAATTAAGCGGAAATAAGTTTTCTAAGTATAAGTATGGGTATTAGTACTTTGCAATTTAAGAGCGGAAAACTGTGTTCGAAGAAAATATATTTTTAATTGATATAAATTTGAAATGCGCTGCTTTCATACAAAAAAAAATGTGAACACCGCACAAAAGACCCAATCACTTCCAACCGTCCGAAGACATTGGGATTAACGCATCCTCAATTGGGGAAGGGCGGGAAGAAGGGAGGGCTAGGATATGAGGATGAGGAAGACAGGAAAGAACCTGGCTCACCAAAGGCATTTAAAGTAACCTTTTGATATAAGGTACAAAAAATATATGTATGACATTTAAAGTAACGTTTTCACTGAAATTTAAAGTAACGTAACAAAAAATACATGACACTTAAAATAACTTTTTGATTGACATTTTAAGTAAATTTTTAAAAAAATACACGACATTTAATGTAACGTTTTGATTGACATTTAAAGTAATGTTTTGATTGACATTTAAAGTAACATTATAAAACACACGACACGTAAAGTAACGTTTTGATTGTCATTTAAAGTAACGTTTTAAAAAATACACGACATTTAAAGAAATGTTTTGATTGACATTTAAAGTAACGTTTTGATTGACATTTAAAGTACCGTTTTAAAAAATACATGATACTTAAAGGAACGTTTTGCTTGACATTTAAAGTAACGTACTAAAAAATACACGACATTTAAAGTAACGTTTAGATTGTCATTTAAAGTAACGAACAAAAAAATAAACCACATTTAAAGTAATGTTTTGATATAAGATACATAGAGTATAACAAAAATTTGGTCGGTAATTACCTGCTTTGAATAAAGCATAAATTTTTACCAAATGTGTGTAAAAAACATAAACTTATTATTGGAACCAAATTTATTGACAACTTGAAAAACAGCGTTAAATCGGAACACTACTTTCATTCCTTATTCAAATTTAAAAAAAATTTTTTTGGTTCGCGGTTACTTTGCTTCGAAGGCACACTAATTTTCCTTTCTTTGATACAATTATCAAATTGGCCAGCCTCAAATTGATATAAGACTGATATTTTCTAACCGAATTTTATTTCCGCTAATTAGCAAGACGGTTGGAAATTTCATTTCTTTCTTAAAAAATTGTTCAATTACCATATTTTTGATTGCCAAATTGACGGAAAAAAAATTGCAAGATAAGCCGTGTTCGATGAAAAGATGACCAGGGGCTCTAGCATGGTGAAATCGATTACTTTACAATATCAGATAGTTAGGAGTAACTTCCGATGATTTTATATCGATATCCCTAGCACAGTTTCACTGTTGATAGCTGAACTAATATTGGTGGAGAAAAGATTAAAAATTCATGTACGCTGGCAACACTGGCGGATTTGTCCAGAAATTCACATTCAGAACCGTCAAACGCCAGTCAAATACGTAAAAATATGAATAATTTGGCAAAATTGAATTGAAATATAAACCTTCGTATGCATTGGCAGTCCGCATTTACTTTTTGACACTACACGGCAGTTAATAAAATAATCATTTCTTTAGTCATATTTCAGCCACTTTAGTTTATCAAAATTCGGAAGGAATAATTTGGTCGCATCTTAGTTGAATCATAAAGTCTATGGATCGCGTATATGACTTCTTTTAATACAAAAATCTTCGTTAGTTCAATACGTTCTTTAAATAAGCCAGTAATGTTGATTAACGAACGACATAATTCAAATAAATGCATATATTGACACCTAACCGAAACTCATCTGATATTGCGGAATCCGGGCAAAAGTTTGTCAATCGTCGGTTGGAATTTCTCTTACCAATTGTTGACAGTGATCGCAAATATTGCTAACTGATCGTAAATGACGGATTTGGGCAATATCGTATTGATGTGGAGTTATATCGATCGACCATGCTAGGTACCCCGGACGCACGATCGATCCGTAAGGATTGTATCGATAACCTGTCCTTGTTCCGTAAGACAACTTCAGATCGCTAACGTACAAACAGCAGTAGATGTCAAATAAATTAAGAACACATAATCATTGTGAACTATGATTTATTCGTTGTCGATCAGCAATCTTGTTAGTTAATGATGAGAAGTTATCGAAAGTTATCGATCGACCGTGCTTGGGTTATAAGCCCATGCGACACAATTTAGTAACCCAAATGTTTCTGTATTTCTTGAGCATTAACTACGTTACGATTTCTAGACATTTTGTTTTGACAAGTTTTATTTTCTATGAACATTTGTAACTTTTTTTTGCTACCGGTTTCAATAAACCCGTGTCATTCACTAGCAAACTCAAAACTAACTTAAAAAATTTATGAAAGTACAAAAATGATTAGTCAATTTTTTATGAGAAAAACTCTCTTTTAATAACTTTTGAAGGTTATTCCCATCAACGTAATATATCATTGAAGAAGAAGATAACACTTATAATCTAAATGAAAATATGAAAGAAAACAAGACACAGAAAAACAGAAAAAAACAATGGTCGCAACTGGGACTCGAACCCAGACCTCTCGTCTTACCGGGACGGCGCGTTTTCCAATTTCGCTATTGCCACCTTCTGTCAAACCGTCATACTTGTCAATCTCATATTTCAAATATTTAGAATCATTAATATTATCTTCAACTGGTTCTTTTTCCATATTATAGGCAACTACTCTTTTTATTGGAAACAATCATTCAAAGAATTGGTTTGTAACCTGAATAGCGTCTCGGATAAATGTATCCGAATTTATTCATATGGAACTATTGACTTTATGAAAGTCTAAATGAATATTCAATTTTTTATGAGAAAAACTCTCTTTTAATAACTTTTGAAGGTTATTCCCATCAACGTAATATATCATTGAAGAAGAAGATAACACTTATAATCTAAATGAAAATATGAAAGAAAACAAGACACAGAAAAACAGAAAAAAACAATGGTCGGAACTGGGACTCGAACCCAGACCTCTCGTCTTACCGGGACGGCGCGTTTTCCAATTTCGCTATTGATTGAATGATTGTTTCCAATAAAAAGAGTAGTTGTCTATAATATGGAAAAAGAACTAGTTGAAGATAATATTAATGATTCTAAATATTTGAAATATGAGATTGACAAATATGACGGTTTGACAGAAGGTGGCAATAGCGAAATTGGAAAACGCGCCGTCCCGGTAAGACGAGAGGTCTGGGTTCGAGTCCCAGTTGCGACCATTGTTTTTTTCTGTTTTTCTGTGTCTTGTTTTCTTTCATATTTTCATTTAGATTATAAGTGTTATCTTCTTCTTCAAAAATGATTAGATTTAATTAGGTGGGTTAAGTGGGAGGAGTGATTTTAAATACGCATAATATCTGAAAAAATGTTGTCACTCCGGTAGTAGTCACCAAAAATTGTAGGTATGCTCATCTGGTAAATTTTATACCAATGGTTCAAACAGATATCATTTTAGACGATAAATTAGGTTTAAATGCTCCTTAAAATGAAAGCTTTTAGAGCAATTGATTTTCCATTTTCTTTTATTTTGAAAGATGATCTTTTCAAATAAATAACCTTTAATTATGTAATAAATTGATTTTCATCATTTGAAAACGTGACGGTTTTTTCATTGTCGTAAAATTTTTCAGTCGATAGCAAAGTAAAAGCGTATGTAAAGGTAGAAATTAAAACCACACTTAATTTATTTTTTGACAATTTTTCGAAAATTTATTAAGGCATTAAAGATTTTTTTTATTATTTTGTAATAATAATTATTTCCGTGAATACGCCGGAACATTTAACATGAATTAATTTTGTTTTAAATTATTTTGGTTTTAAAGTTTTGAAATCAATTGATGCCCAGTTCTTGAGCATCGTCTTAATAATTTGGATCTATTTTAGAAAGATTTCGTTAGCACTCGAGAATCATTTTGGCACTCTTTAAGAAATACAATGGTACATTTCTGTTTCTACTCTTTAGTAAATCTTTAGGAAATATTTTGGTTCTCACTTACTTTTTTCTGGAACAAACCTTTTACTGATGAATAAATAAAAACTATCTTAAACTTTTATTTGAAAAATATATCATGTCCCCTCTTAAACGTACCTAAGAAATTACGGGAAAATATCAAAAAAAAACTTACCATTGATTTGACTCAGATCTCTGATATTTTACGCATTTGTTAAATATCCATCGTTCCACTGGACCTGCAAAAAAAAACACAGACAACGTTAGTTTTTAAATTTCAGTTTAAAACGTAAATATGTATTAATTGGGATATAAAAAAACATCACACATTCACCAGTAGATGCCTGGATAGGTGATCATTGTAATAAATAATATTTGAATATGGAATCCCACAAGGTACTGAACTGAATCCAATATTATTCATCTCATACTTAAAAAACATTCTCTCAATCACTTCATGTTAGTAAAACCTCTTTTGCTGACAATCCAATATTCATTGAAAGTGGTAATATATGGAAAATAGTAAAACAAAAACCTACATAAGACCCAAATATTCTTAAATAATGGTTCGATAAAAATCTACTATTCCTAAATAGCGAAAACAACTCATGTTTAACCATTAAAATAGCAATTCAATCAAATTACGTTCCCCAAAATGTTGAAAACTATTCGCAATGCATAATAAAACTAGATGTACAATAAACTGTTCCACATTAAAATTTTTGAACAAAATTTAATACTTTGGAATAATAATAGACAAAAACCTTAACAAGAAAGATCAAACCAAGCTTACCGCTAACAAAATTGGGAAATTATTTTTAATGTTTTTATATAACTTTCTCTCATTGGAACATTTAACATTAGTCCACATGGTACAATCAAATCACTAATATTTTGTTCTCAGTTAGGGAGCTGCATACAGAACAAATCTACTTACTGTTGAAATTGTCTAACGTCTTATTACAAAAATAATACTGAAAAAATTTAGAGATTATCACATACCTTTTTTTGAAGAATTGAAAGCATTAAAATTAATGATTCAAATATTAAAAGAAAATCAAAATCACAGCTTTTTAATTTAAAATCGCACTCTTCAAAACATTTATTTCCACCAAAAAAATGTAACACCTAATTTGCAGTTCATCATTACATACGTATGGGGAAAAAAATACTTCAACAACTTATCCAAAAGAATACGAACAATCAAAGACGATATATGTCTACTAAAAGCGATAAAGGGCAATTAAAAACATAAAAACTATGTTCAAAACTACGATAAATTCTCAATTTTTCTCTTTTTTTTAAAGTTCATACTACCATAAATCATAATTAATTGATTCAAAATATTATTCGCCCTGATGCTCATTCCTCTTTTAAATACAAACGCCCGTTCCAAAAGAAACAAAATAAAACTGTGAAAACTTATTTTGAAATTTATTATTGTTTACAACATATACTTTGTAAAATGATTATTTAATAAATGAAAAAAAAAAACGATCTGCACGTTTGTGCCTCGTCCTTTTATAAAATATATTCACAACGGTGATTATGTATTGGGTGTTTAGTATCATCAGCGCTTTGGCGCCTTTTCAATTCGGTGCGGGCTTAGTCTTTAGAACGGACTGTTCCAATTCAATTGAATCCAACTGAATGCATAAAATCAGGCCATTGAAGAAGCATTATACGCTTCTCCACATTATGTCGGCTGTTCAGCAGAATACCAGGAATAGGATTCAAAAGCCTTAATTAATTTGGATATTGACTGTGGTTAATTCATTTTACTTACAAAAAGCTTCCTGGGAGAAATCTTAGGTAGAATAATAATTACTGCTCTCATTCATAAATATGTGATTTAATAATGCATTCAACTTGCATATCATTCGGTCTTCAGTGACAGCAATTGAATGAGGTCGGGACATGCAGTGCTAATTTAATATACTGCAGCGAAGGAAGCAAAGCAATATTTTGCTCAAAATGCAACTCTCTACTACAACACATGTATTTTTTTATTTTTTTTTTTTATTGAATATAATGGTACAGAGTTACACGGTTTTTTATAAATTAAATAAAGTTTTCTTTTAAAAATACATTAATTAATAAGTATTACACCTTTTTTTAGAGCAGAGCTCGTGTGAAAAAGGCGGAGAAAACGAAAGTAAAGTACAATTTAACAAAGAAAAAAAATTGTATTTTTTTTTATGTGTAAAACAAAAGAAAGGAGAAAGATAAAAAGAGAAAAAGGATATCCGTTACTATAATTTGATGAGAAGTATAGTATTATAAGATGTAGTCATAATAATGTGTTTTTATTGATTTTTTGAATTTTTTATAATTAGTTTCCAATCTTAGATTAACTGGTAACTGGTGAAACTATTTCACTCCAATATATTTATAGAATTGTTGGGCTGTGGTAGTGTTACAACGCGGGACAGTCACAGAGCCAAGTATATTTGTTCTAATGCTGTTTGAAAAATGAGTAAGGTTCTCATTATTGAAGCAATCTTTGTGTATTTGTAAAACTGTAATTTTTTTATAAATAATGTGAAGTGAAGGTACTTTAATTTTATATATTTCATAAGTAATTGGACTTCGTTAATCTGGTTTAAAATCCGAATGCCGCCTGCTTTATTGAACTTCGTTTCGATGGAAGTTCGCGGGAAGGGGAAAATTACATTCCTTTGTTGCGATAGGTCTTGCGATATGATTGAGTTAGTAAATATTTTAAATTACTTTTTTCTTGCATTTGATTTAAATGCATTTGCATCTGTACGGAAAATCTGAAACTTTTCAGAAAACGAAAGGTTTTCTTAAAAATATTGTTTTGCTTTTAAAACAAAACGTTCCGTCAGGTTTTTTTTTGTTATTTGTTTTTGGAGTGTTTTTCCGTTTTGCTCTACCTCCTTCTTTAGCCAACGTTTCAGGCAGCGTTACGTTGTTCATCATCAGGGCAAATATGTAATCACAAACAAATAACGAAAATACTTTTGGCCGTGAAAATCTAAAAACTTATCTCATATTGTCAGGTATATATCGATCGTCCAGTTGATTAGTCAGACTTCTCCGAAAATTTGAGTTGAGTTTGCAATTAGATGTTAAAGTTTAACCTTTATCTGGTACAATACTCAGATTACTCATAAACACCTCCAAATCAATTATAATGCAGAAAAACTTGTTGTGCATTAGACAAAATGTTGTTGTTTTCTGGATCACTAGAAGATCTGAATAGCCAGGTATCCTCTTCCCTATCTCCTTCCCCTCCCAACTACCTTCAGCCTCACAACATACCCCAATTAGTGATGCCATAGTCTCACTGGCTCCAGACAGAAGCAGTTGCGACTCTTGTGCGGTATTCATATAAAAAAAGGATATTTCAAAATGTCATTCTAATGTACCGGACAGTTAGCCCGTTTGTACACGTCCGTTTTTTGTCACCGGACAACGTACCGGTGAAAATAACGGACGTTTTTTTTCTGGACTCGCCGTGTTGTATAGCTCATAATAAATGTTTGTACATGCACCGGATACCGGTCTGTATCCGGTATTCGTTCATAAACATCCATTAAAAGCCACACAACACTGCGAGTCCGGCAAAAAAAAACCGTTCCGTTTGTAAATGCACCTGATACCGGACTGTATCCGGTGCGTGTACAAATATCCATTACAAGCCATACAACACTGCGAGTCCGGCGAAAAAAACAGTCCGTGATCCGGTAAAAAAAACGGACGTGTACAAGCGGGCTTACACCTCCCGTTATTTTGTAGCATATTTGATACGTAAAACATAAACATGCGCAAATACAATTTAATTTATGGTGAGCATTTGAATATTAATTTTCTCATTATCTCAAAACCTAGATTTGGTGATGTCCGACTAATCAACTGGACGATCGATATTCAATTTGGGAGGCGGGAATGGGTACCACCGCCCCAGGAACCTTTATTGGATATCCAACACCTCTGCCATAGGTCACCCCAAGTGGTTCGCTACGTTTGGTGATTTACCAGGGGTGCCCGGGTTCATGGGGTGAGGTATGTCTAAGTCTTGGAGGCGAATGACCAGGACACACTGAACCCAAGATTCCTACCCACTCCTTAAACCCTTTTCCTTCCCAGAACTCTCCTCTCCTTCCTTTTCTTAAAAAAACCCTCCACACAGCATCCCCAAAGATGACATAGGCGCTGAGGGAAATAATGTTCCTCAGGGCCTCCTGTGTGGAGCTCATATACAAAAAAAAATACTTCACCTGACAATATTTTATTAACCCCTCCATTTTCCATCCTACCAGAAGTATTACTTGTGTTAAGATAACAAAGTTAGAAGAGAGTTTAGTGCTGGGTTGGAACTCAACGCTTTGAACCGCTCGGCTACTAACGTCCATTCAAACACATCAGAAAATAAGTACCTACAAAATTATGTTGTCTGAATTTTTAACAGTTTAACCAAACGTTGCAAGCTGACTCGAATGAATTTCATTGTTCGATTTTTTAACCTTAGACAAACAAAGCTGAGCAAATTTAGACAGAAGTCACAAGTCTCAACGTAACACTGGTTTATATAGTTCTTTAAAATGTCAAATATTTTTTTGCTTTGTTTTACTTAAATGAAAATAATGGTTATCGGTCTCCGTAGTCAAGTCAAGTCCAGTCAAGAGTGCCAGTCAAGAGTGCTGCCGGATTATCCACCACCATAGCAAATAATTTGAATAATAGCTCATTGAAGAAGAAGATAACACTTATAATCTAAATGAAAATATGCAAGAAAACAAGACACAGAAAAATAGAAAAAGACAATGGTCGCAACTGGGACTCGAACCCAGGCCTCTCGTATAACCGGGACGTGCGCGTTATCCAATATCGCTATTGCCACCTTCTGTCAAACCAACGGATATGGAAAAAAGAACTAGTTTTCATATTTTAGAAAAAAGAACTAGTTGAAGATAATACTGTTGATTCTAAATATTTGAAAAATGAGATTGACAAATATGAAGGTTTGACAGAAGGTGGCAATAGCGAAATTGGATAACGCGCACGTCCCGGTTAGACGAGAGGTCTGGGTTCGAGTCCCAGTTGCGACCATTGTCTTTTTCTATTTTTCCGTGTCTTGTTTTCTTTCATATTTTCATTTAGATTATAAGTGTTATCTTCTTAATCAATGATATATTACGTTGATGGGAATAACCTTAAAAAAATATAAAAAGAGAGTTTTTTTATAAAAAATTGAATAAAAGCTGTTCATGATGACCAGATGATAAAAACAGTTAGTTGTTTCTGTGATACTCAACCACTTTATACCTAAAAATGATGGGCTTTTATTTGGCAATAAAACTTTAACTATTTACCTGAAAATTTTGTCTTATAATGTACGGCCCCTACGGCCTACATCATAACATTCTCCATAAAACTAGCTGAAGTATCTAAGTAACTGAGCGTTTTTGTTGTACCTTAAAAAATATACGAGGGCTCATTGCGTGGACCAATTCTCTTTACGCCAGCCCAGTTTTATAGAGGGAATAAAAGTCCTTTCGCGGAGCATCAATATTCTGTTTAAATTAATTATTAAAAGTAGGCAAAAGTCGATGTTTTATTTGTTTACATTTAATCCACTCAGAAGGCTCTGAGAAAAATAATTCCCCTCAGGAACTATGTTGTCTTTAAGGATGCGGTGTGTAGGGTCATTTTTGGAAAGGAAGGAGAGAAAAAGATATGAGGGGCGGGGAGAAATCTGTGGGTCAGGGTGTCCAGGAGTGACGGATAGTGATCCCCCACCGCGGTGCAAGGCTATATTCCGATGAGAGATGTAGGTGACGAGAGTCCTGCTGGAGAGGTCAACCAGTCTCTCCCGATCCGGCTTGCTTGCAGTTGGTGGGCAAGACGCATCCGCCAAGATCCGCACAAATCTCATCCCGAGCACTCGTGAAGTCATCAAACGTAGCGAACCACTCGGTATGACCTACGGCAAAGGTGTTGGTTATCCAATAAATGATTCCCGGAGCGGCCCATACGTGCCTTCTAAATTGGTACAAACACTTTTATTATATAGGCAAGGAAAATTAGATTTTTACCAAGACTCGGGACCTCTACCCTAACCAAGAGTACTTTTTCACCAAATGATGTGCCTCAACTAATCATTTACTGTCATTTTCATCAAATATTTATTGAAAATTATTCATGTTTTTTTTTTTTTTTTTTAATTGGCACCCGTCTTTATAGTAGAAGGTAAGCACATTTGTACCTTGACAATAAAAGATAAGCAAAGTTGTACAAATCATCTTCGTAATAAAAGGTAAGCAAAGTACGAATCGTTTTCACATTGAAAGGTTAGCAAATTTGTACCAATCGTAATCACAATAAAAGGTAAGCATAGTTTTACAAATCGTCTTCACAATAAAAGGTAAGCAGAGTTGTACCAATTGTATTCATAAAAAATGTAAGCAAAGTTGTACCAATCTTCTTCGTAAGAGGAAGTAAGCAAAGCTGTACCAACCTTCTTTGTAATAGAACGTTAGCAAAGTTATACCAATCGTCTGTACAATAAAAGATAAGCAAAGTTTTACCAATCGTTTTCATAATAAAAGGTAAGAAAAGTTGTAACGATCGTCTTCGTAATATAGAAGGTAAGTAAAGTTGTACCAAATGTCTTCATAATAAAAGGTAAGCAAAGCAATCGTCTTTATAATGGAAGTTTACCAAAGTTGTACCTACCAATCATCTTTATAATAGAAGGTTAGTAAAGTTGTACCAATCGTCTTTATAATAGAAGGTTAGCAAAGTTGTACCAATCGTTTTCATAATAAAAGTTAAGAAAAGTTGTATCAATCGTCTTCGTAATATATAAGGTAAGTGAAGTTATACCAAACGTCTTTATAATAGAAGGTTAGCAAAGTTGTACCAATCGTCTTTATAATATAAGTTATACAATGGTTCCGAGAATTGAGTTTCGACAAAGTTATTGCTTGTTTGGAGAACACGGGCAATTGGTAACATACTTAAAAAAAAAAACACAAAACTTATTGCTGATAATATCTTCTTTCAAGATATTTAATTTTGTTATTTTAATTTCTATGGAGCAGTCAATATATTTTTTATCGCCTCTAAGATCTCCAAGATCTTTCATCTCACTGTGATGTTATTTGTCTGGGATGGATTATTGGCTTTAAAATTAAAATTTCATTAGCTTTGCTTTCGCTTTTCTTTTATTTCTTAAATTTTGTAGACGTAATGATGTAAAAATTGATTAAAAATTTGAAAATCATTGTCAAGGCACTGGATGAAAATCGTATTAACTTGTAAGAGTGTTAAAGTATGTGATTAGTGCCGTTAAAAATCTTATAATACCCAAGAGAGGACTTAATTAAAAAAAGCTTTCGTCAGCATCACCAAATAATAATTTCGTTTACTTCAACTCGCTTTCATGCAAATCCATAAAATAATAATATAACTGAATGTATTAAAGTACGTTCAGTATTTTTTAACACCGTTGACTTCTCTTTGATAGATAAATTTAGTTTTGTCTTCTTGGGTACAATAACATAATGACATAATGTACAATGTTCATGTACAAACCGCCCAAAAGTGTTTTAACACCTAGTAAGGTAATTTAATAAAACACGTATAAAATTTATTCCGCTTGGGTATGATTTTGAGGTTTTCACGACCTAACGATTTTAAGTTATTTATTTTTGGGGTGTTATGCAGTGTTGCGCTACCTCTTTCTTTATCAAACGTTTAGGACAGCGTTACAGTGTCCGTCATCAGGGCAGATGAGTTTATGGCTTAGCTTATTCCGCTTAATTTTTTTCTTACCGTAACCGCTTTTCTGTCAAAGCTATCTTCAAACTGGTACAGATGTTTCTTAATCTATAGTTTATATACAAAACATATGGGAGAGAGGGAGGGGGTAGTAAAAATCCTTGTAGACTACAAGGATTAGTCTACCCCTCTCCCTCTCCCCCAAATGTTATGAGTATACATATATATTGAATGAATGATTTTTTTTACATCAGCTCCGCATAGGAGGCCGTGAGAAAAATAATACCCCTCAGGGCCTAAGTCATCTTTAGGGATACTATGTGGAGGGTTTTTTTATGAAATAAGGGAGAGGAAGTTCTGGGATGGAAAAGGGTGGGTGGTAATCCGGGGGTCGGTGTGTCCAGGAGTGACGGACACATGAATCCGTCCCTCCCACTGCAGTGCAAGTCAAAGGGACTTCCTCAACCCTCAAGGGATGGTGGGCGGACGCATCCGCCGCCAAAAATCGGACAAACCTCACCCCTGAATCCGGACACCTTTGCTAAATCACCAAACGTAGCGAACCATTAGGAGTGATCTTTGGCAGAGGTGTTGGTTATCCAACAAATGGTTCCTGGGACGGCAGTACCCATTGGCCGGCCTCCCAAATTGCATCTTTAAAAATTATATACAATGTAGACTTAAAAATATCTGTACTAGTCTGAAGATGGCTTTAACAGGTTGAAACCGATTACGGTAAAAAATAAATTAAATGTAAAAAAGTTTTATTTTATAATTATAGATAGGATTAAAAATATGATATCGTTTGCCTGTCTGTGCTTATAATCCTAATTCAATGAAATTGGACTTGCTGTGAATGCAATTAACAGTAACATAAATTTAACTTTTATTGTTTCGAAAATTTAGAACACTGGTCTACGCTAGTATTATATAAAACTCGTCTAGATATCCAAACAAATCGTTAAAACTAATGATATATTTCGATTTATCCATTTACAAAGAAGTTTCAAACTCCGAGAAAAGTCATCATACTCATATAATCATCCCTAAAGGCGACGCTTCCCGACTCAAAAAGAAGAAGATGGAGAGATATGTAATTACAAATGTTGAACAGAGTGCGCTAATATTTTCAAAGACAAAATTAATGCGAAAATTGGGAAAATGCTTAATAAAACATGACTCGTTTAAAATAGAGCAAAAATCTCGTGGAAGGTATCTTAAGTATCATTTAAAGAAACATTGTGAATTTTTTCACAAATATAACATGTAAAAAAATAGAAATTGACTTGTTTTTAATAATTTTCGAAGCATACTTTCCAATTTTTTTCTATCGAGGGAATTTCATAAAATTTGCGTTTCCGCGTGGAACGTATCTAGATATTAAGATGTCTTGCCTTTACTATATTCGGGACGTTAAATAAAAGATATAACTTGTATATTATTAGACTATATTTTAAGTAACGTTATCGCGTGATGGTCAACGGGTGAAGAGACCTTTCATACAAGACCTTTTCCTTTTATACCTTTGATTCGTGTCCAAACAAAGAAACCCAAACATTATTATTTTGTTCCTATTTTAACTTCGATCCACATTCATAACAGATATTATCTTCAAAAATAACATTTTTTTTAAGTGCTTAAAAACTTCAAATGTTTAAGGTAAGAAATCGGTAGAAATTCGGGTAGCGGCGGTTAAAGCACAGAGTATTGTTTGCATATTTATAAAATGTTAACGTTTTTATTTATTTTAAATTCAATTAAATATTACCTGATTCTGCTTAGAAAATTGCCGAAGGTATGGCGAACAGAGTTGATAAAAGAAATTTGTATTTAGCACACGGTGAACAAACTTTGTAATACTTGTGTACATGGGTGCGACTTCACAGGAGAAGGTTAAACGTAATTAATTCCATTTTCACAAAATTACTTATTGTGGAATCAAATTATAAACATGCAAAAAAACTCACGATTCGCTTCTCAGAACGTTCGTTCTGTTTGTTTGCCAAATGAATAATTATTTATGTAAATGAAACAATTTCTCTGTTGCCAACAACTTTGTTTGAATTTAATGGTTGAAATCAAAACAATAAAATTGCTATTTCATTTAGTCTAATAATAATTACGGAAACCACAAAGTATTTCCTTTTCAATGTTTTGTTAATTATTTTCATTTATTAATTACTAGCTTTTCCCCGCGGCTTCGCTCGCATGGTATTACGGGAAATTACTGTAGCGCTTGCACTTATCAATTATCTCCCCCCCCCCCACCCCCTCCCGCATTCCATATATTCATTCTCTTACATTCAGTTTTCAAACATCTCGCCTACCACCTAAATTTCATAATGCTATAGCTCAAAGAAAAAAAGAATTACTTATCCAATTTTGTTCATTTGTTCGGAATTTATGCGCTTACAAACATTTGGGATGTTTATTTTTATTTAAATATTTGGAAGTTCGTAAATATAATAAAAAATACTCTATTTATTATTCAGTCTTTATAATCTTTACGAATTATATTTTTAATATAGGAACTCTCATATGACATTTATTCCAAGCTTGTCCAAAAAAAAAAATGAATTCTAATATTTGAATTTTTTGCAGTAGTAGCCGACCAGTAGACTGAGTACCTACCAGCATAGAGCCCAAAAATATATCAACATTGTTTCCAT
Organism: Glyphotaelius pellucidus; assembly: GCA_936435175.1. NCBI lineage: Eukaryota > Metazoa > Arthropoda > Insecta > Trichoptera > Limnephilidae > Glyphotaelius > Glyphotaelius pellucidus. Next base: position 5,684,867 of record OW386558.1, read on the forward strand.
GGAAAAGATTTTTTCTGACTTTATCAAAAACCCGCTTTTGTTAGCGACAGAAAACGTATAAAAAATATAATATATTAATATTTATAATTTCATAACGCCGGAGTTTACCATCATATACAACCTGTAGTCTGCGCATCTAATTTAGCTTTCTATTGTTGAAAGAATTATTAAAGTCTTTGTATTGTGTTATGCGTGAAAGAGTCATAAACAAACTCGAGCAGTTTCGCATTTATAATATTAGTATGGATGAATGTTTTCTTATTAGTATTTAACAATTGTTATTTGTAATTTATCTGCATTTAATATGTGTGATTAAAACGAAATGCTAATATATTTTATGGAATTTGAAAGTTTATCCAAGGACACTTCGAACATTTTTGATAAAAATAAGTCTATTCAAAAACCGTGTTTTGTTGATTTCGTAAAAAATTCAATGGATAAAATCGTCATTGTTGTTTTGTTCTGATATCTACATAATGTAAACTGGTGATTTACAGAATAACAATGGATAGTAGACTTCAATAGAAGCCACAAAATACGTTAATTAAGGCTCAAAATCGGTAATTTCGATGGTTTTCTATAAAAATATACGGGCATTATTCACAAAAATTATTTCATTTATTGCGTACATTACTCTAGGGTGCAAATATTTTTTCCCAGTTATATGTAATAGATACCTTACATATTTAATTAAAAATTTAATTAAACCTCTGGGTTATTTATATATGTTCTACATACTTTAATGGACTTTTACATTTTAAATAACAATAAAAAATATCCCTCGGGGTCCCGTCTTTGGGAAAGCCCTTCAGAGGGATTTTTGAAAAGAGCCGATAAATCGTACTACATTCGAGCTGTTGAACTCAAAAATGATTCGTAGAAACACCCCGACCTCATGTGACAAATGCCAACCGTTTACAAATGTTTGGCAAGAGTTTTGGGTGTATTCATCGCAGTTTACTTTGCATCGTACTATGGGTGATTTTTCACAAAAGCGCTATGCAAATCATCCAAAAATTATTATCGTTGCCGAAGGAATCAATCAATGACGGTAGTTTTTTGGAGCACCTTGCCAAAAAAAATTATATTTATTTATTTATTCATAAAATTAATGCCATTCGGCTTTTAAATAATAACAAAGATAAGGTATAGCAACAACATGAAAAAAAGCTCAAGTGAGCTTGTATATTTAAATATTACAATATTGCAACAATGAAAAAATATATTTAAATATGATATAAACGCAAATAACTTAACTTAAGAGGTACGTTGAAAATGTTTAATGGTAAGTAAATAATAAGTCAAATATATTATAAGTTAGGAAACAAAACTTTTTTCCAATGAAACAATAAAATTAAGAAAATCTGTGAACAAAATAATAAGAAATGCCAATATTTGTAAGTTGGTAACAATAATGAAAAGAAAAAAAAAACTTTTTTTTTTTATAATTGTGATGGTTATAAAATTACTATAAATCATACAATTTATTACTAAGATGCATTAATACGACACTACACGTAGAAATATACTAGGTAAATTTATTTCACAAACTTACCAAAGAACTTCCTTTGTGAGTTCTTGAATTATGGATAAATGATTTCATTATTTCATGTTTAAATTTTGAAAGCGACACATTCCATAAGTCTATATGCAAACACATATTGCCTAAATTTTGAATTCTATGTGGTGGTATATTGAAATGGGCCATGATCGCAATTTTGCCACAATAAAACGGTAGTACTGAACTAGTGTTTCTGGCTGGCACATTAAAATTTATGACTACCAATAATTCAGTGCTGTTAATTGTATTATACAAGATTTTAAATAAAAATACCAGATCAAAAATAGTTCTTCTGTCACTCAAATTTAATAGATAAAATAATTGCAGTAGATAAGTGTAGTTTAATTGTTCTTTCGGTATTTTTAGTTTAAAATTTACAAAGCTTAGGATTTTTTTTGTACTCTTTCTATTGTTTAAGAATGCACGTTGTAGTGAGGAGACCATACAGTTGAGTTATATTCAACCTGACTCCTCACTTGTGATGTGTACAGAAGTTTTTATTTTATTTTATTTATTTATTTGACGCCCAGAGGGCTTTTACATGATTTGTAGTGTAATTTTAATTTGACAGATACTTTGAAAACTAAGGAAATAATACAAATAAAACTACATTAGATAAAAGTCATACAACAAGTCATACAAACACATAAACATAAACGGAGAAATACAGCTATTTTATTGGTTTACAAGATGTGTTTAGTGATAGTGTTGAAATAAATTTTTTAGATGATCCACAAAACTCGCCAAGTTAATATTGAAAATGCCAACATCACCCAAGTATTTATTCCCCATGGTGTGAAGTTGTTGTATCGGAGAGTGGGCAATGTAGTAACGCTTATGAGTGCTGCTATAGAATATTGTATTTTGTCGTGTTGTTATTGTGGGTATTCGTAAGTTAATGAGTTGCAAGAGTTCACAACAGTCGAATTTAGAGTTAAGTATTTTGAATAAAAATGTTAAGTTGTTTATTTTACGTCTGCCTTCTAATGTATGTAATTTTAGAATATTTAGTAATCGTATTTCAAGTCTTCTACTGGGATATTTAATTTAAAATTGATAAAACGCAGAATTTTTTTTTGAATTCGCTCAATGTTATTGATGTGAATTTTGTAGGTTGGGGACCAAACTACTAAGTTATATTCGATTAGGCTTCTAACTAGAGATACGATTATTAGTTTTATGGCTAGTAAGGAATTAAAATATTTAGTTGTTCGTAATACGAAGCCTAGTGTTTTCATACCTTTGTTCACAATTTGATGGATATGATTTGCGAAACTTAGTTTTTCATCCAAAATAATTCCCAGATCTCTCATTTCTGTAACTCTTTCTAAAGCTGTGTTATTGACGGAATATTCGAATAATACCGGATTTTTATTTTTGGAGAAAATCAATGTCTTGCATTTGTCTACATTTAAAAATAAATTATTTTGAATGCACCAATCTTTAAACTTACTAATGTTTGACTGTAGGATATGGCAATGATTTATATCGGTTATTTTCTTGTATAGCTTGATGTCATCAGCAAAGAGCAATACCTCGACATCGTTGAAGCAATTGGTTATATCATTGATGAAAATGAAGAACGAAACCGGGCCAAGGTGACTACCTTGCGGTAGGCCACTAGTAGCCAAGAAAGATTTCGACATCCAAGATTTAATGTCTTAATGGGTAAAATCTTTAGCCACTCTTAATACAAAACCTAACATTAAAGCCTATTTAATGCGCAATATATTTCATAATATATTGCGCATTTTGGATAATGTTCGAAACTTTTGCTGAGTTTTCACGACCAGTAAGATTAGCCATGAATAAGAAACGTAATATAAAACTAATCATCCAGTATTTTATTTGCCCATAGAAGATATTCAATACAGGCATTACATCCTTCAAAGTTATGATTTTTTCACCACTTTCGGAGAACTTATCCAAACGTATTAACGTATTTTTCTTTCTCCACTTCTCCTTAGAAAAGTAGGACGCCTTAATCGATTTTTCAAGCTTTCGCTTAGCGTCGCAAGATGTGATCTTCTCGTCGCATCCCCTTTTTTAATTCCTCGCGTTTTATGGTATTTACACGAGATAAATTATTTATTCCCAGAATTGCTTTGGCGAAGGAAGAAATGTTTTCGAGGACTTATTTACATATCGGAGGAAGGATTTGTGTTTGTAAATGTTTTTAAAGGAATTTCTGCTTTTTCATTAACTTTTATAAGAAATGTGGAAAATTGCAATTATAATCATCGCCTCAGGGAATGATGAAAATCAGTGAAAAAAATCACTGGAATTATAAAAATCATCGTGAAAAGAATTTTTTTTTATATTGTTATGACAAATATTCTTTACGCATGCCTGTTTATACTGCCTAACAATATTAACATCGTAAAATAAAGCAAACATTTCGCTTCTTGTAAACCTTTATTTGACTAGAGGCCAGAACACTGGGCACCTACTACTAACATTCTGTGAGGAATTGGAATGGATGTCGTTTTGAGTGTTTCACAAAAAAATATTAAATAAAATATTATAATAACCTAAAAATTGTTGTAGTCATGAAATTTCATTATAATCACAGCATTTGCTTGTAGCGATATGCAGGAAAGATTCTGTGATGCCATTATTAACCAACTAAATCTATGACGATGCCTGTAAACATCTTTCAAATGATAAAACTATGAATTTTTCACTCTTACAAAGGCTGAATCCGTCCAAGATGTCATGCAGCACTTAAGGGGGAAATTGGTGTAGGACGGCAATTTTTTTGTGATATTCATGATTTTTTTTAACACATAACGAGTATTTATTTTATTTTTACGTTGAAATCATTTTACACATATATTAAGTCGGATTGTTATAAAATTTTCAAATATTTTCCTAAAAAAAAAACGGAGATAACAGCTGCCGCGCATTGCAAGTCGCCGTCCGGTTTTTTGTGTAACTCCTAGAGGTCACAATTTTTATCCGAAATCAATTTTTCAAAAAAAAATTACTTTTTTATTATTATATTATTAGTGTTTCTTCCATTCGAACTTCCATTTTCCTTATAAAAAAATTAAAAATTAATATTTTTTGAGAAATGTGATTTTTTTTTTTAAATTTTTTACCACTTACCGTACGTTTTTTTGCAATTAAAAAATAGTTTAAAAAAAGATATTGTTTAGGATTGAGGTTCCAATAGAGCACAATTATTATAAAGAAACCATGTATGAGTTTTTTTTTAGATTAGCTCCATACAGGAGGCCTTGAGGAATATAATTTCCCTCAGGGCCTGTCATCTTTGGGGATGCTGTGTGGAGGGTTATTTTTTAGAAAAGGAAGGAAAGGAGAGTTCTGGGAAGGAAAAAGGTATATGGGGTGGGTAGGAATCTGGGGTTCAGTGTGTCCTAGTCATCCACTTCCAAGACCTAGACAAACCTCACCCCATGAACCCGGGAACCCTTGCTAAGTCATCAAACACAGCGAACCACTGATAACAATTTATCAAAAACCGTAGCAGCTAGAGCTTACACAAATTCTAAAATAGCAGTTTCGAGAAAAATGCGTTTGAAAATAAAAGTGACAACAATGAATTTTTCGAAGTCTCTACACCTATTTATCCCTTTAAAAATTGGTATCTCACAATGTAGACGTGAAAAATAAAAAAAACTCGCATGTTGTTGGTAGATCAATCATGAAACAATAGTGATCACGAAATACGATCGAATAAAGCCAGTAAGCTAAACGCAACGTTGGCAGAAATTGAAGTGGGAAAGATGGAAAGTTTTAAAGGAAGCAATAAAAAAATAATTTGCCCAGCGCCAATACGAAATTATAATGTCGGATCGAGAGCTATTTTATTAGCGTGATGAACCACGATTACGGTACCGTGACGACATAAAAAAGCACACATCCGCCTCCAAGATCTAGACAAACCTTACCCCTTGAACCAGGCACCCCTGCTAAATCACCAAACGTAGCGAACCACTTGGTGTGACCTATAGCAGAGATGTTGGTTATCCAATAAAGATTCCCGGGGTGGTGGTACTCATTCCCGCCTCCCGAATTGTTTGCCTCTAATGCAAAAATATCATAAGCCATTTCGTTGCACTCTATGTAAATTTTTTGTAATATATTTATAGTATATATAATACAGTCTCACTGGCTGTAAAAGTTGGGACTTTTGTGTGGTATTTACAAAAAAAAATTCTAAAAAATTCACCCCGATGACTCTTCTCCACGAGTGGCGCACCTCCATATTGGACCGTAATGCATTTTGAAATAGTCTCCTGTCTGTCACCGTAACAAAGGAGTTGCTGGCGTTCGCCTGGCCTTATTCTTTATACAAACTTTGTCTTCCATCAACTTTTGCAGAAAGATATTAAAATAGGTTATGTTTATTATTTGATACATAAATAGGTACAGTCATTGAGCCTTTACACAAATAAAAATTAAATATCTTAAATTAAAAATTAAAAATATCATTACTAATGTAATTATGATAACCGTAAAAAAAGCAATTTCTAAAATAACTTTGTCTTTTGCTTCGTTGGTTGAGATGCTTCTGATCTACGAAAATACATATCACTGGGATAAGGTAGCCTACCCTTCTCATCAAGGTCTATTTTTTGCAACTGATTTCATACCACAATCCACGTATTTGTCGATATTTTCGTTTGGGACAAGCTGTACCCTTTGCATGTAAAAATGCATATCTTTATTCATTGGTAAAAGCATCGGAATGAATTTATGATACCGCCTCCTTTTCAGGTACAAGTCCCACTGTTCTTTCAGTTCTGGATTGTTTCCGAGGGTCAGTCTCGTCATCTCTCGCCTTTTTAGAGTGTTATCGTTGTAAAGCGGAAGAACATCGAAGGTTTCGTCCATTATGAGATTGGATTTTTCACAAATGAATGCTTTTTTCTGTTGTATCAAAGCTGTCAGAGAAAAGACGCAACATTTTCATTTGTTTACACGTCAGAATTCAGACAGATCCAAACAAAAGAATTTATTATTGGTGGTTTCCTACGATTATTTAAAATTTTAAAATAAAATTGTGTAAGTGATGTTAACACGATATCATGTTTTATTAGTAGTCATAACTTATCGACCTAGCTTAAGGGGGTATTCTAGTCTAGAAGCATGAATTGTAGGTGTTTTTTCAGGTGCAATAAAAAAACAATAATTCTTTTACCAGCCATTACTTTATTAAATATTTATTAAACATTAAAGAATACATTAAAAAAAAATCGAACGAAAAAATGGTCTCAAAAAAATGGCGCGCCCTGGTTGACACGATTGCAACCCCCCTAGTAATCAGAAAAAAAATCAAATTAATTCTTAATCCAGACAAATGCTGCTGTGGTCCGTACCTCGGAAGAGTAAACAAGTTTATTTTTTCGCAAAATGGCGGCTGTCTGAAATAAAAATACATTTTTTTACCACTTTTTTGACATTTCGGAATTTTTAAAAAATAGTAGAAATCAATAATTTGTAGAAATTCTGGTAGGAGCAAAAGAGTTATGTGTAGAGAAAGCTCAGAACAAATTTCAAGCAAAGCGGTTACGTTGATCATGGCAACCGACTCGAAAAAAGTAATTTTGAGAAAAATGCATTTAAAATTTCGTTCTATTTAGATTCTGGTTAGATTCCGTCTAAACCGTGACATTAAAATTGTTATAACTTAAAAATAATTCGAATTTCAAAAAATCCTTTAAATGGGATATTTTAGAATATTTAAACTTTGGAAATATGAACAAAAAATTTATTTTTTCTCTACTAGAATACTGCCTCAAGTTTTAAAACATTAAAAAAATATATTTTTAAATATTTAGTATATACTGAAAAACAACGTGGTATTTCACCTTTTATTTATAACATGCGATTTCCAGGCATGCGTTGCAATGCCAATTAATAGAAAAATATTTTCTTAATGCGTGTCCTTTCCCCTTCTATGTCTCTTTCTCTTCACGCGTTCCCTTTCCACCTTCCCCGCCTGACCTGACCTGACGCGTGATATATGAAATTTAACCCTGAAATAACTACTCAAAAACTTTAAAAAAATTATTAATATTTATGTAATTTTTAGTCGTAAGTAAGTAGTAAATAAAAACGGCGAATATTTTGGAAAGAAATTAACGAAAATACAAATTTTATTTTTGTAAGTATATATATAGTTTGTACACGTATAGATCACGTTCAAAAATCGCATTCGTAGGCCGTTTTATGTCGTTACCGGAAAGAGAGTTATGTTAACTTAATTCATGTAAAATTTATACGGACTTAACGGGAAAGTCTTTCAGGCTTACTTTAAATTTAAGTTTACTTTAACGTTAACGGGACCGTTCTATCACGTTAACTTAACATTAGCGTTAACTTCATCTTTAATGGGACCGTTCTATCACGGGGGATGCAATAACTAGATTTGCGAGAAGACGTGAAACTTGATCCTTGGGGACAGGAAACGGTGTGGGAACTGGTGTAATTTAGAACCTTTTTATTGCCTGATATACCGACCAGAGATGGTGAGGATTCTTAAAGTTTTACCAATGTTTTACAATTTTGAGTTTTTACCTTAAAATTCAATGTTTTATTGGGCCTGTAATGGTCCGAGGTAACGTCATGTTTTATTATTATTTTTTTTTTATATGAATACCGCACAAGAGTCCCAACTGCACCCGTCTGGAGCCAGTGAGACTAAGGCATCTCGAGAGGGAGGTAAGAAGTACCTGACTATTCAGATCTGGTCACCAAACACGGCTAAAGTCATTTCAAGCAACGTTTCAATTCTGAACGGTGGTCTTACACCAGGGCGATAGTGGTAGAATCTTCCACTCTGGAACGTGCCGCAAATATACCATATATTATTTTAAATGAATAAATTGTGAAATAACGCAAATAAATCAAATAAAATTTATTTGCCACGCCGGGATTCGATCCCGCGACCTTCGGAATGCGAGTCAAGAGACTTACCGCTGCACTAAGCCGGCCGTCGTGTAGAGGCACAGGATAAAAATGGGAATCCTGACTTTTAAGATATTTTTAATGAACATGGAAAAAAGCCTACATAAAAAAACCTCCGATTCCAAAAGGTGGCCTTTCACCTTAGGAGCGTCTACCAAAACTAGAATCTACCACAATAAATTTACTGGAATATGTTACATCGTTTTGATTTTAAAAGTGAAAACTTCTTTAGTGCCGTTGTGATTTGAAACTCTTGAAACGGAAAAATTGATACTAAAAGAGAAAAAACACATCTATAGGATTTAGCCTGCCAGAAAGACTAATCAATGTTCTCTTTATGCGGTGCTTTGCAGTCCATCAGCCTCCTTTTTGTGCGGTGCTTTGCAGACAATGTGTTCCATAGTTTTTAAACTTGGTAAAAATATACTATACTATAATATTATAAATGCGAAACTGCTCGAGTTCGTTTATGACGCTTTCACGCATTAACCAATAAAAAATTCATTCACCAATAGAAAGCTAAATTATATGCGAAGACTACAGTCTGTATATGACGGCAAGCTCTGGCGTTATGAAATTATAAATATTAATATATTATATTTGTTATACGTTTTCTGTCGCTAACAAAAGCGAGTTATTTCTTACGTCAGAAAAAAATCGTTTCCATGGAAACAATGTTGATATATTTGTGGGCTCTAAGCTGGTAGGTACTCAGCCCCCTGTTCAGCTACTGCTCCAGAAAATTCAAATATTAGAATATGTTTTGTTTTTTTTGGACAAGCAAGGAATAAATGTCAGATAAGAGTTCCTACATTAAAAATATAATTCGTAACGATTGTAAAGACTGAATAAATTGTGTATTTTTTTTATAATATTAACAAACTTCCAAATATTAAATTAAAAATAAACATCCAAAATGTTTGTAAGCGCATAAATTCCGAACGAATGAACAAAATTGGATAATTCTTTTTGGTATTTATTTCCCTAATAGGGACACGCTTAATATGCACTTTTTATTACAAAAACACTTAACATCAGTTAGATAATAATGGGAAGTAAGTATTTCAGTTTCCGGAATTGAAAAATAATGAATTTTAAAAGTTATTTCGTTAAAATTAAAAACGAATATTCGCTGGGCGACCATTGTCATTGATGTCAAAGTTTTGAGGTTAGTTTTTTTCTTCTCTTTCTTAATCCAAATTTTAATATATGACCCTTAAATAGGTTCTTAGTTTGGGTTTAATTAAAAACGGAAAAAAAACTAGCCTAAAAAGCTATTTTAATATTATTATATCAAAACATGGCGTGAAGAAAAGATGTGTAATTGTTTTTAATGAAATAGCTACTAAAATGCATTATTTTCCAATTTCAGAAAGTTAAATACTTACTTTTACTTATTATTTAACTGATATTAAGTGTTTCTGAAATAAAAAGTGAATATTAAGCGTGTCCCTACTAGGGAAATATTTACCATTTCCCGTAATACCATGCGAGCGAAGCCGCGGGGAAAAGCTAGTAATAAATAAACCCTAAAATTCTCCTACTCATGATACTCTGCATTCGTCTCGTTCTCGCGAAGTGTAGTTTTCTGAAGGTTTCACTTCTTCACTTTCACTTTTACTTTCTCGTGTGAACTACAAACATGATTTTTGTTACCAAACAAATAAAACTACGTAAGGTTTGATCCTGCGACCTCTCACAAAACTAGGATCTTCACTATTAGGCCACGGAGGTTGTCCATGCAAGATTGTGTTCATAATTAAACGCAAGGTCCCGGAGATATTGATTTTTGAGAAAACAACAAATTATTGATTTGTCCAGTCTGAGAGACCAACAACGCTCGAGTATACGAAGGTTAATTTGAACTAAGAGAAACTAAATTTAAAAAAAAATATTATAAATCAATGAAAATTATGTGCGAAATTTGAAATAACGTATGCTAAAAAGATGCTCGATTCTCCATTTTTAAAAAGCATATTTTATTTTGCCTTAGATAAAGGGAGGCTTCTGGAAAAATTGACTTTTTGTTGCCTAAAAATCTTCCTACACATGTGGAAAATTCATTCCCATACAGCATCAAATTTAACCTCTAAATATAATTAGGCAGGCCGAAAATCGGAGCGACCCGCTTACGAGCGAGAACTTTAAACGCATTTTTCTCAAAACTACATTTTTCAAGTTTTCTGTCAAACAAAATAACACTTAAAAATTTAAATTTAAAATTTAAATTTAAAATTTAAAAAAAAATTTTAATTTTTGTATGGAAGAACCTCGACTTATGAAAAATTATATTAATGGAATAAAGTTATTGCAAAATTAAGACCTTGTTTTTTTCATCGTATGTTCGCCAATTTTGCAATCAACAACTTTTTTGGCGAAAAGTGTTTATTGTACAAACTTTGATATTTTTTACGCATTGTAAATTCATACTACTTTCTTTTTCATTCATGTTTCAAATTATTTCCAAGGACTCCAGAATTCCAGCCGGTTTGGTCTGACCTTCAGTCTTTCAATAGTGTTTTTCTTGTTGAAATGTACTTCTAAAAGTAACAAAAGTTTTGTGAACGAATATAAATTTTATCTTTAAAAAAACGCACTCAAACAAAACTCGGCTGGACCAGACTCCTCCCTTAAACCTGCTGTTCTACCCTGTTGATAGGATGCACCCAATTGCTAGTCCCCATTTTACTAAGCGCATTAACTAGAGTGGATCTCCAGTGCACTTAATCAGGACTATACCAACACGAAGGGAACATCACGAAGACAAAAAAGAAGTGTTATATTACATAATCCAACTTTATAAATACGGGAATGTTCTTCTTGTATTACTTGAAGGGGGTCAAAGGAAACCAATTTTGCTTTCCAGTCTATCTGAGGTTGAATATTTTTAGACACTCTCACTATCGGCTTAATGAAAGACTACCGTTTAGGATTTAAACATTGTTTCATGGCTTTAGTCGTATCAAGTAACCAGATAGTAACAAGTAACAAGTAACCAGAAGAGTCAATACTAGTCATTAGTCCCCATCTCCGTCTCCTTCTCACTACATTTAACCTGAATACAAACCCCGATCGGGTGTGCCATATTACCACTGCTCGTGGCTTTCTGAGACTCTGGAAAAAATAAAACTATTCGCTTAAGTTTTGGAAAAATGGACAATTTAAGTAATTTTCCGATGAATCCATAAATAACGATTCCAGTATGTAATTTAAGGAAAACTCAATTATTTATTCATCCGTTTTTATTATCCTAGTCTGTAAGCTAAATGTTACTATACCTGAATGTCCTTCTTGCGCAAATTCTTGTTCTTTCTCAATGTTCTTGTTGAAGTTGTGCTTGTTCATGTAGAAGCCAACAATACTAATCACAACTTATCGAAATATTATTGCACCAAGACATTTTTAGTGATCCCATGCTAACCCAAAACAAATTTGATAATTTTCATAATATTTGATTATCATTGTCCTGGAAACCATTTAGATTTCGCTCCAAGAAGTTAGCTGCGTTTGGTAATTTAGCAGAGGTGCCCGGGTTCACGGGGTGAGTTTTTTCCGGGTTTTGGTGGCAGCACCAACAACATCGGCAGTCAGGTCGGATCCGGAGAGACTGGTTGATGGAGACCTTTTGACAGCAGAACTCTCTCGGAACATCGCCTTGCACCATTTGGGAGGGATGGATTCACACGTCCACCACTCACTGACCTCCAGATTTCCACCCATTCCTGATACCCTTTTCTTTTCAGAACTTTTTCTCTTACCTTTTCTAAAAATATTTTCAAAAATATTTTCTAAAAGCATCATCAAAGTTAATACAGGCCGTGAGGTGAATTATTTTCTTCAAAGCCTCCTGTGTGGAGCTAGTGTAGAATAAATAAATTTGTTTTAAATAATAAATAAATAAAAAAAAGTCTAGCTACCAACCACCAACTAGAGTTCATTGCAAATCTCGACAAAAGTTGTACAGCGATGTGTACAGATGGTTTTATATCTATGTGCGACGTACGTGCGGGTTCAGTGTAATGCCTATATTCAGTCTCCCGGGGGATGGTTTAGATCTGTCGTCAACTGACACCCGTATCTGAACTCGTTCCTCAAGGGTACACTGACGGTGTAAATAGAGTGCTTGTTGGGTCTGTCGCTACCAATAAAGGATAAGATTTTACATTTATTTCCAATCAAATAAACACGCTTTACTTAAACCGCCGCTACCCGAATTTCTACCGATTTCTTACACATCTCCCTTAAACATTTGAAATTTTTAAGCTCTTAAAAAAATATATTTTATTTTCGAAGATAATTTGTTTCACGATGAAACGCAAATTATATGAAATTCCCTCGATAGAAAATAATCGCAAAGTATGCTCTGAAAATTATCTATAAACAAGTCTATTTCTATTATTTTACAAGTTTTTTTAAAATTTGTGAAAAAATTTACAATGTTTCTTTCAGATACCTTTCACGAGATTTTTGCTCTATTTTAAACGAGTCATGTTTTATTAAGCATTTTACCAATTTTCGCATCAATTTTGTCATTGAAAATATTGGCGCGCTCTGTCCAACATTCGTATTTACATATCTCTCCATCTTCTTCTTTTTGAGCCGGGAAGCGTTGCCTTAATAGAGTATAAAAATAACCGAGCTTCATTAAGAATTTTAGAAAGTAGAGAGATTGGGGCTTTTTTATGTGATTACTTCACAAGAGTCTCAGCTGCTCCCGTCTGGAGCCAGTGAGACAATGGCGTCCCCAATTGGAGAATGTTGTGCGGTTGAAGGTTAATTGGGGAGGGGAAGGAGATGGGGAAGAGGAACGTAGCGAAGGTAGCTATTCAGTTCTGGTCACTAATCACGGCCTAAAGCAACATTTCAATACAGAATGGAGGTCTTACACCAGGGCGATACTAAGAGTATTTTATACTCTAGAACGTGGCGTAAATATACTATATATTATTTTAGATGAGTTAATTGTGAAATAATACAAATTAATCAAATATAATGTATTTGCCCACGCCGGGATTCGATCCCGTGACCTTCGGATGTGAGTCAAGAGCCTTACCGTTAGACCATGCCAGCCGGTTTTTATTATCAGGGTGACGATTCACTATTACGGTACCGTGACGGCCAAGAAAGGCAAAAAGCATACTTTCCTTGTTGCTATAATGCTGCAGCTCTTTTTTACACGTGAAATAATGTTGGGACAAATACTTTTATACGTGTGAGGGAGATGTATGGTAATGCTTGTATTTCCCTTTGGGGGGTGCAGTCATAAGTTCACCTTTGAATTCATTTTCGACTGTTGTTTTATGGCGTGTAAGAAAGAGCTGCAGCATTATATGTTTAAGAACAAAAGCAAAGTCATCAGCGCATTGATAGTTGATATTTTTTGACTTAATATTTCACTCACACTTCAATTCGAGTCGTTTAATTTCTATATCCGCTATATCAACATTCACTGATAGGGAGAAAACCTCTCGTGGTTGGTTGAATTCCGATAACGCTGGTTTCGATAGTAACTTCTTGAATGATATAGTGGGTTTTGTTTCTCACTCGCAGTTTTAACATGGTGTTTGGTCATGATAAGGGAGGTTTTGAAACTCAATTTTAAGTTCATCTTGTTCCTCGCAAAAATGTGAGCAAGATGTCATACTCAGATCAATTTGGCAAAAAATCGGATATAGCGAGTATTGAAATTATAGGGTTTCGCATCACCCTTGTAACTATATTCCAAACTTTCAAAATGGTCGTCAAAGTTAAATTATATTATAGGGGTCTGCCGAGACTTCACGGTGCGGTGTGTGAGAGAGACGCAAGAAAATGATTCCCTTTGGAGGAAATAGACGTACGTACAATGTGCATCTCATCTTTTGAAAGAGCTGCAGCATTATTGTGATGTTTATTGCCTTTTTTACGCCATTACGGAACCGTATTTGTGAATCGTCACGGTAATTATAAAAACGCTCAACAAATTCCCTTGGACGGTAGAACAAACTATAGATATAATGTTTATTGCCTTTTTTAAGCCATTACGGTACCGTATTTGTGAATCGTCACGGTAATTATAAAAACGCTCAACGAGTTCTCTTGGACGGTTGAATAAACTATGGATTTAATGTTTATTGCCTTTTTTATGCCAATAGGGTACCGTATTTGTGAATCGTCACGGTAAACATAAAAACGCTCCCTAAGTTAATAAGTTCCCTTGGAAGGTAGAATGAACTATGGATGAAATGTTTATTGCCTTTTTTAAGCCATTACGGTACCGTATTTGTGAATCGTCACGGTAACTATAAAAACGCTCAGTAAGTTCACTTGGACGGTAGAATGAACTATGGATGTAATGTTTATTGCCTTTTTTAAGCCATTACGGTACCGTATTTGTGAATCATCACGGTAACTATAAAAACGCTCAGTAAGTTCACTTGGACGGTAGAATGAACTATAGATGTAATTTTTATTGCCTTTTTTAAGTCATTACGGTACTATAATTGTGAATCGTCACGGTAACTATAAAAACGCTCAGTAAAATCGCTTGGACGGTAGAATAAACTATGGATGTAATGTTTATTGCCTTTTTTAAGTCATTACGGTACTTTATTTGTGAATCGTCACGGTAACTATAAAAACGCTCAAATAGTTCCCTTGGACGGTGGAACGAACTATGGATGTAATGTTTAGTAAGTTGTTGTTAAGTCTGTTCAAATATTTTTACGAACCTCAAAATTCGTGACATCTGTTCTTGATGCGATACGTCTGGCGTGCAATCAAAAAACAAGGAGAAGTTTTTCGCGGCACGATCCTCGTCTATGACTTGTTTTTTGACCTTGGAAGCGAGAATATCTAATCTCTCCACCACAGCGTCCTGACGTCACCTACGTGCACCTGCAATACCTCACTCTACGGCACTTCTGCACACATCCTGTTACCCTCGCACCGACCTTAGCTACGTAGCTCCTTAATAAACGACACTACTCACAACTCAATCATAAGCCTTTTATTTCTAACACCCGTATCTATAAACACCGGAATCCGTTCCTTCATAGTAAAACACGGTAAAACACCGTTCAATACGGTAACACGCCGTTTAACATGGTAAAACAGGATAAAACATGGTAATAACACATTTTCTTATGGTAAAATACGGTTAAACACGGTAAAACACCGATAATTGCGGTTAATTACAATTTAACACCTTTAAATACAGTTACCCACGGTTAAACACAGTAAAACTTGGTAAAACACCTTTAAATACGGTTACCCAAGGTTGAACACAGTAAAACACAGTAAAACATGGTAAAACACGATAAACGACGGCAAAAAATGGTAAAACACCGTTTAATACGGTTACACACGGTAAAACATGGTAAAACAGGGTAAAACACGGTGAATCACGGTAAAACACGGTTTAAATTTATTATTTTTTTTTTTTTCGTAAGAAGCAATTACTTTGTGGTTAGACATTATATTTAAAAGAATTAAAACACTTTGTATTTAAACCACGAATTTATTATTTTGTATATCTACCGGTTTCGCTTCGACCAAGCTTCATCAGGATATAATATAATAATAACTAGTTATTTAACTAGTTATTATTATATTATATCCTGATGAATTTAATTTTACTTAACGCAATCTCTTTTTACGGTAAAAAACAATCAAATACGGTAAAATACCGATAATTGCGGTTACACACGGTAAAACACAATAAAATACAGTTACCCAAGGTTGTAGCGAGTACAATATCTACATAGTTCCTACTCTCCGTTTTTCGAGCTGACAACAAAAACACTGAGGAGTGGGGAGCCGTCGCCTTGCGGTGTACAAGGAGTCGACGAGAATTTAGTGTAGTGGTAACCAGCAAGATGTAGTGCAGCGATGTTTGGAACACGAGTGGCGGGTATTGTCACGTGAGATTTTTATTAATAATGTAGTTACATCGAGAGATAGTTTTCATAGTTTAAATGATTACCATGTATTTATAAATTAATTTGTTTCAATCATATTCGAGACTGGCGCCCTCCCTTTATTTGTTTAATCTTTCAGTCCTATCATAGATTAGATTCTTTGCTATTACAATAACGCAGCACTATTTTTTTCACTACATTCTAGAATCTCAATTCGTAATGTCCATCCCTGATGTTAATTT
This sequence comes from Glyphotaelius pellucidus, assembly GCA_936435175.1. NCBI lineage: Eukaryota > Metazoa > Arthropoda > Insecta > Trichoptera > Limnephilidae > Glyphotaelius > Glyphotaelius pellucidus. The sequence continues at coordinate 5,701,504 of OW386558.1, forward strand.
AAATCTTCATAATATTAGAGTCTCATTACTAATGATTAATTGTCATGATTTTGTGTTGTGAATTAAATTATTTGAGGTTCCGATTTGAGTTGGATTTCTATATTACCTACTGGGATTATTAATATTTGTTAACATTGTCGCACGGAATCGAACCAGGGACAAACTATTATTTTTATTTCAGATACATGGAACTTTACCCTACACTCAGCGAGCTAATTAAATATTATATTATGATCACAAATCACACAGCTACAAATCTTTTATATTACATTTATAGAATAAAATACATTCACACGTAAAATACATTTATTACATAAGTATAGACTTAGATTTTATTCATGAACTTTAGTCGGGTTTGGTGACTAGAACTGAATAGCCACGTACTTCCCCACCTTCCTGGACCCCACCTTCTTCACCTCTCTACTTCCTTCAGCATTTCAACATACCCCAATTTGGGATGCCATAGTCTCACCGACTCCAGACGTGAGCAGCTGGAACTCTTGTGAAGCGTACCTATAAAAAAAAAAATTTCCGTCCCAGAACTTCCTCTTTTTGCTTTCCTTAAAAGTCCTTTCACAACCCAAAGACGGGACAGTTCCCGAAGAGAATTTTTTTTTTTCCAGCGTCTACTGTATGCGCCCAGCTTTGCTACCAATCCAGAAATATTGATTTACATGTTACAGTTCAGTGTTTTTTACACTGTTTAACCGTGTTTAATCGTGTTAAACCTATTTTACAGTAAGAATAGATTGCATCGCGTTAATTTAAATTGTTTAACCGTGTTTTACCGTGATTTGCCGGGTGTTACTCTGTTTTACCATGTTTTACCGTACGTACCGTGTGTAACCATTTTGAACGTTGTTTTACCGTGTTTTTCCGTGTTTTACCGTGTTTTACCGTGTTTTACAATGTTTAACCTTGTATTATTGCATTTAACAGTGTTTAACCGTGTTTTACTATGTTTAACCGTGGGTAACTGTATTTAATGGTGGTTTACGGTGTGTAACTGCAATTATTGGTATTTTACCGTGTTTAATTGTATTTTACCGTAAGAAAAGATTGCGTTAATTAAAATTTTTTAACCGTGTTTTACCGTGATTTACCGTGTTTTACCCCGTTTTACCATGTTTTACCGTGTGTTACCCAATTGAACGGTGTTTTACCATTTTTTACCATGTTTAACCTTGTGTAACCGCATTTAACGGTGTTTTACCTGTTTTACTGTGTTTAACCTTGTAATAAATGTATTTTACGTGTGAATGTATCTTATTCTATAAATGTAATATAAAAGATTTGTATCTGTGTGATTTGTGATCATAATATAATATTTAATTGGCTCCCTCAGTGTAGTGTAAAGTTTCATGTATCTGAAATAAAAATAATAGTTTGTCCCTGGTTCGATTCCGGGCGACAATATGTAACAAATATTAATAATCCCAGTAGGTAATATAGAAATCAAACTCAAATCGGAACCTTAAATAATTTAATTCACAACACAAAATCATGAAAATTAATCATTAGCAATGAGACTCTAATATTATGAAGATTTAAATTAAAATCAGGGATGGACATTACGAATTTAGATTCTAGAATGATAGTGAAAAAAATAGTGCTGCGTTATTGTAATAGCAAAGAATCTAATCTATGATAGGACTAAAAGATTAAACAAATAAAGGGAGGGCGCCAGTCCCAAATATGATTGAAACAAATTAATTTATAAATACATGGTAATCCTCTCAACTATGAAAACTATCTCTCGATGTAATTACATTATTAATAAAAATCTCACGTAAATGTTGAAAATACCCGCCACTCGTGTTCAAAACATCGCTGCACTACGTCTTGCTGGTTACCACTACACTAAATTCTCGTCGACTCCTTGTACACCGCAATGCGACGGCTCCCCACTCCTCTGTTTTTGTGTTGTCAGCTCGAAAAACGGAGAGTAGGAACTATGTAGATATTGTACTCGCTACAACCTTGGGTAACTGTATTTTATTGTGTTTTACCGTGTGTAACCGCAATTATCGGTATTTTACCGTATTTGATTGTTTTTTACCGTAAAAAGAGATTGCGTTAATTAAAAAAAATCAACAGTGTTTTACCGTGATTCACTGTGTTTTACCCTGTTTTACCATGTTTTACCGTGTGTAACCGTATTGAACGGTGTTTTACTATGTTTTGCCATCTTTTATCGTGTTTTACCATGTCTTACCGTGTTTTACCGTGTTTTTCTGTGTTCAACCTTGAGTAACCGTATTTAAAGGTGTTTTACCAAGTTTTACTGTGTTTAACCGTGGGTAACTATATTTAATGGTGTTTAATTGTAATTAACCGCAATTATCGGTGTTTTACCGTGTTTAACCGTATTTTACCATAAGAAAATGTGTCATTTACCATGTTTCACCGCATGTTATCGTATTGAACGGTGTTTTACCGTGTTTTACTATGAGGGAACGGATTCCGGTGTTTTTATATACGGGTGATAGAAATAAAAGGCTTCTGATTGATTTGTGAGTGGTGTCGTTTATGGAACGTTTAGTGTCGTTTTTGAGGAGCTACGTAGCTAAGGTCGGTGCGAGGGTAACAGGATGTATGCAGAAGTGTCGTAGAGTGAGATATTGCAAGTGCACGTAGGTGATGTTGATGTGTGACGTCAGGACACTGGTGGAGGTATGTCTGCCAGGGGCTTGCAGGTCACCGGTGCGGCATGTTTTTGGACACCGTGGCGGTGGAGAATGACCTGGTCTTCCAGGCCGTTGCTCGACGCAATGAGTTACGGATGTAACGACGGTGACGATAGGTGGAGCCTTGGGCTTTGACAGCCACAGAGGCGCGATGGGCTTCGACAGCCACTGAGATGAGAAGCTGCTTCCTTAACAGAAGGTGCTGCGGACTTTATAGTTACAGGAGTGGAGCGGTGGTTGTAGCTGCTAGGTGCTAGGTGCGGTGGACCTAGAGAGCTGATGTGTGGCGATGAACTTCGAGGAAGCTGCCTTGGAGAGAGTGAAAGTACACCGAACATTCGTATTTGTGCGCTTTTACACGTTGGCTATTGTAATCCGACCGCTGGATTGCGACTGACTGGAATTGACTGGACTAGTTTCACGTTAAGCCGCGTTGCTTTTATAGGCGCGACCGGTCGAATAATTTTCCGTTTGCTGAGTAATGTGTCGCTCGAAGGTACGATAATGACTCGCCACCGCAATCGTAAGTGCACATTTAATTAATTCGCGATTTTTCGAGTAGGTTGCGGAATTTCGGGCTGAATTAGACACTTCAAGAGTCAAGTTGAAAGGACTACATTATTTGATAAATGTGACGGTAGTTCAAGTCTTTGTCTTCTCAAAGCTATAGTCAAACTAGATTTAAAAGAGATTTTTCCCAATGTAGTAGTCGCTATAAAGATTTTTTAACAATGCCATTGACTGTAGCTTCCTGCGAAAGATCATTCAGTACATCCACAGTTCGGAACTATGTATGTAAGGTTTATTGCCTTTTTAAGCCATTCCGGTTCCGTATTTGTGAATCGTCACGGTAGTTATAAAAACGCTTAATAAGTTCCCTTGGACGGTGACACAAACTATGGATGTAAGTAATGCTTTTTCTTATACCTACACAATTTGGATGCTACTATGGAAGGCCATATAGTATTATTCTTGTTAGATTCTGCGCAATAGGCTTGCAATATTGCGGAGGAAAAGTGATCTGAAGAGTTCAATCGTCTCTGCAGGAACTATTTCGCAGCACAGAAGTTTTGCAGAAACCGGAAGGAGTTATATTATATTAATGCTGTTTGGATACATTTCCTTAAAAGATAAACCGATAAAAGTATGTTGTGCCCGTAAAAGTAAGTTTTCGAAAATTTCTCAACTTTAGGAATTTCTTAATTTGGTCGCTTTTAGGAACGACTCATTTAGGTTTCAAAGAAATCGTTGTGTCTCCCTTACTATGATGGTTAGAAATATGATGAATTGTGTTAGAATTAGAAAATACCACTTATATCTAAAAGTAGCCACAACATAATTCAAATGTACACCTTTAAGAAACCAAAGTTTTCGAGCGCAATTTGAAAAAAATTCTAAAACTTTGTGAATTTTTTATTAATTATTTTCAAGTGAAACGACATAAAGTAAGTTAACTGCAACGTTGATAATACAATTGGCTGATAAAATATTGGTGTTTCTATTTATTTTTCTGTAATTTTAGTTAAAAAAACGGTTAAGGTAAGCCAATTTTAAAAATTGTATGTTTTCAATAAAAACAATTATATTAAAAAAAAAAAAAAAATAAATTTAAAATTTGAAAGCGTATCTTATCATCTTTCCAAAACAGTTTTCCGTTTTTGGATGCGTTCAAAAATATTCCATTTATCTGGATTTTATTGCGAAGCGGAAATATGAGGCCCGAGGTCTGAGAAGTTAAGTAAATAGGCGACATCAGTTTTCTTTTACATCGGTTTGAATTATATTTGTTGCCTACAATTATGTCATCTACATAAAGAGTTGCAACAATAATATTTAAAAATATTTTCTAATCTTCGCTCCAACTTGCTTTTTCAATGTGAAAATACAAGTAAAATAATAAATCCCTTAAATGTGACATTTACGAGAATTCTAAGGAATCTGCAACATGTTCTTGGAACCGGAAAGGAAAACGAGTGCTACAATTGTGATCGTATCACAAAGCTCCTTTTCACTGAGCTTCTAACAAAACATCTTGTACTTGAAACAAAAACAGCGACAGATCAAAAAGCTGAAGTATCCGGCGTTGCCCGGACTTTATGCAGAGTTCAGAAATCAGATGGAGAATGTAATTTTCCTCTTATTTGAAACGTCAAGAGTGCAAAATTTCAACAATCTTGGAATAAAACTGTAGATTCGTGTGCTCTTTACAAGCACTATTCTTTACATACAATACATACACATTGTGTTAAGTTAGGTTATTGAAATAATTTATCACACATTATTTAGAGTAAAAATGGTAATGGTTCCACGGTTAGTATAAATGAATACAAACCTATCCCTAAATCAACAAAAAAGGCTAAAATTATAGACAAAAGTCCTTGTAAAAGAACAATTTACGTAGTCTACCTTTGGCGTTGGTCAAAGAGTAATGCACGCCGCTGTGTAAATACTGAACACAAATAAGTTTGCAACCGCACGCCCGTTTTCGTAAATGATCAGAGAGTGTAATCAACTAACCCTTGAATACCTTTTGCATCACCCAGTAACTTATTGGTTAATTAAAAAAAAATTTAGATTACACGTCAGAGATAAATTTTTTAAAAGCAAAAACAAAGTACAAAGTTTTGTACAGGGCCAGCAGATTCTTCAAAAGTGACCAAATGCCAATCGTAAACAAATCTCATGTACGACTAACAATTGGATTGGGGGAAACCTCTGGGCTTGGACCCTACAATACTCGATAAACCTACTTGATTCTGTGCCCATGAGGGTTGTCCGTCTGATTGACATTCCATTGTTAACATACCGATTGCAATTTCTATTGCACCAATGCAATTTGAGATTGCTGTCTGTTCAAGAAGTGTTTTAATGAAGGCTGCTCTAAGGAGCCAGCAGCATTGATCCCCGGTGCATGTAAAACGCGAAGGACACGAGCGGAATGTTGGTTTTCTGTCTCTCTGAGATTTCAAATGGTGACAAGTATTGCACTAAGCGGTTCAAGTGGTTAATTTTACAATATACCTAACTCTACCAATCAAAACTTAATTTTATGCTTTGACCGATCGGTGGATTCATCTTGTGATTTATTTATTTTTATTTTAGTTATTTAAAGGTCCGAATAGCTTTTACATTTTATAATGCGGCACATGTTTTATTTTTAATAACTATGACAAAAAAATTAAGTACAAGTAACATAAAATATAAGAAACAAAATATAGGTAACCTAAAATGTAAGAGTTGACACAAAGTAGGTAGCATAGAATGAAAATTAAGTAAAAATAGATTTATTATCTGCCAACATCGTGCTAATTAACAATAATAATTATAAAAATGTTTAAAATTGGTGTTCATGTTAGTTTATGAAATAGGTGGAAATCGTTGGCAAATACGGCGTTTGAAGTTTGCCAAGTTCAAATTGTGGTCAAATACATCCGTATTGTTTAATTATTTGTTACCAAGACTATGTAAATGTTTTTAGGTTTTCACGGCCAAAAAGTATTTTTGTTATTGTTTTTGGGGTGTTATGCCGTGTTTCGCTACCTCCTTCTTTAGCCAACGTTTCGGACAGCGTTACAGTGTCCATCATCAGGGCAGATGACCAAATGATATTGGTGAGAGTGTTTACTTATGTGTGTCGAAGCGATACCGTGCTGCCAGCTCCATATCTCTACGAGCTGGTGTTAGAAAAAATTCAGCATGGTTTTTTACGTTTAGCTTTGGTGTAGCCGTCAATTACCGGATACCAAGAACTATTGAGCTTAGCTCCGTCGTCTCTGTTAATATTGATGGGGTTTTTATGGATTTCAATTGCCTCCGTAATTAGGCGTGCTCTGTAAGTTTTGGGTCTTCCCAGGACTTCAGGAACAAATCCAAAGTAATGGCCGGTTTCGATTAAGTGCTCGGCGATTGCCGATTTGGAGCTGGCAGCACGGTATCGCTTCGACACACATAAGTAAACACTCTCACCAATATCATTTGGTCATCTGCCCTGATGATGGACACTGTAACGCTGTCCGAAACGTTGGCTAAAGAAGGAGGTAGCGAAACACGGCATAACACCCCAAAAACAATAACAAAAATATGTAAATGTTGTATTGGGAAATGCAAGCTATGGTTGTAATGAGATGCGTGCAAATAAAATATTGATGTTAGTCTCGCTGTTCATATAGGTTTATGCAAATTACTTAATTGCAGACGTTCACAACAAACGAATTTGGAGAAAAGGTTAATTTTAGTAATATGGTAAATTGTAAGAATCAAGTGTTTTCTGGCACAAAACACTAAACTTCTCGACTTCACCCGCTTGCGAATGGGTTAACAGTTAGACACTGGGTAGTTTTAAGTTACTCGGCAAAGCTTTTCTCAGTACAAACAACGGTGAAAGCTCTCGAGGCAAAAGCACAGTACCAACTAGATCCATTAATATTCACAGCTAAATACAGATGTGTGAAAATTATCCGAGTATTATGAATGTGGTTTACTTAAGGTTCCAGTTGCAAATTGAATGTGAAATCAGTTCCTCGGTCGTTATTGAACAAACATAAACACAAAACATAAATATTATTATATTACTTTCATAAAATGATTAATAATGTATTTTAGTCAAAATTTAAACCATCTGTTTCGTAACAAAATACTTTTATTCGCGACTTTGTCAGAAACTATGAAATAAGTTTAGAAACTATGCAACAGAAGAAACTACGTAACAGTGATATAATAATAACGGGCCGTAATGGCCCGGATCTCAAAAGATAAGAGTCAAACTTACCGATTTCAGTTTTTATTTGTATGCTGTTCTATATGTGAAACTTGTAGTTATGATATCAAAATGTCAATGTTAAACTGTACCTATTATGAATTGCAAGTTTCTTCCGTGCTTAAATGACACAGTAACACAGCAAGATTGCTCCAGCAAGATTTAAAAACTGTATAAAATAAAACATACCTTGTAATTTGGTGGTTAAAATTGCTATTTCTGTTGCTCTTTCTAGGATTGAATCCAAAAACCACCGCCCAGCGTAAAAGCTTTTAGGTTTATGCTATGGCTACTGACTAAGTATTTATTAACAAAATTGGGGGCTATCCACCACTTACCTGCCCTGGTATAGGTAACAGATGGTTATTTCTTCAAGGCTCTCGCAAGAACTCTAATTTTTTTGAAAGAACGAAGCTACATTTAGTTTAGAACGAATTCAATGTCCCTGCATACATTGTTAGTAAGCAGTATACAAGTGCTTACGTAATAAACTTGATACAATGGTGCTAGTTTAACATGTATACAGGCAGGGCACCTGAGTATTTATCAACAACAATATATGAACAAAAACAACTGTTTTTCGCTAGCGATGTAATTTCTATCAAGATTTTTTAAAACCTCATTTACACATCTGCCTTGATGATGGTCACTGTAACGCTGTCCGAAACGTTGGCTAAAGAAGGGGGTAGCGCAACACGGCATAACACCCCAAAAACAAATAACGAAAAGAATTTATCATAGGTTACGAAATTAATCAACATCATTTAAAAATAATATAAAACCCATTTAACTGTCCGAAAACAAACCTTTCGCAATGTTCGTTTCATTTTAATAATAAAATGTTGAAATATCGCGTGACGCAGGGTTGTAACTATATATTAGTAACCAATTTACCCTATTAAAAAAAATCGACATTCCGATACAAAAGCAGTTTGCCAATAAATCAGTGTCGTCCCACTCCCAATCTCAACGCAATTTCTCAATGTTTAATGAAATACCTGCTCGTTACAGGGCCCTAATCTAAGACAAGCTATCCTCGTCACTTGTCACTTGTCAGTTTGTAGAATGTTTCACAGCGGGAGTAACCGATATCTCTTACGTATCTTCTGGTGTCCAATGAACCAATTTAACGAGAATTTGGTATTGGCGGACGTGACACTTGACCTCTGAATTATTAGTTTATTGAAGACCTAAGAAGTTTCGTCTCTCTTCTCGTAAATATTTTGAACCTGTGTAATTGTTTTGTGAAATGGATATGTCTGGCTTTTGTTTTGCTGGTCAAATTGTTTGATACACTAGTCCCAGCAAAATTTTCATCGGACGTCATTCACGTTGAAAACATTACAATATACGATTTCTCGTTGAATTTCAGAACCCCACTTCGATAGCATATCTGAGGCCACGCCTTCCTCGCCGCGCCAAAATAACATCTGTGTTGGTGAAATTTCAGGCAGAGCTACCGTTGAAATTCGGTTTTTAATTCAAGAATCTGTCACAAGATGTCGCTGCTTCCGTCAGCAGCTCGCATGTGGAAAATTCCCCCCCTAGGTATATGTACTACGGATTTATAGAATTAATGCATCTCTCTGGATATGGAAGAGTTGACAGTATACATACATACATAGTTGTGTCGTGCAGCTATATATTACATAAGACGTTATTGCCTCTCTCTGTTACTTTGAACTGGTAACTATCACTCGATGACAGTAGATCAGAGGAACAGGATATTTTTGAAACCAGTTCCTATTGGAATAAAATCCTATAGTCAAACACTAACTGTGAGAAGCCCGAGCAAAGCCCGCCGGGCCTAGCAGCAATAACCTGCGGAGCGGGTTTTTAACTGGTAGTATCTAATTATTATCATTAAGTTTGTTTACTGCTTTAGATTGAAAGATAACACTCGTAATATTTATACATTTTTTTAACATTCCTTTAACATTGTGTACAAACAAATACATTTTACAGAGTGAAATATGAAATACTAATGTTAGGTGCAAAGATGCAAAGATGCTATTCAGACTAAGATTCATCAAATGTAAGGGGAAAAAATACAGGCAGTGGTAGAAATCGGGTGAGACTCTTTCAAGAATCAATAGGTTTTACCCTTTGAACCTCTCCTCACTGACGCAAAATATATATCTACGTACAAATTCGAAGAAATTTGGTTCCGAAGCAATTTATTATGTACTCTTCGCCACCGGGAAAACCATTGGCAGGATGGTCCTGCAAGCAGGAAGATGGAATAATCTGTGATGACACTGTCTCAAACAGTCATCAAGAAGAAACAGGCAAGGACCTACGCATTCTTAAATGACTGGATTCTGTTTAAAACCTCGCAGCAGTCTAAACAAGTGGGTAGTGGCATACCACTTTCTTTTAAGCTGCAGGGATTAGAATCCATAGCTTGTTGGGTGTAACCACGGATGGAAGCCGCGCTCCCTCGTGTACTTAGTACAGAAATCTCAAAAACTTTTTATGAACCCTCTTCAACATGAAATAACATCCCACCTGGTGAAAATGCCAAATAGCCAAGCCAATGAGAAGTACAATAATCTTAGAGAATGGATGTCTTGAAAGACCCTAACCGTTCGGATAACAAATCCTAAGGGAAGTTTTCACACGCCACAATTAAGGCGGCACTTCATGGTTTCGAAATAATCAAGGAAAAACTAACTTGCTAACCATCAAGCCGCAGAGAGGATGGACCGCCAAAGAACTCGGTATTGGCACACACTATTTGCTTCACTCATATTCATACATCGTCTAATACTTAGTATTATTCTATTATTCTGACTTTGGACATGGCCCGACTCAGGTTTCTGATTCACTTGATCATGCCATGTCTTTCTCGGGCGTCCCCGACTTCTTCTACCATTATTCTTCTTACACTACTTTCTTCATTCATTCGCTCTGCATCCCCAAACCATCTGAGGGTCCTTTTCTTAATCTCACTCATTCTGCTTACATCAGCCTTACATTCTTTGCGGATCTCTACAATTCTCACACGATCATACATGGTTTTACCACACGTACGCCTCAAGGATATCATTTCGACAGCATTCAGTTGACCTTTATCCTTCCTCTGCCAGCTCACTGCCATACATCAGGGTAGGTTCCAGGACTTCATTGTGGACTGCTAGCTTCGTTTCTTTTGACAGCTTTTTATTAGCGCCGACGGCATTCAGTCCTCCATTAATGGAGTTACCGGCATTTACCCATCTTTCAATATCTCTATCAGCCTTCCCATCTCTCGTAAACATACTGCCTAGATACAAACTCATCAACCTGCTCCAAGTATTCATAACTATATCAGATACTGTTTTCGTACTTTCTCTTTCAAACACCATGACTTGAACAACATGAGCTCCACACAGGAGGCCCTGAGGAAAATAATTTCTCTCAGGGCCTTTGTCATCTTTCTGGATGCTGTGTGGAGGGTTTTTTCTAAGTAAAGGGAGGAGAGGAGAGTTTTTTGGAGACCTCCAGACCTTTGCAAAGCGTGGCTTGACTAGATGATCAATTGTGGAAAAGTGTGTGGAGGGGTTAAGTTTTACCCGTGGTGAAGATTTAACCCGGACATAAAGTCTAAAGAACAAATTTACTAAGTAAAGAGCATAGAAGGAATCGCATACATGTACAAGAAACCGAAAATATGCGTTATTTTATTATTCATGATTGAATGACCTTATCAAATTGATTATCATAGGCCTTAAAAAACGGTTTTATTTGGAGCCGTGAAAATAATTCGCGATTTCATTTTTTGCCTTCAGAATCGTTGTTAAAGTCGTTGCCTGTAGAGATGTATTTTAAATCAGCAATCCATCTGCGAGATGTGTGTTGAACAGTTATTTTAATGTTTGTCGTACGGGTTTCTAAAAATGTACGCTTTTCTCCGACTAACAACACATCACGCAGTGAATAAATGACTTTGGAAGGTCCCTCCAACGTGCCGCGATGGATTCGGAATATAAATCGTCGCAAATAACATTTTTATCAATTGTTTTTCGAAAGCATTTACATTTAAGTTTGGGGTTGAATTTGGATAAGTTCCTCCCTTATTCCTAGCTGTGGACGGAAACGAACCAGGAAGGGGGAGGGGGTGCAGCGTTTATTCCCTTTGAAGCGGTTTGGCTAGCACTGGGTGCGGGTAAATTCGGCGTGAGAACATCGCTCATGCGGACAGAGGCGTGAGCTCCGCCCCGGCCGCGAGGACGCCGCCGACGGGGAAATTCTCACCGCTAGGGAATGAATTTCTCCGGACTGTGGTTTTGGCGGTTTTTTTGTTCAAAATAAACAAAGGACGCTGTTTTTGTGCTTTATTACAAAAGGTTAGAATGATAAGTTTCCTGGATAATAATTAACGGTAAAAGTCATTAAAACTTTACTTTTCCTTCGTACTCATAAGCTTGTTTACACGATAATAAAACATTGCTAGAAATATGTTTGACGTTAAAGGCGTACCTGACTTATTAATGTAGTTATTTTTTTAATTTCATTTGTTTGATACTGAGAATTCGTTAATATTTTTTCTGCTTAAAATTCACAGCTGCTTTTTTCAAAGTTAGTTTGGACTTAAGTATATTTAGCATTTCTTTTTTGTTTGGCCCTGGTTTTATAATTTATTTATTTATTTAAGGAACATAAACAGTCTTAGTAATATATTAAATATGAGAGGATGATATAAAAACAAACCAATTATTAATGTTCAGAGATAGGTATTTAGAATCAAGACTTACTAAATGTAAACTATAATATTTAAGAAAAATTAAGAAAAAAAACAGAACTAAGCAGCAATTAAAAAAGATAATAATAATAGTACAAATCTGAATTCAACAAATAATTAACCAATACACAACTATAAAATAAGTGTGATTATAACTAAAACAATAGGTATTTGGTTTGGAAAGGGTAAGGGGAGGAGAGGGATAAGGGAAAGTTGCCACGCAAGTAATATAAAAATATTAGATACAATTAATTAATATTCATGAATATGTGTTATTTGCACATAGAATGTTATACAGTGAAGTTCTGTAGCGACAGTAACTAGCAGTAAATACGTCAGCACGTGTGTTATATTTGCAAATAATTGTGAGAGGTGTTTGCTCTGTCTTTTTTGAAGTGGTTAAACCAGGATAATAAATTCGAGATGATTTTTTCGTACACTTCGAACTCAATTTTGGAGGCGGGAATGGGTACCGCCACCCCGGGAACCTTTATTGGATAACCAACACCTCTGCCACAGGACACCTCAAGTGGTTCGCTACGTTTGGTGATTTAGCAGGGGTGCCCGGTTTCATGGGGTGAGGTTTGTCTAGGTCTTGGAGGCGGATGACCAGGACACACTAAACCCCAAATTCCTAACCGCCCCTACTCCTTTCCTTCCCAGAACTCTCCCCTCCTTCTTTACTTTGAAAAAACTCTCCACACAGCATCCCCAAAGATGACATAGGCCCTGAGGGAAATTACTTTCCTCAGGGCCTCCTGTGTGGAGCTCATGTAGAAAAAAAAATCAAAGAATTTAAAAATTTAGGTTGTTGACGTCAATACGGAGACAATTTTTATCTTTCTATGATCAAGTTGTGCCTGAATATGTTTATTTTTTAACCTGAGTTAAAGTTGAAAAGGACGAATTACTGTAAAAAAATACTTTTTATTCACCTTCAAGAGAACCGTACCGAATGATTTGACCCAATTTTATAATGACATTGTAAAGTTACGCCAATGCTGGCGGATGATTTGAGCAAATTGATTTGATTGCGCACCGAGCCGTACAAGGCATGGAGGCTGTATTCTGTGTGGAGGCTCCACTTCCAACAGTGACACAGGGTAAAGGCAGTGAGCGAGTTGTCCTTATTTTTCCTTATTGCTGTTTCCAGCTACACGTTCAGGTAAACCGTTCATCTGAACACGTACGATAAACTGGGAAGAGGGGAAAAATATTGAACGTGTTTATATTTATATTTTGAAAACATCGATTTTTGCGTGTTTGTTTAGCACCATTTGTGTTCGAGACATGATATTATGTTGTTCTAAAAGTTATTGGGATGTTATTTGTGTGTTAACGTGAGAAAATATTACACCGTTACAAAATACATTGTTAGCGTCAGCGTGCGTGCTGATGCTATCGGCAGGGTTGGAGAAAGCTCCCACATATTTAATACAAATTAGTTGCTGTATCTGCCCCAAATAAAAACTAGCTCAGGTTCGGTGCAAGCAGGGTTTCTTTTAACCTCAAGGCTAGTGCTCGTGGTTCGGAACTTCACGCTTCTCCATCCCCCCAGGGCCTCTCTCGACAAGCAAAACACGGTAGGTTATCACATAAATAGTTTATTCAATTCTAGGAGACACAATAATACATAAGAGGAACGATCCTAGCTGAAAGTTAGTTTGAACGTCAGTCTCTGCTCTCTACACGCGTGGTTAGGGCTTCAAAACATTTAATTGCACACAAAGGGTAACATGGTAATTGACTCACGTTTGGTTTATGGGCCAACAGCGGCTTTACGCGCTTGTTCTCCCGGTCTCAGCAGCGTCCATGCGGACACCGGAAGTGCACAACCGGCGAAACTGAACTTGTGTCGCACATGTTCGCGCGGGACGTGGGCCCGGGAAGCTCGCTTGCTGAAGACTGCTTTGAATGGCGGTGTGCGGCGCGTCTCCTGATCCGTGGGTCGCGGGAGGGGTGATGCGCCTGCGCATTACCGTCCCGCGGTGCAACAGTATTTTAGGGCTCGATTCGCTGACTGTCGAAACATGACGGTACTTAAGACTCGATTCCTTATTCTTGTAACGTAACACTTCCCCCCTCGCCGCAATAAAAGCGACGTGGCAATGGAGCTGTAGGGCTAATAAATCCTCTTACCCTTTCAGCACTTGTGCCAAAAACATTTAAGAGAAACGAGGAGAGAGAGAGAGAGAGAGAGAGAGAGATTCCTAGCTGGAGAATAGTTATGAACAGAACACAAAAGAGATGATACATGGTGTAACAAGGAATTGTCAATAAATGTATATAAAGGCAGTGGCATACATAAATACAGTTGCAAAGAACAAGGATCTGTTGAAGAAAGGTACAAGGGTTATGCAGTGATAGAAAAAAAAACTCTAATTGTATCATTGGTCTGTGAGCTAATGTTTGCGAACGTGGTTTGCGTAGGATGTCTGGGGTGGTTGAACGTTTCACTGAAGTTACAAGGTTACTTTGTCACAGTGACCTGGCCCATTTGAGATTACACTCAAGGGACACTAGGGCCTTTAAGAAAATACGAGGAAGAGAACACATGATGAGGCTTCTAGGTGGTGTGGAGAGTTCTACCTGTCACAGAGGTCGAAAGGGTAACTGCTTCCGGATCCTGTGGGTGAGCCAGTACGAAACCATTGAAGTATTGGAGAGTGGAATCGTAATTGGTGGTTGGTACACTGGTTTTTGTATGTAGTGGGATTGTTTTGTGAACAATCGTTGGTATTGTTATTTGCGCAAGGGCACAGGAGCATCAGCACAATGGCAGTAGGGCATTTGCATTATGCAGCAGGAACATTTGCATAATGGCAGCAGAAACATTTGCACAAGGGCAACAGGAACATTTGTATTATGCAGCAGGAATATTTGCATAATGGCAGCAGAGCATTTGCATTATGCAGCAGGAACATTTGCATAATGGCAGCAGGAACATTTGCACAAGGGCAACAGGAACATTTGTATTATGCAGCAGGAATATTTGCATAATGGCAGCAGAGCATTTGCATTATGCAGCAGGAACATTTGTATTATGCAGCAGGAATATTTGCATAATGGCAGCAGAGCATTTGCATTATGCAGCAGGAACATTTGCATAATGGCAGCAGGAACATTTGCACAAGGGCAACAGGAACATGAACCAACCTAGAGCTGGCGTGCTCGGGTTTGTTTTGAGTGTCGGTTCTTTGTGGTGATACAATTCGCAACTACACGCACGACTCACACTAGGTTATGTTAGATGCGGTCGGGTGCTTTTGGTACGCAGGGATTGAAGGCAAGGGACCTCCGTGACGGTAGCGAGGGCAGCATGAAGAGGCGCAGATGTAGATAGGGTGCAGAGCTGCTGGTTTTTTTTTTTTTAAATCCGGCAAAAATTATTATTAGAACAAAATTCTTGAAGTTTACCTGCCTAGTAGACCAATGATGAAAAAAGTTTGGAGAGAAACAAGTGTGCATGTTGAGAAAAAGTTGGATTTGTTTGGCGTGTAGAGAGAGAGACGGAGAGAGAGCTA
Organism: Glyphotaelius pellucidus; assembly: GCA_936435175.1. Taxonomy (NCBI): domain Eukaryota; kingdom Metazoa; phylum Arthropoda; class Insecta; order Trichoptera; family Limnephilidae; genus Glyphotaelius; species Glyphotaelius pellucidus. The sequence goes on from OW386558.1 coordinate 5,717,194, forward strand.
ACTAAATGTGGCTAATGCCTAATACATGTTACAAAGGTACGTATTCAAGGACAGGTTCTGTGTAACCCCTTTTGGTTTTTTTTTCTTTACCAAATACATTTCCAAGAATACGTGGTTGAGGGATTGTACGTATAACAAAATTCCCCATTCGAAAGAAGTTGGTCTTCCATGACCTATGCTCACGTCTATACGGTAGCATTTTTTCTACTTTCGAAAAACAAAACATTGCGTACAAGATTAGTTATAACAAAGTGGGAAAGGAGTAGGAAGTTGAAAGGATCCGCGTATGAAGATTGTCCCATTTGACAAACGAAACGCCAAGTGCGTAACGCATATATCCCCATTCACGGATAATTTCGAGGAAGGGGGAGGGTGATAATTGGGAACATTTGAACGAAGAAAACTGCTGGGGACTCGGCTATTTCCGAAATTCGACCTCTGGGTGGAGGTGAAACAAGGTCTACAGCAGTCATCCTGGCACATTACAATAATGACAACTGGGAAAGGAGTAGGAAGTTGAAAGGATCCGCGTATGAAGATTGTCCCATTTGACAAACGAAACGCCAAGTGCGTAACGCATATATCCCCATTCACGGATAATTTCGAGGAAGGGGAGGGGTGATAGTTGGGAACATTTGAACGAAGAAAACTGCTGGGGACTCGGCTATTTCCGAAATTCGACCTCTGGATGGAGGTGAAACAAGGTCTACAGCAGTCATCCTGGCACATTACAATAATATTTGGTAGTGTTGGACAAAAGAATACACTGACATAAAAGTCTAATCCTCTACGTGTATTGGGCAGAAGATTAGGGGTCGTTTTATTCTCCTACTTGTTTGCGAGAAATGACAGACCCTTGCTCAAATCTCACAAACCTGGGGATTTTCTTTGTTCGTCTCCCAGACAACGAGTTAGGTGTTTTTGTGTCCATCAACTTAACTCCCACGACACGATGCCCCATAATCATGAGTGAAGCGTATGATTAGTCCTTTTGAGATAGTAGATAGTTCCTGGGTTCTTGTGACAGGAAGTCCACGGGCATATTAATGATTACAAAAAAGGGGTGTGGACTACATTGAGTAGTTCACACATAAAGGTTTGATATTATTTCGTTCGCACGATTCATGGTGAGTATTATAACGTCTTCACGTATAGCGTACAAGATTGCAAAATCAAAAGATTTGCAAGTAAGTTTTATAACGTCTTCACGGATAACAATGAACGAATTACAACTGGGTTGCCCAGTATTGAAGGGAGGTGCAAAAGACTAGGTATTTATGACATTTCTGACAAAAACCCACAGAGTAATTATAACGGGCTCCCCGTATCGCATTTAGTAGATATTCTGAGATTCCCATCTATGACGGCAGATTTTATAAGGTTCCCACCTATGATGGCAACAAAGGTTAACGTTCATATAAAGGTACCTATTCAATACAGACGGCGAGACATACTGATGTACTTAGTACAACAATACCGTAGCATAATAAATCCATATTAGCGTACGTTAAAGACTTGCACAAAGGCAAAAACATATTTGAAGATCTGGCCAAGATTTTATACTTCAACAATTAAGGGACAAAAAAAATTTCTGGCGTGCTGATGGAATGTGAATTTCATCTAAGCTTACCGCAAAAGAGATCCTTTGTGGTACAACCCTTTTGGTTACGCACAGAGTATCGTATCGTGATGGTACAACTTTTGTTGTACTTACACGTACGATGGTAGCAACAATACAAGACATGCGCTTATCGTTGTTTGACAAGGAAAATTATTTACATTGATCCGATTTGAGTGTTTAAGACCTTCTAGGTTTTACTTACTTAAACAGACTGCGATGGACACACCTTGGTGTTATGAAAATTATAATAATGGGATGGGTTGTTCACAGGGTGGTTCACTTGGAGACCTGGCTTCTTGTTGTGACCTCGTACTTTGCACGTGATAAGTCACAACAAGGCAACCCCAAAATTTCAGTTTGAGCAGTTGAGACCCAGGGTGACTCAATGTTGCTGAAATGTTGTAAAAAAATTTATCGTTAATGAAGAGGCACGTTGAAAGTTGTCCCTTTTATAACGATACTTTCCAGACTCCACATCCAGTTCTGGGGAGAGCTAGAGCAATTTGGGTTATTTATTGAGCGCCATTCTATTTTCTTAAAAACAGAAAAAAACTTAGAACGGGTAGCAAACATCTGATACCGCCGTGGGTTTACACAGGTTTGCTTACCTAATTTAACTACATATGACATAAGGGTTAGATGCACTTTGGCGAGGACCCGATATTTAATGTACAAAAAAGATTTTTCTAACATTTAGAAAGGGGTGACGAGGTATGACATGATGATGTGAAAATATGATGCTGCGAGTTGTGACGATGCACAAAACCTTGGGCACGTAGTCTCTGACTACTTGCAGTAAGCCACAGGGAATTCCTTTCTCCGAAGTGATCAATTTCAGGTAGAGGTGTGCATGCTTAGAAAAAACGATGTTTCCAAGGTTTGACACCTGGGGCAGCAATTAGAGGCGAATGACTGATGATGACGAGATATTTATACAAACAAAAATAAAATAAAATGAAACGAAACCACAAGGGAGAATTATAATTTCTTCCATGACTTTGGCTACAGTTGACACCACTGTGCCAGAGCTAGAAAGGTTTCGTTTGAGTGTCCTAATGAGTGACAATCGTTTACGAGAGGCCGCTCATTAGTGACGAAACAAAAGGGTTGACTTCCATAGTGATCCATGTCACGGTGTAGACGAATGGTTGCTAGGAGTCACGGAATAACCGTTGGGGTTATACGGGCGTGGCAATGGAGTTTGTTTCCATGTTCCCACTTTTTACAATGTCCTTAATGTGGTAGTTACCTATGTGTTTACCAGAGATGTCGGACAATCGGTAAACCAGGTCTGAGATTTTCTTTAGGACTTTCGTCTTTACAAAACGGGGTGCCAATTTGGCAGAGAAGTACAGCGCACCTTGTGACAGAGTGTTGTTTCTCCTCCAGACGATGTCTTCTTCCTTGAACGTGATGTGCTTCCTGATGTACTTTTTGTTGTAGAAAGAAGCATATTGAATAAGGCATTTTTTGGATTTATTCCTGGGAGAAATCTTTCTACTTCTCAGGGCCTGTAGTAGTTCTTCCTTTTTTGACGTAGAAATGTGGGGGATTATACCCAGCGTGACTTGAGGGACTTCCATAGTGTATAGGGTCGTGTCAGGGTGACCTTACGTTGGGAGAAAAACGAGAACTCGACTCTTTATCCGTAATTGGAAAGAAATTTTTGCCAGGGATTGACCACTGGGGACGTATATATATTTTTTTTTTTTTTACAAAATGCTTCTGCGAAAAAACGCGTATTTGTAAGTGTTTGGGTTATTTGAAAATTTGGGCAGAGATTTGCCTCTGGCCACGTGCTTTTTAGGAAAAATCCAAGCGTTTTGGAAAAAAAAATTTCGAAAATTAAAAAATCGAAAAAAGGAAAAAATCGGAAAAATTTTCAGAGTCCGAAACTGGAGAAAATTTGAGCAGCGATTTTCCTCTGTCCATGCGTTTTTAAGAAAAAATCCAAGCGTTTTGGAAAAAAAATTTCGAAAATTAAAAAAATCGAAAAAAGGCAAAAATCGGAAAAATTTTCAGAGTCCGAAACTGGAGAAAATTTGGGCAGCGATTTTCCTCTGTCCATGCGTTTTTAAGAAAAAATCCAAGCGTTTTGGAAAAAAAAATTTCGAAAATTAAAAAAATCGAAAAAAGGCAAAAATCGGAAAAATTTTCAGAGTCCGAAACTGGAGAAAATTTGAGCAGCGATTTTCCTCTGGCCATGCGTTTTTAAGAAAAAATCCAAGCGTTTTGGAAAAAAAAAAAATTTCGAAAATTAAAAAATCGAAAAAAGGAAAAAATCGAAAAAATTTTCAGTCCGAAACTGGAGAAAATTTGAGCAGCGATTTTCCTCTGGCCATGCGTTTTTAAGAAAAAATCCAAGCGTTTTGGAAAAAAAAAATTTCGAAAATTAAAAAAATCGAAAAAAGGAAAAAATCGAAAAAATTTTCAGTCCGAAACTGGAGAAAATTTGGGCAGCGATTTTCCTCTGTCCATGCGTTTTTTAAGAAAAAATCCAAGCGTTTTGGAAAAAAAAATATTTCGAAAATTAAAAAATCCAAAAAAGGAAAAAATCGGAAAAAATTTTCACAAGTTTTCGTGGAAGTAATTTGTTTGAGAATTCAACAATATCTTGGGGGCATGGTTTCATTACGCGGCTTCCTATAGCCTGATTTTATACAGCACCAATTTTCTGGTATTTACACGCGAATTCCCTTCGTCTTTTCGACAAGATATTACCTTCTTTGTCAATTGACAAGGTATTATAGTGTCAGATGTCAAGGAATCCACGTCAACGCGAATTTAGTATTTTTTGCATTATTCGAATGTGATTCGGCATGACCCGGTTTCAGCAGACGACAGAGTCAAAAATACTTAATTGTCAAATGACAGAAAGAATTTAAATCCACTTGTTCCCTAGGTGTCAGCAAGTGTCCGTTTAAGAGACGTACCAGCGTGCTGCAATATAGTATATTATTAAAAATATTTAGCACTTTCGAGACCAAGCGGATGATTTGTTTATCATGTACATGATTTTAATTGTTGAATAAATTCTTCTTTAATTTGTGTTTATTTCCACTATTCACTTGTATTGAAAATAGCAATTTTAATCGGCCGACACTTTGTAATCACTGTATTATTCGCAGCGACAACTTCCTAGGTTGGGCACCTTGCGTTGGAATACCGGTAATATTTTGTCGAGTGACGAGTCACAAATGATAAAATCGCGCCCGTAATAATTTAAATTGTGATTCGAAATTACGTTCGCGCCGAGATTCCTGTTGGAAGTGCTAGACAATTGGGAATAAACAATACATCATAATAACATTTCAGAGTTTACAATTGTTGCTTGGGAACGAGGCCGTGGTGGAACAGAAAAAAAATTTAAATGGCCCCACGTTTAGCGCCAGTGTTAGCGTCAGCGTGCGTGCTGATGCTATCGGCAGGGTTGGAGAAAGCTCCCACATATTTAATACAAATTAGTTGCTGTATCTGCCCCAAATAAAAACTAGCTCAGGTTCGGTGCAAGCAGGGTTTCTTTTAACCTCAAGGCTAGTGCTCGTGGTTCGGAACTTCACGCTTCTCCATCCCCCCAGGGCCTCTCTCGACAAGCAAAACACGGTAGGTTATCACATAAATAGTTTATTCAATTCTAGGAGACACAATAATACATAAGAGGAACGATCCTAGCTGAAAGTTAGTTTGAACGTCAGTCTCTGCTCTCTACACGCGTGGTTAGGGCTTCAAAACATTTAATTGCACACAAAGGGTAACATGGTAATTGACTCACGTTTGGTTTATGGGCCAACAGCGGCTTTACGCGCTTGTTCTCCCGGTCTCAGCAGCGTCCATGCGGACACCGGAAGTGCACAACCGGCGAAACTGAACTTGTGTCGCACATGTTCGCGCGGGACGTGGGCCCGGGAAGCTCGCTTGCTGAAGACTGCTTTGAATGGCGGTGTGCGGCGCGTCTCCTGATCCGTGGGTCGCGGGAGGGGTGATGCGCCTGCGCATTACCGTCCCGCGGTGCAACAGTATTTTAGGGCTCGATTCGCTGACTGTCGAAACATGACGGTACTTAAGACTCGATTCCTTATTCTTGTAACGTAACAACATTTATAAAAAACGTTTTTACACTTTAATTTAAAGTTTTTACCGTCTAAAAAAATGCGTTCAAGGGTGGATATTTTTTTACGGTTACTTTTGTTAAATACCTCTGTTTAATGAATTAGAAATGATTCTATCCAGTCCAATAATAAGATAATAGCTAATCGTCACCTAAGTTTGTATTTGTCCAACATATTAATAGAAAATTTTACAGAGGAGAAGGTTTTCTTTAATTTTTTCAACGAAACATTATGCTAGGTGTTAAAGATAAAGCTATTCCGTAAAGATAAAGGTCTCGTTAGTTTAAATAATTCTTAGTTGAGTGACTAACTAACATTTTTTATACTTTATTTTTAATTTTAAAAATAAAATTAAAGATAATAAACTAAAACGGTCTGTTGGATAAATAAGAAATGAGGCGTAGTAATAACAGGGTCCTTTCGACAATTCTTTCATTAATTTATGTATTTCTTGAGACAAACATTCCCGACACACAAATAAACTGTCAATTTATAATGTCTCCTGTTTCCATCATTATAGAGAGAATATGTTGCTTTTGCAATGGTAGACATTGTAGGGAATTGAATTTTCGATGGTGGGCTCTTTGACGATACACCGTCAAAAATCTTGACACAAAGAACCGCCAAAGACACGCCAAAACTGTCGTGCAAGAACTCTTGCGTCATTAATTTTGCTCAGATTTAGAGGTTATTTCAAGTTTATCTCAAAAATCACTACCACCATTACCTACGGAACTTTGATTTTACATTTTTTTTTGTTCACTTGCTTTATTGCTTTTTTTTTAATAAGAATATCGCACAGAAATTCCAAATGCTTCCAACTACATGGGGCCAATTAGACCATACTACCCCTAGTTGGAGAACGTTATAAAGCTGATTGGGAAGGGGAACGAAATGGGGATGAGAAGGGTGGGGAAGTACCTGACTATCATTACATTAGCTATTCAGTCTGGTCATCAAGCACGGCTTAAGCCAGATCAAGCAACGTTTAAGGCAGCGCTTCCCCGCTCAAAAAAAGAAGATGGAGATATGTAATTACGAATGTTGGACGGAGCGCGTTTATATTTCAAATGATAAAATTAAAATGAAAATTTTGAAAATGCTTAATAAAACATGACTCAAACTGAGCCAAAATTTCTTGGAAAGTATCTGAAGTATCATTTAAAAAAACATAACCGAGATAGACAATGACGTCATACGTAATATATAGCCATTTGACACAACTATGTTTTACCGTCAATCTTTCCATATCCGGAAAGATACTACATACTCACAAAATCGTAGCAGCTATACCAAAGCGGGACACGTTCCCATCTGACCTGCTGATGGAAGTAGCGACATCTTGTGAGGAATTCTTGAATTCGAAACCAAATTACAACGGTAACTTTGTTTGAAATTTTACGTACACAGATGTTATTTGTGACGCGGCGCGTACGGCCTGGCGTCAAAAATAACGAAGAAGCTGGGTTCGGAAATTCAACCACGCAAACGGTAACGAAGAAGAGAGGAGAAGAAGGAGAGATGTTAAATTACGAATGTTGGATAGAGCGCGCTTATATTGTAAGTGATGAAATCGCAGCGAAAATGGCGAAAATGGCGAAAAAGCTTAATAAAACATGACTCTTTTAAAATAGAGCAAAAATCTCGTGGAACGTATCTTAAAAGAAGTATCATTTAAAGAAACGTTGCGAAATTTTTCACAAATATAACTTGTAAAATAATAGAAAAAGACTTGTTTTTAATAATTTTCGGAGCATACTTTGCAATTTTTTTCGATTGAGGAAGTTGCATATAATTTGCCTTTCGGCGTGGAACGTTTCTAGATATTATATTAAAAAATAACAATATTTGTTTTAAGACCTTTAAAACTTCAAATGTTTAAGGGAGATATGTAAGAAATCGGTAGAGATTCGGGTAGTGACGGCTTAAATACTGAATGGTGGTCTTACATCAGGGCGACATTGAGAGCGTTTTAATTCAATTCAATTCAATTTATTATTATTTATTTTTCGTAACTCTAAGTGACCAGCTCGGGTAAGGGGACTCCATTGAAGCCAGAGTTAAGTTAGCCTCTCAGAAACTGGGCATACTGTACTAGGCCCGCAGATTTTTTAATAGTTCACAACTGCCAGCCCTGTACAAATCGCAAGTGCGCCCCACGATTTAATTTGGCAGCCACCTCTGGTCTGGAGCCCCAAAATACCTAAAAAACCATCGACTCTGTGCAGAAACGGGCGGTTCGTTTGATCCTAACTTAACAAACGGATTGCAATCTTTAGAGCACAGGCGTCAGGTGGGAAAGCTGTCCTCGTTCTACCGGTATTACAATGGAAGATGCTCCGAGGAACTAGCGTCATTGATCCCCTCGGCACCGGTGCATAGTCGGAAAACACGCCAAACACGCGCCCAACACGGTTGACATTAGTCACATAAGAACGGGTCGTTTCTACAACACGTTCATGAGTTTAATAGCTCGGCTGTGGAACGATTTGCCGGCCCCTGCGTTTCCTCCCTCGTACAACATGGATCTCTTCAAGACCCATGTCCACTCCTTCCTCTCCTCAAAAACACTCTCCACACAGCATCTTTAAAGATGACGTAGGCCCTGAGGGAAATTATTTTATTTTATTGTGGAGTTAATGTAAAAAAAAAAAAATTTCAAAAACATTACAAAATGTTATATTTTAGTCCGTTTTCAATGATGTGTCATATGACAAGTCCTCCGAAAATGAAATGTCAGCCTACTATCAAACATGATTCCATGAGTCCCTCTAATCGGGTAAAGTGCGTGGTGAAGCTATTGTTCATAATTATTGGCGGATAAGTAAATAAAACCGATAAAAGCGTACGGGAAATTTAAAGTAAAAAATAATTTAGATACCCATTAAGTAATAACAGATCGTTGGTTCCACACCGTAATTTCATATGTACGTGATCGGTGCATTAAACGAGGCTAGTCATTTTGATAAAATATCATTTTATACCCGTTTCGGTCAAGTCGTTGTAGAGAACGTGACCTGGGGACTAATAACAAGGTGAGCTGAAATACCTACCATCAGAGCATTGACCTGACTTCACCAAGACTGGTACTTTTCAGTTAGTGGTTCCATATTGTAGACTGTCATGCCAGTGAAATGCGCTTCTTCATTCTTAAAAGCATTCCGTTGTTGACTTAGTTGATAGTACTTAAAATGAGTATCTAACGTTTTTATTAGAACTGATCTATTATTATCTGTACTAATATATGCTAAAATGAAAAATGGTGTCAAGGCCAGAAGTGATCAAACGCTGTTGCAGAGGACCCAACTTCTAGACTTACGCCAACAACTTGAGACCAGAAAGAATAATGGTGAAACCAATATCACCATCAAATATATAAACTCCATACCCAAAATTATTGATTGTATGCCAAAAAACTAAAGCAAAATAAAATAAAATGCTATTATCAAAATGTGAGAGGGGCCCGTACAAAACTTCCCAGATTATTGACTTCGGCGGCAACTATCACCAGTGATATTTTCATATTAACGGAAACATGGCTCGATTCGGGAATTAATTCGGCTGATTTAGGCTTCCCTAATTTTAATATTTATCGTTTGGATAGAAATTCGAAAACAAGTGCCAAATCAAGAGGTGGCGGAGTGGTCAATCTCAAAAAATCTCAGCTCCTTAAAAATATCCACGAAGTACCCATCCATAGAGCAACTTTTTGTCAAAGTGAACACTTCTAGTGGTAAATTAATAGTGGGATGTGCATATTTACCTCCAAATTCTGACGTCCAAAGCTACAGCAATCACTGTGGCGAGGTTGAATCAATCTGTGCTAAAAATCCTAACACTAAATTACTTCTAGTTGGTGACTACAACCTGCCTCAATACGATTGTTGTAATATGAATTCTGACAATTTTTGTTCTAATGTTAATATTCGTGTAATTAGAGATATGGCTCTCTTCTTAGGACTAACTCGGTGTAATAGTATTCATAATATTGGTGGTCGTACATTGGATTTGGCATTGTCAAATGTGTCTGACATATGTGTTGCGAGAAGTACCGAAATACTATTACCTGTCGATGTTTACCATCCACCACTAGATGTCTAACCTCAAACCAATTCCTATTGAAAAAAGGGTAGTAAAAACTAGAAATTTCAAAAAAGCAGACTATGTACAAATTTCCAACTATCTCAAACAGATTGACTGGTCATTCTTGGATAGCGAGGCTGATATCAATGCACACCTCAACTTTTTTTACTCCATTATTAATTCTGCAATTGAAAAATTTGTACCTTTTACGGCTTACAGGGAAACTCAATACCCAAAATGGTTCTCAAAAGACCTGATAGACTTAATATACCTCAAAAAAATATCTCATAAGAAATTCAAACAAAGTCACCTGTCTATCGATTACTCCGTGTTTCAAAAATTGAGGGGAGACTGCAATAAGCTCTCTGCAGAATGTTACAAAACTTACGTACGTGATGTTGAAGGCTCTATCATAAACGACTCAAATTTTTTTTGGAAATATGTTAAATCCCAAAAAGAAAACGGTACTTGTATACCTAGTATTATGTCATCCGATTCTAAACTATCCCAAAATCTTCAGGAAACTGTTAATCTGTTCGCCGATTTTTTTAGCGGTGTATATGTTAATGCAAATGTAGATAGCAATATCTCTTGCTCTAATTTAGTTGAGACTCTTGATATATCTGATTGTACTCTAACCATAGATGATATTATATCCAAGCTGAAGAGTCTCGATTCCCGCAAATCCGCAGGACCTGACAAAGTTCCACCCAGATTCTTAGTTAATTGTATGCATTCATTATCGTATCCCATACATAAGTTATTTACAAAGTCACTCTCATCAGGTGTGTTCCCTGACCTTTGGAAGTTTAGTCTTTTGACACCCATTTTTAAAAAAGGAAATAAGAGCGACGTAACAAACTATAGGCCAATATGCACCATGTCTACATTACCCAAACTCTTTGAAAGCCTGGTACTAGATAAATTGATTTCCCAAATCAATCACACCATCTCACCGCTTCAACATGGATTTATCAAAGGAAGATCAACCCTGTCCAATTTAATATTATACACGAATGACATTGTTAATGCCCTGACTTCATCACATCAAACTGATTCCATATATACTGATTTCAGTAAGGCATTTGATAAGGTTAACCACAGACTCTTATTACGAAAACTGAAGTTGTTGGGAATGAGAGGGAGTATTTTGGAATGGTTTGAGAGTTATCTATTGGGAAGGTACTTAGCGGTCAAATTTGATTCGTTTACTTCTTATACATTTGCTGCCTCGAGTGGGGTACCACAGGGCCCGATATTATTTTGCTTATTCATAAATGATATAGTTAATATTTTTAGTAATGTTAAAGTCCTATTATTTGCTGATGATCTGAAGATTTACAGAACAATTAGAAACGATGACGATCGCGCCATTCTGCAGTTAAACCTGAACAAACTATGCGCGTGGTGTTCTGTCAATGATTTACAACTAAATATTGGTAAATGCCAGATTATTAGTTTTTACAAAGGTAAAAATCCTTTTAACTTTTCTTATGATATGAATGGTGTTAATCTTCTTCGTGTATCGCAGATTCGTGATCTTGGTGTTATATTCCACGAGAGTCTACAGTTCAATGTACACATTGATGAAATAACAAGTGATGCAATGAGAATACTAGGTTTTATCTTGAGAATGGGGGCAAATTTTAAAAGTATGTTAACATTAAAACATCTGTATTGCTCACTAGTACGAAGCAGATTAGAGTACAATTCCTCTGTATGGTCACCATACTACAATGTTCATTCTCAATCATTGGAAAAGGTACAAAACAAATTTCTTCGGTACATCAATTTTAAAATGAAAATTCCAATCGAATTTATAAATTATAATTACTTACGCGCTGAAACCAGACTTCTTAAATTATCAGATAGAAGAGTGTTAATTGATTTATTATTTTTATACAAAATTATAAAATCTTTAATTGACAGCCCTAATTTGTTGGAACTAATTTGCATTAGCATACCCGCTAGACAAACTCGTAGTAAAGATATTTTTAAATGCAACAATAAAATCAACACTAATTACTTTATATACTCACCAATTCCAAGAATCCATATTTTTGCGAATAAATACTGCGAATCTATAGATATATTTAGTATTGACAGTTTTGAATGTTTCAAAAATCAATTAATCTCGATTCTATCTGCTAATAATTAACTTTTATTATTTTTTTGTTTTTCTCATAAAATATTTTCTCATCTAAACCTCACCAGTAAAATGTATACTTACTTTATAATATTTTTGCGGTTCTATTTACACTTTGTTCTATGTCAGGTCTTATTATTAATAATATGTATAAATATTTAAAGCTGAGTTGTTTTAGTTTTTTGTAAGTACAACTTGTACTATTTCATTTCATTTCTTTTTTATGTTGTAATATTCTTTACCTAACGAGTCGATTGCATTCATATTTATTCTGTTTTATTGATTATGTAATACATGTAATTAATATTGTTAATTATATATTTGCTTCTTTTCTTGTAAAAGCCCACTAGGGCGTTAATAAATATAAAATAAATAAAAAATAAAATAAATAAATATTATAAATGCAAAACTGCTCGAGTTTGTTTGTTGCGCTTTCACGCATTAACCAATAATAAGACTTTAAAAATTCTTTTACCAATAGAAATCTAAATCAAATGCAAAGAATATAGGCTGTATATGATGGTAAGCTCATGAAATTATAAATAATAATAAATTATATTTCTTATAGGTTTTCTGTCGCTAACAAAAGCGAGATATTAACGTCAGAAAACAAATCGTTGCCGTGGAAACGATGTTGATTTATTTTTTATTTCGGGCGTCTTAGTTAATATCTAACTATCTTTGTTATAACTAAATTTGTATTAAATGTTGGTACGCGCGTAACCTCCGTTCGACTGAACCAAATTGGATAATTCTTTTTTTTACTGGTACTATGAAATTTAGGTGCCACGCTAGCTTTTTGAGAACTGAATGTACCGAGAATGATTGTATGGAATACAGGAGGGGGGAGGGGGGGGGGGGGAGATAATTGATAAGTGCAAGCGCTACAATAGCTAATAGCTAAAAAAGCTAGTGCTAAATATTAGTTGAGGAAATATTTTTAATTCTTAGTTTGAAAAATGAAATCAACAAAAATAACATTAAAAAAATACTTTGCGGTTGACGAGTGATTAAAGGCGTTGTCCCGGTAAGAGATTCTGGGTTCGAATCCCAGTTGTGACCATACATCTTTTTGTTATCTGTATTTTGTTATGTTTTATGTTTCGTTTAGATTTATTGGGACCAATTGTGTTCTTCATCAATGATTAAATATTACCAAAACGTTACACTGTCAGTATCGAAGTGAAAAAAAAAACAATGAAATCCGTTTTTAATCGTAACGTGAGTATTCAAATCGACCTAGATTTAAAGTGCGCGCTTTAGCACCAGCCCACTGTGATTTTTTTTTCTGAAAGATACATTTGTTGAAAATGCTCTCACAATTTTTTTTAAAGAGATTCATAAAATTGACAGAGATACAGCATTATGTGTGAAATTTTGTATTTTGAATTAACCTTCAGCAAAACTTTGAATGCGTTGTGCTCGAAAATACTTTTTTCAGCCTGTTTGACAGCGTATAAAAAAAACTTAACATCTGATTAACATGCACTAAGTCTTTAACTGTTCAAAAACCCAGTCTCTATGGCATCAAGTAGGATTTTTTTTTTATAAAGGGCCCTCTTCTATTTATTTTTATTTTTATGAACGATGAATCTTCCTAAAAAACCCAAAATAAAATTCGCTGGTTCGCTATTTTTTTTTAATCTAAATTCCTTTATGTGGTGCCGTAAACTTATATGTCTAGTTTCTAAAAACGGTTTTTTTATTTTTCTGATTAACCGTATGGTTTAATCGCTGTCAACCACCAAAAAGCAAGTGTCCTATTGAAAACGGCGTACACCGATAACCATACTTTCGTGTACAAAAAATTGTATACCGGTTTCTTTATGTATAAATTGACTTAGAGGCTTAATAAAAAAAAAATCATTCATCGTTTGCTTGAAAATAATAACGAAAAACACACCCTTTTACTGCCCATGCATAGTGAATTGCCCGTTAATAATTAAAAAAAAAACCTGATACTAACATTTGTTCTTAGCTAATTGTGAATCAACGCTTTAGTAAATGCAAAAAAAAATACGAAAATTGCGTTGGCAATGATTTTTTAGCAATACATTTCAGCAACGACGTTCATTTTAATTGGAAACGTCAAAGTCAAGACCTTAACACGGTTTTTATTATTACTGTGAACCTCGCCAAAATAAATCTGCAGCGGATAGAAAAAACATTAAGAAATATTTATTGCTTTGGTGTCAGTCGACTTCAAAAGTCAGGTATGTTTTTAGGTTTTCACGGCCAAAAAGTATTTTTGTTATTGTTTTTGGGGTGTTATGCCGTGTTTCGCTACCTCCTTCTTTAGCCAACGTTTCGGACAGCGTTACAGTGTTCATCATCAGGGAAGATGAGTAAATGATATTGGTGAGAGTGTTCAGCTCCATTTCTCTACGACTGGTGTTAGAAAAAATTCAGCATGGTTTTTTGCGTTTAGCTTTGGTGTAGCCGTCAATTACTGGATACCAAGAACTATTGAGCTTAGCTCCGTCGTCTCTGTTAATATTTATGGGTTTTTTATGGATTTCAATTGCCTCCGTAATTAGGCGTGCTCTGTAAGTTTTGGGTCTTCCCAGGACTTCAGGAACAAATCCAAAGTAATGGCCGGTTTCGATTAAGTGCTCGGCGATTGCCGATTTGTCAGGATGGCCAAGTTTACAAGCACGAAAGTGTTCCGAAATCCTTTTGGAGATCGTCCGCTCTGTCTGGCCTACATAGACCTTGTCACATCCGGAACAGCTGAGTTTATATACTCCATCTGTTTCCAGAGGAAACTTAGTCTTTGCCGACCTCAGTAGGTCTTGGATTTTTGTCGTGGTTCCGAAGACCGTCTTGATGTTCTCTTTTCTCAACAGCATTGCCAGGCTGTTGAGAAAAGTTACCCATCTGCCCTGATGATGTACACTGTTACGCTGTCCGAAACGTTGGCTAAAGAAGGAGGTAGCGAAACACGGCATAACACTCCAAAAACAATAACAAAAAGACTTCAAAAGTATTTTTTTTCCACCAGAAAACACGATGCTGCATGTGAATAATAAATGCATTTGCAGCTATCTCTCTAGCAGAAGGGCCTTCGTAGTGAGTTGAATACCAATGATATCGGTCAATTTCTCAATGTCTGGAAATAGGCCGCAGGTCTGTAATTCAATAAAAGTCTTAATAATTTGATGGAACTGCGGGGATTTTTTATTTCATTGGGGTCATAAAAATTGACATCATTCATTCCATATAACGCTTATTAAAAGGAAAAAAATTCTGAACGACCATCATCAAGAATCTAGAATCAGCAATTGTGATTATTGGATATTATTTATGGTCCAAGCAGGTGAAGCTTTCACAGTGGAAACTACGTTTTTCTATTTATTCTGCGGGTGTCCTATATTTTAGCGCAAGCTGATATCGAGAAGTTTTATATCTTAATATTAATTGAAATAAAACAATAACTTTGTTTATAACCACGATTTTTTTTTATTACCGCTGGTTTCGCTTAACACTAGCATTTTAAGGCTACAAAATTTAACTAATCAGTTAACACGATTTATTTAATTAATTTTTCTAATACTAACCGGTTTTCAATAAATTTACGTTCTAATAAAAAAAAACCAAATAATTCAGAAATGATGGCTTCTTTATTCACCATGAGCCAAAAACAAATCCTATGATTTTTATCTAAGAAAAAGGTAGCCCTATTTCATTATTGCGTGAAGTATAATCAAAAAAGTAACCAAATTCTTTTTTGTATTGAAAATTAATCATTTTTTAACATTTAAGTTGGCAAATGACATTTGTGATGAAGCTTTGTCAAAGTTTTTCTCTTCGAAAATTGCACATTTTTGGCAGGAGAAAATTTAAAGCTCTAAAGAAATATGAGTACAACGAGAGACAACATACTTTGCCATGAGATGTTTTGGGTTCGGGACATAATGTTCACCTGTGTTTTATTTTCTGACGGGCAATCAAAACATTTTATAAAAAATGTTTAATCTTGTACTTAATAAACATAAATAAATAAAAATATAAGGTAAGCTGACAATCATTACAATAGTAAGTGAAAAAATTAAAGAAAATCACACTCAATAATTTAATAGAAATCTAGTATGTAAATTATGTATACAGTACGAAATATTTAAGACGGAAAAATAACTTACTACAGATCTTATTACAACTATTCTAACAGTGAGAGTTGACAAAATATAACACGCCTTTAACGTATTGTTTTGATTATTTACGAAAGTCTTAAAAAGCAATTGTTTCTATCTTCACCACCATCTTTAGAAAAAAATATTTGAATTTTTCTTCACGAATCAGCGTTCGCCAATTAAGATGATTAGCTGCCGTTTATTACGAAAGCATCGAAAAAGTTCGTTCTCTCGAAAGCCTTATTAGAAATACTGCTGAAAAATGTAGAGCGAGTTAATTGGATTACAGAGTGCTCCGAATTTTTAAATGCATATTCAGAATTTTCAAATATTTTTTTAGTACCTACTAATAGAATTTCTACCAGTATTAACCAGTGAATAGTTTTTTGTGAACTAACTTAAATTTTAAGTGTATTTAATCATTTTTCAGACTACTTGTGCTACATAATTGATAAGGTGGTTTTTTAGGGAAAACATGATGCCACCCAACTAGATTGAGAGTTTAAGGCGACGCTTCCCGGCTCAAAAAGAAGAAGATGGAGAGATATGAAATTACGAATGTTGGACAGAGCGCGATAATATTAAAAGTGAAGCGAAAATTGTGAAAAAGATTAATAAAACACGACTAGTTTAGAATAGAGGCAAAATCTCGTTGGGGTTGTCTAAAACAACGTTCAAAGAAACACTGTGAATTTTTTTTTACACATAACTTGTTAAATAATAGAGACAGGCTTGAAAATAAAAATTTTCGACGTTGGGCGTTGGGGTTGTATAGATATTAACTTCAAAAATAACATATATTTTTTTTTTAGAGCTTAAAAAATTCAAATGTTCAAGGGAGATTTGCAAGAAATCGGTAAAAATTTGGGTAGTGGAGGCTTAAGACACCAAATTCCGAATTTATCCGGACGAATTATAACATACTTCCCTTGAACACCAAGTTTTTAGCTCTAAAAAATATAAAAAACATGCATGTGTTTTTTTTACGAAATTCTCTACTAAGATACCCTAAAGTTTAAAAAGTAATTACATTATTTTTCATCCGAAAATTAAATAAAGCACGTCTGATTCAGTTATTTAACGTATTATTATTAGTACATATAAATTCACAGTTTTTCTACAAATTTTATGAAGGAATACTTTTTTATTGTTAAACTATAAAGATAATCATAAATAAAGAAAGAAGAAAAAAAAACGACACGTTGACAGAGTGGTTTAAAATCCTACAAATTCTGAGTTCGAAACCCTGCATGTTCAAACAAATTGTTATAAAATAGTATGTTACTCACACGATAGTTAAAAAAGAACATATTTTTATTTTTAAGAGTTGCGCCTCTGGAAGGCAAAGGTCCTGGGCTGGAGTCCCAGATGTGACCGTACTTTTTTCTGATTTTTTTGTTTTCAGATTTTTGATTGAGTTTTGCTTATACTGTCTTAATTTTATTCGATATTAAAAATAATAAATTCATATTATATTTCTCTTTAGGCTCTTCGTGCATAATTTATTTTAAAGTCCAAATTTTTTGACGAAAACCATTAAGCATACATTTTTTTAAAATATATTAATTATATTTTAAGTATTATTATTCTGGTCATTTGAAAAATAAAAAAAGGTAGATTCTTTATCAGTACAAATGTCATTTTAGTAGGAACTAACAAAAATGAAAAAAAAACTGTTTTCTCGCGAAATGGCGGCCACTCAAAAAAAATTGATATTTTCAGTTATATTTTCAATTTTCCAAATTTTTAAAATAAGTTTAAGTTAAAAGTGTTAATTTTTTATTGGTTTTTACCATGGAAAAATATGTAAAATAAAATTTGGCAAATTTCAAGAAAATCGGTCAATTAGAATTATAGATTTTTGACACACATTTCGAAAAAAAGGTTTTTGAGAAAAACGCGCTTAAAGTTTAGCTTTATTAAGATTCTAGTTAGATTTCGTCTTAACTGGTCAAACTAAAATGGCTGTACCTCTTAAAATAATTCGGATTTTGAAAAATCCTTTTAAGGAAAAATTTTTGAATATCTAAACTAACGAAATATCATGAAATATATATATTTTTTCTAGACTAGAATACCACTTTAATGCGCATGCGTGTTTGTGTAAATGAAATGATGTTTTTTTGTTGTTATTTTTCTATAAGAATGCTACAAAAAACACTGCGGTAAATAAAAAATTTCATTTCAAAACTCATGACGTCTGAACTCCCAGTGGTATTTTCTTTCAAAAACGAATATATCATGAGCCATAATTTATTACCAAAAAGCAGCAAATCCACGAAATGTATTTGATTTTATGGCGGCTTGCTAAGCTTACAATGTACACAAAAGAGGCTTCATTTATAATATTTGTAAAGAAGACGTATGTGTGAAAGTCTTCTCAAAGACTCTGAAAGCCCCAACCCCTATATTGATACCACCCTCCCCTAAGAGATGATCAATACGAAATATGAAAATAAGTCATTCGTCAAATAAAAATAATAACAATCTTGTTCGGCGTCCTGAACACATTAGGAATATTATACATTTTTGGAGTAAATTTGATTTTCCTGGCCTAAAAAGGAATTTGTAATATCCGAAAAAAATTTTCCGAAGGTTCTGATTTATTATTTTCATGAACATAATATAATTATTAGTAGATGCGTATACCTTGACGGCCGGCGTAGTCTAGCGGTAAGGCTATTGACTAGCATTCCGAAGGTCGCGGGATCGAATCCCGGCGTGGCAAATAAATTTTATTCGATCAATTTGTGTTATTTCACAATTTATTCATTTAAAATAATATATAGTATATTTGCGGCACGTTCCAGAGTGGAAGATACTATCAGTATCACCCTGGTGTAAGACCACCATTCAGAATTGAAAAGTTGCTTGAAATGGCTTTGGCCGTGTTTGACCAGATCTGAATAGCCAGGTACTTCCAACCTTCCTCTTCCTTATCTCTATCCCCTCCCCACTACCTTCAGCCTCACAACATACCCAAATTGGGGATGCCATAGTCTCACTGGCTCCAGACGGGAGCAGTTGGGACTCTTGTGCGGTATTCATATAAAAAAAAAACCTCAAGGGCGGCATGGCACTATCAAGTGAATCAAAGTAAGTATCCGGGGAAATGGCTTCTTAGGTAAAATGAACTACGTCGTTCCAAACGAATGCGAATGTTCTTATTCGCATTCGTTCCTTATCAAAGGATTTTAAACAAAAATTATCAATATCATACAATAAAAAATATTTTGCGTTCTACATTATATTTAAAGATCACAATCTTTAAATATAAAAATCAAAATATTTTTGCTTTTTAATATGTAAATATATAAGTGAGTTGTCTGTGTATTGCTATATCAAGCATAGGAAATGTTAGAAACTTTCAAAATACCTTATTTTCATCCCCGCGAAGTTTTCTGGTTTATTACAACAAAACGTCTGAAAAGTTTTATAACCATTATAGAAACTCTTGCGAAACTGTCAAAAATATCACATTTTGAGAATGACAATAGATTGTGTAATCAAAATTCAATTTTCAGAGAAACTCTTTAAATTGATGAATTTACTTGAAGTGCGCGGTAAGTAAAAATTATAAGCATTTAAAATAGATTCGTATGTTAGGTACCAAATTTGATTGATTGTTCTTACATTTTACAAAACAACTATGAAAAATTAAAATTTAAAAAAAAAAAATTGTAATAGGTAGTATCACGCGAGCTTTTTAAAACCTGAATTCACTGGGACTAAATATAAGGAATGTGGGAGGGAGGTTGGTGGGATGGGGGAGCGGGAGAAGGGAGAAAGAAGGCGATAAAATGAAGGGGGAACGCGTGAGAGAAAGAGGACATGGGAGGGGAAAGGGCGACGGAACGGAAGGGACAAACGGGAAAGAACACGCAGGGAGAAACAATTTATTTATTACGTGGCATTGCAACGCTTTTCGGGAAATCGCTGTCGGGAAGTCGGGGTCAATGTGTATGGCGGACCAGAGTTTGAGGCAATGGCTGCCAGGCTCTATCTCAGTGTGGTCTTGTACGAGATGGGTATTTTTCACGTTGGCCAATTGCCACTCAAGCTTCCACCTACGTTCTGGGGTGAGAGGTGATCGGAGGAGCCTTTCTCCTTCTGTCCAGAAAGGTTTTCGGGACTTCAAGCGGCATGCCGGGTGAGAGACGACAAAATCGTGCAAATGTATAGCGCTTTTTTGCAGCGCCTTCTTGTATTCCCTTGTACTCATCACAGTAGTCTTTGGGCTCTTTGGTCACGTGGTCTTGTTCCTGAGTTTTGGCGAAGGTGATCAAAGGTAGATTTATGTCTTGAGGCTCTTTGTTATTAAGAACCTAAGCCTTTTAATCAAAATTAGCTTAAAGGGATAATAAGTACTGTAGAATACAGGTCCCGGTCTCTACCATCTGAAGAAATTCTTTGGAGAGAATATAAAATACAACTTCCTTAAATAATAATGTAACTATGCAGTTAAGGGGGTATTCTAGTCTAGAAGCATGAATTGTAGGTATTTTTTCAGTAAAACGTTTGGCAATAAAAAATAAATAAAAAAAATTTTAATAGCCATTATTTTACCAAATATTGATTAAACATTAAATAATACATAAAAAAAAAAATCAAACGAAAATTCAAAATTCAAAAAGTTACAGAATGTTAAGTGGGGGTTTTAAAAAAAATGGCGCGCCCTGGTTGACACGATTGCAACTCTCCTAGTAATCTGAAAATAAAAAAATTCTTTATTCAAACAAATGCGGCTATGGCCCGAACTAAGAAAAATTCAAAAATTTTTTTTTTGCAAAATGGTGGCTGTCTGAAATAAAAAAAGACATTTTTTTACCAATGTTTTTGACTTTCCAAAATTTTTAAGAAAAGTAAAAATTGAAATTTTGTTAAAGTTTTTGTTCCCGCCATAGAGTAATGTATAGAAAACGTTCACACCAAATTTCAAGCAAATTGGTTACGTCTTGATATATCGTGTCAACCGTTTCGAAAATAGTGATTTTGAGAAAAATGCGTTTAAAATTTTGTTCTATTTAGATTCTGGTAAGATTTCGTCTAAACCGCAACATTAAAATAGTTATAACTTTTAAAATAATGCGATTTTTGAAAAATCCTTTTAAGGAAATATTTTTGAATTTATGAAGAAAAAAAAGTTTTTTTTTGTAGACTTGAATACTGCCTTAATTAAACTTTTGATTTAAGGGTCTTCAATAATCAAACGTAATAAACGTTAAGGAAACATGGAAAAAACGAAGTTAAACTCCGAGTTCTATACTAAAATTAAACTGGAAGTCTTGACTCATCCCCTTCTTCATTAGCATACGGATTTACAACGTAACTTAATTTCACGACGCTATCGCTTGCATTATTAACGAAAACAGGAACAAGTAATAATAAAGTGGATTACGTAGATATTTTATTAATGACTTTTGCAACTTGATAATTTTATTTACCATTACCGGAAGTACTCTATTGTAGAGCAAAGATTATGATAATGTAATCCTTGCCTAAAAGTTTGGTTTTGTTAATTGTTTTAAAGGGGGTATTAAAGGGGATGTGCGCTGGCGCACACGCCAAAATTTTCGATTTTTTTAAATGCGATTTAAACCTTATGTATAAAGAAAACGTATGAAGAACAAGGTCAGAATCGCTTGGAGCATTCTTGTTCTTGACGTATAAGGTATCTTAAACACAGCGAGTCACTCGGAATAATTTTTATTAAATTTCTCTATGACATTGACCCTTCATTTTTCCCGGGATTTGAGCTATTGTACTAAGAGCGTTGTAGGTCGTGAAAAAGATCGATAAACCTATAAATTTATCAAATAAACGCAAGTAGTGTTGTTTTTATGCGTATTTTATTGTTCAAGGAATTTGTTTCAGTAAATATAATATGCGATAGCACAAAATAAACCCAGAAAATTTTACGTCAAAGTCAAAACTTCGCGAAATTTACGTCGTTTCCTCCTTGACATTTGGGAGGTTAAAATAAATTATTTCTCTACTGTTGTGTAACAAGTAACATTACGTCAAGATAAAAGATTGTCTGTCCAAGTGAAAGACTAATGAACGGAGTACTACCCTTTTGTTTTTTTCATTAATTTTTAATATTTTATAACTCATCCTTTTGTACTAAATATTATTATTTAATTTTTTGAATTTTTAGCAAATCGAAAATCGAAAATGCTTTCCAACCAATAAATATGTATATATTATCATTTCTCATTTATTACATTAACGTAAGCAATTATTTGCGTAACATTCTAAATACTTTCTATTTTCATTTATAATATTTGAGGGATTATTCAAACGAAGTAAAAAAAATGGGTTTCTACTTTTTACAATTTACAGTAATTATTATCTTACCGGTCAATTTTGTGTTAAGATGTTTTTTATTTTGATACATTAGTTTATATGTTACAGCACAATTGAATAATGTTGGCCTCACTGGAGCTTACCCGTGCTGAGGCCTCCATTTTATAATACAAAAAATTTAAATAGCTTTTTTGAAATATGTTATGTTGGTAAGGAAAAAAAATAACATTAAAAAAAATAACCTTAAAATAACACGACATTCCCCTCAACAACGGCCTGAATTATCCATAAATATGAAAAATCAAGTGAAAATAATGTTGATTTAAAAATATATTTATATATTTGTTTTTTTTTTACATTAACTCCACACAGGAGGCCCTGAAGAAAATAATTTCCCTCAGGGCCTATGTCATCTTTGAAGATGCTGTGTGGAGGGTGTTTTTGAGGAGAGGAAGGAGGGAACATGGATTTGAAGAGACCATGTTGTATGAGTGAGGAAACACAAAGGCCGGCAAATCGTTCCACAGCCGAGCTGTTGAACTCAAGAACGAGTCAAAAAAACGACCCGTTCTCGTGTGACTAATGTCAACCGTGTACGTATGTTGGGCACGTGTTTGGCGTGTTTCCCGACTATGCACCGGTGCCGAAGGGATCAATGACGCTAGTTCCTCGGAGCATCTTCCATTGTGATACCAGTAGAACAAAGACAGCATTCCCACCTGATGCCTGTGCTCTAAAGATTGCAAACCGTTTGTTAAGTTAGGCGAGTCTATCAAACGGACCGCCCATTTTATCACA
Organism: Glyphotaelius pellucidus; assembly: GCA_936435175.1. NCBI lineage: Eukaryota > Metazoa > Arthropoda > Insecta > Trichoptera > Limnephilidae > Glyphotaelius > Glyphotaelius pellucidus. The sequence goes on from OW386558.1 coordinate 5,740,387, forward strand.
GAGTCGAGGGTTTGTAGATCAACAAACGCTGATTCTGATTCAAACCCTTTTTACATTATATTACACAATGATTCTGTAAATCTAAATTTAAAAATAAATAAACCAGTTTCGTTGGTACAACTGAATGTTTGTAATGCTAACATCACCAGTCTCTGATGTCAATAATCTTTCATTCTAATTTTGTATGAACAGCAATTGAGACGACGAAGCTCAGAACTTATTTCTGTAAAGATTGTATCACAGAGTTGATGGAATTGAAACATAATTTAGACCCCAAGCAATTAAAATCCGTACTGAAAATGACTGCGATCGGTTACTTTCGAGTAAAATCAGTTTACTTGTTAATAATAGACACCAAAATGATGATTTCGTTCTTTAAGTTAACTACGGACTATGTAAATGCAGAATTTTGTGGAATAAAAGCATCAAAGTAAGAAAATTATGTTTTCAACTATTGTGTAAAGCAGAGGTTCCCAAATTTTTTTTTCTCGTGGACCACTTTCAAAATTTGTTCTGGTTTCGGTGGACCCCCTGCTGCAAAATTTGAACCATATTCCCAAAACTCGACATGCGTTGTACTGAATATTGAATATAACGCTGGAGTTGTGGTCTGTCACAACGGGGGTGAGAGGGGGTAATGTGATATAAGACGGGGGGGCGGGATGAGATACGGGCACGGGATGGGTCTCAATATGATCATTTTTCACCGAAATACTACTGTACTATCCGCCTACATTTACAGGTAAAGCCAAGCCAACATTTTTGTTCCTTTCTATTGAAACCAGATAAATTTTCGTGGACCTCCCCTTACAACTTTTGGACCACCATTTTTTTATCGTCCCCCCGTCGAATCTCCCGTGGACCCCTGGGGGTCCACCCTGGGGGTCCACCCCTGGGGGTCCACCCCTGGGTGTCCAGGGGGACCCCTGGGGGTCCACCTGGACCACTTTGGGAATCACTGGTGTAAAGTGATAGTTAATTAGTGCGGTAAGTTTTAGACTATTTGAGGTATTAATTATATCATATTTGACATGTTCCTTACAATTATATCTAACTAGCAGTTAAAAATCCGCTCCGCAGGCTTTTGTTGCTAGGCCCTGCGGGCGGCTTTTAGTAGCGACATATTGTGAGGAATTCTTGAATTCGAAACCGAATTACAACGGTAGCTTTGTTTGAAATTCCACGTACACAGATGTTATTTGTGACGCGGCGCGTACGGCGTGGCGTCAAAAATAACGAAGAAGCTGGGTTCGGAAATTCAACCACGCAAACAGTAACCTTTTAAGGCGGCGCTATTCGGCTGAAAAAGAAGAAGATGGAGAGATGTGTAATTACGAATGTTGGACAGAGCGCGCTTATATTGTAAGTGATGAAATCGCAGCGAAAATGGCGAAAAAGCTTAATAAAACATGACTCGTTTAAAATAGAGCAAAAATCTCGTGGAACGTATCTTATATATCATCATTTAAAAAAACGTTGTGAATTTTTTCACAAATATAACTTGTAAAATAATAGAAATAGACTTGTTTTAAAAATTTTTGGAACATACTTTGCGATTTTTTTCTATCGAGGGAATTTCATATAATTTGCGTCTCGGCGTGGAACGTTTCTAGATATTTTCTTCAAAAATAACATATATTTTTTTAATTGCTTAAAAACTTCAAATGTTTTAGGAAGATATGTAAGAAATCGGTCGGAATTCGAATAGTGAACATTTTTTAAATGGTTTCAGCGCCACAAGATTTTGCTATAGTATTATTACAATCTTCATGATCGGTTTAACATAATACTTGTATGTTGTTAAGACGTATTTGATGCATTTTTTGTAATATTTAGCTTATCTCTCAACCATAGATCATCAATTATGGATCATCAATCGCAAATTTATTCAAAAGTCATGATTTTTTATCACATTTTGGTGGCATTGATAAAACCATAACAAATGGCGTCCTTTGCAATTTTATGGTTCCTCTAAAATTTCTGTGGGCAATAAAGAGCACATAAAATCCCACATTTATCTGAAGCAGTAAGGCACATTATCTGCTGAATTTTATGTCCGTGGCACATCTATCTGAGATTAAATAAATACAGACTCTTATTTCCGGATACATAAATAGTTATGTGTATCGATTTCTTCCTAATAGCTCAATGGTAGTATAAACTGAGATAGTAAATAATCAAGCAACTGTTATCACGCTTTTTGCAACTTAATTCAATTTCAAAATTGCGTGAACGGTCATCAGCCAGAATTAAGGGATACTAAAATCACCTGTTCAAATATAATGACCTTATATCGTACGATGAAAGCTGGCTGTCGATTGTTGTTTTGTTCTGTATCTAATATTTAAAATCATTTAGTATCTGGCATTTCACATTTCATCATTGTCAAGTGTTGAGTTGTCCTGTATCTAATATTTAAAATCATTTAGTATCTGGCATTTCACATTTCATCATTGTCAAGTGTTGAGTTGTCCTGTGTCAAATATTTGAAATCATTTAGTACCTAGCATTTCAAATTTCATCATTGTCAAGTGTTGTGTTGTCCTGTATCTAATATTTAAAATAATTTAGTACTGAGCATTTTACATTTCATCATTTTTTCTTTACTTCTATGTGTACCCTCTTTACCCTTTACTTTACTTTAATGTCTATGTCACCTTTTTCTGAATATTTCTATGCATGTTTGTCTATGTTATCAGTTGTCTGTGGTCGTGCGGTGACTTCCTCTTTTTGTTTATAAAAATCTCAATTTCATTTCTCGCAACTCATTCTTCAAATCAAAGCCCCAGGGGTCAGATTAGAATAAAAAAATTATAAAATTGCTATTCATCCGAATAATAAATTTTTTTACAACAATATCCAACAATATGTAAAAACACAATTGTTGTTACTTCACAGAATATAGCACAAATCACCATAGTCTCTCTCTCTGTACGAATCACTTGGCGTGGAAACGAAGGAAGGCAACAAAAGTTGCTCACCCTACACCTGACGGCCGACTATCTGGAGACCATACCCTGGGACCGTCTAGTGGCCTCTTGAACGTTACCTACAAGAGGTGTGTACAAGCAAAGGCAGCAATCTCCAAAATATCGGAAAAAAGTTGTGTATGCAGTTACATAGTGATTCGAATTGAGAACCTAAATTTAATTTGCAAATCTGGTTAGTTACAAACTCAGCTTTCTCCCATCAAATCAGAGTTTGAGAATGTGCATCAAAAGTAAAGATATCAATGTGTTTTTTGCCTTTTTAAAAAACGAAAGTGGAGATTGCTGCCATTGTTTCTACACACCTCAAATAATTTGCGGATCATTTTATCATTTTATTTATTATCTCTCCCAACACCTCATCCTTCATCTAAAGATTTAAAAATACAAAAGGTTGGCAGGTAAAGTTCAGTACTACCACATGCATACCAGAACCACGTTACAGTACAGAGCTCTAATCAAATATCCTATAATAAAATGTTAAATATTAGCAGTACCAACAGCTCTGATCGCTAGTTTAGCACATTTTATGGTGAGTATTTCAATGCGCGGCAATTAAATTTTTTAAATATTTGGTGGCGGTGTCTTGCGCTTTCTAATTCGTATTAGATCAATATTATAAAAAAATATATACTAATGTCCCAAACAGTAGGTTCTGTTGCAGTTTACAGACGTAATAATTACAAAAAAAACAGAAAAATTCAAGACGTTTTTCCGCATCAAAACACGTTGAAAAGTTGATTAGAAAATATTATGAGTTCTTTACCCTGAGTTATTCACCCTGAATTCATGAGCTATGGTAGTTCGGCGGTAGATATCTCCAATGGCCCACTACGAGGAAGACCATACGGCGGGCTATCCATACTATGGAAGAAATCTTTCAAGGCAGTGACGATCGACTGTGGAACTCCCAGAATCATAGCGATTGATATCACACTCGACACTGGAACATTACTTGTCATGTGTGTATACATGCCGGTGGAAAACACTGATAATCTACCAGAATATTTATCCTGTCTCTCGAAATTGCACACGATAATCGAGGAAAGGGACAACCCAAATTGTATACTTATGGGAGACTTCAATGCTGATATGAATTCGCCCTTCGGGCGTGAGCTTAAATCGTTCTGTTCAGAATATAACCTCCAAATTGCGGATGTTGACATACTCCCACCTGACTCGTACACATATGTAAGCGATGCTCATAATACAACTAAGTGGCTCGACCATTGTCTCATAACTCAGGCGGTACATAATATAATTGAAGATATGTATATTGACTACCAGTCTGACTGGTCTGATCACAAACCAATGCACACCACTTTACGAACTATAGGGCTACCTACATACACTACAAGTTCTTCAATAGTACGAGATCCATGCAGATGGCGACCCAATAGTCAAAAACAAGTTCAGTCCTACTCCAGATATGCCCAATTATCAATAGATCAACTTGAGATAATTCGTGGAACCGATAGTGCAACTGACAGCAGGATGATAAATGCAAAACAAATCGATGATCTATATAAAAACATTGTACACGTATTACGTACCTCAGCAATATCTGCGTTTAATGTAGAGAGAAAGCCTACGACTGGACGAAGATGGAAGACTGTGGCTGGTTGGAATGAGAAAGTTGCCTTACATTATGAAAGATCAAGAAATGCGCACATAAAATGGCTGCAGAATGGACGACCCACTAGTGGTCCCTTTATGGAAGCTCGGAAGCAAAGTAGATCGTTATTTAAGAAAGAATACAAGAAATGCCAAAGAAACTTCGAACAGAACAAAATGGATAAAATAGCAAACAGCCTACAATGCAAAAACTTTTCGTCTTTCTGGAACAAAACTAATGCTATATTGAAAGCAAAACATACCGCACCGACCAACATTGATGGAAAATCTGAAAATAAAGCTATAGCTGAAGTTTTCCGGAATACTTTTTGCTCCGCACCAGTTCAACCCCAAACAATGGATAAACAGTTCTATACACCATTGCATCAATCAAAACAACAGCCGTCCATTGTCATCTCTCCTGAGATGATTCAGCGAGCAATACGCAACATGGCAGGAGGCAAATCTGCTGGTCACGATGGACTTGTCATAGAACATGTGAAGCATGCGGGGGGATACTTGACAACACTGCTCGCTTCTCTCTTCACTGCCATGGTTGGGCTTGGACACATTCCAAAAGAATTGACCAAAACCATTATAGTACCGATTCCAAAAAGTCGCCAATTAAACCTGACATCCTCCGTTAATTACAGGCCCATATCTCTTGCCACCATAATAGCAAGAATATTTGAAAAAGTGATTTTAAATTTAACGGAAGACAAGCTCATTACAGAGGATTCCCAAATGGGCTTTAAAGCTGGGTGCTCTACTGATACAGCCATATATAGCATGAAACTATCAATAGAATATTACAAAGCCAGAAAAACATCGGTATATGCATGCTTCCTAGATCTAAGCAAAGCTTTTGACATGGTTTGTCATGATAAATTATGGAAAAAACTGACGGACCGACAAGTACCACCACAAATTATAAATATATTGAGTATATGGTATAAGCAACAGGAAAACTTCGTCAGATGGAATGACAGCCTGTCAGAAGCAGCAAAATTAAAGTGCGGCGTTAGGCAAGGAGGCTCAATGTCCCCAGTGCTGTTCAACGTATATATGGACGAACTTAGTAAAACACTGAACAAAGCAAGAATCGGATGCCATGTTGCCGGAGTATGTATGAATAACATAAGTTATGCAGATGACATGGTCATACTAGCCCCATCAGTAAGGGCAATGAGAAAACTTCTGGCCATTTGCCAAGCATACGTCGATAGTCATGGTTTGATGTACAATGCCAAAAAGTCATCATTGCTGGTGTTTAAAGCAAATACTGTTCCTACTGTCATTCCACCCATTCTCCTCGGCGGAGACAATGTCAAAATCTGCAGTGAAATAAAATATTTGGGGCATGTCGTCACTGATGACCTAAATGATAAAAATGACATAGAACGCCAAAGAAGAGTACTAAGCGTGCGAGCCAACATGCTCGCCAGGAGATTCAACAGGTGCAGTTCTCCGGTGAAGAAGCAAATATTCCAGAGCTACTGCATGAGCTTTTACACCGGCGAACTATGGACAAGATACTCACAAGGCGTCATGAACACACTTCGAGTACAATACAATAACGCATATAGGGCGCTATTCGGCCTACCTTGGCGATGCAGTGCCTCGCAGATGTTCGCAGAAGGAAGGGTACACTTTGATGCGCCACAGAATAGCCGGGGTGAGACAGCGCTACCAAAGATCGGAGAACACTCTCGTCCTGGCCGTGGCCCAGTGGCAGGGCGCGCCTCTTCACCAAACGTGGAGAATTCATCTGAAGCCCCCGTAGATCGAGCATAGATGAATATTGGAGAAAAACACTGGCTCCTACAATCTGAGATCCGATGGAACAACAAGTACCTGATTTAAAGACTTAACTATATTTTTTATGAATAGTGTATCTAATGATGCTTCTCTTTTTTAATTTTTTTTATTTTGTTAATTTTTTATCTTTTTATTTATTCATATGTAATTAATATTCATATATAATAACATATGTAATTATACCCTATATGGGATGTGTGGGATTGCACTCCCCTCCCCACATCCTGGAATAAAGACCTTATTATTATTATTATTATTTAAATCCTAGCAAATAAATATTAATTATTAATATTTCTTGTGCAATAACTTTGTAAAAATTTCTAAATATTTTGTTTTGACAGGGATGTGTAGAAACCAGTAGCAGATAAATAAAAATTAAGTAACAAATGTTAATATTAAATGAAACTCTTCAAAACAAAAAGAAAAAGTGACTTCTGGGTCTCCTGTGTGGAGCTTATTTAAAAATATACATATACTGGTACCCTGGTACCCGGAGTACTATTAATTGTTTCTCCCTGCGTGTCCTTTCCTTTCGTCCCGTTCCCCTTCCGCCTCCCTTTCCTCTCCCGCGTCCCCTTGCCCTCTCGCGTTCCCACTCCGCCTTCTCGGCCTTCCCTCTCCCCACTCTACTCTACCCCCGTCCCGCGACTAACCCCCTCCCAAGTTCTCCTCCCCTCTCCCCCTCCTGCATTCAATACATTAATTCCCGGTACATTCAGTTTTCAAACAGCTCGCATGCCACCTATTGCAATTTTTTATACAACTTTCATAATGCCAGAGCTCACCAGTAGTAAAAAAAAAGATTTATCCAATTTGGTGCAGTCGTTCGGAAGTAATGCGCGCACAAACATTTCGGAGATTCATTTTTATTTAGATAGATACATATTAACTACGACGCCTGAAATAAAATTTTCCGCAAGTATACCAACATAGTTACCAAGCCAGCAATTTGTTTTGCCTTTCTTCTGACGTTATCAGTAACTCGCATTTGTAAAGGACAATAAGCGTATAATAAATATAAAATATTAATATTTTTAATTTCGTAACGCCAAATTTTACCATTATATACAACTTATTTTACTCGCGTATAGTGTAGCTTTCTATTGGTGAAAGAATTTTCAAAATCGGTTAAGTAGTTTAGGCGTGAAAACGTAACAAACAAACGCACGCATTTTCGCATTTATAATATATTAGTATTGATGTTCTCATAATGGAAACAGGTACCTTTTTTAAAATTAATTTAACAATTTTTTTAATTGAATGCCAATCTTATTAAAAAAATATCACAAAATCAGTTTTTTAAAACAATCTTAGATGAGTTTCTTCCAGCATTTTCTGGAATCATCCCACGCAAGCAATATTTCTGGAATATTATTTTGTTTGATCTTGAAATATTTTCAGTAAGAATTTTCCAGAAACTCTTGTATGAAAAGTATTAAAAGTGCTGAATTTTCTTTCCATTGTTATCTCATATCTCAATAAAGGCAATATTGATATTTTGGGATCAAAGGGATATCTATCGTGATATGTGAGTAGGATACGTCAGAGAATAAGCAAAATTAAAAATAGAAAATTTTACTATTGACTACTGACTATCGAGTCAGTCCATTTTTGGAAGTTATTATTATTTTTTTTTTTACATTAACTCCACACAGGAGATCATCTTTGAGGATGCTGTGTGGAGGGTGTTTTTGAGGAGAGGAAGGACTGAACATGGGTCTTGAAGAGACCCATGTTGTAGGAGGGAGGAAACACAGAGGCCGGCAAATCGTTCCACAGCCGAGCTGTTGAACTCAAGAACGAGTCGTAGAAACGACCCGTTCTCATGTGACTAATGTCAACCGTGTTGGGCGCGTGTTTGGCGTGTTTCCCGACTACGCACCGGTGCCGAGGGGATCAATGAAGCTAGTTCCTCGGAGCATCTTCCATTGTAATACCGGTAGAACAGGGACAGCCTTCCCACCTGACGCCTGTGCTCTAAAGATTGCTATCCGTTTGTTTAATTAGGAGAATCTATCAAACGGACTGCCCGTTTCTGCACAGAGTCGAGGGTTTTTTTTCAGGTATTTAGGGGCTCCAGATCAGAGGTGGCTGCCAAATTCAACCGTGGGGCGCACTTGCGATATGTACAGGGCTAGCAATTGTGTACTATTAATTTATATTGTTAATACCCCACAAATTTCTTAACTGCTCCCCACCATATGGAACTAATGAAACTATGGCATTCCCGACCTGAATAGGATAAGGAGAAAAAAAAGGAGAAGAATACTGTTCTACAATTTTTTTATAACTCACATAATAATAATAATTGGATAATTTGTAGAGCGCCGTTTTTGTAAAAAATCACCTCAAGGACGAAATGTTTGAACCATCAATCAATCGACTCACATGTTTGTAAAAGCCTCTATAGGCAAATAAAAAAAAATATATCGTGTTGTGAAGTGGGCAAGGAATTGAGTGTTGGGAAGAGCTTACCTGGCTTTTCCTATCAAGTCATCAAATGCGGCAAATTATATTATATTTCCGTCGTTTTATTGAGGAAATATTAAGGGCCAATTTTCTTGCATTCGTCGTAAGGTAAAGATATTATTCGTCATAAAATCAGTTATATTTTAAACTTATTTCATATAACGAGTTTTGAAACTCTCTCAAATCCAAACGGTAACTTGAAAGAATATATAATTGTTTTGTTTTGTAAGAAAATATTTACCACTTCAATTTTGTATCCTCCTTCGACTAAAAGTTTCCAGTGTTATCTTTATTTTCTTATTGCATAATTTTTGGTTATTATCTTTATATATACGATTGCAAGATTTTACCAGAATTAAGATATTTAGATAGTGTCTTGGATAAATATATCAATTTTTATTCTAACGTGCGACATCTATAGACTTTTTTTAAGAATCTTGGATGAATAATTTTTTTTTTTTTTTTGATTACTAGGAGGGTTGCAAACGTGTCAACCAGGAGCGCCATATTTTTGAGTCTGGTTTTTTTTTATTGCCCCTGAAAAACACCTACAATTCATGCTTCTAGACTAGAATACCCCCTAAGATAAATGTCCCCGAAGAGGTGTGCAGAAAGGATGTACCGCCAAATAATAAAAGCATAAATATTCATTCAAATACATCAAGGAATAAACTACTTGTCTATCTGACGTAAATACCAGCGTGTAAGTACGAAAAACCGAGATAAAAAAAATCGTTTCATATTCATACCAAACAAAGGAATTTTTGATTTATTATCTGAATAATGTACGAAAAATTATTATGAAACATGCCCGTTAACCCGCATGAAATTCATAGAGCATTTTGCTCAAGTTTTATAAATAGACAAAAAGTACATAAACTATAGCATATCTATTTATATTATTACTAATATATTTATAATAAAACAGTCATGTAAAATCAAGTCAAATATTTATTTTTAATATGTAACATTTGACATACTATAATATTTTTTAATAACTAATATAGGAACTTATTTGACTTTTCTTAACTGCACTTTCAGAATAAACTAAAAAAAATAACTTCAATAAAAAGAAAATTAAGGAATAAATAACGGATTACTTTTTTCATCACAAAGTAAAAGCATGTTCTGTACATAACCAATACAAAAGTTCTGGAATAAACTAAAAAAAATAATACTTTTGTAATCACTCGCGCGATGAGCAAAATGCCGCGCGACGGGACCCCGCCAAACAAACCACCTCTAATGAGCGGCTGGTACAATCTAAGACGAAAAAGCCATTATGCGCGGGACGGGGGAAGTATAAAACTCAGGTATGCAAATTGTTGCATAAATGCCGCGAATTTTAAATTCGCCGTGAGGGAAATGCTCACAGAGCAAGTGCTCACGGGTTAATAAGAAGAACATCAAATTGCAATATTATTTAACCATCGCATATAATATTAACAGCTCAAGCAAAAAACGTGAAATATAAAAACAAATAGATTCAGTCGTATGTGAAAATTGAACACAGGACCTTTTCCTTTCCGGGGAAGTGCTATAACAACTTGGTGAAAATTTTTCTATTCTTACGGTTTCACATTTATCGTTTGAGAAACGTTAACATTGTCGTAAATAATTAAATATAACAAATTGAGGTTTCACTAATTAATTCTGGCACAATAAAGATATTTGTAAGAATAATGCTTTCACACAATATCTAATATGTAAAGCTATTTTTTGTTCTGTAAAATTATGTGTTAAACCTTTAAAAAACCTTTAAAATTTTCTGACGAATAACTTTTTAAAATAGTAGGAGAAAAGTTAACCTTATCTAAAGGCTTTGTTTTCAAATGGTGTGTTCATAAAAACCTCCATAACATACCATCATGTCCATCTTTTTTCGGTTTCATTTGTCTCTCCGTAAAGCACTCATTTTTTACTGGGTAAACATTGCTTCACACACGACTAAGTACGTTAGAAAGATTCCCAAAAGACACATTATTTAAAATCCTAAATTGCTATTTTTGTACAAAATTTATTCAGTCGTTTGCAGAACCGTACGCGCAGTATTTCAATGTACGCGATAGAAAATCATTGTTAAAAAAAGCTTGACAACTCTTTTATGCAATTAGTGTCAATTCATTAAATTTAAATATTTGTTCAACGAATGAATTATGAAAAAAAATATATTTACTTGTGCACACATTAAAATTAACGCATTGATGTACTAACTCTTTTACCAATATCAATACAATTTTACAATCATGATAATTTGTTGAGTAAATATGTATGAGGGATGAACCTCGCTATGACATTAATCATTAACGAAAATAATATCAACAACTACTCTACAATTTTCAATAACTCGCAAATGGAAAATTAAATAAACATATTTCGGTTCAAATAATATTTATTTGGATTTTAAATTTTTTTTTCGCTATTTGCGCATTGAAAATTATAAATAACTATTTTTTTATGAGAAAAACTCTCTTTTTATAACTTTTGAAGGTTATTCCCATCAACGTAATATATCATTGAAGAAGAAGATAACACTTATAATCTAAATGAAAATATGAAAGAAAACAAGACACAGAAAAACAGAAAAAAAAACAATGGTCGCAACTGGGACTCGAATAATATGGAAAAAGAACTAGTTGGAGATAATATTAATGATTCTAAATACTTGAAATTTGAAATTGACAAATATGACGGTTTGACAGAAGGTGGCAATAGCGAAATTGGAAAACGTGCACGTCCCGGTTAGACGAGAGGTCTGGGTTCGAGTCCCAGTTGCGACCATTGTTTTTTTTCTGTGTCTTGTTTTCTTTCATATTTTCATTTAGATTGTGTTATAAGTGTTATCTTCTTCTTCAATGATATAAATAACTAATTTATTATAGACTAGCTTTTACCCGCGGCTTTGCTGGCATAGTATTAGGGGGAATTTGTTGTAGCGCTTGCATTTATCAATTATATAGTTTGATCATGAGTATTTATGTAAAATTATAAATACTCATGATCAAACAATAATTACATAAAGTACATAATTTTAATTGTTTTATGATCATATTGGGTAATTATGTTAAAATACTAGTACAGAGAATAATTAATCTTTCTCATCGGACTCATCGGAACCGCCCTGTACCGTTGCAAGGGTACAATCGCAAGATTTAACAAAATTTAAATTCTCGGCCACTGGTTAATGGCTCTTAGCAAATTTTTAAAAAATTGTATGCTTACAAAGGTCGAAAGAACATTATTCTAAAATAAAAAATTCTGAAAGAAGAAATCTCGAAGACGAAATCACGAAATACCCGATAAATTATTTTTTTTGGATGCTGTAAGCAATACCCAATGAATCCTTACTACACCACGTAATGCAAACCCAACATCCAAACCAAATTTTTAAAATAAGTAGGTAGCTCCTATTTCGATTTAAATTTTATTTTTTTCAAACATTTTTATCTTCTGCCACACTGCTACAGTTTTTTAAGAATTACCCAATTAAAGAATCCCATTAACCCAAGAATCCCATTATCCCAAGAATTACCCCAAGAATCAATTATAGGATATGGAGTAAATAGTTACGGATTAACGTACGAAACGTACTTAAATAAAATAGAACAATTACAAATCCGTTTATTGAAATTGATATCAGACAAAAAAAAAATCAAGTATGTGAAGGCAATTGTAAAAAAAAACTTCTCCTTGTGTAATGTGCTCTCTGCACATAGTAAGGTAGAATAATTTCAATTAACGCTGGTTTTCAATTAACGCTAGATGAATTCTGTAACACAAAATTCAAAATACATGTTAACCACAACTACCCTACTAGGCACAGAGAAGCACAAATGTTTATTATTAATATATTTCGAAATATATACGTTGATGGAACAAAAAGGCATAACATTCCGGAAATATTTAACGTATTACCAGAAAATATTAAAAATGAGACATTTAAATCAAAAATCGAAACAAAAGTTGGATCATTCTTCCTCCGTAGAACATGAAAACAAATAATATTGTGGACAAATACCTAAATCTGTGAAAAACAAATAATATTGAAAACAAATATATTGTCAACGAATTCCTAGATCTTTAACCATTGTTAAAAAAAAAATTACTAATGTACATTATAAAAATTGGTGAAGTATTTTAATAATATTAAATATTACATATTAATTATTATGTATTACGTACCAAAAGAGCAAACATCAAAATTTGGGAGGCGGGAATGGAGACCGCCGGCCCGGGAACCTTTATTGGATAACCAACACCTCTGTCATAGGTCACCCCAAGTGGTTTTCTACGTTTGGTGATTTAGCAGGGGTCCCCGAGTTCATGAGGTGAGGTTTGTCTAGGTCTTGCAGGTGGATGACCAGGAAATACTGAACCCCAGATTCCTACCCACCCCTTAAACCCCTTTTACTTCCCAGAACTCTCATCCTCTTCCTTTCCTTAAAAATACCCTCCACACAGCTTCCCTAAAAATGACATAGGCCCCGAGGGAAATTATTTTCTTCGGGGCCTACTGTGTGCAGCTCATGTTAAAAAAAAAATTAATTATATTATTGTAAGCAAATAAGTAAGAAAAATGAAAGATTTCTTACAATCAATGATCAGTGAAATAAAGTTAAAGTTAATTAAGTAAGATAAAATATTGTGAAATTAAAAAACTGAATAAACATATTTAAAAAAAAAAAATTAGAATGTTGTTAAAAATGAAAGAAGACTTACCTTGAGAACCGATCTTAGTTGGATTATTATTAAAAAAATAAGTTTTCGTAGCAATGTTTTCAGAACCGCTGTAAAGAACACTCAAGTCTCCTGCTATACAATCCTCGCGATCATCCCCTAGCCAAAACACCCCAGGCATTATTCTTGATTCCGGTTTCCGGGCGGTCGCCTCTAAAACCTTAGGGCACTTGGCTGGCTATGGCCAAGCTTGGGGTTATGGCACCAACAGATGCCATTATCGTAAATTACGTGTTTATTCTGTCAAAGATGCAGAATTTTGTCATATCTCCAGGAGTTACGATATGTTTATGTCGTGTTTTATCTTAGGGTTGACCTGCATTTTTTCTAATAAGAAAATTCTTTGGAAAATTGTATCTTTTTTTCTGTTTATTCTTAAAGGATTTAGAAGGGCGACATTTGCTTAGTTGTTTTTGTAATAGAATAAAGATGACGACAGTTGCTGAGCTATAATCAAATTGGACGGTCTATCAAATCGCTGGATCTAAAGAAATTTAATAATTTAGTGTGTATGTACACAATGTACACAAAGTAGTATGAACGATGGTTATACACTCTTGATAATTTATGATCTATCTCCTTTATTTCTATTATCTATGGATTTAATAATAATAATATTATGATTTTTAGGATAGACAATGCTTCTTTTCACAAATAAAAATTATGTTACATTTCGCAGAAGATTTTCAAACATTGTTAGGTTATACGTAACCCGGGAATGTTTGTCTTTCTTTAAAAAAAAAAAAAAAATTATTTCCAATGGAAAACATTAAATTAGTAACCGATCGCTTAAATCAGAGGTTCCCAAACTTTTTTTTCGTAAACCACTTTCAAAATTTTACTGGTCACAGTGGACCCCCTGCTGATACGTTTCTACCATATTCCCAACCGGATCTACAACTTTTTCAAACGGGGGCAATATGAACCAGTATTCGAGATTACATTTGCCACGACGGAGGGGGCATAATGGGATATGGGACGGGGATGGGGTATGTTCCCATCCCAGCACAGTACACCCATATCCCATTGGGTGCTGTGTGGAGGAGGCGTAATGGGATATGAGACGGGGGTGATATATGGATATGGGGCAAGTGGTGGTCCACGAAACCAGTTCGTGGACCGCCATTTCTTTATCGCGCCTACGTGGACCCCCGTCAGATCTCTCGTGGACCCCTAGGGGTCCATCTGGACCACTTTGGGAATCACTGGTTTAAATCAAGATTTTCATCTGTTGTGTTTATTCGACAATTTATTTAAATAAAATCTAAATCTTTTGATAAATACGTAATTTTTTTAAATTTAATGTATTAGTGAAAAAATTATTATTCCCTTAGGCGGTAAATTAAGGTTTATTCGCGCATTAATCATCACGCTATAGAAATCTCCTAATTTCAATTGGTAAGCATGGCAAATTGCATCTTGAAGGAATCGACACAGAAAAGGAGAAAATTTTCATATAAATGATCCCTTGCTAACCTTCACAACAACTTACAACAGACAAACATGAAGAAGGGGAAATCAATAAAAATGAAAAAGAGATCTACAAACACGAAGATGAAGAAATTTTAAAAATTATGAAGTAACAATAACAATAACTGGCAATCTATCCAAGCACTGTGAATACGCTATTGTACCATGTATCTTTTAGTCATTTATCATGATTTAATAAATTTAAAAACATCTTAGGTATGAAATTATTTCATTCAAATAATTTTGTAAAATATCCAGGTTTTATTTGAAAAACTGTACAGACGAAGAAAGGTCACAAATCGACATGAATGGCGCGATCTAAGCCAAATGGTGTTATTTATTTACTGAAATGAAAATTTTCCAATACATTCAATATTATTTTTTTCGATTTTTTATTTATATTATACGTATTAAAAAATCACAACAGCATGAAATTATAAATTCAGCAAAGAGTACCACCAAATTAAGAATAAAATTGGCTATTTGATTTATTGTTTTTAATTTAATCTGCCATGGCTTGCCCTATCTGTTCCATATCAGTGTTTAAATGTGAACAAATTCTTGTTCCCTTAATTCCGTTTTACATTCATGGAAAAACATTTTAATCTGTGAGAAATATTCCCGCCACCAAAGTGAAAGCGGGGAATCCTTTGTTATGGGAATTGTACGCCCACAATGGGAATTTTTAATGGAAAATACTCAGATTTAATGACGAAATTTGAGGGTAATGGATGTCAATGCATTAATTTTGACGGTGTGTGAACAGAACATGTCGTAGAGGAGCTTACGCAAAGAGTTTGAAACTCTCTATGGATTATTGTGGTATTCAGGACGTACACATTAATAAATGTTTACCATTAAAGAGTTGTGAATAGTAAAAATTAATTCTAACTTTTTTTTTTTTTTTAAATATTTTATATTATTCATTTATGGAATGTAAAAAATCAGTATGTTAGGCATGATACAGTTAAATATATCAGATTGGGATACAGCTCAATTGGTAGAGCTCCGCCACGGCAAGGCGAAGGTCTTGGGTTCGAATCCTAGATGTGACCGTAACTTTTTTAATTTTTCTATTTTCATATTTTCGATTGAGTTTAGCTAATATTTTCTTCATTTAATTGAAATTAATGGCAGTGTGCGCAAATAAATTTTTTTTGATTAATTTGTGTTATTTCACAATTTATTCATTTAAAATAATATAAAGTATATTTGCGGCACGTTCCAGAGTGGAAGATACTATCAGTATCGCCCTGGTGTAAGAGCACCATTCAGAATTGAAACGTTGCTTGAAATGGCTTTAGCCGTGTTTAGTGACCAGATCTGAATAGCCAGGTACTTCCCCACTTTCCTCTTCCCTATCTCCTTCCCCTCCTCACTACCTTCAGCCTCACAACATACCCCAATTGGGGATGCCATAGTCTCACTGGCTCCAGACGAGAGCAGTTGGGACTCTTGTGCGGTATTAACTGTAAAAAAAAAAGAAGTATTACAATTTGAGGCTCAATAGTTTAAAATTAATTAAATATTATTATAATTAGTACTTAAATAACGGAAGATCAACTTTACTAAGCATAAAAGCAACACAATCTGCACGTAAGATTTAAAAGCAAGAAGCTTTTCATTATGTACATTTTACTTCTTAACAAAAATCACTCCTTTTGTTTTTGAAGAGTTTTATTTCCCAATTTACATTTGTTACTTAAATTTAAACATTTTCGCGACCGCTTTCCCCCTCCCCCAAAATCTTCCCTCCCACTACCCCCAACTAATTAATCTAACTCATTTTGGTACTTGCATTTAATTTTTAAGTTTGTTTTAGTCCTGCTAGTGAATGACACGGTTGTGTCGAAACCGGTAGCAGAAAATTTAAAATTTAAGGTAACAAATGTACATTGGAAAAAAAAACTCTTCATAAAAAAATGTCTAGAAATTGTTACACAGAATGCCCTAGAAATACAAAAAAAAATCACTCCAATTATTAAAAAAGAAGTGCATTTTTTTTTATTTCACTACGAGGGGCGTTAAGTAAATGCTACAAAACCCATATGTTAATGCGTGTGAATTTTTGATCGAAGACATAGTAGAGGAAGACGCCAATAAAATAGGACTTCAAGATAAGTAATTAAAAATAAAAAAAGGACGATAAATTGATCATTATTGTTGAATTAAAAAACAAATACGATACGACAATAAATAACTACTTGTTTGCTACAAGTTTTCCATCTAACTTGATTAGTATTTTAATTAAACATTCCTTCCTCTTGAATATTTACCAATATTTATCGTTCATCAACTTTTATTACATACTGGTTCGGTTAGTGAGTAATGCTTCCGAATCAAGATATTCTATGTGAATTTGAAAGCCAACACGAGAGCACAATTCAAGCAACTCACCGGTAATCAGGAAATAAATTTTCGTTTTTGGCTAGCTTCGGTGCTGTAGGCTCAATAATAATAATAATAACTTAGTATTTAAATAGCGCAGTTTTTTGTAATTTCACTTCAAGTGCGCTTAGCTATAATAAACTTAAGAGTAATCATATTATAGTGTTCCTTACGAGTCCTTACAAAATTTATCAAAAACTATGAAACAAAGAATATACAGTTTATACAAACAACGGCGTTGTTTTGGCAAAGGACAATAGATAATGCTAAACCATAACGGTGCCCTTAAACAAGAATCATTAAGAGTTAAATATAACATAGAACAGGAGGCAGTTTCGTTTAGAAATAAGAAAAAAATCGGAGTGCACATTAAACATAAAAATACAGTAAAGAGGCAACCGAAACCAAACAATTACCGGAAACCTGAAGAACATGGCTTATTAGATTATATTGAAAAGAGTTATGATTCATGAAAGGTACGATTTTTTAAATAAATTTGTTTTTAAAGCCCGTTTAAATTCAGCCAAGTTCTGGATATTAGTAAGGGCTGAGGGAAGTTTATTCCAAATGAGCGGGCCAGTTACACGAAAAGATCGATCATAGTAAACGACTCGATTTGACCTAGAAAGTTCGATTAAGCGATTAGTAATATCTAGATCTACTGACCTTAGAGTAAGCTGTCTATCGCTTAAGTTTTTTCGGACACATAGTTCCGATATATAGGCTGGCGCCATTCCTTGCAATGCTTTGAAGGTCATTAAGCAGATCTTGAACTCTATTCTTTCAGGGCATCGAAGCCAATGGAGGCGATCCCTTAGAAGCGGGGTTATACGGCAATACTTAGATTCGCCAAAAATCATTCTCGCCGCTGCATTGAATACGGACTGGATTCTATTGAATTGTTTTTTAGGCAGGCCAGTATATGCACTATTACAATAGTCCATACGTGAGACGACGAACGAATTTATTTTAACGACTTTGCTCCATCGGAGGGAAGGCATCGCCTGATTGATTTTATCTGCCTTAGATGGAAAAAGCCTGAACTCACAGCTTTTGAAATTTGTGATTCAAGAGAAAGACTGTTGTCTATTGTGAAACCCAGAAATTTTATTTCTGTAGAAGGGATTATATCTGTACCCTGAATATGGATTGGACTGGAGTCGATGAGGGCTTGCCTCCCAGGAGAAGCTATCCAAATAAATTCCGTCTTTGTCGGATTAAGTTTGAGTTTATTGATAGACATCCAACTTGAGACTGTGTTAATGAAGCTAACCACCTCATTTTTGAGAACGTCTTTTTCGTCCGGGGAACAAAACTTGAAAATCAAACGATCGTCTGCGTAGCCTTGCGATTCAAAGCCAGCTGAATGTGAATGAGTTCACTCAGCTTGTTCGAGCCGATTCGTATAGAGAATGAAGAGAATGGGACCCAAGACAGAAACTGGGACTCAAGGCGTTTGTTTCCGATTGGCGACCTAGGCGCAATTAAGTTCGCGCTGAAGTGTTCGCTTGCCACACTCCTATACCTGCTAAGTAAATATAAGATATTCAATTGCATAACAAACTCGGAAACTTCCTAAAACTACGTAATATTATAATTGAAGAGCTAGTTGCGTTCACAAGAACTTCCAAGAAATTTTACTTTGGAAGTAAAGTAAGGCGTTAGAGCTTCAGTCAACAATGGTCCGATGCTGCCTTCCTTGAAATGGTGGGTAAGTGATTTCTTTTTTTACGCGCTGCGCTGGGAAGTTTTCAAAAGGTATGAGGAATATTGAAAGGGATAAAATGTGTTCTTGGGGGTGAGATACCATAATCCCTTAATGGAAGAGATTGTAGATTTTGTATGCAGAAGGTACAAATTTTAATGAAAATGGATAGAAGAGGGTTGTACAAATACTTATGGTAAGTAAGTATGTAATTCGCGTTAAAAGTCTACAAATGATACCTTTTTAAGTGGGTTAATATTTTAAACCGCCATTTTATTTTGTGAAATTATTACCGTAAGCGATCGTTTCAATATAAGTTCATTTTTTGCGGAATGCTGTGCGGAGGATTTTTTACAGAAAGGAGGGAGAATAAGTTCTGGGAAGAAAATAGGTGTGAGGAATGGGTGTCTGGGGGTCTAGAGGAAAGGATAAAAGAACTCCCTCAACCAGTTTCTCTCGATCCTGCCCACCACGCAGCAGGTGGCAGATGCATCGGTTGCCGAGACCTCACCCCATGAACCCGGGCACCCCTGCTAAGTCACCAAATGTAACGAAGCCCTTGGGGGTATGGCAGAGGTGTTATCCAATAAATGGTTCCTGGGGTGGTGTTGTTGAGTGTCATTTAGCCCAATATCTAAAAATTTAAATCATTTAATACTTAGCATCTCACATTTCATCATTTGTTCCTAACTTCCATGTCTAGCCTCTTTAACCCTTACCTTTAAAGTCTGTCACCTTTTTCTAAATATTTCTATGCAATTTTGTCTATGTTCTCTTTGGTCGTCCTGTCGTTTCCTCTTTCTTGCTATTATAATCTGTGTTTTCATTTCTCGCAATTCATTCTCCAATTTAAAGCCCTACTGCACAAATAAGAATCAAATCTCTGCAAAAATTAAATTGCTATTCATCTGAATAAATTCAATTTTCACAACAATATCCAGTACAAACATAAGTGTTATTATTACAAAAAGGATAACTTCAAATCATCATACGAGTATCATCTCTGTACGCAACCCTTGGCGTCGAAACGAAGAGTGTCAACAAAAGCTGCTCAATGCTGCCCGTCAGCAGACTGTCTGGAGACCATACCATGGGGCCGTCCAGCGGTACACTAACCCGCCTCACAAATTGTAATTTTAGGTAGACTGAAAGTAAAAATAGCTTAATTCTATTTTAAAAGTGTTCATTTTACAATGTTCTTCATATCTAAAACCTTTCGTTTACTACAAATACTGTTGCATCTCAATACAATTTGCTTAGAGATTCATTTAGAAGATTGATTCAAACTTTTGGTCCATTTTGCATTAAGTCATTTTGAACGAAGTATGGAGCAGGTTGCTTGTTTTAAGCAGAAATGGTTGGAGAAGAAATTTCACAACAGACTTGGAAAATTCCATTCTGTAAAGTATTTAATTTTTGAACAAATTTGCATCCAACCAACCGTAAAAGGGTAGAAGAGAATAATCTCAATTATACTGTGAGAATAAACATCACGCTTATCTAAAAATAAAAACGGTGAACAGTTTTTGAAGAATTTAAAAATGCAATTATTTTCAGTCATAAACTAAATAAATAGACTTCGTGGGATTTTACCAATCTTCCAACTTCCCAGAATAAACAATTATCATAAACAAACAGCAAAAAAGATCTACAATTTCTCGTATCTAGGATGAACGAAGTATGTACGAAGAATGAGTAAATGATGAATGTAAGTAATCCTTAAGTCATGGTATTTGAAAGAGAGAGTATGAAAACAATGTGCTTCATGGTTGTGAATAATGAATACTTGGAGCAGGTGGATGAGTTTGTGTACTTGAGACGTACGTTTACCAGAGATGGGAAGGCTGATAGAGACATTGAAAGAAGGGTAAATGAAGGTAACTCCGATAAATGGAGGACTGAACGCCAATGGCGCCAACAAAAAAACTGGCTATGGCTAAGGGCTATTTTGGCTGTATTACACACATACAACCGAAAAAATGTAATCTGTCGATTACCCGAAAATGAGTAAATAAAAAAAAATAACATTTAGAGGTTATTTCCATCAATGAAATACATTACTGAAAAGGTAAAATAGTGTAATATATCACTGCGACACTTAGCGTTTTATTTTTATGTGTCTTGTTGTACTCCATATTTTGTTTAAAGTTGTTAGTATTACCTTATTTTTCATTTTTAATTGTCATTTCGTTATTTATTTAAAATATTTACGTATAACAGATTTAGAAAAATTGATAAAACTAATAACAACAGTAAAGTAATTTCTGGTTTAAAAACTACCCAACTGAATGGTGAAAATATTTCTCCTGTTTGAATTGGAGAGTGGTGCCTTTAAGGTAAAGAAATTATATTATTTGAAGTAAGAATAAGAAAAATAAGTTTTACATTCTTGCAAAAAAACCTTCCTAAGTTATTATTAAAGAGAGTAATTTTAATAAAAACTTAAAAATACACCGTTTATTGGTTTTACTTAAAACTTATTTTTTCTAAAAGAACAACGCCATTAACCGTACAAAGAATTTATTTTCTTTTAACTAGGTATTATGAATTCAAAGAGATCATATTTTGTTCGTTTTCTCGTTTCAAAATTGTTTCGCTGAATACAAAGTTCATTTTAACCCAGCTTTATGAATCTTTTGCACAATCTACACGAATGTTATAAAATTATTGGTGTTTACCAAATAAAGACTTCAAGCGAGTTAGATAATGTAAAAAGCGGAACCTCACTCTTCGAGGATCTTTTTATGAAAGGCTCTAATAATAAGGAATGAAAAAAAGTATTATTTTTATCTACTTATTAGTTTGGTTTCTATAGCGAAGTTTGGGCATAATATAACAATTATCTTTTAAAAATACTTTCACATTTTAGTAACGCCTTCACAAAGCAAAATAACCGTCACACATAATAATAATTACAAAGCAGTATGTGATGGTCCCACCCCGCTGCAAGGTTTTTTCACCCTTTCCTTTTCTCTCTTCGTCGTTGAGATCTCCGATCGGAAGGTTCAGCTACGCTGTTTTCCTGATCTCGTTTTCCCAACCCCTGTGATGCGAACACAGTAAAGCAAGGTTGTTCTGGGAAATCTTACAATAAACCCTTTACTTCACGTTGTGATTGATTTTTGTTTCGAAGCCTCCAGATTATTTGGAGTAGGAATTTAATGTATTTACTATTTCTCGTGGTAACTTTCGACTCTTTAAAAGGCGTGGAAGAATTTTTTCTGTTGTTTTCTCAAACGCATGAAGGATACGCCCTGTCTAACTGCCCTACACTACCGATGCCTATTAAATGGCAATACAAGTTCATTATTTACTTAAATTTAAATGTACGTACCTAGAGGTGCCTCTCTATGGCCGGATAGGCTGCTCCCGCGTCTCCCAATCTGAAATACCTATCCTATGCATAACTGTTAGAAATATTGTTATTGTTAGTAGCACCAATTTACGACAGAACTAGGGGATTTTAAGGAAGTGATAAAAGGAAAGGAAGGAGAAATTCTTTGCAAACTAGTATTGGCTCCTCCGCTAACCAAGTTGACCGAGTGGGCAGTTCTCCGGACACAACTATCCCGCCAATGCATGTCTGAGCTATACCCCGGTATCTGGCGGATCTCTTGGACGATCACCCTGACATACCCGGACTCACTCATGCCAGAGGAAGAACAGCAGGCTTTCAAACCGTTCCCAGTCAACTCCAATACGCATTACGCCTCCAGATTACTACTTTACTGGCTCTAAAAGGGGTATTTCCATTTCGTCCCTTGTCATGACTCTATCCGCGGGCAAGTGGCGCGAAGCTGTGAGGCAGACCATTAAAGCCGACCGTCTTCGTCTTTCCACCTCCAATAGTTGACATAAGGCGCACTTTGTGGGCCTTACGTTTACTTTTGGGTTGACACAGATGAGAGAATGCAACAACGTTACAGAATTTTCCCGCAAGATACCTTGTTAACGGTCTCCTCCACTCAACCTTGCAGGCTTCCCGTGATGTCTAAAGTCAAACGCCTCCGTCAGCGAATCGTGCCCATGACATACAATTCGGCATCCCTGGTACATAACCTTTCGCGCCCGTTCGCTCGACACGATCCCGCGAAAGGGAATGACCCCGACATAGCGCGTGACCCGCCCAGTCTGTGGCTGGTACCTCCCCTCCTCGTAACATGGTAATGAGGGAAAACCCTTACCATTCCGACATACGTATTCCACTTACGTATAGTCTCAGTATCGTCGTACACATTCCTCAAACGTGAAAATTTAATTCACGCAATACAACAGGTAGAAATTTCGCAGATAAACAGGTTGATATAATGTTATACATGCATAGAATCGTGAATCTGGTTCTCACGCCCTCCTCCTGTCGAAGTCTGCGCCAAACTGTCAGCCAACGCCTGCAATTGGGTAAGTTGTACTGCCAAAATTTCATCAATTCGATTGGGTGTACTATCGTAGTCTTATTGCCTCTGCGTTCCTAGGTACTTGTAAGAACCATTTTTTGCTGCTGTTCCGTTCCTAGCATCCAGCTGTTAGGCGACGGTTCGGGTGGCTGGACCCGAGTGATAACGGTGAAGAGAAAAAAAAAAACCCCTGACCGACACGCACACTTATAGTAAACAATAGTTCAATTGACTGCTTCGTTCTTGCGGTCAGCATGTCCTGTAATTTAAATTATGGAGTTGTAATTCGACTTACCGAGAGTGATTGATAACTGTACCCTTTATCCTAGCGGGAATACACGCTCGTTGTGATTTTGGACCTGCACCTGTTATAACCTGTGGGAAAACAAAGAAACCCTTTCCACCTCCCTACGACCATTCCCCCCCCCCCCCTGTTATGTAATGTCCTGAAATCTATACTCTGTTCGATCATCTGTAGTTATCATTTTTTGTTATAGCTTCCGTCAAGCGGTATATTTATTATTAAAGCCCAAATTAATCCACGTAAAGTTTATACGATTTTTCCTGTAAAGTGAATTCCGTTATGGTTTGATTACTCCTTTCACCTCCCTAATAATGAGTCATCTCTTTATTTATTTTATTTATTTATAGTTGATTAATTTGATTATTACACGTAGAAAAGAAGAACACGTGATTTTATCCACTATCGTTTAACAATTTATCACCGCGATTATTGCAAACACAACTTATCACTGAATTTACGTTTTTTTTGCAGCTATTTGTCTATTATTAAGTTAGTTTTACCTCTTCATATTTCCGCAAATCGGATAAAGTATAATATTAATTTATTTACTAAGCGATTATAACACTGAATTTAATCCGATAAACTAACTTTATTTTTAATTACGGTAACTTCAACTATGTGCTTTTTCATTATTACGTGGCGATGCCATAATTCACGAACTTGTATTATTTTTATAATTCACCAACTTCTGATTGATGGATCGAACTTCCTTCTAACAAAACTTACAACTATCTCTTTTCACTTAGGTTAATTCACTCTTTTTGCTAGAGGTTTAGAACCAAAAAACCTCCGGACTTAACCGTATTCTTCCGCCGAATTCCACTGACTGATCTTCACTCACTGCCTGACTGCCCGTCTTTCAAAAAAAACTGCTTATTTAAAACGAAAATCTCCCATCAATCAAAATAAGTTCATGCAATTTTGAGTCGTATTTACCCGCTCGCCACCCACTACTCTCGCTTCCCGTCCGTTCCTCCCTTTTGCGTTTGTCCCCGTCACAACCCTTGAAATCGCAGTCCCAACCATCTCGGTCTAGCAAAATAAAACAGGGGTGGACCACGCGCTCGACTCAAACTTGTCATAGGACATTTTCTCCCACTCAAAATAAATGTATTACATCGCACTACCCCTGCATACATTTTGGAATAATCTATTATTATTATCATTATTTTATAACCTAACGCGAAGGAATTTTATTCTACGCATTATTCTACGAACAATATGTATTCTCCCTTGTTTTTCCGTATTTGTGAGTGTTTAGGCCTTATACTCTGACAAACTCTCTCTTTAAACAAATAGCAACGCCCGTAAGGCTTTTCCCAGTATTAAACTCACATTTTTATTGATTTCGATTTTCATTGATGGCCATTTATCACCACCATGGCCTAATCTGTCCCTGTTATTTGCATCTCTACTAAGTAACCTCCCACATCTCATCGTCTCGTTCTTTCGAGAAAAGTGATAACTGTCAGAATGATTTGTTAATCTCTCCAAAAATCACACTCGAATTTGTAAATAAATTTAGAATTAGACAGGCCGTTAAATTTTATGCATTTGGCTAATTACTTTTTCCACTATTTTGTACGTAACCTAGAGTGGTGATTTCGGCTTAATGACCTCTTCTAAGAGCCAAAATCGTGTTACCTGTCAATCTCTTAGAACGTCACTTATGTACAAGAGATTGTAAACCTTCCCCATGTCGCTCCTAATAACTGAAACGCAAAAGTTCATAATTAACCCAAAATCTACTTCCTGAACGATCTTTTTCAAAATCTCAATAGAGTCTCGGTCCCGAATTTCAACAGTTATCAATTTCTTATTTTTGGTCATCATGAAGTGAGTTATGATCAAATTCATAAGGGTCTGCATTCCATACCATGGACTTCGTGAGAACTCTCGCTCCTTCAACCAGATAAACGCCTTTAGCTCCGCCTCTCTCTCGCTATTCGTTGTGTTCAAAATAATTGTTAATTTATCATCTCCAATTTGTCCAACGTTTTACATCTCCGATAGTCTAGCACCTCCCACGCGATAATTAACCCGTATTTTATTACAGACTCCTTCAATTTCGTTTTCAAACACACCCAACAGAGGTCAGTAATATGATCGAATTTAAATATTTAAAAAAAAAATTTCCTCGTCTACTTGTTCAAACAACACTGAACCATCACAAGTACTTGTTAACAAATAACATTTTTGAATTTATAAAAGAAAACCTGAAATAAAAATTATATCATAGTTTTCACAGTCCTCTTGGATTTTCTGTTATAGGGAAGCCTGTAGTTTTTAATTTAGTCTCTAGTTAGCTTTACATTGCTTTATTATGTTTGCAAGTCACTCAGTTTTCTTTGCTGTATTTTTATTTTAGGTTTTTAAATATAATAGTTTCTGTTATTTTTGCTTGATTTTATGTAATGTAGTTTCAAATCGTGAAATTGAATATGTCCCTGTCCAGAAGTTGTAATTATGCAAATGTTGTAAAAAGCAATACATTTTTTCTTGTTGCCCTGATCGAATCGAAGTAGGTTGTCTTTTGAAACTTGAAAAATTGTCAACACCAAATTGTCAACACCAAATTGTCAACACCAAATTTTCAACACCAAATTGTCAACAACAAATTGTCAATACCAAATATAAGTGTGCAATGTTTATTTGCAAGACGATAACCACTAGGAATTGTATATGTTTATATAAAAATGAAATCCATTCATCGTCTGCACGTTTAAAGAATAAAATTTTTTTGAATATGTAAACACAAATCTGACTTTTCCATAAAAGCAAGCGGAAGCGACGCAACATGGTAATATCCTGACATGAAGATTTCCACTTCCGCTAGCAGTCTATCTAAGATAAGGAGGTTTCTGTGTTAAGTCCCTGTTCCACAGGTTAGAGGTTAGACTTACGTAGATTTTTTCCAAAAACTTCAGTTTATGAAACTTCAGTTTATGAATACGTGAATACGTGTATAATTTCTTCGATGGCTGCTAACCACTATAAATAAAAGCCGGAAAAATTAACACCAAGCTTAAAAACATCTTTACTTCTTTTAGCCATGAAAAAGCTTTCACAATTAAAGCAATACATTTTGTTACAATCACTATTTACTGCACTAAAAAAATGTTCTACAATCAATCTTTTTTTTTTAAGAAATTAATTGTACCTTATTTTTTTATTAAAGATTGCTGTTGCGTGCATGTTAATTAAAGTTTAATTTCAGAATTTATACAGCAATGGATGTAGAATCGGTTTATTCAATTTTTAGAATAATTCTAAATAAAATCAGGCTAATAACATGTACAATATAGCACCATGCAAATCATTGATTAAGAATCCTACGAATTTGAGGCAAGTTAAATAAAAAATAACTTTGTAATGAAACACTTAGTTAAAAGTTTCAAGCATTAAGACGTACTTTTTATGTTTTTTTACCAATTAACGTAAGACGTACTTTTTATGTTTTTTAACCAATTAACGTAAGACGTACTTTTTATGTTTTTTAACCAATTAACGTAAGACGTACTTTTTATGTTTTTTAACCAATTAACGTAAGACGTACTTTTTATGTTTTTTAACCAAGACGTACTTTTTATGTTTTTTAACCAATTAACGTAAGACGTACTTTTTATGTTTTTTAACCAATTAACGTAAGACGTACTTTTTATGTTTTTTAACCACTTAACGTAAGACGTACTTTTTATGTTTTTTAACCAATTAACGTAAGACGTACTTTTTATGTTTTTTAACCAATTAACGTAAGACGTACTTTTTATGTTTTTTAACCAATTAACGTAAGACGTACTTTTTATGATCTTTAACCATTTCATTAAGACGTACTTTTTTATGTTCTTTAACCAATTCGTAAAAATTGTACCTAGCTATCGCGAGAAACCTTAAATTAATTTATAAACAACAAACACCCTATCATCATCAAACACGATTATGAATAATCGTATTTACCGTATATTCCAATTTGGGAGGAGGGAACGGGTACCGCCGCTCCGGAAATCTTTCTTTTTATATTTGAAAACCAACACCTCGGCCATAGTTCACCTTAAGTGGTTCGCTATGTTTGGTGATTTAGCAGGGGTGCCCGGGTTCATGGGGTGAGATTTGTCTCGGTCTTGGAGGCGGAAGACCAAGACTCACTGAACCCCAGATTCCTGCCCATCCCTTAAACTCTTTTCCTTTCCAGAACTCTCCTTTCTTCCTTTTCCAAAAAAAACCCCTCAACACAGCATCCCCAAAGATGACATAGGCCCTGAGAAAAATAATGTCCGTGTATAGAGCTCATTTAAAAAAAATATATAAATGTTTTTTTTTTACATTGGCTAAACAAAAGATACTATTATATTTCTGGAACGGAAAAGGGGTGGGCAGGAATCTGGGGTCAATGGGTCAAGGATAGACTAGAGTTAATCCATCCCACCTACTGCGATGCAAGGCGATCGGTCAAGAAAGTCCGGCTGTAAAGATCTCCTTCAACCAGTCTCCCCCGAACCGACCCGCCACAAAATAAGTGTTTAAACACATCCACCGCAAAGACCTAGACAAACCTCACTCTATAAACTCGAGCATCTCTGCTAAGTCACCAAACGTAGCGAACCATTTTGTAGGGTTTGGTTATTAAATAAGTGGTTCATTACCGCCTTTTACGATTACCGCCTCCCACATTGAGTATTAGGGACCATTGCAAGATTAAGGATTATCTCGATACTAATTGCATACAAAAGCCTTTCCACGTATATAGTTGAAATTTCAGAGACATTAATGATGTCGTTACTTAAGTCCATACGGAATATAAGGTTAGCTAATGGGGGGACGTTTTCACAATAATATAAGAAAATTGTTAAAATAAGAGAATTGACGGGGTGTATTCTTTCATCTCAAGATAAAAGGGTATCAAGAAAAAACGAGTCGAACTGTTTCCGTATTAATACACTTGTTTAACTCCTTTCTTATCTCAGCTTTGTTACATATGTATGCGACTTGACAGATACGAATTCCTACAAAGGAGGATATTTTAATATCTTCTTGGATTTCTTTTCCGAGCAATAAGAAAGATAAAGTGAAATATCTTGACGTTGTGCTACGACTTACATGTAGTATGTGTTAAAATTGTGCTTTCGATTTAGAAATAAATATGCAAGGGCTTACTTAACGTTTCTGTTGTAGTGTCCAAGTGGACAAACGCATCGGTTTCTAGCGCGTTTTCTTGAGCTCAAATCTCATTTTCTATAAAGTCTTCACTATTGCGTAAAATAAAAAATAATAGCTTTTAACGATGATTTTAGGAATTGTTCAAATGTTTTAAGGTTATTTGCAACAAGCAATACATACGTTGTGTAAGAATTGTGTTTATGTCAACTCCTGCATAACCTTTACCTACGTGGAAACAAACAAGACGGCTTCCGTGGTTGAGAGGTAAGACTTTTGACTCGTAATCCGGTATCAAATCCCGATAAAGTGGATTGATATTTTTTTGATTAATTTGTGTAATTTCCAATATTTCATTAAAAATAATATAAAGTTCATTTTCAAGACACTTTCAGTATTTTCTTTAGGGCCTATGTCATCTTTGGGGATGCTGTGTGGAGGGTTTCGGGATGCTGTGTGGAGGGAAGGAAAAGGAGGAGAGGAGAGTTCTGGGAAGGAAAAGGGTTTAAGGGGTGGTTATGAATCTGGGGTTTAGTGTGTCCTGGTCATCCGCCTACAAACCTCGCCCCATGAACACTGGCACCTCTGCTAAATCACCAAACGTAGCGAACCACTTGGGGCTTGCAATGGCTTTGCCGTGTTTGATTTAAATAGCCAGGTACTTCCCCAACTCTTTGAGGATGCCATAGTCTCACCGGCTTCAGGTGGGAGCAGCTGGGACTCTTGTGAGGAATTCATAATATAAAAAACATCCTTTTCGGCTCCTAAGAACGCGTTTTGACAGAAACGATTATATCTTCTAGATATTATATCTTAAATCGGTTAAACGCAAACCTCTTTAAGCCCGCTTCTTAACCACTGAACAAATTCATATGAAATATTCGTATGTATTACTAAATATTAACACCTTCTTACATAGAGCTAGAACAGCTCATAATTCAAGCCTTTAAACTTCCATAAAAGCTCCGTTAAAATAAAGGGGCTCTACATCGGAGAAATCGTAAAAGGCTTCGCCTCGTTCGTTGTTCTTAAACCCTGTCTTTCCGTATTCTCAAGTGACGGGAATAAAGCAGACATTATGAAAAGATGGAGAAATAGAAAAAAGCAACAAGACCGAATTTTTTACTGAAAAACTCGACTAAAAGTTTGACCACACAATTTTGAAATTGTTCATATCGCAGTTGGTCTAACTCAGAACTTTTTTTTCTCGTGGACCACTTTCAAAATTTTACAGGTTTCGGTGGACCCCCTGCTGCAACTTTTCTACTATATTCCCAAAACTCGACATGCGTTGTCGGGAGGGGGGTAATGTGATATGAGACTGGGGGCGGGATAATAATAATAATATTTTTTGGATGATTTCTATAGCGCCATTTTTGTGAGAAAATCACCTCAAGGGCGCTTTATAAATTCATTTATACATTAAACCTATTTATCTTACAAGTTTCTTATAACTAAGGACTTACAACTATATTATAACCAGTACAACACTGCATTACTCGTGTTATGATTAACATGTGTCTTAAAATTAGTTATCTACTGCTAAACTACATATTTACATTTATAAACACATATGATTACTGCCCGTGCTGTCAGTGTTAGTTAAGAGTTGGGCATACTAAAATAAAATCGGGACTGAACTGGAATGGGATATAGGCACGGGATGGGTCTCAATATGACCATTTTTCACCGAAATAGTACTAGTGTACTATCTGCCTAATTTGACAGTTTAAGCCAAGCCGACATTTTTGTTCTTTGCTATCGAAACCAAATAAATTTTCGTGGACCCCCACTTACAACTTGTGGACCCTCATTTTTTTATCACGCCTACGTGGACCCCCGTCGAGTCTCTTGTGGACCCCTGGGGGTCCACCTGGACCATTTTGGGAATCACTGGTCTAACAGTTAAATGTCTACTATATTTAAATACCTTTTTTTACATTTATTACACACAGGAGATAAACTGAGGAAAATAACTTCTCTCAGGGAAAAACAAAAAAAAAACAATTCTCAAAATTTTAAACTTTTTTCGCAAATTGCTATCGGAAACACTGGTTTTATAGATATGCACATTTAAATTTTCCAATGGATTAATTCTAGAATTTAATATAATGCGTGGAGTTTTCTCTTTCTAATACCGTTAAGATCGTATTTCTCACCACGACAATAAGGGAGACAACGATTTATACGAGACATACGTGAGCTGGTACAAATTTGGTCTCCAGTGATTAGCCGCCGCGCCGCTATCCGAATTTCGACCGACATCTTACATCTCCCTTAAACATTTGAAGTTTTTAAGCTCTTAAAAAAATATATATTATTTTTGAAGATGATATTTAGATATGTTCTATGCCGAAACGCAGATTATATGCAATTCCCTATAGATAGAAAAAAAATCGCAAAGTATGCTCCGAAAATTATTAAAAACAGGTCTATTTTTATTATTTTACAAGTTATTTTTGTGAAAAAAATCAAAATGTTTCTTTTAATGATATTTCAGATACCTTTCACGAGATTTTTTCTCTATTTTAAAATAGTCATGTTTTATTAAGCATTTTCGCAATTTTCGCTTCATTTTTATCACTTAACATATTAGCGCGCTCTGTCCAACATTCGTAATTACATATCTCTCCATCTTTTTCTTTTTAAGCCGGGAAGCGCCGCCTTAAACGGGTTAAGTACATTTTTGCATTCAATAAAATACTCGGTACATAGGACCGATTGTTATTGGGATGTTTTAACAAATAAATCAGATAAATGCGGCCGCGTTCCCTAATTTATTGCCCCTTCATTAAGTTGAATTTATGAAATAAATTTTCCCCGAGATACGCATCCAAATAATATCCAGAAAGTTCGTATGTTGATAAAATATTGCTTCATTTTGGCAGCACGTATAAAATTGATTCATTTGAATGAAAAAAGTAACCAGAACGGACCCACTTTCAGAAAATACATAAAAGGCCAATTTTTTAGCCAAAAAGAGACTACTTCATTGTATTGCTTGAAAATTTCATTTCAAGAAAAGGTTTCATTGAAATAACAAAATAGGTTACAATTTTTTGTTTTTCTGAAATTCATAAAACACTCTTTTTGTTATAAATATTAGTCGAGTACAGATAATGCAAAAGGCGCTTATTTTCAGAATCAATTCATAATCGCGTTTTCGGCCTACTGTTCTCGATTAATTTTTATATTATATACTTAACTTGTGAGTTCCCGACGCGCGTTGCTATGCCACTTAATAAAGAAATTGTTTATCGCTGCGTGTTCTTACCCATTCGTCCCGTTCCCCTTTCGCCTCCCCTTCCTCTCCCGCGTCCCTTCCCCCTCTCGCGTTCCCACTCCGCCTTCTGCGCCTTCCTTCTCCCGACTCTCCTCGCCCTCTTCTTCCGTCCCGAGATCCCCCCTCTCAAGTTTCCCTCCCCCTCCAAAGTTCCCCCTCACCCTCCCATTTTCAAACTGTGGTTAATCCACTGTTAGACGATTTGTTACCGGTTAAACCGAAACACCTGTAACAAAAATACATACCAAAATACTTGCAGAACTTGATAAACAAATTATCAAATTTAATTTTAATCAAATTTAAAAAAAAATTAAAATTAAATGGAGTTCTACTAATTAAACACACAAACAATTAATAATTTGTAAAACACCGCTTTTTAAAGATCTAAGAAGCAATAATTAATTAATCAACTTTTGGTCACTTGTATCTGACTTAGGAGCACGGATTTGAAAACTGGTACTGCTATCAATAAGTAGTATTGATTCTCCTTTCGGTCCCGTGTAAAACAAAGATCTTTTACTATTATAGTCGGGCTTGCTCGCTTCATGTATTAATACTGGCTTAAATTTTAACCCCAAAAAGGACGAAATTAAATGGGCTGGCATTATTCCATACGTGGGGGCTTATTGGTTTCGTTTATTGTACAATTAAAAAAAAAAATTAAAATCCGTTGAAAACAATGGTATTAGAGATTTATAAGGTTTACTCCAAAGCTAAGATAAATACATAAATTTTATTGTGACTGACTTTTCCATTTTTTCTTACAGGAAACTATTATATTAGAAATCAGAATCTGGTTAGTGGTAATACGATTATTTGTCTCTCTTTTTAGGAAACGATTTTATAAAGATGTTTTTAAATAAGATGGTTGTGGAATACTTACGAGCAGACTTACAATCGTTATTACAGGGGCACCTGATTCTATTAATTCAAGCCCGACAACTTCATTTTATTGGCAATCGACTAGTTTGCCAATTCAGTACAAATCATCTATTACAAAGTATCTTTATATATCCATCAAAGTATCTATCTTAGTATGTATCTATCTATTATCCACAAATTATCTATCTTACTTTGGATCTGTCTATTATCTACAAAGTGTCTATCTAAGTACGAGTATTTATCTATCTATTATCTACAAAGCATCTATCTAAGTATGTAACTTTCTATTATCTACAAAGTATCTCTCTAAATATGTATCTATCTAAATATGTATCAATCTATTATCTACGAAGTAATTATCTTA
The DNA here is from genome assembly GCA_936435175.1 of Glyphotaelius pellucidus. NCBI lineage: Eukaryota > Metazoa > Arthropoda > Insecta > Trichoptera > Limnephilidae > Glyphotaelius > Glyphotaelius pellucidus. The sequence goes on from OW386558.1 coordinate 5,773,956, forward strand.
GTATGTAACTGTCTACAAAATATTTATCTAAGTATGTATCTATCTACCAAGTATCTATCTTAGTATGCATTTATCTATTATCTACACAATTTCTATACAAATAATGGAATACCGCTCTAAAAAACATACATTTTGAATATGACGATTTTTCAAACTCAATTTGGGAGGCGGGTTTAAGTTCCGCCGTCCAGGGAACCATTTATTGGATAACCAAAACCTCTACCCTAGCTCACTCCAAGTGGTTCGCTACGTTTGGTGATACAGCAGGGGTACCCGGGTTCACGGGGTGACGTGTGTCCAGGACTTTGCGGCGGATGCGTCTGCCCACCGAGAGAGACCGGTTTTTGACCTCTCCGGATAGTCTTTCTCGACCCGTCGTCTAGCACCGCAGCAGGAGGAATGGATTAATACATCTGTCACTCTTGGATACGCTGATCCCTAGATTCCTACCCACCCTTGATAACTTTCTCTTTCCAAGAACTTTCTCTCCTTCCTTTCCTCAAAGAGATCATCCACCCAACATCTCCAAAGATGACATAAAGGGTAATTTTTTCCTCAAAGCATTCTGTGTGGGGTTAATGTACAAAAAAATGTACTTTGTAACTTAAAAAAAAAAAATTATATTTCTCTGAAAAAGCAATTTTTTGAATTTCTACAAACATATTAAGTGATGATGAAAACATCGTTTGCGTGATATTCATATTATTTTCGCCGAAACCATTACTATTAAAAGCTTTTGAAAAATCCTAATAATAATAAATTTCGAGAACTGCCTAAGAATAGAATCAAAGCGAATACATGGAAATTTTGGTACTAATTTTTCAGGCTTGTCCTGCGAGAAAATCATATTTCGTCTTCTTGGCTTTATATATAATTATTAGAATCAAGTTCGTTTCCAGCAAAAGATTGATAAATGTTTAATCTTACGCCTTACGCATTATAATATATCGGATTTTTTCATTATAATATTACGTTATGTTTAGAGTGTTTTTGGGAAACTCTAAATCCGTTACTCTTGTGGTACCTATTGCAATTCATGACAGCTTTTTTGCAAAGTGCTGCTTATAAGTTGTTGAATGCTAGATCTTGTTATGTTGTACATTACACACGGTCCTAAAAACAGGTAAAAGATGCCACCACCGACCTCGTCTACGCACGCCACTCCGGCTAGTGCTGCCGCGCGGCCGCGTGCAATACTTTCCTCCGCTTTACTCGCAAAAACCGTCGACCAATGCACCAAATCGGTCGCGCGTGTGTTAAACAACGGGGCCCTCTCTCCGACCGCATACTGACCTCGTCTACCCTGGAGTACTAGTTTTTCAGTGAAGTCCTAAATCGGACCCCTGCTACTAGGCTGCCTTGTTCCAGTTACGTAAGCCATGCTCCATATTTTTCTCTAATGTGAAAGTATAACATCTTGCCCCTTAAATCCGATTTCCGTCAGAGAGAAAGTAATAGTGTGCTTAGTCAGGATGCTAGTATTAAAAATTACTTGTTAACTGTTGTAACCACATGTCACCTTCCACATTAAACTTTGTATAAAAGGATCACCTCTTTCATTTCACGACGTAAGACTGCCCTCTTGTTTCCCTGGTCGGTCATGAGGCTGCCTGCCGACCTACGGCCCTGGAGGTCGGAGTTCTAATTCCCTACCAAACTGTTAATTTCTCGCTTGTGCTGCAAAGTAAACGCTTTCGACGATGAATCTCAAGAATAAACAAAACAATTCAAAAGATTATTCTGAAAGTTATTTCTAAGCTTTCTAGCTTTCATCTTTCAAAATACAAGTGAGTTTTCATTATATACCTCCAGCTGTGTAAATCTGCGGTAGTTCTCATCCATCTGAAATTAACAATGATTTTATTACTCAGACGCGTCTCATAATCTCAAAATGACCACTATTTTTCTAGCTCTACCAAGAAAGCTCTAAATGATGAATGCACTTATTTCTTATTTTTAATTTTTAACAGGTGACAAGCGGTCTCACAGGCCGAGCAGCGTCAGTGAAACATCGTTTCACCCCCTTCCCGAGCTTGGTTTGTTTCAACGCCTGAGTAGCTTCGACTTAAGTTGAGTCCACGCCGTAGAGAAGGATAGTTGCATTGCACAGTCCCAAATCGATACATTGCATCGACGTAAAATTCAGCAGCCGTCTCTCAGACCCTACGTCACCCCTTACGTAACTTTTTAAAGTAATTTTAATATTTTGTTTTTTCCTTTTTTTTACAGTTATTACTTGCTATGAATAATTCCGCACCTCCAAAAAAGAGGTGTAGGGTGCCAATACTATTGATAGAGGAAAATTCATAAAAATATTGACCAGAAACGCGGTATTACAAAACATGCGGCGCAGAGTTTATAATACTCATATTCCACGCGATACGCAAGCCAACTTAGCGCGTATTTTGGGTTCTGATTTGTCTAATGAAAGGCCAAAAACACAGATAACCTTTGCTTGTTGTCCTCCTAAGTAAAATTGCAATCTAATTACCAATGTAATTTATGAAAAAAACATTTGTGCTTGCAACGTGCCAAACTTTCTGACGGCCTCCGTGGTCCCGAGGCAAGACTCTCGACTCACAATCCGAAGGTCGCGGGTTCGAACCCGGCGTGCGCAAATAAATTTTATTTGATTAATTTGTGTTATTTCACAATTTATTCTTTTAAAATAATATATAGTATATTTGCGGCACGTTCCAGAGTGGAAGATACTATCAGTATCGCCCTGGTGTAAGACCACCATTCAGAATTGAAACGTTGCTTGAAATGGCTTTCGCCGTGTTTAGTGACCAGATCTGAATAGCCAGGTACTTCCCCACCTTTCTCTTCACTATCTCCTTCCCCTCAGCCTCACAACATACCCCGATTGGGGATGCCATAGTCTCACTGGCTCCAGACGGGAGCAGTTGGGACTCTTGTGCGGTATTAACTATAAAAAAAAATTAAAAAAAAACAAAAAAATAAAAAAAAAATTTTTAAAAAAAATTAAAAAAAAACAATTATGTCCTGACTACCAAAGAAAATAACCAAAGTTTGACCATTGCCAGTTTTGTAAAATGATACCAGTGATTAGAGCATTAATTTTTATTTATTGATTAGTATCTTAACTTTAAGGAAAATTAGTATTTTTGTTAAAATATGTTGAATTATTTTTTTTTTTTTGTTTGTGATTACTGATCTCATCTCTAGTTTTTTGATTTTAGTTACTACGTACATTGTAATAACAAGTTTTTCATTAAAAATCACATTTAAAGTTTATTGATTAGTTTTATTTTATTGTTTTATATGTTATTAAACTGTTTTTAAAGACTTCTGTAGGCTACATTACGTAATTCCCATGCTGTAGACCGGATACGGCAGCGGCCTCTCAGGCCGTTTGTCACCAGTTATGTTACACAAAAACCATGTCACCAGTTAAAGGTCCACTATTCGAATATCGACCGATTTCTTACATATCTCTCTTAAACATTTGAAGTTTTTAAGCTCTTAAAAAAATATATGTTATTTTTTAGATAATATCTAGATACGTTCCACGCCGACACGCAAATTATATGAAATTCCCTCGATAGAAAAAAATTGCAAAGTATGCTCCGAAAATTATTTAAAACGAGTCTATTTCTTTTATTTTAAATGCTATATTTGTGAAAAAATTCACAATGTTTCTTTAAATGGTACTTAAGATACGTTCTACGAGATTTTTGCTCTATTTTACACGAGTCATGTTTTATTCAGCTTTTTAGCAATTTTCTGCTGCTGTTTTATGACTTAATATATAAGCGCGCTCTGTCCAACATTCGTAATTACATATCTCTCCATCTTCTTCTTTTTCTATACTTATACTCTAAAAGTATACTTTTTTGACGGGAAGATGCTTACGCAAATATTAGAACTCTCCAGAAGCAATATTTTATTCAAAATTTGTCGTTTATTTCAAGGGATGTAATTACCGTTGAGAAACGTCGACTACCAATTAAACAACTTAAATAGTAAAGTTATTTGCGCAACAGCTGAGATTGCGATAAACACCAGAAGTGCAATCTCTTTAAGAACTAGAGAAATTGGATGCCGCTCGGCCGTCCAAACAACTCTGAATTGATAATGTTTGTGTTTTGAAAGTCTTCTTTGCATTTTCTCTTTGTGAATGTATCTTCAAAAAAAAGGTTTCTCTTTAGATGTTTTCAAATACTAACTTTTTATTTTTCCTTTTTAAAATGCGATAAACTACAAATTACAAAATATATGTTCCATAAACCACCGCACTTTTTATTTTATTTATTTAGTACAAGATTAAACACTATTTATAAAAAATTTTAACTGCCCTGCTCCTAGGAGGAGGTTTAAGGATAGTCAAATAAGGATGGGTAGTTTTTTACAAACAAAAAGAAAATGGAGGAAATTAAAAGAAGAGAAAGAATAATTTAAAAAATCAATAAGTGTACATCTTTGTAACTGTTGTTTGTTTAGCATAGATATTTAAATTATATTAATTAAAAAATAATAGATACACGTACTTAACAGAGATTTAAACCTACAGGTAACTGGTTTTCGCATTGCATATTAAAGTCCTACTCACATGTGTTGTATAAAATAAGAAAAAAAGGGAAGAGAAAGAATTATATGCAATAAAATAATCAATTTAAACAAAAAATAACCGTTTTTTGTTAAGCATAGTTATTTAAATATTAGTAATAATAAAATACAAAGGATCGTGACAAAAAGTAACTGGTATTTGCATTGCGAATTATGATCCTAGATAAATGCTTCAGCGCAGATTATGGAAATTTCTTTTCATTTCAACAATTACTACAAGAAACTATTCACGTGCAAAATAGGTTATAAGCTCTTAGTTTGGGTATTTAGATTAAAACGAAACTTCCCACATGTGAAATCCATACAAAAAAAAATTAAATGGCTGTAAGGGGATCGTTTGAATTTTGGTTGAATAAAAATTGAATTTAAACGCACTCACGTAATTACTTGTTTTTTTTAGTAAATAAGTTAAACGTCATGTAATTTCCAAAATCTGTGCCTTAAAAAGGGGCGGCTTGTGGAACCCTTACCCTTGTTTCATTTGTTCTCACAATCAGTTCCAATGTTGAAAATTTAAAGTTCATCAATGAACGTGAATAATTTTACGCAAAAATGCGCAGGAAAAAAATTGTTACCACAATCTTATCACAAACAAAATTAGTAGTTATGTGTGATGAAAACTCTTGAATTTTTATTTAATAGCACTCAGGACAAATAAACTATGTGAAGTTGTATTTTACTACCGATACAAGAACCTTTCTGTATTCTCACACTTTAAAACGTTTAAAAAGATGATTCAAAATATACACTCTGTTAGTTGAGGGTTGGAGCTTTGAGATGGAAGTTCTTCATTTAATACTTGGAACTTGATAAACGAAGCGGAGAAAAGCTCAAATGTAATGACTCAAAGTGGGAATCTCACAGTATTTGTTCAGTACCTTAACAAGCATCTCTATCAGCCTGTATTACAAAAGCTTTATTTCTTCAGGGGAGAAATAGAGATACTATTTTCAATTCAATACCTAATACGTTGTCCTTTAACGAATCAATAATTAAACTCGGTGGGTACTTAAAACATTCCATCGAAAAATTTTCGTTACGCCTCACAAGATCTCCCCTGTTTGTATTGTGTTTAACCAGAGTAACTATATCAGCATCCGGTTGGGCGACTTTGTGAGGCGAAGTATGTTAGGGAAAGTCTTGTTTTAATGCAACCGTTTTGAATTTAGTCGGTCTGTAAATTTTGTTTGTGCATTTAAAGATAGTGGTCGTTTTAATGGCTTAGTAAAGATTATTTTTTAAATGTGAAATTGTCGTAAGGGGGGTCCCAAAAGTAACAGGGGCGGTAGAGGAGCGAAGTGGAGGGGAATGTGTTTTGTGTGGTTGGCTGTTCTACACTTTCCAGTCATGTGCGAAGCCGTATCGCTGTCAGACCATGCATATGTCCAAAGATTAATTTTAAATTTTCACATGTGGGAATACATAATTATAATAAACACAATAATATAACTTTGTTATAATTCCACTTTATTATTTCCTTATCCAACCGGTTTCGGTTCGACCTGAACCTTCATCAGGGATGAATAAAAATATATGGAGATTCTTTCCTTATCCATATATTTTTATTCATCTCTGATGAAGGTTCGGGTCGAACCGAAACTGATTGGATTAGGAAATAATAAAGTGGAATTAAAATAAAGTTATATAATTGTATTTAATTGTAAGTAAATTAAGATTATTGTTTCGGCGAAAACGCAAAATCATCGCTTTACTTCTTAATTGTCCAAACGATCATTTTGTTTTTTGTTCAACCTCCACTTTGAAATTAAAAATAAAATATAAAAAATGACAGGTAATCACTTAACTAAGAATTATTTAAACTTATGAGAACTTTACTTTTAATTTGTGGTATTTCACAATTAATTCATATAAAATAGGATATAGTATATTTGCGGCACGTTCCAGAGTAGAAGATACTCTCAGTATCGCCCTGGTGTAAGACCACCATTCAGAATTGAAACGTTGTTTGAAATGGCTTAAGCAGTGTTTGGTGACCAGATCTGAATAGCCAGGTAACTTCCTATCTTCCTCTTCCCCATCTCCTTCCCCTCCCCACTACCTTTAGCCTCACAACATGTCCCAGTTGGGGATGCCATAGTCCCACTGGCTCCAGACGGGAGCAGTTGGGACTCTTGTGCGGTAATCATATAAAAAAAAAACCATATCATTATGTTCCATTCAAATAATGAAAGGAAATCTTCTCCTCCTGTAAAATTTTCTAATGGTCGTTTGGACAATTAACAACTAAGTCGACGAAATGGCGTTCTTGAAAACTCGCTCCTCTGAGGATCAAAGAGAGCGTTGCCCTTAAGTCTTCCACGAAAAGGACCTTGATTTTTACCGAGTGTAACTGGTGATGAGTCATGGTGTTATGGGTAAGATTCCGAAATCAAGCATAAGTCAAGCCATTGGAAGAGTGCTCTCTCTCCTCCGAAAAAAGCGCATCAGATGAAATCGAACATCAAGACGATGCTCATTTATTTTTTTTTATGTCAGAGATGTTGTGCAGAGTACAGTATAATTTAAAATGATTTTCTGCGTTTATTTTTGGTGTTGACGTCAATTGCCGGATGCTAGGAAGAACTGAGGTCCTGTCGTCTCTAATAATATTAACGAGATTTCTAAAAAATGTATTGCCTCCATAATTAGGCGTGCTCTATCGTTACAGATCTTTCCAGGACTTTAAGAATAAATCCGAAGTAATGACCGATTTCAATTAAATGCTCGGCAATTGCCGATTTGCCAGGATGACCAAGTTTGTAAACTCGAAAGTGTTCTGATATCCTTGTGGAGATTTGGATTTGGAAAAAAATTATTTGAAAAAAGAAATTGATTAATGTAAAATTTCGGATGGAAATATTACATATTATAAATTTTATTGGAAACCAAGATTTTAAGAGTTTTGTTACTTTACCTAGATACTTCGCAAAACGTAACTTAAAAATTCCCCGCAATAAAGATGTGACGAATTTTGCTAATGTGTTAGGAACAGACGCAGTGTATTTTCATCCCTTATTTAAAACAGCCCCTCATTTATCTCAACCTAACACGGTTGAGCGAATCACAAGCAAACATACAGAGTGTATAAAAATTGATATCAGTCAAATATGATATGTTATTTAGAATATTAAAACACTCTAAAAGACACTTCCAAGAATTATAAATCTTGCCGTACAGAATTTTTTTTTAATATAATTATTATTGTGTTTATTACTTTTAAAACCCTTTTTTAATTCCCAAGTTTAATCATTGTGAGGAAAACGGTTGCGAATTATTTTATTTCATGTTTTTTTTTATTTTTATTTATTCTCAGTTCCATTAATGGTGGCTGACCGATTTGAGTGGCTCAGAGTTGATAGGCAAATCCAAAGACTTGTTTGATAAGTAGATAGTTTGATCCAAATCCATGTTTGATAAGTAGGTGCTAAGAAATCTGCTTCTCTTATCTTCAATTTTAGTCTTGTTCAGTCTATTTTCGTTATATGTTTTTGGGGTGTTATGCCGTGTTGCTCTACCTCCTTCTTTAGCCAACGTTTCAGACAGCGTTATAGTGTCCATCATCAGGGCAGATGTGTAATGATGGACACTGTAACGCTGTCCGAAACGTTGGCTAAAGGAGGTATCGCAACATGGCATAACACCCCAAAAACATATAACTAAAATACTTTTGGCCGTGAAAATCTAAAAACTTATCTTGTCCAGTCTAGTTCTAAGGTCTAGCCCAGTGCAGTTTACTTACACCCGTTACTTCTTAATAATAGGGTTATGTTGATAACAGGGATGAAGACGGAATGATGATTGAAATGGCAGTTATTATTGTTATTTTATAATTTCTCAAGAGTTAATGAGTTAATGATGAATGTAAGTAAGTCTAAAGTAATGGTATTTGAAAGAGAGAGTACGAAAACAATGTGCAACATAGTTGTGAACGACGAATACTTGGAGCAGGTGGATGAGTTTGTGTATTTGGGAAGTATGTTTACGAGAGATGGGAAGACTGATAGAGATATCGAAAGAAGGGTAAATGCCGGTAACTCCATTAATGGAGGTCTGAACGCCGTTGGCAGCAACAAAAAATTGTCAAAAGAAGCGAAGCTAGCCGTCCATAATGGAGTGCTGGTACCTACCCTGATGTATGGCAGTGAGGCATGGAACTGGCAGAGAAAGGATGAAAGTAGACTGAATGCTGTAGAAATGAGATCCCTGAGACGTATGTGTGGTAAAACCATGTATGATCGTGTGAGAAATGTGGAGATCCGCAAAGAATGCAAGGCTGATGTAAGCGTAATGAATAAGATTAAGAAAGGGACGCTCAGATGGTTTGGGCATGTAGAGCGAATGAATGAGGAAAGGAGTGTAAGGAGAATATATGACGCAAATGTGAATGGTAGACGAAGTCGGGGACGCCCGAGGAAGGCATGGCACGACCAAGTGAATCAGATACTTGAGTCGGGCGATGTCAAGAGTCAGAATAACAGAAGAGCATGTATGAGACGATGTATGAATGTGAACGAAGCAAGGAGTGTGTGCCAAGATCGAGTTGTTTGGCGGTCCGTCCTCTCTGCCTACCCCTGCGGGGAAACGGCGTGATGGTTAGTTAGTTAGTTAGTTATAATTTCTCAACATCCATAACCAATATCTGCACAACCTTACCAATAGTACCAATACACGCATACTTTACTGCGGTATTTTAAGTGGTAGATATATTCAGTATATCTCATTCACACTCTGTTACCAAACCAAATTAATAAGATTTCCAACCGTCTCTCCAATCTCCATCCCTTTCCCACTCACTTTAGTCTCACAACTCATCCTAAATGAGTGTTGCCAAAGTCCCACTGATACCGGGCAGATGCAATAGCTAATTACATTGAAATGCCTTATTAGAGAGCTAAAGTTCTAAAAACAGTTTTTTTATGTATGTGGGAACTACGATTAGGAACTGTAGTTAAATAATGATTTCAAGTAAGCATTTATTCTATGGTAACACCTGCGCCTGGCACTGCGCACTGGATCAAAACGCGCACCACCGTCAAACGGAAATTTGAGGAATCATTCCGTGTCAGCCAGCGGTTTCGAAAAGTCGAAATTCCTAATTCCTACTTCTAAATCCGTGTTTCATCCTTCTGATATAAAACCGCGTGTGTGTTGATATGTTACATTAAACTTAGTCATCTTACGAACGAACAATCTTTCATTTTTATTCATCCATACATTAAATCCATACATTAAAAATCCTTTATGCACCTATAACTGGTGACCCCGACGTGATTTGAAAACGCAACCTTCTGATCTGGAGTCATAAATTGATAATTTAGATTTTTTCCAATTTTTCAAATTACTCGTGTATCATTAATTTCTTTGCGTACATCTTATATTTTCTTGAGTTTTTGGTCTGCCTTCTTTTAACCCCGAAACACGGAATTTCTTCTTCTGAATTTACGATCCACCACGATGAATTTCCACCTCACACCACACAAGGCTAGGTTTCAAGATTTTTTTACGCCTCTCTGCGAGAAATGTAAATATGATTTGGCATATGAACCCAAATGACCTTCCATAATATCACCCCTTCATATGGGTCATTTCCTCTGCAGTGTTCACCCTGTATTTCAAATCGTCCCACCCTTTCACTCTGGTAGGTGGGGCAAATATGTCGACGAGCAGCTTTAGGGAAAAGTTTTATTCTGTCTTTTTAGATAAGGGTTATTAATATACGGTCCAACCCCTTTGAAAAAACTTGAAGCGTATTCCCAGTAAAGCCTTAAAACTATTTTTAAATCAGTGAAGAGAACGAGACTTAAGTTACTTTTTTACCCTCGGATTAGTTATTTTTTGCTTGAGTAGTAGAGCTTTCAATCCCGGAAGGTCGGGAACTGGGATACCGGGAATCTGGGATACCGGGAATCCGGGACATTTATTGGCACCGTAATCCTGGTGCATTGGCAGCACGTCGTTTATTGCACAATATTATTGAGGTCTTCAGACACAGGTCATAAGGATTTTGGGGTAAGTTATATTCATTTGGCTGTTTATTCTCAGTAGCAAAAAAGATTTTATTGAAGCCTAAATATTATTCGGTATTCTGGCTTAGTCTCGTGACATTTTTTTTTTTTTTTTTTATTAGCGAAATTTTTTTGATACATCGGAAAAGGTACAAACATAAAAACATAAAATATAAAAAAGTAGCAAAAAAAGATCCCACAAAGGCGAAGCCTGTGCGTGGGTATTATATTATGTTTATATTAGACAGTGGCAGTTAAAATATAATTTTAAAAAACATGACAGCACGAGAAACCCGGCTTTGAAAAAAATTCCCGGGATTGAAAGCTCTGGTGAGTAAGTACCAGATTAATTTTCTAGTTAGATATTTTAACTGCGTCACGGTCATTGGAAAGCTGGATGGTTACGAAATGTTTGCCAAAATTGATATTACTGCAGCAAGAAATTCATTGGAAGGAAGATGTTTGTATTAATCTTTTGCGCTTTCTCTTTTGTATTATGTAGAAATACCAAAAACATTTCCAATTTGTAATCAACAATCTGTACTCACTTTTCTCATTAAAAATCAATAAATTGTAAAAGTTTTCTCGAAAAAAAATAAGAGAAATGTTTTATTTATTTATGTAGACGTAGACCTATAAAAAAAGGAAATTAGCAGTTGAAAACACGCTCCGCAGATTTTTGCTGTTAGGCCCTACGGGCGGTTTTTGGTTCGGCTTCGCCCAGATAGTGTTGGTGACCATTTTATAAATCCAATAGGAACTGGTTTCAAAAATAGCCCGTTCCTCGGATCCACTATCATCCAATGTAACTAGTTACCGGGATAAAGTAAACGGGACAGGCAATGACGTCATATGTAATATATAGCCATTTGATACAACTATGTATTACCGTCAATCTTTCCATGTCTAGGAGAGATACTACATTTTAACTAATTCGTAGCAGTTATACCTACCTATGCGGGACACGTCCCCATCCGGCCTGCTGACGGAAGTAGCGACATCTTGTGACAAATGCTTGAATTCAAAACTGAATTACAACGGTAGCTTTGTTTGAAATTCAATGAACGCAGATATTATTTGTGGCGCGGCGCGTATGGCGTGTTGTCAGACATGACGAAGAAGCCGGGTTAAAGCCGGGAAAAAATAAAAACTCACATACAGTTTTGTTGGCCAATAATCACTTGTGGAGGGGTTAATGAAATACTCTTTTTTGGTTTCTACGTTTTTGCTTGTCTTACATGTATTATGTTAATTTTGAAATCCACTTTTGAAAATAAAAATTCATTGATCTTGTATAAATTTACGCATAACATAGGAATACGTACGATAGGAATTTTCGGGAAGGACAAAGTTACGAGGAGTGGGTAGGAATTTGGGATCAGTATGTCCGAGAGTGACGGATGTTTGAATCCATTCTTTCAACTGCAGGGCAAGGCGAAGAGTCAAAAGAGCCCGGCTGGAAAGGTCAAAAGACCTCCTTCAACCAGTCTCTCACAGTAGCAGTTGGGCAGACGCATCTGCCGCCAAGACTTGGACAATCTCATAAACCCCGAAAGTTCCGGGGTTTATTGGGTGCCGGAACCCCTGCTAAGTCACCAAACGTCACGAACCACTTGGGGTGATCTATGGCAGAGGTGTTGGTTATCCAATAAATAGTTTCTGGGACTGCGTTACCCGTACCCGCCTCCCGAATAGTTAGTTAATTTTAATTCTTTAAAAGTTAGGTTAATTTAAATATATTCATATCGTTGTCCCAACTGCTCTCTACTAACCAGAGCCAGTGATGCTATGGATTTGAGATTAAAAAGTAGAGAGGGGAAAAAGATGAGGGGAAAAAGATGGGAAGTACTTGACTTTTCATCGAGACATAATTTCAAACCCAGGACCTTTATATTTTTATTTTGTGTCTTTTTTGTTTCATATTTCATTGAGATTTTATATATACTTCTTCAAGAATTCTTTTGTTAGATCAAATAATATAGCTCTCCGATCTTTCTCGAAAATGTTCATTAATTAATGAGTGTGGAATTTGGAACAAAAAATATCTTGAATGAATTCATTGACTCGGAATAATTATCTTCGACTCAGTTTCACACTATGAGTACCTTCTTTGAGAAATTATTGCCAGGCTGCTAATAATAATAAATGGAGATAATCAGCCTTTTCTTCTGAAATTTGTTGCCAGAAGCATTAAATCTAGTAATGGAAATTATTATTTCATAAGAATTAAAAATATTAATTTTCGTGCGTTCGGTAAATTCGGCTAATTAAAAAAAAAATTGTAAACATTTTTGATAACAATTTATAACCAGTTTTTTGGATGCTATTAAGAAGAATGCTTAATTTTTCATAAAAAAAAAACTTTAGTTTGTATTTGGCGCCAAAGTACCCAACCATTATTATTTGAATAAAATAATAAATACTATAACAAAAAATAATAAAATAAAATAACAAAAGGTGGACCACGTGTGAGTCCTAAAATTTCAATACCCGCTACATCCGATTTTTTGCCAAATTGATCTGAGTATGACATCTTGTTCACAATTTTAGGAGGAACTAGATGAACCTCAAATTGAGTTTCAAAACCTCCCTTATCACGACCAAAAGTAACGTAAGTGAGAAACAAAACCCTCTATATCATTCAAGAATTTACTATCAAAACCCGCTATAACGGAATTCAACCAATCACGAGCAGTTATTTTTCCAAGATGGCGGGTTCGGAAACTCGGGCGCCAGGTCAGTTGAGTTTCAAAAGCCGCTATATCGTGAGTAAATCACGAAGCGAGCGTCAAAATCCGCTATATCCATTTTATTTTTCATTTTGAGTTTCAAAAGCCTCTATAACACGAGTAAATCACGAAGTGAGTATCAAAATCCGCTATAACCATTTTATTAATCAAAATTACTTAAACATTGGTAGGCAAACATTGAAAAAAGAACACTTTTCAAATTTATATTGTTCCAATTCATAATATAAAAAGACCTAGAAAATCCCTCACTCCATGAATCCCGGCACCCCCTGCTAAGACGCAAACGCTCCTAACCACTTTGGTTATCACCTACGGGTATCACCTACGCCAGAGGAGTTGGTTATCAAATAAATGTTTACCAGGGAGGTGGTACCTATAACTGTCCCCCAAAATATCTATAATTTCAAGATCAACTTTTATCGAAACATTTCCATAGCGAGCTAACCTAAAACTGTCTACGCCACAACATTTTTTCTCTGTTAAATAAGTCTAAAAAGCTTTTATTGTATAAAAATAAATGTTTACAAAAGTGTTTCCGTCGGGTTAAAAATAATTTTGAATTAGGTACCTATGTAGGTATTAAAAATACCGGTCTGCATGAACTGTTCTGCACAAACAAAATTGCTATTAACGATGAATGGAAAATCAATCATCTCGTTAATTCCGACTGTATGACTTGGGTGGTTTCCGCGTCAGCGTCCAATTCATCAATCAACAAGGAGAAGGGGGTAATCCAAAATTGAACCTAGCGCGAACAGCTCTGTGGTAAGAATCCTTGGTTGTTACTGATTTGTTTCACGTCCGAAGTGAAACTCCGAACATTTTTTTTTCCGAACGTTTAATTTTACTAAATTTAAAGTTAATGTTCTTTATGCAAATAGAACGTCATTTGCGCCTGATAATTTTTAACTCATGCGGGTTTTAAAAATCTTACCTGGCTATTAAAGACTTGAAAGTCTTGTATTTCATCGGTAGGGAAAAATTGTTACCTAAAAACCCTACTAAAATTGCATGTTTTCATCATCGTCAATTCTTCATCAGCAGAACTAGCTGCCGATAAAAATATTTAAATACATACGTGTCTGTTTGTGTTATGTTGGGAGTGGGAAGGAGGCAGTCATGTCCTTTTATTTAGAGTTCTTCCGCATTTGCCTTCGGGAATGAGGAAACCACGAAAAACCTCATCCAGGAAGATTCGGCCGGCGGTCAACGTAAAACCGATCGGCCTTCAATGATATCGGTGTACGATATCCTGCCTTGTGTGTGTATGTCTGTTTTTATGTGAATATATACTTAATGGGACTATAGGGGATAAACATACTTATATACTATATAAATATATACATAGATATATAAACATACATTACGGGGTAAGGGGTTTGGGGAGTCTGTGTACTTACTTGAAGGTAAAGTCAATTGGAAAATTGTATTGACCGGTTTCCTTGATGAGTCTATTTTTACTACGTCTTAATGATTTGTAAAAACGGTCGAAACACAGAACATTTCGCTACAGGCTAGATGTACGGGGTATACCAACCCGTACCGAACCTGCGACTTGTAGCATAATTGGAGTAAAAAACGTGAATGTCATTTTGCTGTCTGCTGGTACGTTTTTAATTAAAAAGAATAAAAATTACACTTAGCCACTGATCACACTGCTAAAGTATAAATAAGTAATATCTTCAATCAGACCGAAATAGATAGACAAACTGCGACCGGCCAGCAGATGGACGAATGCGTCGTGTTCCAAGCCCTGCCAGCTTAGCCCTTCAACAGTGCAAAGGCAACAAGCACAAGCAAGTTGTAATAATGGTAGTAGAAAAAATATTACTTAAAATATACTGTTGATTTCCTAAAGATCTATAAATTAATACAAGAATGTTAAATTTAACCATTTTTAAATCTAGTAACAAAAAGAAGTCATTATTCACTTCTAAATGGGGTTCATGAATGCTTTCCCTTGTTGTGCTAATTTATTCGTTTCTCGTTCGTAATATCTGCTGACAACACTTGGCTTTGCTTGAATTACGTAATTCCGATGATGCTTACAGCAGAACAATGGACCCGGTGCCGGCGGCGGCTTGTCGAGGATAGATGAGCCTTCGGAGTGTTGGGTTAACTACAAAACAGCTAGAAAGAGCAATAGCCGTATACATGAAGAACTACAAAGAAAATTGGAGAAGTAAACTTCCGTAGAAAACGTTACATTTATAAAGTTTATTTTATTTCGCTCGTGTCACAATATTTTAAAACAATTTTAAACTTTTATCCATTTAATTTATTTCTGACCGTAACTAGTTGCAGCATCTTAAGGCCATCTTTAGACAGTTATTCCTATAACTATGGTATATATTTACAACTTTTGGGAGAGGGGGGGTAATGAGAGTGGTGTACTAGGATTTTGTTAAAATTACATGGATTTTATCGTGTAAAGTCTATTTTTTTATGTTAGCTCCACACAGAAGGCCCTGAGGAAAAAATCCTTCAGTACTAATCGCATCTCTGGGGGTGCTATGTGGAGAAAGAATAAGTTCTGGGAAGAAAAAAGGTACGAGGGTTGTGTAGAAATCTTGAGGTCAATGTCTCCAGGAGTGATGGACGTATGAATCCATCCCACCTACTACGGTGCAATGCGTTGGATCAAGAGAGTCTGGCTGAAATGATCTAGGTCATTCCTCCCTCAACCAATCTCTCCTGATCCGGCCCACCATCACCCCCAAGACATAGACATACCTCATCATCTGCCCTGATGATGGACACTGTAACGCTGTCCGAAACGTTGGCGAAAGAAGGAGGTAGCGAAACACGGCATATCACAAATTGCTTTAATTATGTACCTCAACCGATCACTGATGTAAATATTTACAAATTATAAAGACTCTCTCCCAAGAGCTTCAGAAACTGAAAATGTTATAAACTATAATTGAACCTTTAAATAAGCAAAAATAAAGCTTTTCGTTCACGTATGACTTGGAAAACAGCATCGAAATAATTATTTCTTGTTTCTCAAATATTTTTTCGTCGTTCCTTTAGAATTTAGGTAAAACTTACCATAAAATATTTACCTAAATCTAGTGAGGCTAAACACGGAGAGCCAAAAGCTATATTTTAAATCTATATCTACGAGCGTGTGACGTGATTTTTCTTTGAAAACGGCGTTAAAGAAACAAATAATTATTCTTCAAAAAATACAAATTCAATTTAATTTAATTAAATGAAAAGAAATCACTTTACATACATTACTTATTTAAACAAAATATTCAACAATAATTAATAAATTGTTATTAAATTATTACAATTAGATAACTTACGTAGAAATTTTAGAAATTAGAAAAAGTGTTAATAGCGAATGAAATAATAACGAAAACCATTTTTTTTAAGAGAGCCATCTCTTGCTTTTATTTTCATATTAATACTTAATTTTTTTTTGTTATTTCAACAACTTGATTTATTTGCGTTAATTTATGAAAGCTTTTTAATAAACAAATTCAATTTCTACATTTTCGAAAATAATTTTTATATTTTTTCATACACTTAATTTTTTTACGATACCTGCTAGCTACTTAATCATTTCTTTTTATAATGCTTTTTTCTTTACAGGTATGTATTTGTCTATACCTCTTTGTCTTTTGTTATTTTTGATAATTCTAATTTTGTCCTGACGAACCCGTTGGTTTTGACAAAAGTTGTTAATTTTGATTAAATATGTGGTGTATGAAAAGTGATTTGTTATCATCCAATCAATTTTTTGTAATGCATTTCCACAGCAAAAAAAGCAACTACTCAGAATAAACTAGTCCCAGTGAGAAATTATATTTAACGTCATCGTTCTAGTATCTTCTGACGTTTTCATTTTTAAACAAGACACTTGAAAAGGAAACAGACGGACGTCGATTACTAGTTTAAGTAGCTAATGGGCCCAAAACCCTTGTATTATTGCAATAATGGATAGTTATCAAAGAAGATAGATAATCTTACCAAATTGCGTAAATCGCAGCACATGGATGTCAATCGTTTTTAAACCACGGGAAAGTTTTGTGCTTCCAGAGCTTTTTATTTTATCTTTGTCCAACAAGTTCAACAGTTTTTCGGAAGCTTAGTTCCCAGAAGTTGAACACCCTTTATGATAGCGCAAGCTGAACAAAAGTGCCACGGTCTATAAATCTCTCGCTTGACTTTCTTACTTTAGTACCGACACCCTTTCTTTGCTTTGGAATGTGTAAAAGAATTGTTTTTTATTGCTTTAGTACGTGATTAAATAAAACTTCATCGAATTAAAATGAACTACTGTTTTCTTGAGAGGCTGTATTATAAGCTGTGTGTGTGTTTTTTTTTTAATACCCCACAAGAGTCCCAACTGCTCCCGTCTGGAGCCAGTGAGACTATGGCATCCCCAATTGGGGTATGTTGTGAGGCTGAAGATAGTGGGGAGGGGAAGTATATGGGGAAGAGGAAGGTGAGAAGTACCTGGCTATTCAGATCTGGTCACCAAACACGGCCAAAGCCATTTCAAGCAACGTTTCAATTCTGAATGGTGGCCTTAAACCAGGGCGATACTGAGAGTATCTTCCACTCTGGAACGTGCTGCAAATATACTATTTATTTATTTAATGATTTAATCAAATAAAATTTATTTAACACGCCGGGATTCGATCCGCGACCTTCGGAATGCTAGTCAAGAGCCTTACCGCTGGACTACGTTGAAACAACCACTACGAATAAAAGGGAAAAATTTGTCAGTCAGGTCGGTTATTGTTTTTATTTTCAATGGTACTGGCTCTCCCTTTCAAGGGAAATATTTGCTAATAAAGTATTCCGGTGATTTTAGTCTGAGAATTAGCGAAGTGGATTTTAATAGCATTCTTTGCAATAAAAACGAGTAAAATAAAGAAATCACTTTTGCTAAGACTTTTAAAGCGTGTGCAACCTTATTTTTTAATTTAAAAGAACGTACTCACATATTTTAAAATATGCAAATTTTTCCTTCAATTCTAGAGCGAATACAAATTGATGGCTTACGTTTTCCAACTATCTCCGGCATTAACAGGCTAAATGCGCTATTTTTTTAAATTGAATTCTAATTACAATACGTTCAGCTTATTTAAAAACTTATTTTGAATTTTATTTACAATTCGGACATTTTATTTAAAGACTTATTATGTGGTTTTTTTTATTGTTTCTTACAGCTTATTATTTTATTTAAATAAATATTTTATTTTTTGTATCCAGTATACGTTTTTTTAATTATGTGTGCAATTTAAAGCTTTGTGTGATATTTGCTTGTCACAAGCTTACGATTAGAAATTGGGCGTTTTGTTTTAAAGAGATTTTATATTGTATCTGTAATTACAGATGCAGAAAACAGTACAACTTTAACGTGAAAAAAAGTTTTACTTTTTTAATATAATTATTATTTTATAAAGAAATAAAAATTAACAAAATAAAAAATAACAGTAATTTGGTTGTTTCACAAAAGGACACTAAAGTGGGGGAGTCTGGTTCAACCGAGTATATTTTTCATGGTCAAATTTGATGCCTTACTTTGAAAATATATTCTCCACATAGTAATATTATTCGACCAGACTCTCCTTAAAAATAGGATTGGAATTAATATTAACATCAGTATTGGTTTCTTATTGTGTGAAATCGCTGTATCCGGAAGTGAGCAACATATGTAGGGGAGAGCGGGGCAAGACGGGGTAGGGGCAAGATGGAGTTTTTGCTATATTGCTTTGTCCAAACCTGCCACGATCCTGATAACTCATCCATATGTGCCCCTACCCCAACCCGTGCCTTAGTACTGCGACTGCAGTCATCCCGGATTGATGTCGTAAGCGCTTAGCAAATTTTGTTTTTTTTTTCATGTTTTTAATGTAATATTACGAGTGCATCTCAAGCTAGCAAAATATTGAAGATTATTTGATTGATTAGACTGGTTGACGGGTATCTGACATTGACTACTTATTGACCTTACATTAAGAGTTTTTAGTCTGCTGAAGTTATCAAGTTACATATTTATTGCAATGTTAAAAAAACGCTTAGGGGCATGACGGAGCAATGTTATCTTGCCTTCCCTTCCTTGCGATTATGTTGTCTATTTATTAATTGTTTAAAATACGAAACGAAAAGCTGCGAACAGAAAAAAAAAATGAAAGAAAAAAACTTCTGTTTTCTAATTTTCGCTAAAATTTCACTTACGTTCTTTTGCCGTAGGACCCTCGGTATAAAGGCCTACATGAGACGGTGTAAAATTTGGTTGGAAGGATATTTAAAAAGGATACCTATAAATAATAAAGGTATCATGTTACTTTTTCGTTTCGCAAACAACGCTACCTTTTGTTAGGCAGTTTGAAACTAAAGCATGTACACAAATTAGACAAACAAAAAATTTACTTACAACTTAACAAAACAAACATATTTTTTAACAACCTAGTTGACTGACTGAGCGTAGAGATGTCCTATTTTAACTCGACCGTCTGGCATTTTATCTGTCTGTAAATTTGTTTTTACGTTACGTTTCCGGTATCTAAAATCCGAAAAGTCTTCTTTATTGATAACTCTGAAATTCATTTTACTTTTAAATTTTTCTTTTATACTTTCAATAAAATTATCCTTAAAAACCTTTATAAAAATTTCTGCAATAAAAAAAAAAAAACTATATTTTATAATTTAAATTACAATATTTTTGAATATACAAAATATTAGTGAGTTCCCGGCATGCGTTGCAATGCCACTTAATAGAGAAAAATGTCTTCCTTCGTGTCCTTTCCTATTCATCCTGTTCCCCTTCCGCCTCCCCTTCGCCTCCCATGTCCCCTTCCCCTCACGCATTCTCTTGTCTCCTTCCCCACCTTCTCTCCCCTTACCCTTTTCCCCGTTCCCACTCCCTCGTCCTGCGAATTCGCGATCCATATATTCAGACCCGGTTCATTCAGTTTTCAAACGGCTCGCGGGCCACCTATTGCAATTTTTTTATACACAGTTAAATTTTTCATGTATTACAAACATTCGATTTCATGTATTATAAGAACGTTCATTCATATTCAACCTCACATAAGTACCTATTTAAAATACCTATATTTCTTGATTAGATTCAAAAAATTTAATTTAGATTGAATAATCGATGGCTTACAAAATCATTATCAAAATGTGACATTTTTGACAGTTTTGTAAGAGTTTTTGTAATGATAAAAAACTTTTTTTATGTATGTATGCGGTTTTAATAATCCAGAAACCTTGGCGAGGGTGGAAAGAAGATATTTTGAAAATTTTAAACATTTTCTATATGGCGTAAGCAACAAACAGACAACAATCTTTCTCTACTACACCATCAACCAAGTTAGACTTGGCCTGCTAAAAAAGCACTTTTAATCAGTGTGTCAATAAAAAAAACTACATTTTGAGAAGAACATAAGTTGATATTATATCATGGAAGAACCAAGACACTATTTAATAAAAATCCTCAATTTGTATAGTTCTTATTTACTTATTTCTCCCAGCAATTAATTGTGTGATATCGCACAAGTAAATTTAGCCAAGAAAACGCTAATTACTGAAACACCTACTCTAATATCTCCATACTGAGGCTGTAATAATGTGCTTAAGTACCATGACATATTACATCCCACTTGTGAACACTTCGCTCTCGAGCATGTGGCATTATAAAAGTAGGTTCCTAGCAGAACATCTGGGAAATCTTGTCGCGTATTCTGCCAGATGTTACCTCTTATCGGAAAAACAAAAACAATAACGCTACAATACTAGCTAGGGGTTTTGATAAAGTAGATGGTCGCATATGATGAAGATCCGTTCGTAGATACTCCTCGAGTGTAGTGGTGTAACGCAGTTTTCTCGGGGTGAAATAAATTGAAATATTCTAGGGCAATGCGGTATATTTCAAAATGTTTGGTTTTGCTACACTGAGTCGTAAGCAAATCGCTGAAAATCTTTAAAAAAATGGTGATTTACACAATTCAAAGTAAAAAACTCTTATTATATCTGAATTTTTCCAACGGAAGACACAGGCATTCAGGCCCCTCAAAAACTGGGCGTACTGTACAGGGCCCGCAGATACTTTAATAGTACACAACTGCTAACCCTGTACAAATTGCAAGTGCGCCCCACGGTTGAATTTGGCAGCCATTCTTGTCTGGAGCCCCAAAATACCTGAAAAAACCCTCGACTCTGTGCAGAAACGGGCGGTCCGTTTGATAGATTCTCCTAACTTAACAAACGGATTGCAATCTTTAGAGCACAGGCGTCGGGTGGGAATGCTGTCCTTGTTTTACCGGTATTACAATGAAAGATGCTCTGAGGAACTAGATCATTGCGTCATTGATCCCCTCGGCACCGGTGCATAGTCGGGAAATACGCCAAACACGCGCTCAACGTACATGGTTGACATTAGTCACATGAGAACGGGTCGTTTCTACTACTCGTTCTTGAGTTCAACAGCTCGGCTGTGGAACAATTTGCCGGCTCCTGTGTTTCCTCCTTTCTACAACATGGGTCTCTTCAAAACCCATGTTCATTCCTTCCTCTCCTTAAAAACACTCTCCACACAGCATCTTCAAAGACGCCATAGGCCCTGAGGGAAATTAATTTCCTCAAGGCCTCCTGTGTGGAGTTAATATATTAAAAAAAGGCACAGCGATGACCATGTGCATAGAATACAGATGGATACATATTCGCGATGTGGGCGTGTTTCGTGATCCAAGAGTCTGACCAATCGGGACATTAAAAGAAAATAGAGCTGTGTTTCATAATTATTATAATTTTGAAATTTAATGGCGATATTTAAAATCAAACCGTTTGAGAAAAAGGCTAAGGTTTTCGAACCAGATGAGTTTTTACAGCCATTCAAAAAGTTTTACAGCGCGTTTTTTGTTGTATGAAAAATGCTGTTTCAAAACAATGCGTATTGTACTGTGTTCGTGTCAACTCTAATAACGATTCCCATACAAGTTTGTTCGGCGCAAAGGGCGATGAAAAAATCACAGCAACGTGGAAAAGAGCTAAGGAATTTGATTTTACATCTAACGGGAAATAAATTACTAATTACGTTGAGTCAGCAAATTTCAAAGGTGTAATTTTTTGTGAAATGTAGGCAGGATATTTAACACCATTTTAATGATCAATAAAAAATGATGAATATGTTTACACTCTTACTGAATTTTTATTATTGGTTTTTGACAGTGTACGGGCAACTTGCAATGGAAAATCACTAATCACTGTCCTCGAAAATGAATTCTGTATTAGAAATACTACTTCTTTCTACAATGGCGCGCAAATTGTTGGCTGCGTAAAAATAAATAACTACAAATCTCAAATCGGATAAACAAAATTTCGAGTTTCCGGAATTGAATATTTTTTTACACTATTTAGTAATATGTTATAATTTAACAAATGTGTAATAATTTAATCCTCTCGCTATTTTTTGCGTCGCCTTGCAACTCGATTTGTAAACAGTATAGTTTAAAACAAAAATTCAGTCCATGCGAAGTAAAGTCCCACAACGGACTGCGCTGCAAATGTTTGCCTTACTTTAGCGAACTTTATTTTTCTGGTCGGGTTATTTCAATATGCGCTTTTCGGTGGTCAAAGTACGACTGCTTCAGTTTTTTGAAGTATTTTCAAACCCTCCGGGTGCCAAAATTATCGTTTCGTAGTTTTCCTCTAGTTCTTCGAAATGATACCCATATTTCATTTTAGTGCAAGCTCCTTAATTTGGATATAATCTGTGTTTCACAAATTATGTTTTTTTGGAAAAATAAATCTTCAGATGGGTGCTTAAGTACATTCGGGGAAAAATATTAAAACATTTTTGGATTTATTTTTGATTCATCTCTGCTGGTGCAAACACCTTAACTTATTTTTTTTCGACTTGAGACATTCTCCCTTACTTCCACCATCTCCAGCCTCGGATCTGAAATTGGCTTTTATTGTTTGTGTTTACTTTTTCTTGAAGTTCCCAACTCGGAAAATAACCCGGATAGCGCCAAAAAGAAGATAATTTACTAAGAAAAATACAGTTACTTAAGTGAGATGTTTATTGAAGGCTCGGTACATTTATTAGATAAACGAAGCCTCACGCTATGGCAAATCAATTACATATTCATAGATGGTGAAAACCAACATCGTAATGAAAAAAGTAGAAACCTTAAGTCAATTGATTAAACTTTCATGTCTAGTACTTCACTATCTGTCAATGAATTTTACTTGATCAATACAACACATTTATCACATTCTGCGTGTTAAACGTGAAAATATAAATACTTTTGTAAATGTCACTGAAAATGAGGCTTAGAAATAAATTGCAATATATCATTGAAAAAGAACGAAATACTAATTGTTCACGCAATATGTGTGGGATAGGTAGTATGGCGAACAGCCATATAATTAACAAAAACTAATTTTATCGTTTGGCAACACCACGACCTACCGATAGGCCGAGTGGACAAAAATCTGCAATTTCATTCTGCTGTTTACTTCCCGACTTTCCGGGTGTTATCAATCTCCCCTAGTGTACCGCGACTTACCTTAATTTGTATAAAATTATTGTAAATAAAAAGTAACCGAGTAAATTCGAAGTATTTTTCACACACACATCTCCGTACACACGATTGCAGCTCGACAAGAGAAAAGGACTAGCTGCCGATCTGAGGAGGTCAACATACAGTTCACCATAATAAACAAGTCCTTTTCTAAAGTAGGTTTGCATTTGCAAAGACTTAGGGTGGGCGCATACATTCGATTGTCTGATCAGATGGAAGGAAGGCCTTCTCGCCATACATTTCTTACGAAAGCCCGCACATATCCTTTTCAAAAATCTGATCGGTAATAAAAATAGGCCACACCCTTCCACGCCGGCCGTCTTAGGCTGGGCGCATAGATCCAATTTTGCTTTCCGGTTGTCTGATCAGACAATCGGATCGGATTAACATCGCACATATCCGATTCGAAAATTGGATAGGTAATACGACCGGAGCCACGCCCTTTGGACTGCCGGATTGGACTATTTGATTAATTTTAAATTAATCTCTTATCCTGACGAAGAAAACATTGTTTTGAAACATGTCGATGGTGTTAATAATAAAGTGGTGTTTACAAAATTATTGGTTCTCATTAGTATACGACCGAAACAGGATTTTCTACCAATCTTCGGTATCTTCCTCAGTTTCGGCTGAAACCGAAACAAAACTTTTTTAAACACGTTAAAAATCTATTGTTTACTGAAATTTGGCTGATTTTGTACACTTATACAGACGGTCAACTCGCATAAAATGATTTAAAATATAATAATTGAAGAATGTGAAAAAAAAATTACTGCTTTAAGCAAACAAATGAAAATTAACAAACATGTTAACTACTTCTTAGAAAAAAAATGTCAATAATCAACACTTACAATATAAAGGAAGGACCTTATTAACTGAGTAATTTTATTTTAATTCCGTTTACAATCACGACATTCTTATTACACGTATTAGACGAAATAAAAAACAATAATCGAAGTATTTGAAAAAAAATATAATTTTTCTTTTTTTATATTACTGCTATAAAACAAACAAAAATTATAAAAATTAACAAGCATGTTAACTACTTCTTGGAACATTACGCGCATTACATGCATAAGCTCACATCACATCACGTGGGACCGGCCGGCTAACTCAGCTGACGACGGCGGGTGACACAAGAGCCCCGAATTCATCCGAAGTCAGCGGAACGACGCGCGATAATTCACGAACACAGAGTTTCCGCGCGGCGGAAGGTTCGGCCGATTTTCTGACAAACTAGCTTTTTTGCCGAAACTTGCCGAAACTGAACCTTCGGTTGGTCACTAGTTCTCATTAAATTCAATATGTCGTTATAAAGAATTATTGTGAAGTTGAAGCATCTAGCACCTAGAGGCTTCTGGCCCCAACTGCGATGAGTGCGGTGATTTCTTGTTCCTATACTCCAATCTGGGCTTATCTTTTGTTCCAGAAGCCCAGATTTGAACCATTGACCAACACTGTCCATCGGGTTTTGTGAGTGCATACAAACTCAATCGTCCCCTATTAACCTGGCGGTCGACGTGTTTCGGAACTGTTCCTTTGAGGGTGTTGAATGTGGCTTGGCTTAGCTCAGCAGCTCTTAAGAGGAATATAAACCATAAAAATATTTCGATTCCCGTGCCTATAAAATTTAAAATTGCGCGTCGTATTTGCACGAGGCAGATTAGCGAAAAAGTGTTTTTTTTTTATTTATTTTGTGCATAATTTTATAAGAATGAAAAAAGTTGGAACAAACAAATCCTAAAAAATAGTTTTAGTCATAAAGGGGTATTTTTAAAAAATGTTTCTTCTATTACTTCGTAGTTAAGTCATGAAAAAACATTTTTAAGTGATTTACGCTTATATTTTTTGTTATAAAAATAATAATTTTATTGTAATTCCAATACAAAGAAAAGCCAGTAAAAGCTTCAATTTACCCGTAGCATATTTTTTGATGTTCAAAATGTAAACCGTTTCGTCGTAAAGATGAATCTAAATAGGATTTCACGTAAAACTTCATCTTAAACTCCATTAATACAGTGCCGCAGTTTCGCGACACCACTAACAAATCAACACAAAATATGAAAAAGAACAAGTTACCGAAAAATAAGAATCTAATGATCGCAAACTCAGGATCTCTTATGTTACCGGGATGAACGCCTTAACCAATTTGACTACTGGGACCTCTTATTTTCAAGACATTTTTGTTAAAATCATATTTCAAATTCAGAATTAACAACTTAAAGTTAAAATGAGTATTTTTTTTTTAATTAGAAAAACTCTCTTTTATAATAACTTATCTTCGTTATAAATTAGTCAACTGTTTCTTCTAACAAAACTCATCACAGAGTGTAACAATAGTGTGAAGTAGTGTTAATAATATGAAGGTTATAAATAATTTATTTTTTTTTGTAAAAAAACATTTTTTTAATTGTTTTTTTTTCTTGCTAGGGTAATCCTGTTGAGTAACATAACTCATTTTAGGACGAGAGGAACTTAAAATTCATAAGAGGGGAAAAATAGCTCCAACTTTACGTAGTTATTTTGATATTAAAAATATAAGTTTCACTTACAGTATATACAAAAACTACAAAACAGGTTGTGTAGAACAAAAAAAACAAAAAAAACAAAAAACAAGGTTATACAAATATGGATGATAACAGATAAATGGAAAAGAAAGGAGCAAAAAAGAAACAAGACAGAACAAAAGATGACAAGAAAATTAAAAAAATGTACTTAAAAATATACATCTTAAGCATTATTCTGACTTTTTTTTATTTTGCTGGATTCCCTTGTAAATATCTAGAAACGAGATATTAAGTGTGTAGACAATATAGCTCAGAGACTTTATCCCATAATTTTTGGTGTGTGTTTAAGGAACGCCGATTTTTGAGTTTTATTATTTTATTCTATTTCGAGTGACATTTTTGTAACAGTAATTTATTGATAAGAAACTCCAGTGAAAAATATTATGGCTTTTTAAAATATGTTCAAATAGACCAATAAACGCTGATTCTGAATATATAAGTTTTATAAAATAATATTAAACGTAGATTTTTAAAATAATTATTAAAAAGTCCATTTTAAAACGTGTCATTAAAACACCTAGTCAAGTTGGTATTATTGGATTGTTAATGGTGACATCGCCACGTCCATAATTCTCCAGTCACGTGGTCATATGGTGTAGAAACTTTGACAAGACATTCAACATTCCGTGTTATTGGTTTATAGAGCTTTAGACATAAAATGGTTGTTGTTTTTTTTTTTGAAACATTATTTAGGCCCAAATAATTAAGTATCAAAAATAAAGAATCTCTAATAGTTAATCTATATTATTTAAAATATTCAAAAACTTTGAAACGCTCCAATTCTAAATTTCAAAATGGCAAGCGTCAAACAGCTAATTCAAACAGTTGATTCCAGTTGCCTACAAAATTCGATTTCCATAATACTGATTTCGTTTCGTAAAGCTAAAATAATAATAATTTGAAACAAATTTTATACCACTCTCCCGTAATAATATTGAAAAATATAATAATATAATAATATAATAAATATAAAAAAATAAATAAATAATCCACCTAAATAATGTTTAGCTTATTGAATAGTTTCATAGCTTCTTCCATGCAAAATGACAACATCTGTTGAAAATAGCTAAAACTTTTGGTAATGATGACGTCACACGATTCACACTTGAGACGGTGGTTTTTGGGGGATCTTGAAAAATTAAAACATTGACATTTATTTTAACTATTAAAACTAGCTATAAAAATAAAAATAAAAATATGCAGTTATTTAAGTTAAAAAGTCAATATTTATTTTTCAAAAATTAAGAAATTGGACTGGAGTTCCTTATTAGATCTTTCAATATTTCAAGTAGACTGGATTGGCATTGGATTATGCAGGTATCCAGCGGCCGCCAAGTTCGTTCACAAGTATTAAAAATACCTAACAGCAGTGAACCCGAGGTTCGAAACTTGAGCCTTAAGTATTTGAAAAACGACCACTAGTCGTTTGGCTTAAATTATTACAAAGGTATGGTAATTCTAGGCCATCTGCATTTCACACGGGCGGCTGTTAAACACAAACACTAAACAACGTAAACCGGCGTAGGACCAGTATGCTACGGCGTTACGACCGATCTACATAATATTAAATGGCCTTTGACCTGTCTACGAGTATAAGCTGACCCTAATACAGGATGATACAGGTAAAATAGGCTATAATTATTTTATTTAGAATTATTGTTTGCGATTTTTCAACGCGCTGAAGACGCTTTACCTGACTAAATGCGACATTATAAAAATGAATATTTCTTTGTATGTCCCTTACGCGGTGCCTAAACCATTCATTTATTGCGGTTAAACTTTTAGTGATTTGTGGTATGCATCTCCGCAAAAGTTTGTATGTATAGTAATAAGCTCTGGCGTTATGAAATTTGTTTGAAAAAATTATAATAAGTGACGCGCAAGTTGCTTGAAAAATGTTTGTATTTCATATATAAGAAGGGAGGGGAAGGGGGAACTCAGGGGGGGAATGAAGGAATGGAGTATGCTGAAGGGGAGAAGAGGATCGGAGGAAGGTGGAAGGAGATCGCAGGAGGGAAAAGAAAACACGGGAGGTTATGTCGCGGAAAAGGGGGATGGCGATGGGTGAACGCGAGAGGGGAAGGGGACAGGAAACGGGGGCGCATGCGAGGAATCGCTGCGGATGGGTAACGGAGGGGTAGAGGACGAGAAAGAAGCAGAGAGAAGGACTGAAAGAAGACAAAGTAACGGTAAGGGATAGCAAAGGTAATTTGCGAAATCCTTGCGTCTCACGTACATCTGTATGAAGTGTGTGTATTTCATACAGTTTGGTAGCAGGAAGTGTGGTGGGAAGGATAGGGGTGACTGGGAGGGGGGAGGGGAAAAAAGGAGAGGGGAATCGTATAAAGGGATCGAGGGAGGGGGGAGGTGAGTCAGTGTTAGGGGAACGCTGGAGGTGGAAGATTGGAACGTGGAAGAAGGAGATTGTGGGAGAGGGGGAAGGCAGGGACGGTAGAAGGGGAACGCCGGAGTATAGGGGATGTAGGAAGGGAACGAGGGCAAGAAGGGTGACGCTTATGAAATGACACAAAAGGGATGGGTGATGGAGAGGCGAGGCATCAAGGAGTGGCAGATTTTGGATTTCGCTTTTAACACTGTGTGTGGCCTGCTCACAGGTTGGAAAACCTTCTGATCTATTCGTATACGTACCAGACGGAAAAACAAAAAAAATACTGTTTATCTGAAAGGACTTCAATTAACAGAATTAAAACACAAGCACTTTCTATGAGTGGCATTGCAACGCATGCCGGGTACTCGCTAGTATATTATAAAAAGTACAAATCATTACAAGCCCAAAACAAAGTAAATATAGAAAGGTGAGGAGAAATTTAAAAAAAGGTTCATTTAAACTTCAAGTCCTTCCAAACACCATGCCACCCGAATTTCTAAAAACTCATTAGCATTTCATAATTTATCAATTCTAGAAAATAAAACATACATATCCAACCAGAAAATTTTATTTAAAATCATCAACAACATTTTTGGCATCTTTTAGAAAACATTAATTTCCACTACGCAATACGAAATACACGACCCAACCAACTCCTGCATTTCCCACACTCAAAACTATACACAACTTTAATTTCTAGGAAGAGCGTGCTGTTAGAGACAGCAGTGACAAAAGCGCCGGAGGTAAACAGGTGGCTAGCTCAGCATTTGGAAACTCAATATTTATCTCTCTTCGCGACCTTATTTTATCTCTCTTATTGTCTTTTGTCATCAGGTTTGACCAATAACAATTCATAGGAAAGTTTAAGTTCAGTTTATTACAGGTTGGTACACAGAAACATAATGTATCATAACCGACAAAGGCCAAACTCTCTCACTCTGCTTTGCACAGCGTGTGAAGTAATCACTCGATAGTAATTAAGACACAAACGAAAGAGGAAGATGGGTTGTTGCTTACTGCGTTATTGCGTGGTTGCATCAACGTGGCCGGGCATAGCCGATCTCATACGGCCAGCGAAGTTGAGACCGTATCAGGATTCCATCGTTGTTAACAACACACGGCAGGCTAGCCCCAAATATCTCTTAGGAAATTATATATTAATTAATCAAGATAGATCTTTCCACAAGGAAAGCACCCAAAAACGGTGCAAAATGGCCTCCGCTCCCGCTGGACGCGGCTTGCTTCGAGCGGACTTTTACCGGGCGGTAAAAGAATGGCCGTCAACGGCCACGACCGGCTTGGACTGCCAAAGTTCAAGCCGGTTTGAATGTTTGCACGTTTACATACAAACATTCTTGTCAGCCCCTGCGCCGGTCAGCCGCTACGTGTTTTACCCAAAGCTGCGAAGCTGCGTGTAAACCTGCGCCGGTCGATCTGCATTGCTATCGCAGCGCCGATCGGTGAAAACGCGTACTAGTGTTTTATTAGCGGTGAATTTAAATGTTCATTTAAGCGTGCTACATAACAGTATACAAAATATCCTTTAAGATGCTGACCTCAAAAATCCTTAAAATATCGCGGGCTGTTAAAGAAAATATTTTTGATTTAATGAATACGACTGTCTAGATACGTGAGTTTTGAGTTTAACTCTAAATTTTCCGAGTCCGAGATCATTTGTAAAGCATGTGGAAGACCAATCCAGGCGTAGCGGATATTATATGGTGTGAATTCTCGCACCATATAATATCCGCTTTGCGAGAATTCACACAATATAATATCCGCTACCAGATACGGGCCGCCTAATTTTGAGACAAAAATATCAAAAGTTCCGCCTGTATTGGAACATTAACCCGTTGACGGCAAACTCTTATCAGTACATGTAAAAGGTGACTCTTAAAGCTCTAGGTGTTTGTTTTAGTATGTTCAGTTATGTATTGCATCTTGTTTTTGGTATTGCGCTAAAATTTCTCATGGTAACGTGCACAACAACACTAGCTGCAGTCTGTAGTGCACGTATTTTTTCTATTATTCGTTTTAAATATCACTAAACTGCATTTATTCGCAATCCATTTGTAAAATTGCCACTGTATTATTGAAGAATATTTAAAAATTGCGTTTCTATCAATCAAATTGTAACAAGGTGTTTATTTTAATAATTGAAATAATAGGATTCACTGAATTACTGTCAAATTATAAAAGTGTCAATAACATTACACCAGTGTCAACAAGTGCTTGTCAATAACATTACTTCAAATCGGTTGCAGGGCAGCTCAACTAATCACAATCATCAGTATTTATTAATAAAAATTAAAAAATTTAAAAAATCATCATGAACTCCAACGACAGTGCTCAGCAGTACATGGCCAATGCCAATAACTTGGTGAGTTCTTTAAATACAGCTATTATGGACCCCACCAACAGATTCAACAAAGAACAAATGGCAAAATTATTGCCCAAACTATCGGAGCTGCTGGGAACCATTGGTCAAATGGGCATAAAGTTGGGAATCATGGAAGGCGAATTAGGCGCCTATAAAAATATTATCCAAAACCAACCACTCCAGTCCAACACTCAACTATTAAATGCCCCCAATTTATGCGAGGCCCTCGACGAAATTGAAGACAGAAAAACAAGATCAAAAAATATAATTATTTTTAATGTTCCTGAGAGCCAGTCAACAACTCAAGCGCAATGTATTGCCGATGACACAAATCGTGTCACAGGTATTTTAAACAAGATCACCTCTCTTAATACCAATAATATAAAACTGTACAGATTGGGGGCCAAACGCAGCGACAAAACTCGCCCCATTAAAATGGAGTTTCCGGAACGCTTCCGTTTCAAGCAATGTTAATTCTCCAAAATCGTCACGTTGTATCTAATGAGATAAAAATCAAATGTGATCAGACTGTATTACAGCGTAAGCAATTGTCCGACCTGAGAAAAGAATTGGAAGATCGTCTACAAGGTAGTGAAGCAAATTTAACCATTAAATACATCAACTCTTGTCCTAAAATAATAAGTACATTGCCAAAAAACTCAGGACATTAAATTCACTTAAATGTTATTATCAAAATGTACGAGGAATATTCCTCCTTCATCTGATCTAATTATCTACAAAAACCATATTGATGAGATTCAACTATTAATATCTAAATACCCCGAAACAAAAATAATCATTGCAGGTGACTATAACCTACCTAATATTAATTGGGACCCATTATCCTCAGAATTGTCTGGAACTAATAATTCCAGCGTATCTTTAATTGAAAGAGAAATACTTGAAATGTCAAATTTTTTAAACTTAAATCAATTAAACGATAACAAAAATAGAAACGATAGAACCCTGGATCTAGTTTTTTCTAATGACAAGTCTGTAACTGTAACCAAATCCTTAGATACTCTTCTTCCTTTGGACAACTACCACCCATCATTAGATATAACTATAAACAACACTGTACGTGAAAATCCTAAAATTAAACAAATGTCTCACAACTTTCATAAAGCCAACTACCCCGAAATTTGTGATTTCCTCCTCAAGGTCGATTGGTCATTTCTAAACGATGGTGAATTAAATGACAATATTGAACAATTTTACTCTATCTTAAAACAAATTATTACAAGTCATGTACCTGTTATGTCATATAATATATCAACTTTTCCTAAATGGTTCAACAATGATCTTATTAACTTAGTTTTCAAAAAGAAGTCTGCACACCACAAATTCAAAACAACGAGATCATTTCTTGATTATACTGAATTTCATAAGTTGCGTAAGCAATGCGCTGAAACTTCAGATAAATGTTACAAAAATTATATAAAAGAAGTTGAAAACTCTATAAAATATAATGTTAAATCTTTCTTTAATTATTCTAAGTCATTACAAAACAATTATTCTTCTATCCCTAATATTATGAACTATGGTGGCAAGACTTGTGCCAAAACTGAAGATATTGTCAATCTATTTGCAGACTTTTTCAAAAGTGTATATGAGGATGATATCCCTGTTGATAGAGTTCCTGAATTTGTCACTGATATTAACTTGCAATTATCTGAATTAGTAATTGAACGTAATGACATCACTGTCTCGATTAAACTCTTGGAACCAAAAACAAGTTCTGGCCCTGATAATGTTCCACCCATATTTTTGAAAAATTGTGTCAATAGTCTTTCCTATCCATTGTACAAAATCTTTAACAAATCTCTTAAATCAGGTCAATTCCCCAATACCTGGAAATCCTGCTATCTCACGCCCGTGTTCAAGAAGGGTTCAAAAAATGATGTATGCAATAACAGACCTATTTGTATTCTGTCTAGTATTCCTAAGCTCTTTGAAAAAATCATTCTTAGCAAAATATCCTCTAATATTAAACATATTATTACCAATTTCCAACACGGTTTTGTCTCATCTAGATCTACTCTCACGAACCTCACAGTATATGAAAACTATATAAACTCAGCTTTGACTAACAGGCAACAGGTTGACTCCGTCTATACAGATTTCTCCAAGGCTTTTGATAAGGTCTGCCACAAAATACTAATAAATAAACTAAAAAAATTAGGATTAAGTGGCAATTTCTTGGCTTGGTTGATCAGCTACTTATCTGATAGATCACTCTTTGTAAAGATCAATGACTGTCTATCCCACCAATTTATTGCCACCAGCGGAGTCCCGCAAGGTTCGCACCTAGGACCTTTATTATTTATCCTATTCATCAATGATGTCACAAGCATTTTCCATAGTGTTGAAGTCTTACTCTTTGCTGATGACATGAAGCTGTTTAAAGTCATAAATGATGTGCACGATTGCTTAATCTTGCAAGAAAACCTTAATAACCTTTTCAAATGGTGTTCAGATAATAAACTTCAGCTAAATATTAACAAATGCCAAGTTATGAGGTTCCACAAAATTAAACATCCAATAATATATAATTATGCACTCTGTAATGTTGACTTAATCTCTTTAGTCGAAATACTTGACCTGGGCATCATTTTTGATCAGAAACTCTGCTTTGCATCTCGTGTAACTTCTATAGCTAACAGGGCTAAAAAAATGTTAGGTTTTATATTAAGGATTTCCAAGGATTTTAAAAATATTTACACATTAAAAATTCTGTTCACATCTCTTGTTAGAAGCATTCTTGAATATAATTCAACAATTTGGTCACCTGTCTTCAACAATCACATCAATACCATTGAAAGAGTCCAACACAAATTTTTGAGGTGTATTAATTTTAGACTTGGAATTCCCTTAGAATCAATAAATTATGATTTTTTGTTGCACTCATTAAAATTGTTGAAATTAAGTGACAGAAGAAAAATTTTTGATCTGATATTTTTGTATAAAATCGTTAACTATCAGTTGGATAGCCCTGATATATTAAAGTTGATTAACTTTCATATACCTACAATAAGATCAAGGTTCCCTAGTTTGTTTTATTGTGACAACTATATGTCGGTATCAGGCTCCAATTCAGTTGTAAATAGATTACACACCATTGGAAATTTTTATGCCAATGTGGCTGATATTTTTAATATTTCCATACTGAAATATAAGGTTGTACTGATCGAACATTTCAGCCAATTATACGTTAACGAGGTCACTACATAATGATTTTTTGATATTATTGTTTATTTTTAATGCCTGTATAATGTACTATGACTGTAATTAAATATACACATGCTTGTAAATGGCACTTTGTGCCGTAAATTTTAAATAAATAAATAAAAATGTGGACTTTTTCAGAACTTAACCTTCAGAAGGGATGAATTCATATATATATTTTTTTAATATGAATACCGCACAAGAGTCCCAACTGCTCCCGTCTGGAGCCAGTGAGACTATGGCATCCCCAATTGGGGTATGTTGTGAGGCTGAAAGTAATGGAGAAAGGAAGGAGATGGGGAAGAGGAAGGTGGGAAGTAACTGGCTATTCAGATCTGGTCACCAAACACGGCTTAAACCATTTCAAGCAACATTTCAATTCTGAATGGTGGTCTTACACCAGGGCGATACTGAGAGTATCTTCTACTCATACGTCCATCACCATTGATTCCTTCCCACCGGACACTGATTCCTACCGACCATATACCTTTTTTCATCCCTGAACTTCATCCCCCACGTTCCATAAATAGACCTTCCACAAAGCATCCCCAAAGATGATAGACCCTGATGGGAATTATTTTAAGGGTCTCCTGTGTGGAGCTAATGTTAAAAAAGATGCCCGACTTTCAATTAAAATGATGCGGTCAGATTTTATTTCACACTTACAATTAATGCTTTTTAACTCTAAGGTACTACGCAAATTATTACCCTTCAGGCGATTGGATATCATTTATTAGTTAAGCAAGTAAATTATAATAATTGGATCAACCTGTATAGGAGCGGGTCTCTTTACATAAAAACTGCCGCGATTCGCAACGGCCTTTAGACATAAAGCGAAAAAGGGGAAACTTTTCAAAATTTATGCTAAATGTTAGGTTTGGTTGTGAAATCTCGCGATAAAACCGAAAAAACGCCAGAAAGAGATTTTTATTGCTGAAAATTCTCAAATTTACTTAAAGAAATATAAATAATGCTCACTTTAAAACAATTTTCCCGATCAGTTAACTTTTTTTCTCCCATTAGAAAACTTTAAAAACTTTACACTTTATTTATTACTCTTGAAAACTCACTACATCTTATTCTTTAAAATTGAATTCCATTTAAAGTTTTATCCTTTTGTAATTTCTTGCGAAACAGCTGTATTGCATTTGAAAGAAAAGATTAAAGAAAATGTTGTTTCAATTCACGTTTGACTATTAATTATAACTATTTTATTTTATTTGAATTCGGTTGCTTTTTTTATTTATGTGTTTTTATGGTTATTTTTTTTTTTGGTTTTTTTTTAATATGTAATTATTAGTGATTTCCCGCATGCGTTGCGTTGCCACCTCATAAAGACATTATTTCTCCCTGCGTGTCCTTTCCCGTTCGTCCCGTTCTCCTACCGCCTCCAACTGCCCTTCATGTCTTCTTCCGCTCACGTCTTTCCACTCTCGCTTCTCCCGTACCGCGAACCCACCCGTGTTCCATACATTCAGTCCCGGTACATTCAGTTCTCAAACAGCTCGCGTGCCACCGATTGAAATTTTTTAATACACATTTCATAATGCCAGATCTAACCAGTATATATGTGGAAACCTTCGCGGGCGTGCGCACAATAGCTCACCAAATATTAATTTAATTGGATGAATAGTATAAGAAATAATTTCATAAAGCCAGAGCTCACCATTATATATAGAAACCATCGCAGGTGTGCGCACAACACCAAAGTTTCATTGTAACCGGATGAATAGTTTAGACCCGCGCATAAGACAAATGAAGAGACATTCATTTTTATAAATAAAAATGTCTGACGAAATTGTACATTGTTTGGTTTGATCGATAACATATCTCTCATCTCTCATTCATTTGTTCACTTTATGAAATAGATTTATCAGTATTTGTATTTTTATTATTTACATAAAAATATTTACATTGTCAGCATTGTATTTGCCTTGTAGTTCAAAGCATAAAGTTTCCTTTCTGGGATTATTTTCCTTGTCTTCCACCATTGAATAAGCAACATTTCCACTGTTGACATGGTAGTAGGAGAAAAATCAAAAAGTGCTCAAGAAATGAGAAATGGGAAGAAAGTCTACAGAATGGCAATTAATTTTCATTGATTGGAAAATTTTTGAAACATTTAATTGCCTCCAGGCGATGCTAAGAAATTTTTTAATAACTTTAGAGCTTCCAAAACAAAATACAAAATTGGTAATTCGCAAATACGATTAAATTGATTAAATACATTTATCACTTTCATAAATTGAGAGCCTGATCTCTTATTAAAATTTCTATCCGAGAATACTCCAAAGGTATCGCATACCTATCTACCGACTATCGCCTTTACAAAATTCATCCTTTACGCTTCTCCCCTACCCCCATCATTTTCTAATTACCCCCACCACTCTCCCAACTCTCACAGACGCTGAAGGTGTGATTAGCTGCCTCGTGCTCTAGTTGTTATAAGCCGATTGCATAAACCTTGATTCCTATTCGAGTGTTTGAATAAGCCATCCACAATACAAGGTGTCAGGGTGTTAGGGAATCAACAAATAATAGTAATTTAATAATTTTGATATAAAATAATGATGACATATTGAGATATGTAAGTGATCGTGAGATCTTGCGTAAATTGCCTACCTTTTTTTGTATGTACGTAGCGTGGATACTTACTTGGATTTCTTTCATCTTCAGGGTACCTAGCATGATTGATCGATATAACCCTACATCAATACGATATTGTCCAAATCCGTCATCTATGGTCAGTTAGCAATATCTGCAATCACGGTCAATAAATGATAAGAGAAATTCCAACCGACGCGACGGCGACGATTGACAAATTTTAGCCGGACTTCATAGTATCAGATAAGTTTCGGTTTGCTATCAATATATGCATTTATTTGAATAATGTCGTTCATTCAGGTATGTTTTTAGGTTTTCACGGCCAAAAAGTATTTTTTGTTATGACGTGTGGACGTTACAGTGTCCATCATTATGATGGACACTGTAACGCTGTCCGAAACGTTGACTAAAGAAGAAGGTAGCGAAACACGGCGTAACACCTCAAAAATAATAACAAAAATATGTCGTCCATTCATCAACATTACTGGCTCAATAAATGTACGTTTTGGACTAACGAAGATTCTTGTATTGAAAGAATACGCGATCCATAGACTTTATAATTCAACAAAGACACGACAAAATATTACTATAGAAATAATTAACTAATAATTAACTGCCGTGTAGTGTCAAAAAGTAAATGAGAACTGCCAATGCATATTTAGGTTTGTATTTCAATTCAGAATTGCCAAAATATTTATATTTTTACGTATTTGACTGGCGTTTGACGTTTCTGAATGTGATTTTTTGGACCGATCCGCCAGTGTTATCAGCGTACATCAATTTATAATTTTTTCCCCACCACATCGGATCGGTTATCAACAGTGAAACTGTGGTAAGGATATCGATATATAATCATCGGAAATTATTCTAACGATCCGATATTGTAAGGTTATCGATTTCACCATGCTAAAGCCCCTGGTGAAAAATAAATGGTAAAACCTGAAAAGTTAACCTCAAACCTTTACCCCAAGGTGAGAATCTAACGCGTTTGTCCAGTCTCCTACTTACCTATCCAAGATTTGGCTCAAAATTTCATATCATCGTAAGCTATAGCACCTTGAAAATCTGATCTTTAAGACACCATGGTCCAGGTACACTATAAAGTTAAATTTACCCTTCCGGACCGTTGTATATTTGGAAAACCATAGATTTGAGATTTATTCTCCCTTTCCAGAGCGACTAAAAAATTTGCAGTTTTCGTTTTCCAATTGCTGGTACTGGGCTTTGTGCATGATTATTTTGTCATTTGATTTTTGCTGCTCATCCAGGGGTTAACGATTTTTATATTAAGAATTTTTACACCAAATTCTTGTTTTTTTTTTTTTTTTAATTTCTAAAATGTATTATGTACTTTTTGATTACACATTTGTCATTTCGTATGTTTTGTTCTTTTTAATAAAAGTGGCGAAAACATAAAAAAACAAAAAATTTGGTTGTCTGTGAAGTCGGTTAACGGACGATAATTTTACGCGATAACGTCACGAGCCGAACGCTTAAGCCGAACGCTTAGGCCGATCGTGCCTCTCTATCGCTTGTTCCGCGCTCTCGCTGAACGCTTAGGCCGAACGCTTATTCCACGCCCTTGGCTCAAGCGGAACGTGACATCGTGACGTCGTGACAATGAGTCATGCTTTTTCGTGAATGCGGCTGGCGTTCATCGATTTATAAGACGTTATCACGTCAAGAATGTTTTTAGAAAATATAATACGTGACTATAAATTCTTGGTTATCACCAAGCTCTGTAACTAAGGTAGGTTTGTAGATAGTCAATATTATGTAATGTAGCAGACATCTTAACCTTTTGAATGTGACCTAGGATAATAAATCTTCCCGACATCCCTTACGGGGAAAATGTTAAATAAACTTTATACCAGGATACTTAAAGGGTGGAATATAAAAACCTTCTTTGAGTTCGCAATGACACCCGCGAGGTTTTTATTTGTATGCCGACCCCATTGCACGATTCTGTCGAGGTATTTTATCACAAAAGAGACTTCATATCGAGCATTTATTTGAGAAGATATTCAGCCATATTTCCCGCAAAAACCTCCATTTAGTTTAACACGCCACCGCGCGGCGTTACCGCCGGTTTGCCTGAATATGCGCTCAGGCAGACTAATTCTTCACAGTATTTATAGGTGACGCCCCCAAGGCATGTTGGGTGGTAAAACCGATCGCACGAAGCCACTGGTACTAGACTTACTAGAATGGTTTGTAATGATGATTAATTTTAATTTGATTAACAATACTTTGTTTGAACAACACTTCATTGAGTTTATACAAATTAGCTGGTTTCGGATTATTCTGAACCTCCCTCAGGGCTGTATGAATAATAAAATTAATACAGAATTATTAAAGTTAATTAGTTAAATAAAGAAAAAGTAGATATAAAATCAATTTTTAAGCTCCGTTTATTGGTAAGGGCGGGTGTATAGAATCAAAAAAGGAATATGTCTCAAATTGGGCTAACCAATAAATGCAATTGCTTAATATTTCTATTCTTGATACAAACAGTTAATACAAATAATAAAAACATTTATTCGTCAATAAAGTTTTAGAAATTTACTAGCATACCCGGCCACGTGACGTGACGTGAAATTGAAACACAACACCATCTACTGGATGGTTACCCTAACTAGATAATTAAATGTTGTGTCGATAAATTAACTCACACCGCTATCTAATGGAAACTTATGAACTTTACAAATAATTGCAAAGCGTCGTCCTATAACAAACACTTTATGAACGTTTAATTCGCAATAATGAATATTGAGGTCAATAATCGCGATAAAAACGATTCTATCTTTTAAGTTTGACCAAATTACATACAGTAAGCTAAATTTCATCAAAATCGGTTAAGTAGTTTCGGAGTTTATCTCAAACGAACAACTTAAAACCATAGTTTAAGAAATATTTGCACAAGTCTAAAGATGGCCTAAAAAGGCTAATGAAAATGTTGTGTGTCGTGATGGAGGACTTAGCCAGCCGAGAAATCGAACGCGCGACGTCCGGGTGGAACCCAAACGCGATGCCCACTCTGACACCAACCGGTTTATTTGGAGTAATTTATATTTTTCTGGAATTTTGAATTATTTAGTTATCGATCTACCACGTTTAGATGGAGTGGATCTACTAAGCATGTTAAGCTAAGGCTCAGGCAGAATCGAAACCGGTTTGGGTTTTTATGTAATTTGTAATAATTTTTTTTTTTAAAAGAGGTATTCAAATAAAATATTTTTTTAATGTTGTCACACAAACAAAGTGTTGAATTCCGTAAGTCCAAATTTGAACTTTAGTGCGCACCGTTTACACCGCGCTGTGCAAGCGGATTTCCTACACAGCGTCGGACCATCCCATCCCAAAGTATTTTCTATTCTAGTCTAACCACAAAGTGATTGCTTGCTACCTGTAAAAGTTTGATAATTCATTTATTAGTTTCTCGTCTCAAGCTAGAGTCCCAATAGCTTGAATAAGACAGTGTATTGCTCCCTCGACATCAAGTAGAGTTTTTTATTTCACATGCATGTCAGTTACAACAGCTCGGGGCCAGTGGGACCACATTCTCAGAGGAGTTATTTTGTGAGATTGATGGGAGTGGAAACGGGAATTAAATGAGGAAGAAGTAGGTCATTAAGATCTGGTCTTTAATGTCATTTTAGCAGCTTTTGAAATCTTTTTGCGGTCTTTCTGAAATAGCATTAGCCGCGATCGGTGACCAAATTTAAATACTCAGGAAATTCAAAACCTTCCTCTCTCGCATTCTCACCTCCTTCCAACTATTTTCATCGTCGTAACATGCTTACCCAAATTGGGGATTTCGTACCACTTAGTCCCGTTTCCTTTGGGCATTAAAAATGTTTTTTTTTAGGTAACAGGGTTTGTGCAAGAGTTCCAACTGCTCTCTTCTTGCCGGAGTCAGAGAGAGACTATGGAATCCCTAATTTCTATATGTTGTTTGGCTGAAGGGCATGAGAAGGCGAAAAAGATGGTTGGGAAATATTTAGTTCCACAGATTTGATCACAAAACACGAAGCAAAGTTATTTTACGTAAATTTTTAAATATTTTGAATGGTGGCTTTCCACCAGGGCAATAGTGAAAATATTAACTACTCTTGAACGTGTTGCAACTCTCCTATGTATTATTTAATAAAATTTAAATGTGAAATGATACAATTTTAATAACCCTGCGATGACCAAAAAGGTCTGGCCATACCTTTTCTATTAAAAAAGTTGTATATTTTTATTTACTATTTTTTTTTACATGAATACCGCACAAGAGTTCCAACTGCTCTCGCCTGGAGCCAGTGAGACTATGGCATCTCCAATTGGGGTATGTTGTGAGGCTGAAGGTAGCGGGGAGAGGAAGGAAAATGGGGTGGTAGAAGGTGGGAAGTACCTGGCTATTCGAATCTGGTCACCAAACACGGCTAAAGCCATTTCAAACAACGTCTCAATTCTGAATGGTGGTCTTACAATAGGGCGATACTGAGAGTATCTTCCACTCTGGAACGTGCTGCAAATATACTATATATTATTTTACGTGAATAAATTGTGAAATAACACAAATTAATCAAATAAAATTTATTTGCCACGCCGGGATTCAATCTCGCGACCTTCTACGCTTCTGCTGGACTACGCCGGCCGTCAGCCGTTTTATCTTTGTAGTTAGAACGAAACGGTTTCCCTAAAGTCCGTGCGACGAACGTAGCGGGCGCAGAAACAGCTCGATTTAATATATTTTGAGGTGATTTTTTTAACCGGTTTCATGTAGAAATACATCGCAAAACACGACTCCAAAGTATACTACGATAATATTATGAATATTTTCTATAAACACCTCAGAAAGCCAAAGCTTATGTACCCTATTATTTCCCATTGGATGCGCTGGGTTTTCGATACATTTTTTATATAACTACACGCGAAGCTCATCCATTTCATACAGTTGCCAATTCGAAACGTGTGTGTTTAGTTTATTCAGGGGCTTTAGAAGATTTCAAAAATCTTAAAAGTAACCATTCATAAAACTTTTTTGGGTAGGTTACAAAATTTCTTTAGCAATTTAGTATTTTGGTGTAAAACCTTTATTAAGGCTCCGTTATAAACGTTTAAAAAGTAGAATGTGATGTCTTGATGGGTTGAAATAACGAATGATAGTGAACGCTCTAATATTTACCCGTCAAGTCTATTTGTTCAGTTTTCGGAACAACTCATACAGGTATCATAGAAATTGCTTGTCTTCCTTACATATATATAACCTTATAGTAAGAAATTTGATATAAATGGTTTAAGAAAGAGAAAA
The DNA here is from genome assembly GCA_936435175.1 of Glyphotaelius pellucidus. NCBI lineage: Eukaryota > Metazoa > Arthropoda > Insecta > Trichoptera > Limnephilidae > Glyphotaelius > Glyphotaelius pellucidus. Next base: position 5,816,318 of record OW386558.1, read on the forward strand.
CACCACGCTTTATGCTCAAACTAGGTAAGAGCAGTAAAATGTAGACCTTTATGAAACCGAAGTTTCGGAAGCTTTGGGAATTTTTTGTTTATTATTTTTACCTATTAGCAAGTTAAATAACAGCTCCAGATGTGTTTTTTTTAATAATTTTCGGAGCATGCATAATCGATCGAATAACTACGGGAAAATTTTCATGTAATTATTTATTCAAATGGGCATCTAAATAGAGATTATCTAAAAAAGAACACATATTTTTAATGCTTAAAACATTCATAAAAGTTGCATGGGTAGGAAAAATAGGGCTGCATAATGAAGGGGTCTTGCCAGCGGCAGCATTCAGCCTTGGTAAGGCATGATACTCAATAGCTCAGTTGAAGGTCGGCGCCCCGTCTCTACATATTAAACAATTCTTATTATTATTAAAATCTGTTTTGTCAATTTAATAGAAATATACAATAAAATCTTTGTCAGATGCGAGAAGTCTGTTCTGTGTTCATTCCCTACGTTTGCTTCAAAGGTCTTCCATGCAACTAAAATGGTCCATTGAAGATGTACAAAGACGAATCTCTTCGACCACAATACAACAACTCGAGCGGAGGACTAAAAGCATAACAATGTCCTAGTTGGTACTTAGACGCAGTCACCGGAAAACCCCGTAGCTGAGAATTCTCGGCATACCTAAAGTTTGTGGTGAAATTAGGAGGTTCTCCGCAAGGAGAGTGTCTAAATGTTGTGAACTACTAGCGGAATGTATGAAAATTGTCAATTGTGAGATAAAAAAATAAACGAATAAAAATTAAATGCAACAATATTTTATATTTCGACTCTTAAGTAAGGTAAGGCTCTTGACTCGCAATCTGAAGGTCAGGGGATCGAATCCCGGCTTGGAAAATAAATTTTATTCGATTAATTTGTGTTATTTCACAATTTATTTATTTAAAATAATACGTTGTATATTTACGGCATATTCCAGAGTGGAAGATACTTTCAGTATCGCCCTGGTGTAAGACCACCATTCAGAGTTGAAACGTTGCTTGAAATGGCTTTGGCCGTGTTTGGTGACCAGATCTGAATAGCCAGGTACTTCCCCACCTTCCTCTTCCCTATCTCCTTCCCCTCCCCACTACCTTCAACCTCATAACATACCTCAATTCGCTGGAAAATTTTCGAAATTCAATGATGGATTATTTTAAATAACACTGTATACAACAGATAAACAACCCCCTTTGGCTGGATAAACGATGTATGTATCTTTTCATGAACTATTTATGAGTATCTAACTAGTAAGGTTTTCACATGTTTGTTTGTTTATCAATTGAATAAAATATTCAGAAAGTTTTTCGGTAAGGCTTTCGTGTTTTGTTTGACCTGACGACTGCTTAGGGCTTTGAGCTCCTGGGCTTCCTTTACAAACCTTCGCTTCTTTGCAAATTTACTCATTCTGTCTTTTTAAGTTATTGCTCTATCCCCGCTTTTCAGAGGCAACTTTTCTTCTTGTTTATATGTATATTCAATTTTAAAAACACTCTGAATATATTTTATCTTATTTGTCCACTTGCTGCAGGAGTTTATTTGTCATTATATCTGTTTTTTGAAAATGCTACTAAAAAACTTGTGTTACTTGAATAAAATCACCTTAAACGTAACATATTTGAATATGATTTGAGATTTCCACGGACAAAAGTCTAATAGTGAATTTTTTTTTGGTTTTTAAGCCGCATCGCGCCTCTTCTAATTTTAGCCAATGTTTTGGATAGCACTTCAGTATCCATCATCAGATCATAGCATTCAAAAGATCACTTTTGAGCGTGCAAACTCGGCCAGCCGGATAAACCGGCAATTGCCGAGCACTTAATTGACACCAGTAGTTTACTTTGGACTTGTTCCTGCAGTCTTTGGAAGACAAAAAAAACATATTATTTAATTCATGTTTACACAGAACTACTTGCTCCGAGAGGATTAACGCGCCCAGCACGGTATCAACTTTACATAAGTACAAAAACACACTTCACCACAATCTAAACATCTGCCCTGATGATGGACTCTGTAATACTGTCCGAAATGATGACTAAAGAAGGAGGAAGCGCAGTAAGTCATAATAAATAATACTCAAAAAATTATCGCCACACGTAACTCCATTTGCGCGTAAATTAATGTGCTCTTTATCTGCTCGCATGTTATTACATATGTTATTATCTTCAAATGTTATGACATTTTATTACATACATTACAGGTAACCCCCTTTGATCGAGGGAGATGCGTTCCAGACATGGCCGCGATAAGCGAAATACCGCAATTAACGGGGGGTTTACAAAAAAACACATCTTTTAACTGATTCTAGTCTGCATTAACCCATTTGCCATTAATTTTAAAGCAATGCGCGTTCAATCGTTTCTTAAATCGATCAAACCAACCATTACTTGCTTTAAAAACTTCTTCTCTTCTTTTTTTAGATTTTAAATGTTCCCAAAGACTTGGTAATTTATTCACAATTATTCGGGTGCTCGCAGGCATTTGGTGTTGATTTAGGTCCTCTATTCATTTGCTTCATAAATTTTTCATTTCTGTCATCAATAAACTTCTGGTTCGGAAACTTTTGACGCTCTAATCGGAGTAACGCTTATGCCAGCATTTTAAATTTTGTCTTTTTGCTGCACAATTGATTGCATTGTATATCAGGCAATTTGAAATCCTTAAATACAATTGAAAATTTACCACCATATTCTGTCGCTTCGATTATTTGTAGTTTTTTTCCTAAAGTGACTACATTGCAAATTTTCTTAAACAATTTTTCAAGTTGTCTGTTTGACGTTTTAAATCGTACAAAAGGGATAAAAATATAGATTCTGGGAATGTGTGGAAGCCGGACAAGTGTTGTTTAAAATATCGCGAAATAACGAATCCACACTTAACGGGGTTGCGATGAACGGGTGCTAACTGTATTACATAAATATGTACATATGAATAAATACATATATTATATTAAAATATAAAAAATCAAGAAAAGAAAAATTGGTTGTCTCTAAAATCGGTTTACGGACGATAATTTTACGCGATAACGTCACGAGCCGAACGCTTAAGCCGAACGCTTAGGCCGATCGTGTCTCTCTATCGCTTGTTCTGCGCTCTCGCTGAACGCTTAGGCCGAATGCTTCCGCGCCGTCACTTGTGCGCCCGGCTAAGGCGGAATGTTACATCGTACAGCGTGACAATGAGTCATGCTTTTCCATGAATGCGGCCGGCGTTCATCGATTTATAAGACGTTATCACGTCAAAAATAAAACACAATAAAACACCTTATCTTTGTTCTCACAGAATTATGTATTTATTATTTACGTATTAGGCACGTCTATACAGGTAGGGTTTACACATATTTTTTATTGTGTCTATCCCACTTGGAATATCCTGTGTCGAGACAGACTGCAACATTAACATTTGTAACATATTCTTCTACGGTCTTTCAGCCTCAACTACAAATTGCTGGAATGTGCAATGTACAAGCCTGGAGTCTGATTCCTCGGTTCCGTAATGCCACGTTGAATAATCTCACTGTCCAGGGCTCACTGCTCGACCTACTTGCATTTACTTTCCTTTCAGTTGCAAAGGAAGTCCGACGCGAACGGTCTTAAATCTTTAAATTAAGCTTCTTACCATCGCACGAAACTAAGCAAGACTAATTAAAAGATCCTACCTTTAAATACAGTTGAAAATTAATTTTGAGCATCATTATTACTGTGCACTGATTCGTAAAACGACAGGGATGGCTACCGACACGGGTACCAGATAAAGGGTGCATTTTAAATATAACTGCATCTTCTTCTTCTTTGGTCTATCAGGTCCCCTCGATCACTCTGGAAAAGTTCTCCCTATCTTTTGCTGCCCGGAATAGCTCCTCCGCACTTCTAATGCCGGTCCACTCTCGTATATTTCGCAGCCAAGTCATTTGTCTCCTACCAGGCCCTCAGCGACCTTCTATTTTGCCTTTCAATATTAATTGGAGCAAGTGATACTTTTCCCCTCGAAGTATGTGACCCAGATATGAAATTTTCCTGACTTGTTAATGTGAGTAGATCACTATCTGCTCTATCCCGCCTGAGAATTTCTGTGTTAGTGATCATATTGGTCTATGGAACCTTGAGCATTCTCCGGTGAAGCCACATTTCAAAAGCTTTTAACCTGTTCATGGTATTTACTTTCAAGGTCCATGTCTCACATCCGTACAGTAAAACCGATCATACATAACTGCATACTCAACTCAAATTTCGATTTTTCGATGTCTGACTAATAAACTGGACGATCGATACATAAATATATCTTTATTTAAATCTCAACTACATAAATTACCGGGTGTTCAGTAGGGTGGGTCACGACTGTATGGGGAATTTTTTTGTTGTTTTGATTTGTCTAATAGTGATAAAATGGTGTTTAATGGAGATATAAAATCACGTAATTTTAAAAAATTATTTGGGTTTCATCTTCTTCTTCCGGAAAGACTTTGAAATTTCACATAATAGAGAAAAACCCACCCTTTTTAAATCTTAAAAAAATGTTAGATAAACCTTTAAAAATGAACCATTTTTAATAAAACACGAAATAAAGGGAAGATTTTAATTTATTTATTAAAACATATATTTTAATATAATTCAAATTATCTCAAGGCAGTGTATTCAAATGCCAGCAAAATCCTTCTTACTCTCAAATTTCGGCATTATTTTGTGAAACTTAATTTTGTAACTTTTTTTAAATGATTTCGTCAAAATTTACCATATTTGCTCTGGATAACAAAAAATAAGGTTTGATAAAAAAAAAAAAAATTTTTAATTTTTAAAAAAATATTAAAATTTACAAAACTTTGAAGTGAATCCAGAGGAAAAAGATCGTATCAGAAATTTGAAAAATTTTAAACACGCCGTTTTCAACCCATTTGGCACCCTTTTATCGCTCTTAGAATTTAAAAACAACATTTTTTGTTAAATGACCCACCTTAGTGTTCAGTTTCCGACTCAGCCGCGCTCATCACAAAAATTATAACCCGAAATATTAGTACAAAAACACATAAACTGCTTACTGCTACTTAAAGCCAATGAATTCACCTAGACTTCACCGTTCTTCCCATATTTGTAGGTTGTTTAAATAAAAAAATTTAAAGAAGCTTAAATAAATAAAAAAATTTCATTCATTAAAATCATCTGCCCAAATTTGGATAGCTAACTCTCGAGAAAATAGAAGAAGTTTTTGCCTTATGTTACTTCACAACAAAGCTGTACATTATCAGCCTTACTCCTAACCGTGAAACGGTGTTTTGCTAGAATTGAAATTAGTTTATTAAGATTGTCATGTATTATTTTATTATATTTTAACTTTTATTATTGAATAAAAAAAATACATCAACCACACGAACCAAACTGTGGACTAACTCTACACCAGATAGTACACAATTTTAATGTATATGTATAGAATATTAAACGCTATTTGGTAAACCGACAACAACGACAATATTTATGAGGCGAGAAACTTCATAATTGAATATCAATATCCCAGAGCCAATCTACGACCCCAGGCATAGCCCTATCCTGGTGGACCATAGGTACTTTGCCCCGGAAAGCATGAATCATCCATTCGCCGACTACGTGCTTGATGGTAGGCACTGGTAGGCACAGAGCTATATCTTCCTAGTTCAGCTATATCTTCCTAGTTAAGGAACAAGACGCTTGAATGTTATATGACAAAATGATAACAGCGTTATTTATTAGTATCACTTACACTTTCAAACTTATGTTTTATTGTAAAACTACTACGATTAAAGCTTAGAAAAGAGCAATGATGCATTTACGGAGCGTGTGCAACATAGATAATAGGTAGAAGCCATGATTTGAGTTCACGATCTCGGAATTTGAAACACAGGCAAAATACAAAAAAATTGAGTACAGTTTACACGCGATAGAATTGAAACCTTCCCCCACACAATCTTAACCAATAAGAGCCTTGAAAAGTGGGCTCATAATCACAATGATCAATGAGCGCAGCTTGGCAGAGCGCGACGCTTTATAAATACGAAGGTAAGGTTTCATTCTATCTCATTCTCTCGCAGGCTAAATCCTATAGATGATATAAGTGTTTGTCTCTTTTTAGTGTCTTTCGTTTCCGTTTCATCGAATTTCAAATCACAACGGTGCTAAAGAAGTTTTCTATTCAAAAAACATGTAGCCTTTTTTTCACGGATGTAATAGAAATTATGGCAACTGCTCTACTGCAATAATTTCTAAGGAGTAAAGGGAGGTCCTTAATGAAGAGAACGCATATTGAAAAAGTTCAAATTACTACTTCTAGGGACTCATTTGCTATATTGCTTTTAGCACATGTAGGTACTTGTATAGTCAGAGAAAAGAGTGCTATGGATTTTTTTTATCAAAGCTGTCTCATTCATTAATCATCCCCCAAAGTAATAAATGCTCAGTATTGCTCTGGTGTGTGTTCATTGAGTGATTTTTAAAAATTAAAACATTGTAAAAAACTGGTTTAGTTATGTTTGGTAAGCTGGTTGTCGGTAACTAGCCTAAAATTGGGTACTTTGTTTCGACAATGGGAAATTTTGCTGACTAAGGGCGGTCATTGGGACTTTAGTGTGGAATTACGTCGTAACAAAAATTAAAAATGTAAAAATGATCCTCATGACGACGTCAAGTCTGTTACTGAATAATTTCTCAAGTTTAACTAAAATAAAAAAAATTTGATTTGAATTACATAGGTAGCGTACAATCAAATATGGCGTGTTTTTCTCTGGTAATAATTCCTTCCAAAGAAGTACTTTCAAGTTGACTTATTTGCGTTCTTAGGAAATAGACTTTCAAAAAAGGCTTTTCATAACATAAATACCTCTCAAAATTCTAAATAAACCATTTTACCTTCGTCAAAGCGGTCAGATCCTAGTTCTGCCAATGGAAAAAACGTTTATTACATAAAAAACGGGAAGTATTTTCACATGAAATAATTTTGGAAAGAGGAGTATGTTCAAGCATACACGTGTAACAATGGCGTGTAATATTGGCATGTGACATTGGCTTGTCAATAATTTTAAAATCAAGTTTTCTGGTATGCTTTTAAGGTTATGTTTCAATTATTTCTAAACGTAAAATAAAAATGGTTTTCTTTGTTATAGGTTCTATCTTTACCTCACCACGTTTTAAGGTGTCAAAGTTTGCAAAAGCGAATTCTCAAAATCTATTTAACAATTTCTAATGTTGAGGTTCAATTTTGTATAAATGATTTTAGTCCACTGGAGCGACCGCGTAAAATAAATAAATTTGCCTCGAATGCTCGAGATTTCCAGAAGATCAATATGTTGTTCTATATAAGTGTTTTTTTTCGACATGGGCCATCACGTACTCACTACCTAAGTATTTTCATCTTACTACAGAATTTCATCATGTATATTTTTTTGAACAGGAATATATTTATTTTATTACAAAAATTTTGGAAACATAAAAAAAATCGGTCCCTTTTTTCACCGTTTTACGATATTTTCCTTGCATTGCAGTAATTTCATCGTATTGCAGTATTTTCATCTGAGCTTTGCAGTTTTTTTCATTGCATTGCAGTATGTTAAGAGGCAGTTTCAATTTGGGAGGCGGAAATGGGTACCGCTGCCCCGGGAACCTTTATTGGATAACCAACACCTCTGCCGTAGGTCACCCCAAGTGGTTTGCTACGTTTGGTGATTTAGCAGGGGTGCCCGGGTTCATGGGGTGAGGTTTGTCTAGGTCTTGGAGGCGGATGACCAGGACACACTGAACCCCAGATTCCTACCCACCCCTTAAACCCTTTTCCTTCCCAGAATTCTCCTTCCCTTCCTCTCCTTAAAAAAAACCCTCCAAAGATGACATAGGTCCTGAGGGAAATTGTTTTCGTCAGGGCCTCCTGTGTGAAGCTCATGTAAAAAAAAAAAAGTATTTTTTAATCATTTTGCAGTATTTTTACTCTATTGCAGTAATTTTATATAATGTCGCATTATAATTGCATTGAAATATGTTAATCGTTCTGCAGTAAACATTTTCATCGTTTTTCAGTTTTTTCAGCGTATTTCAGTGTTTTTACCGTATTGCAGTGTTTTCATTGTATTGCATTATTGCATCGTATCTATATATATCTTTTCAATGTATTACAATGTTTTCATCGCATTCCCGAACTTTTATCGAATTGAAGAATTTAAGTAATCTTGAAGTATTTTCATTGTATTGCAGTATTTTCACTGAATTACAGCATTTTCAACGTATCGCAGGATTTTCATCGTCTTGCAATATTTTCATCGAATTGCAGTATTTTCATCGTTTTGCAGTATTTTTATCATATTACAGCACTGCACTCTCATCAGTATTATTAGCTACAAGTCATTAGCAGACTGGTATGGAGGTCACATTTTATTTATTTATTTACGCCTTGAAGGCTTTAACGATATCACGTTATTAAAGATACGTAGGTTCAATATATAGATATGTAGTGTCATTATATTGAAAAGTTGTACAAAGGATTTAATTAGTTACGTATAATAATGGTTAAACAGAAGTACTTAAGTTACGTTAAGTTATATATATTATAGAGGAATGTTAATTTACAATTTTTATTTTGTTATTAACTTAATACAGGAATAGTTGGTTCTAAAGCAAATTTTAAAGAACAATGCAAAATTAACAGAGTGACAAATAGTCAATATGCGTCCATCGTAGTTGCAGTTTTAAGAATGAAAAGGACAAGGTTTTTTTTAAATTTCTCTTTGGTAATTTGACTAAAACCCATTTTACAAAGGCCCGTTTACAGAAATTCATGTCCGACATACTGTTTTTTTAATAGTTGAAATGTTTTCATTAAATCCGTTTCAGTAAATCTGTTAAAGTTTTTGAACAAATTGTAATCAATAGAAGAGGAAAACTATCATGTTGTAAGGCTCGTCAGTTTATTGCAATTTGATGGAAGGCTGAAACGCATCTAAAATCAGCGTTTAAAGTGGTACTTTTCAAAAGTAGCTGTGTATAAACGGAGCTGAGTGGCTACTTAATGTCAATGTTACATTTTATTTTATGTGGAACAACTAGGCATAAGTGTTTCGCGTTCACGATGTGATTTATTACAAAGACAGCATAGTATTTTGTAAAATTAATTTAAATAATTTTTTATTATTATGTTGACGAAAGGGAGCTCAAAAATACAAAATTATCCGTAAACCGTACGATGAAAACCATATCAATTTGCATAATGAAAAACAAAAAATGAAATATTTTGAAAAATGTTTGCAAAATATAAAAAAAAATATAAATAAGATACAAATTGATGTTTTTACGAAGGCAAGTAAACTTTTGTTCACACATATTCTTGGTAATATAAAAAATGCTCATGAACGTTTCTTGCTTTGATATAAAAGGTATATATATAGGCACCAACGTTTTATTTGAATATTTTATCCCACATTCTTTAGAATAGAGGTTTATAGTGTTACGCAACAAAAGAAAGCTAGCACATTTCAATTTGCGCGCAAATAACTTCACTTCAATGCAATAAACTCACTTCAATGCAATAACTTCACTTCAATGCTATAATTTCACTTCAATGCAATAAACTCACTTCAATGCAATAACTTCACTTCAATGCTATAATTTCATTTCAATGCAATAACTTCACTTCAATGCTATAATTTCACTTCAATGCAATAAACTCACTTCAATGCAATAACTTCACTTCAATGCTATAATTTCACTCTAATGCAATAATTTCACTTCATTGCAAAAACTTCACTTCAATGGAATAAATTCACTTCAATGCAATAAATTCACTTCAATGCAATAATTTCACTTCAATGCAAAAACTTTAATTCAATGCAATAACTTCACTTCCATGCAATAAATTCATATCAACGCAATAACTTCACTTCAATGCAATAACTTCTCTTCAATGCAATAATTTCACTTCAATGCATTAAACTCACTTCAATGCAATAATTTCGCTCCAATGCAACAAATTCACGACATTGCAATAACTTCAATTCAATGCAATAACTTCACTTCGATATGCACGCGTCTAACAGTGGTGCGCGCGCACCAAAAAAACGGGCGCGTAAATCCCGCACCTCCTGGAAAGGCACTATTCTTTTCAAGGACACATTTCATTACATACGAGTTTGCTAAAGCAACTCAGTACTTTTGAGACCGATTATCATACCAAACTCAGAGAAACATATTAACTAAAGTCCTGAATTATGCAAGCATTATGTGTCGCGTGTAAATTACTCTTCTGACATCAACATGTTCTCCGCAGCACTCTGAAAACCACATTGGCTGCCTCACTGAGATGCGAATCCCCTAATAAAATCTATTTTAAATCCAAGCCAATTTAATTTACTTATTTGTATCATGACAGGAGACCTTTTAGATTCTAGAATGTCCCGATTACAAATGTAAACCAATATTGTAAAAAAAACTAAATAATTGTTATTGAAGAAAGCAATCACTTTGCGATTTGATATATTCAATAAAATTAAAACACTTTTTTATGTAAAACCACGAGTTTTTATTAATTTATTTACCGACCGGTTTCGCTGTGCTTAAGCATCATCTGGGTATAAACTAATACGAAACAAGAAATATATGGTGTGTGCTCATATAAATACAGAGGGAGACAACAAGATAACAATATAACAGACAGTAAGGTTATATTTACATCAGTACAAAGAAAATAGGAAAAAACGACGGGCAATTATGCAGATCAATAGTTTATCATAATATATGAACAAGGATAAAGCATTGACTGGGAAATTTCCAATGATTTATTAGAAATAGGTGTACAAAAAAGGTGTACTGTTTCTAATGAACTATTAAAAATTTCCCATTCTACGCTTTGTCTCTGTCAATATATTATTAAAACCCATTAATCTGCATGTCTGTCGGTTTTTTCAATTTCCTTTATACCAATGTAAATGTGTACTTACTGTTTGTTATGTTTTTATCTTGTTGTCTTCCTTTGTATTTACGTGTGAGCACACACTTTGTATTTTTTGTTTAGTATTAATTTGTACCGAGGTGATTCTTGAGCAGAAGGAGACCAGTCGGTAAATAAATCAATTTAAACTCGTGGCTTTACACAAAGTGTTTTATTGTTACTAAATAATTGTTATTTTCTTAGAGAATGAGTGAATCTTGAATTGTTTCTGGTGGCGAATGTAAGTTTCTAAGCAGCACCAGCGGTCCACTGCCTGTCACCCGCTGCGTGGCGGGCCGGATAGAGAGACTGGTTGAGCTGGTCTTTTGATCTCTTCAGACAGAATCTCTCGACCCATCATCTTGCACCGCAATTGAGTGGATGGATTCATACGTCCGTCACTCCTGGACACACTAAACCCCAGATTCCTACCCATACCATATATACACCTCATACCCTTTTCCTTCCCAGAACCTCTTCTTCTTCCTTTCCTAAAAACACCCTCCACACAGCATCCCCAAAGATGACATAGGTCCTGAGAGGAATTATTTTTCTCAGAGCCTCCTGTGTGGAGGTAATGTTAAAAAAAATTCTTAACATTTATTATTTTTCGAACAAAAGACAAAATAATGAATTACAAAATGCTGATTGTACTATTAACCTACGGAAAAATTTGAAGGGGCGTGTTGAAAAAAATCTTGGAAAAAAATTCAACATAAAACTCAATTTGCCTAATAATCCATAAGACTTTAAAAATAATGGCTTGTTCTTACAGGCGGTTTACAATCCCATAATCTTTAGCAGAAGTTATGTCGGTAAATGGGTAAGTAACGGTAAGTTTTTACCCTAATGCTAAAATGCGTTAATTTATGTATGCGAGGTTTAACTAATTAAACCAAATTTGTCCAACCCTTAAAGAGCTACCCCGTTAACCCTTTCGGTCGGGTTTTGGAACAGATATAAGAGGAAAGAATTCTTAAGCTCAAACGGTGTTTCAAAAGTTAAATGCTCCCGGAATATTTTACACAGTGATCGTTCAACTCAGAATGATGAAGCTTCTACACCTCATTTGAAAAGTCATTGAAACTAATGAAAAAATAAAAATAAAATTTAAATAGGTCGGATTACGATAGGTTATTGGCTTTTAACCTTTGCATCCTGGAAAGAAAAAAATCACACTCGATCCGAAGGGGGGTCACTCGGGTCCCCCAATTTGTTTTACTTTTTAAAAGGTGTAAATAACATAATTTTTTGTTTTTGGTTTTGGTAATAATTAGAGATATGTATTTTTCACATTACTTCAATAGCCATTATTGAAATCGTTTGATAAATAAAGTCATAATTAATATTCTGATAAATTTAGACCATAAGGCGTATTTTTCCATAGAAAACAGAGAAGGCGGGCCGATTGCCGCCATGAGTTTCCGAATCTTGACTGGCGATTGGCGATTAAAATGTCCGCGTTCGTGAATAGTTTGTTGCACAGGGTGGAGAGGATAGGAACGGGGGACAAAGTGGGGCGGGTGAGACAGATACTCTGCTGGAATTTGAAAGAAATTATTAAATATTTTAAAAAGTAATAATGCGATATTCATTTGTTAAATGCAGATCGATAACCGAACAGTTTTTCTAGGATTACCTAAATTATTGAGTATGTAGTTAAAAAAAAATTAAGATAAAGATAAAGTGTAAGTGCGTTCCCCCGGTCCGGTACGGAAGTGTTAATGACTTTTCAAAGGGGCGTTGAAATAACATGATTATGAGTTGTCATGGAACCGTTTCACACGTTTACTAACTAACAACCATCACGCCGTTTCATCGCAGGGGTAAGCAGAGAGGTCTTGGCACACACTCTTTGTCTCATTCACATTCATACATCGTCTCATACATACTTTTCTATTATTCTGTCTTTTGATATGGCCCGATTAAAGTATCTGATTCACTTGATCGTGCCATGTCTTCCTCGGGCGTCCCTAACTTCTAACATTCATATTTGCGTCAAATATTTTTATCCACTGGAGCGATTTTTGCCGTATATTGGTGCCATTTTAAATGTCTCCGATTGCTTTTCGGATAAAAAAGGCCGTTATCTCCTTGATTCGGCAAATTTTTAAAAAATATTTGTAGCTTCCTCGTTTGTTATTTTCGACTTACAAAGAAGCTATTAAAATGTTGTATCTATTATGACCATAGATGTCGCAAATCCGATCTTCATAGACTATTTTACGATGTTAAAAACAAAATTTGAAAATATTTTTTTCACGCAGAATTTCTGATCAGCTGTTAACGGTAAGAAATTAAGTCATTTTTACGTAGATATGCGCCTTTCATTATCAAGTATACCACGGACAATTAACAGAGTTTGAAAATATTTTATGTTGACTCGAATAAATACCTCTCACGGCAGTTTCAAAGCATTTCAAAGTAACAAACCAGCAGGATTCGCGCGTTTTGAAATGCGCTGCCATTCCAGTGGTTATAACACTACTTTTTTTACATACAAGCTAGTACAAAATGCATGAAGAAAGATGCACAATTCTAATTATTTATTCTGATTTAAAATCAATACCAAAATTTCATCTGAAATCATAATTTTTGTAAGTAGGTTCTTAAATTCTTACCCACTTATTAAAAAGACATAAGATTTCACTTTAAAAAAAGAATCCTTACTTAACTATTAAAATTGTCACCATCTTACTTTACATCGGAACGTAAATAACACATTTAAAGACAAATTAAACTCTAAATGGTTGAGTTAAAACAGGACTTCAGCGAGCTCAGTCAAGAGTCAAAAATTATTTTGGCTCCGGTTTCGGAAAACAGTTTTCAGTGGTTTTAAATCTGGAAACAGAGCTAACACCTTATTTTTTTAGGGCTTACTTCCACCCCAATCAAAGAAGTAATAATGTTTTTTTTTCATTATATCTGCAGTAAGGAATAGACCTGTAATAAAAAGCTTAGAATACACTTTGTATGTATCAGCAAGATGACTCAGTTTATTTTATATAAAATGTGAATTAAATGGACTGAAGTTTTACCGTTATTTATTTGTGGGTTAGTACGCCGTGTTGCTCTATAACACGAAAATAAATCTCGATATTTTTGGCCGTGAAAATCTCCAATGATATCAGACTGAAGTTTTTCCCCGGGTGGATAATTTTTCACAGAATGCAGAAAACCCAATAAGTGATTCCCAAAAACATGTTTTATTATTTTGTTATTTATAGAAAATTACCCGCTGTACAATAATTCTTGTAATATATTATAATAAAAACAAATATAAAACTTTTTTCCACTTTAAGTTTAATGACCGTAAATTTATGGTCTATTTTTTTAGTTAAGCGGGAAATTTCTAAAGATTCTAGTCTATCTAGCTTATGGCCTTTATTACAAGTATGGAGGACTTTAATATCTCTGTTAAAACAATCACTCGTTTGATAAAGACAGAGATATTAAAGTCCTCCATACTTGTAATAAAGGCCATAAGCTAGATAGACTAGAATCTTTAGAAATTTCCCGCTTAACTAAAAAAATAGACCATAAATTTGTAATGAATAAACAATTAGAATCATTTGCTAAGTCTCCACTTTTGTATCCATTGTAATTTTCATAATAATTTCGAAATTAAAATATGTATTTAGCTAATAAAATGACCATTCCTACTCCAATGTAAACATGTATCCCTTCAAAAAGCTATTAAAAAATCCCATGCATCATAAATGTAATAACGATTTGACAATAAAATTAGGTCTTTAATAATTCATACCACTTGTAAGGTTTTTCCTAAACAATATTGAAGTGAGCTACAAACCCAAGGTAATTAACTCACTGGAATAACCAAAATATTTAGAAATTCAACAGTCTAAAACTACTTAGTAACAAATGTAATTAGTATAATTGATTAAAACCCTTAAGACCACCCCGCTTCCCCTCCCTCAAATGTTATGTATATAAACCGTAGATTAAGAATATTTTGTACCAGTCTGAAGATGGCTCTAGCGAGCTGAAACCGGTTACGGTCATTAAACTTAAAGTGGAAAAAAGTTTTATATTTGTTTTTATTATAATATATTATAATGGAATTCCACCATGAATTATCAGTTTCAAAAATAGAAATATTAATAATTCTTGTGTTATTGGGCATTATACCACTCAACCCTTGGGGGTGAAGTTCTAAATAAATGTATGCAAATGAGGTCGGGACCGAACCCAGTGTTCCAGATTTATTGCCTGGCATTTGAACATAATGCAATTTAAACGCAGAGTTATTAGGATTTGAGGATTTCTCTCGAAGTGGCCATTCCATAGAATAAAGACATATACAAGAATGTACGGCACTGTGGTTGTGTTTTGCGATCCAAAAGTCTGACCATTATTTGCTTTAATTTCATGTGCAGAACCGTGGTTCATCATTACGATGCCACCTCTGGTCTGGAGCCCGAAAATATCCGAAAAAATTGATTTTGTGCAGGAACGGGCGGTCGTGAAAAATTCCCTTATTTTATCAAGCGGATTGCAATCTTTTGAACATAAGCGTCAGGCAGGTACGCTGTCCCTGTTCTACCGATATTACAATGGAAGATGCTCCAAACAACTAGCGTCGTTGATCCTTTCGACACCGAGGCACAGTCGAGAAACAGGCCAAACGCGCGGCCAACATACACGGTGGACATTTTTCACGTGATAACAAGCGCTTCTACAACTAGTTCTTGAGTTCAACAGCTTGCGTGTGGAACGATTTGCCGGCCTCTGTGTTTCGCCCCGCCTACAACATGGGTCTCTTCAAAATCCATGTCCGCCCCTTCCTCTTGCCAAAAAGTCCCTCCACAAAGCATCTTGAAAAATGACATGAAGGAAATTATTTCCCTAATGGCCTTCTGTGTGGAGTTGATTTTTTTTATTTTTTATTTAAATTTATAAACATGTACATGAAATATATTCTCAAACAATTACATTATCAGGTTTCAATCAGATCAAACACGATGCATTAAACATTAACATGCAACACTGATCAGAAACTGCACCAACATTTATATGTATATAATATATAACCTTTACGAGGGTGTGACCACTCGTGTGTACAGGGAAAAATATTAAGAATTAAAAATTATGATTTATACATAAATGTACAATATGTACAAACATAAATGAGATACCTAAACAAAAAGATTAAAAAAAATATATACATAGATATATAAAATTAAAATTAAAATTTTATTTATTTATTTATTTATTTATTTTGAGAAACATTACATATTACATTGTTATAATGAGCTTTGGCTGTCCAACTAGGCAATTTGCCCGTTTTAGAACAGTCAAAATGAACAGATATTTTACATGTAAATAGTGTGTTGACTATAATATTGTCTTAAACTTAAATATAACATTTGATAAATAATATTAAGGTTTTGATGGTAGATACAAGAAGTTACTTATATATTTATCAATAGAAAATAAAATACAGAGAAGAGAAATAACAAGAACATTCCAAAAGAAAAATAAAAAAGAGTTTTTTTTTAATTTTTTATTAGCACTTATGCTCTTCAACCAATTCAAAAAATTTTAGTATTGATTTTGATGAATTAATCAACTCGAAAATCAAAAAAAAATGGGTAAGAAAAAAAAAATAATATAAAATAAAATAAAATAATGGATTAAAAAAGAAAAAGGAAAGTAGAGAAAAGAAAATGCAAAGAAAATTTTTTTGTAGTTTTTAAACGTAAATTGTATAAAAATAATATTAAGGTAAGAAATACCAATATAATACCAGTATATATGAATGTCAACAAAAAAGAAAATTTAATGGCTGTTGTTTAACATATTTTCGCATTCAGTTGTCCCCAAGACCAGAAGCCAATCATTTACCAGATTACGCAGAATGCTATCACTTTTTGATTTCCAAGCATCGGGTATAAGATTAAGCAATTTAGGGCCTAAGTACGAAAATTGTCTTTGAGCTAAGGATGAATAAGTGGTGGGAGGAACTACTGGGTTCCTCTTTGCATGTCTGGTGTCATGATAATGGTCTATGGAAGTGTAGTGGAGCCGCTGTTTTTGGGTATGTATTATCATTTTCCTAATATATAATTGCCTTACATCAAGAACACGAAACTCTTCGAACAATGAATCGCTGGGGTATCTGAACGGTTTTTTGAGTATGACTCTTAGAAGTGATTTCTGAGATTTTGCTAAGGGATCAAGTGTTGTTTTAGTACAACCGCATTAACCAACCATTTAAAAAAACTGTTTATTTAGTGTTGTTAATTTATGATTAATATGATATTAAGTGGCTCAACTATTTAAGACATAACAATTCAATTTATTTTTAAATTTATTATAGTTCGGTTCGAATCTCAGCTCTCATTCCAGTTTATTACCACACCACTTGTACGCGTAGTAGTGCTGAACTGGTAAGCATCAATGGCGTACATAAGCGACCCACTATGTTTTGCCTATTGCTTTCCACGCGTACCACGGCGTGGTGTGACTTCTTAGAATTATCTTTGTGAATTTGAAGCAGCGTATTTTTCATGTATATAGTTTTTAGAGGTGGGACTTGAAAGTCTTCAAAAAGTTAAGAAGTTGAATAATCTGATGGTTTCTTAGTAATAATTTTGATTATAAATCTTTGAGTAATTTCCAGTGGCAAAATTGAGGTTTTGTAAGCTCCTCCCCATGCAACGATACCGTATTGCATTATTGAATGTAAAAAGAATTACATTTCTATCAAAATGGATGGTGATATACGATGTCGTACATGATATATGATGGCGCTTCTACAACTACAGCTGTAGAACTATTTGCCGACTTTTGTGTTTCGTCCCGCCTACAACATGGGCTTCTTCAAAATCCATGTCCACCCTTTCCTCTCATCAAAAAGTCCCTCCACAAAGCATCTCCAAAAATGACATGAATGAAATTATTTCCCTAATGGCCTTCTGTGTGAAGTTGATGTAAAAAGAATTACATTTATATCAAAATCAAAGAGATAGAGCGCTTGCTAAATGTGCTATAAATAAACGGTTTCATCGGTTACATCGATTTCCATTCAAATCTATATGGAAGGCAAATCTAATGTGTGATACATTTTCAGGTGGCCATTTACATTCATTATTAAAACGGTTTTATGTAGTTCAGAGATGTTGACCACGGATCTGTTGAGAGCTTTTGAGATCAATGAAAATTTATTTATTTTATCCAAAAATTAAATGTAATAAGTAAAAATTAACTCTTATTAAGTATATGGATACTTTAATCCCATGACTAGAATGTCTCGATCATACAACGATCTTGCTAAATCGCACACTATCATAGATGTTTTTGTAAATAATTATTTAACTTGTTTTAAGAAATATATCCATCATTTGTGCACCTAAAAAAAAAATTTTTTTGTTTGTTGTTTTATTATTTTTAACAAACACTTGAAATATTTTCTAGCTTTTATGTATTTCAAAATTTCTATTTAAGTTTTGTTAGTTACGCACAAAAAAAATATTTACATTGTTTTTCATATGTCTGTAAATATGCAATTGTGATTACTGCAGACACATTAGTCTAGGGATATTTATATTTAATTTTGTTTTGCATTAACCAAAATAATGTTTTATCAATATCCTATTTGTGTCTCAAATAAATATGTGAAACTGTCCCTTGTCCCCTGTAAGTTGAAGTTTTTTTATCCCAAATTTCATGAAACGTAATATCCTTTTGAGGAGTTTTAATTCCAGTGGTTATTTATTAGTTATATCTCCACGAAGAAATCTCAAATCGAAGTGCGAACTATTTGCTTGGAAAACATTTATTTAAACTATTATTTCCTGCTGGAATCCTCCCGGAATAATTGACTAAAATCCCGCCTAGCCCAATTTACTTAGTTCTGTAATCATTCAAAATTATTTTAGAAGTCCAAATATAATTTATTATTACAACCGTTTGAAAAGTTTTCCCTTCGTGAAGCGCTTTATTTTCTAAGTTTGAGGCAAAAGTTGAAAACTTTCAGAGTTTTTAGTAAAATTTTAAAGAAGTTGATTGTTTAATACGTCTTCTTGCAAACTTTTGATGTCGTTATATTGCTATATAAAGTATTACTTCACCTGAGAACCCTTTAAAATGGAATAGAGGAGTGACTTACCTAATTTCCAAGAGGGGTTACAGATAATCTGGTAAAAGAGTCTATAACGGAGATAGAATGGGCTATTAAAATAAATCTTAACAGGATTTTGGGCAGGTATTTTACGCTTTTTGTTATTTTTATTATTGTTGTTGCCAATATGGCGGAACAACCTTACAATTATTAAAAACAAAATTATACCGACTGGCATCCCCGGGGGTCGCTCCCTGGCCGAGTGCATGAGATTGCAATATCATTCCGTTTCTCGCATTCTTCAGCTTCGGCTGTTATATACGTTCCCTCCAGTGTATTCTAGTTTTATTGTAAACAAATTTGACCGCATAAACACGAATTATTATTGGCAAAATTCTCCTTACACACGATCACAGCTTACAGTGATAGGAAAGGCTGCAAGTTGTCAATCCAAGGGTTTCCTAAACTAGTTTTTTTCAATCTAACAGCGCGTCTACGAAGGCGTTCGAAAGCGATTGCGACGCGACGCGATGTATAAAAACATTTTAACACTAAACAAACATAACCCGTAAAAAATTATTCTCTTAACAGTACCTACTCTTTCTTTCTATACAACATACGTTCTATATAGGTTGTACTCGTGTTATTTTACAAAATCGAGACTGCTGTCCAGAAACACGAAGATATGTAGTGTTCAAAACACTTATTAAGCCAGTACTCACCTACGTGCTGAGTCGTGAGTACTAACTAAGAGGAATGAGCGAGAACTGGATGTTTTTGAAAGGAAAAAATTTGAGGCGCATCTTCGGACCGCTTCTAGAAAATGGATTTTGGCGCAGACTTTACAAAAATGAGCTATAAACTCTGTTTAAGGAGCTAAGCGTCCTAAAATTTATAAAACTGGGAAGACTTTGGTCGCTGGGTCGTGTGGAGAGAATGGCCGAGCATCAAGCACGGCCTCTGGCCTTTGACGGCCTCCATGGTCCCGAGACAAGACTCTCGACTCACAATACGAAGGTCGCGGGTTCGAACCCGGTGTGCGCAAATAAATTTTATTTGATTAATTTGTGTTATTTCACAATTTATTCATTTAAAATAATATATAGTATGTTTGCAGCACGCTCCAGAGTGGAAGATACTATCAGTACCGCCCTGGTGTAAGACCACCATTCAGAATTGAAACGTTGCTTGAAATGGCTTTAGCCGTGTTTAGTGACCAGATCTGAATAGCCAGGTACTTCCCCACCTTCCTCTTCCCTATCCCCTCCCCACTACCTTCAGGCTCACAACATATCCCAATTGGGGATGCTATAGTCTCACTGGCTCCAGATGGGAGCAGTTGGGACTCATGTGCGGTATTTCATATAAAAAAGCACCAATGTCCCTGCTGAACTCAAAACCGATAGGGCGAAGGAGCCTGGGAAGGCCAAGATGCAGCCACAACGTCCTCAAAGATGTATTGGAACTTATAAACTAGAGAGAACTAGCACAAAACCGAGATGAGTGAAGATGGAGGAAGACTCTTGAGGAGGCCAAGACCCACCAGGGGTTGTAGAGCCAAGAGTGATGATGATTTCTCTTGTTATTTTAAGCTCCTAGACAACTTTCTGTTACAATGAAACTACGTACTTTCATTGTACCTAGACCTATGTTAATATCTATTTTATACTCATATAATTATGTTATTGTCTAAACTTCCTGTTATTGTTATTATTATTACTCCTTTTTACAACGTATTCATAATACTGTAAACATGTAAAGGCAGTCAAGGTGTAAATAAACGAAAAAAGAATTTGCACAAATGTTACCAAGTCACCGAAACAGCATTGTAAACTGGTGGTGCAAATCCAATTCACAACCTTCCTTATAAATGTCAAATACCGATACCATTGAAGTATTATGGTGATAAAAATTGCTTGTATGAAAATAACATGTTTGACTTTACGTTACCTTGACTTGATTGTCAAACAGCAAATCACTGCATATTATAATTTATTATATTATTCCCGCAAATAAGTCAAATGACAGGGCATATTACAATATTACATGTGAACATATTTTTATGAGCGTAGGCGACGTGCGACGCCTTAATGCCCTTTGTTTGGTACGTTGGATAAATTGAATAGAATCAGCTCAAAGTACGATTTACGAGACAGTTCAGTTGAATGTACAATATTTTGACAGTATTTGGGCATGTTCAACAGTCCTGATTTTCAAAATAATTGATCTAACAATAACAGAATGCCCTTTCTCGTCTAAAAAAAAATTGAACGGATTTTAAATTTGTGAATACCAAAATCGACATTTTTGGGTTTCGACATTTCTACGTTTCGATCTTTTTTTAAGTGAAACTTCTTTAGCGATTAAATTGAAATTCAGATGAAAAATAAAATTCACTAAAATGTATTATTTGACGGATTCTCGGTTCTAACACAATGCGGTAAATTCACGGCTCGGCGCGAGCCTCCGATAGCGCAGTAGGCAAGGGGCCTGGCAAATCTCAGCGGCAGTGGCAGAGACAGACATCCTACGAAATCTAAAAAAAACCTTTTTATTTTGGTGAAATCAATTTCCAATCTTCGAACCACTTTAAAATAAACAGGCAAAAGAAAGCGACATCTTGCGACTTTTTAGTTTCGCTTCTACCACGTGTGAATTACGCAGTCGGATTTTTTCATGTTGTTTTCAGAAAGTGATGGAAAGAAGTTGATGAAAGAAAATATTCACAAAAATGTTTCTTGTGTTTCTGAATCCTCTTTCATTGATGTAGGAATTTTTTCCCTTCAATTTAAAGTCTTAGTACAACTAAAGCTAGTGCTGGAGGGTTTATTTACATACCTACTTAGATTTTATTTATTAAATCGAGAGTAGTTTTTCACCTTTAAAATTTGTAAAAGTATGTTAGTAATTTTTGCGGAAACTTCTCTGGTTCATGCAACCATGTAATACGTAATTACTATAACAAAATACGTACAACTGTTTGTTTCCCAAATAAACTAAAATAAAAAAAGTATTTGCTCACGAAAAAAATTTACTTTATTAGTGTTCAGAGAAATATTGTTGAAAGGGGTTTTAATAAAATGGGACAACGTTTTTAATTACTTAACTGCGTCGTAATATTATGGTTTGCTCTAAGTGATGAAAAAATTTTAGATGATTGCTCTGGGTATGAAAACAAGAGTGGCAAGGCATAAGAAGGAATTTCAGGAGAATATTTAAAAGTGGATAAAAAATATTATAATAATATATTAGTCAATGCAGAAATGTGGACCTCAATTCAATTCATTAGATATGATGAATATTGTTCTACGGGGATCACTTCTTTCTGTCTACTCTTGCTAAAAATGGCTGGACGGTTTTGAAGTACTTAAAAAGACTAGATTTTTTCTGTAATTGTAATAATAATTATCGACACCACAATAATAAAGTTGATTATTAGACAATTTTTTTTATTACCTATTCAGCATTAATTATTTGCTCCCTAGGGATGGCTTTAAAAGCTCGTGCTGTGCCTAATAAGTAGTCGCAAATCAATTGAAATCATAAAGCTAGCAAAACTAAGTGTTTTCTATTTCAGCGTTCACTTTAACGTGCCTGTTCGTAACATTAATAGGTAAATTTACCACCATGGACATTATCCAGAAATACGAGAAATTCGACGTTATTCCCCGTATTTTGTATAGGATAAAAGTTCACCGGATCTGTTCCATTCCCTTTACCTGCCCGAAACGAAAAAAACAGAAGAATTCGGAAGTAATAAAAGTTATTGAAAAATTCTTTCACTTTTCTTTTTGCACCGTTCTTTTCATTCGACCCCAGGGCAGAAAAGTTGTGAAAGGTATTGAGTAGAGTTTATTTTTTCGTCGATCTCTTTGTCTGATTATTTCAAATTAAATTATAGGTTCAACTTTTATAGGTACTGTTGTACCTACCGTTAACTTGTACGAATAATGTTGCTACATCAGTAACGTGAATCAACCTTAATTATAGCTCATGGAAGAAATGATTAATTTATCGAATCCTGTATTATAGGTTTTTATAATATTGTGTTCAAATTCTTGGAGCCAGTGTTGCTATTACTCCAATAATAATGTATAAAGGCCGCAACAAATCCAAACGATATTATATAGTCGGTCTGTCATTCTCTGTCAACTGAGAAAGATGTCTAATTTATTAAGTTCAAAGCCAGTTGTTTTATTTGTGTTTTTTTTCATTGTTTTGTTTGGGCGACTTCTTGTCACGTCATTGGCCTGACAGAAAGAAAACGAAGTTTTATTTATTTATTTTTATTTATTTATTAAAAGAAGTTTATACAATGAACAAAAAATTGTGTTAATTCATCCGCCATGCTAGGGATGTCCCTGTGTTATGGCGGATGAAGTTTACAGATTGTGTAGGTACAGTGTACAGCTATTAACTTATGCAATTCATTTAAGTAGTTTAAGTAACATATTTAGTAACAAATTAAGTTAGTTATTTAATTAACACATTAAATTAATTTATGTTACGAGTTGTATCAATTATATTACAATTCAATTAAAATAGCAAATTTTTACTCATCATCGTTACTGAATGTAAGGATCCATTTTGATAATTTTTTTTTAAAGATATGGGGTTGGGTTTCGGATTTTAGGTTCTCGGGGAGAAGGTTAAACATTTTAGGAGCTAGGTGCATGAAATGTCTTTGAGCTGATGTGGTGCGTAGTGTAGGAACATTGTAGTGTCGTTTGGTTATTGTTCTGGTGGTGTAACTGTGATGTAAAAGAGTTTTTTTCTTGTATTTGAACATGAAATGTGTTAGTGTAAATTTTAGATGAAGTTGCCGTATGTTTAAGACATTATATTCTGTGAAGAGTCTATTGGAGGAATATCTTGTTGGTCGCTTGTTGATAGCACGTAAAATCGTTTTTTGGGCTTTTTGCAGAGGATCAATAAAATTAAGAGCACAGCCGCCCCAAATTATGATGCCATATGCTAACTGGGATTGGCAGAGAGCATAGTAAACCGTTTTTAGTGTTATAGGAGTAAGTATATTTCTTAGAGTTCGAAAAACATAAGAGAGCTTGCGAATTCGGGGAGTTAGACTGGCTAAGTGCTGATCCCAACGAAGATGGTGATCAATTAGGACCCCCAGGTATTTTATATGAGATACTTTTTCCAAATTTGGGCAAGTACAGGAAGAGTAGGGACTTGGACAGGAGTGAATTGTTATTTTCTGATTGATAGAAGGTTGGGTTACAGCAGATAGACTGAAGGTTAAGAATTTAGTTTTACCAGCATTGAGGGTGAGGAGATTATCATCTAACCAATTCTTTACCAGACCTATGTCAAATTGAGCTATGTCGAATGCTCCTTTCCAATTTTTATGTCGAGCTATAAGCACAGTGTCATCTGCAAAGGATATTATTTTTCCGGTTATGGGTAGGTTATAGAGTTTATTGATGTATATGAGGAACAAAATAGGGCCTAGAACACTTCCTTGTGGAACTCCGAATTGGATTGGTAAAGGGTTGCTTAAAGCTATGTTGTTAATTTTCACGGTTTGTGATCTTCCAGTTAGGTATGAGGAGAACCAGTTAAGAGTTGAATCCCGGATGCCTATTTGAGATAGTCTTTCCAGAAGAATGGGGTGGGAAACCGTGTCGAATGCTTTGGCTAAGTCTAGGAATATGGCTAGGCAGGAATCGCCTTCATTCAGGCTGTTGGTGATGTTCTCAGTCAAGTCTAAGATTGCAGATTCTGTACTCATTTTTTTTTGGAAGCCAAACTGATTGGGCGAGAGAATCTTCTGGGTTTCCAAATGTGAGATAAGTCTACTTTTAACAACTTTTTCAATGATTTTTGATAAGACACTTAGCAAAGAAATGGGTCTGTAGTTTTCGATATTTGTTTTGTCGCCACTCTTATAGATTGGAATCACCGTTGCATGTTTTAGTTGATTAGGGAAGGAACCGCTTTTGAAACTTAGATTTACAATATGTTTTAACGGTGTGGAAATAAAGTGAGCTATGTGTTTTAGTATGTAAGGTGAGATTTTATCAATACCTGCAGCACTATTTGTTTTTATGGAGAGTATTGTGTCAACAATTTCTTTAGTGGATGTGGGGGCTAGGATAAGGGTGGGATGAAGAGAGTTCTGCTGTTTTACCCGTGAAGTTAGAAGATTTTCGGTTTTATTTGTGGTTTTAAGAATTTTTTTGGCTAAGTTCATGCCGATGTTACTGAAGTAATGGTTGGCGTGATCGGCTAAGGTTTTTGGGTCTTCGTGGACTTGGATATTTTTACCATTAATGAGTAGTGATTGAATGTTGAGTGAGGTTTTTTTATTTTCTGAGATGTCGTTGACTACGTTCCAGATTACTTTAATGTCATATCCTGAATCTTCAATTTTTTTTTTATAGTATTTTTGTTTGGTTATTATTATCAGGTTATTGCAGATGTTACGATACTTTTTATAGAAACGTAAGACTTGGGGGTCTGGATTATTAAGTGCTTGTTTATGTAGTCTGTCTCTTTTACGTATGCAGAAGATAAGGCCATTCGTAATCCAAGGTTTCAGTTTCTTTTTTTTATTGGAGGTTGTTTTGGTGGGGAAAGACGCTTGGTTAATGTGGGCAGTTAGTGATGCAGAAAAAATTTCAAGAGCTGTGTTGACATTTTCAGAAAGCAGGGTAGACTCCCATTTTTCTTGTTCTACAGACTTTATCAGATAATCCATGTTTACAATGTTATGAGAGGGATTGCTGGACTTAGGGGGAGTAGATTTTGAGTTGTGTAATTCTAGGATGGTTGAGTAGTGGTCTGTTACGGTAGATTCAAATACAATTGATTTAGCGGTTCGCTTAGTTCTGACCATGATGTGATCTATGCATGTCTTAGTAGTGAGTGTAACTCGGGTAGGTATGTTGATGTATGGTATAAGGCCATGCAGACCCATGAGGTTTAGGTATTTTGTATTATGAGGGCTGGCTTCGTTTAGGATGTCTATGTTGATGTCACCGATTATGATGAGATCCTTAGTGGTGTCATCGATTTTTTTTTCGAGCGAGTAGAGAAAAGGGGAGACGTTATTGGACTTAGGGGAGCGATATATGGCGAAGATATTTAAGTTGTCAATAGAGACTTTGAGGCAATTTGCATGGTCAACTGAAGTTTCAGACACTTTATGATTTAAGTGAGATTTTACATAAACTATGACCCCGTCGGATTGGGACCAGTGCCGAGTTGTATTATACACAGAGTAGTTGTTAATTATTTTCGGGATATAATTTGCATTAATCCAGCACTCTGACAGAACAATTATATCAAATTCATTTCCTTAGTCAGTTAGGAGTACAAGTAAATTGTCGAAGTTTTTATTGAGGCTACGGATGTTCATGGCAAACATTTTTAGTGCTTTAGGTTTGGAGATCATTTTTTTATACGCATTTGTATCATTTGTCGTTTGAACAGTGAAGGTTAAGAAAATTATCGATAGAGTTAGTTGGATCCATTACGAGCGTCTGTGTTTGGTGGGGGTTCGAATTTAGCAGAGATTTTATTAGTTGTGTGGATGTATAAGTAGTAGCAATTAATAATATTTAATGAATTTTTTTGCAGATGTTTAGTTACTCTAGAGCTTAGGAGAGTCACAGATATAAAGCGAGTACGTACACTTAAAGGAACTACGATCATTGGGTTAATTAAATGTATTGAAAGTATGAGATTAAGGAGTTTTGTAAGGATGGAATGAATAATAGGAAGAACAATACGAAGAATGTGATTAAGGATAAACATTGAGTAATTTAAAATCACCGAAATATAAAAAAACTTTGAAAATAAAAGACATGAGGACAATTGGAAGAATGTGAGTAAAAATAGAAATAAAATAATTTAAAATCATTGAAAAATAAAAGACATTGAGAATAAAAGACATTGGAAAAATAGGAAGAATATAAGTAAAAATAAAAATAGAATAATTTAAAATCATTGAATAATAAAAAACATTGAGAATAAAAGACATTAGGACAATGGGGAGAATGTGAGTAGAAATAAAAATATAATAATTTAAAGTCATCAAAAAATAAAAGACATTGAAAATAAAAGTCATCAGAACAAAGGGAAGAATATGAGTAAAAATAAAAGTAAAATAATTTAAAATCAGTGGTTCGCAGGAACATTATTTTGTTTGTTTGTTATTTTTATTGAAAACGATTTTTTAATAAGGCTTAATGCTTTAGAACTTCTAAGCAAAAGCGGAAAAATAAATGGAATTTATGGGTTTTTGTGGTCAATAAATGTTCAAAAACAGACACCATCCCATCTTATTTAAACAAAAACAAACAGAATACGTAATCATACAAAATTTTCTAAAAATATGCTAAACAATGTGCTTAACAATGCCAATTACTTGGTGGGGATGGTAGACACATATTTGCACTCACACAACTTTTGTATAAGGGATGAAAAAAAGCTGGCTGTACAAGCCAATTTTCAAAATTGCAATTTTCATATTCAATTCATTTCTGCTGCCGAGCAGATCAAAGAACATCAATCATAACGTGTCATCTTTTTTTGATATATCATCTGATTTAAAGTCTTTATAAATTTTGTTCTGCTTAGAATTTGCCTACTTACTCATTTTGTATCAGTTAGGGAAGCTGATCGACGTTTAAAGGAATTGGAATTTGTGGTAGTATTTTTCCGTACACAAGTTGACATGAATAACTATTATTTGTTAAGCAAATGAAGTGCCACCGTTTATTGATGAATTATTTTATTTTTATTTTTTTATAGCGACTATACAAAATATAACAAAATAGAACGGTGAAAAAGTAAAGATATGCTATTTCTTAGTCCATCTTACTAGGGGATCCTGTGCCGAGGGGAAACAGTTATTATTCAGAGTTTATTTGTCTTCTACGACGTATTTTTGTGTATTTTTTAGGGTTTTTTCATTGACCTCTTTCAGTCGTTGAAATGGATTTTCAATTTTTTTTTGGTGAATTAAGAGGAGTAGAGATTCTTGTTTGGACTAACGGTCCTGATTAACGGTCCTGATTCTTTATTGTTTGAAGTGGGTTGTTGAGAATGTTCTTTTATATTTCATTGTGAAATTAAGCCAATTTTCATGTATTTAGTAGAACTTTGTGATAGTAGAGATTCTTGTTTGGACTAACGTTAACGGTCCTGTTTCATTATTGTTTGAAGTGGGTTGCTGAGAATGTCCCTTCGTGTTTCTTTGTGAATTAAACCAATTTTCATGTATTTAGTAGAGCTTCGTGATAGTAGAGATTCTTGGTTGGACTAACGTTAACGGTCGTGTTTCTTTATTATTTGAAATTAAGCCAATGTTCATGTACTTAGGCAGACTTTGGTCTGGATTGTTTTAGAAAGGGTGTTTAAATGTGTTTTTATCGCAATTAAAGTCTTTGAGTAATAACATCCATTTTTATTCTTAGACTGAATTTACAAGCGTAGCGTACATGGCGCCTAAAAGCTTTTGTTAATAGTCTTAAGATTACCTATATCTGTTAAAAAAGTTATGAGATGTTTTTTATTAATTATAAAAGTAGTGAGGAAAAATAATAACTAAGAAACCTAATACTCAATCATAAAAAAGGGATAGCTAAGATCAGTATTGCAAAAGTAAACATAAAAACTTCGAGTGGCATTTCTGTGCGAAGAATTCCAGGAATATCATAAATTGACGTTTTTCCGAGATTTTCCAGAATCCTATCATAATGCCGTATTTACGAAAGATTCTAAAGATCACGCTTCAAAAACTTGCATGTAACTCAAATATCAAAATCAACATCACGGCACCTAGTGTCTTTACATACTGAATATGTTGATATTTGCGTCGAGTTAGAACCAAAGTATTCTTAAAAATTGAAGAAAGATTGGTGAACCAATAAAATGTGCGTTAAAATGCAATTTTGATAATTGGCATGTACATATGTTTTCAATTGTCCGATCCGTGATAGGGCAACCATCTTACATCCACATCACGTATACTTATATTATAAATGCGAAACTGCTCGAGTTTGTTTGTTACGTTTTCACGCATAAAACAATTAAACGATTTTAAAATTCTTTCACCGATAGAAAGCTAAATTATATGCAAAGACTATAAACTGTATATGATGTTAATCTCTGGCGTTATGAAATTATAAATATTAATTTATTATATTTCTTATACGTTTTCTGTCACTTACAAAAGCGAGTTATGGCTAACGTCAGAAAACAAGTCGTTGTCGTGGAAACGATGATGATATATTGTTTATTTCAGGCGTCGTATTTAATATCTATCTATCTATGTAAATAAAAATGAATCTTCGAAATGTTGGTACCTTTGCGCGTAACTTCCGAAAGACTGAACCAAATTAGAAAATTCTTTTTTTACTGCTGGTGAGTACTGGTGTTATGAAATTTAAGTGGCACGCGAGCTTTTTGAAAACTGAATGTACCGATAGTGAATTAATGGTATGCGGGAGGGGGGGGGTTAATTGATTAGTGAATACCATGCGAGTGAAGCCGCAGGCAAAAAAGCTAGTTATCATCATCATCATCAGTATATTAATACGTGAAGCAAAAACTTTGAACCCCTTTTTACGAAAATTGCGCGGACGGAGGAGTATGAAATTTCGCACACTTATAGTTTATATAAAGAAGGAGTGCAGAATGCTAATAAAATTTAAAATTATGCATAAAAAAACATTACAATTTTGGTCGAATTTCGACCATTGGGCGAACACTAGTTTTTATAAATTTGTAATGTTGCATGGTAGCGGCATAAAGCTTTTTGTTTTCTGAATTTGAATCCTTTAAACAGTATTATTGTTTTGAATATTAATTTGTGTGCTAAGCTAGTAGTGCGTGTTTTGTTTTTTAATGTACTCCGTTATTAGTTTACATTCAAGTTATGTATTAAGAACCCAAATATTATTATTTTTGGTACATTTTACGCCGTCAGCAATTCAAAAACTGATCTTAAAAACAGTTAGGTTCCAATGGCCAAATTGGTCAAAGCATTGTCCCGGTTAGATAAATAATTGGTTGGACTCCCGGTTGCGACCGTTACATTTTTATTTTTGTGTCTTTTCCTGTTTCATGTTTCGTTAAGATTTATTTGTATAATCTTCTTTTTTCATAATATGTTCCTTAACGCCGATTGGGTTTCGATGGGTTTGTTAAGCTTCTGTCAATACCAGGAGTCCGGCAGTAATCGGTCAGATCCATACGGTGGGGTACTTAGATTGAGTCTCCGGATTCTTTCGTAACAAAAGTTTACGTGATGTACGAAAACTTAAGTCACTTGTAAAATAAAGAGTTGTTTTTCCATTCAAAGAAAGACAAATATTCTCAGGCTACGAATAACCTTTAATTCTACCTGCTTTCGTACTTCCATTACATAATTTTGGGTACTTAGTTTTATCCGACATAATTTAAAAAAAATGGATATGCAAGAAAATGGTAAGGTTACTTATTAAATAATACTTCAGTACCTAACGTTTTTATCTTTTTAAATTAAAAAAAAAAAAAACTGTTTCTTCATAGTTTATCGACTCATTTAAGTATTCCTGTTAATGCAACTAGGCTCATCTTCCTTCCTCCACCCCACCTGCTACCCACCTACCTTTCCTATGACAAGGTGTGTGGCCAATATTACTTGCAAGTGACATTTGGAAAAATAAACCCAAGAAACAATCAATTAATGAACAAAGTATTTTGAAATAACCAGTGTGATGTCGCAAAACTGCAGCACCGTTGTATTAAACGGTGTTTTTCGGCGCTGCAGAGCCAGGCCAAGCCCTATGCCAAACACTCTAAGGACCAGTCCCGAAACTACATCAACCGGTATTTATACGGGAGAATTTCAGAGAAAACTCCACCGGGAAATCCGTTATCCTGTATTTTCGTTTGACACTAAAATTTCCCGTTTGGGACACTTCAATCCGCTAGATATGACAGGAAATCCGTCAAGTTAACAACGCTGAACGCGACGTAGTGCATCCGCATAATTCATGCGCATGAGCCCTCGACGGCGCGCAGAAGGGTCATTATTCTCTGTACTGTGGGCTCATTGGTCTGGATGTGGACGTGTATAAAGCATACTAAGCAGTTGTCACCAATTGGCACCAGGCGCTGGGGGAACGTTGAAAAATTATTTAGTTATAATATTTATCTATTTTTTCATTATTCACGTGTTTTGCTCTACGGCACACCAGTGTGCCGCGGCACACCGGTTGCGGAGCACTGGTATGGACAGTCCGCCCTATTTCAGATTGTCTGTCAAACTGTCATCTTTTATAAAGCTAGATATTTTTCTTCACACAATTATATCGTTCATGGTGACATTTAAGGATGGGAAGATTGGGTAGATGGAATAATTTCACTTTTCAAATTGCACCGAATCTTTGAACTTCCACAGCTTCAACTCTCTTTACACATGCAGTTCAGTAAATAGCCTTTTCTGCGTCCTGTGCGAGCTTCTATAACTGCGCCCTATTTAAGTGGACCCCGCCTATTATACCACCCACCGTGTCTCACTCACTAAAACTCAAACGCAAGTTCACTAGTGCAAATGCGTTGCCCACCCAGATGCTTAAGATTTAATTTTTGGGCCCACTTTGGTCTTCATACTTCTATAATAAAATACCCTGCAGTTTCAGTAAACGGTAAATTAATTTAATTTTAAGTACTTGGTATGGTAGAGTTTTGAATAAGGAAGGTAGCATAGCATAATATAAATTGCTTTTAAGTATGAATTAGTGAAAAAACGTTTATTCAAAAATATTTGCAAAGATTATTTTCAACTACACAGTACAGAAATAAATAAGTTCACATAGTAAAGATTTAAAACAGGCCATAAACTTTTTTAAAGATTCACTTTTTGCGCATTCTTCATTGCAAAATCGTTGATAACCTTTTCATATGATAGACACCGTCCTATGTCGCGTTCAACCGACAAAATTGCTAGGCTGGTCAACCTTTCTTGGCCAATCGTCGAGCGCAAATAAGTTTTTATCAATTTGAGCTTACTGAATGATCTTTCGCATTTTATCAATTGCTTCATACAAATTAATTTTTAAACTTTGCTGTGCTGTTATATCGTAGCCGGTGTCTAAGTTTTCTCTTAAATCATGTCTTTTACTCGCTTTTTACGTTTTTCCGGAAAATCGTCTTCAATTACACATTCTTCACAAACTTCTTTTGCCTTTTAGTCTCGCAAATATTCTGAATCTGCCTTGTTAATCCCTTGATTAATTCAGAGGCTTTGTCGATAGCAACAGTTTTGGTTTGTAAAGCTACGCTTACCCTATCAACAGATTCCAAAACTTGATCCCAAATTTGCAGAGAACACATAAATTTATAGTTTATTAGACCCATAATGCCCAAAATCTGTACCTATTGTTTCTGCATTGTAATTGTTGGTATTTAAAATCTTTAATACGCACATTTGGGGCAGTTGCATATTTGAAGCTTTAACGGCCCTAGCTTTAGAAGCCCATCTAGTGTCAGCGTGTTTCTTTAAAGAAATTGATAAATGTTTCATTAAAGTTCCCCATCTGATGGTAAAAAATACAAATATCTTCTGAACTATTCAAAAAATTATAATCATGTTGGGTGTTACACTAGCGGAATGTACGCCAGACAAATTCAAAGAATGTGCTGCACAAGGTAGGTATTCAGCATTTACATTATATATTTTTTATTCTGGCTTGAACTCCGTTATATTTACCAGCCATGTTACTGCCATTATCGTACCCTTGGCCACGAACATCATCAATTTTTAATCCGTCAGCTTCTAATTTTGTTAAAATTTCTTTTTACAATCCTTCGCACGTTTTTTCTTGAAACTTATTTTTTTTTTATTTTTTGCTACCAAAAAAGCTAGAATAATCTGCAAGCCATTAAGTACCTGTTGTTTATATTAACCAGCTACCTACCTAACTATATTGGTGTGCAGCAGAGTGCCGTGAAATATTAAGTACCTTTATCGGCTGGCTAGTTATTCCGCAACCTACTCGAAAGGTCGCGAATTAATTAAATGTGAAATTACGATTACGGTAGCGAGTCATAATCGTACCTTCCAGCAACACATTACTCAGTAAACGGAAAGTTACTCGACCGGTCGCGTCTATAAAAGCAACGCGGCTTAACGTGAAACTAGTCCAGTCAATTCCAGTCAGTCGCAATCCAGCGGTCGGATTACAATAGCCAACGTGTAAAAGTGCACAAATACGAGTGCTTGGTGAACTTTCACTCTCTCCAGGGCAGCTTCCCCGAAGTTCATCACCACACATCAGCTCTCCAGGTCCACCGCACCTAGCAGCTACAACCACCGCTCCACTCCTTTAACTATAAGGTCGGCAGCACCTTCTGTTCAGGAAGCAGCTCCTCATCTCAGTGGCTGTCGAAGCCCATCGCGCCTCACTGCCACTGAACGCCATCCACTCCACAAGGATTACCTGCCGATGGCTCCACCTATCAAGTCACCACCGTTTCATTCGCAATTCATTGCATCGAGCAACGGCCTGGAAGACCAGGTCGTTTTCCACCGCCACGGTGTCGAAAAACATGCTGGTGACCTGCAGGCCCGTGACCTGCTTCACCACAGCGTCCTGACATCACACATCAACATCACCTACGCGCACCTGCAATACCTCACTTTACGGCACTTCTGCATACATCCTGTTACCCTCGCACCGACCTTAGCTACGTAGCTCCTCAATAAACGACTCGACTCACAACTCAATTAGATGCCTTTCATTTCTATCACCCGTATATATCAACACCGGAGTCCGTTCCCTCACAGTAAAATACGGTAAAACACCGTCCAATACGGTAACACACGGTAATACATGGTAAAACCAGGTAAAACATGGTAAATCACACATTTTCTTATGGTAAAATACGGTTAAACACGGTAAAACACCGGCAATTGCGGTTAATCACAATAAAACACCTTTAAATAGTTACCCACGGTTAAGAACAGTAAAACATGGTAAAACACCTTTAAATACGGTTACCCAAGATTAAACACAGTAAAGCACTGTAAAACACGGTAAAACATGGCAAAACACCGTTCAATACGGTTACACACGGTAAAACATGGTAAAACAGGGTAAAACACGGTAAATCACGGTTAAAAATTTTTGATTGACGCAATCTCTTGTTACGGTAAAATTAAATACGGTAAATACTAATAATTGCGGTTACATACGGTAAAACACCATAAAATACAGTTATCCACAGTTAAACACAGTAAAACACGGTAAAACACTTAAATGTGGTTACTGAAGGTTAAACATGGTAAAACATGGTAAAACACGGTAAAACACGGCAAATCACGGTAAAACACGGTAACAACGTTCAAAACGGTTACACACGGTAAAACATGGTAAAACAGGGTGAAACCCGGCAAATCACGGTAAAACACGGTTAAAAAT
The DNA here is from genome assembly GCA_936435175.1 of Glyphotaelius pellucidus. Taxonomy (NCBI): domain Eukaryota; kingdom Metazoa; phylum Arthropoda; class Insecta; order Trichoptera; family Limnephilidae; genus Glyphotaelius; species Glyphotaelius pellucidus. Next base: position 5,850,800 of record OW386558.1, read on the forward strand.
TTTAATTAACGCAATCTCTTCTTATTGTAAAATAGGTTTAATACGATTTAACACGGTTAAACAATGTCAAACACACTGAACTGTAACAAGTAAATCAATGTTTCTGGATAGGTAGCAAAGCTGGGCGCATACTGTCCCGTCTTTGGGTTTTCGAGGGTCTTTTTAGGACAGCAAAAAGAGGAAGTTCTGAGACGGAAAAATGTTTTTTTATAGGTACGCTTCACAAGAGTTCCAGCTGCTCAAGTCTGGAGTCAGTGAGACTATGTCATCCCAAATTGGGGTATTTTGAAATGCTGAAGGTAGTGGAGAGGTGAAAAAAGTGGGGTCGAGGAAGGTGGGGAAGTACCTGGCTATTCAGTTCTAGTCACTAAACCGACTAAAGTTCATGAATAAAATCTAAGAATAGTCTGTTCAAATATTTTTACGAATCTCAAAATTTGTGACATCTGTTCTTGATGCGATACGTCTGGCGTGCAATCAAAAATCATAAAGAAGTATTTCGCGACACGAACTTCGTCTATGACTTGTTTTTTGTCCTTGGAAGCGAGAATATCTATTAACTCGTTTTGAATATATGGCGTAAAATACGTAATATTGCTTTTATTAAGTGACTCGACGTGCGCTCTAGGTTCAGGATCAAATTTGAAATCATATCCACGGCATTTAAGTATACTCCAGATATTGCTTCTCGAATATGCCCATGAGAGCCTCTGAGAGATAAATTATTTTCCGCGCAAAATAAAATTACGCAAGAACACACTTTTAAAATATGTCTCCACTTTTTAGTTTCTTTATCAATAGCCTTTAGTTAAGATGCATCTATGGTGGTCTTATTTTTGATTTGTTGTTCAAGCATTTTCCACTTAATAAATTTTTCTTTATGACATGCTGAGTTTTCGTGTTCAGGTATACGCGAACTTAAATGGCGGCAATCATTAAAACCTTTCTGTGCATCACCTGATGATACTGGCATGTAGGTACGTATGTGTTGGAATCGAGTACTAGGGGCGCAGCGGGGCCGGGAACTTATCAGGAGCAATCAGGAGCAAAACGAAAAAATAAAAGTCCTGCCTAGTCTGGCTATTCTTGCGCCCCCCAAAGTTTACGCCCTGTGCCTGGGCACCGGTGGCACCGCCCTATTTACGGCACTGTACACACGTTTAATTTTTGACCAAACCTTATTATTTAAAATTCTGAATAATGGCTTGTACTCGCCAAAGCTTACCAACTTAATAAAAAGTCATATTCCGATAAGATCAACAAGACAATCCAACTTGTTTCATTTGCCCACTATAATGCCCAATATATGTGCCCAATAAAATGCAAAATTTTACAATATTTTATATTTTATACCTTTAACAATGCCCTTCAGAAATACCAAATAGAAGTAACGCGTACGATCGAGAGTGTGGAATGTACAGGGAGCATCATTTTCCCCATTTTCCTTCTCCTCCTTTCCTAAAATTAATTTTAAGTTATAATAAAATTCCATCTCTAAGTAACTCTATCATAGGAGACCTTTTTGGCTTGACTTTATCTAACTTTTATATTATGTATTTCTTTATTTGTATGTACCTATAAGCTGTGTGTCTCTTACAAATAAATAAATAAATAATTGCTAGATATTATTGACATTTGCTCTCCACTAAGTCTTTGCGAATGCTAACCTACCAATACCATACATACAGCGTGAACACGGTGCTACCAATATTACCAATACTCTTAGATCTTTAATACCGACTTCTATTCTTTAAAACCTACTTCTTAAAGAAACTTCTGTGCAATGATCAACTCCGTAGTGATCTCTCAGTGTGTTAAATTTGAGTCTATTGAAGTAACCAGTGCAGTTATCAACTCCTATGGTAATATCTCCATGATTTTAATATCTATTCTTACGCAAACTTGTGCAGTTATCAACCGTATAATTCGTCAATGCCATATAATCGAATCACACAAAAACCTGCTCTGTGAAAAATGCTTGATAAGTCAGATTCCTTCCCACTATCCATTGTTCACCAAGCGGTGACCGGCCAACTCAGAATGAAACCAACTCAGAACCACCTCAGAAAGGTCATAAAGAGTGATGATAAAAAAATATTTTAAAAAATGTTAAATAGATTACGTTGGTTTAGGGTTAACGGTTATTTTAAAATTATCATTTTCAAAACTTTTAATGACTTTTCAAAGAGTTGTTGAGTTGAATTGTTTCTGAGTTGGCATAAAATCTCACCATTCAGCATTCCCATAGTTGTGTCACTTTGAAAAATCTTATTTTATCGATACCAGTCCATCGATTTGCAGTCAATATATCTGCGATTATTGACTGCGGAATCCTTTAAAACGCAAAAGTTTATTTCATTATTGAAGGGAAGCAAGAATTTTAATCAAATGATGACTATCACCCACTTACAAACTTTTTCCTAAAGATACTCTTAATATGTTTTATTGTTTACCCACCATAAAATTAAAATAAATATATCTGAACAAAAAATTACAATATTGGAGCACAAACAGAAGAAGTAAATACAATCGGTGAAATAAATCACGTTTCTTTTGTTATTTTATTTACACTCTTTGGAAAAGATATAAAAGCAATTTTTATAAATAATATTTCAATTTCCCTATCGTGAATATTATTCAAGAGACTTATATTGATGTTCTTCTTCTACGCGTTTCGAACAAAATGTGATTCCAGCATTGGGAATAGAAATAACGGGGACGCATATTTGGCATTATTTTAATACGAGCATCATTGCTTCTGGAAAATATCGAAACATTTGAATGAATATAAAAGCGGACTGATTTAGTGTATTTACATATCAAACAGAAAGTTCCACTTTATCAATATTATGTTCAACTGCCTACAAAAAAATAGAGCGCTTCGTAGGAAAGTACTGAAAGCTTTGAATCTGTTTGTTTTTATTGGCAACTAGGTTTTTTTTATTTGAAATGTGATTCTGCGCTAAAATATCTTCTACCAAAAACTGATGAATTTCGAGGTTTGTTGAGATTACAAGTTTCTTTGTTTACGGTTTAACACTAGAAAGACCGGGTACTGTTCCATACCTACAAAGACCACGACCGTCAATTTGACGGCTGATCACTTTTTTTTCAAATTGACAGGCGGATATGGGTACCGCCGCCCGGGAATCATTTATTGGATAACCAACACCTCTGCCACAGGACACTCCAAGTGGTTCGCTACGTTTGATGACTTAGCAGGGATGTCCGGGTTCGTTAGGGTAGGTTTGTATGGCCTAGGTGGCGAATACGTTTGCCCACCTACTGCTTAGCGGACCGGGTCGGGAGACGCTTGTTGAGGGAAATCTAATCTGGACCTCTCCAGCAGGATCTCTCTCGACCCGTCGCCTTGCACCGCAGTAGGAGGGATGGATTCATTCGTCCGTCACTCCTGGATACATGTACCAATTTTTTCTATTCACCCCTCACACTTTTTTCCTTCCTAGAACTTCCTCTCCTTCCTTTGTCTGAAAACACCAATGCACACATAAATGTACACAACATCCCCAGAAATGACATAGGCCCTGAGGCTTTATTTTTCTTCAGGACTTCCTGGAAAAAAAAAACATGTGAGTGCAAAATGCTCTAATTTTGGTACAGGCATCTGTTATGTTTGTACAATATCGATTTACGTTACGTTTTTTTTTATAAAATCGAATGCACTCTCCACAAACGGGTTTCTTACAATTATCACAAGTGCATTTATTTGGTTTTTCTTACATTCTTTTATTAATTTGGCACTGTCGACTCTCAGAAGTTTCGTTTTCTGGTTGCGTTCCTTTTTCATTTACATAAACTCCACAAAAAAGCCCTCAGGGCAACTCCACACAAAATTATTCCACAAGGCATTTGTCATCTTTGGGGATGCTGTGAGGAGGGTACCTAAAGGAAAAGGAAGAAGAATAAGTTCTGGGAAGGAAATGAGATATGAGTGGTGGGTAGGAAACTGGGAGTGCTCAAGAGTGGCGGACGTATGAATCCATCCCCACCACTACGGTGTAAGGCTATGTTCCGATAGTCCTGCTAGCGAAATCAAAAAATCATCTCTGCTGATCTGGTCTGCCACGCAGTTGTTTGGCAGACGCATCTGCCGCCAAGATCCGGTTAAACCTAACCTTACGAACCCGGGTGCCTCTGCTAAGTCACGAAACATAGCGAACCTCTTGGGGTGACGTATGGCGGACGTGTTTGCTATCCAATAAATGATTCCGATAGTTCTTCAGGAGCTAATGCAACTGGATCAGCTCTGTTATTTGTATACTCTGTCCTTCTCCAACAAGTCATAAAATAAATTTGGTCGAGAAATATATTTTTTTGGTCTTGTTATAAATTATGTGACAGTGACCAATTAACATGCAGATCGAGTTCGAATGATACGCGATACCAAAAGAAAGAGACACACATATTAGTAATATCATAAACGAGGAGGAATGAGTATGTTGTAAACTTGGGTAAAGAAGGTTGTAAACAAACCCAGCCTTACGGCCCAAACAGTCACATTGACGGCGGCGGTCTTTGTAGGTATAATTCAATATATCTCAAAAAGTATAAAAGACACCTACCTGTTTTTTTCACCATAGTTGTAAAACCATAAATCATGAAATGTAAAAAAATATCATACCAATACAACAATAATTAAGCATTATATTTTCAAATTACTTCGAGCTGCCGTCAAAATGACTGCTCCGGTCTTTCTAGTGTTAAAGTTTACAATGAATAATTAACAGAACCAGACGTGCTTGCTTTAGGAGGCTCTAAGTTATTCTGTTGCTGTGAGCGGCGACGATGATGGCGTCTGCCCGTCCACCATATGCTTTTGGCTGTTATCGTAATTTTTGTACAATGTACACAAACGACGATGATACTCTTCTAAAATAATACTTATCTGACATCTTTTGAGGTAAAACAAAACAACGAATAACTATATTTTTTTTAAATCGCAAGATTTATAACTAACAAAAAATACAATTACAATGGCTTATAAGTTATATAAGTACAAGGGTTAACAAGAGAAAACAATATACATAATATGAACAGTAGGTACTTGAAGAATAGAAATGTATAAATATAAATTTAGGTTTCTCGTAGCCTGCCACACTAGGCTAGTCTGTGTTGAGACAGTAATTTTAAATTAATTTATAATTATGAATATACCTACACTATTATAATGTTTTCACAAAATAGATTGGTTGCAATCACACAATTAATAATAATACAATCACATTTTTACAATAATAACAACATTGGTACAATAATTTCGTATTTGGGACTAACCTTTAAATCACATTATGTCCTGTTGTTTTGGCTGGAAGTAGTGAGGGAAAGAAAGGAGCCTGGAAGCGTGTTACTGGAAAATGCGTATGAATCTCATTTTTCAGAAATGGTTTTAGCTAAAGTCTATTCAAGAAACACACTTTCCAAAGTTAATCATTTTACTCCAAAAAAAGGAATCATTCAATTGGCTATCTTGTGTTAAGCCTATAATCAACGGATTAGAGGAAGTTTGAGAAACATTCTGCCTATTCAGCTCTTGTCTTGTAAGACAGTCAAAACCATTACAAGTTGCAATAATTGTGGTTGGTGGTAACTCGCCAAGATATTGCTAAGGTTAATTCCACACTGGAACTTTTTTTTGTCGTATTAAAAAATAAGGGTCGCATTTACACATATAACCTACAGAATATTATATTTGTATTCATTATTGGTCATGCATACCTTAGTGGAAAAGAAGTACTCTTATGCCTGTAAGGGTGCCATGATTCTTTTTATGAACGTAATATTTATCCTTTAACCCTCCGCGGGGAGGGTTTTCCTCAGCCCTGGCGCGGGGTTGCCAAGGACCCCAAAAAAAAATATGATTAAATTTTTATTATAGAATACATTTTAAAGGTTATTTTAACTGATTATGTCAGGTGATAGGGGGTGCACCGAAATGAAAAGAAATAATTAAAAATTTGATATTTATTTTCAATTTAAAGGTTCAAAATCAACGAGAAACATTTTTTTTATAATTTTGAATTATATTTTTTTAATAGAAACTTTTTGGAAGATTTAAGCAAGTTATGTCAAACTTATAATCATTCGAGAATGATATAGACTTATTATCATTAAAAAAAAACAAAATACAATGAAAAAATACATACACTTAGTTTTCTTTGTATTTTGTTGATTTTTGTTGAATCTCACGCCGAAACACACGTTTCTATCTCACAACGCACATGCGCAGACTGAATAATGGTGGCACTGGCTTCAAATGTAGTCCCTTTTAGGAAGCTAACTAAAGTAAGGAATCAGTGGTAACATTTAAAATGTACATAATTAACATTTCTGTAAAACCTAGGCTTTTAAAGACCCCACGCGAGAGGTGGAGGTAGGTTTTTTTTTTTTTTTTGATTAAATGTTCAATATTATTTATTGGTTCTGGTTGGATGATAATACAGCGCAATTCAGAACGGAGATTTTTATAATTTTTCATGGTCTGGTAAATCGAATCGTTTTGCTTTAATTTTTTTTTTTTAATTAGACAAAATAAATTGATTTCCATTTTTCATTAGTTTGTTAAATTCCTGACTTTATTTCGTATTCATTGAATCAGCATTTTTTATATCAAGACATTGATGAGCGATTCACAATTTGACGTAGATACTTCTAGCACTAAGCCCCAAATAAATAAAAAGTTTTATTTTATCGATATTTCTGAATTTTGAACCGCTGAACCTAAATCCAATGAGCTTACGATCCTGCCACAAAAGGTTGAAGTATATTTTTTTACAACCCTGCTCGAAAGTGTTGTGAAGCAATTTCGTCGTGGTTCTTCAACGTCAAACCCCAAACTCCCCGAAAGGATATGATAATATTATTTATGCCATAAAAACTAGTACCTAAACATATTTTTCTCTTATACTTTTCTACACCCACTTCAATGCGAAGGCCGTAAGAAAATATATATTACAAGAGAAAAACAAAAAATAATGTACATGAAATATATTGAAACTTTGTTGAAAGAACTGGTGTTAAACAGATGTTAAAAGTAGTATAAACAATCGAATTGATGTTCATCAAAATATGTGAATTCCAAATACACCATTAATATAATAAGTAACAATAAAAAATGTACAATATTATCAATGTTGCAGAAAATTTGTACAATCGTTTAGCCACTGGAGCGCTTTTTGCCACAATATGGCACTATTTAAAATACCTCGGATTGCTTTGCAGCCAATTTTGACAAATTTTCCGTAATCGTTAACGATTTTAAAATATTTTTTTTTATAAATCCTACGAATTTGTTATAATCGCCAAAAGATAGTCGAACTCATTGGCTACATAGATCTATAATCAGTTTGTTTGTCTCCATATAAAAATTCGGAGGTATAATTATTTTTTTATTTGGGCGGAAAATATTAAAAATGATCACCAAAAAATGTCGAACACTCGGAGAAAAAAGTTTTAAATTGCGCCATCTTTGGAACTTACAAAACACTGTCCTAATACAAACATTTAATGAACATTTGAATCGCAGTAATAAATATTTAGATCAATATTCGAGATAAAAAATATCCTATCTTTTAAGTTGCACCAAATAACACAAAGAATCTAAGCCAAATTTCATCAAAATTGGTTAAGGATTTTTGGAGTTTATCTCGAGCAAACATCGTGAAATTTTTATATATTACAAAGGTGATAGTTTTTTCGTAATTTTTTAAACTGTAACACAACGAATAATTCTGGATTGATTTAATTAGTGCCAATATTGTTGAAACGTATAACACAATATCTCCACAAAAATAATGTCAATCTTTGTTTGCAAAAGCTTTTCAATGTATATTTTCAACCTGTGAAGTGTCCACTCCATCCATTTGCAAGTATAACTGTTTGCTTTATTTTTTGGTATTTCTGGAAAAATTGCTGAATAATTTAGTTTTTTTCTGACGTTTGACGCTGCACTTCATGCCTATCAGGCCGAAATAAAAGGGCATCCATCAGAAGTGTTTTGATTGTGAAATTTTCACTGTGATTTTATAAAGGAATAATTACGGCCCATCCGTTTAATTGCATAAAAACTGTTTATTTTATTTTCTAGTGTTTCTGGAAAAATCAATAATATGCTCTGGTTGGGCATTTACACAATACACAGCTACACCCTACATACATACATCTACACATCGTTGTTATGCTTGCTTGTAATTAGTATTGTCACATATCCTTTATACCCCTCCCTTTAGACCCATCATTTTGGCTTTACCCACGTCAGTCGTTAATCGACCCTCGCCGCCTAAACATCTCTGCATACCGCTCATATACCGCTTACCGCACATCACAATCTGAATCCCGCATACCGCGACTAACATAGTCATATAAGTGCACAATAAACCCAGCCAGGATAGAAGTGCAGTAAGGCCTTTTTCCTTTCCTTGTGCATCTGTCTTATACTTGTGCAGTGGTCTTTCACATACATAAAACACGCATCATTCATGGTTCTTGGACATACTCAAAACCGCATAAAAAAACGCTTCATGCTCCATAGACTAGTTTTTTTGCCTATCAAGCCGAAATAAAATGGCATTTATCGAATAAAATTTTGTTGTGAATTTTAACGGAATAATTACGGCCCATCCATTACGTTGCACAGGTGAGAGCGACATTGTTTCTCTGAACTCCCATTTGAATAAAACGACGCAATAAAAATAATTTGTTTTTAATTTTTATATCTCTATTATTTTGATATTTCTCCTCTGAGACACTTTACAGAGCTTCAAATGGACTTGTTAATTTGCTAAATTGCCGTTATTTTACTTGTGGATAGGTACTAATAAAAACCATTCTTTGAACATATTTTTAGAGGTTTCTGATTGTCGTGCTGTGAAAAGATTCTGGTTTGTGCGATAAATATAGAGAAAATATTTACATGTTTAAGACGGCCTCTGTGGTCGAAAGTTGCGGTCTTAAGCCCCGGCCTGCAAAAATTATTTTATTTTATTAATTTGTGTAATTTCACGATTAAAAATAATAAGTTATTGAAAATAATACGTAATTAGAACAATGCACTTATACTTGCGGCAGGTTCCAGAGTGCACGATTCTTGCCTTGGTGTAAGACCACCAATCAGAATTAAAATGGCTTTATCCGTGTTTGGTGACCAGATCTGAATAGCCGGGAATCCCCTAACTTCCTCTTTCTCATATCCTTCTCCTACCCAATACCTTCAGCCTTCAATGGCTCCAGACGGTTCGGAGCAGTTGAGACTCTTGTGCGGTACTCATTTAAAAAAAATTGTGTACTTAATGAAACATTATTTATAGAAATATCTGAAAATTAAACATGTCTGTTTATTATGAAGTCAGATAAATGCTACAAAAACATTTAAAACCCTCTGTTTTCAACACTTTAATGAGCAACATCCCAAAGGCGATTAGTTGTGCAACAAGGTATGTGTAAATTTTACACATAATTTCATGAAATATAAATAATTTGAATAGAAATTTACCTTTGTGAAATGTTTGTTTATATTTAGAATATTTACAAGAACATTAAAAACAGTCAAAACTTGTTTGAAAAACGGGTATGCGCATACCTTTAAATCGGTGGCACTGATCTTTTTTGCGTGGATTTTCAAACTACCGGGTCAGAGTGACCATGAACTGCCAAACAAAACTTAATTCAATTTAAAATGCAACAAAAACAACCACCACGATGATCTATCTATGTTGATAGTCTAAATATTGTTAGGTATCGATTTCAAATAAAGTCAATAAATGGCGCAAATCCTACGCGCAGATCGCTATGCGCCGAACTCCGTTTCAAGCCACCTAAATGCGCGATAGACAAAACGGCGAACACCGAGCTCGCCGCTCAGTCTCCCACCGCCCTTTGGATCAGTAGGCCGTCACCAAGACGCGCTGTTTTCTACACGGCGGCTTTCGGCCATTGTTGTGTCGCGATGTATTGTGACCGCGTGCTCGCCTGGCCGTTTGGTGTCGAGCCCAGCCCGCATCGCTTCTCACCACTTCCACAATAAGCCTGACTAATTACAACTTCCCTTTATCTGTGCTGTATTAATGTATTACGCGCCCGTGAGACTGGGGCCAGTATTTTGAGACAGAGAAAGAGTTACTTTAATCAAAGTCACGCCTTGGACTGCGGCCCCGAGCCGGCTGTCCAGGGTCAGTCATTTTTGTGTATGACCTTAATATCGGCAGACAACAATATATACAATCTATCTAATATATCTACGTTAATTTTCTAAATATATACAACCACAAAAACACACGCCAACTACCAGCAAAATATTTGTTAGGTCTGCACAGACCTTGTGGTGTTTCTAAACTTTTAAAATGTTTGTAAGACAAATTTCGACAAATTATTAAAAAAAAGGAATTCTACTAAATTGAGCTGTTTCTGCGCCCGTTGCGTTCATAGCGCCGACTTTGAGAAAGTCATGAAACCTTTTCGTTCTAATAAACCAGAAAAATGTTACGAAACTTTTGAAATTTAAAAGGTCTGATCAGACCTTGTCGCTCACTGAGGGTTAAAATACATACAATGGAATGTTAAAATACAAACTAAAACGATTTTCTTTTAATTGGTGGTGCTAAGTTTAAAAGATCACCAATATATTAAAGATAGTCAACTTTATGTAATATAGATCAGCAATTTAGTAAATCACCAATTATTTAAACATAAGGTTAATTAAAGTTTCTCAAATAAAATTATGTGTTCTAAAAATAAGTATGGTGTTTTGACTTCGTAACTCTACAAGCATTTCTTAATTATTATGTTACGCGATAAAATACCTGAAAATTCAGCACGAAATTTCACCAAGTTCAATTCGAACTTTAAACTTCGCTCATAATTCTAAATTCCTTAAGAGTAAATATTTCTTAAACCAATATTACGTTATAGACCGTTTACAAATTGTTTATTGAAAACATTCAAACTGGTTTTCGTTTTAATGATTAAAAATATTAACTTTCAAAATGTGGGTTACAAGAAAGCTAGAAATAAAATGATACAGTTTAAATTATTATTTATTTTTTTTTTATCTTTTTAAAGTTTATTATACTAGTCGCCATATGTGTTTCATATTTTCAAAACAAGCACTGTTTATCAAGACATTTATATAATACTAATTGCTACTAATTATTGATATACGGTACTGCCGCCATTCGTCACCCCATAGTGCCCTTCTTAACAATATCAAGGAGGAGAAGGTGTTTTAACTCATATCGATAAAATAGCGCTTATTCCTAAACATGGGAACACTTCAACACAGGTTCTCATAGAAATGCAGTTACTGATCATTAAGTTTTTCTTTTATTATTTATGTATCTATGTATTATTATCTATCTAACTTATTATCTATGTATCCACTGTTATAATCTACAACCTGTACGTTTAAAGATAGAAAAGATAAAAATAATTAAAAAATTTAAGCGAAGCAGGCAATTGAAATGATTAAGATGACAGTAGAGAGACTTTTTGGAAAAAGTATTTTGAAGTAGTATTTTGGGATATGGGTACCAACACCGCTTCTGTAGATCACCCAGTGGTTTGCTACGTTTGGTGATTTAGTAAAGGTGACCGGGGGCTCATGGGGTGAAGTGTATCTAGGTCTTGGCGGCGAATTCGTATGCCTGTCTACTGCGTGGAGGGCCAGATTGGGAGAGATTGGTTGAAGGAGGCCTAACCTAGATCCCTAGCCGGACTCTCTCGACTCGCCGCCTTGCATTATAGTGGGAGGCGTGGATTCGTACGTCCGTCACTCCTGGACACCTTGACTTCCAAATTCGTACCCATCCCTCATACCCTTTTTCTTCCCAGAACTTTATCTCCTTCCTTTCCTAAAAAAACCCTCCACACAGCATTCCCAAAGATGACATTGGCCCTGATACGTCTTTAACTTGGTCTTCCCAGAATTTTTTCTCCTTCGTACCAGAATTTCTTTTCCTTAGAACTTTCATTTATACCAGAATATCCTCTCCATCATTTCTCTAAAAAGATCCTTGAAGATGACGTAGGTGCTTAGGGATTTTTCCCTCAGGGCCTCTTGTGTGGAGCCAACGCAAAAAAAAAAAAATTCCAAAATTTCAAAAAATTTATTCAATTTCAAAGTGTTGTAATTTACCCGAAAGCGATATTCCCAATTCGCGCCAACCTTTATTTAGAAGTCAGGAAAATAAATCTCGGCAAATAATTTAATCCGTAAAAAAATACAATTTAAGCCCTATCCGCAAAAAAAGGTAATCCTTCTGAGTCAAAATAACCCGGACTGGGTCAAAGTGTCCCCCAGCGTGTCCAATACTCATGCATTATTGATGTTCCCGACATGTTTGACGCCATATGAGAAAAGACTACTTTAATAATATAAAGAGAAAAGTTGGGATACTTTTTTCACGGTGGGTGAACGTGACGCTTTTTTTAAATCGGCTGCGTGCGACGAAGAGGCACTTAATGAAATATTAGTATGGCTTTTTATACTGTGGTTTAAGAAAAAGGAGAAAAACTTTGACCAACTCTCGGAAACTGGAAAGTGCGCCATGTTTTCTTGACAGTTATTAAAAAAAAAAAGTTGCCTTTATAAATAAAGCAAAATTTTTGTTACAGAAAATAAAAAAAAACCTTTCCACGTAATTAGATTCACCAAGCGATCAATTAATTTAGTACGGCAATTTAAAAAAAAATTATGACACCAGCTCCACGCAGGAAGCCCTTAGGGAATGCTGAGTGGAGTGTATTTTTAAGGAAAGGAAGGAGAGCATGTTCTGGGAAGGAAAAGGGTATAAGAGGTAGGTAGGAATCTGGGGTTCAGTGTGTTTATATCATCCGCCGCCAAAACCTAGACAACCCTCACCCCAAGAACCAAGAAAGAAAAGACGTTGTCGAATGCAAAGTGAGGACTTAATGTTTTCTCAATTCAAGAGTAAACTATCTACCCATGGTAATTGTTACCATGAATTCATCGACATTTAGAAGAAAAATAATATTTTGATGTTCTTAGCAGACCACATTTTATTGTTAAATATGAACCTTAGTTTTCAAATCCATAAAAAGAAGCTTACACCGTTTCAAGTATTTTAGTAAGGCGGTAAAAAAGCTAAAAAGCCCAATTTTCCCACCCCCTTTGACTTTATCAATAAGCTTCGGAGTCAATACGACCATTTTGGTTTTCAATCTAATTGGAATAAGCGAACATATTTCACCGTGTCAGTAAGGGCTTTTTGATATTTTTAATTTAATTTTCGGAAGTCGATTAACATAATGTGTAATGCGATCGAAAGATCTTATTACTCTCAAAATTTTGTATTTTCATGCGTTCGTAGTATTCTTGAATATGCATCTCTTATGTGAAACTCGGATTATTCAGTAAACAAAAAATAGTATTAAAAGCATATAAAATAATTTTTTCAGGTAGATACCTTAATTACCGTTATCTTCGATCTTACGTTAGCAATGAAGACTCTGCAAGGTTTTTAATAAACATACAAAATCTTATTAAGGAAATATAATGGATTTGGTAATGTTATTTAAAATCACGCTTTACTTAACTGATAGTCCTGATCTTCTCCAACGCCTATCATTCTGAATCGCAACAGCAGAAAGTCACTTACTTTCCATCTCCCCTTTATCTACTAATCCACAACATTATTTAAATTTTCTTATTCCACATTGACAATTTTAACTAGACTTTACGGGACATAAAAGGAAAACTTATTAAACAACGTGACTCAAAATAGATCATTCAATCCACCCTCCCGTATATTCCCGTCCTTTGTTTCTGTATCATATTCCTATGTTCCTCCCCCCCTTTACACACTGTAACTAAAAAAATAAATTTAAAAAAAAAGTGGAAAGTTCAAATGGCAAAAAAAGGTATTTTTATATTTATAGAGGTATAATTTTGGATTTACTCTCAATTTTCCAAAAAAAAATATATTAAACCGATAAAATAGGTACTAACCTACAAAAGTTATTTTATTGAATATTTTTTTTTTACTTTGCAGATGATGGTTGTCTTATTTTTTAAGTTTACTTACATTCGAAAGGTTAATTCTTATTTCGGAAGGCATTTTTTTTAACCCCACAATATAATAATATCTAATAAATAATAATGGGTTCGCAATAAGACACGGTAATGAGATGAAACTTCAATCAGCACATTCAAAAATAAACAATTCGATTGAACCGCACTTGAGCCGGTTATAAACGTCTGGTTTCGAAGTCACGCTGTTCTTCGTCCTTCATTACTAAAAACCATCAATCTTCCTGGTTTATCAGTCGAAGAATCTTGTATTTGTCACTCCTCTTGACATTAGCAAGATATTGAGATTTCTTTATATTAAAATTGAAAACAATTTCTTTATTTTTGCCCGTCCAATGGTATTAATATTTTTTTTAATGCAATTATACATATTTTAGACGAGGAACCAGTTTTTATCCATCTAATCTCGGAACCATTTATTGGAAAACCAACATCCCTGCCACAGGTGGTCTCCCCAGGTGGTTCGCTATTTTTGGTGTCTTTTTTTTTTTTATTTATTTTGGAAAATCCAGATATTTTACACTTATAATAATAACCTTAATAATATACATAATATCCAATGGCAGATTTTCACATAATTAAAATTATAATTAAAAAGTAAAACAAAAAAGTAAGGGTCCTGTACCCGTAAGAACAGGTAATCCGTACCTGTCTTAGCAGAAATATTTGGATTCACGGGGTGAGGTAACGGATACGTTTGCTAGTTGGATTGAGAGAGACCGGTTGAGGGAGACCTTTTAACCTCTTCAGCCGGGTTCTCTCGACCCATCGCCTTGCAGCGCAGTGGGGGGAAAGGGTCCGGGACTCATTGACCTCCAGATTCCTAACCATCAGCGTACCTTTTTTTCCCCAGAATTTTTCTTCTTTTTTTCCATAAAAAAAACCCTCCACACAGCATCCTCAAAGATGACATAGGTCCCGAAGAAAATTGTTTTCCCCTGGACCTCCTGCGTGGAGCTAGTATAAAAAAAAACGAATTCCTCAAACAGAAAAATTAAAACAATCTTGTGCATTCTAGTTTGATGGGAGTTGGAGGGGAGTGAACTGAGAAAAAAGAATCTTTCCCACAAAAATCAACAAATTTAATTTATTTAATAACCGCTTCCTCAGAGAAATAATCTCGACGGTTCCAGTGACAGCATTAGAACCGGTTCCAAGTAACCGGGACAAACTCTAGCGCCTGTCTCCTATAGCGCATGTAATCAAATAATGCTTCTATCTTCCGTCATTCCAGTGTCAAATCATGGAAGGTACTCTAATGATAAAACCTGATCGACATCTCATAATTCTTGGTTATGTTACACCGATTTACCCGAAGCAATCTATCAACCCTTGTTTATGTTATGAGTTTCTGCAAAAAGACAGATGTGACTGATTAATTATTAACCTTCTCCTTCGATACTCAAGTTTGAAAATTTCTTTTAGCATTTCGGGCAACATTAAATATTTATTCGAGACAGATCGTTCCTTTGTCCATTCGCACTTTTAAGTGGAGTACTTTGTCTTACTTGGAAACATCTGTTGTAGTTTCTTTAGGACAATGAATAAATAAAACCTGGAATTTCTTAACTGGAAATCCCCAAATTTATTGTTCTTAAAAATGGTAAATAATTGATTGGTGGATTTGTAATGAAAACTGTGTGGGCACGTTTTAAGGGAAACACGGATGACTTCAACTATTTTTTTTAAACAATGAAAACAAATAACTTTGTATACCCTACTTTATAATTAACATTATTGACATGTTTCAAAAACTATTTTTTCTTCGTCAGGATGAAATTATTTAAAAATTAATATTATTTTATTATTAACAAAGAGGTTACACGTATTTTACTGGTATTTTATTGATCAAAAACGATTTAAAAAATATATGATTTTAGGTTTTCACGGCCAAAAGTATCACTAATCATTATCATTAAGATGTAAATAACGAATGAGTAATCATTATATTTTATTTCGATTTTCTTTTGTTTGTCTTTATTTTAAATGCTAACAATGAGTAATTTAGTCAAAATTTAATTTTCTTTTAAATGTTTTTGTAGCTCGTAGGTACATGAATTGTACCTTAAAATTCTCTAAAGTTATCCATATGGATTTGGCACTTGTTATATTATTATTTGTTAAATTTAGTTTGTGCTTTATTTATTTAATAATAATAATAATTAATCTTCTTTGTTTATGTTATACTGTTGTTTAAAAATAAATATGTAAAAGCCCAATAGGGCGTCAATAAATAAATTACAATTTGTTTTTTAATTAATATGCCGTGTTGCAACCTCCTTCTTAAGCCAGACAGCATTACATCAGATGTGATTACACTTCTGTCCTGATGATGGACACCGTAATGCTGTCCGAAACGTTGGCTAAAAAAGGAGGTAGCCTAGCATGGCATAATACAAAAATAAATCACGATGATTAGAAAAAGTTTATTACTGAAAATATTTTTGACCTTCGGAATAATTTTAAAGTCAATTTGAAAGCACGTGTTTTAACATCAATGTGGAATAATTGCTTTCCGAACGGGCAATGTTTTCCCGCAGAGCTTCGCCAAACAGATTTATCACCATCGGTGGTTTTGTTAAATTTCACAAATAATGAAAAAACAGCGTGTGTACGTGGGCGGGTATAAAATAACGCGTTCAGGCAAAACCAAAATATAAAATACAAAATATGACCGGCCGCAGCTGATCCCAATAATGAAAGGGTTGAAAGGACACTCGTGTAATACAGTCCATAAAATCGGTGAATCTAACTGAAGAAAGACATTTTTATTTTTTGTGTATTCTGACTTGCGTAGGCGAAATATTGAAGGGCGTTGTCGTAGGCTAGATTTACACTTGTAAGTAAAATTTACGGCTTATGTAAGATTTTGATAAGTTATTCATAAGAGCGTTTACATTTGCATCCAACTTATGATAATTATTACTCACGGAAGTTGTTCGTAACTTACGTAAATTCTCACGGCGACAGCTACGTAGGTAATTTAGGCGTTATTTTATTAAAGCCCCGAAAAAGGGCGTTTATTAATAAATAAATAAATAGCTTCCGATCAATAACGATTTGGTGTTGTCAAATTTACTTTACTGCTTGAGAGAAACGATTCTCTACGCCCTTTTTTTACGCCGGAAATTAATGGAGTTCTTTAATTATATGCGAACTAGGAGTTAAAACCTCGCTCCGCGGCTTCGACCATTTAGTGTTAGTGACCATTTTATAAATCCAATGGTAACTGGTTCCCAAATTAGCCCGTTCCTCGGATTCACCGTCATCCAGTGAGAGCCAGTCAGCCACTTGATACAATTGAGTATTACCGTCAATCTTTCCATATCCGGAGAAATACAACAAATTCACAAGTTCATAGTACTTTTACCTATGCGGGGCACGTCTCCATGCGACCTGCTAACGGAAGTGGCGATATCTTTTAACGAATTCTTGAATTCGAAACCAAATAACGATGGTAGTTTTGTTTAAAATTTCACGTACACAGATGTTATTTGTGGCGCGGCACATGCGGCGTGGCGCAAGCAAGCACTCGAAGCTGGGTTTCGAACTTCGACCTCGCAGACGCTACCCCATTAATACTCTTCGATGACAGATAGTGACAGGAACCGACCCCGAATTCAAATAGGTGATGTTATGAACAGCAATATTAAAATTAGAAAGGATTGGAATGATAATTAAAAAGAAGGATTCTCATTATCAGAATACTTTTTCCACCTGAAAAATAAATAACGATATATCTCTTTGGTTTTTGGAATTAAAAAAATTTCTTTCCGCTTACAAAAGTTTTGTGGAATATACTAATTTGAATTTTAGCTAGTGTTATCGTTATATTGTTTTCTGGAGATTAAAAGGTTGGCAAATATCTACTTAAACTAATCGGATTTAGGTTAAAATAACAAAAATACTAGTTTTTACTGGAAAAAAATCCTACTTTAACAAATATCTTTTAATTTTTGACATCCGCGTCGCCACATTCTCGTACTTTTTTTATCTAAAAAAGAAATTCTCAGAATTTTTTTTATGTTAAATGACAAGATACGCACATGAATTTCAATTGCTCCCATCTGATGCCAGTGAGACTATGGCGTCCCCAATTGGGATATGTTGTGAGGTGAAGGTAGCGAGGAGGGAAAGAAGACGGGTTAGATAAAGGTGGTGAAGTACCTGGCTATTCAGATCTGGTCACCAAACACGGCTAAAGCTATTTCAAGCAACGTTTCAATTCTGATTGGTGGTCCTACCCCAGGGCGATACTGAATTATGACACTTAAATTCAAAGCAATTCCAAGTTGAAGAATTTTTTTTTTTAATAAAAGAAGAAAAACATTCCCAGGTTACGAATAACCGAACAATGTTTGAAAATCACTAACTACCACCACACTAAGCGGAAAATGTTACTTGTGTCGAGATGAAGGACTTAGCCAGCCGAAGAATCAAACACGCGACGCCCGGGTGAGTCCCAAACGCGATGCTCACTCAGACATTGGCCGGTTCATTGAATCGGAGCTTTGGAATGGTCAGATCCATCAGATTTATAATGATCACTAAAAAAGAATAAAAATAAATTTCCGTACACAAACTAACATCTTGAAATTCTGCGTAATCGAAGATTGGCAAAATGAAGGTTGCGGGATCAAAACCCGGCGCGCGGTGTGGGCAAATATATCATTTTTTTCGTGTTGTTTCAAAATTAATAAAATAAAATAAATATATACGATATTTGCGGTACGTTCCTCTCGTGCGGTATTCACATAAAAAAAATTAACCGTGTTCCAAGAAGTTCAATGATATTCGCTAAATAAGTTGAACAACAATTATTCGGCCAACCGAACCAGCCGGGTAAAGTTTTTGTCGGTATTTTGCGATCGGGAAATCAATAGTTGCTTAATTAACGAGAAATTTTCAGGCAAACTTTCGGGGAATCGGGATAAATTGAAGGGGATTGAACGAAGTTTGATTAATCATTGGAAAATTATGGCAGTTTGGCTACCAGTAAAATTAACTAACCTGTTTCTTGCAATTTGTTCTCGGAATAAAGTAATAATATATTTTTTTTATAAAGTGTATTATAAATTTTTAAATTTATATATTTTTAGGTGATCTGATACGTGTAATATAAGGATAATGAAGTAATTTCCGCATAACGTTCTGTACATTGCAGAACCTAAATTTCGTACATTATTCAAAAATTAAGGCAAATGCAAAGTCAAAAGTTTTACCGAAATTTCGTGGATAATCTAAAATGCGGAGGTGAATTAATTTAAAAGTTTTAATTTAAATTCCATAAATAATACGTAACAGGGAGAATATATTATTTTGGAGGTAGATGCCTAGTCAAAAAGTTTCTTAAAAATTTAATTAATAACTTCAAAGATTTACTAGGTGAAATAAGTAAATTAAGATGAACAAGAGAGTGATTTTTAAGTTAAAGAGTTAAAGTTAAAGTTAAACAAGTTAAAGAAAAAATATGCTTAAAAAATAAATACAACAAAAACTAAAAGAAAAACAGAGTGTGTAATTCACACGCGGTAAAAATGAAACTAGAGAGTCGCTAGATGTCGCCTTCTTTTTTGCCTATTAATTTTAAAGTGGTTTGATGGTTGGATATTGATTTCACAAAATAAAATCGTTTTTATTTTGGATTTTGTAGGATTCGAACCTCCGTTCGTTCGATGTCTGTTGTTCTGACCGCTGAGACTTTTCAGGCGCCTTGCCCACTTAGAACCGAGAATTTTGGTAGAACTGAGTTGTGACGCATTTCCGTTTCATCCGAATTTCACATCACCAACGGCGCTAAAGAAGTTTCACTTAAAAAAAAAACACAACCTTGACGATAGGCACGTATCTGAATCGGAGGGAAGTTGTATTGACAATTGCTGACAAACAAATGGACCCTTATATTATGAGACAGTAATAACACAACAGCAGTAACAGTAAAGTTGATTGTTATGTTGTCCTATTTTGAAATATTTAATTTTACTGTCTGCTGTCATTGTACATCAAAATCTTTTTGATTCATGTCCATCTATGGACTCTTATGCTTCCAATTTAGCGTCTTTGTCAAATTTTGATCTTAATTTCTACAATTAAGATTGAAAAAGGCCTCTGTGGTCGAGGGTTAATACTCTTGACTCACAATCCGAAGGTCTCGGGATCAAATCCCAGCCTGGGTAAATAAATTTTATCTGAAATAACACTATAATTTTGTTTGAAACCACGATTTATTTAATTTTTCCACTACCGATCGGTTTCGCTTTACATAAGCATCTTCAGGGTATAAAAATTAAATTATTGTGTAACTTTAATTTATAATGTCAAACCACAAAGTTACTGCTTCCAACGAAAAATTTTTATCTGATTATTTTAGTTATTTCAAAATTTTCATATTAAAATAATGTTCAGTTTCGGAATTTTGATTGGATAATTAATTTTGTTTTTTATCTTTGTTAAAAATTTTTGTGCAACTAACCTAAATTTCTGAACCATGTTTATCCTGTGAAAAATTATGTCAATACATTTTAAGCTCACACTTGGGTTGTTAAAATTATTCTTCAGTCCCTTGCGTAAAGGTATTATTGGTCGTTGGCAAATACCACGAAACTTTATGTTACGTTAATCATATGGTTAACCTATAACTGTGGACGCCGGGTCTCAGAGGCCCAGCCCCTTCTTCAATTTCTCGGAATAAACACCTTCTCCGCGCGCGCCACCCCCGCAGTAGCTTCAGTTTTAGTTGTGTTTGGACCAAGGATGGAGAAAGTTACGTCGTCCGGCACTTATCACGTGAGTATTACTCATTTAAAATTTGATCAGGGTCTGTGAGACCTGCTGACTATAATTTCCATACAAATATACTCGGGCCTGTGTGACCCGCCTACTATAATTCTCTTACATTTTAATATTATAATATTTTTTAATTTGTTCCAATTTAAACAAATTGGCCCTAAAAATCGTAAAAGGTGTAGATTTTGCCCATCAAAGCTCTCTAGAAAGATAACCCATGCCTGTATTAACTGCAAGAAGCCAGTTTACCTTCTGTGTTCCAAGCCTCTATGTTCTGAGTGCCAACAATTTTACATAAGTTTGATCCTTGTCAGAATTTTTATTTTATTTCTTTCAGAAGATTTTTTATGAGTTTTTGTTACTGTTTTCTTTATTAGCTGGGAAAAATTATTTGTTTTGATTTATGTGATACCTACTATGATTAAGGAGCCTTAATATGATCTCAAGTCAATTAAGACTGAAAACTGACAAATTTTGTTAAATTTGGAGATAATTACTAAAATATGAATAAAAGTGGATTATTTTTATTAGTCCATATTTTATTTATAAATACTTTATGCATATAAACTCATTGCTAAAGTCAGATTGGTCCAGGTATGAAAATTAGAAGAATTTTATGAAGGGGTCTGTGTGACCCAACGTCCATGGAAGTGTGATTTGTATTTCACGTCCAAAGTTAAGGGTTAAGTAAATAGACAAAATGGTTTATCCGTGGATTGTCACGTTTGGTTAACAAAATAAAAAAAAGACTGATTGCTGTAGAGAGGCTTGTTTGCTTGGGGCGGATTAGTGGTTAAACTATGTATGACTGTGTTATATTTATATATGATGATATATAAATATAACACTATATACCGCGCTACATGTTTATGTTAACAGGTTGGAAAGCGTTCAGGAGCGATTTCTCAAATTCCTCAATTTTAAATCATTCAACATAAACAACTCTTACGACGAAATCGAGAAACATTTTCGAATCACAAAACTACTCAACAAGAGGCTTGTCGCTGATCAGATGCTCCTGTACAAAATTATTAACTCAAAAGTTGACTGCCCGGATTTGCTAAACAAAATAAATTTCCACACGTCGATTAGATATAGCAGACAAAATACCCTTTTATATATTGATAAATGCAACACCAATTCCAATCAAAATGAATTTATGCGAAGGACACGTAACTACTATAACAACAAATTTACAAATATAGACACTCGTGCTGACGTATTTACTGCTAGTTACTGTCGCTACAGAACTTCACTGTATAACATTCTAGGTGCGAATAACACATATTCATGAATATTAATTAATTGTATCTAATATTTTTATATTACTTGCGTGGCAACTTTCCCTTAACTTTCCCTTATCCCTCTTCTCCCCTGACCCTTTCCAAACCAAATACCTATTGTTTTAGTTATAATCACACTTATTTTATTGTTGTGTATTGGTTTATCATTTGTGGAATTCAGATTTGTACTATTATTATTTTTTTTTTTAATTGCTGCTTAGTTCTGTTTTTTTTCTTAATTTTTCTTAAATATTCTATTTACATTTAGTAAGTCTTGTTTCTAAATACCTATCAGTGAACATTAATAATTGGTCTGTTTTTTATCATCCTCTCATGTTAATTATATTACTAAGACTTTATGTTCCTTAAATAAATAAATAAAATAAATAAATAAATATAGAAAGAAGGCAAGGCTAACAAAAGACCAGGTACAAGCGTGAAAGGAATGCTTCAATAGTTTTTTAGAGGGGTAGTTTTAATGCTTACCATTCATTGACCTCTCTAAGGGTCGCGCATTATTAAGGGGGGCGATACAAATAACCGCCTGAATTTTGACCGTTTTTCATAAGCTTATTCAAAAGGGAAGAAATAAATTAATTGTTTTTTAATTCAGTATGTTTATTCATTATATATTAAAATGCTAGATTCAGATTTTTTTTCCAAAATGACCGCCGTAGTAACTAATCTCCTGAGACCCTCGCGGCGAAAGGCATCAATCTAAATAGCAAAGCAAATAAAATCTCAATCTATAAAGCTATCTGAAATATAAATTTGGTTTGGGCGTGTTTATAAAACGTGTATCTTCTAGTTAAACAAATAAAAAACAAAAAAAAAAAAAAAAAAATTGTAAATTGGCACGCCACAAAAAAAAAGTTTGATTTTTCACCCTTTTTTAAGGTTTTTGGGTCAAACATGGTAATTTTTGTAAATTTTTCAGCGTGCTTGAAGTTCAACTAAAAGTTAATACTATAGAAGAGACACGTGCTAAATTTCATAAGAATCGATTCAGAACTTGTTGAGTTATCTTGCCCGCCAATTTAAAAAAGTTGTTTGTAGAGAAACACGTGTAAAGTTTTGACACACACTATGATTACAACGACTTACCAACTAGTCAGCGATTCCAGGGCCATTCAGAAGTCCTTCAGTGCGTTTGTAGTACTCGTTTTTCTTCTTAAGTTTTTCCTGACAAGCTTGATCAGCTTTTTTAGTCGACAAAGAGCTATGGTGCTGTACCGCCCCCCTTAATAAGAACACTTAAGTTTGGAATTTAATTAAATTCATTTTCTTATTCAATATAAATACATATATATCGGCCTCAAGGATCCGAAGGGTTTACAAAGAATATGGTAGCCGGTCAGGTGAAGCGTTTGAAATGGATGGTTCCTCATTTTGCCATCTGACGTTTGGGTGGTACTAGCAAGCTAGCGCTAATGGTGCTAGCGTAGAAAATACAGTACTTAAAACATGTTTTCGGTACCTTCCTACAGTTTCAATTAATTAATAAGATCAAAATGAAAAAGGTTTTCAGGCTTAAGTTGTTATTTCTATCACGGCTTTACTAAAGTATCAGCATTTTTTTCCGAATTATCAATTAATTAGTATTTGCATACTTATTTAAAATCTTTGTAGGTAAAGAAAGAAAAAAACATTAAAAATATTAAGACCCTTGGGTAAATCTTTCTCAACAATAATTCAAAGGTCTCACAGGGAAACAAAGCGCGAAAGACAAATAAACCTAATTGATTCTGATTTGGGATTTGAATAGCAATGAAAACGGTTCCGTGCGACGCCAAGGGACAAACAATATTTTGGAGAAATTGGGGTAGGCACTTTCTTATAAGAAATTCGTAATATTTAAATGTGTTCCGTTTTTCGGGTTTAAATTTTGTAAAGCAGAGGAGAGCGACTTTTTTATCCAAAACGTAAATGGTTTATAAAAATGCTAGCGAGTACCCGGCGTACGTTGCATATGCGTACATATGCGACTTAAATAAAGATTTTTTTCTTCCTGCGTGTCCTTTCCCATTTGTCCCAGTTCACTTTCTTCCTCCCATTCCCTCTCTGCTTTCCCTTCCCCCCCGCCTTCCTCTTCCACCTTCCATGCCTTGTCACTTCTTCGTCCCCCTCCCTCCCGGATTTCCTACCCCCTCCCTCCTACCACCCTGCCTTTAAACCATTTGAAATACACTCATTTTTCAAACAACTATTTCTAATGAAAATTTCCTAATGCCGGATCTCACGGATCGCAAATAATATATATTCATATTACTGGCGATTTTGCTGCGTGCGTTGCAATGCCACTTAAAAAAGAAATTGTTGCTCCCCGCGTGTCCTTTCCACTAGATGATCGTCCTTTAACGGAAATCAATATCGTTAAAAAATGTTGCATATTAATGTCATCTGTATCCGAGCATTATTTGAAAGATTATTCAAATGCAATCGAGCATCAATTCGATTATTCAATATTATTCAATTCAATTTCATGACTCACTATTACGATGAAGGGTATTTGGCCTACGTCCATTGTTCATTGCTAATCGAGCAAAATTTTGTATATCAAAATTTTGTACTAAAACGATTGCACAGAAAAATGAACGCGGGTATTCAGTGGACAATTAAATATACCTACACTATAAACAAGCTACAATACACAAATCGCCAATATGAAAACGAACTGTAGGTAGGTAAACGGCCAATAAAATTGTGGTAAAGTTTTATTTGAGTCAATTTGGGAGGCCGTCCTGCCAACCGTAATTCCAATGACCGATCCAAATGCATTTTAATTTTTGCTGTAATCTTTTTTTATGACTTGTATGCATTTGTGTGTTTATTGAACTAAAGTTATACATTTTTATCTGACCTGCTTTCGTAGTGATTAGGCATTCAAATCATTTAAATAAACATTAAATTAGAAAAGATCTTAATCAAAAATAATATAAGAAAAAAAATTCAACTAATTATGTAAGATACAACAAGCGTAAAATTTTCTTGTTATTTATGTGGTAAAAATAATGCTGGTTCTAAAGGGGTTAAATTATTTATTTCTTACGGCCTAATAACACATGGCAATTCTGGTCCGATTGTTCTAACTATTAGCCGATGACTAGAAACTCTTCTGCCCGGAGCCAGTGAGACTAAGGCATCCCCAAGGAATGTCGAAGAATCAAATTAAATGGTTGAGGGAAGAAAGTGGAAAAAGGAGGGTTGGTAAAAGGAAGGTTGGTTTCTAAAACAGACTTTTATACTCGCGGTAACAGAATACACAGAAATATTTTAGCGGTAAACTTACCTACATAACTCCGCCTCTTTGTAATCGTGGAAGCTTCAGTTTATCCCACCTTTTTTTACAGGTGCTAAAGTTTGTAACATGGTTAAACAAAGGAAACCAACTATCGCCGGTATAAAGAGAAACTCTGCACTGCAAGAGAGTGCGATTACTTCGAGGCTTGCTGGAGTGGCGGACTAAGCCCGTCAGAGGCCCGGGGCGGCAAAGCTGAATGAGCCTCCCTCCCTCGTCAAAAAAGTAAATGTAATTTTATACGCTTTTTATTTAGTTCACACGGGCCTCTGATTGTAGAGGGCCTCCAAACGCCTCCATGTTCCATTGATCAAATCCTAAACAAGGTTTAAAGGCACAACAAAATTTTAAATTTATAAATAACATAAACCAACCCCCGAGTTTAAGATTTATTGAGAAGAAATAACTGTGTCATCCTCTGCAGTAGATTTATTTAAGATTTGTCTTAGCGCAGCCATACTCCTAAAATGCTTTAAAACACTGACAGCATTATTCTACGCAAACAGTGAATGCATCGTGTGGAATTGTTAACCAATGACAGTCGTAAGCGTTCCTTTATGTCCCATTATTACATGATGCTGTAATTCTAAATCCAGTGATACTCTCCCTATTATTCCTTTGCCTTTGTACGTGGTACAATATGTGCTGAAAATCAATTATTAGATAATAATAAAATTTCTGAAATCACTAGTAGTCACTCATAACATTAATGACCCAACCCTTCAATTTTTCCAACACTTATTTCTTAAGCTGTTATAGTTATGAGATTGACGCGATTGTCTCGCGTCACTTCAGCGGGTCAGAAAAGGAGCGAGATGTCCTCTCTGCCAACGAACTGAATGCCCCCATCACTATAATAAAGCATCTGAATAGCCAGGTACTTCCCCACCTTCCTCTTCCCTATCTCCTTTCTCTCCCCACTACCTCCAGCCTCACAACATACCCCAATTGGGGATGCCATAGTCTCACTGGCTCCAGACGGGAGCAGTTGGGACTCTTGTGCGGTATTAACTGTAAAAAAAAAAAAAAAAAAAAAAAACTTAAATTAACGTACTTACGGTAGCGTGTGATCTTGCGATGTTTATTCGTTTGATTTTTGCACAAGTCTTATTATCGTTATTAACACACTATCCACCGACTTGTATCTACTTTCTACGATGAATTCACCAAAAATATCATTAACTTGTGTTACGACAGGGAAACTTACTTGATAATCGATAACGCTTCCCCGGCGTGTATATGATCATAACTCTGAGGCGACAATACACTTCTAATTGGTACGTCGTAACATGGTGACAAGTACTTTCTCACGCTGCGAACGGCGATCGATTGCATGCATCATGCAGATTCAACATTGAATAGAGAATGGCAGAAAAGAGCCCTAATAATGCAGAGAGAGAAAACATACGTTGAATTATTAGCAACTATTATTTTGCAATCGCACATCTATATCCATATATTAGGTAATAGGTATAATTTTGTGCAACTTGCTCTACAATACAATACCTCAATTTTGGCACAAATATTTGGATTTGTGACAGCATTTCACTATTGGCCGGGCCATATTAGAGGCCTACGTACTAAGGGCCGTTGATTAATTAAGAAAAAAATATATTTTAACATCTCAGAGTTTCTGGCGATTCTTTCTATCCTGATGAAGGAATCATTTTTTTCGAAAACAGTGGTTAAAACTGAATAATTCATTATTATTTTATTAAAATTGTGCCACAAAATACTTTTAAAACACTTTGAAGAATTGCTAAATAAATAAAGTTGAATAGAATGATAATCAATATATTTTAAGAATCGCTTTGTTATTTCTGGGTTTTTTTAATATTTAACAAGAGTGTAAAACCAAAAAAACGTTTGTTAACTTCATAAAAAAAATGAAACATTTAGTAGAGAAAAACTTAGTTGATATTATTGAAATGAATACTATCTACGTGTGTTCTCATAGACCTGCATCGTGTAGGTATTTATGTGGTGGTGAGATTTTATTTTTATTTTAGTAGAACAGGATATGAATATATTATGATTTTTCTTTTTATCTGGAGGTTATAATTCTTTTTAAAAATATCTCCCTCCACGTGCAGAACAGATAGGCGGAAAAGAGAGTAGATATCACAAAAATACGAGTCTGGGATGCCCCAGGGATGTATGGATGTGTTATATTAATATAAAACAATAAGGCAAGATCATGGTGTGACGTTCAATCGTCTCTCCTAACCTTACAGGGAAATGGCGTTTTAATACCAAACAATAACTATATTCGAATAATTTATACAGCGCCGCTTTTGTAAAAAATCACCAAAGAGTTGTGTAAAGTATTGTATTATTTTAATTTTATTATGGTTAGTTTGTTATCCCCTTATTAATAGATGTGTTTTACATTTTACAACTATATGTGATAAATTTAAGACGAGTTTACAAGGGGGAGAGTCCTGTTCAGCCGAGTTTTTTTCAATGACGTAGACAAAATTTATTTTCGTTCACGTAACTTTTGTTACTTGTAAAAAAGGTACATTTCAACAAGAAAAAACACTTTTGAAAGTTACTGAATGCTGTAAAAATGAGTTGCCTATGGCTATTATGGGCCTGAGGAAAATAATCTCCATCCCGCCTCCCAAATTAAACTATTTTAATCGACTATTTTAACTAAACTTGTTTAATTTTATATGTTATAAAACCACGTGAAACTATGAAAAAACACGTAAAACCGTGACCGTCTGAAAACAGGTGAAGATACGGAATGGATGCAAGGGAAGGCAAGGATTTAAAAGAGAGTAATAACAAAGGGACGTTTGAATGGTCAGAAAACGAATGTCAGAAGAATAAATACGTGACTAGCAGTTAAAAACCCGCTCCGCTGGTTTTTGTGCTAGGCCTTGTGGGCGGCTTTTGGTTCGGCTTCGCCAAGTTAGTGTTGGTGACTATTTTATAAATCCGATAGGAATTAGTTCCAAAAATAACCCGTTCCTCGGATCCACTGTCATTCAGTGATAGCTAGTCACCGGGACAAAGTAATCGAAACAGGCAATGACGTCGTATGTTATATATAGCCGCTTGATACAACTAAATGTTGCCGTCAATCTTTCCTTATCTGGAGATGTACTACATATTCACAAATTCGTAACAATACTTAGGGGGGCCACGTCCCCATCCGAACTGCTGACGGAAGTCACATCTTGTGACGAATTCTCGAATTCGAATTACAACGGTGGCTTTGTTTGAAATTCCACATGCACAGATGTTATTTGTGGCGCGGCGCGTGTGGCGTGGCGTCAGACATGCACGAAGCCGGGTTCTGAAATTCAACCACGCAGATGCAAGCCTATTAATACTATTCGATGCGAGTGTGAATGGTGGAAGAAGTCGGTAACCAAAAACTTAAGTCGGGCCATGTCAAGAGTAAGAATAACATAAGAGTGTACTTATAAGACGGTGTACGAATGTAAATGAAACAAGGAGTGTTCATCATATCAGCCAACCCTTGCAGAGAAACGGCGTGAATCTTGTTTAGTTTTATAATAAATAAAATGTATTATAAATTTCAAAACAAATTTCCATCTCAATTTCTAGTTGGGTAACAGCATTTGACACCAACCACCCCTACACCCCTACGTGATAGGTTAAATCTGAACTTTCCAACTAACTTTCCTAGTTTAGGGGTAAGATTTAAAGGCTGGCTTTGACCTCGTTGTCAGTCGTTAATCAAATTTTAAAAAGGTTAATGATGGTTTTTTGTCGATAACCTTAGAAGGAAAACGCTTTCTTAAATTCTTTCCCTTCTTCATATTCTACTCAATCTGGAAATTATATAATATCAGTTTAGTTGAATCTCTCAGTATCGCTCTGGTAAAAGATGCTCTATTGGGAATTGAAACATCGCTTGAAATGGCCCACTATATTTGGTGGTCAGATGTGAGCCTGATACCTCCTCACCTTTCTCTTATCCACATCCTTTCCCCCTTACACCTTTTAATTCATATTCAAATTCAAAAAACATTTATTGCACAAAAATAGAAGTTCAAAAGATGTAGCTTATAGGTACATCCTATACCTTCCAGTTAACCCAACAATATGATACACATATTATAAAACCCAACAATTTTATGTTGCATTAACTGAAAAAATTAAAAAAAGACGCTTTTAATTTACAAGATATTCATTCAGAGTGAAGTGAAATTTGTTTAAACTAAATGTTTTTAGTGATGATTTAAATTTGAGTATATCTTTTATTTGTTTAATGTTGTATGCTTTAATGCTTCGTCCTTAAAACGTACACCAAAAGAGGATGCCGTAGTCTCACTGGCTCCAATTAGGAGGCATCATTTGGAATTCTAGCGCGGTATTGAAATTTAAAAAAAAAAAACTATCGTCTACTATATTAGAGTACACCTGCGGCACGTCCCCAGAGAGAAAGACCACAATTCAGAATTGAAACGTATCTTGAGATGGCTATGACCAAATATCCATGTGATTTCCATGCAACCTTAAACTTCCCCATTTCCTTCTATTCCGCACTCTCCTCAGTTATTAGTAATGAATCCAATGTTGTTATTATTGTACCAATGTGGTTTGTTATTATTAATGCAACCAATCTACTGTGTGATATAAATGTAGGTATGTTCAAAAATATTATAAATTGACTTAAACTGACTGCCTCAACACAGGCTAGCCTAGTGAGGCAGGTTATGAGAAAAATAAATTTATAATTATAAATTTCTATTCTTGAAGTACCTACTGTTCAAATGTATATTTACTTTCTGTTGTTTATCTTTTGTACTTACAAAACTTATAAACCATTGTAACATGTACTTTTTCTAGTTATAAATCTTGCAAATCTTCATTGAATAAAGATATATTATTATTATTATTATTATACACTCCCCACTTATTGGGGATGCCATAGTCCCATCGGTTCCAGCCTGATAGTCTTCTGATGACATAAAAAATACTTAATAAAAGATTCCCAGCGATCGCATTTAAAAATATTTAATTAATTAAAAAATATATATTTCACTGGTTTTGGGGATAATTTATTTATTTAAATGACAACAATAACCTTGTTTGTAACCACGATTTGTTTATTAATTTTTTTTAAATATCGACCGGTTTTGCTTAACACAAGCATCTACAAGGTATAAAATTAAACAAGTTTAGTTAAAATAGTCGATTAAAATAGTTTAATTTGGGAGGCGGGATGGAGATTATTTTCCTCAGGCCCTCCTGTGTGGAGCTCACGTAAAAAAAAAGTTTCATTAAAATAGTTTATTGAACAAGTTAATTTAAAACAGTTAATGTAACTTGTTTAATTAAAATAGTTAAATGAACTTGTTTAAATAAATCTTATTAAAATATTTCTTCAAAATTCGCAAATTCACTTTGTGGCGTCATTATTAATTTAATGAAAACAAATAACTTTGTGTACACCACTATTTAATTAACAATATCAACATGTTTCGAAAACTATGTTTTCTTCATCAGGATAATAAGTTAATAAAAAACAACAAAAGACAAACAAGTATAAAAAAATTAGAACATAGACAAAATATAAGAAAGGAGAAGTGATTAATTACTTAAAATATCATAAAAAAACACTTTTATAAAATAATTAAAAAAATATTAAAATATAAAATAAAATATAAAAATGAATTTATAAAATTGTTTTTTATGATATCTTAAGTAATTATTCACCTCTCCTTTCTAATATTTTGTCTATGGTCTAATTTGTCTATACTTGTGTGTCTTTTGTTAATTTTTATTAACTTTTTATCCTGACGAAGAAAACAAAGTTTTCGAAACATGTTGATATTGTTAATTAAATAGTGGTGTACACAAATTTATTTGTTTTCATTAAATTAATTAAAATAGTTTAATTTTATACCCTGAAGATCCTTGTGTTAAACGAAACCGGTCGGTATCAGAAAAATTTAAATCAATAAATCGTGTGTACGAACACAGTTATTGTTTTATTTTAATTAATGTGTCAAACCACAAAGTGACTGCTTTCTACGAAATTATTTACTTATTTGTTAATAATGACGAAATCAAAACCGTTTGCTTGGAGTTTCGTGAAATCATAATATTTATTTAGACTGACAAAAAAATAGCCTATTCACTCCAACCAGACCATCTCCCGAAAGGCTGTATTTACTCACCAACTTGCACTCCAGGATTTCAGATTGCATATATTTGCGTGGTGTCAAATATTTACTTTGGTTTCCGCAATAAGGCTCTAGATTTCTCGAGCTGAAAATCGTACCTGAACTTAGAGGTCCAAAGGCTCAAGTCATATTCAAACTTAGAATAAATCCATAAAAAAAAGCCGCTTTTCTGATACTATCGATGTTAATTGATAAATTTGTAGTACAAAGCTCGTATGTGGCGTTACAGCGTTACGTCTGAGTTACGTCCATAATAAAAAACTTTTGAACTTGTACTTTTCAGTGGGTCGTTTTTTGTAAGGGAATATTATGAATAAAGAATATTGATTGCACATGCACGATTTAACAAGCAAGGTGAAAATTTGAGGCCAGTCCAGGTCGAGAGTTTTTAACAGACGCTTCCGGGATGTTTTTGATTGTAATTTTTTTTTTTTTATACTTGTTGCCAGCAGTGGTGGCTACAACATATTAATGTTATTTTGATGATTTGTACAGCGCCGTTTTTGTAAAAAAATCACCTCAAGGGCGTATAAATATGATTTTATTTTATTTCTAAATTTTTATGATCAATAATTCAGTTGTTGGCTTTTTGATACTACAATGAATTGTTATTTGGGAAGCGGGAATGGGTACCGCCGCCCCGAGAACCTTTATTGGATAACCAACACCTCTGCCACAGGTCACCCCAAGGTTCGCTACGTCTGGTGATTTAGCAGGGGTGCCCGGGTTCATGGGGTGAGGTTTGCCTAGTTCTTGGAGGCGGATGACCAGGGCACACTGAAACCCAGATTCCTACCCACCTCTTAACCCTTTTCCTTCCCAGAACTCTCCTCTCCTCCTTTTCCTTAAAAAACCCTCCACACAGCATCCCCAAAGATGAAATGGGCCCTGGGGGAAATTATTTACCTCAGGGCCTCCTGTGTGGAGCCCATGTAAAAAAAAAATATATTTATATATATTTTATTAATAAAATAATTTAACATTAAAAAAATATACTTATGAATTATTAAAATAATTCCCCTCTGGATCTCCGTCATCTTTGGGAATTCTGTACGGAGGGTGTTTCTAGGAAAGGAAGGAGATGAATTTCTGGTATTGAGGGGTGGAAGGAATCTGGGGGTCAATGTATCCTGGAGTGACGGACGTATGAATTCCATCCCTCCCTCACTGCGATACAAGGCGATGTTTCGAAAAATTCCTGTTTGAGAGGTCAAAAGCTCTCCCTCAATCAGTCTCCCGATTTGACCAGCCATGCAATTGGTGGGCAGATACATCCGCTGACAAGACCTGGACATGCATCACTCCATAAAAGCGGGCACCCCGGTCAAGTCCGCCTCCCGGACTTGCCCGCCTCAGAAAGATGTAATTTTTTTTTTTTTTTTATAGTTAATACCGCACAAGAGTCCCAACTGCTCCCGTCTGGAGCCAGTGAGACTATGGCATCCCCAATCGGGGTATGTTGTGAGGCTGAAGGTAGTGGGGAGGGGAAGGAGATAGGGAAGAGGAAG
This sequence comes from Glyphotaelius pellucidus, assembly GCA_936435175.1. Classification (NCBI taxonomy): domain Eukaryota; kingdom Metazoa; phylum Arthropoda; class Insecta; order Trichoptera; family Limnephilidae; genus Glyphotaelius; species Glyphotaelius pellucidus. The sequence continues at coordinate 5,883,901 of OW386558.1, forward strand.
GTGGGGAAGTACCTGGCTATTCAGATCTGGTCACTAAACACGGCTAAAGCCATTTTCAAGCAACGTTTCAATTCTGAATGGTGGTCTTACACCAGGGCGATACTGATAGTATCTTCCACTCTGGAACGTGCCGCAAATACACTACATATTATTTTAAATGAATAAATTGTGAAATAACACAAATATCAAATAAAATTTATTTGCGCACGCCGGGTTCGAACCCGCGACCTTCGGATTGTGAGTCCAGAGTCTTACCTCGGGACCACGGAGGCCGTGGTCCCGAGGTAAGACTCTGTATACTAGACTATGTAATAATGAAATGGAAGCTTTTTTTCTTCGAATTGATGTTGTTCATTTTACAAATTAATTTAACATTCTGTACCAAACAATAGGATGGTTTTAAACAAATATACAAATTCGTTATGATTTTCCTCCGTGCAGAAAGCATGATTCTCCCAAAAGCTTCTCTTTAACTTGTTTCTCGCAGCTTTTAAGTTGTGATATTAAATTTTCCAGGAACAGTGTTTGCATTGAGCTTTCGTTTCCGTCATACCAGTGTAAACTTTAATATTTACATGAGCGGTACTACAAAACGATATGCGCAAAATTGTGATAAAATATCTATGAGCGTTGCACAATGCAGTTTCTAAAGAATGGGATGTCGGTTGCGGGTTTCAGCCATTTTGAAACTGTTGAAGGATGCAGTAAGGTTTTTAAAATAATAAAGACATTTAACATATTTTCTTTTCTTTGCTTTTCCAGACTGTGAGGATAAAATAGTGCGTAAGTTTTTAATTCACTTGACAAACTTTCCCATGGGTCCATTCATCCCACCCCTAGGAAAAGATTTTACGAACTTTTTAAGCACACTCTTCACATTTTCTGTCCAAGGTGCCATTCTGTCCATTTTGTGCGCCAATTCATTGTTACGCGGATGACAGTACAGTCTATGACCGTTTTTCGTTTGACAGGCCCCCAAAGGGCACACAACGGCTCAGATGGCTTTGAAGCAAAGAATGGATGGTTACCTCGAGAGTGTTTTCTCTTGGGGTAAGAATAACCTCGTCGAATTCAATGTTTCAAAGACCCAATCATATCTGATTACGTCTAAAAGGGATCGAAATGAAAATCTAGTCTCCTTCAACGGAAGCAATCTTCCGAACAGACCTTCCATTGATATGCTTGGTGTAACTATAAGTGACCAGCTCAGGTATGGGGGCTCCATCGAAGCCAGAGTAAAGTTAGCTTCTCAAAAACTGGGCGTACTGTACAGGGCCCGCAGATACTTTAATAGTACACAACTACTTACCCTGTACAAATCGCAAGTGCGCCCCACGGTTGAATTTGGCAGCCACCTCTGGTCTGGAGCTCCAAAATACTTGAAAAATACCCTCGAATCTGTGCAGAAACGGGCGGTCCGTTTGATAGATTCTCCCATCTTAACGAACGGGTTGCAATCTTTAGAGCACAGGCGTTGGGTGGGAATGCTATCCATGTTCTACCGGTATTTCAATGGAAGATGCTCTGAGGAACAAGCGTCATTGATCCCTTCGGCACCGGTGCACAGTCGGGAGACACACCAAACGCGCGCCCAACATATGTACACGGTTGACATTTGTCACATGAGAACGGGTCGTTTTTTCGACTCGTTCTTGAGTTCAACAGCTCGGCTACGGAACGATTTGCCGGCATCTGTGTTTCCTCCCTCCTACAACATGGGTCTCTTCAAGACCAATGTTCATTCCTCCCTCTCCTCAAGAAGACCCTCCACACAGCATCCCAGATGACATAGGCCCTGAGGGGAATTATTTTCCTCAAGGCCTCCTGTGTGGAGTTAATGTAAAAAAAAAAGGACAATTTTTGTCTTTGAGGTTGTTGTTTGTAGGGCATATCAAGGAAAGGTAGGATGAACCTGGATTAAGACGAGTCTCATGTTTGGGAGGGAGGAAGCAGAGGCTGACAAACCGTTAAAACGAGCTGATTTCATATGGCAGACGTCAACGGTGTTCAAATGTTCTATATGTCTCCTGTCTGTACGTCGGTGCCGAAGGGATAAATATTAGATGATTATATATGCAACATCCAGAATAAGGGGGTACCATGAGAAAAGAAAAAAATATATTTATTTATTTATTAGCGCCTATTTTTGGGGCTTTTACTTATGAATAGTAAGAAATATACAGTATTTATTGTCCATAATTGAACTGCCTCAGTAGCAAAATTTTATAATTGTTTTAATGTTAATTTTAGATGTTCACTGACTTAATGAGTCTAGTTTTTGCACTGTTAATTCGTGGTGGAATTCCATTGCATTATAATTGAAATTAAAACACTTTTGCACGTTTTTCCACTAATTTATTTACACCAGGACCGGTTTCATCCTACTACGGACATTTTCAGACTGGACATTTTTAAACCAGTCTGAAAATGTCCGTAGTAGTATAAAACCGGTCCTGGTGTAAATGAATTAGTGGAAAAAGTGCAAAAGTGTTTTAATTTCAATTTTAATTCACTGACTTAGTATAATCATTTCCTTCCATAAGTATTCTGAGCAAAGAGGAATAAATATGGTGGTTAGTCCCAAAATGTCTGCACTGAAACAAATCCTGACTTCTGGTATTACGTTGTGGTATACGGAAGCTTATCAGTTCAAGCAATTAATCATTTAAAATTTTATATAGAAATACCAAGTAAGTGAAAATTCTTCTGACTGACAAATTTATCATATTCATACCGTTTAACAGTGTTGTTGTTAAACATAACTGCCACGATATCACAGTCTCTAACATAAACAAGCTTACATAAATTGTTTAAAAAAGTATTATTGACTTACAAAATCATTAAATAATAAGCTATATTTATTTTTTTAGGTACAAGAACACTAGTTTAAATTTGGATAACCCATAAAACGGGTAATGGTTTGTGCTTGATGAGCATGTTTTTGGTATTATTTTGGCAAGGAAATTTAGTTCTTTAGTCAAAGATTGTTTTTCCCTCGTGTGTTTATCAATCCATTATTTAGTTTGAGTTGATTGATTTTCTTGTTTATGCATACATTGTGTGATTAACTTTTTAATTTTTGATGTGATAACGTCTAATAAATTGATGAACTCCGGCTGCATGCACGAAAAAGCATAACTCATTGTCACGTTCCGCCTGAGCCGAGCGTGCAAGCGAGAGGGCGGAATAAGCGATAGAGAGGCACGACCGGCCTTAGCGTTTGGCTTATGATACATCAATACAATTTTTCATCAATGTTTTCTTATGACGTTATCACGTTAAATTATCGCCTGTAAACCGACTTTACAGACAACCAGTTTTTTTTTTAAATTTTGTAACGTGAGACACCGCGCGGACTCGAATATTTTCTCGCTCGTACGTAATGCGGCATCCTTGTCTTCGGCTGCCTGACTTGCATTGGTTGCACAATTCAAACCAACGGCTAATCAGCAAGCAGTTCCCCGCTACCTATCACTACCTACTGTAGGATGTACCACCAGCAGGCCTATATAAACGGTTGCACGGCGTTGAGCCACCAGAGATCCAGCTGACAGTCTTCGGGCTTAATACCAAGAACCAACTGCGAGATATTTTTTTGTTCACTTTGGTTCGGTAGAGAAGTCACTAGAGATAGTCAGCATTAACTTATTATTTTGTTTTATTTTTCTCCATAATAAAAGTTCTCTGTACGAACTCACGCAGCGTTTAATATAATATACTTTATAATTGTAGTATTATTCTATGTCAAAGGTAAATACAATTATAGCACATCCTCTGTATGAACATTTATACATTTGGTTCACAGTGAAAAATTAAAAAAAATATCATTCTCCCAGTTTCACCGTTCTCTCGTTATAAAATTGAGCAAAGCTACCGAACTGGAATTCGTGGATATCGCTATAATTTAAAGCTTAACAATTGATTAACTATTGGTTCTGTAACTTGGCGATGCTTCCCGGCCCAAAAAGAAGAAGATGGAGAGATGTGTAATTACAAATGTTGGACAGAGCGCGCCAATATTTTCAATGACAAAATTGAAGCGAAAATTTTGAAAATGCTTAATAAAAAATGACTCGCTTAAAATAGAGCAAAAATCTCGTGGAATGTACCTTAAATATCATTTAAAGAAACATTGTGAATTTTTTCACAAATTGTAAAATAATAGAAATAGACTTGTTTTAAATAATTTTTGGAGCATACTTTGCATTTTTTTTCTATCGAGGAAATTTCATAAAATTTGCGTTTGGGCATAGAACGTATCTAGATATTATCTTAAAAAATAACACATTTTTTTAAGAGCTTAAAAACTTCACGTTTAAGAGAGATATGTAAGAAATCGGTAGAAATTCGGGTAGCGGTGGTTTAATCCTGATAAATACAAAACATTGTGATTGCTTGGCATTTAACATCAGCCTGCACATAATTTTACGGGTTTAAAATTGAAGCGATTGAATTTTATTTGAACGACCGAAAAAATTCTGCAGAACAACACGCTGCAATATTGAATCCTCTCTCCTTCGCCAATCCGTGCTCGCAATCATAAACTATGATTTCGTGGGGTTTATTATGATGTACGTAGATCCGGGTCGACATTTATGATGTTTATTCGTTGTTTTAAAGCTTTTTGAGTTATACTTTTGCAACTTTTGTGACATCAAAATGCAAGTTAAACCGTCAAAATTTATGTGCGTTCGGTTGCAAAATGCATTTAGTTTTACTACAAAGATATTTAATTTTCTACCTAATTGCAATACTTTTGTTTGATACTGCGTCATCGTGGTTGTTTTCTGGCTTACTGTTTATTAATCAAGGGAAAAATATACGTGTTGTGGACGGTTCCGTGACCGTTGATCCGCATAATTATATGCAGTCGGTTAAGGGAAAATATGGTATACCTACTTGCACAAAATATAACTAAGTCACCCCGACAGGGTAGGCAGAGAGAATGTTTCTCCAAATAATAAGTTAAAACACATTTTCATTCAAATGCAACAAGAATAAAACTATAACTTGTGTAAAAATTCATTTGATATTCATACCAATTAAAGATATTTTCGAAGGCGATTTTACATTTGAAATTGATAAATAATGTGCAAAAATTACAACTTGTAGTAAATATCGTATCAGTGAAATATACTCTCAGTATTCCCCTGGTTTAAGAAGACCATTCAGAGTTGAAACGTTGCTTGAAATGGCTTTAGCCGTGTTTGGTGACCAGATCTGAATAGCGAGGTACTTCTCCACCTTCCTCTACCTCATATCCTCCCCCTCTCTACTAGCTTTAGCCTCACAACATACCCCATTTGGGCATGCCATAGTCTCACTGGTTCCAGACGGGAACAGTTGGGATTCTTTTACGGTATTCATAAAATAAATTTAAAAATTGGGGGTTCCCCGCTGGGAACATACACGAGGCACGTCGCAAAGCGGAAAGAATGGAAAAAGTCAAGAATGCAGACTTACTCTCTTCTTTATTTTGCTTGTCTTAATTTTACTACTTCAATGGTAACTTTAATCACTATTTTTAGCGATTTTGACACAGTCGAACAAGGGTTTTTATAATTCCACACACTATAAGTATTGATGGAGAACTTTTACTTTCCAACTAAATATTATTGCTCTTAGTCGGTTTAAGGTAGGTAAATAGACATGTATTACAGGTAAGAAATAAATTAGGGAAAGGTACAAAGATCATTGCTAGGTACCAAAAATGTATCTTGGTTATCATTAGATGAAAAAAACGCATTTTTGAAAACATCGTGGAAAGCGTACGTTAATGCTTAGGTAGATTTTCAATTTATAACTCTCTTAACCCAGGAAGCCCAATCTAGATCTTTTTTACCTAGATGCAAACAAATATCTACTTTCTCTTTTGCACACTTCTTTTGATAGCCCTGATTGATCGTACCAACGTAATACCCGCCAAGAGCCCACAGGAGATGTCGGTGTTGCCTTAGTAAGTCCCTTCATGTTGAAGTTATCGTACAGTTGTAGGTAAATTTGTATTATTTTAAGATTTTTGTAATTTTTAAGGGTTAATAAAGAAAAAATAATTTTAAAAATCTGTCTAATTGTTACTTAATATTTATTGGTAAATAGTAAAAAAGGAGATTTTGTTTTGTTATTTTTTTTAAATATTTTTGTTTAAAAGAAGCAAATAGAAAGTATCTCATTTTAGTATCAATTTTTTTTGATTAATTGTAATAGTAGTTTTTTCAAAGTCTTATAAAGATATTTTATTCTAATTATGCGTTTTTTCACTTCCTAAATAGTTAACACGGATTAATAATGATAAAAAAATAAACAACTTTATTTATTTAAGTAGGTAAATTTGACCTATGATTGGGCTTTTTAGAGCAAAATGTGATTGGACTTCTAGGTTTAAATAAATAATAAGTTCAACATTAAACTTTATTAGCGAGATTTTATTTGAAAGATTAAATTTATGGTTGAAAACTTTTTGCCCTGTCATTTATTAAACAATTTTCTATTCAGAAGGACACTCAGGACCAAACTTTCATGGAGGTTTGTTTTTTTTCTTTTTCACTTGATTTCTTTTGGCTGTCTTTTCATCAACATAAATCATACTAGATGAATCCCCATTTTGCCTATTTCTAAACGCCTGTTTACTAAAAGGTAAGTTTCAATAACGTTCAGATTAAGCGCTTAAATTTAGCTCTTTTGAGAGAAACACAATATTATTCAATATCCTTCCATTTAAAATTGAAATGGTCCGTTGAGTCGAGAATACGTATGTAATCTTTACAGCTTTACTTTATGATTTCACCATAAAGTAAGGATTTTCTGGTGGATTGAATGACTCATGGTATGATTACACAAACTAGATAAGAAGTTCCCAACTATTTTGCAAAGTAGATCACTTTCCGATGTTTTTCCTTAGCTCCTGCCGAATATTGAATTTTTCTAAATTTATTAACGTTAAACATTTTCTACCGCGCCAAAACCGCTAAGCTATCAAAAACTTTCTTGCCATATCTAGTTTGTTTTTCCTACCTCATATAATCCGGACCTCTTTAAGACACGCATTAATATACTCTTTCCCACAGCTTTTTCCTCAAAAGCTCTTGCAAAAAGTTACATAAGTAAAAAAAAATACATAAAGCAGGATGAACAACATGTAAGTACCGTTCTCGTGCTAGAAATTATGATTCTTCTTACTGAATTGTCTCTCGAGGTCTTCGTTCTCCCAAGAGCCCCTATAAGTTCTTCTTGTCGTAATGCAATGTCCGATGTCAGTGTTCCGTTTACAATATTTGGCGTTTGAACCTGGTGAAGGTGCCTTTTCTAACTATTTAAAAGCGAATAAATTAAAAGATTCGAGACGAGTCGGTGAGAGAAGATTCAAGGATTCCGTCACATTTGTCCACTCAGCCACTAGCTGGTTAAGCTGATATGTTTTAAAGACATACTTAAAACATCCTCAAAACTAGTTTTGTGGTCTATGTCAAGTTCATTTAAGTGTTGAATGTAGGCCAAAACTTATTTTATGGTGTCATTGAAAGTTAACTTCATTTGATTCATTTCTGTCTATGGACTCCTATACTTGAACGCAACATCTGTGTTACCTTTTTCTCAACTTTCTAGCTTGTTTTTGGATAGTTTTTTTCTGTGATTTTAACGATAACCAAAATATTTCAATTCATTGTCAAACTCTTTTATCAACCTTCTTTTTAAAACTAATCGGATTCTATTTCTGAGAACCTTGAGGAAGCATCATAATTCAAATCACTTTTTGCCAGTTTATCTTAATTCTAAATACAACCAGTATATTATGATCATAAGTGAATCGTCTCAACCCAACCTCTTAATCTTCTTGTGCGAATCAACTCTGGTTTTGGAAACAAAAGAGGTCAGCCTAGGAGGCTCGCTTTAGAATCAACTTCAGGCCTCCGGGGACAATACCAGGACCACACAATGTACACATGTATTATGTCATTTGTGTTAGGTGTATTATGTCGTTTACAGATGATGAATTGATACATATGGGGATCCACTCGCGCATACACCCACGAGCTTTCTCGGTGACACGTATCCCCTACAAGTCGAAATGAACCCTTTGGGAACCTCTGCACTAGACAGTAAAAGTCCTTGTGAAAAAAATCACCTTTTAATTTAAAAAAAATCTTTATGGAAGCTGCTTTATATTCTTGCAGTGATTCTAATGGTTTTTACTAAGGGGGAAGCTTAACCCTCTTTTAATCGGTAGGTACGTATTTATTAGTATCGGTTTCCTGCTCTGGTTAAAATAAAATTAAATGAAATGGGGCAAAGATTTAGTTTTCAACGGAGTGGTCACCAACTTTTTTTTTAATTAAGTAAATACAATAATTCCGGTTTCCCAATGACTTTTCCGTAATTTTTGATATTTGCTACTATTCCATTAGGAGCATTTACTTGCATGAAAGAGGCGAATGGGAATTTTTTTTATGCGACACTGTTCACAGAAGTCCCTCCCAACTGTCCCCAACCGACTGGAACCAGTGAGACTGTGGGATCCCGATTGGGATATGTTGTGAGGCTGATGGTAAGTAGGGAGAGGAAGGAGATTGGCAAGAGGAAGATGGGGAACCTGGCCATTAAGAGAAATATAAACGCTGGAAATATTTCGATTCTCATGCCTTCAAAATATTACTTCATTGTGTAGTCATTCAAAAACATTTTTTTTTGTGGTTAACGCTTATATTTTTTGTTACGTAAATAATAATTTTATTGTAATTTTAATACAAATAAAATCTAGTAAAAGCTTCAATTTATCCGTAGCATTTTTGATGTTCGTATTTTGATGTTCATAATGTAACCGATTCATCGTACAGATTAATCTAAATAGTATAAAAATAAGATTCACGTACAGCTTCATCTTCAGACCTAGTCACCAAACACCAGGACAATATTGAAAGTATCTTGCACTCTGGAACCTGCCGCAAATATACCTTTTTATAGGATTAAATTGTGAAAATACGTAATATTCAAATAAAATTTACTTAGCAAGCCTGAATTTGAACTCGTGACCTCCGGATCTTTAATTAAGAGCCGTCAACCACGGAGGCCGCCAATTACATATAATTGCCGCCAAATACACATAATTTTATGAAGTAGTTAACATTTCTAATCAAATTATGGATATAAAAAAAATATGTTTATGTACATTTGTCTAGTGAAGCGGTTAAAAGAAAACTAAAGTTAGACATAAATTAAGTTAAAATAAACGCCCGGATTGCCGGCACTAAAACCGAAACTGAACTGGTATAAACATCGAAATAAGTAATTTAATTAAGTTTTATTTAAATGATAAAATTATATAATTTAATGATAATTATACCAACAATTACTTTTTGGAAAGCGGGTAACCAACACCTCTGCCATAAGTCACCCCAAGTGGTTTGTTACGTTTAGTGACTAAGCAGAGGTACCTGGGTTTATGGGGTGAGGTTTTTCAAGGTCTTGGCGACCTATGTGTCTTCACACCTGCTGCGTGGTGGGCCGGATCAAGAGAGACTTGTTGAGGAGGTCTTTGACCTCTCCAGCTATCTCTCATCCAAAAACCTTATATTAATATACAGAAAATTGGAAAGTTGCAGAATTGCTTAATGGCCGACGTGCATTTAAAAATTTAAAACAAACAAGCATAAATATAAAAGCACATAACCATACTAGATAATATTTCCCGCACAATTTTATTTTTTTAAATTATTTTGTTTTGTTAAGTTTTCTGCCTCAAATATATATACTTTTTAATGTGGGAAAGGCCGCCCAGTCGTTCCTTAAGAAGTGTACCCTTAATATTCAAGTTTATATGATGCTATTATTTTCGAAGGTTGGCTATCATTAGGGTAATCTTCACTCTGCAAACTGCAATTTGAAACAACTATGTGTGAAATTGCACTAGTCAAACTGAGATTCTTATTTACTATTATTGTTGCATCTTTTTCACATTTTGTCATTTTTCGTAAGCACTGGACCATCTTACGTTTTCCCTGTCTATGACTTGTAATGCTTTTATTTTAACTTTGTTTCTGCTTTCACGAATGCTAACGACACGTTCAACAATGAAAACAAACTTAGCGAAACGCATGAAATTGTTTTAAATTTAATAAAACAACTTGTGCTCGTAAAATTTACCCATTACAACCGTACTTTTGGAAAAAATTTAAACAGAATACCTTTGAGATAACATGAAGATGCAGTGGACCACGCTAAAACTAAATGAACCAACATGTTTTATAACATCGGTAAGAATTTTTAATTTGGGAGGTGGTTATGCGTACCACCGCCCGAGAATCATTTATTGGTTAACCAACAATCCTGCCGAAGGTCAGCTCAAGTGGTTCGCTACGTTTGGTGATTTAGCAAGAGTGCCCGAGTGTACGGGGTGAGGTTTTGACTGGCTAGGTCTTGGCGGCACGTGCGTTTGCCTACCTACTGCGCGGCAGGCCGGATTGGGAGGGACTTATTGAGGAAGACCCTTGTACTGCAGTGGAAGGGATGGATTCATATGTCTTTTTTTACGTTAATTCCATACAGGAGGCCCTGAGCAAAATAATTTCCCTTAGGGCCTATGTCATCTGAGATGTTGTGTGGAGGGTCTTTTTGAGGAGAGGAAGGAATGAACATTGGTCTTAAAGAGACCCATGTTGTAGAAAGGAGGACACAGAGGCCGGCAAATCGTTCCACAGCCGAGCAGTTGAATACAAGAACGAGTCGTAGAAGCGACCCGTTCTCATGTGACAAATGTCAACCATGTACAAATGTTAGGCATGCGCTTGGCGTGTTTCCTGACTACGCACAGGTGCCGAAGGGATCAAGGACGCTTGTTCCTCGGTTCATCTTCCATTGAAATATCGATAGAACAAGGATAACATTCCCACCCCGACGCATGTGCTCTAAATATTGCAATCCATCTGTTAAGATGAGAGAATCTATCAAACGGACCGCCCGTTTCTGCCCAGGATCGAGGGTTTTTTTCATGTATTTTGGAGCTCCAGACTAGAGGTGGCTGCCAAATTCAACCGTGGGGCGCACTTGTGACTTGTTTAGGGTTAGTCAGTCCGTCAATCCCGGACATATTGATCACCAGATTCTTACCCACTCCTAATACCTTTTTCCTTCACAGAAAAAAAAACCCTCCACACACCATCCTCTACAGAGCTTTTGTAAAAAATACAAATTCAATTGGCAACTTTTTTCTGTGTTTCATAGATAAAATATTTTTGAGGCGACATTTGCAATGTGTTTTAACTCAATTACTCAAATAAGTGAAACTGAGAAAATCGATGAAAATTTATATGTGTAAAAAAGTAAATAAGCGTAAATTTTTATAATTGAATTATCTACAGGCTTAAAAATATTTTTTTAAGACCAATGTAGCATTTAACTAAAATAAAACTTAATAATATAACCAGATTGAAACTTGTTGCTCTGATTTTGGCTGATTTTCAAAGTAACAAAGTTCTTTCTGTTTTTTTTTTTTTTTTATTTTTGTTTAGTTGTTTCTAAAACAAAAAGATCGGGGATTCAAACTTTGATCCTCAATATCTCAGATCCGTGCCAATGGCAGATAGAACCTTGATTTGTGGGGTCGATTAACTTAACTCTAGCAAAACTTAACAACTTCGAGCAACTCATGTTGTGTTTGGTGAGAGGGAATCAGTCGGAGTCGAGATTTCACTGGAAACAATTCAATCTCTCAACTTGGGACAACAACCACTACTAGTGCACACCAACAATGTACAATGTTAACTCACAAGTCATACGGGCGCCTCATAGTCAATTCACCAAACAAACTTTACAACTTGACTAATATGAGATGGTAACAGTTATTGTTGAATTGTAAATTTATTTGGAGAATAATTTTGTAATAAGTCCCTAATTAAATGAAAACAATACATGAACAAAATGAAGTGACGATGTGCTGTTTAACACAATAAAAAACTTGTTTATTAATTTACTAGCTTTCTTTATTGAAAAAAATCTATTCTTTATTGAAAAAAAATATTAAAAAAATATTTTACTAGTATTTCTGTGAACAACAAACCTCGCGCCGAAAAAGAACGAGAATTTATCTAATTTTTACTTATATCAAAACCATTTTTTTCTCCTAGGACATAATTGTAAATACTTAACTCTTCTATTCCCAGTGTCACCTGTAGGTGACAGAAGTTTAATATTTTTTTTCTACCACACGGAAATTTTATTTTTAAATTCTACTACTTGTGTAGCAAAGGCAATTAGTAACTCTATTCGTTATTTTTTTCTGGCAACACTAGCCACACGCCATATGTCAAATTAATTCTTGTGTTTCACGCGAAATTGTTACAGTCTGAGTTTATGTGATCTCTTGCGACATAAAGTGAAATAAAAATGCAAGTATTGTTCTTTTTTCATATTCAATTATGCAATAAATAAATAAATAAGCTAAAGTATAAATGTATTTTATGACAAAAATAATTTATAGAATTTTTGTTGCAAAGTTGGAAATATGCACTGTCACTCGTGGGTGACACTGGGCATTGTAACTATTCTATTGTTAACACAACTCTATGGTTCGGAATTCATTCTAAGTAATAAGTAACTAGACCGTTGTTTACATTTTGGCCTTATTGCTATGTTGTGATGGTGTTTTAGAATTTGTCGTGAACCTTACCAGGATGCATCCGGCCCTGGACTCAAGATGCAATCCGTCTTAGGCCTAGGAGCTGCTGTTAATTTAGAGCTAGCTTCATTCAAGATTACCACAAGAGTTATGACCCTACAATTTATACTTTGATCATTTTTTCACGGGGTTACCATGGGTGGGGTAGACTTTTTTGACGAAAATGTTCACTCCACAAGGGTAACTCTTCACGGCAAAAAGTGGTGGTTCCTTCTGTTTGCTTTTGGTTTAGATGCAGCTTACCAAAATGCATGGCTGATCAAAAGACAGTCAGAAAACAACTGGACCTACTGCAATCTTCGGCGAAATGTCGCAACCATATACTTGCAAAATAATGGTAAGCCTCCAAGCCGAAAATTCGATTGTGGCGTACCTCTGCAGATAAGAGTGCCTATCAAGGTGAGGAGTGCAGGAAGTGCTGATGAACACTCGCAAATCGACTGCTCTCAACGAAGATGTGGATATTGTCACCAACGCACCAGAAAAATGTGTGCCAAGTGCAATATCAGTTTGCATCTCAAGTGTTGGTACAGCTTTCACAATGAATGAATAAATTTTTTTTATAAAATATCTTAATATTATTATTAAAATTTATTTACAAAAATATTATTATAAAACTCATTATCATTCATTGATATTTAATTCCTAATGTCCGAATGAGAAACATGCTGTATCCTCTTCGGAACCTTAGCTACATTGCCCAGTGTCACCTGTAGGTGACACACCCATAAAAAGGAGTGGGGGTAATTAATTTTTTTATTTTTTATTTTTTTGTCTTAACTGCAAATATATAAACTATTTTATTTAAAGAGAAAAGAAAAATCTTCATTAATTTTGACATGGGAATTGAAGGATTAAATAACCACTTACTTGATTGTAATGAATTGCGCAATTTGAAATGTCACCATCTCTTTTACCTTAATATCATTTTGTAAAACTTTGTTAAGGCCGGTAGGTAGGTATTTTTTTTTTATTTAGCTCCACCGAGGAGGTCCTGGGGAAAATAATTCCTCTCAGGATCTATGTTCCTTGGACCTTGTTCTACCGGTATTACAATGGAAGATACTCCGAGGAACTAGCGTCATTGATCCCCTCGGTACCGGTTCATAGTCGGGAAACACGCCAAATACGCGCCCAACATTTGTACACGGTTGACATTAGTCAGATGAGAACGGATCGTTCTTGAGTTCAACAGCTTGGCTGTGGTACGATTTGCCGGCCTCTGTGTTTCCTCCCTTTTACAATATGGGTCTCTTCAAGACCCATGTCCATTTCTTCCTCCCCTCAAAAACACCCTTCACACAGCATCTTCAAAGATGACATAGGCCCTGAGGGAAATTATTTTCCTGAAGGCCTCCTGTGTGGAGTTTTTTTTTTTTACATGAGCTCCACACAGGAGGCCCTGAGGAAAATAATTTCTCTCAAGGCCTATGTCATCTTTGGGGATGCTGTGTGGAGGGTTTAATTTTAAGGAAAGGAAGGAGGGGAGAGTTCTGGGAAGGAAAAGGGTTTAAAGGATGTGTAGGAATCTGGGGTTCAGTGTGTCCTGGTCATCCGCCTCCAAGACCTAGACAAACCTCACCCCATGAACCCAGGCACCCCTGCTAAATCACCAAACGTAGCGAACCACTTGGGATATATAGCAGAGATGTTGGTTATCCAATGAAGGTTTCCGCAGCGGCGGTACCGAAATCCGCCTCCCAAATTGAATGTAAAAAGAAAAAAAAAATCTTTGAGGATGCTGTGTGGAGGGTCTTTTCAGGAAAAGAAATGAAAGGAAGTTCTTGGAAGGAAATGGTATGAGAGGTGGTTGATTCTGGGGGTCAATGTGTCCAGAAGTGAAGGACGTATGAATCTAAGCCTGCCAACGTGTTGCAAGGCAACATTCCCAGGGAGTCCTGCTGAAGACGATCTGAAGCGTCAAAAGATCTCCCTCAACCAATTTTTCCGATCCAACCTGCTATGCAAATGGTGGACAGACGTATTCGCTGCCAAGATCCGAACAAACTTCACCTCATGAACCCGGGCATCCCTGCTAAGTCACTAAACGTAGCGCGAGTTTCTGAACCTACCATCTTGGCAGAATAACTGGTCGTGATTGGCTGAATTCCGATAAAGCGCGTTTTGATAGTAACTTCTTGAATGGTAAAGCGGTTTTGTTTCTTACTTGCATGTTTTACATGGTTTTTGGTCGTGGTAAGGGAGATTTTGAAACTCAATTTTAGGTTTATCTTGTTCCTCGCAAAAATGTGAACAAGATGTCATACTCAGATCAATTTGGCAAAAATCGGATGTAGTGGGTATTGAAATTATAGGACTCACTTATCAGTCGTAATTTTGAAAATTATATTATATATATATATACTTTTCCCCGCGGCTTCGCTCGCATGGTATTACGGGAAATTACTGTAGTGGTTGAACGAATCAATTATCCCCCCTCCTCCCCATCCCCACCCACACCCCACCCCCACCCACACCCAAGCATAAGCTCAAAGAAAAAAAAAATTATCGAATTTTGTTCATTCTTTCGGAATTTATGCGCTTACAAACATTTCGAATGTTTGTTTTTAATTAAATATTTGGAAGTTTGTTAATACAATAAAAAATTACACTACTTATTATTCAGTCTTTATAATCATTACGAATTATATTTTTAATGTAGGAACTCTTGACTTTTATTCCAAAACAGAAACTTGTCCAAAAAAAACAAAACGTATTCTAATATTTGAATTTTCTGGAGCAGTAGCTGACCAGGGGGCTGAGTACGTACCAGCTTAGAGCCCACAAATATATCAACATCGTTTCCATGGTAACGATTTGTTTTCTGACGTTTGCAATAACTCGCTTTTGCTAGCGACAGAAAACGTACAACAATTACAATGTATTAATATTTATAATTTCATAACGCCAGAGCTTACTATTACATACAGCCTATAGTCCTCGCATATTATTTAGCTTTCTATTGGTGAAAAAATTTTAAAAATAATTTCATTGTTTTATGCGTGAAAGCGTAGCAAACAAACTCAAGCAGTATCGCATTTATAATATTATAGTATACAGTATAGTATTAGTACCTATGGATTACGCGCTATATGCAGGAGTACAATTTCAAATCACACTTGAACCGACAGCCAAAATTAGAATTTTTAATTATTCATTACTGAAAACTTTCTACGAATCTGCTGGCAGGCGGTTTCAGCTTTCAGATATAATGTTGTGGGGTTCGTATTTCGCTCATTTATTTAATTATTTATTATCACCCTTTAAGGTCTGGTAAACTGCACTACAGAGGTTTCTTCGGCGAGTTATCTACTGCCTTGGGTAGTTTATCATCTTAAAAGGTGTGGAATTAACGGAGGCTTCTTGAATAATAGAGTATAATTACGATATAAACATCGCTCACTTATGCAGAGTAAATTAATGAAGGCTTTAAATATTCCAGCGCCAGATGATGTAAGAAAACCTATTCATGCATGTCACAGGATAATTAATTCTAATACTACGATGTATATCAGTTAAACAACAATATATGGTAAACATTACATATACAATTTCTTGGTTTCGTTTGTTTCAGAAGGTACTTAAGCTGAACATTTTTGGTTCAATGTCTTTCTTAGTATTGGTAACGTTGTTAACAGATTTTTAAAAAATGTTTTCAACTGTCCCAACTGCTCTCAATAATCTGGAGACAGTGAAACGATGACATCCCCAATTAAGGTATTTTGTAGGGCTAAATGTAGTGGATAGAAAAGAGATGGGAAAGAATAAGGTGGGGAAGTACCTGGCTATTCAGATCTGGCCTACGTCATCTGTGTAGACGATGTGTGGAGTCTCTTTTTGAGAAGAGAAAGGAGTAAACATGTATATTATAAAGACCCACGTTGTAGCAGGGAGCAAAAAGGCCGGCAAATAAGTTTTACGCCAGGGGGACCCTAATAGTAATTATCTTAAATTAAAAAATTGTGAAAGAACGCAAATTAATTAATCAATTGGTTTTTTTAAGGAAGCAAAAATTTTGGGGAGTAAGTTAATGAAAAAACACAATTTGTGTTACGCTATTTTTTATTGAATTAATAAATGAAAACCAACCGGATTTTGCTCGTCATCTCTTGCTGCAGTTTAATCAACAGTTTTATCATTAAATATTTTTTTATTTGATACATTTATTTATACGTGCATAATGTTACCTTCATGTTAATTAAAAAAATCCCGCGTAGGCAATGTCAGTACCTGGGTTCATTAGCAAAGTAAATCGGTATGATTGAACCCAACAGCCGTATATTACCAAAAAATTTTTGAAACATTCGCAAAAAACGGAAGAGGAATCATATATCAACTATCTGATTAATATGTCAGTTATAATTACCCAATTAATTTGCGCTGATGTGATATTATCTAGACGCAGATGGCCACCAAATGCGTTGTAAATAATATTTATTAACAACATTTGAATTAATAAAAATTAATAAAGTTCAATCTTTTATCTCCAATGGACCGAGACTTTTAAAACTTACGAAATTGTGGGAAATACAATCAACCCTTACCAAACTAAGGTTTTTTCACTGTGAAACGTAGTGGGTCTTTTTAACTTATATAAACAATTTTTGTTTTTGATTAAGTTGACCGTGACCAAAATCAACCTACCAAACCGGACAAAATCAACCTACGAGTACCTACCGACCAAAATCATTCATTTGACGGCCGGCGTGTTAAGGCTTGCAATTCAAAGATCGCGGGATCGATTCCTGGCGTAGCAAATAAATTTTATTTGATTAATTTGTGTTATTCCACAATTAATTCATTAAAAATAATATACAGTGTTTTTGCGGCATGTTCCGGACTGGAAAATACTTTCAGTATCCCCTTGGTGTAAGACCACCATTTAGATTTCAAACGTTGCTTGAAATAGCTTTAGCCTTGTTTGGTGACCAGATCTGGCCAGCCATCTAGCCAGGTACTTCCCACCTTCCTCTTCCCCATCTCTTTCCCCTTCTTACTACCTTCAGCCTCGCAACATACCCCAATTGAGAACGCCATAGTCTCACTGGTTCCAGACGGGAGCAGTTGGGACCCTTGTGCGGTATTCTAATAATAAAAAAAACCGCACTACCAACTGGGCCAAATTCAGAGTTGATGAGACCAGTGCTGTACTGTAATCGAACTTCAGAGAAATTCGTACATGTCCGTATGCGTGTGCGTGACAATGATTCTATCTGCGTAGTTTCAGATCGTTCGTACGTCGGGAAGTGGATTAATTTTTAAAATCAAGATTCCAAAATGTATTTAAAAACAATGGTTCTGATCCTGAAAATTCCTAATGAAAATGATTTCGACCACCGTACCATAAGAATTTCTAGCGTCTGGTTGCGATAGATACGATCAAAATAGTATGTATTATATATATATAAAAATATATTTATCTATAAATAACTTATAATATAAATTTAATTTTAAGAAATCATAACAAATTATAATTTTTTTATTATTTCAAAGATATCTTTTCAACTTCTGTTCCAACTTCAAAGACTTAATTTTTGCCATACGTTTTTAAATTTCTTACGTAAACACCCACACAGATTTAGGAATAATTTCTGTTTCTCATTTGTAAATTTAAATCAAATTAAACACATCTGCGGTCGGCTGGGTGCTTATTAATACATAATTTACTGCCGCGAGCTACCCTACCCCTTTACTAGCACTTTCCACTGCCCCCTTCACACTTTCTCCCTCAGCTCCCCTCATTTCACACCTACAAGATGCTCGGGTGCGATTTTACACGCTTGAGTAGATTTTATAAACCGAGAGCGTATTTTTAATTTAAATGTTTATATTTATCAGATGTACGTGTGCATGACACTCATAAGCATTTTTTTCCTTTTCGACTGAATCAACTTAAGAATTTTTTTTATTTTTATTTAGGATGTTATTGATCACACTTGAATGATATTCTTTATTTATTGCGAATTGTTTGATGTATTATCTTTATAGATCCTGCGGGAAGGGACTTTAACCGGCCTGCGGATCATGGAATGGAAAGCAAAATGGTTCTGAGGAATGGGGTGGATATTAACTCGGAAGCAATTTTTTTCGGTTTCGATAATTTCATTTCGTCTGAATCAGCTTGTGAGATACTCCATCTATGAGATTATCTACAAAAATTCATCAGGATAAATTCATAAAGGTCTTATTCACTTTCCCGTCTTCCATCCTCCTGCGTCCCCCGTCATGCCTTCCTCTTCCACCTTCCCTGCCTACCCTCTTACCTGTGCCCTCCTCCCCGCGAACCTCCTTTATCGATCCCTTTCCCCGGATTCCCTATCCCCTCCCCCCTTCCCGCCCTACAGCCAAACTATATAAAATAAACCCATTTTTCAAATAATTCGCACACCACCTATTGTATTTTTTTAATATAAATTTCATAACATCAGAGCTCGTCTCGTCACGGTCGTGCGCACAACAACTCACCAAAGTTTCATCGAATCAGATTAATGGTATAAAAAACAATTTCGTAATAATTCTAAAACGCTAGATTTCACCATTATATACAGAAACCTTCGCGGTCATGTGCACGATAAATCACCAAAGTTTCATCGCAATCGGATGTTCATATATTAAGATTAATTTATTTTTATTTTCCCTCCACAGATTTGAGTACAGTGACCCCTGGTCCCAGGATCAAAACAGTCGCGTCGTTAAACACCCAAAGCAAATCAATTAAAACATAGATAAATATATCTCCAACACAGCCTAGATTTACGATAGGTCTGAACGATAACGGTAAAACGAGGCTTTATTTTATATAGAATGAGACTTATTTTTTTTATTTATTACTGTATTTGTAATGCCAGTAAATCAATATATTTTCATTTCACAGGCTGAATCTACAAATTATTTGGCTCTAGCAATTTTACTGTACAGAAAACAATTTTTAATTAAATGAAGACATTATGAGCGAAACTCAATCGAAAATCTGGAAACAGAAAAATCAGAAAAAGATATTGGCACCTCTGGGACTCGAACCCAGGATGAGTAAAACCTCAAACTGTAATATTTAATTAAATGAAGACATTATGAGCGAAACTCAATCGAAAATCTGGAAACAGAAAAATCAGAAAAAGATATTGGCACCTCTGGGACTCGAACCCAGGAGTGGTTGAGCACCTCTGGGACTCGAACCCAGGAGAACTCGATCCTGGGTTCGAGTCCCAGAGGTGCCAATATCTTTTTCTGATTTTTCTGTTTCCAGATTTTCGATTGAGTTTCGCTCATAATGTCTTCATTTAATTAAATATTACAGTTTGAGGTTTTACTCATAAAAATAATAAATAATGAAAACAATATTCTTAATAATGTTTAGCAAATGAACTTTTTTGGGGGATAAAAGGTTTCTTTTGAGATTTTTATGAGGGTTGCGATTTATTTAACTATCCCGTATCCAAGATTTATTTTTATTTTTGAAATACAACTTCTTTACGCGTGCTTGACTTGGGGAGTAAGCTGGTGAATGCGTGACGAGAGCGTTACGAAAACGAGGCAAACGGAAGTTGAGAAGGAGATATAGGTGAGTGAAGATAGAAAGAGAGAGAGTTACATTTCGTATATTACTGTAGGGGCAAGAGAGAGAGGTGCGAGCACATTTTCTTTCCCTTTTTCTCTCATAGCCAGTTACGTTTCAGTGCAGGCTTATTGTCTGTATCACACTGTAGGAGCAAGAGAGAGCAGTGCGCGCGCACATTTTCTTTCTCTCTTCCTCTCATAGAAGTTTTACTTCAGTCGTGTGATCTAAAGCACACTCGTATTTTTTTATACCTATTCTCGCACATAAATACTACAGATGTTTTCAGTTTGCATAGGTAATGAAAATCTGTAATATTAAAAATGATAATGATCAGTGACCGTAAGTAAATATCTTTGATGTATTGTTTTGTCACCTCACTGGGAGAACCAGTGCTGAGGTGTTCGCTTGTTTGCCAGTCATTGATAAAGTGTTATTCTGCCTTCGTAAGTAAAAACACGACACCATCCTTGAGATTCTCAACCTTTTATTGGATTACTAACACCCCTGTCATAGGTCACCCCAAATGGTTCGCTGTTTGGTAACTTAGCAGGGGTTCCCGGATTCATGGGATGAAGTTTGTCACTAGATCTTGTTAGCGGACGTTAGACTTTGCCCACCTACTGCGTGGTGGGTCGGTTTGGGAGAGACTGGTTGAGGGAGACCTTTTGATCTCTCACCTACACCACAATTCACTCCTGAAAACATTGACCCCCAGATTCCTTTGCAGGCCTCATAACCTTTTTCCTTTCCAGAACTTCCTCTCCTTCCTTTCTCTAAAAATATCCTACATATTGATTCGGTGGATCCTGCAGACAAGCTGACTTGTGACAGTTTTGTTGGTCTGCCTATATGATATATATATTTTTAAATACTTGTTATAATTAATATTTCATGAATAAAAAAAAATTAAAACAGCACCCCAAAGAAGGCATAGGTCGTAAGAGAGTTTTTCCTCGGGGCTGCTTGTGTGAAGATAGTGATGAAAAAATAATTCAATGTTATATAAACAAAATGTAGTAACAATGTGGTGAGTAGAAAAAAGAGGATGAAGTGAACTAAATGAAAAATTTAGACGAAAAGAGAAAAATAGTCAACAAAATAGTGGATAATAATTCATGGTAGCAAAAAGCATTTCCAAATAAATGAACAAAGAAATAACATTCTTTAAGAAGATCTAATTTGTCAATTTTTACATTAGATCTTGACAGGAGGCTCTGAGGAAAACAATTTCTCTCATGGTCTATGTCATCTTGAAGATGCTGTGTGGAGGTATTTTAAGAAAAAATAGGATAGGAAGTTCTGGGAAGGAAAAATGTATGAGCGGTAGCTTAGGAATCTGGGGATCAGTGTGTCCTGGAGTGACGAACGTATGAATCCATCCCTCCAACTGCGGCGCAAAGCGATGGATCGAGAGAATCCGGCTGGAAAGGTCAAAAGGTCTCGCTCAACCAGTTTCTCTCGATCTGATCCGCGACCCAGTAGGTGGACAGACGCATCCGCCGCCAAGAACTGGATAAACCTCACCACATAAACCCATGAATTTAAATACTTATGAAAACGTGTTGTGTTTGGGTGAGTGAAGATGGCAAAGTATTTTACCTTACTTCTTTACTTTAATACATATCTCCGTAAGCTTACACAATGTTAGTTATTAACATTGACATTTAAACATTCCGTTTACAATAGTAATACAAATTGAGTAATATTTCATAAATTAAATTGTTTTCGTAAGCAATGATTAGAAACCAATCGTAGAAAGGTTGGAGAAATGCGACTCAAAAGAGTTAAAATATTGTATTAAAAAATACATAAACTTATTAGGCGTGACATTCATTTATTTTAAAATACACAAAATTTTACAGAAACATGAAAATAATGCAAATATTACGGCAACGCATCATCTTGAGAGTGGAAGTAAGTTGTCGTACGCTTGGTAATGGAAAGGTTGAATACATTTAGAAACAAGCTATTACATTATTTTTGTATTTCCAACACAGGAGCCGAAAATCAATTTTTCGTCTTTCCTCTAAAGTCTATTCCAACGAAAACAGGATATGGCCAAAATCAAAAGTAATTGACAAGGCTTCAGAGCTATCACCACCATTCAAAATCCTCCGTTCGTTCAATATTATTTCCAAAATACTTCACCCCTTTGGTATCTACCTCTAAATAGATCTTCCATGGAAAACGGTCTGAAATGAAAAGTCGGGAGCTGAACAAAGCTGATAAATTCAGATGTCAGAAGTCAAAAGACAGGTCAAATTGCTTTCACTTCTGTTTTCACATTGGGTGTGTAATCAAAAGGAACCAATCTTGTTCAAAACCAAAATTCTAAAAGGCGTCGCCAAATATCTTTAAAGTCTTTTTCCATCGAGGAAATTAACCTCCTAGACATTTTGAAGGATTTCTTGCATTTCTAAAGACGTTCGTTTCTTTGATACGTTTACCAACGCATCCATTAGATATATATGTCATTAAAAACATCACTTTTAACAAATACTCTGATAAATAGCCCATTAATTGAACATTATTACGGCTTAACCCCAATTTTGACAGCACGACAGTTTAATTTTAAAACACTGTATGCTTTCTTGAGTTAAACTAACGAAACATAGCAAAAATAACTTTTTGATATATTAAACTACACACGTTTTTAAGAAGGCGCACAAATCTAAATCCACGTTTAAAAAAAATTATAAAACGAGTTTGTTTTAGACCGCACGAATGAAGTAAAACTTCTTTAGCTCCATCTATATATATGTATACATGTATCTGTTTACATGTATAATATAAACATGTAAATACATAAATTAATTTTCTATCTCTTTTTCTATTTTCACCAACTTTTTTATACCTCCCACTCAACTTCCGTTCGCCTCGCCCGATCACACTTTTCGTGACGCTCTCGTCACGCATTCACCAGCGTACTCCCCAAGTCAAGCGTGCGTAAAGAAGTTTTACTTAAAAAAATTTAGTTTAGTGAACCAATAATAAACAAAATCTCTATAAGAAGCACATTATTGTGTTTACTTGATAAATATTTGTTGGCAAGCATTTTTTTATTTTTGTCACAAAATTATACCGCGCTAAATTTTGACAATTTATACTAGTTATTTCAGTGCTTGATAGCTGATTGATTTCGAATTTCCAGATAAAAGTCCATAAAAACCTTCATTACACCAGAGATTGCCGTTCGAGAATTCATTCATCTCCAGTATAATTTGACTTTTGCTCCATTATTGTAAAAATGATAAAAACTTTGCGACAAATAACATTGTCAAAACCCGTCGAAGAGCAAATATTTTGCAATGTATTTTATGAACTTATTTCATAATTTTGTTTTATTTTTATGCCATCTGCAAATTAAAATTAATGACGTGATAACGTCTTATAAATCGATGAACGCATGACTCATTGTCACGCTGTCACGATGCCACGATGTCACGATGTCACGATGTCACGATGTCACGATGTCACGATGTCACGATGTCACGATGTCACGATGTCACGATGTCACGATGTCACGATGTCACGATGTCACGATGTCACGATGTCACGATGTCACGATGTCACGATGTCACGATGTCACGATGTCACGATGTCACGATGTCACGATGTCACGATGTCACGATGTCACGATGTCACGATGTCACGATGTCACGATGTCACGATGTCACGATGTCACGATGTCACGATGAGACGTTCCGCCCGAGCCGGGCGTACAAGCGAGAGCGCGGAAAAAGCGTTCGGCCTAAGCGTTCAGCGAGAGCGCGGAACAAGCGATAGAGAGGCACTAGATCGGCCTAAGCGTTCGGTTTGAGGCGTTCGGCTCGTGACGTTATCGCGTAAAATTATTGTCCGTAAACCGACTTTACAGGCAACCAATTTTTTTTGTATTGGTTTCTTTAAAACCCGTCAGGGTTTTTAAAATTAATAAATAAATTTTCTTAAGATGTGAAAAAATTTTTTTTTTCAATCATTTAAACTTTGTTGTATGATGAAAAATAACCATTTTCGCTATCTCCTGAGTGAGAGACTCCATTCAAGAATAAAACGATTCTTAAAATGACGTTGTTTTCTGCCTGTTTGTAGGTATAACCACATCGAGACCTTTCCGTCGTTTTCGGTTTCATTTATAGGAATTGGAATTATTTCCACCGACTCTTTTCAATAAACCCTTTACAAGGCGGCGTTAAACATTTTTTCTAGAAACTAGTAGGCAATTCCTTTCTGTACCTTTTGAAACCAAATAATATTGAAAAACCGTGCTACGCCTCACCTTCCAATCAATAGAAGAATATTCCACGACACCCTACACAACCTATCTTTACCTTTACCATCCAGCCTTATGTTGATTATACCCGGATATGTAGGTATCCAGAGCTGCTAGGGTTGGTAAGCTCTCCGAAATAGATGGAGGGATATCTCTTGATCCCTTTCGAATAACTTCCCTACATGGCTCATCCCTATTTAGGTGTTTCGATTACGTTCATGGCGATTGTCTTTACATTTGTTATTATTTGGGTTATTTAAATTAGTTTAGCTAAAAGAATAAGACTTGTAACGCATATATTTGACATTGAATTTACTAGAATTATGTGGGCGTAAAATACAAAACTCATTATGTAAGTGGCTGTTCGTATCATACATCAATAATTGAGAATAATTCTCAATTATTGAGTCTTTTATTAGAAAACCAATATAGTTTATCACCGAAGAGGAATATAGAACTAACAAATCTTAAGGATTTTATTTTTTTAAATGAGCTCCACACAGGAGGAGCCTATTGTCAGGGCCATCAGGGCATATATCATATTTGAGGATGCTGTGTGGAGGGTTTTTTATGGCAATGAGGGGAAGGAGAGTTCTAGGAAGGAAAAGGGTTTAAGGGGTGGGTAGGAATCTGGGGTTCAGTGCGTCCTGGTCATCCGCTTCCAAGACCTAGACAAACCTAACCCCATGAATCCGGGCACCCCTGCTAAATTACCGAACGTAAAGAACTACTTGAGGTGACCTGTGGCAGAGATGTTGGTTATCCAATGAAGGTTCCCGGGGCGGCGGTACCCATTCCCGCCTCCCAAATTAAAAATGAAATATGAAAATGAACAAAAACACAAATAAAAGAAAGCTAACGGTCGCAACTGGGACTCAAACCCGGAATCTCCCGTCTTACCGGGACGAACGATATTTTATTTTTAAGTTATTTGTTGTCAATCTCATATTTCAAATTAAAAATATACATTATTATCTTGGACTAATTAATTCAAATAAAAACAAATGTTCAAAGAACTGGTTTGTAACCTGAGTGTCTCAGATAAACATATCCGATTTTTTATGCATGGGACACGTATTAAAATTTTTCTAAAACTCTCTTTTACAATAATTTTCGAAGGTTATTCTCATCACTGAAAGAAATATTTTTCCATCGATAGGAAAAAACTTTCACAGTCGTTATAAAAGAGAGTTATTCTCGTTTAAAAAATATGTACAATTATTTGTTTATCTGACAAAAGTTATTTAGACGTTTGCACCGCAATGCTTTGACCTGACTTGACAAATATCGACATTCTGATCAAAGGAGAACAGTATCCATAATTAGTAGAGTGTTGATTGAGGCACAGAAATTCATTATTTCGGAGTCTACGGGAAAGGATATTGAATAGAATGAGATGTCACAAAGTAGACGAATCAATTATTTATATGTGTTTCTAAAGAAGGAAGGTTTGAATATTGTTCGATCACATCGTTCTATGGGTAATCTTCTCTTTTAAGTCCTAACATTCAAGTTATTTCTCACAAGAAGCGATGTTGTTCGGATTCAATCTAATAAATAACTACGTAACATAAATATGAATTAAGGCCTTCGCTCACGGAGAACCTGAAATGAAACCAGTTGTCAACGCAATTCAAAATTATGTAAAATAAGTTAACAAGGCAACTGAAAAGCAACTGCAATACAAGCAAAAGTACTGGTGCGTTGACAACTGGTTTCATTTCAGTTTCTACGTAAGCGAAGGCCTTAACAAATATAATACAAAATATTGTATTTACACATTTTCTTGTGTAAATATCAAATGAAATAACACAAAATTGCACTATAAAAATATTACGTTATTATTATTTATGCGTTGCTTCGTAGCCTCCCCACTTTTGTCTACTTTGGTTCTCTGAAGGTTTCACTTCTACCGCGTGTGCATTGCCCACTCTGAGATTTTTTTTTTGTAAATATAAAAATATTTGGTATGAACGTGGTGATCAGCGATGTTTGAACTCAGGAGAACCGCCTTCAGGGCCTAGCGCAAAGAAAGGTGGAAGCCGGTTAAAATAATGTTTCTAGCTTAATCCATAGTGGCAAAAGATTCGATTTGAAAAACGTTTTTAATTAAAAAGTTTCTTGCCGATAAGTATTAGATATTTTATGACTCTGAGTCATATTGCAAAAGCAATCACCTGAAGAGCTAATTTCAAAGGTGTCAAAAAGCTTTTATCTTCAATCTCAAAAGTACACCGTCTCTTGAGTATTGAGATAAATGTTATTTCATCCAAACGAACAAGTATTGCTCGCGACACAAAACGCACGATTCTAATACGGAGCTTAATTAAAATTGTTGGCAGAACACAGATACCTTGCGCATTGCTATTCGACTAGGGATCGCAATCCGGCATCATTTTCAATGCGACCGAATCCGGCCGGATTTCCATCGGTCGGCAGGACGCGGCCGGATGCGACCGCATTGAGTATAATTTTTCCTTTTCGTTCTATATATGAAATCAAATTTATTTCCGATTGCACAGATAGATCATTTCTTGTATTAAACTTAATTAAATCTAATATATTCGACCTTACTTAATCTACTGAGATCACAATAATTAGGTATCTGAACATGCGAACAAGTCTCATTATTATATTTATGACAGACATTATGATGAATCTGTCTAATGAATTATACAATTTTCACAATAATGAGTTAATAATGTAAATAATACATGTTATATAAAACCCTAGTACGATGCCAACTAGAGTATAACTCTACGTTATGGTCTCCCTATTACAATATTCATTCCAACATTGAAAAGATTCAACATAAGTTCCTAAGGTATATAAACAATTAATTACACATTCACATTGATTATAATTACCTACTGGAGAAAATGTCCATATTAAATTTCAGAAAGAAGAATAAACACAGATTTAATAATTTACACAAAATACTGCTTTACAAAATTGCCTGTATTGTAAATAATTTTTCAAGTATTTATAACAAATGTGATACGTATAAACTAGAATGTAAAAGCCAATTAGGGCGTGAATTAAATAAAAAAAATATATATACCTCCTTTTTTAAATCAACTTACTTTAAATAATTATTTTAAGTAGGTACACAATATAGGCGGGGGCGGCTTAGCGTCAAAAGACTCGCACGCACACGTACCACGAATTTAAAGTACCTACTCATGCAACAGCGTGATTATTTTGCCAAAAATTGGCAAATTGGTATATCGGTACTGGATCCGGAAAACATTTAGTGATGCCAGATCCGCCGGAATACCAGATTCGGTTTTCCGGATTGCAATCCCTTTATTCGAACGTAAAACGTAGCGAGCGCTGCGGTCCAACAGCAATACAATCTCACATAGTTCTGAAATGTTCGACATTTACAATAGTGATGCAAGTACTAACAGAATAGTTTCTATTCTGCTCAGTAAAACAAGGTTTGCTGCCAATGTTTTCCTACATTCTCAGACAGCAAGGTTGGACCTTAACAAAGGTGTTACCACTGTTTATAAAGTTAGAAGTGGAGACAGTGCGATGTGCCAACAAAGTTTCTGAGTTCAAAGTTTCTACCTTTGAAGATTGAGTAAGATTTTATTAGGCCTGTGGTACAGAGAACGCGCTTATTATATAACCATGTTTTGTTTTTGTTGAATTTGGAATGTACAGAAAAAAATGTATATTTAAATAGGTATCAGCTTCTTTTATTTACCTTTAAAATCCTGTACCGAACTAATTCATAACTTTGTTTTTTTCAAATGTAACAAGAATATACTTATTTTTTGTTAAAAGATAACTCAAACTTTCTTATGAAAGATTCATATTAATAATAATAACACCTAATAACTTTGTTTGAATGCCACTTTATTGTACATACTTTAAATATATAAAACCAATCGGTTTCGGTTCAATTTGATCAGGGTCCAACTCATCAGGATTATATAAAATGATCAACTTCATAAGGGTTGTCAGATACGTTTTTAGATTTTCACGGCCAAAAGTATTTTCGTTATTTATTTTTGGGGTGTTGTGCCCTGTTGCGCTACCTCCCTCTTTAGCCAACGTTTCGTACAGCGTTACAGTGTCCATCATCTGTTACAATTACACACAATTACACATCTGCCCTGAAGATCGACACTGTAACGCTGTCCGAAACGTTGGCTAAAGAAGGAGGTAGCGCAATACGGCATAACACCTCAAAAACAAATCACGAAAATTCATGAGTGTTATTAATAAACAAGATGTTTTTATATAACGCTGATGAAGGTTCAGACCGAAACCGGTTGGTTTTATATTTTAAAAATGTATACTTTCTAATTAAGTAGTATTCGAACTCAGTTTTACTCATAAGTTATTTTATTCTAATTATTATAATATGAAACCCACAAAATGTTTGCTATACATGGAAAAAATAAAATGATAAAAATTTGATAAAAATACTAAAATCATTAAAAATATATTTTGAGATACTCGGAAAAGCCATTAAGAAACAAATTTTACCTAATTTTAAAGGACGTTAACATTAAAATTGAACTTACTTCAAGGGAATTTTCACCAGTGAAATTTCTCTGAAAAACCTACTTTAATGATAATCTTTCGCACATTGAACGATCAGATGTCGAAAACATTAATGCAAATTTCGAATATAAAATGCACGGATGTAAAATGTATTTGTTAGGGCTAGTTCCAGGTGATTTTAGATTTTTTTCAATTTTATTTGAATTGCTTGTTTTCTCAGTGTACCTGAAATGAATTTTTTCTTCCTTACGAATTGAAAAACAACTCAACAAAAGAAATTTTTCGTTCAGTTGTTTTGATTTATCGTTAGAGAGAACGCTGTTTGACATTTGGATCTAAAATATAATCAACTTTTTGTTCAACATGTTAAAAGCTCTGGATAAATTAAACGTTTTAACGCTTTATACTCCGGAACCATAAAAATAATATTGTTCTGTTAGCGTTCGCCGTATGCATAAAATATCCAATTCGTATTTAAATAATATGCTAAACCGGCGATAACCCATTTGCATTTGGTATGGAAACGAAGTTGACTCAAAATTGACTGGCACTTTTAGTTAGTCAATTAATACAGCCAAATTTTAGTACTAGACTCGGAATTAAATGACACAGCACTTTTTTTCTGAAACTAGGTTATTCTAATTGAGTTCCTCAACTTTTGAAGAAAAATGAAATAATTTACAATGATTAAACAGTTTCCTACAGTTTCCAGCTTTCTTTTTTTTTACATGAGCTCCACACAGGAGGCCCAGAGGAAAATAATTTCCCACGGGGCCTATGTCATCTTTGGGGATGCTGTGTGGAGGGTTTTTTTAAGGAAAGGAAGGGGAAAGGAGTTTAAGGGGTGGGTAGGAAGGAAAGGGATTTAAGGGTTGGGTAGGAATCTGGGGTTCAGTGTGTCGTGGTCATCCATCTTCGAGACCTAGACAAACTTCACCCCATGAACCCGGGAACCCCTGCTAAATCACGAAGCGTAGTGAACCACTTGGGGTGACCTATGGCAGAGGTGTTGGTTATCCAATAAAGGCTCCCGGGGCGGCGGTACCCATTCCCGCCTCCCAAAGTGTAAGTAAATTCTAGGTAACCGTTTGACTATTTTTAAAAAAGAAGATAACACCAAGAATCCACACAAAAATCTGAAAAAGAACAAGACACAGAAAAATAAAAAGATAATATATATTTTTTTTACACGAGCTCTCCACGGGAGGCCCTGAGGAACACAATTTCCCTCAGGGCCTATGTCATCTTGGGGATGCTGTGTGGAGTGTTTTTTTTAAGGAATGGAAGGAGAGGAGAGCTCTGGGAAGGAAAAGGTTTTAAGGGGTGGGTAGCAATCTGGGGTTCAGTGTGTCCTGGTCATCCGCCTTCAAGACCTGGACAAACCTCCTCCCATGAACCCGGGCACCCCTGCTAAATCACCAAACGTAGCGGTGACCTATGGCAGAGGTGTTGGTTATCCAATAAAGGTTCCCGGGGTACCCATTCCTGCCTGCAAATTGAATAATGGTTGCAATTGGGACTCAAACCCACAACCTCTCATCTTACCGGGACAAATTAATACCTTTACTAATTCGGCTATATAAGAGAGGTCTCTTATATAAATTTCATTGATGTCAATCTCATATCTCAAATTCAGTTTCATTTTCAAATCTCAAATTTCATTTTCAATTTTAAATTAATGATAATAATCAACATTGTTTACAAAACTACTTTGAAATTATCAATCCCGTTGAAGAATTCCTTGGTTTTATAACTTATTGATTTTTTTTTACCAAAAAAACTGTCGTAAACAAAGATGTGTTTTTTTCATTTAAGCTTTGTATTTATTTATTTATTTAAATGTAGTCTTCTCCTGGCCGAAAGCCCAACTAAATCAAACCAAATTTCTACACCGATCGTCCAATTGATTAGTCAGACATCTCCGAAAAATCAAAATTTGCGTTGAGTGTGGAATTTTATGTGATGGTGTACCTTCTATCTGGTTCAAAACTTAGATTACTCATAAACACCACCATATCAATTATAATGCAGAAAAATTCTATTGAAATATAAAAAAAAATGTAAGAAGTTTAAAATGATCGTAATGTAGCGGATTGTTATTATTTTTTAGCACCGGGTGTTTTATTAGTAGCATAATAGCAGTTAGAAACCCGTTAAGCAGGTTTTTGCTGATAGGCCCTGCCAGCGGCTTTTGATTCGGCTTCGCCCAGTTGGTGTTGGTGACCATTTTTAAATCCAATATGAACCGATTATAAAAATAGTCCATTCCTCGAATCCACTGTCTTCCAGTGATAGCTAGTAACCGGGACAAAGTAACCGGGGCAGGCAATGACGTCATATGTAATATATATATAGTCGCTTGATACTATTATTCACATCTGAGTATGACCGTCAATCTTTCCATATCCGGAGAGATACTGCAAATTCACAAATTCGTAACACTTATATCTGCTTGGGGCACGTCCTCGTGTGACATTTTTCGACGAATTCTTGAATTTCAAACCGAATTACAACGGTAGCTTTGTTTGAAAGTTCAAATACACGCAGATGTTTTGGAGCGCGGCGCGTACTGCGTGGCGTCAGGAATGCACTCGAAACTGGGTTCTAAAATTTTAAATTTATGGCAAGCATTCAAAAATAGCTTTCCTCATTATCTCAAAACTTTGTATTTGGAGTTATCGGTCGAAAGACATGATGACGCAATTCGTAAAACAGTTCATGTTCCTTTAAAATATCGTCTCATGTGATCTCTTTAATTGTCAAATATTTGATAATAACAGTATGTACTTACCTACGTATCTTTTCATTGTTTCACGTTTAATTTGCAATGGATATTTAATATTTTTATAACACATTTTTTAAAGTACCTCAAAATATATGAAAACACTTTACGTAAAGCAGTTCATGTTCCTTTAAAATGTTATCTCATGTGATCTCTTTAATTGTCAAATATAAGATAATAACGTATGTACTTACCTACGTATCATAATCAATATTTTTATAACATATTTTTTAAGACTAACTTATTGAATTTAATATACCCACGAGAGCCACTCGTTCTAAAATCCTGTTTAAATGCTACAATAACCGGACTGAGTACACAAAACACTCGCTTGTACCTAGATTATACGAAGTTACTAATAGATATGCAGATGTGGCAGATCTATTTAACTGCATAGAAGGTAGGTACAAGAGGACTATACTTTCAAATCTTTTCAATAAATATTAGATTTATTTGTACTTTAGATTTCTGTATGTTATCGCATCTCTGGTATCATTTCTCTTTCGAACGCCACAATTATCTGTTATAATCTTTATTTACTGTTTCTTATATGATTTTCTGACATGTGTGCTTACGGTATATTTATCATCTCAACCACCGTTTTGTTGTGGTAATTTTGTAAACCTCTGATTTTTCGGTATCAATTTTTTTGTTTTATTTGTATGTACGACAAAAAGTATTCCCAACGCACACGTTTAGCAGATGAAATGTTCGTATACTTGTTAAAAAACATTGGGAAAAAAGAAAACAATGGACATGAAAAAACTCTCTCAGTTTCTTGTCGACACTAAAGGGTAGTCTGGTGTGTTGCATTGCTGGGACAGTTTAATTCTTTGTCGTTTGGGGATTGCGTCACAGAGAACATAGTGAAAAGTTGTGTTTGTTTTTTTATGTGGTGTCTCTTCTTTGCCTGAAAGTTTTAATATCTCAGTGAGCGCTTTTTTATTACCGTGACGATCTACTACTACGGTATCGTGACGGCACAAAAAAGGCAAAAAACATATTTAATAAATGAAAACAAATAACTTTGTGTACACCACTATTTAAAAAGTTAACATCATCCTGACGAAGAAAACATAGTTTTCGAAACATGTTTATCATCATTATTTGTTTTCATTTATTAATAATGATGACACCACAAAGTGAATTTGCGAAGTTTGAAGAATTAAAAACATATTTCCTTATCACAAAAATGCTGCAGCTCTTTCAAAAGATGAGATACACATTGTGCGAAGGTCTCTTTCCTCCAAAGGTAATAAGGTATCATTTTCTTGTATCTATCTCACACACCGCACCGTGACGTCTCCGTAGATTCATACTACTAGCCGTGACGATAATTTTGAAAGGATGGAATATAGTTTCAATGATAATATTGAAGTGCGAGTTAATTCCGAAAATTCAAAAAAAATCAAATGTCAATGCTCTGATGGTTTTGCTTTGTTCTTAAACTTATAATGCTGCAACTCTTTCTTATACACTATGTAACAACATCAAAAAAACGCTGAACTTATGTCTGCACCCCCTCCCCCCCTTAAAGGAAACATACAATCATTAACATAGATCTTATATGTACCTAACGTGTACATCCCACGGAGATCCGAATATATTCCGAAAGCGAGAACTTCTTTCTATCAAAATGCGCCATTAAACAGAGCAATTCAACTGCTAAATCAATTCAATCTGCATTGAGCATCGAAATCTTCAATGTCACCTACAGAGAGTTCAGTAACTATCTTCTGACACGTCACAAGATAGTGAAACTGCCCCCATACACTTTTTTTTTAAATTTTGTAATTTTCTCCATAATATTCTGGTGTATAACTGTTTTATGTAGAACCTGATTAAATAAATAAATAAAAATCTCTCTCACACGTGTAAAGAAAATGAAACGCAGTTCCCGTCGCCGTAACTGAGCCTTAAGAAGGTACGTATCTGTTTCATCCAAATGAAAAAAAAGTAGTACTTTGAAGAAAACAAACACACTCATACTGTGTGTCTTAAATTTTGTCTAACCATTGTTTAATGTGTAAGAAAAGGCTGCTGCATTACAGCGATAAGCAACGTATATTTATTGCCTTTTTTGCCGCCACGGTACCGTAAACGTGGATCGTTGCGGGAATAATGGAAGGGCCAAAATCTTGTATTACAAGGTACTAATCAAAACGTGAGCCGGGTCACGCCAATAGTCGAAGTAACATGAGAACATACGAGATTTAGTATGAAGGTGGTGAAAAATAAAAAAAAATGTTTGAAAAAGTACCATCTTTTTTATTATATCCGCATACCCTTCTTATGAAAGCATGATTATTGGTTAGTTGGTTATTTAAGCAATTCGCCCTTCAAATAATATATTACGAAAGTTAGTTAAAGTTAATGTTGAACAAATACGTACATGGAATTTGTTGAAGAAGTTATTATAGGAACTATTTATTAACTCTGAGGTCTAACCTGCTCTATTTTTGTCTTCCTAAGAAGAAGCGTAAGACAATATCTCAATATGATTCATCGACGGTTCAGTTGATTAGTCAGACAATTGCGAAAAATTGAAATTTATACGCAAAAGTGAACACTATCTGGTACAATACTCAGATAACTGCTTATAAGCTTCACCAAATCAATTATAGTAAAACTTGTAGTTAATTAAACAAAATGTTGATGTTTTCTGGGATACTAGTAAGGTATTTCAAAATAGTTTCATATTTCAATATGAGCCTTTCTCAACCAGTCTCTCCCAATCCAGCCCGACACGCTGAGCGAGTAGATAAGACCTCACCCCACTAACCCGGACACCCCTGTATCACCAAACGCAGCGAACCACTTAGGGTGACCTATGGCAGGTGTTTGTTATCCAATAAATTTTTCCCGGGGCAGCGTTACCCATAACCACCTCCTTAATTGAAATTACATAGAGCAATGGGAATATATTGACGATTATTAAAGTGAATTGGCGGAAAACATGTAATTTTTTAAAAATGTTTTTAGAATATCTATATATATATATATAGGCCAGCGTAGTCCAGCGGTAAGGCTCTTCACTCGCATTTCGAAAGTTGCGGGATCGAATCCCGGTGTGATTTTATTTGATTAATTTGTGTTATTTCACAATTTATTCATTTAAAATAATGTATGGTATTTTCGGCACGTTCCAGAGTGGAAGATACTCTCAGTATCGCCCTGGTGTAAGACCACCGTACAGAATTGAAACGTTGCTTGAAATGGCTTTAGCCGTGTTTGGTGCCAGATCTGAATAGCCAGGTACTATCCACCTTCCTCTTCCCCATCTCCTTCTCCTCCCCTCTACTTTCAGCCTCACAACACTCCCCAATTGGGGATGCCGTAGCTTCATTAGCTCCAGACGGGAGCAGTGAAACTATGGCATGAACTCTTGTGCGGTATTCATAAATATATGAATTTAATATTGTGGATTCCAAATGACTAAGGCAAAATCAAGTCTGTCGTATAAAAAAGCAAAATAAATGTGTTAAGGTGAAAGGTTTTGCTTTGCAAAAAATAAAGCCAATTTCTTTGCCTTTTCTGAAATTTGTTCTCTGTTATCCTTATGTTGCATTTCAGAATCTAGGAAAATACCAAGATCTACTTTCTATTTAAAAGCAAATGGCTTAAATAATAAGAATTAGATAGTAGGCATCGTTTCCGTATAAAGATAACAATACAAGTTTTATGTATAGGAGATGTCACTTGATACATGTCTTTGAAATATTTTAATAATTCACTTATGAATACGCGTTTCTATTGAAACTAAAGCGATGATAACCATCACTCTATTATGTAACAAAGCATTTCAACGTTTGTTCGTATTTAAGCTTTGCAGAATGATTTGCAAGCAATCACATTGGCAAAATAATTGAAACTATTTTGTTCCAAATCGGAAACTTTAATTATCAACGTTTAACATATGTATCTTTAAGCCATGCTTCTAAAATAGCTCTTTAATATTAAAACAAGGTTTTTTGAAAAAGATGTACTGGGTTGTTTTTGAATGTTCAAGACTATGGTTAAATTATTGATTAAGTCAGATATCCCGCAACGCTTGGGTTTGAAGTCACTGGACTTTGTCCATCTCAAGCATATATTTTAATTTTATAATTTTATGGCCGTTATGTGTGTATGGCCGTATTTTATAGTGTTATGTGTGGTCAGTCTTGCTGTATGGATGTGAGACATGGACCTTGAAAGTAAATACTATGAACAGGTTAGAGGCTTTTGAGATGTGGCTTCACCGGATAATGCTCAAGGTTCCATGGACCGACATGATCACTAACATAGAAATTCTCAGGCGGGCTAGAGCAGATAGAGAACTGCTCACATCAATAAAAGTCAGGAAAATTTCATATCTTGGTCACGTACTTCGAGGGGAAAAGTATCACTTGCTCCAATTAATATTGAAAGGAAAAATAGAAAGTCGCCGAAAGGACCTGGTAGGAGACAAATGTCTTGGCTACGAAATATACGAGAGTGGACCGGCAGAAGTGCGGAGAAGTGCGGAGAAGTGCATTAGAAGTGCGGAGGAGCTATTCCGGGCAGCACAATGTAGAGAGACATTTTCCAGAGTGATCGCCAACGTCGGGGGGACCCAATAGGGCACACGAAGAAGAAGAATGGCCGTATATGAAGTCGATATTCGAAATCAGACAGTCTCGGGAGAGGGCTATATTTTATTCGGTTAAAGGAATATTGACTACGAGGAATAAATAGCCACCGCAAAAACCGAGCAAAAAACCTTACACATCAGATAAAATAAATTGTTGAAATTCTGCTGAGGACTGCTTGCATTACGTTTAGTGATGTCGTTTTCTAATTTAACCTAACTTTACCCAACAGAAGTGTTACTTCGGCCTTTTTTTCTTTTGAAGCGTGGCTATTATTATTGGTGCACTATTATTTTGGTAAAAAATGCACTTTCCAAAAATCCCCACGGTGAACGTTTCGCAGTGAATATTGTGGGAGAGTGTATTTGGAGAATGCCATTTAATCCGCTAAATTCACCGCCGTGATTGATAACGCGGTAGTTCAGATGAAATAACTGGAGAAGATTGGCTGAATCCTTTTTTAAAGTAATACCACTCAGGCGTCCCAACTGCCCAGAATCAGTGGAACTACGAACATCTCTATTTCGGAAACACAGGTGAGAAAAGGGTGGATGGGGGATGAGGGATATTTCTTATTATAAGGTTTCAAAATAGGTCAGGTAGGAAATAAAGGATCCCTAGAATTACAAGTCAACGTTAGTTAAAGTAAACTGTCATCTGCCTTAATGGTGAACACTGCTATAATGTCTGAAATGTAAGCAATCAGCGGAAGAGGCGCAACATGTATACAACATGGGTTATTTCCCAAAATCAATTAACATGAATTCTTTTGGCTGTAAGAGACATTGCATCGAAACTAAGGCTCTTCAACAGTTGTTAGACTATCAGAAGTACATGCCAAAAGAACCGAATGAAAATTAGGTAATTCTCCCCTCTTAATGTACATGAATTATTTCTGAATATATTCGAAGTCAAATTTAAACATTTTATAAAAAAATGTTATATTATTCATGCTTAACGTTCCTGTAATAAAATTCGTATTTTGGATGTAATTTATGGAACGTTTATCGGTTAGAATGAACTTTGCACGATGGATTATAATTACATTAGTTTTCGTATATTTTGCATTATTAATGGTATCTGAAAAAATATATAAAAACATTAGTTTACCTAAAACTATAACAAATATGTTACTAACCTTTCAGTTGGAGTTGCAGATCTTCAAATGCAGGTGCACAAAAGTTTTTAAAAGTTACTCTAAGAGCACTTTAAATAAAATTTATTTCACTGTTATCTGTAGTCAAAATATTCACCTTTAATTCCTCACCAACCAGTCGACATTGTTTATGATAATTTATTACCAATTAAAACAAATTGATATCTGCCATGAATTAATTAAATTCAAAACACAGCACAAAACACTTCCAATAAAGTTATCAAAACACCACAAAACCTTGTACATTCAACGCAATGTTTTTTTTTTCAATTGATTGTTTGCATACCTAAAACTTTTCACATTTGTCTGAATAATTAATTGAGTACAACAAATTATATTTTGAACGATCACTAAAAAAGGTAATTTTAAATATCAACTTTTTTCAAATTCAGAAAATCGATTTAAAGAGAAAAAATATTCGTTATAACGGCGTAGCTCTATGCGCTTTAATCCGTTATTTCCGCTAGGGGCGCCGAGACGCTCTAGGTGGCCGTTGTAGGAGCCGAGTGGCGCAGGTCGTAGCGGCGGAAAGCGACTGAGGCGAGGGCGCGGACCATAGTCGGCGCTGATGGTAAAACACTTGTTGCGGCGTGCGCACAAACACGGACAAGGTGGATTTCGCTTATTTTTTAAATTGCAGAATTTTATGATGCACCAGTTTCGACTTTTCCGTCAATTTTTTTAATAACTTTAAATACGTTAAAAACAACCAAATTCTTTCAAGGCACGTTTTTAGAAAACCGTTCACTATAAATACATAAAATACTTGAGAAATTCCGTATAGCGAGTGAAATAGAAAATTTTCTACAGTGTTTCATTTTTCATATTTTTTTATGTTAGCTCCACAGAGGTGGCCCCAAGAAAAACAATTTCCCTCGGAGCCTGTCGTCTCCGGGGATGCTGTGTGGAGGGTATTTTAAGGGAAGGGAAAGAGAGGAAGTTCTGGGTAGGAAAAGGGTATGAGGGGTGCGTAGAAATTTGGGAGTTAATGTGTTCAGGAGTGACAGACGTATGAATCCATCCCTCCCAATGCGGTACAAGGCGATGGGTCGAGAGAGTCTGGCTGGAGAGGTAAAGGTCTGCCGCAACCGGTCTTTCCCTATCCGACCAGCCAGGTAAACGGGTGTGCTGCCAAGACCTAGACAAAACTCATCCCATGAACCCGGGCACCCCTGCAAAGTCACCAAACGTAGCTAACCACTTGGGGTAACCTTAGCAGGGGTGTTGGTTGCGCGGCGGTACCCAGTGACCTCCCAAATTGCCTCTAAAAAATTTAAATAATTTACTACTTATCTACTTTGGACACAGACTTCTTTACTAATAAGACTTCAGACACCATACAAAACGAAATATAAATTCGGAAAAAAAAAGGATTAAAAAGATTTTTTTAAAGGAATTCAGATGTATTTTGCGAAGTTCCTGGTGAAAATAAAAATGTACCTAAATTAAGCGAATTTACAGAAAAATGAAAATTTTGTGTAATTAGTATCAGAGGTGGAAATTAAAATTTAAAATTGTGTCTATGTACACACCGTAGTATGCAAAATTGTACCTATGTTTACATCGTAAGATGTAAAATTGTATCGCCATCAAAATGTGAAATTGAACCTTTGTTTACATAGTCAAATGTAAAATTGTACACATGTTTACATTAGATCACTTGAGTTGATATATTTTAATAGTAATAAATAAAAATTAAATGAATATCAATTTTGAAAGCTGATTGTATCGATCAACCTACAGCCTACACCTCTTCTTCTGCTTTTATAAAATAATAAACTTTGGTTAAGAAAAGAAGCTAATAGGCTTAACTTAAGCTAAATTCAACGTTGAATCTATTTTAAATTAACTGTTTTTTTTTTTTTAATCTTGGCCCATAAAGATTTCTGACGAGAATTTTTTTTTCTTTCACCGTGCCGCTTCTAAAATGTGTTTCCGTGGCAATTCAGAATCAACTTAACTCAACACTTCTTCAAAAAATCATTAAAAGTTATGAAAAAAAAAGAAAAATAGTTCATAATCTAACCCAGGGGTCGGCAGTTTGTCAAGTGAGAAGAGCCAATTTGTCAAAGAAACAGGATAACAAATATATCAGAGAGCCATGTTATAACGGGGGAGGGGGTTGTAATCGTACTGTGGTAGTTTAGTCTCACGGCTCGATTATTGTAACGGTATCTATGCTAGCCTTCCAAAATATCAAACTGACAAACTTCAATCCGTTTTTAACGCAGCGGCACGGCTCATAACCGAAGTCTCTAAATATTCACATATTTCAGAACACCTTCCTAACCTTCATTGGCTCAAGTGCCCTGAAAGAATCCAGTACAAATTGTGCTGGATGGTGTTTAAATGAATCAATGAAATGGCACCACCTTACATCTCTGAACTATGTGGCCCGGAAAATACTGGTCCGAGGCAGTCAACCCTTAGATCAGCAACATCATCAGCTATAGGCAGACTAATGGAACCTAAACGCAAGCCAAATACAAAGTTTGGATATCGCGCTTTCAGAGTATCTGGGCCTAAGGCTTGGAATAAACTCCCTGCCGAACTAAGATGCATAACAAGTCCAACAAAATTTAGGACCAAATTAAAAACCTACCTTTTTGGGTTCTCGTATACTTAATTTAAATATACCTATCTGAGAGTATCATATTTGATATGATATGTCTTAATCACACTTTTCTTATTG
Source organism: Glyphotaelius pellucidus (assembly GCA_936435175.1). Lineage (NCBI taxonomy): Eukaryota > Metazoa > Arthropoda > Insecta > Trichoptera > Limnephilidae > Glyphotaelius > Glyphotaelius pellucidus. Next base: position 5,924,160 of record OW386558.1, read on the forward strand.
AATTAAAATTTCTTTAATCTTTGCACATCAGCCTGTCTCTTTACGAATCACATTTAGGAACATCAAATACTTGTACTACTGTACCGCCTACTATAAAATGTTGCTTTTTATTTCCAAAATACATGTATTATATACCAATATTAAAATATATTTCAGGATTAAACACATGTAACAAGTGTATATAATAATGTCCTCTGCGTGTAAACTCTATCTAAATTTCTCAATAGACAATAAACAGTGTTAATTTCAAGAGACCTCCCAGGTAAGTATGGTCCTTATACATTTTTAGGAGCATCGCGTTCATTGGTCGAGATATTGTACATAGATTTTCGTATGAACCGGTGGATGCAATTTTTAGCCATAAGTTGTTTTAAATTGTTTGTTTAGTTTGTAGTTTTTCTAGATTTTAGAAATGTATCGTAATTTTGTATATCGCCCTTGAGGTGATTTTTTACAAAAACGGCGCTATATAAATCATCCAAATATTATTATTATTATTAATTAAAAAAGTGGTGAACAATAATTACGATTTGCTTTGTTATCTAAATTCTTACTGTAATATCACACTTCTGCCTGTTTAAATGTTTCTATTAACAGACTCGCGCATAGATTCCTTATTAAATTAAAACTGATTTTGTGTTCGGAATGCAAAAAAATAATCGCTCGGCGGCTCCATCTCATAAGGCTGGTTGAGTAGAGGTGAGATTGCAATTGATGTCTGAAGAGCCGAAGAGCCGCAGACGCCTGTGCAAAGAGCCGCATGCGGCTCGCGAGTCGCAAATTCCGACCCCTGACCTAACCTAACGTGACTTATTTAATCTATTTTTTATACATATTTATTATTTATATTTTTTTATCACTTTTAATGACTTTTCAAAGTAGGTGTTGAATTGAATTCATTTTGAGTTACCCCGTCACCCTAAAATATACACCGCAATCATTCCACTTGTTTTAAACTGTGGTAACTCTAAAATAGTGTTAACAAAGTGTTGGCGATTATAATTTTTATTACATTAATGCAAGTCATGCTTTCCCCGTTGTCCATTAGTTAATGGTTACGCCGATAATGGTTACAAACTAACTAGGTCAAGTACGTATTTTCGGTGACGTCACTCCATCTTTTCTGGAAACCAGAGTTACTTGCCGCTTAATGCGTACTTTGAATATTTGGTGATGGCATTTTTTTTTCAATGTGAATACCTCACAAGAATCCCACCCGCTCCCGTCTGGAGCCATTGAGACTACAGCACCCCTAATCATGGTATGTTGTGAGGCAGAGGACAGAGGATGGAAATGTGGGAGAGGAAGGTGGGGAAGAAAACACAGCTTAAGCCATTTTTTTATTATTTATTTTGAAGCAACATTTTACATTTCAAAGTATAATCCAGTAATGTTGGCCTCACTGGTGGCTTACCCGTGCTGAGGCCCCCATTTTATAATACAAAATATATATATGTCAAATTTTTATAAGAAAAAATATAATGTTGGTGACTTTAAAAACATAAAATTATGATAAATCAAAACAAAAGATAAAAGTAATATTAAAATTTAAATGGAATTTAGAATTAGATAAAAAAATCGGCATATATTATGTGTTGTGTGCTTGAGAGGAATGTAAGCATTTCAAACAATGTTTCATTTCTGAATGGTGGTCTTACAGCAGAGCGATACTTATTATCTTCCATTCTGAAACGTGCCGCAGGTATACTATAATTTATTTTTTTTATTCATTAATTGTGAAATAACACAAATAAGTCAAATAAAGTCACGTGCTCCTGGGTCCCAGTGGTGGGAATTCGAAACCCTGAAATTTCACTTCTTCCAGTGGAAATAACACGTATTGTGTTACAACAGCTCAAAAAATTTAAGCGGTACCAGTTACATTAAAAAAATCGTTCCGTTTTAAGGCAATACGTAACTAATCTGATTGATATTTGAAATTTAAAAACGACAATTTTTACTTTCGCATTTGGTATAATAAATATAATATATTAAAATTATAATTTCATAACGCCAGAGCTTACCATTATATATAAAATACAGTACTCGCATATAATTTAGCCTTCTATTGATGAAAGAATTTTTAAAATCGTTTTATTTTTTTATGCGTGAAAGCGTAGCAAACAAACACACACAGTTTCGGATTTATAAAATTATAGTATAGACATAGATTAAGATGTTATTAAGTAGTCAAAATGACAATTGATTACAGTATTTAAGTATAACACGGTAAATATTGTCAAAGTATTTGTAAGAAAATTACACTTGTTATACAGGGTATAACAGCACGTACACCAAGGACTCTAAACAGCGATTCCTGGGCGCATTTGAAGTAAAAGGTGTGAAATTTATTTTGCTGTCCGTAAAATTATAATTTCATAACGCCAGAGCTTACCATTATATATAAAATACAGTACTCGCATATAATTTAGCCTTCTATTGATGAAAGAATTTTTAAAATCGTTTTATTTTTTTATGCGTGAAAGCGTAACAAACAAACACACACAGTTTCGGATTTATAAAATTATAGTATAGACATAGATTAAGATGTTATTAAGTAGTCAAAATGACAATTGATTACAGTATTTAAGTATAACACGGTAAATATTGTCAAAGTATTTGTAAGAAAATTACACTTGTTATACAGGGTATAACAGCACGTACACCAAGGACTCTAAACAGCGATTCCTGGGCGCATTTGAAGTAAAAGGTGTGAAATTTATTTTGCTGTCCGATGACATTTTTTTCAAAAAATATTTTTCCCGCACACGTCGCAACTGAGTTATCAGGAGAGCATCACATTTATAGCCTGGCGTGTAACTTGATAGGAGTTGCGTCTCGTTCTAACAGCACGGTAATATGCGAAACACCACGCGTGTTGCTCAAACTGTCACGGCATATAGAGATGGGATCAGTAGCGACGTGCGATTTGAATTTTTTGTTGTTGTTTTTCATAGGAAAAAATATCATCAGACATCAAAATTATACCCTTTAAAAAAAATTGTGCATATTAGCAAAATACTAATATGATTATTAAAATTATTATGATGATGTTAGCCTGAAGTAGTAAGTAAAAGAAAGCATAACGTTTAATTTAAACTTCGACACATTTAAAGCCAAATTAGTCCCCCACTTTTTAGATGGAATAATGAATGAGATTTAATTTTATTTTATTTCGATTTTCTTTTGTTTGTTTTTATTCTAGATGCAAACAACGAGTAATTAAGTATAAATTTGATTTTTTTAATGTTTTTGTTGCTCGTAGGTATATGAATTGTACCTACGAGTTCTCCAAAGTCATCCATGCGGATTTAGCATTAGATATATTCTTATTTATTATATTGTTTATACATTTTTATATATTACGCAAGCTTTTTTATGTTTTACTGTTATTATGAATGAATTTTGTATTTGATATGTAAAAGCCCAGTAGAGCGTCAATAAATAAAAAAAATTAATTAAATAAATAACATGAAAAAAAGTGTGTGCGTGTGTTTTAATTGTGTGTGTTACAAACAGAATATATTCATAACGATACGGTTATTGGTACAGAAAGCTAAAACAGAGATTTAAACTTACCTACCTTCTTAAAACAAAGTGTGTGTTATGTAATATTCGCCAAACATTTTGCTTATAAAAAGTTATTTTAGATTTTTTTTTTACTTATTTTTACGTTAAATCTGAAAAACATGGAATAATGATCGGGCACCGCTTGCGTTCCTGTTAATATTTTCCTTATTTTAAAACCTTCTCCTTGTAGAATCTCTTCCCGATGCTATAATTTCCTAGTATAAATATTTCCTCCCTCCTACAACTTAAGTCTCTCATGGCCCAAGTTCGACCCTTCCTACCCATCCACAAAATATCTTCAAATTAATATAACGTAGGCGTTTTGTGTGGAGTTGCAAAACAAAATGAGGCGGGAATGGGTACCGCCGCCCCGGGAACCTTTATTGGATAACCAACACCTCTGCCACAGGTCACCCCAAGTGGTTCGCTATGCTTGGTGATTTAGCAGGGGTGCCCGGGTTCATGAGGTGAGGTTTGTTTAGGTCTTGGAGGCGGATGACCAGGACACACTGAACCCCAGATTCCTACCCACCCCATAAAATCTTTTCCTTCCCAGAACTCTCCTTTCCCCCTTTTCCTTAAAAAAAACCCTCCACACAGCTTCTCCAAGGATGACATAAGCCCTGGGGGAAATTATTTCCCTCAGAGCCCCCTGTGTGGAGCTTATTTAAAAAAATACAAAATAATAAAATGAATACCACGCTGCGAAGAAAATACATTTTAAAACTTGTAACTACACGTGTGAAGGTTTTTATTGATGAAAACATATTATAAAATAGTTAAAAACAGCTGAGTGTCATTTTTTACGGTAAACAAAAGCCTTAACATTATAAAATGGTAGTTACCTACTCAATAAAGCACCAATTCAGGTAAAAGAGACCAATATTAAACGCGTCGTGCGTCGCTTTGGTACAGTTTCAGGTTGTGATTCGCAAATCATTTTTCCTCCACCTTTTACTTCAAAAGTTGGTGGGGAATAATTATTTATCGGAAGGATAAACCAATCTGTACATTGATATAAAAATACTACGAAGGCTTTACTGGTCAAAACATAAAATCTTTTCACATTTTTTACAGGATTTTCTGATTATGGATTCCCAAATGGTATAAGTTTATTGGGGGTGGTGGGAAGGAGTTGTGAAAGAGGTGAGGAGAGAGCTTGGAAAGTATAAAATTACTTATAACTGATGACCAATCACGATTAGATCAATTCATGCAATTTTCCGATTACATTTGATGTCATCAAAACAAAGCTTTTCTGAAAATATATATGACTAGCTTTTCCCCGCGGCTTCGCTCGCATGGTATTACGGGAAATTACTGTACCGCTTGCACTTATCAATTATCTCCCCCCCCCCACCCCACCCCCATCTCCTCCCGCATTCCATATATTCATTCCCTTACATTCAGTTTTCAAACATCTCGCCTACCACCTAAATTTCATAATGCTATAGCTCAAAGAAAAAAAGAATTACTTATCCAATTTTGTTCATTCGTTCGGAATTTATGCGCTTACAAACATTTCGGATGTTTATTTTTATTTAAATATTTGGGAGTTCGTTAATACAATAAAAAATACTCTATTTATCATTCAGTCTTTATAATCGTTACGAATTATATTTTTAATATGGGAACTCTCATCTGACATTTATTTCAAGCTTGTCCAAAAAAAAAACGAATTCTAATATTTGAATTTTCTGCAGTAGTAGCTGACCACAGTAGACTGAGTACTTACCAGCATAGAGCCCAAAAATATATCAACATTCTTTCCATGGAAAAGTTTTTTTTCTGACATTAGCAAAAACTCACTTTTGTTAGCGACAGAAAACGTTTAACAAATATAATATTTTAATATTTATAATTTCATAACGCCAGAGCTTACCATCATATACAACCTGTAGTCTGCGCATATAATTTAGCTTTCTATTGGTGAAAGAATTATTAAAGTCTTTATATTGTGTTATGCGTGAAAAGGTCATAAACAAACTCGAGCAGTTTCGCATTTATAATATTAGTATGGATTTCTATAATTTCCATATCCGCTATATCCAATTTTTTGCCATATTATCTTAAGTATGACATCTTTTTCATATTTTCGGTAAAAGCAATTCATGCAATATTTCGATTACCTTTGGTGTCATCAAAACAAATCGTTTCTGAAAATAGATATGAGTTCTAAAATTTCAATATCCGCTGAATCCAATTTTTTGACAGTACGACACATCTTGTTTACATTTTCGAGAGGAACAAGATGAATTTAAAATTGAGTTTCAAAACTTCCTTTATCACGATTAAAAACCACGTTAAAACTGTGAGTGAGAAACAAAACCCGCTACGCCATTCAAAAAGTTACTATCAAACCCCCTACATCGGAATTCAACCTATCACGAGCAGTTATTTTGCCAAGATGGTGATTTTAGAAACAGGCGCGCCAGGTCAGTTAAGTTTCAAAAGCCTCTATATCGTGCGTAAATCAGGATCAAAATACGCTACATCCATTTTATTTATCAAAATTATTTAAATATTGCTAGACATACAATTAAAAATTATCACTTTTCGAATTCATATTACTAAAATTCATTATATAAAAAATTAAAATTAAATTATTTATTTACGCTAGAGATTTGACAGTATTTGCGTTTTTTTTTTCCAAATCAGTAAATAATAGTGATAAAGCGAATTTAGAAATTAAACGACTCATATGTTCCACTAATTTTGATTCAATAAACCATAAAATCTATTAAAACGTAGTGATTTCAAAATAATCATTTTCCTTTTGAGATTCTAGAATATTTGGAAGCCAATTAACTTCAATTAAAACGTTTAAAGTGGTTTATTTCTTTTTCATTGTCACTAAATGCCGTAAAGCAAGGCTTTACCGAGAAATTTCCAATTCTTGCGCCAAAAGACATTAGAGATTTTGTGGAAATAAATCTTTAAAATATTTAATTAACAAGCATAAATTACTTGTGTAATTTGATAGGAAGATAATATTTTTAATACGTTTTTCATTGTTTATTTCAGATTGTAAAGTTGTCTCAAATATATATTACAATCGTACATCTAAATAAAATTGTGAATGGGGTCACAATAAACTAAGCATTTGTCAATTTGACATTTCAGTGCTTATTGGAAGTTAATCCATGATAATTGATGAGTCGACGTGTAACGATGGGTGAAAATCATTCTCCACCTTGTTGGTAGCACAAAAACGAGCATTGTAAATTATCGCTCTGTTTGATAAAAAAAATGTGAAAATGGACAAAGAATTTGTATTTAGTTGTACAGTGAAAACATATTTTTCCTTTTTTTTAAACTTTACCTGGACAATCCCATCAAATCCGTGGTCACAAAAATCCCCCCAAGAAATTTCCTCAGTTATTCAAATCAGAATTGGACGTTTTTTCGTTTCTTCTCACCTTTTTAATTTCAAGTCCTAGATTCCCCAGATTGTTCATTCTGTAGTCTAGAAGTGGGAACTTTAGATCACATATTTTTTGGTTGTCCTTTTCTAAACAAATTTAGCCTTTTCTAAAATTGCCTCCGCGCCATTCAACATCTCATCTCTTCTAAGTCTAAAAACGACCAGAATCTTCAATATAATTTTTAAATTTGCCAATTTGAATGAAACTAATATATAAGTTCGCCTTTTTTCTCTCCATAATTTGAAATGTCGGCCTAGAATACCCTTGAAGGGCGAAAGCCAGAAACATTGAAAAAAACATATATTTGAGCTTGTAAAATTGTATTTTGTGTTGTTTGATAACACCTACCACCAAAAAGCGACATAGCTTGGTCACGCACGTGATAAATATATTTTTATTTCCATGACGTAAGCTGCGTGTACTAATGTAATTATATTCAATAAAAACCTATGATTATGAACCCGCTGTTATCTGAACTTATACTTCATAATAGTACTATTTTTGTATCTTCGTCCTAGTTTCAACGCTGTATTCTACAAAACATTTTTTAATGTTAGTTGTACAAAGCAAAAAAAAAATAACAAACAGTTATTTTAAATCAGGATACTTTTTGGTAATGTTATGATATTTTAAAGCTTCGTAGCTCACAATGTTAAGAGCTGATTCAGCTATGCTTTCCTGTGAAAACTGCAGTTTTTTTTATTCCATTTTAATTCAATAGTTATAATAAAATAAATAATGTTTTGTATAAATTACCTGAGTATTTCTATTTTTCAATGAAATTCAAATAACGGAATATTTCTGAATTAGCCGAACACTATAAAAAGTTTTTAAAAGTTAATGAAATACACTTTCAAATTTGTTTTTCGAAAAAAAATGTTTTTTTTTTTTAATGCAAACAAAAAAGTTTTTAAAATTCTCACTTTTTTTTCACTAAAATTACTGAAAGAAAAAAAAAGGAATAAAAAATATTATAAGACAAATTTATTTTAAACATTACTAATTTCTCATTTGTAGTAGTTTCATGTAAAATTAATAAATAAAATTTTACAAAATTTCGTAATTTTTTTTTCCAGTTGTGGTTGGAATGTGCTTGGTTTCGTACAGCAGTATTTAAATCAATAAAATTAAACAAATTAGTTTGAAGAAGGAATTCCTTTTTGAGCTGATTCTGCACTGTTAAAGAGTATTAATGAGATAATTTATTGGGAAAGTGTCGATATCGTATCAATTTCAAAAGTGGATAGACTGTTTTCTTCGTAAAATGATTGGATTTAATTTAATTTCTTAAGTCAAAAATGTAGACGCTACGTTATACAATTCCGATCTTGACAATTAATTGTTTAGACAATCGAGTGTTTAGAATGTGCGTTCGAAAATCATTCAGAATATTGAATTTCAATCACAACAATGAAAAAATATTTCTTTAGTTCTACTATAATTCTTTTATTTGGTGATTTTTGTTGAGTATTCTTTAACACACCCTTAGCCCCCGCATTTCGAATGTCTACTGTTTTGTAACATATTTCTGTTAAACACTTAAATTTTTTAAGTTTAAAAAAAATGCATATTATTTTTGAAGATAATGATGTCAAACATCTAAAAATTGCACAAATATATAAAATTAATTTATAAATTTACCTTGACTTTCTCTGTAAGTTTAAATGATGGTCTAGAACTCCTTTGAAGAGTAAAAGCCAGAAATAATTGAAAAAAATATATACTGAAATTTCCCTGATAAAAAAAAACGCAAGGTATGCTCTGAAAATTATTAAAATCACTTTTTTCTATTATTTAACAAGTTACATGTATGAAAAATTTCACAGTGTTTCTTTAAATACTATTATGAAAGACATTTCCTACGAGTTTTAGCTCTATTTTAAACGAGTCGTGTTTAATCAAAAATTTTCACACTTTTCGCTTAATTATTTTCGTTTTCAATATGAGCGCGCTCTTTCTGACAATCATATGTTCATATCTCCCCTTTTTCTTTTTGAGCGCTTACTACCGCAGTGTAAACAGGAAAAAAGACTTGTTATTCGGATTTACATTCTTCGGAAAGTTAATCAAATTAATACTTTTATTTTCGACTTTTAACGATACAAATTAAATATCATAAAATAACACGCATGGGTTTATGATACACTTTCACATAGGAGGCGATGGATTGTTTTAAATTCTACAAATAGAGTTTTTTAATCGACTTAAGTATTATGTCATGTCTTGAAGTTTAAAATAAACAAATTTAGAATAAATTATGTGAAATTTGAAGGAAAGTATTTTGTCTACAACAAAAATTTCCAAAATTGGTAAGTGTTATAAATTTCATTTAACCAGCTTTTTGATAACGATTAAAATGATATTGTCATTAAAATTGTGTTATTACGCTGTACTGCGCTTCTTCTTTTTTTATTCAACTTTGCGGACATCGTTGCAGTGTCCATCATCATGGCAAATGTTTTAAACTTCACGAAATTATATTATTCTTCTTCTGTTGCCGTTTTCTGTCTAAATTTGGATATCATCAGGTTAACTCACCTTGCAGGCTACAACTTAGTTCGTTACAACTTTGCGGAACTGCACTAGTATCATTCACGCAGTTTTTGAAATCATGAACTTTTGCAACTTTTTCTTACATTAGCTCCACACAGGTGGCCCTGAGGAAAATAATTTCCCTCAAGGTCTATGTCATCCGTGCGGAGAGTTTTTTTAAGGAAAGGGAGAATAAGAAGTTCTGGGAAAGAAACAGGTATGAGAGTTGGGTCAGAATCTGGGGGTCAGTGTGACCAGGAGTGACGGACGTTTGAATCCATCCCTTCAACTGTGGTGCAAGGCGATTGGTCGAGGGATTCTGACTGAAGAGGTCAAAAGACCTCCTCAACCTGTATCTCTCTATCCGACCCGCAACACAGCAGTTGGGCACATCGGCCGCCAAGACCTTGACAAACCTCATGAATCTGGGCACCCCTGCAAAGTCACCAAACGTAGCGCAAAAAACGTACACATAAAAAAATAACTCTCAATAATTTTCATCACTTTTAGTAATAGTGTATTTTTTTTTTGTTAACCATTTTTTAACCTATTTGAGATGAGCGTCATGTGTACATGCCAACCGATCGCATGCCTAAAATACAAACGTCATGTACACACGACGCATATTACGTTATTTTAATCGTTCACACAACGAAATGTTTGATTGTTGAATTTGATTTGGTATCTTTCAAATATTTAGATCTCATGTACGTCTTTGATTATATTTTAAATTACACTTTACTTAAATAAAATTAGATTTAAAAATCGCGAAAAATCTATCCTTTCACGAGAATAGCAAATTCTTTAACGACATTGTCGTAAAAAGGAACACTTCAATTGAAATCTTTAGTTGGAATTTTTACTAGCTTTTATTATTTTAAAGTTCTCATCTGTTATTGTGAATGTCAATGGTTACACGGATTTCTATTAACTGTGCGATAAATCGAGAGAGGAAGGTAATGGCGATTTTGAGGGTAACATTAAACCGCTATTTATGTTGAAAGGTTTTTTTAGGTAAGGGTTCGGAATTGTATATGGCAACTCACCTATAGGATTTTATTAAGAGAACTTGCTTTATAACCCCTCTTATGTATATTTTCTGAGTGATTGACCTCGATAAATTTTAATACTAATTAAGGTTCTGAATATCATCACTATACGAAAACTCGGATGTTTTTTAAGGCGACACAGTGCAAAGTAATGCAAAATCTTGATGGCTTTGTTTCTATGCCAACTTAGAATCTAGTCAACTCAACACCTCTTTGAAAAGTCATTTAAAGCAATGTGATACGAGACCTAACGAATATTAATTAAAATTTAAAAATTTGACTTAGTTAAAATAACTTTCTACGTGTACTTTATTTTGCATGTATCATCAAAATATTTCTCAAAAAAATATATATGTGCGATTTGAAGACACAAAATACATATTTCTAATCACGGGTGTATTTTGGAGATTCTGGTAGGTAGAAAACTTTATTTTTTTTACAAAACTCAGTGAAAGTAGATACGTGTTATAGTTTCATGCATAATAATAAATGATTTAGTTATTCTCAAAATGGATAAGATATAAACAATGATTGATTCATTGAAATTTAAGTAGAAATTTTTTTTAGGTAGGCAACTACCTGCAAATCAAAGTGATAATGACATATCAAACGAGAAGATACGCCTAAGCGCCTGATCATAGTTTTTTGGTTCAGGATATTAATTTACCGTCATTTTGTTGGCGAGTGGGAGATTGGCTGCCATTTTTCAATTCATTCGGGAGTTTGGTAGAAGAAAACAGTTTGCAAAGAGTTATGTCTCTTAATTTTAAGTAATGAGACAACTGAAGATGTGTTGGGTATCTTCCAAATAAGTTGTAGGTTCAAGTTGCTTTATTTGGTTATCGTGTATATTTAGAATGAATACTAAACTGGACAGACGTTTTCCCAGGCCAGGCTCTAAGTCATTATGTTAGAGCCTAGGCACGAACGGCGATAGATGTTACTCTTCTGATTTCCCACTCAACTACCTGTTGGGGTGTAGTAAAACTTCGTATTACAAAACTAAGCTATCGACATCTATTGAAAGAAGCTGAAACTGCATTTATAATCAATACACCACGCTATGGATATTTCATTATTTGCTGGAAAGAGATAGCGTTGTCTCTGGTTAGAACGATTCCTATTGTACGGGAAAACAATGAATTTGGCCTGAAAGATGTTATTGAATCATTATTCAGGTCACGATTTAAAAGAAAGCTTTGTGAGTCATCTCTAACTGCATTTGAAAACAAAGACTTAATTTATGCGGTAAGACGTTCCTGGGAAGTCGAGGATTTGACGAAGTTGTTAAAAATAAGGAAGACAACGAAAGCATACATATATTTCAGTTAACATTTAACCGGGATCTGTGTAATAAATACATCGCGTCACTTCCTTTCAAAAATAAATCACAAATATATTTAGGGGGCACATACCAAAATTTTTAAAAGTTAGAAAAACGCTTGTCGTTAAATTATGACATAACGTTAATATTAAGGACATTATCGTTAATATAAATGAGTTTTTAGAACAATGTTTCAAATTAATAGAGATAATGAATAAGTATTACATTTCACATCATGCAGTTGTGCAAAAAATTATTAATTGTATTTGAATTCAGGCAGTCTTTCATGTTTCTTGTAAATCTGTTAAATTAATTTCATTAACTGGTTGTTTTTTTTTATGAGTCTTAAATTACAAAATAAAATAGGTCGTATTTAATCAAAGTTCCGTCTTTTCCGTTATTTGTTTTTGGGGTGTTATGCCGTGTTGCGCTACCTCCTTTATAGCCACCTTGATGATGGACACTAAAACGTTGTCCAAAACGTTGGCTAAAGAAGGAGGTAGCGCAACACAACATAACACCCCAAAAACAAATAACGAAAATACTTTTGGCCGTGAAAATCTAAAAAACTTATCCAAAGTTCCGTCTGTATTTAATAGTATTTGCTATTGATGTTTCCAATTCAAATCAGAGAAGAGGTTATTGATTTTCAAATTATTTTTTTAAGTTTTTCTTCTTTAGAACCAGTGGGCAGTATAAATTTGATGCTGTCACATTTGGAGTGACTTCTCGCTCTATTTGGCAACGAGGACTTTGCATCAGCTAGTAAAGAATAAAAGTACCCAATTTTCAAAGGCTTCCACAGTACTGTTGTCGGACACATACATTAACAATCCAAAGTAGCTGAAAGGCGCTGTTCCCTGCAGAGGAAGGTTTTCAATTAAGGAAATGGAGAGCAATTCGCTACCACTGTTAAATATGTCAGTGTTTGATGACCTCCGTGGCCTAAGGGCAAGGTTCTCGACTAGTGGTCCTGAGATTGCTGGTTCAAATATCGGCGTACGCAAGTAATTTTTTTAATTGATTTGTGCTTGCACAATTTAATCATTTAAAATTTATGTAATGTGCATTTGTGGCACGTTCCAGGGTGAAAGATACTCTCAGTACAGTCGTGGTGTAGAACCACCTTTCAGAATTGAAACGTTGCTTAAAATGGCTGTTGCCATGTTTTAGGACTAGATCTGAAAAGCCAAGTACTTCCTATTCCCTTCATTTTCGCCATCTTCTTTCCTTCTACACTTACCTCCAGCCTTAAAACATATCTCAATCGGGAATGCCATAGTCTCACTGACTCCAGGCGGTTGGGAGCAATTGCAGTACTTATATTTAAAAAAATTCAAAACATTTCGATTGATCTACAAAAGTGATCGGGTTGCATTTAATAATGGAACGTCCAGTTCATTCAAAAATTTAGGAATAATTTGGGATCCTGGGAAAGGTACCGTTTCGTATTTGATCAAAGAAAGCTAAAGTATTTTCAAAACGCGCAATATCGATCTGATATATATAACCCCCATTAATTTTTAAGGTTTAATTCTATTGAAAGTTAACGATTTAAGTAACGGCCTTCATGGTGGAGGGGTAAGTTCCTCGACTAGCAATTCGAAGGAAGCGGGTTCAAAAATTTTATGAATTTGGGTAATTGAACGACGAATTAATCAAAAATAATAATAGGTATATTTGCAGGACGTTCCGGAGTGGAGGATACTCTCAATATCACCCCGGTGTAAGACCACAATTCAGAATAGAAACGTTGCTTGAAATGGCTTTAGCCTTGTTTAGCCAGATCTGAATAGTCAGGTACTTCCCTTCATTTTCCCCGACTCCTTCCCTTACCCGCTAGTTTCAGCCTCACATCATAGCTCAATTGGGGATGCCATAGTAAAACTGCACAGACGGTAGCAGTTAGGATTCTTGTGCGGTAGTCACATACAACAAAATAAAAAAAGTTTTTTCTACAATATTAACAAATTTGGAAAATCAAGATGGGTTGAGATGGTCCGTTCCCAGACAACATTAATAACTCGTGGCAAACACCCTTTGATGAATTACCAACTACGAGTATGTATTATTTACAAATACCTTAACTTTGCAATGCAATTATAAGATGAAACTTTAGGGGTTTTTGTAGGGGTTTCGGTTGCAAATGACTTTAGTTTTGGTGCTTGTTACGAAAGAAGCTCAATCTAAAGTGACATTGCTCACTTGCAAATTTAAAGTATTTACCTACTCAGAAATAAATTGCGTGGTCATAGTTAGAGATATTGAAACACGAGCAACAATTTCATTTACCCACTATTAAATTCCTAACAAAAATTCAGAAATTAACTGTTATTTGACCCCTAAAATTTCATTGGTGGTGGTGGGCGGCTTAGCAATTGTTGTTAAAATAATAACATTAGTTTCTAATGATATTTTTTTGCAAACAACAGTAAAGCTGATGAACTTCTCATATTTTATTACCTTAATAAAATATGACAAACTACATAAGTAGTCTAGCAGGTGTATGTTAAAAAAAAAAAATAAATAAACAATTTAAATAATCTAATCTAATCACATTGAAAAAAAGAAGTAATATTTTTTTAATTTTTAATTTTTATTATCTTATTGTCGTCTAAAGCTAAATATTACTTTTTTAAACTTCGCAAATACACTTATTGGTGTCATTATTGATTTAATGAAAACAAATAACTTTGTAATTACCACTATATCATCTTCGTCCCCTTATCCTATTCGGGTCGGGGACCCATTGCATCGACAAGGCTCCTCCATACATCCCTGTTTTGAAGTGACTGTTCGGCCTCCGTCCATGGCAGTCCCATTCTCTCCTCACAGTTTCTGGATTTGCCTCGCCCAGCTGTTTCTGGGGCGGCCCACTGGACGTCTACCCTCTGGAATCGCACATAGTATCTTCCTCGGAATTCGGTCATCAGGCATTCTTAGTACATGCCCAAGCCACCACCATTTGTCTATGAAGAGTAGCAGTGGTTCAATGTTTAGATAGTGTCGGATCGTCGAGTTTCTTATATGATTGACCAGTCAGTGGTTGAGTGGGCATCGCGCTTGGGTCTCACCCGGGCGTTCCGTGTTCGATTCCTCGGCTGGCTAAGTCCTCCATCACAACACAAGCAACATTTTCGGCTTTCTGTGGTGGCAGTAGGAGATTTTCAAACATTGTTGGGTTATTCGTAACCCGGGAATGTTTGTCTTTCTTTTTAAAAAAAAAAAAAAAGAAAAAGAAGATCCCATTTCGTAACCCCTGCCACTCCTCTCAAGTACCTCATTTCGGCAGCTTGAACTCTAGAGCGCGTTCGTTCGCTTAGCTTCCATATCTGGTGGCTGTAGGTGAGCGTCGGGCAATATACCGTTTTGAACACTGCCACAGAATGAACACAAAGATGGCAGTGTTAAATTACCACTATATAATTAACATATCGACATGTTACAAAAACAATGTTTTCTTCCTCAGGAAGATAAATTAATATTAAATTTATTATTTTAATTTATAATCCTGACGAAGAAAACATAGTTTTTGAAACATGTCGAAAATGTTAATTTTAAAGTGGTGTGTACAAAGTTATTTGTTTTCATTTAACGCAAACTATTATTTTACTTTTGTATTATTATTTTTCTTATTAAACAGGTCTGGAATCATTAGGCTTTCAAAAACAAATCAATTTCTCGATAAAACCCTAGGGAAACAATAAACAAACTGTACTCTTGAGATTCGAGCTGCAAAAAATATAGGAAAAATCAATTATGTAATGTTAATGCCTAAACGATAAAAAGGCATAATAAATAAGAATTTTCATTACATTTAGGCATTTATTTTTTTTACAAAAAAAATCTGTGATATAATTTTGGTAAAACCTTGGCAATATTTGCGCAAAATTATTTAATTGTAATTAAAAGGAGGCTTTGTTACATTAAGTCATTTTTAAGGCATTTACGTATAATCTACGCAACGAGAATAATCATTGATTTGATTTTAAACGACTAAGCAACAAGAACTTAAAATATCCACTCTTCCTTCACTGTCTGCACATATATCAAGTTTTTGGATTTGCAATCTGCTCCTTAGTTAATAAGTATTTATAAATTATTTGTAATGTATTTCGTTTTCCTGCAGCTTGACAGCAATTTCGCTAAGTTCCCATAGCTTGGCGGCGCGTTTCTTGTCCTTGGAGACGGCTGACAGGTTCTCCTTCTTGCAGTCACTGAAGTATTCTCCTGTCACGTGCTCCACGTCTTTCGATACACACAAGAATATCTGTGTCTGCGCACCCTCCATCACACTCTGAAAACAAATTTGATTTCAATTGGGTGAACTTTAATATTCTCATTCTTTTCAGTTCGAAGTGATGACGACTATATAAGAAGGCTAGTGTTCTACAGAAATTCAATGGTATCTGGCGTTGCATCGTGCAGTATTACCGTGCTCTCGGCAAATTTATAAAAATCTTTATATTCGGTGTTGTGTTGTGGCTAGTTGTTGAGAGCCTTTCTCAAATGGCAAGTATTTTGGTCGAGGAGAGAGCATATTACGAGTAGTAACTAAACGTGTCCGAACACCACAATTTTAGGAGAGTAGTTTAGTCAGCTCTTTAGTAAAAGAGTCAATCCATATCTTTCAATTTTTTTGGTGAGTAGTGACCCCCACCTCATGTCTTTGCGCACTGACACGCCCGAAACCATTGTTTTAGCAGAGTTCATTTGCAGACGCGCAAAAATGTCGTGGCTTTGGAGCGAAGATGCTACTCTTAAATTATTTATTTATGCTACTATAAATTTCTTTTTGTGTCCGTAGTTTATTTGTTTTCATCTTACTAATTTATTCTTCCACCTCTTCTAAAATAAGCATTAGCACCTAATTCGCGTATTTATCTCATCTTGTCATCTTGCAAAAGGCGGCTGGCACTAATGTACTCTACTTGAAAGTAATGCTAACGTTTTTCGGTGAGTCTAGTAGTAAGTTACTCGCTACTTGACTAAACTACTCTCTTAATGCTAACAAGCCATAAGTGAGTTGCCTAAAACGTGTCCGAAAGATAAGCTACATACACCAGAGTTTATTTATTTATTTTTATACAATAATTAACATTTTATTTTGTAAATTAATAATGTTGGCCTCACTGGGTGGCTTACTCATGCTGAGGTTCCCATTTTATACTACATATCTTCAATAATATGAAGTCCACAATAAATTTTATTAAAATAAGTCGGTAACGAAAAAAAAAAAAAAAAACTTTCTTTTACTACATAAGTTGTGTGTGTGTATTTTATACAGATTTTTTGACTGCGTTTTATGTTATAAAAATTTGGTGATATTGATTTTTTGTTTTTTAATCCATCTTTAATTTTGAATCGGAATTTATTTTTCTCTTCCTTATTTTTTGAATCGCGTGAAAGACTGTTGGAAGCTTCTGTTGCATGATATTTATGGTATTTTTGTCCAAAGCTTGTGTTAACCGGAGTTTTTATGTTTTCTGTATACGCTTGTCTAATTGGTCTGATAAATTTTGTTGAAATTTGTTTCTTGGCGTATATGTAATTAGTTCATCAAAACTGTTGATTATTTGGCCTGTATCAGTCAGTCTATGTTTTTTTTTAAATTATTACCTGATGATTTTCTGTGCGATTTTTGTGTGATCCATGTAATGTTAAAAAAAATAAAATTTACATTAGCTCCACACAGGAGGCCTTGAGGAAAATAATTTCCCTCAGGGCTTATGTCATCTTTGGGGATGCTGTGTGGAGGGTCTTTTTAGGAAAGGAATAAGAGGAAGTTCTGGGAAGGAAAAAGGTATTAGGGATGGACAGAAATCTGGTGGTCAGTGGGTCCAGAAATGACGGACGTATGAATCCATCCCTCCCACTGCATTGTAAGGCGATGTTCCGAGAGAATACGGCTGAAGAAGTCATAAGGTCTCCCTCAATTCTCTCCCGATTTAGCTTGCCATATAGCTGGTGTGCATCCGCCGCCAAGACCCGCACAAACCTCACTCCATGAACCAGAGCAATCCTGCTTAATCACCAAACGTAGAAAACGACTTAGAGTGACCTTTGGCAGAGGTGTTGGTAATTCAATAAATGGTTCCCACGGCGATGGTACCCGTACCCGCCTCCCAAATTGTTGCTTTTCCCCAAACAATTATTCAAATAATTTTATGAAAATTTCTGGTATTTATGTGTTATTTAATATGAATACTGCGGAGGCATTTGTCTAGGAAAATTTATACTTATTATCGACTATTTTTTAATGCAAACATGTTTCATAAATGTCCTGCTTTTATCTCAAAGAAATAAATAATTAGGAAAGTGGACAATCTTTACAATCATGCTCTGTGGATTCATCCACTTCACTTTTTAATGAAGTGTCCCAAGCTTCCTAAGTCCATGGTTTGTGAGAGACGGGGACAATTCTGGCAACATCTTTTAATATATATATAGGTAAAAAAATACCAATTTTGTTGCAATATGTTAAAATGTTACAGTGTGTGTGTGGGGCTTACCTTTCCAAAGGCGGCAAAGACGATTTCTAACAAGAGCTTTCTGAATGAACTTGTAATATTTCTGAAAATTTCAGTCTTAATAGCTCCAGGGTGTAGGGCGTTTACTGTTACACCTGAAATAAAGAGAAGAATTATATTTTGAAATTTTTTTTTAAAATTAATAACAATGCATAATTAATGGAGGACTGAATGCCGTTGGCGCTAATAAAAAATCTGTCAAAGGAAGCGAAGCTAGCAGTCCACGATGGAGTCCTGGTACCTACCCTTATGTATGGCAGTGAGACATGGAACTGGCAGAAGAAGGATGAAAGTAAACTGAATGCTGTTGAAATGAGATCCCTGAGGCGTATGTGTGGTAAAACCATGTATGATCGTGTGAGAAATGTGGAGATCCGAAAAGAATGTAAGGCTGCTGTAAGCATAATGAGTAAGATTAAAAAAGGGACCCTCAGATGGTTTGGGCATGTAGAGCTAATGAACGAAAAAAGAAGCGTAAGAAGAATATATGACCTAAATGTGAATGGTAGAAGAAGTCGGGGATGCCCGAGAAAGACATGGCACGATCAATTGAATAAGATACTTGAGTCGGGCCATGTCAAAAGTCAGAATAATAGAAGAGTATGTATGAGACGATGTATGAATGTGAGAGAAGCAAAGAGTGTGTGCCAGGACCGAGTCGTTTGGCGGTCCATCCTCTCTGCCTACCCCTGCGGGGAAACGGCCTCATGATTGGTTAGTTAACAATGCATATACAATGAAATCAGAAAAGAAATGAAAAATATTTAATTCAAAAAATTTGTGCAAGGAGTCGTTTATGGAGGATATTTTACCATCCTCCGTCTCCTCGAGACCATCGGGGTTAACTCCTCTCAAGCAATCATAGCAGTGATGATCGTGTTCTTCGATTTGCGTAGTCTGCGAAATAAGCTTCCCTTGCAGTGGTGGCTCACTGAAGGCTCCCTTCCAGGAAAATTTCTTCAGCGCTGCAATATCTGGGTTGGCAGAATAGTTGGTGATAAGCATTATTGTAAGCAACTTTTGGCTTATGCCAAAGGATGTAGTGTAATCTACCTACAATGATGTGCAGATTGCATTGAAAACTTCTGTATTGAAAAAGTGAAAACGCTTTGACAGCGTGTCTTCCCAAACGAATATCGCACTTATTTTTCTTTTCATATCCCCGATATGTCTTTCAAGTCGTCTGTAATCATATGTCCCGGGTATTTTACGTTACAACTAACATCTATTTTTCTTCCATCTAGCCATACTGAGGGTGTTTGCATGAGTTCATTTTTCATTTTGAAAGTCATGGCGATTGATTTTTTACAAATTATATGAAAGCTTACGATTTTTTGCAAAATTTTCATCTATTTGGACTATTTTCTTTAGTGTGTGGCGAGAATCTTATCTTTCTGGACTTCCTTTTGAGCTGTGGAAGATACTTACCTACGAGACTCCGAGGAAGGGTCTTTGTGTTCAGAGAAATTAAAGAGTTCGCCACGTTTTTAAGTTTTATTAAATTAGGCAACATTTACAGATAAATAACGCGGTAGTGGATGGGACGCAATGGAAATGTAAAACTGAATCTAGAATCTAGTAGCGTGTTCGTGAGGGCAGCGTCGGGACTGGAATGACGTAGGTTCCTTTAAGCGATCGCTGCGACACCCCGGTCCGTGACCAGTGTTGCCCGCACTACAATCTGGCCATTGGATAAAGTAATAATTCATCTCATTAATCTAGTGCTTAACCGCATTTCCATAAGTGCATTAAGTGATGATGCTAGAAGAACCATATTTTATGAAAAAATGATACATTATTAAATAAAACGAAAACAAATCGCTTTGTAAAACATCACTTATTTAATCAAATTTATCAACTGGTTTCAAAATCAATGGTTTTTTTGTCAGGATAACATTAAAAATAAACGTGTTTTACAAAGTGCTTTGTTTTCATTTAAATAAAATGACACCACAAAGTGAATTTGCGAACATTAAATAAATATTTGTAAATAGTTGTATACTGTCGTGGAACCATTCACTCTAACAAAGTTTCAATTGCTTTGCTTGAAGAAAGTATCTCAGATAAACTCAAGTATCGGGGCTCCACCGAAGCCCATGGAAAGCTACCTTCTCAAAACTGGGTCGGCTGTATAAATTACAAGTACGTTTCAAAAGCGAATTGGAAGACTAACTCTGGACCCGAGGAACCACTGTACAAGATAATGATCGTGCTGGGGTTTTTATTACAGTTGGAATCTGGTTGATTTTTTTAAACTAAAATCTTTAAATTTCCTGTATGTTTAAGAATATACAATACTTGATTCCTTAATGAAAAATAAAAATTAATCATTGATTGGTGCACTCTACATGGTAATTAAAATGAATAAAAGTCTTGGCTGATGAATAAAACAACACATTTCAAAGGCCCGTAAAATTAAAAATAAATATGACAAATAATAAAATTAATGTTTTAAGAAAGTTAAAGTGATGAATAACTGGCATGGTCAAAATTTTTCTCAGATTTACTAACTAGCTGAATTTGGAGAAGATTTGACAAAAACTCGACCAATCCTTTATAAAATCAGCTACCACTTTGGATTTACTGCTTGGATTAGCTTCACTAGAAGACAATATTATGAAATCTATACTCTGTACCAATAATATTATAAATGCGAAACTGCGTGTGTTTGTTTGTTACGCTTTCTCGCATAAACCAATAAACCGATTTTATAAAATTCTTTCACCAACAGAAAGCTACATTATTTTTGAGTAATAAAGGCTGTGTGTTATAGTAAGCTCTGGCGTAATGAAATTATAAACATTAATTTATTATATTTATTATACGTTTTTCCTCGCTAACAAAAGCAAGTTATTGCTAACGTCAGAAAACAAATCGTTGCAGTGGAAACGATGTTGATATATTTGCGGTAAATTGTCGTTGATATCTATCTATCTATATAAATAAAAATGAATCTACGAAATGTTTGTACACGCATATTTCTTCCAAAGGACTGGCACCAAATTGGATAATTTTTTTTTACCACTGGTGAGCTCTGTTTGAAAACTGAATGTCCCGGGAATGAATATATGGATTGCGAGGGTAGGGAAGGGGGTGGAGGAAGGAGTAAGGGGGTGGGTGTAGAGGGGGGGGGGGGGGGTGAAGGGGGAGGGGGGGCAATTTATAAGTGCAAGCGCTACAGTTATTTCCCCCTAATAAAATAAAATAAATTATATTATATGGAGGCCTATTAGATGGTTTGCATTCATGCTTTGCAAATTACTAAAGCTTTGTCAGGTTTTGAGTCCGTCACTTTACTTGGTATTTTGAAAAACCTGAAAAATAAGTAAAAAATATTTCTACCTTTTCCCTTCAATTTGTTGGCTAGATCAATGGTGAAGTACACATTGGCCAGTTTAGAGTTGCTATAGTGAAACACGTTACTGTTTGTGTTGCTCTGGTCTAGGTGTTCCAAGTCCAACATTGCAAACTTGTGCATCAATGAGGAAACATTTACGATACGGCTTGGTGTTGACTTTCTTATCTTTTCTAGAATATCATTCAATCAAACATTAATGACCAGAATTTGAACAATTCAGCAAATTTCAAAGTTAATATTCAAGTTCTATGAAAGTTCCATTCAGTTCTGTTATTATCCAATAAACCAATCAACGATGAAGCAAAACGGAAATATCACAAAACTTGATTTTTTGCTCTGAAATTTGATGAATTGTTCAAATTCTGTAAAACAAACTTTTCCTATCTATGTATATACGATTTATAACGGTCATAAATTATTAAATATAAACAAGAAATATTAAAAACGAGAGCAAAGGAAGGCAAGTTTAGTGAAAACAAAAAAGTGCTTTCATAGGGAAATAAATAATAAATTCAAAAATCAAATTTTTCAAAAATCATGAGGCTTTGCAAAAACAAAACTTCTAATGTATATCTATTTAGAAATATTTTCATGTAATCTCTCGTGTGGGATTATTCTTATTGTTTTAATATAATAGATATGGAAAAAGTGCTGCATTTAAAATAATAAATTTAATATTATCGAAAACTTTATGAAACATATATTGAAATCTCAAATCCCTATTTTTTTTACACGAGTAAGCATAAAATGGTTTTCCGGAAAGGTTGTAATGACGAAAATTTATGAATAAAATTATACTAATGATCTGTACTGGCCAAGTAGAATATTGGTGAAGAGGAATGGTCCAAAGTGGTTGCACTGCATCAGGAAGTGTAGTCCATCGTCAGTAGTCTTGTTGGGCATTTCTCCTGATCCCGCATTGTTCAGGAGAACGTCGATGCGAGCTTCTTCTTTGAGGATCTCATTGGCGCAGCTGCGCACGCTCGCTAGGTCTGTGAAGTCCACGCGTTTCAGCTGGAATCCAAATAATATCATTTCTATTCGAATTTCGACTGATTTCTTACAGCATAAGCATTTGAAGTTTTTAAGCTCTTAAAAAAATATATGTTATTTTTGAAGATAATATCTAGATACTTTCAACGCCGAAACGCAATTTATATAAAATTCCTTCGATAGAAAATAATGGCAAAGTAAGCTCCGAAAATTATTTAAAACAAGTCTATTTCTATTATTCTAACGTTTCTTTAAATGATTCTTAAGATACGTTCCACGAGATTTTTGCTCTATTTTAAACGAGTCATGTTTTATTAAGCTTTTTTGCCGTTTTCGCTGCGATTTCATCACTTAAAATATTAGCGCGCTCTGTCCAACATTCGTAATTACACATCTCTCCATCTTCTTCTTTTTCAGCCAAATAGCGCCGCCTTAAATGTGAAATATAATTTGTTTGATATTAAATATCATTTTTCCGTTGTCAAACACAATTTTTTCAATGTTAAATAAAGGTGTCCCAAAATTAACGCAAGATTTCGATTTGCCGCCATTTGTGAAATGAGTCAAAATCAAAGAGCCAGCAAAGCCATGGAGGCTATTTACTTGATGTATTATTCCATAAAATAACCCTTTTCTATGTTATTTCAGATTAAATTAATTAATAACAATCTAAAGACCAAAAACTTCGTTTTCTATTTAATTAAAAACTTGCGTTAATTTTGGGACAACTTTAAAATTCATAACATATCACGTTCAATTTATTCAATGTAAAATTTCGTGTATTTATGGTCAAATAATATCATTTATTCGTTTTCAAGTATCATTTATTCATTTTCAAAGATCATTTAATCGTCAAAAGTAATTTATTTTATTGTTTAAATATTGCTCAAATACCATTTTTTCGAAATCAAGTAGACTTATAAAAGTAAAATTCTTTCAAACTTACAGCAAAGCTAAATGTATGTCAACAAGAGTCCCTCAGGGGTCAATTTTTGGCTCAACATAATAAATTATATTTGTTTCACTAATGAATAACATTTTCACATTTGTTAAATTGTTACGTTTATGCTGATGACACGGCGCTAGTCATTTCACATCCATTGCAATGAAGTTCATGCAGCACGATTTTTTTTTCTTGGAAATGGTCACATGATGCGGGATTTGTAATAAATTTCGACATAATTAATGCATGTACGAACTCCACACGCCAAATATACCATCACGCCTATAATTAAGTCGTAAACATTTGAGTGTATACACAATTCTTTATAATCCTGCAAATGCGGAACCATTGAACTTCTTGAAACACGTGAATATTTGGAGAGAACTGTAGTCACGCATATGAAATAAGATTCTCACATTAGTAACATTTGCAAATTCCTACGAGCTTTTGCAGGCCGAATTTACAAAATTAAATATTTTATGCCCGTAAGTACGTTAAAAATATTTTTTTTGAATCTACTATCAGTTACGGAATAACGTCTTGGGGAAACTCGTGCAAGAAAAATATAGGTTACATTCAAACAATTCAAAACTCTATGACTGAGCTTAGTATTTACGTACAAAGAAGAGATATAAAATTATTAGTTGAGACAGATAATATATTACCTGTTTGAGGGATATTATGGTTTAAATTTATGGTTCAAATAAAAATGCTTGCCTTATAAGACTGTGTTCAACGTATAATAACATTCTCTCGGAAATTGATATCTTCAATTGTACCGAAAATAAATATAAAAATCTGTTAAAAATGTATTAATGTGTACAAAACTGCATAAATTTAAAGGTATATTGTGGAACGACTTATATTTTGTACAACCTCCTGTTGTAATTATGTAATTTCTTTTAATTATTGTAAATTTTATAGATACATAATATAATATTACAATGAGGAAATCTATAATTGGTTTTGCAGATAGGTATATAAAACATGTATAAATAAACAAGATGTAAACTCTTGATTTCCCTAAAATAAAATAAATAAATTAATAAATTGTATGCCAAAACCTTTTGTCAGATTCAATATACAAAGAAAAAGAAGATCATGCACATGGCACTAGATTTTGAGTTCGTCTATTCCGAAAATTATAAATAAATACGGGCAACGGACATTCACTTATCTTGCCCCTACCATATTTAATAAGATGAGAATGAACATAAAAATCGAATTAAATTGCACCACCGATCTTAAAAAAAAATTAAAAAATGGCTTTTAGATCAAGACTTCTATATTGATAGTGTTTGTTAAAAAAGATAATTTAATAAAAAATATATTAACGAAATGGGCACTTACAGCAAGGTTGTTATTTCCTGTTTCTTGGATGATTTCTTGCCTGACTTTCTCCCCCTTCACCATGTCCCTACAGGTCATCACCACACGAGCCCCTCTTCTGGCGAAGTCCCTGGCAGACTCCATACCGATCCCTACAATTAAACCCTTTACTCATAACACAACTAAATATTGAGGAGTAGAACATATTTCTGGAGCTCTAGCATGATGGAATTATTGATAACTTTACAATATCGGATCGATAAGCTTAACTTCCGATAATTTTTTATCGATATCCTTAGCACAGTTTCAATGTTATCAACTAAATATTGAGGGGTATAACATATTCCATGGTAGAATCGGTAATTTTACAATACCGAATCCATAGGCGTAACTTTCGATGATTTTTATCGATATACTAAGCACAGTTTCACACAGAGCACAGTTTGATAGCCTAACCGATATTGACAGGGAATAAAAAAGAAATCGATATACTCCCGCAACACTGGCGGACATGTCCACAAATTCACATTTTGATATGTTAAACGCCAATCAATTACTTTATATTAATAAATTGGCAATATTGATTTGAAATAATAACCTTAGTATGCATTGGCCGCCCGCTTTTATTTACTGACACTGAACGGGAGTTAATAAGTTAATAATTTCTTCTGTCATATTTAAACCACTTTAGTTTCTCAAAATCTGTCGGAGTAAATTGGTCGCATCTAAGATCAATTATTTGAAGTTTGTGAATTTTCTTGAAATTCAAAAACCTGTCAACTAGTTGAACTCTATTTATTAACAAACCAGTTTTTTGAGACATTATTCAAATAAATGCGTGTATTGAAAGTTGTTAACCGAAAAATACGAGTATCTGATACTATGGAGGCCGGACTAAAAGTTATCAACCGTCTCGTCGGTCGGAAAATCTTTTGTGACCATGATCTTAAATATTGATCACTGACCATATTTAAGACCATGGTCACAAAAGATGGTGAATTTGGTCAGCATCGGATTGATATTGGGTTTTATCGATCGTCCATGCTAGGCACTGGTAAGATTCAGAGTAAATTCAACATTACAAATTCCAAATGAGCCAGGCAAATATTAAATAAGGGCAGAAACTTATTATAGGAGCTAGGAGGACCATTAACAGAACACTCAGGAGACAGATGCAACCGGAGTGGAAAGCAAAATCTAAAATTTGCTATAAATTTAATTTTCAAAATTGGAATCAATAAAGACTAGCGATAAAGTACATACTTTTAAATATATATTTGTTTATAAAACTGGAACTGATTCGTCCAGAACAAAGAATTTGGACAATACCGCGATTTCCATCGGGCCTGCGCTAGTCCATCAAAAATACTAATTTGTCTTAGGTTGCTTTAGTTCTGCGTGAGATCCTGTTTAATGAACCCAAATAATAATATATACCTTTATTGAACGAAATTTGCATGATTTATAACTAAAAAAGTACAAATTCAGTTTGTTTACAGTGGTTTTTAAGTTACATTCTTCTTTCGTATGGTGGGGGGGTCAGAGGGGGACATCTAAGTCTGCGAGCCAGTCTAGGGCCTCAGGTGTTTCCCTGTGGACCTCGTCAATCCCGCCGGGGAATGAATGGAGCAAGCAATAAGTTACATTACAAAAGGTTAATAACAGAAAATAATATTCATATAAATAGTAGGTACTTGAAGAGTAGAAAATAGTTATAAATTTAGGTTTCTCATAACCTGCCTCACTAGGCTTGCCTGTGTTGAGGCAGTAATTTTAAGTCAATTTATAATACTTGTGAACTTACCTACACTAAGAACCTTACTTTTATATATAATCACACAATAGATTGGTTGCATTCATAATAATAACCACATTGGTTTCATTACTAATTTCGAATTTGGGTGAGTGCCCCCGGTAAAGCCCCTATCATTATTTTTGATCCAAATTTTTATGTTAGTTTTGAAATTTTTTTTAATAACTTTTTTTTATTCTAACTTGAAGAATGGTGTAAATAAAGTCTTGTTGCAAAGTATCTGAAGTTTCGTTGGCCAAAAGTAGTATGCGTTATGGAATTTGTAGTAAGTTTTTGTTATTGTTTCGAGTATTTAATCTTTTTTCATGGTATTTATGTGTATCTGAGCCAGCCGAGGAAGTGAACTCACAACGCCTGGGTGGGACCAAAATTCGATGCTAATTTAGCCTCTAAACATCAACCGTGAACCAATATTTATTTTTTTATTTTTTTTATTTATTTATTTATTTATTTAAATGTTTATTAATTACAATGAAGTCCCATTAGACTGCTAGATAGAATTTTAACAAGCTTCTTTTTATTTTTAAACATAAAATATCTATGTACTTATGTTTTTTTTGCATGTTTATTGCCAATCACAGAAAAAAAGAAAAAAAAATACATGGTTAGCATATAAAAAAATAAATAAAAACAACAAAAAAAAATTCACGCCGAATCCGCATAAATTACAAAGTACACAAGGAAAACCAGATAGAAAAATAGATCAGTAAAAAAATTCTTTTTCAGTACGCATTTAAAAAAATTGTTCACATTTTTTATGACGTTCGGTAACGTGTTGTAAATTTAAGAGATTTCGTATTCTAAGGTTCGTTGACCATATTTATTAGATATTTGGGAATAGCAAGTCCTAAATGCGCATTATGCGCATAGTCATAATACAAAATATTTTAATATATTCAGATTGAGATATGTGCTGACTCACAATTTTATGCCACAATATAGCACAAACTGATAATAAATCTACAGAATAATATGATTTAGGTGCCTCATGCTTTATTTATACTCGTACTTTGTTTATAGCGTTGTATAAAAGTATGGAATATTGTATGTTTTTGTTGAATGTCCCCATGTAGTTATTCCACATCTTATTAGGGATTCCACAAACGTTAGGTTTATTATTTTTGATGTATTTCGTAAAATAAAAACATGTGAATCCGCTCGCTTTAATAATTCTAAATCGTGTTCAAAGTTTTTTATACAAGAATATCCCTTTTGAAATTACAGCAAATTTGTTAAGCCAGGAAAACCCTACTTTGTAACTTATTTATTTTTTCATTAGCTTCATGGTCTCCATTTTACATTGGGGCCTTTGTCATATTTTGGAATGGAACTGTGTGGAAAGTCTTTTTAAGAAAAGGAAGGAGAGGAAACTGTAGAAAGGAAAAAGGTATGAGGGGTGAAAAGGTATAAAAATCAGTGGGTCGATGGGCGTGTTCGCAGACGTACGAATCCATCCCTCCCACTACGGTGGAGACAGATGGGTAAAGAGAGTCCGGTTGGTGAGATCTTTGCTCCCGTCTGGAGCCAGTAAGACTATGGTACTATGGGAAGGGAAATGAGATATGGAAAAGGAAAGTGGGAAAATACCTGGATATTCAGATCTGGTTACCAGGCTAAAGCCAATTCAAGCAACGTTTCGATGTTGAATGGTGGTCTTACACCAGAGCAATACTGGGAGTATCTTTCACTTTGGAATATGCCACAAATATGCTACATTTTATTTTTAAATTAATTGTGAAATAAAACGAATTAATCTTCACTCATGTACGGAATAAAAGGATGGGGTGGTGAGCTTGATGCATTTATAAAACTTTTACAAATAACTCAAAATTTATTATGTAAAATATAAACAAAACATTTTCGACAGGTGCATACAAAGAAGCTTAACTATTTAGTCTCCTTTAACTATTTATATTGCAAACTATGAATTATATCTTTAAAAATAAAAACAAAAATGAAAACAGAATCAAATTTTGAAAAAATAATGTTTTTATACCCCCCAAACGAATACCAAACAAATACAAACTCACAACAGTTTCATTGGACCTCGTACATTTAATCTTTTACCGAAAAATATTCAAGTGACAACTAAACTTCTTCAGTACATAAAGGAGTTGAAGTTATGGCTTGACAATGTAGATGTTGAAGCGTTGTTTGTTTAAATTGTGTCACTTTTATTTTCTCACTTATTGTTAAACTATACACGTACTATTACAATTACTATACACTTACTAATACACTCAACACTTACTTTTACACAATTACACTTACTAGTGGTCGACCAATGGTCGAAATTCGACCATAATTGTAATGTTTTTTTTATTTATTTAATGTATTTTTTATGCACAATTTAAAAAAATATTAGCATTCTGCACTCCTTCTCTATATAATCTAAAAGTGTGCGAAATTTCATACTCCTCTGTCCGCGTAATTTTCGTAAAGAGGGGTACAAAGTTTTTGCTTCACGTATTAATATACTGATTATACACTTACTATAACACTTATAATTACACTATACACTTATTTTTACGCTATTGCACTTACTATACACATACTATTACACTATACACTTATTATTACACAATAGTCTTACTGTTGCACTGTACACTGTTTGTTGAATGCACATTTTGTGCAAGCTATTTAGTAAAATTTAATCATGTTTTTGCTTTCTATGCCCCAGTTTGACCTTTCTAGGTACAATAATAAAATATATTTAACTTGATTACCCATGCACAGGCTGCGTTTTGGTACGTTCCCATTATTCTTATTATTTTCATCATATTGAATACACCAAATGTAAAATTTGAGAAAAATAAATGAAGAAAAAAAAAATCAAATAAAATTTATCTGTCCACGCCGGAATTGGATTTTGCGACCTTCGGATTTCGAGTCAAGTAGCTCACCCCTTGACCATGCTGGTAGTCAAGATCTAAGTTAGGTCTCCCTCAACCAGTCTCTTCCACGCCACTCAGTAGATGTGCACATGCATTCGCCGCCGAGACCTACACAAACCTCACTTGTATTACGGAATTGTGGATGCAATTCAAAATGTTAGAAATGATTTCAGGATTTATGGTGATGTTGACATAATATCTATTGACTAATTATCTTTTCTGGCATTGATAAATTATAAATCCCATATCATGACATTACTTTTGGAGTGTGACAAAAATGACTCTTGTCTATAAAACGTACAAAACCACACTTTTTATAAGAAACTACACAATTAAGTTGGTTGAAAAACTAAATTAAATACCCCATACATGTAGAATCCATAAAGAACCCAATCAATAAATATAGTTAATCAATTTTGACTTATTGAATAAATCGAGTGCTTACCAGCGCTGGCCCCAGTCACAACGATAGTTTTTCCATCCAGTCGCTCCTTTCCCTTGTAGATACCAACAGTCCACCTGGTGTATATCTTCAGCAAGACCAAGAGGCCCAGGATAACTCCCACAATTGTCACAGCAGAACAACAACAGCATTCCGACATCCTGAGGCCGATCAAATCAACTTTCCGCTAGAAAACTCCACTTCTCTTAGAAAACAACACAGAATCTCTGTGAGTAGAAAGAAACCTTTGTATAGGGAAGACACGAGTAAACTGAGATACTTGTTTAATATTAATATTATTATGTATAGGTTACTATATATGGATTCCTCATAAAAATATTATAATATTTATGATATTGGGAGCAAAAGGTTGCCCTTACTAGTGTAAATATAAACAATCGTATGTCTTGGGTCCAAAGACCACCGTTATCGGACACAGTAGTGATTCCCAGCGAACTCTATATTTTACTAGCTGGTACCCGGCATGCGTTAAATGCCATTCAAAGAAATAAATTGATTTCTTATT
The DNA here is from genome assembly GCA_936435175.1 of Glyphotaelius pellucidus. Lineage (NCBI taxonomy): Eukaryota > Metazoa > Arthropoda > Insecta > Trichoptera > Limnephilidae > Glyphotaelius > Glyphotaelius pellucidus. The sequence goes on from OW386558.1 coordinate 5,954,888, forward strand.
TTTTTTTTATAAATTTTTTTTTTATTAGCAATTTTTTTTACTACATGGAAATAGGTACATACATAATAATGTAAAATATAAAATTGCAACAAAAAAGAACCCACAAAGGTGAAACCTGTGCGTGATTCTCTCTGCATGTCCTTTCCCATGCGTCCACGTTTACCTCCCGCGTTCCCTTTCCACCTTCCCTGCCTTCCCCTACCTCGTCATCCCTCCCGCGAACCCCACCTCCCCCGTTACCTCCCACTCCTCCCTTTCATCCCTGCCGCTAAAATATATGAAATACACACATTTTCATTTGTACAAATTTCATAACGTCAGAGCTTATCATTGTATATAACCTATAGCCTTCGAAAGTGTGCACACAACAAACTCCAAAGCTTCATGGCAATCAGATGAACGGTATGGCAGAGCATTAGATACGAACAAATAAACAAACAAACAAATATTGATTTTTCTATAAAAGAAGATAAAAATTTGGATGATACGGTAGATTGTAGAAATTTGTTTTTATTTGGCAACCGTCGTGGTCTAGTAGTAAGACTCTTGACTAACAATCCGAAGGTCGCGGGATTGAATCCCGGCGTGCGCAAATAAATTTTATTTGATTAATTTGTGTTATTTCACAATTAATTCATTTTAAATTAATATAAAGTATATTTGCGGAACATTCCAGAGTGGAAGATGCTCTTAGTATCGCCCTGGTGTTCCACAATTGAACTGGTGACCACCATTCAGAATTTAAACGTTGCTTGAAATGGCTTTAGCCGTGTTTGGTCTGACTAGATCTGAACAGCCAGATATTTCCCCTTCCTTTCTCTTTTCCATCTCCTTCCCCTCCCTACTACCTACAGCCTCACAACATACCCCAGCTAGGGATGCCATTGTCTCACTGGGAGCAGCTGGGACTCTTGTGAGATATTCATATTAAAAAATATATGAATACCGCACGAGAGTCCCAACTACTCTCGATTATCTGGAGCCAGTAAGATTACAACATTGATAATTGTTACGAAGTTGCAGGTAGTGGAGAGGGTAAAATGTTGGGAAAAGGAAGGTGGGAAAGTACCTGCTTTGGAGGTTTGGTCGCCAAATACGACTGAAGCCATTTCAGGTAACATTAAAATTTTGAATGGTGGTCTTACACCAAACCAATACTGAGAATATCTTCCACTCTGGAACGTGCGGCAAATATACTAAAAACCAAATATTTTTTTCGTTATTTGTTCGTTTTTGGGGTGTTATGCCGTGTTGCGCTACCTCTTTCTTTAGCCAACGTTTCGGACAGCGTTACAGTGTCCATCATCAGGGCAGATGTGTAATTGATGTGTAATTGTACTGAAACACTGTCCGAAACGTTGGCTAATAAAGGAGGTAGTGCAACACGGCGTAACACCCCAAAAACAAATAAAGAAAATACTTTTGGCCGTGAAAATCTAAAAACTTACCAGATATCTTGTTTTGCAGGAGAATATTAAATAAATAGAATAGAATATTAATTAAAGTCTGTAAATTTATATCCATTCTAAAATGTACTCGTATATACTTAACTATTTATTGGTGATTCAAACACAAGTTGACATAACTGCAATTTATTTCTGTTTCCTTCTTCCATGGATTGGCGGAACTCGTGTTGCCGTTGCAACAGGAAACCCTTCCGCCTATTTCTGCTAGGCTGTCAATTGTGCCCCATTGCTTGTTACAACATATTATTTAAATTTCATAAACTGATCAAATGAAATTTACTTGCAAACACTTGGATTTAAGCTCACGACCTTCGGATTGCTTATCGAGAGCCTTACCCATCGATCACGGAGGCCATCAAAATCTGCCCTACTACTAGCTTTATAAACAACGTAGTTCTAAAAGTTCTCAAATAAAGCTTTACTATTTTTTACGTCAAGATCTAAATAAAAATTCTTTTAAACGTTTAAGTCTTAAATTTTATTATTGCACTATTTCCACAGCTTAAACCCAGCAATTCTTACTTGTTTACCTTTGTAACAAATGAGTTTAACATTGTAAACTGAGTTTTGCCTTGTAAATTAAGTTTTACCTTGTAGTAAAATTGAATTTTCTCTTACATCTTCCGCATCTGTCTCGACACGGGAATTCCTCCTAGTGACACAGGAATAACAAAATCTTTTGTGCCTATTTTTTTATTACCAGAGCCCATTAAGAAATGCTTGCAAACCTTGTAAATTTAGTTTTTTTTATTTATAACTTAATTTATCAAAAAGTGAGGATTAAACCACTTTCGCTCTAGTAAGTAACTACCGCAGTAGTTGCCTCAGTTTAATAAGAAGGCATGCGCGGCCCATTTAGGCCAGTTTCATACAAATCTTAAATTTGGATTTAAGATCAAAATACCCAACCAATCTGAAAAATATTTTTTGTAATCAAAAGATTTATCAATATCTAGTACGAATGTGAGCTATTTTATTAATTTTTGCTTTAAATTATAAGGTAAAGGCCATTAAAGATTTTGGTGTTTTATGATTTTAGAGGCAATTTTGACAATTATTTGTGTATAATTCTCGTACCTGAGGTCACTGTAATCATGTTTTGAGTAATATTGTGACAATAATAGCTGACAATAAATACTGTTAGCCAAGCTGACAATAAATACTTGTGACAATAAATACTGTAAGCCAAGCTGACAATAAATACTTGTGACAATAAATACTGTAAGCCTAGCTGACAATAAATACTTGTGACAATAAATACTGTAAGCCAAGCTGACAATAAATACTTGCGACAATAAATACTGTAAGCCTGAGCCCAAATACGAATCTGCTTGTTGAACTCCGTTATACAAATTACTTAATGAATTCTTATACCTATTTGTGATGTGCCTGTATATGTATTTCAAGTTCTGTTTATAAATAAATAAAAAATTTAATTTTCACGTCCCTTTTTGTCTGGAAGCTGATAATTGAAACGTGTCAAGCCTATCAGTAAAGAAAATATTAAATCTTTTCAGATGACCTACATAAAGTTGATGATATTGTTAGTAAACTCATTTATCACCTTTTATTCAGTTAATTGCCGACATCAATCTCCTTTTATTACGCCTACCGCAAACTTCTTATCTTTATTGTCTTTCTTTTTCGACTGATTAATGATAAATATTACGATACTCGTTACCAGAGCAGCCGTTTTTCGTAAACATTTTCCAGATTTTCATGAGTACCAATCTAATAATATTTTTTAAATTAAATAAAATTTCAGGGGGGTGTTGGTACCTAGCATTCATACCCCATCAATAGCTCCCATAGCCGTTGTGGCCAAATGATGTAAAGATGGGGCCTTAAAGAGTTGGAGATGTGTGAATGCGGTGCAGTGCAGACCACCGAACATGTGGTCAACGAATGCCTGCTTCATTCATTCCCCGGCAGGATTGATGAGGTCCACGGGGAAACGCCTGAGGCCCTAGACTAGCTCGCAGACTTAGATGACCCTCTCTGACCCCACCACTAAAGAAGAATCCATAAATATACCAAACCACCCACAGAAGAATTCTTGTACCTATTTCCACAATTGTAATTCCTGCCCATAAAAACTTTTTTTTCCTACCCACCTTATGCCGAATAAATACAATCATTTGTCATGGTGTTCAGTTGAAAATTTATAACCGTTTTGTCAACACATATTGTGAGTGTTGATTACGGAGCCATGTTTACCTGATTACGTTCGATCGTGTCGAAACATATAAAAACAAACATCGTGAGCTCACGGGTTTGGTGCGCACAGCATCCACAAAGATGACGTAGGCCCGGAGGGAAATTATTTTTTATCAAGGCCTCCTGTGTGGAGAGAATGTAAAAAAGGCCCTAAGCGAAACATCTCGGCTTCGAATAAATACTCTCTTAAAAATGCAGTGGGGTTATGAAAAGCAGTCGAATGAAAATATTGCGTTGGAAAAAAGATTGATTTGTTCAAATCATTCCAAAGGCGATACCTTATATTTCAACATCTTAAGAAAAAAGACAAATCATGCTTATCGAATCAAAAAAAAAAATCGGGAGAGCAGTCTTGTTGTTAAATAGAATCACTTTGAATATCGATATTTTTAACATGAATGAAGTAAAATTTAGTCAGCAAGCTTTATTCCTGCTGTCTGATTGTGCTTCATTGATGTTTAAATTGTTCATTGATGTTTAATTTATTTAAATTGTTTAAATTACTTAAATACGCTTTAATCTTAATATATTCTCTACTTTAAAAACGATTTGAAATTTTGTTATGTTTTTAAAATGAATTGAATTCAATTGAAAAAAAAAGGTACCACGTTCTTGTTTTAATACCTTTAACTAGCGATTTCCCGGCATGCGTTGCAATGCCACTGAATAAAGAAATTGTAACTCCCTGCATGTCCTTTTCCATTAGCCCTTCCACCGCCTCTTCCCCTCCATGACCCTTTCCCCTTACGTGTCCTCCCTCCACCTTCCCCATCTTCACTCTCCCCTCTCCCGCTTGCCTATTCCGCCAAACGGCCTCCCGCGTTCCATATATTCCGATACTTTCAGATTTTCAAACAGCTCGCACGCAATTTTTTTTTAAATTTTCATTATTCATGTATTTATTATTGTAAAAATATTAATTATTGTGTATTATAAGAAGAATCATTCAAATTTGGTACCTAACCTACCTAAAATGCCTACAATTCTTACTTAGTACTTCCAGTAAATTCATTTATTTAAAGAGTTTATTCGAAAACTGAATTTTGAATAAAAAATCGATGGTTTGCAAAATGTGTGTCGAAAATTGTGACGTTTTGGACAGTTCGCAAATTTTTGTAATTAAAAACTTTTCAGATATATTGTCATGTGGTTGTAATAATCCAGAAACCTTCGCGGGGACGGAAAGAATGTGTTTTGAAAATTTCAAACATTTCTTAATATAACAATACATAGACAATCACTTATATACATATTTATAAGCAAGTACATTTTGATTTTTATATATATAGTTAGCAGAAACGTAACGAAAAAGAAAACGGTGGCAATAAATAGAATTTGTTAGTGCAAATGAAATAGCAACACAATGGGGAGCGCAACTCCTGATTTTAGTATCAATCGAAAAATGAAAACCCGAAAAAATCAGAAATTCAAATTTGTAGGGACAAAATGGCTGTATTATCAACAACCACACTCCCGCAAACCGACAGCGGGTAGTGTATTAGAAAACGACACACTGTCACTACAGTTGTCCTTCCTTCACGTGTTTCTGCGTTCCCTACATAGCTTTATTTTGTGCCGAAATATACTGATTTCGGGTAGTCTGAATAACTTATTTTAGTACATAACGAGTGATTTGTGTAAATTAATAAATGGAAAGATACTGCATCGGGTTGGTGTTGAGCTCGAAATTGATTTTTGCAACTCTCAAAAGCACAGGAAGGCATTTTTTTTACTTAAAAAGATCCCAGAACGACGTGTTTGCGGCAGCTGGTCGCAGCTTGTCTAATGAACTAGGGTGCAAAGTTTAACGCAGTAAATTTCAAGTATTTCCACTGGACCTAGTTCACTGCAACCACGAGCGTCGTCTCAGTAACCTATCATCTCTTTTAATCGTTTTAAGGATACGGTTAGTCACCGGCAAGCACCAATTTCAGTCAACGTCTGGAGATGCTAACGAACCAAGCTAATTCCGACGCTAAAGCCGAGTTGATCTTAAATCAGGCATCCGACGAACATTCAGTCAGGACTAAGCTATGAGAGTTATTTCTACTGTTGTAATTAATATTGTGAATGTTCTTTAGCACTTAATCATTTGTATTTTTGAGGTCACTGAGAAATTCTTCAGTTTATTATGAAACCACTTGTTGTATGATGTAATTTAATTATTTAAATTAAAGTTCCTACGAACGGTCTTAATTACGAAGGCAGCCGACAATTTGTCGGATTCCCTTGGTCTTTGTTACATTGTTTTGGTTTCTGGTCAAACAAATAATTAAGATGGAATGTAAATATCAACCCTGCAATAATAATACTGAAAAAATATTTTTAACTATCAATTGAGAAATAAATTATTATTAGTTGGTACATTCGTCCTGATTAAGCTCCTTTGAAGATGACGTAGAACCTGGCTGCCTATATTATATAGAACTCAAAAAAATGATTTATGCAAAGAGTTTTTTTTTCCATATACCTGTTATGAAAGTTCTTCGACAAATTGAAAAAATATGAAATTTGCACCTACCTGCTAAAAAATATCTACCTAATATTTTGGTCAAATTGTGGGGAGCGATAAATATAAGATTTCCCAATTCGGTAAAGATTTTTAAAAAATAGCTATGGAAGATGCCTCATTTGGGTACTCACGTAACTTCACTTGACTTATGTACGTTACGAATTACGTGGCTTCACGTGACTTTGATATTTAATTGGCTTCACGTGACTTGCACATTTTCGTGCCTGGTACGAGTACAGTTCTCCGGTCGATAGTATGTATGGTTGAAATCACAAAACTGTGATTTCTTGTCGTGCGGGTAGTAATAACATCCGTTAATGTTACAATGTTCATTATTGAAGAGATTCTTATGGAGAGAGCGCACAACAGCCCGTACATCCCTTTTATACATCTCCATACTCGCTGTCTCGCTCTCATGCCATCACACTCATACACATACATCACATATAAAAATACCTTAACATGAAAACCCTCGACGTTTCATTTAACAAATTTATTTATTTACGTTACAAGTACCTTTGTGTCGCATGAACCTTGTTTTATCTGTTATTAATCAAACGTTGATAAAATTTCATGTATTTTTGTTTTTTGAAAATCACTTTTTTATTAATTAATTCATTTTCAAAAAGAGAATAAAAAACCAATACTTTGCAAAAGCGCTAAAGAAAATTTCAAAAAAACATTTTGGAAAAATAAATACACTTCATTTTGGAAAAATATCAGTCATAGGGCAAACACAGTTAAAGCATAGATAATATTTCAAGCTTAACTTTGTTTCAGGACGCTTGGAAAATAGCCACATTTCCTGTGAGGCAATTATTTAACCTAGTGAGTCCTCCCAGGGGCATCACCATTGGTAAGTTAGTTCTAGTTAGTTCTAAAAGTAGGAAGAATCAAAAGCCTGTATTGGCGGCCTCGCGTGAAATTAACCGGGACATAGAATCCTATTTTAGCCAGAATGTCTGGTATTAATAATAAACTATTAAGAAACTTGTAAGCTATCAGCAGTAATGCAACATACCTTCTGGAACTTAGGCTACAGATACCCAGCATTCCAAGATAAATACTGTTGGAAACAGCCATAGGAAAAAATCTAACTCTCCCATACAGAGGTACCGTAAAAACTTATTTTGTATTTTCTCGACAAGTAGTACATAGACTGTGTTCTTTGGCCCCCATACCTGATCTACTTCGAGAATGCTACATACTACGCGTATAGCAGCTTTTTGACTGCAAGGTTGGTCAATTCCCTTAAATTGTGTATTACAAAACCCAATATCCTTGTGGCTGAGTTACAGATCTTTTCATTATGAGCATCAAATGTTAAGTGAGCGTCATACATAATTCCTGAATCAAGTGAACATTTTAAGATGTTGAAACAGAGTTTGTTATCAATAATTGCATTTTTATATTCCTGGAGCTTTCTACAGTCTTCTAACGACCTTATTCTCAAGAAGAGTTTAATCTCATCTGCAAAAAGTAAAAACGGGCGAATTTGATTTTTTCCGAATGTTGTTTATAAAAATTAAAAACAATAAGGATCCTAAATTTGTTACCTGCGGTCAATCAATATCTTTGCCTGCGGTATACCAAGAGTAACAAAGGAGTGTCAATAAGTTTTCAGAAATCCAATTTCTTCAAACCTGCTTCGGACTCCTAAATAAGAGCACTAAGTGATCAACCTTATCGAAAGCCTTCACAAATTCATGGTGTGATGATGTGTTAACTTGCTTACTGTTATCGAGTACTCTCGCCACATAATCTGTAAATACCTTTAAATTTGTGGTGGTCGTATGGCCACGTCTAAATCCATGCCATTGTTCGATCAAGAATGGTTCCACTTTTCTAGCGATCAGCTCTACAAACAATTTAATGTACTTGATGTTCGTCAAAACTACATAAAAAGGGTTATTATCCATGTACACAAAAATTTAGAAAATCTTCATAAAATTGAGCATAAATATATCACAAGAAGTCACTCTAGAAAGGATCTCGTGGTCCCAGAGAGCAATACGGCAAAGTATCAAAAGACATATACATATCTGGGACCGAAATTGTATAATAAAATCCCCCCAGAATTAAATATTAAGACATGCAAAATGTCCTGCATCGGTTCATTAATAACTAAATGGTTGATTGGCTTGGGTAGAATGGAGTCTGAAAAACTATTAAATAATGTCACTTAAAGTTTTACATGGTTACCTAAAAATGGCACAATAAATATAAACTTAGTACATATTTTATTAGAAAAAATAAATAAAAACAACATTTTATTACAAAATACATGTCTGACTTTTTCATCAGCAATTGGTTCCTTAGAACAGGCAATCTGCCTAGCTAGGAACTATGTTGACCTACAAGACATAATAACTTTTGCATATACATATTTATGGATAACTAGCTGAGTTATCCGACTTCGCTCAGGCCAACATTCGAGAGTGTTCTGGAATGTTCCACAAAGATGTTCCCGATTCCCTTTTCCCTAACATTCCACGACATACTCCGCCACTCTTTCGAGAACTTTCTAGAGCTCTATGGAACCTTCTAGAACTTTCCTGAAGACTGTCCTAGAAATTTCAAGAGGGTGAAACTTCCAGCCCTTATATCTTCAAAAGCACGCTCTTCAGGTAAAAACGGGAAATGTCATCTTGGAGGGAGGATAAAGATCTACCACACCATATAACTCATTTGATCGTACCGGGACTCGTTTTTGAGTTTTTGCGAGCCGCACATTTTTTTTTACTTTCTTTTTATAATATATGTTGATTATTTCTAATAATTTAGCAGTTTCAGAAATAATTGCTGTAGGATAATGGTTAGTTGCTTGATACTTGTTACCGTCTTTGTGTACAGGGATGAGTTGCGATAGCTTTCGTAGGTTAGGAAAAATCCGTTTTTAATCGTAAGATTTAATATTTATGGAAATGATTTATACTTAGATAATGGTTCAGGACATCTCTTAAAGACAAAGGGTGGACTTAAATCATCACAGAAAATACTATAATAATAGATTGGATGCTTTACTTTGCTTACAATTTCTTAGTTGAGTCTTATTGACCTTTATCCGAATGCGAATGTGGAGGCGTTCATCAATTTCTAAAATGAAACTCCCACACGCCGAATAACACGGTTTTTGCATTGCCGAAGATAAATATTTTCTGAGGGCTTTACTTATGCAATATAATTATTCGAAAGTGGTTTTGAACCGTTCAATGATAATAAAAGGACCCTACTTCCCCGAAGCCTGTGACTCTACGCAAACACTCTTAGTTTTATTGAATGGCATTTTTCCATCGTAAGATGTAATACGGCTGAAGAAATTGCATTTAAGAAATTCCGAAAAATGGAAAGAACAGGTCCCATTTAATTATAACTAATGGCATTCATGGTTTAGTGTATCGATAGTCCGGTTGATTAGCCAGACATCTCCAAATACTAAATTTTTAAATAATAACTAGCTGGGTTACCCGGCTTCGCTCAGGACAACATTCGAGAGTGTTCTGGAATGTTCCACAATTTATTTTATTTATTTATAGCGGACCCGACAGACGTTGTCCTATACACAACTGTCGGGACAAACTAAAATTAAAATAGAATAATATTGAATATTCGATACTGCGATAGTAGCGCAGTCTGCCGGATCTAATGTAAAACATTCCAAAATCAACAACTCCTTAGAAATAAAAAAAATAATTAAAAGAACATTTTCCAGTGGACCAAATTGTAAATCTAAACCATTCTCGAATCCCCTTGAACCCATACAAAAAATTTCATCAAAATCGGTCCAGCCGCTTAGGAGGAGTTCAGTGACATACACACGGACAGAAGAAATATGTATTAAGATGAGGCCAACCAATACTCGAACGCTCACCATAAATCAAATATTATTCATACTAATCCATGTTTAACATAATTAAACATGCTGTTAAACAACACCGGAATAACGGTCCGGTATAATAATATGACATTTTGATATGTCCTCCTAGTGACCAGAAAATATCAACATTTCATTTAATTCACTACCAATACTTTTCAGGTATTTTTCCAAGGGTTTGCAGTTACCAAACACGGCTAAAGCCATTTCAAGCAACGTTTCATTGTTGATTGGTGATCTTTCACCAGGGCGATACTGAAAGTATCTTCTACTCTGGAACGTGCCACAAACATACCTTATATTAATTTTAAATAATTTGATTGTGAAAACGCGAATTAATCAAATAAAATTTTATTTTAACCCGCGACCTCCGGATCACTAGTCGAAAATCTTGCCCTTCGACCACCGGCCTGTGTGGAGCAAATGTAAAAAAAAAAAAATAACAACAAAAACTCTTTGTCACAGTCAGAGAGCTTATAGCTTTGCCATGGAGAACTCATTATTTTTAAAAGTACAGTTCTTCGTCAAACGAAATGTATAATCCTTTGTTTGCTTAAGTGAAACAGATAGGTTTTTATATATCATAGATATGATACTGTAATACCTACGCATATAAAAAAGTATTTTGCTCTTATTAAAATGTGTAACACACGGATATGGTGGGATTGCACTAACCTTCCCACATTCCGAAAAAAATATATTCATATTTTTAAATAATGTGTCGTTTTGCTAGGAAAAATTTTAAAAGTGTGTGGTTTGTGACATAAAGATATTGAAATGAAAATACATATTTCATTCCAGGAATATAATAGTTTTTTTTTTCCAAAGAAACCCACTTTCTCGTCAATTTCTTTTGTAGGCAAACTTTAAAGGAAATTGATATACCACAGGAGTGAAGTTTCACTTTATCTTTAAATAGGAATCGAATTGACATTTTAACTTAGATATTTATGGAAAACCCTGGGTAATTCCTAAAACAGACATGAGTTCCACCGGTATGTTTTTAGGTTTTCACGGCCAAAAAGTATTTTTGTTATTGTTTTTGGGGTGTTATGCCGTGTTTCGCTACCTTCTTCTTTAGCCAACGTTTCGGACAGCGTTACAGTGTCCATCATCAGGGCAGATGAGTAAATGATATTGGTGAGAGTGTTTACTTATGTGTATCGAATCGATACCGTGCTGCCAGCTCCATTTCTCTACGAGCTTGGCGTTGGCTAAAGACGAAACGTTGGCTAAAGAAGAAGGTAGCGAAACACGGCATAACACCCCAAAAACAATAACAAAAATGAGTTCCACCGTTCAGAATTGAAACGTTGCTTGAAATGGTTTAGCCATGTTTTGTGACTAGATCTCAAGAGCCAACTATTTCCGGATCTTCCTCTCTCCCAACTCCTTCCCTTCCCCATAATCTTGTTGTTGGTTGGGAACAATTGGGACTCTTGTGCGGTATTAACAAAAAATATATATTTTTTAAGTTGCGTTTTGTCCTTATCAGCGCAATTTTGCAAAACTATAGTAGAAATGGTATTTTTTATTATCCGACTTAAATCAATATTTTATTCCAGTTCTATAGTTGTTTTTCTGAAATCTACTTTAATTTTTTAACAATGTTTGTGTATAGTCTAATGAATGATATTAGTTCTGCATTACATCAAGTTTCTAATAGTTTTTATATAGTCGAAATAGCGCAGCATCCGTTCAAGCCCCCGAAACAAAAAAGTATTTTTTGCTTTCTATCCATTATTACAGTGCCTGAAATCCATTTTGACCTTCTAACCATTATCAAACTGCCTGAAATCCATTTTGACCTTCTAACCATTATCAAACTACCTGAAATCCGTATTGACCATCTATCCATTATCAAACTGCCTGAAATCCTTTTTAACCTTCTATCCACTATCAAACCCCTGTTTTGGCCCTCCATCTATTATCAACTGCTATTATTATTAAAAGCCATCCTGGTCTTTCATCCACCATCAAATTGTCTTAAAGTTGTTGGACCTTCCACCCATTATTTAACTGTGTGAAAGCCGTTCTGGCTTTCCGTTATCAAACTGCCAAAAATCCATTTAAATTTAATAAAATATCTATATCCGTTTCAGCCTCTGATGCTTTATTGTACTATCAAAAGCCACATCGACCTTATTATCACAGTGTCTAAATTCGTTTAGCCTCCGAAGCATTATAAAACTTTTAAAAGCCATGTCGGCATTCGAGCCATTATCGAGGATTATTACACTGTCTTAAAACCAAGCCGGCGTTCCTGCTATATCAAATCGTGTAAATCCATTTAAGCCTCCAAAGCGTTATCACACGTTTAAAAGCCAACTCGACCTTCGAGCCATTAACGAACCATCTAAAAAATTTTCAGTCTCCGAAGCGTTAAAATATTAATATAATAAAAAAAATGAATCGGTCTTGGAGCCATTTTTTAACTGCCCAATAACGTTTCGCTTTTTAAACCATTATCAAATTGCCTTAAAGCCATTTTATCCTCCCAATCATTAATGCACTGCATTAGAACCGTTTCGGTCTCCGAACCATCAAACTGAGCAAAAGCCGTTGCAGCCTGCAAACTATGTATGTTAACCTTTTTTAAAGTCGTTTTGGCTTTCGAACCACTATCCAACTCCCTTAAAGTCTAAATGACTCCCAAGTTTGAAGTAATGCTTTACTAAATTATTCACTCCGATATTTATTAAAATAGTAACCGTTAACGCAACGCTTAAATCATTTAATATAACAACGATTTTCGATGGAATAACGAATTCTTTTCACGGTTGAATAATTTGAGTTGAATTACTGGATTACATCCAAAAATTTCTAGGAACTAGGTCATTGTGACAGGAAGTGTTAAATTCTATGATGAGTTTATTACCTGCCTACTTAACTTGTTGACGTAAATTATTATAATCATAGTCAAGTTTAGTTGAAAACAACGCAATGCATTTTACAATTTGGAAACGAACACACCTCAAATATCGACGTATTTAAAATAAGTTTACAACTATTTAAAAAATATCGGAATGATGCTTTTATGTACTTAGCATATTTTGATATTTGAGGAGCATTACAAAGGAGCTATTGCATAAATACGTGTATTTTTTTTATTTTTCCTGTAAATTTTGTATAACTAACATACACTAATTATTATTTCTACCCTATTTGCAACTTAAAGGCTTTCTCTTTTCTTCGAATACATTATTTTTATTTTATTTTATCTATTATTCATACGATGTTTATTTCTACAAGTTTATCTTTTTTTATTAAAAACTGTGTCTCTGTACATTACATACTCATATTCATACATATTCATGTAAAAGCCCATAGTGTTGAAATAAATAAATAAAATAAATTAATAAATAAAAATTATAACGAAAAATTCTAAAAAATAAATCGTGATTTGATGTATTTTTTCAGAGAGATTTTAAATTTTTTTCATCCAGCATCCCCAGACTGCATTTCCAATGATGACGTTGGCCCTAAGGGGAACTATTTTTCTCATGGCCTATTTTTTATATGAATACCGCACAACAGTCCCAACTGCTCTCGTCTGGAACCAGTGAGATTATGACATCCTGAATTGGGGTTTGTTGTGAGGCTGAAGGTAGTGGGGAGGGGAAGTAGATGGGGAAGAGAAAGGTGAGGAAGTACCTGGCTATTCAGATCTGGTCACCAAATACGGCTAAAGCAATTTCAAGCAACGTTTTAATTCTAAATGGTGGTTTACACTAGGGCTATACTGAGATAGATACTCTAGAACGTGTCGCAAATGTACTATACATAATGAATATTTTAAAACAATTAAAATAAAATTACAATTAAAATAAAATAACAATTAAAATTAAATTATTTTAAATAAATAAATTTTAAATGAATTAATTGTGAAAAACACAAACCAATCAAATAAAATGTCCATGTATTTGTGGAATAACTCATGACTTCTGAAAAGCAGTAAAACGAGGCAAGTAATAGTTTTACCACTTTAATGTGACTTTATTTCAACCCTTCACAAAAAAGATTCGAGCACCGATTTGTCATTCCCAGATAAAATGACATTACGTGGAAAATTTTCGAGCACTTTTATTTTGTCTCCCAAAATGATAAGGGAGCAAGTACCTCCTTGGGATAAGAGTTGTAAAAATTCAGGACGAGGCGAAAATCCATAATGTAAAAATGTCGAGAATCGCCTAGGGGCAAATATTAAAGCATTCAGGTAAAAGCGTCGTATAACTTTACCCGGATATAGGCTACACTTACTAGGAACATTTTGAAATTCAAAAGTATCTAGAGTTAAAGAAATATCTTTTGCTAATACCTATGGGCCATTGGGAAAACACAAAATAGTCGAATTCTTTCGTCAGTTTTTAATACAAGTAAAAGTTGTTTTTGATTATTACCATTACTCAACCTTTATGACCAACGCCATCTGTTATCAAATCCACACCTCCCGCTTGCTAGACCGCTGCGTGAATTGAATCTTTGAATTTTATAGGTTTTCTTTAATATAATATGCATGTATTATACACATAAACATTCCTCTTAAAATACTCCATCTACTGGCGAAAACCGCATGAAAATCCTTTGCGTAGTTTAAAAGACCTAAACGTAAAGACAGTACGTTTAGATCACCCGGCTTCGAGTGCATTTCTGACGCCACGCCGTATGCGCCGCCCCTCAAATAACATATTTGTGCATGAAATTTTAAACGAAACTACCGTTATATTTCGGTTTCAAATTCAAAAATTCGTTAAAAGATGTCGCCACTTCATCAGAAGGTCGGAAGGGGACGTGTCCCTCCTAGTTATAACTGCTACGATTTGGAGAATATGTTGTATCTCTCCGGATATGGAAAGATTGACAATAATGCATAGTTTTATCAAGCGGCTATATATTACATAAATATGACGTCATTGCCTATCTCGGTTACTTTGTCCGGTGACTAGCTACACTGGATGACAGTGGATTCGAGGAACGGGCTAGTTTTGGAACCAGTTCCTATCGGATTTATAAAATGGTCACGGACACTAACTGGACAAAGCCAAACCAAAAACCGCCCGCAGAGCCTAGTAGTAAAAAACTGCGGAGCGGTTTTTAACTCAATTTGGGAGGGGGGTATGGGTACCGCCGCCCCCGGAACCTTTATTGGATAACCAACACCTTTGCCGTAGGTCACTCCGAGTGATTCGCTACGTTTGGTGACTAAGCAGGGGTGCCCGGGTTCATGGGGTGAGGTTTATCCAGGTCTTGGAGGCGGATGACCAGGACACACTGAACCCCAGATTTCTACCCACCCCTTTAACCCTTTTCCTTCCCAGAATTCTCCTCTACTTCCTTTCCTTAAAAAAACCTCCATACAGCATCCCCAAAGATGACATAGGCCCTGAGGGAGATTATTTTCCTCAGGGACTCCTGTGTGGAGCTCATGTAAAAAAAAAACTACTAGTTATTTTACTATTCTTTAAATAAATATTTTTAAAAATATGTATGAAATTTGTATACATTATTTTGTAAAGAAGTTCCTTTATTCGATAAAAAAAAAGATTATACCAATCTTGTATCTTACGTGCCATCTTACAAAATATTTAATACTTATATGCTTGCCCCGTGATGCTAGGAAATTGTTTACTAGACATTTCACGGGAATTCCACCCCGGTGAAAGGGAATTCTTGCCATTGTCGGACAAAGTCGTAAATTTTTTTCGGTCATATAAACATTACTACTAAGCATTTCTCAAAGAGTAATAACTAATATTGCAAACCGTGTGATTTGACTACGCAACATTGTAACTTGGGTAAATGGCATACGAGTATTATAATTAATTATAAGATACAATGTTTTCTTTATTTTAAAGTGGGTGTACCAGCAATTATGTTGAAAAAAACAATTATTTTCAATAAATGATATCAATATGCTTAAATCGCCAGGCAAAATGATTATTACTGACTTGGTACTTCTATGTAAAATATTAAATTAGGCAGTTGATAGTCCGGAGTTTTTTGCTGCGATAAGCTTTCGGATTCATGAAACTGCTAAAATATCTGTACTGAAATAAATCGGGATTTATTTTAGTATAGAAATTCTGTGACATGCTACTCCATGAATTCCTTTTTACCTAGAATACTAATGAAGTGAAACAATTATAAAATTCTGTGGAAATCTTCAATTTGTTACTCAACAAATACTAAAGTAGTACAGTTACGTACAATTGAAACTGTATATTGTGTACTTTCCATATGTGAATTTTTGATTTTTTTTTTGATATCTAAATTTGTGGTTTTTCACCGGGGTGAAACTGAAAATAATATACTCAACGCAATTTTATAATACTAGCAGTTAAAAACCCGCTCCGCAAGTTTTTGCTGCTAGGTCTTGCCGGTGGCTTTTGGTTCGGCTTCGCCCAGTTAGTGTTGGTGACCATTTTATAAATCCAATAGGAACTGATTCCAAAAACAGCCCTTTCATCGGATCCACTGTCATCCAGTGAAAGCTAATCACCGGGACAAAGTAACCGGGCAGACAATGACGTCATATGTAATATATAGCCGTCGATATATATTTTTTTCTGTTCGTTCTTTTGTATACAACTACTGGAGAGCTCTGGCATTATAAAATTTGCAATAGGTGGCACGCGAGTTGTTGTCGGAGTGGAAACGCGAGAGGGGAAGGGGACGCGGGAGAGAAATAGGAGGCGGAAGGGGAACGTGACGAATGGAAAAGGACACGCAGACACGAAATGGCATAGCAACGTATGCCGGTTACCAGCTAGTTTCTTTATAAAAGAATAGTTTATAATTTTATTATTGTTGGATATCGAAGATCTGTTGAATATCGTATCTGCGTAAATATATTTATATTTTTAGAACGCCTTTGTGACGTACACACTCGTATTTGATTTATTTTGGGTTTTCCGAAAAGTTTACGTTTGCTTGACTTCATAATATATTTAGGTATAACGATTTTTGAAAAACAACTTTCTCTCATATTTTTACTAGTAACATTGGCATAGATCATTTGAAAAATGAAACCATAAAATATATTTAACCAATTCTTATGCTCTATTTCTCAGATGTTTTCGAAATCAGCAACCGAGTTTCTTTTGACGTATATAAGCAACATCCCAGACTTAACAATAGATATATTTTTATAAAGAATATTTTTTTATGCCAATTTAAGTTGTTGAATTTACACATTTCAAAATTTTCGTCGAATATTATTCAAGACTAGCTGAACCACTCGGCGTTGCCGGGATTCATTCTGCTTTACAAAAAGTGTAAGAGGTGCTTTTTAAATCTTATACAGTGTCACAAAACGAAATGGTCTCGAACCGATTGAATGCAGATTTATAAAGACATCAATAATGAATGTACACACAAAGAATATTATATTTACATCTTCTACCAGCTAGCTTAATCTGAAGAGAATTCGTGTTTTGAGTTCGTTTATGCATGCCCAATTCAATATAATTATTATTATTTATTATTTTGACTTTATGAGTAAAACCTCAAACTGTAATATTTAATTAAATGAAGACATTATGAGCGAAACTCAATCGAAAATCTGGAAACAGAAAAATCAGAAAAAGATATTGGCACCTCTGGGACTCGAACCCAGAGTAAGGGGGGGTCATCAGCTCTGTGACGTCATTTACGAGTCTATTTTTGATACAGTTCCCCACTTCAATTAGCATGGTGCTCTATGCGAGTGCACTCGAGAGTAAGGGGGGGTCATCAGCTCTGTGACGTCATTTACGAGTCTATTTTTGATACAGTTCCCCACTTCAATTAGCATGGTGCTCTATGCGAGTGCACTCGAGTCCCAGAGGTGCCAATATCTTTTTCTGATTTTTCTGTTTCCAGATTTTCGATTGAGTTTCGCTCATAATGTCTTCATTTAATTAATATAATTATTGCTTAATTATTGATAGACTAAAAGCAGGAAAGGTTAAAATAAATTAAAAGATCTCTTGTTGCTTATTAAATTGACTTAGCTTTATATATATATAGAATATATTTAGCTTTCTTCGACGCTTCTAGGAAAAGCCTTAAATCTCTTTGTGAACTGAAAGTTACTGATTTTACAATAAAAGTAATAGATTTATGCACGTTACCCCGCGAGACGTCGTCAGGAAATACCACTGTGTTGGTTCAGATAATTAAAAATACTATTTTATCTTAAAACATGTGTTGCGAACAACCGTTTGAATGCGAAAACCAGGAAGGGTCGAGTGGCGTGACCGACTCTCGCTAAACCTAAAACAGGAAGCAAGACGCTAGCCTTTTTGCAGCCCTTGCTGATTGCCCTTCCCGCGTCCCCCTCCCCTATCGACTATGCACGTCAATGTTACTCTCATAAAAATAAATACAAAATTTCAGTACTTGGCTCAATTCATCGTTCAGGAGTAGGAAGTTAAACCTTTGTATTAGTTTGACAGTCAAGTAAGCAAAATTTCATTTTACTCTAAATAAAAATGTAGATTTGTATAAAAAACCAAGCCATATCAGAACACTTTTTTATATATCATCATCGCTCTTCGCTCTACAACCCCTGGTGGGTCTTGGCCTCCTCAAGAGTCTTCCTCCACTCATCTCAGTTTTGGACCAGTTCTCTCCAGTTTAGAAGCTCCAAGGTAGGTATATCTTTGAGGATGTAGTCGCTCTATCTTAATCTTTGCCTTCTCAGGCTCCTTTGCCCTATCGGTCTTGAGTTCAGCAGGAATCTTGGTGCTTGATGCTCGGTCATTCTCCTTTTTTATGTAAACAAAGATATTATTCGTTAATGCATAGGTGATATCCTCGGCATTACCCGGGCTTCATGCAGAGTTTGTCGTAATCTGTTGCAGATACTAATTTTCATCTTATTTTAAACGTCAAGTGTGCAAAATTTCATCAAAAGATATCAAAATACTTATTTTTTATTAAACTTTTATGAGTAAAACCTCAAATCGTAATAATTAATTAAATGAAGACACTACGAGCGAAACTCAATCGAAAATCTGGAAACAGAAAAATCAGTTAAAGATATTTTCACCTCTGGGACTCGAACCTAGGACATATCTCTTTCCGGGCGAGCGCGCTGACTACTGAGCTAAAGTGTCGATATCCAATTCGGTCACTTTTAACGGTACCATACTTCGACTAAGAACCACCCATATTTTCTTCATTTTCTTAACGCATATTTTTATTGGCTGCCATCTTTATGTTTGATTGCAAGATTCAAACCCTAGCTTAAAACTTTAGCTCTTCTAAAAATTCTATCCCTATCTTAAAACCCTAGCTTAAACCTTAGCTCAGCCCGGAAAGAGAAAGGTCCTGGGTTTGAGTCCAAGAGGTGCAAATATCTTTTTCTGATTTTTCTGTTTCCAAATTTTCGATTGAGTTTCAATCATAGTGTCTTCATCTAATTAAAAATCAAAATACTGCTTTAAGGGGGGCGAGTTAGGTTTTTCGAAATTTCATGTAAAGAGTGATATTCTCATTATTTTGAAGGTCAAGCGTGCAAAGTTTTATCAACCTCTTAATAAGAGTGTAGATTTGTATACCCATCAAATCCGTCCGCCCGCCACAAACAATGAACTTTATATATTAGATAGAAGAAGATTCCTTTAATATTTTGACCAACCTTGAAAGTAATATTAACTAATTAAAGAACGCAAAATAACAAGTTTATTATAAACCAAGACCAAAAAATGAATACACGTTACAAATCCTTGAAAGCAAAGAAGTAATAAAGATTAAATAAACTGCTATACAAAATCCCACTAATCCAAATTTCCATGTCATGGAAACAAACATGGTAGAAAAGAGGCTTAAATAGTTTGTCATAATCCTCCTTATTAACTGTCTTACGAATTTGGTTAAAATACTTTAGGAATAATTTTCAAAAGCTCTTGCTTCAAATGTACATAAGTTATGTAGGTAACTTAAAAACACTCCAAATATAATTTTAAAAAAAGCGATGAATGAAAAAAAATTTCAGAAGAAAAAATATCAATCAATTTTTGTTGTTTATTTTTGGGGTGATATGCCGTGTGCGCTACCTCCTTCAGTGTCCATCATCAGGGCTTATCTGCCCTGACGATGGACACTGTAATGCTGTCCGAAACGTTGGCTAAAGAAGGAGGTAGCGCAACACGGCATAACACCCCAAAAATGAATTACAAAACTTATTTTGGCCGTGAGAACCTAAAATCACACACTATCAATCAGTATCAAAAATTATTAAGGAATAAGATGAAATGATTGTTAAACAAAGATTTTTTTGATGGCTTTTTAACTTTTATATATAAAGTTTTTTTAACAATTAACTACCAGTCTACTTTATAAATGGATTATTTTACAATGAGGACTTCCACACACATTATACAAAACGGAAAGAAAACATCACACCGAAAAATGGACAAAATTGAACAAAAAAAATATTATTGTGTTACATTTCATCTTTTTTCAAAAGCCTTTTAAAATTTTATTTATTTGGTTTGACTAATTTAACCTTCCTACACAGTGTTCGGAATCATCCATGCTACCAACTTGATTTTCAAACGTCTTTGGAAACTTAAAACTTAAAATATTTTAGTTAAAATAGTTTTGAATAGAACGATCCTACCCAGTGATTAGAATCAACCACGCTACAAACCGATCCATATCGGAGTTGGTAAAGCCGACATATATGTTAATGCTATAATTTCTTCGTATTTCAGAAAATTGCGTAAATTTTTGTGTGATTGCCACCAAACGTTAAAAGAAAGCATTGTCATTGACAAAGAGTCTATCTGCCGAGTTTCAACTCGATTGGGTGTCAAGAGGTGTGTTTTTTTTTCACTTCCAAGATTCTGCTTCACTCATACATTCATTCAATCAAAGAAACAAAAGTGAGTTCAAATATTTTATGTACAAAAAAATGTACTTACATTAAATGAATTCATGGAAAAGTGTAAAAATTATTTATGTAAAAAGTATTACAAGTGTTAATTACAATTTTTTTTAAAGTTTTCTTTATTCATTGAAATTGTTTGTTACATTAATTTTAGAATTTTTCG
Source organism: Glyphotaelius pellucidus (assembly GCA_936435175.1). Taxonomy (NCBI): domain Eukaryota; kingdom Metazoa; phylum Arthropoda; class Insecta; order Trichoptera; family Limnephilidae; genus Glyphotaelius; species Glyphotaelius pellucidus. Next base: position 5,975,996 of record OW386558.1, read on the forward strand.
ACCACCATGCTAGGCACATGCCCATGTTGTGGTGGTCGATTTTCTATATATTACATTAACATATAAGCAATATAAAAAAATGTGCGAAAATATAAAAAATATTAAATAAAATAATAATAAAGTAATATTATAGAATACAAAAGAATATAAAATGATGTAAATTGCTATAGAGTAATTATAAAAGATTGAGGAAGAATATAGTATATAAAATATATATCTATGCATACATTAGTCCACGTGGTAAGATCTATTTTAAGAATAATAAATAGTTAAATAAAGAATTGATAATAACAAATATTGGGGAGAGATACCCGCAAAAGGGAAAGAATAGGGGAAATCAAGGAGTGCCACTATTTTCTTCTTTTGTTTATCTAAATTGCATTGGTTCATCACATTAACCACCAAACTCGCGAGCTTGCGATGGTTTTTTTTAATCTGTTTCGACACGGTCAAACGTAAACACGGCTCCGTAATCAACACTCACAATATATGCTCTCTCTCTTATATGCTCTCTCTTTCTTTTGTGTTTACCTCATTATCTTAACTCTGTATTTTAATTTAGTTTATATGTTTATTGTCCTGAAGAAGGTCGAGTTCGACCGAAACCGGTCGACGAATATAAATTTAAATAAAGTGGTTTTAAACAAAGAACTTGTTTCATTCTGACTCACAATATAAGTTGACAGGACGATTATTATTTTTCAACCGAACACTATGAAACATAATTGTACTTGGTCGGCGTAAGGTAAGTAGGTGAAAAAAAGGATTTTTAGGTAGAAATTACAATTTGGAAAAATGAACAATAATGAATTCTAGCTACCAACAATAAATTTAATAGAATACTCTGTTTTAATCGCACGCTTATTTGGTATTAGATTTGGCGTTCTTGTTTATAGAATATATTCATTTAATTATATAAAATGTGTCCTTAATCAATTAAAATGAGATATTTCAATGATTAGAATAACTTTTGGAGTACATACACATCAATGTTAATTGAATCATGTATAAAATACCCATTGATAAATATATAATTTAATATGATTTATTTTTATCGGGGATGACCCACAAAATGAGTTGTGACGTATTTTCTTATTTTTTAATGGATTCATAAATAATTGAAATTCAATTAGAATAAAAATAAAAGTCGTGTGACTCATGGCGCCAATGGCGGAAAAATACTTGAAACGACGCCTTGAAAAGGGCGGTTTTATATGAGTAGGTATATTTTTGAGGCCGCCGCACGCTGCAATTACCTGCCACGGAAGTTTGGTTCAGAAATGAAAAGTCACAGAAGTCGGCAAGAAACCGCAGCTAGCAGGCGGCAGGAGTAGACCTCGTCAGGTCCGTCGCCTAGAAGATCCGATGTCACATCCGCGTATTTACAGAACACGCACAAATACAAAAATACAGACATTAAAGACATGTTAAGAATGGTATAAGCACGTCCTATATTTCACAAATTTTTAAACGATTGAATAAATTGAAAAAACAAAATCTTATTATTTATTTTTTATTTTTAACATAATCAATGAAACCTCAAATTTAATATTGTAATTAAATGAATACAATGTTAATGAATTCAATCGAAAATCTGAAAACTGTTTAATCAGAAACAGACAGGTCACATTTAGCATTCGAACCCAAGACCTACGCCTTGCCGGGCGGAGCTTTGTGAGCTAATGTGTCCGTATCCGATTCGGTTATTTTAACCGTACCTTACTTCAACTAAAAAACAACATTATCATCATTTTCTTAACGCCTATTGGCTATTTGAATCTTACAATCTTTATTATGATTGTAAGATTCAAACTCGAACCAAATGCTATCTAGATAGTCTCTTAGATAAATTTTGTCTTTTTTATTTTTTTACTTTTTTCTTGGTTTGAGTCGGCCGAATCAGCTAGTAACAATGATAAGTGTAATCTCAAAACCTACCAAATCCAATTCTCTGCTCAGGCAGGATCCCTGATGAGCAATGATTTAATGGAGTCCCAGGATCGCCATCAATGTAAAGTCATCATAAGTAATTGCAACAATGGGTAGATTTGAAATTAACACTCGTATTGTTATGAACAATTCAATTTATTTACAAACTTTGTGGGCAATCCATTTATAAATTATTTCTCATTGTAAGAATTTATATTAGAGACATGAGACTTCAAATAAATAATAAATTAAATTAAATTCAGGGGTGGCCTTCTAGAAAACATAGTTCTACAAGATGTTGCAATCTGCTGCGTCATAGTTACATGAAACGACATATTTGAAATGCTAAATAAAATAAAACCTGGTTACGGGCGCCAGCCTCATGAGATCCATGAGACAATAATAGAAGCATGGTAATTCACTAACAAACATTCTACCAAATAACAAACATGATCGACTAACAAGATATGAATTTTTCTCACGGTCTCCGATCCACCAAACTGCAAGGCTCGAACACACTTTCGATTCACATGAGAGGCCAGCTGAAACTGCCTGAGTCGAAGGAGCAAGACCGTGCGTCCCCTCTCTCTCTCTCCAACGCGTAGTGTTGACAGCCGTTAAAATCGTCGCATGTAGATACTGTTATCAAACCTGTTGCAAGCTTTAGATCAGAACATAGAGTTTAACCACAAATACTATTACGTGCGTTACAGTGTTAAGTGAAATTGGATTTCACTTAACACTTTTTTCTTATGACTCAAAGTTCATAGTGCTAATCTTTTTAAACGATTCAATCACAAATAACTTACACCTATGGTTCATATTGCTTTATGAGAAATTGATGAAATAATTGTAAATCCGATCAAAGATTTCAACCCTTGTTGAAATAGTGTTTGCGAAATTATTGCCAATGCTTGCGTAAATTATCCAACGATGGATGCAGCAGGTAAAACAAATACCGTATTGTTTATTAGTATGAGCCCACAGGTGAAACACATGCCTGACACCAGATGGTAGGGATTACCCTGTATGTGTAGGATTTAATAATTATTATCGTGTACCTAAAGGCTGGCTGTATCTCATTTATCACTCCTCTCATTGGTCACTCCGAGGTTAGTTAGTAATCTGTGAGATTCCATAAATCTGTAAGATATTTGATTTGAAACAGTGTAAACGTAATTCTGTGCAATTACTAAAGTAGTTACAAATGCAGTAGATCTCTAAATAATTATGTTTATAATTTTCTTTTGTTTTTTTTTACATCAGCTCCACATGTAGACCGGTCATTGGTTGAGTGGGCATCGCGTTTGGGTCCTATCCGTGCGTCCCGTGTTCGATCCCTCGACTGACTAAGTCCTCCATCACATAGTTATTCGTAGCCCGGGAATGTTTGTCTTTCTTTTAAAGAAAACAAAATATACAATAAATTTCCTCGCGCCGATTCGACATAGAGAACAAAATACCCTTTTCTACGTTGATAGATGCAACACCAATTCCAATCAAAATGAATTTATGCAAAGGACGTGTAAATGCTATAACAATAAATTTTCAAATAAAGACACACGTGCTGATATATTCTATTTGCTAGTTACTATTGCTACAGAATTTCATTGTATCAATGTGCGAATAACACATATTCATGACGATTAAATTAATTGTACCTAAAATTTAGTTGTTTTTTTTAACATTTAGTTGTTTTATGTTTCTAATTACCTTTTTTACATTAACTCCACACAGGAGGCCCTGAGGAAAATAATTTCCTTCAGGGCTTATGTCATCTTTGAAGATGCTGTGTGGAGGGTGTTTTTGAGGAGAGGAAGGAGTGAACATTGGTCCTGAAGAGACCCATGTTGTAGGAGGGAGGAAACACAGAGCCCGGAAAATCGTTCCACAGCCGAGCTATTGAAAAATATTTTCTGACGTAGTATGATGTAAAAAATTAGAAAAAAATGTTGGTCTTTGGTGACATTTTTAAATTTTTATTTTGTTTGACGATTCGAATTCAAAAAGTCTAAGACAGCTCGAGGGGCCGTTGCAAGTTAAAACCAAAAGAAGTTGGGAAAGCCTAGCGCAGCTCCCACTGAAATCTTGACCAATCAATTGACCTCTCTTATAAGAACAAATATTAAATATTTAGTACCTGACGGCGCAAATCATCTTGCATGAGTTGGAAGTTAATCCTTCAGAAAATTTTAACAATTTTCAACTTAAGACATAAAAAAAGTAGGCATTGGACAGTTAGGCCTGGGGTTAAGGTTGAGGCGGTTACTAGGCTAAATGAACAGTGATAACATGTAGAAGAGATTTTTTATGTTTGGTTTGGAGAAAAAAAATTAAAAAGGAAACAAAACAAAAAATCACTAGACATCAAAATTTCATTCACAATTTTACTCCAAATAATCAGGGCTCAAGGGTTAAAGTAAGTCAAATATTTTATGTTACACTAAAATATTGCATATAAAAACCAATACGTAAAATTGTTTCATTTTTACAAATAATCTGTTATTGAAGAAGAAGATAACACTTATAATCTAAATGAAAATATGAAAGAGAACAAGACACAGAAATACAGAAAAAGACAATGGTCGCAACTGGGACTCGAACCCAGACTTCTCGTCTAACCGGGACGTGTGCGTTATCCAATTTCGCTATTGCCACCTTCTGTCACACCGTCATATTTGTCAATCTCATATTTCAAATATTTAGAATCAACAATATTATCTTCAACTTTATTTTTTATAAGAAAAACTCTCTTTTTATAACTTTTGAAGGTTATTCCCATCAACGTAATATATCATTATATAAAATTAATATAAATCGTTATATAAAATATTATATAAAAAAAAAAATTAAATAATCTGTTGTTATTTTATGAAAAATTCGCTGCTTAGGCCCGGTAGTAAGCGTTCATAAAGAAGAAGGGGAGATATGCAATACGAATATTAGAGGGAGCGCGCTAATATTAAAAATGATAATAATTAAATTAAAATTTTGAAAATGTTTAATAAAACACGAATAAAATAAAGCAATAATCTTTTGGGAAATGTCTTAAAGTAGCATTTAAAAAAATTTCATACCCAACTCGTACTATAACAGAAAACACGTGTTTGTAATAATTTTTGGAGCATACTCTGAGATTTTTTTCTATCGAGGAAATTTTATGTAAGAATCGTTTCGGCGTGGTAAAAGTATTATTTTCAAGAATTACTTATATTTCTTTAGAGCAAAAAACGTATGTTATAAATTGGTGGGTAAATTTTGGGATGCCGAGTCTTAAGACGTGGTGCAATATTCATTAACCCAGAAGTAATTTTGCATATTACATTACTATTTTCTGCCTTCCTCGCTCCTCAACATCTTTCATCTGTCTTATTCCGAGTCACGAAACAGAACGGGATGGAGATGCACGCTTCAATAATTAAACAGGTTCTGAAAACCTGAAAATTTATTCATAATTCATAGCGAAGCTGGAGAATGGAAATTGCGCTTTCCAGTTAAAGTTTTTAACTTTTCGAGATAGAATTATTCTATTTACTTGGAAAATAATTTTTCTTCTGTTGTAAGTTGCATCTTTACCGTCATCGGGAAAAACATTTTTTATGTTTTTTTTCCAGTTGATTCCAGTATTGTCTACTGAACGTACACGTTTCTGTATACATGCATAATTTTATATTGATGAATGCGCAAACTTGTGGTTTTGAAGGCTCAGTCAAACTGCTGCGTCAGCAATATTCATTTGCACATTTTGATAGAAGACGAAAACAAATGGAAAACTAACTTACTAACTAGTAAAGTAAAACTAAAAAAATGTTTCATGTAGACAAAGTTTTTGCCTTTATTTTTGCGTTTTATCATACAATGTACATTATTTTTTTACTCAATTTTTATTTAATTCGAAAAATGTGTCAAACAAGTAGGGAGGCGGGATGGGTACCGCCGTCCCGGAACCATTTAACTCTTCCACAAAGTCAGAGCTAAATGGTTCGCTACGTTTGGGTTGATGCCCGGGTTCATGGGGATGAGGTTTGTGTAGGCCTTCATGGCAGGTGTTTGTTACTATCGTGGTACGAAAGCACAACTCGATGGAATTTGCAGGAAAACACTTCTTTTTATTGACCGGTCAGTGGTCGAGTGGGCATCGAGTTAGGGTTCCATCCGGGCGTCGCGTGTTCGATTCCTCGGCTGGCTAAGTCCTCCATCACAACACAAGCAACATTTTCGGCTTTCTGTGGTGGTAGTAGGAGATTTTCAAACATTGTTGGGTTACTCGTAACCCGGGAATGTTTGTCTTTCTTTTTAAATAAAAGAAATTTAAAAGATTTATTCTTTAACACAATTTATTTAATAAAAATACTATACTGGTGACAATAGTGATCTCCAAGACCACACCACACTGACAAATATCGAAGGCTTTATTTCCCTCGATATCTAAACACTCTACTGATGACAGGCACCTATGAACCCCTCAGATCGAGATTAATTACAACACTACTGGAGATAGGCACCTATGAACCCCCCATGCTCGAGTTTAATTAAATAACTCCGAAGGTACAACATGTACCTTCTCGTTTTACCGTCAAAACAATACTGACTCTACATATCAACATCGCTATTATTTAAAGTAAACATGGTACATAAAAAATGGTGAGAAAATAATATTTTAGCAGTTCTCACACTAATTTTATAGCATCTAGCATACAGACAATAATAAAACAATTTCCTTAAAGTCTTCGAAAGGGCCACTAATAAAATCTTAACATTAAATTAAAAAATATTGCAAATTTTATTACTATTCTCACTTAGGGCTAAAGCCGACGGCGCATTTATCCTTGAGGGTGTTATAAAATGCCGCCAGCAGACACTTCTCCTAGGGAGTGTCATAAACATAAATAGGTGTTATTTGAGGGTACTTATTCAAAGTACCGACTTTACAAATAATAAAAGAATTTGTCCCAAATTTGCAAGGGAATGTATTTATATGATACCATCCATAAACACATTATTCAAGGTTCGGACCTTAGTCATGAAACCGTGAGACAATATTATTTTGCATATTTGCATATTTTGAAAAGGAGAAACTACGGGTAATTAAAATTAATAAAAATAAAATGAATATTATAAATGATATTTACAGACTAAATGAATTAAATTGCATTCTAGGAACAAACAGCAGGCATCTACCCGTCTATTGCGTGGTGAGACGAATCGGGACATACTTTTGATCTTTCCAGCTGGACTCTATCGAACCATCGCCTTCCACCGCAGTTGGAGGGATGGATGCACGCATCCGCCTCTTCTCTTTTCTGGGCATACTAACTCCCAGATTCCTATCTACTCCTCATACCCTTTTCCTTCCCAGCCTTTTTTTTCTTTCCTTTAAACAAACTCCAAACAGCATCCCCCAAAAAGGACATGGATTCTGAGGGAATTTATTTTTCTCAGGGTCTCCTGTGTGGAACTAGCGTAAAAAAAGATTTGTTATATTCAATTATAAAAAGAAATAATCATTTTAATTAAAAGTTAAAGTACATTGTGCAGTAAAGGTAATCCAAGGACGGAGGGGGAGATTGCGTAAGAGACATTGAAACGGTAGGGGATAGCACGGGGTAAGTTTGGAATATACATGTTTCTCAAATTGACAGCTGAATGTCACGTTTCTGGATTGGAAAACCTTCTGATTTATTCACGTGCGATGATTTAAAACTCAGCAGATCAAAACGTGACGTCACAAAATTCAAAATATTATATCTAACATTTCGGTCACTTGCTACTCACATTAAATAGGTGGTGTAAAAAAATTAAATTAATTAAAAAAAAAACTTTAAAATATGAGAAAAAATGGTTAAATGGTTGAATTGATATTTATTAAATTGATCAAATCTCGAAATATCAATATGGAAATAAGTAAACTGCACAAAACAGTTTAATTGCCAATGATTGCTATTTAACCATTGATGCCTATTTAACCATTTTTTCTCATATTTTAAAGTTTTTTTTTCTGCTTGAAAAATTTATTACATGACAAAAATGTTGAAACTGTTCCTTTCTTCTTGACGGCCTTCGCGGTCTAATCCGAAGGTCATGCGATCGAATTTCAGCGTGCGCAAATAATTTATTTATATTTATTTATTTGATTTATTTGTGCTAATTCAAAATTAAGGCATCTATTTATTAAAATAAATCAAAACACACTTGCTTTTAATAATTTATATAAGTGAGTTGTTTATGTATCGCTATATTAAGCAAAGGAAATGTTTGAAACTTTCAAAATAGCTTCTTTCCATCCCCGCGAAGGTTTCTGGATTATAATAACCGGATAACAATACATCTGAAAAAAAAAATTATAATTGCAAAAACTCTTAAGAAACTGTCAAAAGTGTCATAATTTGAGAATGACATTTTGCAAACCATCGATTGTTTATTAAAAATTCAGTTTTCGAATTTACTCTTTAAATTAATGAATTTCCTTAAAATACTAAGTAAGTGCGAATTATAGGCATTTTAAATAGGTACCAGTGTTTTGTAACAAATTTGATTGATTGATCTTATAATAATACACAAAAATGAAAATTTGTAAATGAAAAATGAAAATTTTATTATTATTTATTATTTTAACTTTATGAGTAAAACCTCAAACTGTAATATTTAATTAAATGAAGACAGCGAAACTCAATCGAAAATCTGGAAACAGAAAAATCGGAAAAAGATATTGGCACCTCTGGGACTCGAACCCAGGACCTCCCTACTTTCCGGGTTGGGGGCTCTTATCCACTGAGCTAAGGTGTCGATATCCAATTCGGTCACTTTTAACTGTACCATACTTCGACTAAGAACCACCCATATTATCTTCATTTTTCTTAACGCATATTTTTATTGGCTGCCATCTTTATGAATGATTGCAAGATTCAACTCGAACTAAATGCAATCTAGATGGTGTCTGGATAAATTATTATCCATTTTATTTAATGTGCGACATCTATTGACTCTTCTGCAAGTCTGGGATGAATATTATTATTTATTATTTTAACTTTATGAGTAAAACCTCAAACTGTAATATTTAATTAAATGAAGACATTATGAGCGAAACTCAATCGAAAATCTGGAAACAGAAAAATCGGAAAAAGATATTGGCACCTCTGGGACTCGAACCCAGGACCTCCCTACTTTCCGGGTTCCGAGTTGAATCTTGCAATCATTCATAAAGATGGCAGCCAATAAAAATATGCGTTAAGAAAAATGAAGATAATATGGGTGGTTCTTAGTCGAAGTATGGTACAGTTAAAAGTGACCGAATTGGATATCGACACCTTAGCTCAGTGGATAAGAGCCTCCAACCCGGAAGGTAGGGAGGTCCTGGGTTCGAGTCCCAGAGGTGCCAATATCTTTTTTCGATTTTTCTGTTTCCAGATTTTCGATTGAGTTTCGCTCATAATGTCTTCATTTAATTGAAAATTTTATTACAAACATTGTTATAGGTGGCACGTGAGCTGTTTGAAAACTGTATGCATTGGTACTCAATATATGGAACGTAGGAGGGGGATTGGCGGGTCGGGGGAGCGGGAGAGGGGAGAGCGAAGGCGGGGAAGGTGGAGGGGGAACGCGTGAGGTGAAGGGGGTTTAGGAGGGGAACGAAAAAATACTCAGATAGAAACAATTGAGTGGCAGAAGTAGCAATACTTCTGTCGGGAAATCGGTAGTCTAAAATAATAAACAGTTTATTTGTGTCATGTTCCAGAATAGAAAATACTGCCCTGGTGTAAGACCACCATCCAGAAATGAAACGTTGCTTGAAGTCGTGTTTGGTTACCAGATCTGAATAGCCAGGTACTTCCCCACCTTCCTCCTCCACATCTCCTTTCACTCCACACTACCTTCAGCCTCACAAAATGCTCCAATTGGGGATACCACAGTCTCACTGGCTTCAGACGGAAGCAGCTGGGACTCTTGTGAGGAATATATACATTATATATACAAATTACCCAAACTTCATAAAAATTAAATTAAAATTAGCCATCTTTCAAAACATTTGAAATTAATCTCCCGCGATTTAATGAAATAAAACACCCTATAATTATTTTAAGGACCCCAATTAGTCAACAATTATTTCAACACCAACGGTTGAATTGTCAAATTAGTGTGATGAAAATGTATTTAATTAGTCCATCAATTAATGCTTTTTCCAGATTGTGCACATTAAAAACTCTCAATAATCACAACGAATATTTTTGACAATATTTACCCAAAATTTTCGCGCCATTGCGCGAAAATTTTGGGTAAATCATTACATTTAATGATTTAAATCATTACATTTAATGATTTAAATTTGTATACTCTTTTGTTTGTATTATCGCACGGTAACAGATTTTCGAAAATAATATTCGGCGTCCGACCTTTATTTACTAAAGTACATGGTGATAATACATTTACTTAATGTATACGATACATTAAATCATCATGGCAGGCGGCAGCCTATTTCATGGGGACCAATGGAATATAGTTGATTTGTGAATTTTGTGAAATCTAGTGTAAACATGTGGATTAAATACATAAACACGTTGAAAATTAGAAAAAAATTAAATTGTGGTGGATAGATTTTACTGAAAATTGGAAAATTTATAATAGAAAATAGTAAAGGGAAGAGTTTTGCGTAAAGACTAGATCGTATACAGTATTTTTTACTTTTTTCCAGTTAAATATGTGTGCGTGCTTGCACACACGTGTATTACATGCACTCACACATATACCTTCACATACATATATATTTGTCCGCGTACACGTGCACTCATTTCACATACATACAAATGGACACACATATAAACAATAAATACACTCATATCTACTTACGAGAAACACTCACTCACTTTCACTCATCAGAAAGTTTCCAAGTGCCTACCTGAAGGTATGATATTTGGCTAGTGACTTTATTTCAATTGTTAAATTATTAAATATTTCTGGAGCAAGAAAGTTAAACTGTGATTGGGCTGTTCTTTATTACTGGAATAACGTAGTTCGCTTAACAAAAATATAGTTCGCTTGTTTGAAATATCTTGTATATAATTTGATTTAACATGTTTGATATATCTTGTATAATTTATTTATTGGGCTGTTCTTTATTACTGGAATAACGTAGTTCGCTTAACAAAAATATAGTTCGCTTGTTTGAAATATCTTGTATATAATTTGATTTAACATGTTTGATATATCTTGTATAATTTATTTAAAAAAATAAAATTTTAATTTAAAATTCGAGAACATGTTTTTGACATGTTAGGATTTAACATGCACTTTCAAGCCTTCAAATAAGTTTTTCTTGGAGTAAATGTAGTGTACTTTATAAATATTCCATAAAATCAATTTCGAGCTTTTATTTAATGTATATCGTTTTAGAGTATCGTTGGTTTCATAAAAGTGTAAATTGTACATTTTAATTTTGCTGAGATTATTTTTTAGATTACAGCGTATTTTTTTCTATTTTCAATACCATTTATATCATATTTCTCACTATGATAGTAAGGGAGACAGTGATTTCTATGAGACCTATGTGAGCTGGGACAAATATGGTCTCCTGTGAAAAACGGGTTAGTTAAAACAATAATTTTTATTATCTTTATTCCGGAATGATCTTCCAGCATTGTGTTGTACTCTTCAAATAATATTTTACAATAATGGCTCCACAAAATTGAGCATTTTTTTCTCTAGCCCGTCTAATCACAGGAGACCCAAGTTGTCCCAAAACATCATACGCCGTTATAATAACAGGAGACCCAGATTGTCCCAGAGCGACCGTGCATTATTAAAAGTTAGATATCTCTCTTCCTGTCACGCATACATTTGTGATTTTTTTTATGTTAGAAAGCGAAAAAAATAATGCTTCTTATTGTTTTAAGAATATACGAGCTATATTGGTCAGATATTTTACAAACCCGATCATAAGTGACGATTTTATTTTGCGCCAATTTGTGACGTAACAAACATTTAATTTTAAAATAAAATTGTATGAATGTCATAAAAAGTGAGGTGACAGTTTTATTACAAATTTTCTTAAAAAAAGGAATCTGTATTTAAAATGTCCAGTTTATTTTATTTTATGTACTTTTTCTAGGAATCCCCAGGTATGTATTTTTAAGCTAATTTACATTTTCAATACCAAAATTTTAATATTAAAAAACAAAAATGTTGATTTCTAATAAATACGTAGGAAAGATTATTTTATTTAGATTTTAGAACAATTTTTGTTTTTGCAAAAAAGTTAAAAAATAACCAATAAAAAGGAAAATTTAAAATGCACGGGAAGAACCGGGAATTTAGTGCGCAAATCTTGACAGGCAAAAGTTCATAGATATTATTTTGTCATTATTTGAAGGGCTAGAGTAACAACGAAAATAAAATCGAAAACCGTAGTTCAGGCTGAACGTGGGTAATGAAACTGTTTCTAGTAAAGATTACTTAAAGAAATACGTAGTACATTTCTGGTAGATTGGTATTCATTCGAATAACAGATCCCTTGACGATAGATGTGAACGCTTTCTGGTTAGTCTCTCATCTTGGCACGTGGCAGAAGTGGTGGATGAATGGTACACGTGAAGAAATTCCATGGGGTAACGATCTGTAAAACTAGTTATAAGTAAAAGTTATCGGTTATGTTCAGAAAGTCATTAACAAAAAATGTAATAACATTTCTTGCTAAAAGAAGTTATTGCTTCTGAGAAGGAATTCGCTTGAAGTAAATACACAATGTACTTATTAAATGTAAATATTACCTCTTCTACTCAATATTAAAACACATAATTTAATAAATAACTTATCTTATTTTTATATAATTTTCTCTCATTCTAAACCTTGAGAGTAATTCATATTCATTCTAGGGCCAGTCAAAAAGTAATACCTCCTTTTTTTGTCTCTTTTAGTTGTCAAAAAATAAAAAAAATGCAATTATATATACGTTAAAAACCATTAACTAATAATTTGTTACTTTGCAATATAATCTCAATCCATTTTCACAGCTTTGGTCTTTCTTTCAACAAGGACGTGTATCAGTGTTGTAAAAAGCACGGTCATATCCAGAACACCATCTCCATAACTTTCCCCGCCGATAACACAGTTTTGATTTTTTCGTACTTGTTGAGTTTGTGTGATGCCATTCCATTGACTGCCATTTTGATCCAGGTTCAACAAAATGAACCCATATTTATTTCTCCGGTCACAATTTTTTCCAGAAACTAAGCGCTGCTAGTGTTGTAAGGGTATTGTTTTTCTTGTTTATTTATTCTGGCCGGTTAACTTTCTTGGTACCCACCAAGCACAAATTTTTGTTGAATAATCAGTTGTCAAATAATCGTCATCACTAGTATGCGGTTGGCGGTGGCAAAACGAAAATTCCAGAGCCGCTCATTATTAAAAGCAAAACAAAAAAAATATATAATTATTTAACTGGTCAAATTTGTTTTATGGCGCCAACAGACTTAGCTATAAAATATTATTTAGTTTTGACCTATTTCAGCATATCGTTTGCCGTACATTCCCAATATTTTTGGTGCCACCAGTCGCATACTAGTCATCACACTGCCTTAACTGAGGGAGAGAATGCGATATCTGTAGTTATCTGGGGTCACCACGAATGATGTCATCAACTCGCTCAATGTTGCGTGCAGACACTGCAATCAACGGCCTGCCGCTTCATTTTTCGTCAACTAGCAGTGTTTGTTCTTCAACTTCGTTACAGCGACGAACCCATCGTCTAGAAGGGTTGACAACATAGATGACTAAATTAGGTCAAGATTATGTCTGCCTCAAGCAGTCTCTTCCGATCCGTAGGTGAGGACCTGTAGCATGGGGTCGATTATCCTATAAATGGTTCCCGTTGCGTCTGTACCCATGCTCACCCCCAAAATAAAAGAGGAAATTTATACATTTGGTTGCAGCATATTAATTTACACCACCTCCGTGGTTGAGGGGTAAGGCTCTCGAATTCCAATTCGAAGGTCGCGGATTCGAACCCGGCGTTCGCAATTAAATTTAATTTGATTAATTTGTGTTATTTGACAAATAATTAATTAAAATGATAAAAAGCATATAAGCGACACTTTTCAGGTACTCTCAATATCGCCCTGCTGTAAGACAATCATTCACTTTTAAAACGTCGCTTGAAATGGCTTTAGCCTTATTTAGTGACCAGATTTGAATAGCCCGGTACTTCCACGCCTTCCTCTTCCCCATCTCCTTCCCCTCCTCACTGCTTTCAGCCTAACAACATATCCCAATTGGGTTTTCCATAATCTCATTGGCTTCAGACGGGAGCAGTTGGGACTCTTGTGGGGTATTAATTAAAAAAAAATGAAGCCATTTCTTTAATCTCGAGATCCTTTTTCTGCATACGTACAGAATGTAAACAAATTCACTAATGTATTAATTGTCATTGACAAGTTAGAATCGGATTGTAAAACAGTTGTCCAAAATGAATTTTCTCAACCAATATTACGGGTAGAATAGCACGGACTTAATGAAACTGAATAACCACATCTGATTGGAAGGCTCTTTCGACCATTAGATTAAGGTGACCCAATTTCATCGACATGACACTAAACCATGCCCCAAACTTAATCCGAGTAGCCGGTCCGATATTCCATCAGTAAATACAGAAGACCAATTTCCGGTAACCGATATTGACTATGATCTCTATTAATAACACCCTGTGAACCATTTTCATTTAAAGTTGAGGCGTTATTATACCTTAAGATGGCGGTAGACGTATTAACATATCAAAAGAAAATTGGTTGTCTGTAAGGTCGGTTTACGGACGATAATTTTACGTGATAAATAACTATGGAGTAGAAGAAAGATTGAAGCGTCAACGTCATAAATAACGATGGAGTGGAAGAGAGATTGATGCGTCACAAGCCGAACGCTTAGGCCAAACGCTTGTTACGCGCTCTCGCCTATAAGCTCGGCTCTGGCAGAACGTGACAGAATGAGTCATGCTTTTTCGTGAGTGCAGGCGGCGTTCATCGATTTATAAGACGTTACCACGTCAAAACAATGATTGTCTGATAAGTCGGTTTACCGTCGAATAATTTTACGTGATAACGTCATAATATAACGATAAGTTGGAAGAGAGATAGATGCGTCACAAGCCGAACGCTTGTTCCGCGCTCTCCCTTGCCGGAACCCGACAATGAATCATGCTTTTTCATGGGTGCAGCCGGCGTTCATAGATTTATAAGACGTTACCACGTCAAAAAAAAATGAGAAAAATATTTTAAGATAAATCTTGTATCTTTTTTTATTTAAATACAAGAGTCCTAACTGCTCCTAATCGCTCGGAGCCAGTGAGACTATGGCATCGCAAATTAAGGCACGATGTAAGGCTGAAGGTAAGAGGGAGGGGAAGGAGATGAAGAAGAGGAAGGTGGGAAGTTAAATGTCATGAAACACGGCTAAAGCCATTTCAAGCAACTTAATGGTGGTTTTACACCAGGGCAATATTATCTTCCATTTGGGAACGTGCCGCAAATATATTATTTTAAATGATTTGATTGTGAAAACACAAATCAAACAAATAAAATTTACTTGTTCACGCCGGGATTTGTATCTGCCCTCTCCGGAAAGCTAGTCGAGACCCTTACCCCTTGACCACGGAGGCTGTAAATCTTTATTTCTTGAATTATTCTATATTTTTCTACCACTGTCATAGAAACCTTCCTGCTAATAATTGAACACTTTTTGTTCTTAGTTACTAATTAAGTTTTCCCTAAGGAAACCCATTTTTTAACATTTAATTTGCTTTACATTCACTTTAAAAAAAAAGTTTGCATAAATTCCTTTGGTACATTGTCTAATCATCTCCCACAAATCTACCATAATTAAATAATACGCAAATATCCCTAAATTGACTTTGAATCTCTATTTTTTTCCATTCCATACAAATTGAACTTTTATACTTGAAGTGATTTGTTCGTGACACTATGTGATTTTTTTTTTAATTCACTGTGTTTTGTTTTGGAAGAAGGAACTTCGTAAAATAATAAGGCAGCTTCAGGAAACTTTCAAAGGACTCGTGACATTTTATTTTGCTTTATTCCCAATTACATTGTGAATAATTTCGGAGACCCAAACTACCCAAGACAGACCAAGAATTTTACTTTTACTTATTTAAGAAGGCTGGCTGTTGAGAAGAGAAGAGAGAGATAAAACCTAAACCTAGGTCTTTTATAGCGGTCTTGTCTGAAGGAAGTTTGCGTCTCCTGACATCTTTTGATAATTTCTTTTGTTAATTAATTAACTTTACACAAACCAACAAATCGAAATGTCTGGAGAGGTGTGAGCCCTAGCTAATTTAAATTATACACACTGCATTACATAATTTGACTTCGATCATTTTTTCTCTATTTGCAGATGCTTTAAATAAATCTTTATTTTACATTAGTTCCACACAAGGCGGCCTCAGTAAAATAATTCCTCTCAGGGCCTGCGTCATCTTTGAGGTGAAGGGTTTTTTTAGGGAATGAAGGAAAGGAAGTTCTGCATAGGAAAATATATGATATTTGGTAGGAATCTGGGGGTCAGTGCCTCCAAGAGTGATGAACGTATAAATCCATACCTCCCACTGCGGTACAAGGCGATGTTCCGAGAGAGTCTTGCTGGAGAGATCAAAAGGTTTCCCTCAATCAATCTTTCCCGATCTGGCCTGCCACGCAGCTGCTTAGCATTCACCGCTAAGTCCCGGACAAACCTCAGCCCATGAACCCAGGCACCCCTGCTTAGTCACCAAACGTAGCGAACCACTTAGGGTATGGCCAACCTATGGCAAAGATATTTATTTTCCGATAAATGGTTCCAGGCGCATACCTGTTTCTCAAATTGGATTAATATTAAATTTTTATGTAAAAGTTTTTCAAAAAACATTTGTGGTTTTAGGAAATATTGAATTCACGGTAACACAGCCTCTTTACCATGAAACATTTTGTTTAATTCGGTGTATTTGTTATTTTCACCATTTGTCAACAAATCGAAATATTGCACCCCAATATTTACTTAGTCACAAAGCGAAAACACATGTATTTAAACAAAGTTCTGCTTTTCAGGAAATTAACTGTACTTTAACACGGCATTCATTGCGTTTGTTTACGCACTTAACAAACACGTTAAATCACCATGTTTTTATTCATCGTCAAAATCATGTTTGACATTCTGGAAAAATAGCCATTGTCAGCTGAGTACTGACGCAAATTAGTATTTGCTTATACTAATTAATTATTTATTGCTATTGTATTCAACAAAAGGGACACGAAAGCTTGGATGCTTCTCTTTAGAAAATGAAATATTTTATGTTGATTGGAATTAATTTAACAATGTTAGAAACAGGATATTTATTAATTTATTCAAACACAGTACAACACAATAAAATCAAAAGCTGCTCGTCTCACCAGAGCATTCATTTTTCGAGATTCGCAATTTTACAATTAAATAGAAATAAAAAAAATACATCCTCGATTACCAATCCAAAAGTCGCAAATTCAAATCCCGACGTTCGCCAATAAATTGTTAAAATGAAATAATTTTAAATAATATAAGATTTATTTTGCATAAACAAATTAAATTTTTTTTTAATATCCATCCCTTAAATATATTTTCGTATAAATACTTATATATTATAATTTATTTTTGTTATTAGACTTCCTGTTCTTATTTTTTGTTTTAAAAGTTTTTTATTGTGTAAATGCAATTTTTACAGATCCGAAAAAAATGTTTATATTTAATTTTATGCAATTGTATTTATGATATTTTTACTCCTTTTCTCCTTTCACTTCTCCTTTTTAATATTTTGTCTAGTTTCTTATTTGTCTACTTGTTTGTCTTTTGTTATTTTTTTATTAATCTCTTTTCCTGATGAAGAAAACATTGTTTTTGAAACATTTCGATAATGTTAATAATATAGAGATATTTACAAAGTTATTTGTTTTCATTAAATAGATGATAGATAAATTAAACAGATAAATTAGGTACATAATAAAAGGTAAATTAAGTTGAAAATATTAACTACAACGGCCTCCAACAATCCGACACAAAGTACTGCCTGTAGGCCTCCATGCGGAATCCTCAATCAAATTGTTACTATTTCGACAGCCCGACAAAGAAAATGATAGAAATTCGGTTTTTCCTAATTTCGACAGCCCCACAAAGGAAAGGATAATAATTCGGTTATGCCTAATGGTGATGTTTCATACTTTTGCTAGTCAGCGGTACATCTTTTTCCTCCTTGGAGGACACTTTTATATTTTGTATTACCGTATTTTCCCAAAACCAGCAGCATATTC
Source organism: Glyphotaelius pellucidus (assembly GCA_936435175.1). Taxonomy (NCBI): domain Eukaryota; kingdom Metazoa; phylum Arthropoda; class Insecta; order Trichoptera; family Limnephilidae; genus Glyphotaelius; species Glyphotaelius pellucidus. Next base: position 5,994,238 of record OW386558.1, read on the forward strand.
TATTTGTTCCTGCCGGGGGCCAACTTTTGGGAAATCAACTGTCATTGAGTCTACTAACAATCCGATTTGCAGTGCCTCTGCATGCTGCCTTGCAAGCCGTGCTTTAAATCGGATGATGTGTAAGGTGATAAGTATAAGTTAATAATGCGAAATAAATTAAGTAGATAAAAATAAGTGATATTACTTTCTTCATAATAATAATGCGTAAGTAAAGATCACAATAATAAATAAAAAATGATAATATCAATCATTGGGTTTCCACACTGTAGAAGCCGTGGGTAATCCGAAATCACCATTCTCAGCTAGCATAGGATTTTGACCATTTTCTTGGACAAATAACGAAGGTTGCTTTAAGTTTTATATTTTCACTAAGCATATTATAAAGCAACGGTGCCAATTTACGGTAATTATTATTCATGACAACTTTTTCAAGACGTTTCGACGATGTATTTAAATCGAATCCAGACACCTAATTACTTCCATTGAACCTACTTAAATGTAAAAAATAGAATTCTGCAAAGTAAGACGTATATTTTTTCTCTGACATTTTTATGTTCATACATTTATGTTACTCGTGAAATATAATTTGCAAAATTATTCCGGCATAACCTTTGCAGATATTAAATATTTTGAAAGCTTTTGTAATTAAATTCAATTGAGTCACTTTACACTATTAATGATGAAATGAAAAATAAAGTCATGAATTTACGATAAAAATGTTTTATTTTTCCTTTTGTGTGTATTTAAGTATTTTTAAAAATCATCAAAACACTGTTGTTTTGTGAATATAATCCCCTTCAGTTTTTTTTTACGTAAATTCCTTCAAGAGTCCCTGCTGCTCCCGTCTGAAGCCAGTGAAACTATGGCATCCCGAATCGTGGTACGTTGTGAGTTGTGTGGCTGAAGTTAGTGTGGAGGGGAAAAAGATGGAAAAAATGAAGGTGTGGAAGTATCTGGCTATTCAAATCTGGTCACTAAACACGGTAAAAGCCATATCAACCAACATTCCAATTCTGAATGGTGGTCTTGGTCTGGTAATACTGAGAAGTATTTTCCACTCAGGAACGTATCGCAAATATACTATATATTATTTTAAGGGATTTTTTTTTTATTTTTAATTTATTTAAATGTGAATACCTAACAAAAAGCTCAGCTACTCCCGTCTGGAGCCAGTGAGACTATGGCATCCCCAATTGTGGTAAGTTGTGAGGCTGAAGGTAGTGAGGTGGGGGGAAAGATGGGAAAAATGAAAGTGGTGAAGTACCTGGCTATTCAAATCTGGGCACTAAATACGACTGATCATTTTAACCAACGTTTCAATTCTGAGTGTTGGTCTTACACCAGGGCGATACTGAAAGCATCTACCAATCTGGAATATTTGCATTGCAAATATACTTTGTTTTATTTTAAAGGAATTAATTGTTAAATAACACAAATTAAACAAATAAAATTTATTTGCCCACGCCGGGATTCGATCCTACAGATGCCGTGATCGAGGGGTAAGGTTTTCGACTCGCAATACGAATCTAGTTTTTTTCTATATGAAAAAAATAATTTGTAATTTAATTTTTAACCACAAAACTTTATTTTATCCATTGACGAGAAAAAACAAGTTTTTCGCTTAACAATAATTTTATTGAGAAAATACCAACATACAATTTGAACGGGATATTAGTTTAATGCATACGATTATCAGTTGCATTTTGAGAATGATGTGATAAGAATAGGAAGATGGGAAGGAGGAAAAGTAGAAATACCTCGCCATTCAGATCTGGTCACCAAAGAGACTAGTTTTTGTTTCGATTCCGAACTGCTGTTCTCTCTCAAAGTGAAGCTGGTTTATTGATTTCATCATTTTTTAATGATTTTTTTTTCTATGCTTACGTACGGTTATAATTAAAAAAAAATCAGCAGGGAACTTAAAACACTTTATAGAATCAACAATTATAAATAATACTTGTGGTTAAGCAATTCATTTTTCTGATTAATTAGTTTCAAAACCACGAATTTCAACTCAACTGCAAAATATAACAAAATATAATATAATTTTATGCTTTCTTCTCAGTATCATTATCTAAATAAACCATAAAAATTCTCTGACAAAGCCTTTAATACTTGGGGATGTTTTCAGTGGCGTAGAAACAAATGAAAACAAATCAAAAATAACTTTTTTATATTGACTTAATATATTCGGCTATTAGGTCCTATGTCTTTGAGGATGCTGTGTGGAAGGCTTTTTTAAGGAGTGAAAGGAGGGCACAAGTGTCTTTGAAGACAAATTAAAAAAAAAAGTAACTACAAGATGCAGATGATTGATTCTTTGTACAATTTAATGGCCGGCGTTGTCCAGCGGTAAGGCACTTGACTCGCACTCCGAAGGTCACCGGATCGAGTCCCGGCGTGGCAAATTAATTGTATTTGAATAATTTGTGTTATTTCACAATTTATTCATTTAAAATAATATATAGTACATTTGCGGCACTTTCCAGAGTGGAAGATACTCTCAGTATTGCTCTGGTGTAAGACCACCATTCAGAATTGAAACGTTGCTTGAAATGGCTTTAACCGTGTTTGATGACAAGTTCTGAATAGCCAGGTACTTTCAAATTTTTTCTTCCCCATCTCCTTCCCCTCCTCACTACTTTCAGCCTCACAAAATGCCCCAATTGGGAATGCCTTGGTCTCACTGGCTCCAGGCAGGAGCAGTTGGGACGCTTGTGCAGTATTCACATAAAAAAAAATTAAAAAACAATTATTCAACCCTCACATCTTTTTCCTTCTCTGAACTTCATTTCCTTAAAAAGATCCTCAACACAACTCAAGAATGACTTCACCCGGGTGAAAATAATAAGAAAAAATATTTTTTACATGGTCTTCTATGCGGGGTTATTATAAAAAAATGCTTAGGTTGGGTTTGAGTGAAACTCGGTTAGAATTCTTGCCCAGGAGCACGTAGAATTTCGCTACTCCACTGGTAGTTAAATAAATATTTCATATCGCTTAGCTAAAAGCGCCATCCTTCCTTCATCATTGATTACAAATAATCGTGCTTACGAATTCAATATTCAAAGCTATCCCTAAAAGCTTTCGATAGGTTAAGGGTTATTATTTATGGAAATAGGTATACCATTGATTTTTATCTCCTCTGGTAAAGTCAACGAATGTAGGTTTTAGTGGCATATCTGAATCTTTGATGAGGAGAAGAAGGTATTCAACAGATTAACAGGTTCTTTATTATAATTTACAAGAAGGGTAGTTTTATTTATCAACGTAATCTGTGATACATTCTGGTCCTATTTAAGAAATGCTTTCACACCTGACAGTATCGTGCTGTCTCCCTCCAGATCCTTGTGCGTAACGATGCCGTGTTTTTCACATTGGTCATCACTTCTGTTTGGGTCTCCTAAGGCCTTCATACCAGAGTGCCAATTATCCAGATCTGTTGGGACTGTGGCATCTCCGATTGCTGTATGTTATGAGGCTGAAAAAAGCGTAAGTTCGGGAAGCACCTACCCAATGATCTTTCACCAAGGCATTACTTAAGGTACCCCTCTGGATTTTGTTGCAGGTATCAAGTCGTCACACTATCAGAAGATGGAGATTTACAAACATTGTCGGGTTATTCGTAACCCGGGAATGTTTGTCTTTCTTTAAAAAAAAAAAAGTTGTCAAACTACGAATTCTTGTGTCATTCCAAAATGTATTGATTTAAAAAAATAAATAGTACATTTGCGTGCTTAAACGTTGCTTGAAATGACTTAAGCCATGTTTAGTGATCATATCTGAATAGACAGGTACATCGCCACCTACTTCTTCATATGTTGACCCTGCACACGATGATATTTATCCATAAAATAGTGAACAACATGTTACCAAAATACTTCTCAAACAAAATTATAAACAACAAGGACATTCACAGACATAACACAAGGACTTGCAAAGACATCAGACTACAAAAAAAGGACAAAACGAATACGAAGAACAGTTTACTATACAAAGGGATGAAGTTATACAAAACTCTACCAGAAACTTTAAAGGCCGCACCAATTGGAAAGTTCAAAATGTATTGTAGGAGAAACATAAAACAAGAAAAAATATAGTTTGAAATATGATATGATATAATTAATTAGGAAATTGTAAACTTAAATGTACAATTTACTAAAATAAAACTAATAATAAATAAAAAATAAATATCCTTCACCTCACTTCTTCAGCACCCTGAATTATTTCGATCTAGACACATTTCGTTTAAAATGATTTATTTATTTTGTACTTAACCATATTCATTTTAAAAAATGAAATATTTATTTTGTACCGGCAGCGGGTCTCAAATCCATGACTTCAGGATTCTGCCGTGAAAGTCGTCCTAGTTGGCTACTAACTACTACCATCCATCCAAGCTGCGATTCCTGCGATGTGAAATCCCAAGTTATTTTCCTAGTAGGTATTTACCTTTTAAATCTTAAATTGTATTGTATTAAAATATAGAATTTAATACTAAACTATATTAAATATAAAAAGATCTTTGTAATAAATTCTTTTTACGAAAATAGATGAATAGTTTGTGAAAAAAATAAATTCAAACGCGTCGGTGTTGTAAACCTGAAGGTAGGTACCCCTATATCCCAAAACCGTTAAAGCGAAACATAAAACACATCATTCACATTTTTTCTTTTATATAGGTAAAAAATACGACACCCATCTGACGACAAAATTTAACCCCTTGCTTTGGAATCAAAAATGTCCCCCTCTCAAAAAATATAACTTAACGACACATGCTTTTTTAGTATCGTAAATTAGAAATTTGGATAAATTCTAGTTAAGGTTTACTGTAACGAACACTTAGTGCTGTATCTGCCACTAAATGACACCTTCTCATAAAAGGCTTTTTATCTCCTTTTCCACAATTGTCAGACATCTAGACAGATTTAGAAAGAGAGAACACCGAGCTATTTTTTAAATTTAAGAGTCTACCCCAGACTATTATTAGACTATTATTTAATTCCGTTATTTTCAAAAAAATTATAAAACGGGTAAGCGCCAAATAGTTCATTATGCGCTTTTATTATAACCGTATCGATCCACAATTACCGTGGTACCGTGACTGCAAAAAAAGCATAAAACGTACGTTATTCAACCTAATAATGCTGCAAATCTTTCTTACACACTAAACAATCGTAAGACAAAAGATAAATCACACAATGGACGTGTGTCTGTTTCTTCTGAAGTACCTACGATTTTTGTTCTTTGGAGGAAATATTTATATCTTATTACGGCTCAGCAACGGCGACGAGATGGCGTTTAATTTTTCCTTACACGTGTAAGGGAAATGCACGATAATGATTGTTTGTTTCTTTTGGGGGGTGCAGACTGACGTTCACCGTTTGTCTCATTTTCAACTATGGTTATTTAGTGAGCAAAAAATAGTTGCAGTATTATGTGCTTAAGAACAAAGGAAAAACAATCAGTGCATTAACGTTTGACTTTTTGAATTTGTAATCTCTTCAACATTATCCTTATAAAGAGTTTTTCATCAAGCGCTTCCTATCTTTAATTTTGAATAAAACAAAGGTTGTGTGGGATATCATCAATTTTTTTTATTCGTTTGAAAGACCTTTCATTGCCATTGTATATGAAATATAACATTGGTCAAATATCCGCCGCGGCTTCGTGACGCGCGTCCGAAGTGTTCAATTTGCCATGACTCTGGCGCACAAATCAGGCTGAATTTGACCGATGGCGTGGGTTATTTTGGCTTTGAGGGCCGTTGTGGTTTGTGGTTTATTTGCATAGATCTGCAAATTAAAAAAAAAAAAACCCACAAAAAAGTCTAACGGGGTCAAATCGCACGATCTCGGTGGCCAGTTCACATCACCTCCACGTGAGATTTGATCACTAAACAATTTTAAACAATTATTTAAATTTTAAACAATTTGATCATTTGCACGTGTGTTGAACACCTTATTTGTCCATAGTGATTTGGCAAAACAGACCGAATAAAATACAGCCAATTTGACAGATATCGCTTCAACAATATGGCCGCTTTCAACTGTCAAAGTTTGGAAGTCCCTATTGGAAGACCCATTAGCTATAATTATTTTATTATTTATTATTTTAACTTTATGAGTAAAACCTCAAACTGTAATATTTAATTAAATGAAGACATTATGAGCGAAACTCAATCGAAAATCTGGAAACAGAAAAATCAGAAAAAGATATTGGCACCTCTGGGACTCGAACCCAGGACCTCCCTACTTTCCGGGTTGGGCGCTCTTATCCACTGAGCTAAGGTGTCGATATCCAATTCGGTCACTTTTAACTGTACCATACTTCGACTAAGAACCACCCATATTATCTTCATTTTTCTTAACGCATATTTTATATATTATAGTATCTATTTATATATTATCCTGGGTTCGAGTCCCAGAGGTGCCAATATCTTTTTCTGATTTTTCTGTTTCCAGATTTTCGATTGAGTTTCGCTCATAATGTCTTCATTTAATTAAATAATTATTTTACTTCAATATTATTCTTATAACCATATTCCATACTTTCAAAATTATTGTCACGGCTAGTAATATTGTAGGGGTCTACGGAGACGTCATGGTGTGGTTTGTGAGAGAGATGATTCCTTTCGGAGGAAACAGTCATAGGTACATTGTGTATCTCATCTTTTGTCTCACCATTATTTAATGTGTAAGAAAAAGCAGCATTATTGCGATGAAGAACATTATGTTTCTTTCCTTTTTTGTCACGGTACCGTAATCGTGGGATTTCACGGTAATACTTAAAGTATCTATTCAGACAAGGTTTCCAAATTTTTTTATAATTTTGAAAACACTTCAAAATGTTTCTTGAGTTCATGTCGGTATTACAGTAACTTACTTATCACCTGTAGTAAAAATGTGTATTTTGGTAAAATAGTTATTGGTTTGAAATGGAAAATATCAATTTTAATCAACCAACTGGGTTTCAAGAAGTTATCAAGCCTCAACAAATTGCCTAACGACCTTCAAAAATCCTGAGCCTTACACTTTTATAACTTGTCGTTATAGGCGGCCACGGCGCCAAAATTTATCAAAGGTGACGAAAATAAAAATACAGTTTTTAATATTCCCGAAAGAAAGAAAAATGCTATTTATTTTTCAATCGAAAACAAATTCAGACCTTTGTTAAATTTCCTTTCAAAGGAAATGTTTTCATCCATAATACTAAAAATGGTAATTCATTTTTTGTTAAAAATTGATAAGAGAACTAATGAGAATCGAAGTTTTTATGTTACTTTGTTTTTTTTTTCCTTTTATTGATTTATTCAGTAAAAAGATTCGAAGGTAATGTAATTTATTTGGAAGTTGTTAGGAATGTAAATATGGAGAGAGGGCTGGATTAAAATTTAAAACTAAGACAGCCTTCGAGAACTTTCAAAATAATCTCCTGCCCAATAAATAGGTTTTTTCATAAACCGTGCAACGTAATGAATTCCCAAATTTATCACGTGATGGCAAACAGATTTTAATCTGATAAACCTTAACTTTTTTCTTGCTAGAGATTAGGTATATAGAAAGAGATTACAAAATTACAAAGCAAGTAAAACAAACAGTTCAGTAACTGTGTAACAAAATATAAAAATAAAATGTTACAACAACAAAAAAATTAAAACAATAAATTTAAATCAAGTGAAATCAGGTGAAACGAGAAATTTAGTAAAGTTCTGAGGGGCCATCGTTAAATATGTTCAGAATCTTGCCACTACAGTGAATTTTATAGTCGTCACATTCGCAGAAGAGGTTTGGAGAAGATAAAGTTGGGTATGTTTTTAGGTTTTCACGGCCAAAAAGTATTTTTGTTATTGTTTTTGGGGTGTTATGCCGTGTTTCGCTACCTCCTTCTTTAGCCAACGTTTCGGACAGCGTTACAGTGTCCATCATCAGGGCAGATGACCAAATGATATTGGTGAGTGTTTACTTATGTGTGTCGAAGCGATACCGTGCTGCCAGCTCCATTTCTCTACGAGCTGGTGTTAGAAAAAATTCAGCATGGTTTTTTGCGTTTAGCTTTGGTGAAAAAAAAAAAAAAAAAAAAAAAAAAGATAAAGTTGGTTCTTTGGAATAGAGAATGGAAAGTTTCGGGTTTCTTAGTAGGTGGTGATTGATAATGATTTTGACTTTAGCCATGAGGGAAGATCCAAATGTGGTTGTTCATAATTCTGATGTAATATTTGTAATGAATTTCATTTTAATTCATTTTCATAATTTGAAATATTCTACCTAGGCGTTTTTTTTTATCTGTATACAGTGTGAAATCTCGGTTAATAATAAAATTGTTTAGATCTTTTAAAAATCGTTAACATTTATAAAATTGTTTTCCATAGCACCGTTTTTGTCAAGAAATCACCTCAATAGAATAATGCCCGAGTTAGACTCTTTCGTTTCGATACTTATTTTGGGAATCTCACGAATTGGACTTCAAACTACAAAACCGTACTCACAGCAGTAAAGTGGAGTCTGTTAAAAAGAAATACAAAGAATACTTGCTTACAAATTTTGGAACAACGGAATCTAGGTAACCATGCTAAAATACTTTCTTTCTTTAGAGAAGTCTCACTCACCTAAAGAAGACACATATCGGATATAATCTCTCTAATTAAAATCTTAAACATCATCTATGATTCACTTGTAATTAATGAAGTTTATCTTAATGTTAGGCCGAAATTTACGAGAAACCGTGAAGCCTTTTGGATCGCATTAACGTGAGTTTTTTCAAACGAACATCAAAAATTACTCGATTATATAATAAATACTGTAATCGTCAAGAGAGTATGTGGCACAAAATAGATATATTTTTGATTTTTTTTTTTTTATTTAGTAAAATATTTACACATTTATGTACATTATTTATAAAATGTTTTGACTGTCCAACTAGGATGATTCCCGTTTTAGGACAGTCAAATTAGGATAAGTGTGAATATATATGGACCATGATTTATACAAAAAGAGGGAAAATTGAGGAAATGAAAAGAAGAGAAAGAATAAAACATAAAATTGGAAAGTTAAAAGCGTATTAACATATTACTTAAAAAAAAGGTTTATATGTATAGGTTCTTGAAAAAAAAGGGCTTAAACGTATAGTTCACTTGTGTATGCATGGCATACAACAGTTATTAAAATGATAATAATAATAAATAAAAGGAATAAAAATATTTTTACACTTAAACATAAAGGGAACATAAACGGTTTGCATTTCATAATGTAGTCCTATTAATGAGAACTATAAAGAGAACAGAAACAATAAAATAAAATAAACAATTAAGGTATGATTATTACTGTTGTATGCTTTGCATAGTTATCAAAATAATAATAAAATAAGTTTACTTATAAATGGCGTTTGCATTACAAAATAATAAGCTTACATATACATTTTGTATAAATATGAAATAAAAAAAAGAGAAGTGATAGAATAAAATAAAATATCCAATTAAAACATAAAATTAACTGCTGCCTTGTAAAATTCTAATTTAAAAGTAATAGGTACGTACATACTATAACATAATATAAACAATTAGAATATTAAAGGTATCTTTTGCACAGTTTATTTTTTGTCTGAATTTTTGTTATTGATTTTGGTTTGTGTTTGATTTCATTTTTTGTGTAGTAAAAGTTCACTATCCTTTCTCCCTAATTGATGAAACTAAGTAGTGGTCAATCTGCGAAGAACCCTTGTGCTTTCGTTTTTCCAAGCATCAGGCATTAAGTTGTATAATTTTAGTTTTGTATAGAATTCAATTATACCTTCGGTAGGAATTTGTATTTTGCGTATACCTGACGGTCTTCTCATTTAAAGCCACTTTTAATTGTATCATTCACCTACTTATGCATTAGCCCTAAAATATCTACTTGTGTGCAGGTGTGTGTGTGCATGTGTATTATATGTGTATTTTATATAGAAATGAAGTAAATCGTAAGACTAAAAATAAGTACTTCATGTGTGCTTTATAAAGACGTGTAGTATATAGTAAGACAGAAATGAATATTGTATTAGTTAGAGCAGAGCTGTCTAGAGTTGCACGCTCTGTCTGGCCAAGCGAGAAAATGTTGTGATTGCTAAATGTTAATACGCTGTCACTTCTTTAACAAATTAGTCTCACAAAGCTCCTTTTCCACCCTTCAAACTAAATTATTTGCAACACAAACTTCTTTGAAAACTAAATTTTTCAAAGGCAATAACCTGTAGAATGCAGACCTTGCATCACACCTTACTACTGAACAGAACTACTGAACAAAACACCCCTAGAAGTGTGATATTTATATAATATTGAAAAAAACGGATGACACCACGGATGACACCACGGATGACACCACGGATGATACCACGGATGACACACCGTTAAACTCCTAGTCCATGACAGGTCAATTAAATTTATCATCATTTCCAAAAAAAAAAAAAGTAACATCTATATAAGTTAGTAGTGTACCTGCTTCAATGGGGATATCCTGTGTCGTGACAGGCTAGTTTACGAAAAATCAGAAACAATACTGGAGTTACAGAACTTTTAAATAAGATCTGGGTAAGTAGACTTGCTGGTGCTCCATTTTAACTAAGATATAATTTTTGACATAAATATCTTATAAATCGATGAACACCAGCTGCACTCACGAAAAAGCATGACTCATTGTCACGTTCCGCCTGAGCTGAGGGTGCAAGCAGAGCGCGGAACAAGCGTTCGGCCTAAGCGTTCGGCTTGTGACGCATCTATCTCTCTTCCACTCCATCGTTATTATATGACGTTATCACGTAAAATTATTGTCCGTAAACCGACTTTACAGGCAACCAATTTTTTTTTACAATTTTAAATTGTTCGAAGATCAAGTACTGCTGGTTATTATGGGGACGTTGAGTATAACATATGATTAATTTTTGAACCTTCGATAATTGACGGCCTCCGTGGTCCCGAGGCAAGACTCTCGACTCACAATCCGGGTTCGAACCCGGCGTGCGCAAATAAATTTATTTGATTAATTTGTGTTATTTCACAATTTATTCATTTAAAATAATATAAAGTATATTTGCGGCACGTTCCAGAGTGGAAGATACTATCAGTATCGCCCTGGTGTAAGACCACCATTCAGAATTGAAACGTTGCTTGAAATGGCTTTAGCCGTGTTTAGTGACCAGATCTGAATAGCCAGGTACTTCCCCACCTTCCTCTTCCCTATCTCCTGCCCCTCCCCACTACCTTCAGCCTCACAACATACCCCAATTGGGGATGCCATAGTCTCACTGGCTCCAGACGGGAGCAGTTGGGACTCTTGTGTGGTATTTCATATAAAAAAAAAATAAAAAATATAAAAATTAATCTATGGCTGGTAATGTTACATCTTCCGAAGCGTAGTCATTGGTCTACTGACAAAAAAAACAATTTTACAATATTTACTCCCTTTTGAGTATGTTGTTAAGTGCCATATTGGGCGTCAATTGTTAGGTGGCAATGAAAAGCTGGTCGCCAAGGCACCAAAGGCAAAGGCTGGAACGCAAAGTTCCAGAGTAGCGGTTGGCTTCAGTGTAATGACGTGTTATTGGCCAGTCCCTGGCATACGCCGGAATGTAACCACAGAGCTAGAATGCCGCATGGCAACCAGCATCGCTAGCTCAGCAGGTAATTTTGTAACAATGATAAGTGTAATCTCAAATCAACCTACCAAATCCAATTCTCTGCTCAGGCAGGATCCCTGATGGGCAATGATTTAATGGAGTCCCAGGATCGCCATCAATGTAAAGTCATCATAAGTAATTGCAACAATGGGTAGATTTGAAATTAACACTCATATTGTTATGAACAATTCAATTTATTTACAAACTTTGTGGGCAATCCATTTATAAATTATTTCTCATTGTAAGAATTTATATTAGAGACATGAGACTTCAAATAAATAATAAATTAAATTAAATTCAGGGGTGGCCTTCTAGAAAACATAGTTCTACAAGATGTTGCGATCTGCTGCGTCATAGTTACATGAAACGACATATTTGAAATGCTAAATAAAATAAAACCTGGTTACGGGCGCCAGCCTCATGAGATCCATGAGACAATAATAGAAGCATGGTAATTCACTAACAAACATTCTACCAAATAACAAACATGATCGACTAACAAGATATGAATTTTTCTCACGGTCTCCGATCCACCAAACTGCAAGGCTCGAACACACTTCCGATTCACATGAGAGGCCAGCTGAAACTGCCTGAGTCGAAGGAGCAAGACCGTGCGTCCCCTCTCTCTCTCTCCAACGCGTAGTGTTGACAGCCGTTAAAATCGTCGCATGTAGATACTGTTATCAAACCTGTTGCAATTTCTCAATGGGCCTTACGGCACATATTCGTAGGAAGAGGGCGTCAGTTTTATCCAATAAATACACAAGAAAAAAATTGAATTTATTTGTTCATGTGAAGCAGATACTTTGTGATGTGACATTATAATTTAAAACGAAACAATAACTTTGTAAACACCACTTTTATTTATTATGTACTTATTTCCGACCGGGTTTCGCTACAACCGTAGCTTCTTCAGGGCAGTACAGTAAAGTATTGTACTGCCCTGAAGAAGCTACGGTTGTAGCAAAACCCATCGGCTTTAAGTACATAAAAAATAAAAGTGGTGTTTACAAATTTATTGTTTTATTTTAAATCATATGAATTTAGTTTATTACGATATCAAAACAAGGTGGCCTAAACTGACATAATCTCTCTCACTCCCAAATGGTTCACAAGAATTTGCGGTACGTGGCTCAAAAAAGGTTAGGAATGGAGCTTACTGCATCTGTGGTAGACGGTTCAGGTCAGCATACAACGTCTAGCGGCTGTCTTCAGGAGTAGTCTCCAAGAATTCACAGACAAAAGCGTTGCCGCTGCCACGTTGGCTCACGCTGCGGCGTTAAAAAGCAAGCGCGGTAAAATCGGACCCAGACACAGAAGGGGCGCTGACAGCGGTGTGGGGAACTCGGTTCACGCTCGATCAGCTTGTGCCAATACGAATCCGCGGAAACGCTTGTTCCCGCGTCTCTCGGCCTTTTTTTAAAGTAAGGATCCGTGTAACATAACAATTTGTCTAATATTTTTAAAGACATACGTGTTGAGCTTTTTTCGTGATAAATAGGCCATGAGTATTCATTTTACGGTGGGCATCGATGTTTAATATTATTTGGACACCAGTGTATTTGTTTTATTTCGGGTACACCCATAACTCCCTTCTATCGATTATTACCTTCAGTGAGGTAGACCAACTGCAAGCTAGCAGACTTTCATTTTATTAATTTAACCCTCTGCTAGCAGCCAGCAGAGTAATCTTGGAATTGTGGGAATGCATAAGTTTAATGCATTTGTACCTTCTAAAGTAGTAATCAACCGTGCAACGCCTTATAGGGTTTACAGCACCCTCGCTTAAAGTTTTCTATGTGCTCGCTACAATCTTGCCTTGGAGGATTGTCCCGGTTTTCTTGATTTTTCTTCAGTTGTAAAACAGGGTGACCTTTTGAGATATTTTCTAATAGGACTTTATATGAACATTGTGATAAACTCAATTTTTGTCTAGGTTTTTTTTATCGAAAGTTGAATTTCGTCAGAGCTGACTTCACTTAACAGACTAAAATTAAGAACATAATGAATCGAATCGAATGAAGTCGAATAGCGTAATGAAACTGCTGTTTCTATTTTTTTATTTAATCATCGAATTGACTGCTCATAAAATCAATGCTCTTTTGGGTGTCCTGAGTTTGCTCACCAATTTTTAATATAATTTTATCCATCTCCTTTTGCCATTTTCCATTATTTTCAATTTGTAGGTATTTTTTCTGAATTGTTCAGAAATATAATTTATTAAATTGAAAATAATTTAATTGATTGGTCTTTGACAATAAAACACTTTTCACTCATTCAAAACGTAAATTCTTCGTGGCTGCTTTTGACTTTTATGACAAATTATTTATCGTTTTCGTAAAACTTTTTAGGTCCAATTGTATGGGTTCTGTTCTGAAGCCATAAAGGATTTTGACACGTTGAAGTAGGGCACGGCCAAAAATAAAATTTGACAAATACTGGGTAAGAGATAAGAGCAAAGATACAGATAGACAGTTATATTGGTGGCAAAGCTACCATTGCAGATTCCATTTATTGCAGATTTATATCTTAAATCTTCGATAGAAATGTAGGTAGGCGTATTGCGCAATACTTAAACATGAGTTTTGACCACTAATGTGGAAAAACGAAGGATTTCATCTTAATTTCTTCAAAAATTATCATTTTAAAAGAAATCAGAAATGTTCTCTTCACCCTACAATTCCTTGACGCGCAAAACTTATTGCTCTATAAATCTCGTGCGCTTGCATAAATTCTTCTTTCCTTCTATCCTCTCTCTGCACCTCTATTATGTGTCCCACGTGATTTAACTATTCTACCTTCATTTACTTCTACTATTTTTAGAGAATCAGAGGAAGAACTTCGTTGAGCTTGAATAATTTCTTGCCACTGTGGAATCCTAAGAAAATGTTCAGTAAACGTCTAGCAAAAGAGGGATGTGAAACATTGGAGGATTTGGTGAAAATAGATTTTTTCCACATTAAAAGAATTATATGTACCTTCGCTTAGAAATAAGCAAAAACTTCACGGATTAGCTGTAAAAATATGTTTTTGAATTGTAGATACCTACTTAAGTAGTTGATTTTGAAAATTAATATTATTAATATTGGGTTCATTTACATTTTCATAATATAACATAATAAAGCTTACATCTTTTATACACTCTCCTAAGAAAGCAGATGCTTGTGTTTAGGAGAGGACAACTTGTTAATAACTTAAGAATTATTTAAAAAAAAAATCCTTATCACAAACTAAAGAGTTTAACTTATGAAGAGATTTAGACTTAACATATTTTAAAAGTTCATAGGAGTAATTAAACAAGAAATGTATATAGTATGTACACAAAACATTAGGAATAACAAACAGTCAAAAATATATCTAGGAGAAAATTAAAATATGGTGGTACTAACTAACAAAGTAAGATTTAATTTTTTTTTTTTAATTTGTTGTATTTTTTTCTGTTCATATATCAGCTGGTAATTGATTAAATAATTTTATTCCTTTATAAACGTAGTGATTCTGTGCAGTTGTGGTTCGTACGGGAGGTACAGTTAGTCCACCAATAGAAGTATTCCTTATGCTAATATTTTGCAGTGGGGTAATATTTTTATTAAAGATATCTTTGTGTAGCTGAAGTTGTGCTATTTTTTCGTAAAGTTTTGTGGGGGAACAGGGAATTCTTGGAATACGTTTATTGTTGGGTAGTAAAACGTTTTTTTAGGATAATTTTTATAAGAATTTTTTTAATCGTTTCGAGTGGGAGAAGGGATGATTTGTATGCACCCCCCCAAGCTATGATTCCGTATTGTAGTACAGAGTGGGCAAGTGCAAAGTAAATTTATTTTAATATTTTTAATGAGATAGTATTTCTAAGTCTAAAAAAAATATATATAAGTTTCCTCATTCTGTCTACTATGGAGTTTATTTGATTTTTCCATTTGATGTTATTGTCGATAATTATTCCGAGATATTTTATTTGTTCTTTACTACTAATATGTATACAATTTGAGTTACAGGGTGCGATTTTAAGTAGGCAAATTCTGTCGTGAACTTTAATATTTGTTTATATATCATTTGTTGTAGACCGGTAGTCAAGCCCTTTAATTCTTTCTGCTTTCCTTTTTCCATTCATACAATTTTTTCTTTATATTCTAACAGACACTAATAATTCTGTAAACAAAACACCTTGCGCCCAAGAAAGCATCTCTAAAATCTAAATCAAAATCAACATTACATATTTATAAACCATATATTTTACTTTTTTAAGTCCAACAGAATTTTGTACAGAACACGTTCAAACAAAAAAAGAGACGTATGAAAAGCCATACGTTCAAATAAAGCTACGCTCAGTCAATATTATCTTCGCTTTTGGGTTCAAAAGAACTCGTGGCAAATAAATTAATTTTCATTGGAGGGATGACGTCCGTCACTCCTGGACACACTGACCCCTAGATTCCTACCCACTTCTCATTCCTATTTCCTTCCTTAAAAAAACCCTCCACACATCATCTCTTTAAATGACACAGACCCTTCATTGCCTCCTGTATAAAAAAATAAATAACGTATTTTGTTTTCGTTATTTGTTACACCTGCACATCTGCCCTGATGATGGACACTGTAACGCTGTCCGAAACGATGGCTAAATAATGAGGTAGCGCAACACGGCATAACACCCCAAAAACAAATAACGAAAATACTTTTGGCCGTGAAAATCTAAAAACTTATCCAACGTATTTTGTGTTTAAATTCGGTAAGTAAATTTCTTCTTTCAGAATGCAAAGAACCTGAGGCAAAATTTTGTGTTTACCTTCAGTTTCCTACAATTATTATAATACCCCGTGACTTTTCACAGGTCTGCGCTAGTCTTTAATAAATTCACTGTTTCCTGTTCTTTATGCTTTTTATCCATATCCCCGCAGTTTCAAACCATTGAATTCTGCGTCCATAGAATCCTAAGAATAAAATGAAAATTATTCATGGAAGTTATTTTGTTCCACGAAATCAATTTGGTATAGTGACTTGACAAAATTTTAACAAAGGGGTCGGAACAAGTAAATTTTAATATTGTTCTCGGAAAATAATTTTTGAAGGGATAAATGGTTGCTTTATTAAAAGTTTTGATCTTTCAAATTTGGCTCAAGGTTGTGACATAAAGCGATAACATTTTAATTATAATGCATGACACTGATATTAAATTTATTAGTGTGTACGTGTATAAATTTCATATACATGTCATATACGTGTATGAATTTCATATACATGTCAATTTAGATGTAAATACGTGATAAGAGATTATTTTGGTGTTTTTCAAACCTTAGCCTTTTTATCTGAATACTGTCACACAACGATACGGTCTCGAACCCATCGAATGCAAATTTATAGACACATCAATAATGAATATACAAACAATCAACATTTTGTATGTTTTTAGGTTTTCACGGCCAAAAGTATTTTTGTTATTTATTTTTGGGGTGTTATGCCGTGTTTCGCTACCTTCTTCTTTAGCCAACGTTTCGGACAGCGTTACAGTGTCCAGTAATTGACGGCTACACCAAAGCTAAACGCAAAAAACCATGCTGAATTTTTCTAACACCAGCTCGCAGAGAAATGGAGCTGGCAGCACGGTATCGCTTCGACATACATAAGCAAACACTTTCACAAATATCATTTGCTCATTTGCCCTGATGATGGACACTGTAACGCTGTCCGAAACGTTGGCTAAAGAAGGAGGTAGCAAAACACGGCATAACACCCCAAAAATAGATAACAAAAATCAACATTTTACTTACATCTTCTACCAGCCAGCTCAATTTGGAGAGAATTCGAGTTCGTTTATGCAGGCCCAATTCAAAATGATTATTGCTTAATTATTGATAGAATAAATGCAAGAAAGGTTATAAGAAATGAAAAGATCCCTTATTTGCTACTAAATTAACTTGAGTATATTTAGCTTGCTTTGACACTTCTAGGAAAAGCCTTAAATCTCTTTGTGAACTCAAAGTTACAGATTTTACAATAAAAGTAATAGATTTATGTACATTACCCCGCGAGACAAAGTCAGGAAACATCACCGTGTTGGTTCAAATGTATAAAAATACTATTTTATCTTAAAACGCGTGTTGCGAACAACCGTTTGAATGCAAAAACCAGGAAGGATCGAGTCGCGTGACCGACTCTTGCCAAACTTAAAACCAGAAGAAAACCGCTAGCCTTTTTGCAGCCCTTGCTGACTGACTTCCCCCTCCCCTATTGACTACGCACGTAAGTGTTACTCTCATAAAAATAAATACTAAATTTCAGTACTTGACCCAATTTATCGTTCAGGGGTAGGAAGTTAAACATTCGGGAAGTTATTTCATAACAATACATCACAAGTATCCGGAGCCAATGGGACTAATGCATCCCATATTAGGGGTATGTTGCAGCTAAAGAGAGTGGGGAAGGAAACTGGATGAAGAATGAAAAGTTGTGGCTTTCCTGGCCGTACACATCTGGTCATCAAACTAGAAAGTTTCAATATTGACGGCCCAGTATCTGTACATAAAAGAGTATTCACAATTAACTTGCTAACCTAACTTATCACAAGAAATATTCTATCAAGCGAAGGCTGAACCTTGTTTTTTTATTTTGTTTATCCATTCATATATTCATGTATTGAAAAGCGTCATTGGGTTTTATTTTTTACTAGCTTTTCAACGCGGCTTCACTCGCATGGTATTAGGAAAAATTACTGTAGCGCTTGCACTTACCAATTATCTCCCTTTCTCCCCCCCCCCCCCCCCCCGCCCCTCCCGCATTCCATACATTCATTCCCGGTACTTCAAACAGCTCGCGTGCCACCTAAATTTCAGAGATCAATGAAAAAAAATTATCCAATTTGTCGTTCGGAATTTATCCGCCTACAAACATTTCGTATATTTATTTTTATTTAATATGTTGAATTTTTAGATATAATAAAAAATAACACTATTTAGGTACAGTCTTTGTAATCTTTACGAATTATATTTTTAATGTACAAACTCTCATCTGACATTTATTCCAAAACATAAGCTTGTCCAAAAAAAAAACAAATTCTAATATTTGAATTTTCTGGAGCAACAGCCCACCAGTAGGTAGGGGGAGTACCTACCAGAATAGAACCCACAAATATATCAAAATCGTTTCTATAGCAACGATTGGTTTTCTGACGCCTGCAATAACTCGCTTGTTAGCGACAGAAAACGTATAACAAATATAACATATAAATATTTTTAATTTTCATAACGCCAGAACTAACTATTCTATACAGCCTATAGTCCGCGCACATGAGCTTTCTATTGGTTAAAGAATTTTAAAAATCCTTTTATTGTTTTATGCGTGAAGGCGTAACGCAAGTTTCGCATTTATAATATTAGTATGTGTTACCTCACAAAAACGCCTCCGCCTGTATGGTATAAAGTACGTCGGTTGGGCAGCGTTGTGAAGCGGGTTAAGGTAGTGGCCTAATGATGGGATTTATTAACGCGGATTAAATGATCGAGATAAACACAGCCGACTTACACAAAATTGAATAGACAAAAAGACCAGTTCTCTTGAAGTCAACATCAACTGTGAAAGAGTGTTCCGCTCTTGTCGAGTTTCACGCACGTGCCGGTGTACCAAATCTCGACTTGCGTAAGTAAATTTTATACGATTAATTTTTGTTTCTTACCACGCGACGGCCGGCGTAGTCTAGCTGTAAAGCTCTTGACTCGCAATCCGAAGGTCGCGAGATCGAATCCCGGCGTGGCGAATAATTTTTTTTGATTTATTTGTGTTATTTCACAATTTATTCGTTTAAAATAATGTAAAGTATATTTGCAGCACGTTCCAGAGTGAAAGAAACTCTCAGTATCTCCCTGGTGTAAGACCACCATTCAGAATTGAAACATTGCTTGAAATGGCTTTAGCCGTGTTTAGTGACCAGATCTGAATAGCCAGGTACTTCCCCACCTTCCTCTTCCCTATCTCCTTCCCCTCCCCACTACCTTCAGCCTCACAACATACCCCGATTGGGGATGCCATAGTCTCACTGGCTCCAGACGGAAGCAGTTGGAACTCTTGTGCGGTATTCATATAAAAAAATATATATATTAGAATTACACTGATGAAAGTTCACCATCGAAGCGTTGCTTGAAATGCTTTTAACAATGTTTTGTGACCAAAGAGCTGAATAACCAAGTACTTCCCTACTTTCTTTTCCTACATCCTTTTTATCCCCACTACTTTGGTCTTTCAACATGCCAAAATTGGGAAATTGGGGGATGTTTGAATATGACACAGTCTCTCTGACTCCAGACGGTTGGGGCCGTCGGGACTCTTGTGCTGTAGATACTAACATAAAAAAATGGTTTTATAAAGTAATCATAACCCGTTAGTATCGAGGGTCGTTGAATACATTTTATTTACGAGGGTACTAATCCCCTTGTTTTGCATTTAGCAAACATACTACATTAAATTGTTATTCGTTATGTTTATGTACGATCAAATTTATTGCCTTGTGTTGCCATCGCATAAATAATATTATACTTGTGTGAAATTCCCTACCACTTAGTTCCCCAAAGACCCTAAGATACAACGTACATTCCAAAATACAATCCCGAGGGTTCACTTTGAATTTGTATGCCATAAATCTCGCAGCTGTATATTACCAAAGAGTTAAAATACACAAGACTATATTAACACAAAAACGTGTGATATCTTTAATAATTTTTTTTGTGTTTAATTCCTGGAACTCCACACATTTTATTTTTTTTTTTAATTTGAATCAGTTGATAATGTTATTATTAAAGTTCTGCAAGTATTTCATTTTTTCTATATATTGTTTTGACAACTAATTCGGCTCACAACATTTGCAAACTGTCGTTAGACCACTTTGAGACGACTTATTTATATTTTTCTATTTACCCAGGAACAAATTTAAATTTTTAGAGTTCCTAATAAGTTTTATTACCGAGAAATTAATTGAGAAAATAACTGTGATATTAGATTCTTTATTATGTGGGGTACTGAAATCTGTTTTTTTTGTTTGTTTTTTTACTTGAGCTCCACACGGGAGGCCCTGAGGAAAATAATTTTACCACAGGGCCTATGTCATCTTAGGGGATGCTGTATAGAAAGTTTTTTTTAGGAGGAAAGGAAGGGGAAGAGAGTTTTGCGAAGGAAAAGGGTTTAAGGGGTGGTTAGGAATCTGGGGTTCAGTGTGTCCTGGTCATCCGCCTCCAAGACCCAGACAAACCTCACCCCATGAACCCGGGCACCCCTGCTAAATCACCAAACGTAGCAAACTATTTAGGGTGACCTATGGCAGAGGTGTTGGTTATCCAATAAAGGTTCTTGGGGCGGCGTTACCCATTCCCGCCTCCCAAATTAAAATGTTTTCCCTATAATTAATTTTAATGTTTTCTTAATTGTTTAATAATGAAGGGACTGCTATTGATAGTTATTAATAAACAATAGCAGTCACGTTCGGTGTATGACACTGTAACTCCGTCCAAAACGTTGGGTAAAAAATAAGAAAACAAAATATAAAAAAAATGATCCCAATAATACTTTTGGCCTGAAGAACCACAAATTAGTCTGGCAAGTATTACAACCAGACTAGAACAATAACTTTCCCTCTGTTCTGCTATTGTCATTACTAGGAGGCGGAATGCGGAGGCAAAACGAACATTCTAGAGCCGCTAATTATTAAAGGCAAAACAATTACACTATCGTTATTTGACCGGTCTAATTTGTTTTATGGGGCCAACAGACTAAGCTACGAGTATAATGGATAAAAAATTATTTGGTTTTTGCCTGTTTCAGCACATCGTTCGTCATACATTCCCAATGTATTTGCCTCCGCTAGCCGCCTTCTATTTATTACTAGTTTGCTACCCGTGAAAAATTTTGAACAATAATTGACTTGTATAGTTTCACTTTTTAAATATTACATGCGAAAGTAAACCATTGTGGACATACATCCCTTTCCAAACATGTACAGCGCAGATGAAAAATCAAGGAAATTTTGGATTCGTGCAGTTCAGATCCTATTTCGAAAATTACACCAAAATTCATGGCGGTAAACTTGCTGAAAATAGAGGCACACCTAATACGCACTTTTATTTTAAAAACACTTTTGGGAGGTTTACCAATTTCTGGTATTATATCATTACAGGCCAGTTGCTTTATAAATTTTAAATAATCACAAAACATGAGTAGAATTTTCACGTCATTTAACGTCAAAATTAACATCAAATATTTGATGAATTCTTCAAATTTTTTGAAACAACTCATCGATGGCATCAGTTAGATAATGTTGAGAAGTAAGCATTTCAGATTCCTAAAATGGGAATAATTTTTTTGAGTAAATATTTCGTCAAAAAAACGTGTGATTTGAAGTCTTTTTATCACGCCATGTTTTGGCAAAATATTATCATTTTTTTTTTTAAACTCATTTATTAATTTATTTTAAAATCAAACCCAAACTAAGCATTTAAGAAACTATCTTGTTAAATATTATTTTTAAGGCGGCGCTTCCTCGCTCAAAAAGAAGAAGATGGAGAGATATGTAATTACGAATGTTGGATAGAGCGCGCCAATATTTTAAATGATAATATTGAAGCAAAAATTGTGAAAATGTGTAATAAAACATGACTCGTTTAAAATAGAGCAAAAATCTCGTAGAAGGCGTCTTAAGTATCATATGAAACATTGTGAATTTTTTCACTACTATAACTTGTAAAATAATAGAAATAGACGTGTTTTTAATAATTTTCGGAGCATATTTTGCGATTTTTTTCTATAGAGGGAATTTCATATAATTTGCGTTTCGGCGTGGAACGCGTTTAGATAATATCTTCAAAAATAACTATATTTTTTTAAGAGCTTAAAAATTTCAAATGTTTAGGGGAAATACGTAAGAAATCGGTAGAAATTCGGGAAGCGGCGGTTTAAGGATTTGGTTAACTAAAAAAAAGACCGTAAAACTTTGACAACATTTTGGGTGGCAGGTATGGGTACCGCCACCCCGGGAACCATTTATTGGATAAACAACATCTCTGCATAGGTCACTCCAAGTATCTATACATGACATATAAATTGACATCGTATTAACTCCACGTGAAAAATGGTCAAGTGCAGTGTATTTCGGGTAGCGCCGTGTACGGAAAACCAGCATAAAGAGCAGTATATATTAACCCTTTGGAATAATAAGGTTGCCATTTGTTGCGGTTACGTCGTACGATAATGAACTATAAACTAGCTTAGTAAGGATTTCATTATCGCATGACGTTACCACGATAGTTGAACCTTGTTATTCGAAAGGATCGATTTGTAGGCTTCTTGTCGTTGCGTCATAATTTCGTAGTTTGTGTTTCCATGTACGAAAGGCCTAAGTGCATAGGCAGAGGCAAATTATTTTAAACAGCGTTCGTTTGAATGTTTATGTACATACCGATATCGACTGTTTGGTAGCCAATAAAGTTTCCGCTCAATCTATTTTTTCACGAAAATACGGGAAACATAAATGATAAAATATAAAACACAGCGCGTATTGATAGTGGAATTGATTAAAAAAAATGTCTTTCCACCTAGTTTCAAAAAAGTTTACTAAAAATAATAAAAAAATATTTATCAAATATAAAATTAAATCAAACTACGTATGATACTTACGGTAAAAGACATTGTAACATGTTGTGAGAAAAGTTATAAACACATAATCAAAATTAAAGAAAGGAAAACAACACATTTCGCAATGTAAATTCATTGAGAATAGTGTAACCGGCAAACACCGATTTCTTACTTATTTCCTGTCAAAATCATTTCGGCTGTCAAAGGTGAAACCGTGCTAGAAATATCGTTACGAAATCATTGAAAATTACGCTTATTCTTTATTGTAAAATTGTAAATTGTAAAGATATCGATTTCATCGTGCTAGAGCTCGTGGATCCCTTGCACGGTCGATCGATAAGGATCGTATCGATAACTTACGGTAACTTCTCATCGTTCCCTGTCACAAATGCAGATCGCTAACGTACAAACAACAGTTGACATCGAATGTATTAAGAACACTTATTTATTGTCAGATCTGCAGTTACACTAGGGAATGATGAGAAGTTACCGAAAGTTACAATGTTACAAGTTACAATTGAAAATACAATCCTTATAGTTCGAACATACTAGGGGTCCTAAAAATGAATGCTACTGACGAAATCGATAAAATGTTTATCGATACGTTAGTGCTAGGGTATGAACAGGCAACCACATATTTATTTTGGTTTTTAACTCATAGAAAGAGTTAAGGGGGGGTAAGGTTTTAAAACTCATTTTTCAAATTATTTTTTTTCTAAATGCACAACATGTCGAGAGTATTGTATCAAAATTTCAAGTAAATCGGAGCAAAACTAACAAAGATACAACGTTTCAAGCGACCGGCTCTCTTGCTGGATGCAAGTATATTTCAAGTATAAAAAAACCATAAATCGATTTTCTGGCAACTATTTGTTTTAAGTCTGTGAACATTAAAACTCAAAATTTACTTGACCGATCTTTTTGAAATTTTTTACACTATTTACGCACATAAATCAACAGGTAGTGACAAAGAGTTTTTATTTTTTTTGCCATTTTTTTGCATTTTATAATAACAAATTCACCGAAAATTTTATCAAAAATCGCACTTTTTACTTCAACATGATGCAAAAAAAAAAAAAAAACGCTTCGTCACTACCTGACAAAACACATCACCTTTAAAATCCATTTCAATTTTTTTTTTTTCAAATGATTTGTTAACGAGTTATAATGTTCACGGCGAAACACCTTTTTTTCGAGGCGCCCCCGGAGATTCGCTCTCACAGACTTATTTATTATTTTTTTATTAATTTTTTTTTTCAAAGATACTTCAGATATATAACGTGTATATAAAAGATATAAACCAACATTTTTCATGTCTCCAAAAAAAATCATGAAATAAATGTATCTCCAAAAAAAAATCATGCCTTTTTTTCGCCTTTAAAACCTTACCCCCTCCCCCCTTAATAATACGAATGTTGTTTAAAATGACCAAGCACTTTGAGAAAATACTAAACTATCAGTGTAATTCCGTAATTCTTTCGTGGAACATCCATTCTTCCTAACTTTATAAGCCATCCCATAAAGCAACTGTGATGAATAAAATTATTAAGCTTTAGAAATAAAAATATTAAATAATGATAAAAATTTGCTAAGTTAATCTATTCTTAGTAATAACTTATTATGTAAATACGTAAAATATTATTTGTAACCGCCAGACAAACTTCTGCTTCCTAATAATACAAAATGTTGTATTTCTACGAAACCAGCTTTAATAATGTATCGTTTTCAAGAAATGTATGGAGTTTAAAAGGAAACGATGGTTACTCATTAACTTATTTTAATATTTCATAATAATAATAATCTGATTATTGTATTTAACTAGCTGAAGTGAATCTGGCTTAGCTCGTGGTTGTGAATGGTTTAAAACAGAGGTTCCCAAACTGTTTTTTCTCGTAGACTACTTTCAAAAGTTTACTGGCCACGGTAGACCGCCTGCTGGTACATATCTACCATATTCCCAAAACTCGACACGCGTTGTACTTTCAAACGGGGGCAAAATGTACCAGTATTCGAGATTATATTTTCACGACGGAGGAGGCGTAATAGAATATAGGACGGGAGGGGGGGGGGGGGTTATGGGTAAGTTCCCATCCCATAACAGTATTCGTGTATCCCATTACGCCCCCCTCCTTGCCTAGCTGGGCTTTTTCAGATATCATGCATAACCGGTACAATAACGTGCATGGAGGGGGCGTAATAGGATATGAGATGGGGGTGGGATGGGATATAGGGCACTGGATGGGTCTCAATCGAAACCATTGCGTGGACCCCCACTTACAACTTGTGAACCCCCATTTCCTTATCGCGCCTATAGATTTAGGTCTATGTACTATTTCTTCGTCATACTATGTTTTCCTCAAGATTTTTTCTACCATTCACTTTCACGTCATATTAACTCGTAATAATTCTTTCTTCTTTCATCCGCTCTAAGCTCTCAAACAATCTAAGTATCCCGTTCTTAATCTTATCTATTTCGCTTAAGTCAGTTTTATACGCCTCACTTTACCACATTCACTTTTTATATTCTGCTTACACCCTATTCCTCGTTCATCAAACACACTTCATTTTACCTCACATAAATTCTTACGTTTTCTAAATTTTAAAATGGGTGTTCCAGCAATTATGTTAAACTACAACACTGTTTTAAACGATATGAATATGCTAAAATTGTCAGACAGAAGAATTTTCACTGACTTAGTATTTTTATATAAAATTCTTAATGATTTAGTTGATAGTCCGGTATTACTTGAATTGATAAGCTTCTGAATTCCACTTCGTAATACTAGAAGTCAGGATTTATTTCAGTGCAGAAATTCTAGGACTAACTACCATATGTATTCTTCTTTGCCCAGAATACTAATGGAGGGAAACAATTATATCAAGTCAGTGGACATCTTCAATTTACCTTTGAATAAATATAAAATATTGTTATTGAGGCAGTTCAGTTATGTACAATAAATATGTATTTTTCTTAATATGCTTTAAATGTAAAAGCCTCGAAAAAGGGCGTTTATTAATAAATAAATAAATAAATAACTTTTTGGTTGATTTGACGGAGTCATGTCTTCTATGGCCGTCCTAAATTTTTTCTAATTTCCACTTCGTAATTTGACATCTTTATCAGGTAAACCAGAGGTTCCCAAACTTTTTTCTCGTAGACCACTTTCAAAATTTTACTGGTCACGAAGGACCCCCTGCTGGTACATTTCTACCATATTTCCAAAACTCGACATGCGCTGTACTGAATAATTAACGGCGAGGAGTGGTCTATTACAACGGAGCAATACTGCGACTTTTTCAAACGGGGGCAAAATTGACCAGTATTCGAGATAGTTTTTGCCACGACGGAGGGGGCATAAAAATAAACTGACGTTTTGAACGGATTAAGAGGTTCATTTGTTTGATACGTTTACTAAAAAATGTATTAGGTATTAATGTTATTAAAACACATCACTTTAAAGAAATTCTCATTAAATTAAGATCCTAATTTACAAATTTGATTATTTATGTCACGTATAAAACCATTTTTAGATAGTTCAAATTTCAAAATACGATTATTGTGCAATTACTTGATTAAAACAGATGAAAAGCCACAGAAAAAAACATTAAATGTATTAATTATATGAAGAGAAGAGTGAAACATTCACTATAATAGAAATCATTTTCGCGGAGAGAAATATTTCGCGGCTTTATTGTTTTTTCAACAAATGCGCAGGCGCACCAAAACGGCCCCTTGCGGAAATTAATGAAAACAACAATTTTTACCAAGTAAACTATAACCAAACACAATCAGCTGTAAATGCGTTTTTGCAGCACGGCCGCAAAGGTGAGTTTATTAGTAACAGATCGAGTTCGAGTGTATACTGGCTTTATTTATGTTGATACCGCTCAGGTACGGGGGCTCCATCGAGGCCAGAGTTAAGTTACTCGTAGCCTCAGAAACTGGGCATACTGTACAGGGCCCGCAGATACTTAAAAGTACACAACTGCTAATCCTGTGCAAATCGCAAGTGCGCCCTACGGTTGAATTTGGCAGCCACCTCTGGTCTGGAGCCCCAAAATACCTAAAAAAAAACCCTCGACTCTGTGCAGAAACGGGCGGTCCGTTTGATAGACTCTTCTAAATTAACAAACGTATTGCAATCTTTAGAGCACAGGCATCAGGTGGGAATGCTGTCCTTGTCCTACCGGTATTACAGTGGAAGATGCTCCGAGGAACTAGCGTCATTGATCCCCTCGGCACCGGTGCATAGTCGGGAAACACGCCAAACACGCGCCCAACATTTGTACACGGTTGACACATGAGAACGGGTCGTTTCTACGACTCGTTCTTGAGTTCAACAGCTCGGCTGTGGAACGATTTGCCGGCCTCTGTGTTTCATCCCTCCTACAACATGAGTCTCTTCAAGATGTTCCATGTTCACTCCTTCCTCTCCTCAAAAACACCCTCCAGACAGCATCTTCAAAGATGACATAGGCCCTGAGGGAAATTATTTTCCTCAGGGCTTCCTGTGTGGAGTTAACGTAAAAAAAATACAGTTTAACGGCCTTTAAGTGTTTTTTGGTAAGGCTCTAGACTTTTAATCCTTACGAAAATCAAAAAACCTAAAAGACTTATTAACATTCGATAATTTATCAACTTTAGAAGATAAAACAAATATATCCAACCGATTTTTTTTTCAAAATCATCAACAACGTTGTTGACAACAACTATCTTCTAGAAATTATTAATTTCCACTGTCCACTACTTAACAAACTAACTATTCCACATCCCGCACTCAAAAACAAATTACACATAACATTCATTTCTCAGAAGGACGTGCACAAAATACAATAACATATTTTCAGATGCTGATATTTTCCATTTGTTCTCAGGCCATTTTACTTAATGCGTAATAAAAAAAATTAAAACAAATTTTTAATTACGAACCCTCTACCCCTGCTGAGTGTTATTTTCGCATTCTCGTTTTGTTGTTTTTTCTACTTTTTATAATAATGATAGTTATATTTGGATGATTTATTCAGCGGCGTTTTTTGTAAAAAATCACCTCAAGGGCGCAGGCAAATGGCTAACCTTATATATCCTTGAACGTTATCTTGTGATGTGAAAATGTATTATTTTTCTTTAGGTTTACAGTTTTATTTCATTTTATCTTTTCAACATGCTTTAATCTTTTTTTTATTTCGTTTGTATGTACTTTTTTCTTCTTTTCTACCACTTTATGTTTTAATCTGTGTTTTAAAATATATATAACTGTCTGTTTCCCTTGTAAACTAAAATAAATAAAAAATAAATAATAGACAGTAAATTTATTTATTTATTTAAAGAAAGAACATTATTCATTGAAAGAAAAAAAATTGTGTTAAATCATCCGCCATGCTAGGGATGTCCCTGTGTTATGGCGGATGAAGTTTACAGATTGGATATTGGAATTATTCAAGTTATGTTATATTTTAGTCGCCGACTGGTAGGTACATAAGAAAAAAAAATGTTCAGTGACTAATGCGCAAATTCATCAATGACTGGGAATTTTTCGAAACTCTATTATCCCAACCTCTTTAAAGTAAAGAGTGTCCATATTACCACAAGAAAACAATCTGCCAAACACGAAATCATAATAGAAACCACTTAGAAAAGCTCCCATCGTTTCTCTAAGATATTATTATTCCGTTGAACTCAACAAAGAAAAGCCACGATCGCTGGGGTATGATATATAATACCAACATCAATAGCTTCGATGCAAAGTGAAGGCTTTTAAGAGGCTTTCAGCTTAGTAAGGATGTCACCCTTAATAATGCTCAAACCTGGCTGCTTCTGACACCCCGTTGTAGATCTGTATTATGTATTATGGTCTTCCTAGATGAGAAGCTGGGAGACGAGCAATGTATTATATTGTATTGTTTTGGACAAAGGGTTAGTTTGTCGGGGTTAATTTGTTTCCGGAAATAATTGTTGTGTCTGTTGTTGTGTTGGGTTTGTTCTGAGAATGAAATTTTGGCAAGTCTAGAGGGATATGTGATTTTTTCAAATTATTAATGACTCTGAAATATGGCTAATAATTTTGAAATATAAGAAATAAATAATAAAAATAAAATTATATTTGCCAAAAAATGCAAAGAAGGCCTAAAAATACAAGAAACCGAAATTAAACAATACATAGATTAAACATTTCTAGAAAAAACCATTTCTGTTTAGGAATAGAAGAAGTGTTGGGATAAATAACATTTTATGAGATCCATAAAACTAGTCTAACTAAAAGTTATAATTAAATTTTTTTTTTTACATTAACTCCACACAGGAGGCCTTGAGGAAATGTCAATAAATGTCAATAATGTCAATACTTGATCTTTTGATTTCCCGTTGAGTGAAACCAAGTGAAACCGTTATCGGGGCTTAAGGAATTTGGTTGCTTATGTATGCTGCAGCAGTGTAGTGTGGTGTGGTTTGACGTGTTGATATTGTGGATATACGTAAGTTTACGATTTGCAGATGCTTGCAATAGTCGAATTTATATTTTTAACTTTAAAAAATTGTTAAAATATTTTTCGTCTGTTTTCTACCACAGCTGTCTTATCTTTTGAATATTTATTGGGAAATCATACATAATATTTATAATATATGAAACATTTTAAATCTTTTAGCTATTTAATTTAAAATTTATGAAACGAAATTTTTGTT
The DNA here is from genome assembly GCA_936435175.1 of Glyphotaelius pellucidus. NCBI lineage: Eukaryota > Metazoa > Arthropoda > Insecta > Trichoptera > Limnephilidae > Glyphotaelius > Glyphotaelius pellucidus. Next base: position 6,024,176 of record OW386558.1, read on the forward strand.
TGTATTCGCTCAATATTATCAATGTGAATTTTGTAAGAGGGAGACCAAATTACCGAGTTGTATTCATTTTGATTTTTAACTACAGATTTGTTTAATAGTTTAATGGCTCACAAGGAATTAAATGTTTCAGTTGTTCTTACCACAAAGCCTAGTGTTTTAATACCACTTAGTTTTTCATCTTATTTTATAATTTATTTATCATTAGCTGAATCTATTATAAGATATGGAATTACAGCTTGGGGACTTTCCTGTAAAACAAATGTAAATCGTGTTCAATCAGTTCAAAATTCATTAGTTAAATTATAAGCTCATAAAAGTTTATATGACCAAAGGTATAATAATAATAATAATAAGTTTTATTCCAGGATGTGGGGAGGATAGTGCAATCCCACATTTCCCATATGATTGTACATATTTACATAATATATTTTATAACATATTTTAAAACAACAGATTTTTTTTTTAACATAGAATAGGAAAAAAAACAAAATAAAAATAAAAAATATATATATATATAAAAATTAAATATAAAAAAATAAATAAGTAATCAATTCTATTCTTCGAGCTCGGGCCCAGCGCTCACTCAGAAGTGGGGTTTGGTGCTGGAACGCTGCGGTCACTACTGCATTGTCGGAAGCCATTAGCCGCATCCTGGCTCCAGTGACCCGATGTCTCTTTAGACCGGCGAATCCGTGCAGTCCTAGTTCAGTGAACATTGTCGATGCACTGCTATATCTTCTGAATCCAAATATAATTCTACATGCATGATTATATTGGATCCGGAGTCGTTCCATCGAGGTGGTTCGGTAGTTACACCAAGTTTCGCATGTATATAGATTAGTGCAAAATGCATAGAACAATGTTCCGTACTTTTACCAAAATTTCAAAATTCTCTCAGTAAGAGCAATTCTGTCGTATAAAATTATATTTCCGCATATGAATAGCCCCATATACATAAATAAACTGGACCACACTTACAATACTCGTTTTACGTTAAATGAAGGACTAATTGAACCTAAGCATTTAAACAAATATGGAGTAAGAACACTGGACTATATAATACCTAATTGCTTAAATATGTTACCTGCCAAAATTAAAAATGTACAAATGGTAAAACAAATATTTTGTTGAGAAATTGGCTTGCCGAAAGAAATAATTTGTATTAGAGTAACACAAAAATTCTAACTGCATTTAATTATGTAAAATAAGTTTATTTATATCTCCAAAGTAAAAGTACCTATCGACAAACTGCTAAAAAGTTGTTTATTGTGACTTTTCTTTTTTCTGTATAATATTTTATTTTTTGCTGTCATATTGTTTTACTGTGTATTTATAATAAATAAATTTAACCTTAAAAAAAAAAATCTGAAATAATTCCGAGATCTTTCATTTCCGTGACTCTCTCTAAGGCTGTGTTGTTAATGGAATATTTAAATGAAACAAGATTTTTATTTCTTTGGAAATTCAGAGATGAAAATGAAAAAAAATCATGATAGAACAATTGAAAATCATGAAAATCATTTCATTGAGATTTTTTCTTCTTCGTGTTTTTCGAACCCAGAAGAAATTAACCTGGAAGTTGTTAATTTCTTCATATTCGTTTGTTTTCCACGTTTGTTGATTTCCCCATTTCTTTATTAGTTTCTATTATTAGTTTGCATACTAATTATTAAATATATTTACGTGTTTTTTCAAAGACACATTCACTGATGATGAATAAACTGTCAACAGAAATGATCCCACTGCCATCACTACAAACGAAATACGTTGCTTGTGCAAAGATGAAGGACAGAAATATGAATAATCAATTATACTTAAATTAAATTTCCCTCTTAGCCTACATCATCTTTGGGGATGCTGTGTACGTTTTTAAGGAAAGAAAAAAGAAGAAAAAGAAAAGAAAAGGTCTGAGGGGTCGGTAAGAATATTGGAGTCAGTTTATCCAGGAGATTCATTCCATCCCGTGGTAATTTGTTGCAATCTTTGTTGCATTGCATATTGCGTTGCTGATATCTGCACTCGGCTTAGAATAGTCGGAATTCTTGATAAACTAGTTCCAATTTTAAAAATAACAATTAAAATAATATCCAGTTAAAAAAACTGCGTTATTTTGTGGAAACATTGACTTGAAAAACAAATACTTCCAGTTTTGAAAACGAAAAGTTATGCAAAGAAAAAATTCTGTTGATAATTGAATCGGAGTAACAGACAGAGGCACAATCAAAATTAATATGTTTAAGTTAATATCCTACATAAGATAATATTTTTCAACTAGGTAGTTAAATTAATATTTTTTTAAGGTTCGCACCGTCAACACTTTTCCCGTCAGGAAATTTAATATCAATTTTATTCTCTTATCTTCGGGGAAAACTGAAAAAAGAAAACTAAGCGTCACTTAGTCAGAAATGATTTACCAAATATATAGAAGGCATTATAATAAATTATTTTGTTTTGTCCTTAATATATTTGGCAATGAAGTTAATTAAACAAACAATTAAATCTAGATTCACAAGGCGTGAAATAATATTCAGTTTATATACGTATAATAACTAGGGTTTTGTTCATTCTGCCTTTATGAAAACTGTCACTCATATGCGTAACAATAAAAAAAAACACTTAATTTCGCGAAATAATTTTATCTCTTTCAGAAAATAAGTTACGTTCGATTTAAAGTATATGTTTCAATACATTTGTATTCTAAGTACAAATTTATTGCAATTATGTGTAGATTCTTGACAACCAATTTTGAAAATGACAAAATGTTTAAATATTATACGTTCATAAGCTTCTCTAAACTCTTGACACAGTCAACTCCAACTAACTTTGCACTAATACAGACCTACGAAAAATCACGGGATGTTATAATTGCAGGATTTGCGAAGCTGAAATTATTTATTAAAAAAAAAATGCCTCCAGATCATTGGGTTCACTACGATCAGAATTTTAACCGTAAGAAAACGAATAATTATGGTTTTGTCAATTTTTTTTAAAAAACGCTACCTGCTTTGTCGCTTGTCTGAATCATATTGACATTTCTAATTAAAAAAAATAAAACAATACCCAATTCCAGAGTTCATTGAGAAATAGTAACAAATACAGCAACAAAATCGCAAACGCAATTTGTTTAAGCATGCTACACTAGCGCCTTCCTTCTTCTTTTTTCATCTTAACCAGAATGCCACCAAGTTCTTAATAAATTCAATTTGACGCCAAGTGGAAGGAATGTCAACGTCAATAAGCTACACTAGCGCCTCTAGCGGCCAGCGTTGTTGATACTGCTAATATTATTTTACTGGAGTTAGACGTATTATTAATATTATAGGGTATTTGATTTCACCTTCTTCGTCATGAGCCTTCTAATGTTCAGCTTTGGATACAGGCCTACCTCAAATTTTTAAGGTTTAGCCGATTCTGGACAGCAGATTCATGTGAGATTTACTGCTCTAACCATTGAGCTATCGTAGCAACATTCCGATTGATTATATTCTTTCAACGTTTGAAAGTGATTGAATTAGTAATTATTACCATATTTATTGTTTTTTTTTTTTTTTTTTCAAAAGAAGCAAACACATTGTGACTTGACATTTTAAATAAATAAAAAGGAAACACTTTGTTTTACGTCACTTTATTGATATTTCTTCCGTCTACCGGTTTCGGTACCTCCGTACCATCATCAGGACTGAATATAAAATACTGACAAATACAGGGAAATATACATATATATATATACAAATTGTAAAAGAAAGAGACAGTAAATTAGAGTGGGACAGTGCGTCAGTTGTGGGAGGGTAGTGGGGGAGGAGCGAGCGGGATAACGGGAAACATACTTATAATATGGCTGAAAGTTAAATTAAGTTGATTATTAACTCACAGATAGAATCCTAGCAAAAAAATTAAGATTAATATCCATAAATAAATACATTTACTCTAGTCCAATAACTTTCAATAATAATAACCTTAACCGCGAATGGCGAAGAATTTTATATATTAATAACTTGTCCTCTTTGTGTACAGTTAAATTCCCACCTGAAATTAAACCGGCTTTTTACACGAATAACAACCTAGGAAAATTTTTAATTAATGCTAAAGACAATGAGGACATACTAAGCCACTCGGGCGTTTATAAAACTAGTTGTAATGATTGTCCAGCGTTCTATATCGGACAAACGTCACGCAATGTAGAAACTAGAGTAAAGGAACACGTAAGGTGCCTAACCAGTTCAGGGTTTTCAGAATTCGCGGAGCACCTAATTAATAAAGATCATACTTTTAACCGGGATACGGGTATTAAAGTCCTGCACAAAAATGGGATAGGTTTAAGATTAAATAACTTAGAAGCATTAGAAATAAAAAAATCGGTTAATGCAAAGGCTGAAATCATTAATAATCAACTTAATTTAACTTTCAGCCCTATTATAAGTATGTTTCCCGTTATCCCGCTCGCTCCTCCCCCACTACCCTCCCACAACTGACGCACTGTCCCACTCTAATTTACTGTCTCTTTCTTTTACAATTTGTATATATATATATGTATATTTCCCTGTATTTGTCAGTATTTTATATTCAGTCCTGATGATGGTACGGAGGTACCGAAACCGGTAGACGGAAGAAATATCAATAAAGTGACGTAAAACAAAGTGTTTCCTTTTTATTTATATTTATTGTTATTTTCCGACAGCAAAACCTTTTTAATGTACAAACTATGCAGATTTATATTTATTTTAGTCACTGTTTTAGGGTAACGTAATTCAAATCGTGTTCATGCAATATTTAAGTAGGTTATTTTATAATTTTAATAATATTTCTGTAAATATGTACCTAGTCATATTGCATAATCTATCGAAGTGTTGAAAAACTTTTATAAATATTTTAAATCTTTATTGTCATGCTGGAAATACGATTTTATTACAAACATTTAAGTTAATTTCTTATATTAAAAAATTAAATTAAAAATAAATACAATTAAAAAACGCTTTGCAAGAAAGTTGTTAGGAAACGTCTTAACGAGTTAAGTTTGTATTTTTTTATTATTTTTATTTATGAGCCAGTTTTTAATATATTACTATAATAAAACGGAAAATAATACAATTATTTGTGTTAGTTTTGTTTTTCGTTTTTAATTTGAAAACGTGATTCAATAACTAAATTACAAATAATAATTTGATAGTGCGCACTGTTCTTGTAAGACTGATTTGACCCTTAAAAGTATTAAAAGAATATTACTGGCAATTTATTTACTTTATTTCCTGTAGCTCATTAAGTGTCGACTAGCCAGCATCTTTTGCCGACTTATTGCGAGTTGTAGCCGACTGTGTATATCGGCGGATAGTCGACTTTCTCGACTGGTCGGCCTATCCCTAGCCGAACCATTTTTAAAATGTACTAAGCGATATTTGAGATAGGCACATTTAATTTGCAAATATTCATTTGTCCCTTTTGTAAAGTTTGAAAATGAAATCACAAATTAATTTGTGTTTTCATTTTATTGTACTCATGTTTCAGCTCCAATCCCACGATAAAACATTCATTTAAATTTCCAGTCGAGTCTGATCAAAACCATCTCTCATTTACCATTTTCACGTATTACATATTATTATTTTGTTGTGTTTCCAAAGAACAATGAATTTTTCACAGAAATCAAAGCTTATTTTTGGGCTTTTCTCAGAGCTTTTTAAGGCTTCTGAGCTGTTTATGCGATTTGTGTTCAGAAAAGATTTTACTTTGTTTCGTGAACCTGTAATTGATTGGATTAAGGAATTTACAAAAAAAAAATAAGAAAATATTTTTAGACTGACTGGAATTAAGTATATGCATTAAGTGTAACGGAAGGTCGTAAGTACTCGCTGCGATATTGAAAATCAAAACTTTTGCTGGATAAAACCCGTCCATATCGTTTGCCCTCATTTTCTTCAAATATGAAAGATAACGGTCAAAACTCACCACATTTTGTTTGCCTACAAAAGATACGGTCAAAACTCACCACATTTTATCTATCTACGGAAGATTATAGTCAAAATCCACCACGTTTGATCTGTCTACAGAAGACTATGGTAAAAAAGTAATACATTTTGTCTATCTACGGAAGACTTTGGTCAAAAATTTATACATTTTATCTGTCTACGGAAGATTACGGTCAAAACTCGTCACATTTTGTTTGTTTACAAAAAATAGGTCAAAACTCACCATATTTAATCTCTCTATGGAAGATTATAGTAAAAATCTACCACATTTCATCTGTCTACGGAAAACTATGGTCAAAACTCAACACATTTTATCTATTTACGGAAGACTACGGTCAAAACTTAACACATTTTATCTATTTACGGAAGACTACGGTCAAAACTTAACACATTTTATCTATTTACGGAAGACTACGGTCAAAACTTAACACATTTTATCTATTTACGGAAGACTACGGTCAAAACTTAACACATTTTATCTATTTACGGAAGACTACGGTCAAAACTTAACACATTTTATCTGTCTACGGAAGACTATGGTCAAAACTCACCACATTTTATCTCTCTATGGAAGATTATAGTAAAAATCCACCACATTTCATTCTACGGAAAACTACGGTCAAAACTCAACATATTTTATCTACCTACGGAAAACTACGGTCAAAACTTAATACATTTTATCTGTCTATGGAAGACTTTGGTAAAAAATTAATACATTTTATCTGTCTATGGAAGACTTTGGTAAAAAATTAATACATTTTATCTGTCTACGGAAGATTACGGTCAAAACTCGCCACATTTTGTTTGTTTACGAAAGATAGGTCAAAGCTTACCATATTTAATCTCTCTATGGAAGATTATAGTCAAAATCCACCACATTTCATCTGTCTTCGGAAAACTATGGTAAAAACTCAACACATTTTATCTATTTACGGAAGACTACGGTCAAAACCTAACACATTTTATCTGTCTACGAAAGACTATGGTCAAAATTTAATACATTTTATCTGTCTACTATGGTCAAAATTTAATACATTTTATCTGTCTACGGAAGACTATGGTCAAAACTCACTATATTTTATCTCTCTTTGGAAGATACAAAATCCACCATATTTCATCTGTCTACGGAAAACTACAGTCAAAACTCAACACATTTTATCTACCTACGGAAGACTACGGTCAAAACTTAACACATTTTATCTGTCTATGGAAGACTTTGGTAAAAAATTAATACATTTTATCTCTCTACGGAAGATTATGGTAAAAAATAAATACATTTTATCTGTCTACGGAAGACTATGGTCAAAATTTAATACATTTTATCTGTCTACGGAAGATAACGGTCAAAATTCTCCACATTTTGAATCTGGATTGGGCGATCTTGTATAAAAACACTCTTAATATTGATATTCTTCTTTTTTTGCAATCTAGGGGCGAAGGATGACGATCACCACAGATTTCGGGAATAAAATCGGTAACAATATATTGTTTCAAATAATAAAGCGTGTAAAATCAATAAGGTTGCTCCACTCTTATTTATAATTTTGTAATATTTGCAATGTATTCAGTCCAGCCAGATACCTCCATATCTTACTCTTTCTCATTTCCTTCTCTTCCAAATTTCATTAGCCTTCACCTTCTTCAACTGTAATTGGCACTACTTTGAACTCTTTTCAGCACCACAAGATAATCGCTTTCAGTACTGTCAGGCAGTTTGATGGGATTTGTAAACAAAGTTTCGAAACAATGGAATGATTAATTGATTCAAACAACGAAAACCTTGGTTACGATAATATTTTTAAATACTTGAAGAAAAAGATGGTTTTTCGAAAAAAAATTTCAGCAAATAATATTAGATCCTCTCCACTAGTGAGTCAACCTTAAACATACTAACGTAAGTAAGATGAAGCTGTACGTGAAATCCTATTTAGATACTATTTAAGATATCTATTCAGATTTATTTTTACGACGAATCGGTTTACATTACGAACATTAAAAAATATGCTACGGATAAATTGATTACGGATGAATTAATTGATTACAAATATTGAATTTAACTAGCTTTTCGTTGTATTGGAATTACAATAAAATTATTATTTTAAAATAAAACAATAACTTTGTAAACACCACTTTTTATTTTTTATGTACTTAATGCCGACCCGGTTTCGCTACCACCGTAGCTTCTTCAGGGCAGTACAGAACTCTACTAAAATTAAGTTACATGTGTTATAGATAATATACATATGGGTTAGAAACAAAATCGGCCGGACTACTCAAGTGGAGGAGGAAGTAGGGATAAGTGTAGATGGAGCATTGGGTAAGGAAAGGGAATGTTTTTTGTCAATAGGGAACAACTTCAGTATTGGACTATTAATTAAATTTATTTGATTGTTAATTACCTTACTATTAATATTTTTGGCTTTTCTTAATTCTAGGGCTTCTAAATTATCTAATCTGATACCTATCGTGTTTTTATGAATAAGGGTGACGCCTGAGTTTTTATCGAAATTATGGTTGGTTTCTATCAGGTGGTTTGCAAATTCAACCAACCATAATTTCGATTTTGCGCCCGCCAAGTGTGGATAACGCTTTATGTTAATGTTCCACTATATTATTGCCAATATATCACATATGTGTAAAAACCCGTAAGTTTAAAACCCAGTAGTACACAAAACGCGTATAGTAAAAATAAAAAATAGCATAAAAATTTGCATGCTGCCGTTTTTGTGAAAAGTTCCCTCAAGGGCGCTGTACAAATTTAAAATATACTAGCTGGGTTACCCGGCTTTGCTCAGGACAACATTCGAGAGTGTTCTGGAATGTTCCATAATTTATTTTATTTAGTTAAGCGGACCCGACAGACGCTGTCCTGTACACATCTGTCGATGTGTCGAGACAAACTAAAATTAAAATAGAATAATATTTAATATTCGATACTGCGATGGTAACGCAGTCTGCCGGATCCAATGTAAAACATTCCAAAATCAACAACTCCTTAGAAATAAAAAATTAATTAAAAGAGCATTTTCCAGCGGACCAAATTGTGAATCTAAACCATTTTCGTAACCCCTTGAACCCAAAAAAATTTCATCAAAATCGGTCCAGCCGTTTAGGAGGAGTTCAGTGACATATACACGGACAGAAGAAATATATATATATTAAGATTTTTACAGTCTTACAACTCACTTTTACAAACTAGACAAACCATTATAACAACGTACAATTAAAAAATTACATCCACCGGTTCGATGATCACTAATACAAAACTGTATTTACAATGTATTTGACCAATGAAAACAATTTCTTATATTGTTTTATTTGTCCTTTGTACAGGTCTGTACAGGACCATACTTCTGGGAGGTCACTTAAGATTAACACTGTTTATTGTTTATTTAGAGAAATTTAGATAAATGCTGAGGATCTAATTAGGAAATTGGAAATAACATTATTTAATCACGATTCATTTCATAAATCTATTTGAGTTTGTGGGGACTTTCATTAGTAAATTAAAACTTTGTCTGTTAATACGAATATCAATAATGTATGTCTCTTACAATCATATATTTATAAGTTACTAGTTGTCAATTTAAGTTTTCTCCTTCGAATGAGAACCAGAAACTATAGTGGACGACTTTCATTATATTTCTGGGTTGTGGCTGACGGTGCGTGCCTTTCACCGTAATTATTTTAGACATTGGGATGTTCGTGTTTAAATATTTATTTGTTGTGGCAGGTCCCTGGAATGTTGGTTTTAGTTATTTTTTTGGCTGGGAAAGGTTTTGATAATCTAATTAAATTGTAGGTAAGTTCTAACATTTTTAATTTTTGGGTATAAATCTATAAATATCAATTTGGGAGGCGGGAATGGGTACCACCGCCCCGGAAACCTTTATTGGATAACCAACACCTCCGTGATTTAGCAGGGGTGCCCGGGTTCATGGGGTGAGGTTTGTCTAGGTGTTGGAGGCGAATGATCAGGACTCACTGAACACCAGATTCCTACCCACCCCTTAAACCCTTTTCCTTCCCAGAACTCTCCTCTCCTCCTTTCCTTTAAAAAAGCCCTCCACACAGCAACCCCAAAGATGACATAGGCCCTGAGGGAAATTATTTTCCTCAGGGCCTCCTGTGTGGAGCTCATGTAAAAAAAAAGTATTAAAAATTAATTGTCATTTTTTAAAATATAATTAGTCTGAAAGCGTGTTCTGTTTTTGGGGCCTTATTGATTCCAACTCTATTAAAAGTCTGACTTGTAGAAAGTTGTCATATTTTTATTTTTTTTAAAGAAAAACAAACATTCCTGGGTTACAAATAACCCAACAATGTTTGAAAATCTCCTATTACCACCACAGAAAGCCGAAAATGTTGCTTGTTTTGCCCAAACGCGATGCCCACTCAACCACTGACCAATTTTATTTATGTGTTCTACTCCTTTTAATAAATATATCGACGAGAGATGCTTTATTTCCTAAGTATTGCTCAATAGTAACATACAATGACCAGAGTTGCTAAATAAGATTCAATTTAATTTCAATGTCACGCTCCCCCAATACTGTCCGATGGCTCCGCATGCTCTTCTGGACGACTAGCAAGGAGGATAGATAATATACTATTTATCAATACGATTTTAACTAAATCCGTCATCCATAATCAGGTAAATTTTCAATTTTAACTGATAACTGACTTTTTGCGATCACGGTCAACAATTGGTAAGAGTTATTCCCATCGAAGATTAATAAAATTTTAGCCCGACCTCCAAAGTATCCGGCAAAACCTTGTTAACTGTCAACATATAAATTTATTTGGAAAACGTTGTTCGTTATGAAAAATTACTGGCTTATTTATAAACGGATATAAGTTCAACTAACGAAGCTTTAGAATTGAAAAAATCGTATACGCGATGTATAGACTGAAACGCGACCATTTGAAATTAATTGAAATATAACGAAATGCTTAATAAAATGGCCTCTACAATATTTTGTCAGAGGGACAAAATATTTCCGTTTTGCAATAAAATCTAAATAAATGAATATTTCTGAATGAATCCGAAAACTTAAAATCGTGATGAAAGAAGCTTTTAAATTTTTTAATTCGAAATAAATAAATAAGTTTTGGAAAATAAAAATTTTGGATGCACACATAAAAAAGTTTTAAAAACTTAAAGTTTCTAACTTAAATTACAACGATTTCTACGAGACTGATTTGTTCCGAAAATCAAACAAATAGATCCGACTGGTTAACTAATTAACACCCGTTTAGTATCATAAAGTAAATGCGGACTGCCAATACTTATTTAGGTATTTAAATTCATCATTCGCAATTTATTAATACTTACTAAACGTAATTGTTTGGCTTTGACATTTCGAAGTTTCAATTCCTTGGAAATACCTTCAGTGTTGCCAGCGTACATCGATTTCTTTTTTATTCAACGTCAATATCGGTTCGCTGTCAACAGTGAGACCGTGCTCTGGACATCGATATAAAATCACCGAATGTTACGCCTATTGATCCGAGAGTGAAGAGCTATCGATATTCCACCGTGCTAGAGCTCCTATTATATTCAAAGTGGATCAATGCAAAACCAACTCTAAACAAAATTCTATGAACAATAATTACAATACTGTAATAACCAAAAGTGGACATTTTAAAGAAGGAGTTTAATAAATTTACAAAGTCTGAAAATAAGTATTTTTTGACATATCATGGATAACTTTTGCGCTGTTGTTTCTGTTCTGAATTTAATTTTTTTTTAACACATTTCAATACTGGCTCAAACATTTGTTGTAGCCTGTTCATTTCTCAATAAAGAAAAGAAAACTTAAAATTTGTTGTATTTTCGGTATAATATAAAAAATCTAATGATTTCCCAAAAGATTAAAAAAATACAAATATTTTGTTGAATCTCTAATGGAAAAATCCACGATACGATATTCTTGCTCGGTTGGAAAATCATAATAGATATTTTCTTAATATTTTCTAGTTACTTCTTCTGTCGTAAAATATGCACATTGTTTTGTCTGTGATGTCTAGTCATAATAACTGTTTTCAGCTAACAACAAAATTTAAAATTAGTTACAAACTTTTGGAGTGTCCATTTCAAGGATTAAGAAGAAGGTATTTTTCAAGTAATAAAAATAGGACGATAACTTAAATCTGGTGGCATTCGAGGGGAGTGATAATGATATGTTTTTTTTTCTATACCATATATGAAATCGTACAATATATTTTCTCTATGTACAGTTTTGTGTTCATCGTACTGTAAATTTTATGTAAAATAAATCTCATTATAAAAGAATGAGAAATTTAAAAGTTTCCAACTAACTGAATATTTGCAAGATGTTACAAAGGAATAAAGACAAATAACAAAGAAAAATTGCCCTTTAGCGTGAAAGTATTCGGGCGTGATAATTTAGTGGCCATAAGTTACTTGCAGTATATCAAATTCAAATTATTTATGGGAAGCATTACTTCTTTATGGACCTTTATTTATTGCATGACTTTTTCACGTGGCGTGATAATATTCTAAAAGACCTCACTTTGCTAGATTTTGACTTAGGTTTCCGCCGAAGGATGGGGCTACTTAGACACCAAGTAAATCAAAAACTTTTTAGCAATTCAACGTTATGTTCCTACGATTCTACAAAAATTACCCTTCCGTGCATGGTGTAAGTGTAAGAAAAAGGACCCGATAGATTTTAATCAGCCAATCTTTAGCTTAGTTTAACCTTTTTTAATGTAAAAAAGGTGTCACTACGACATGTATGCGTTGTAAATACCCAATTAAATTCGTTTATAAACTAAATTATGAAATGTTGTCTTCAGCAAAATTCAAAAGGGACCTCGGGGTCACATTTTTTTGGCATTATCGTGATACAAACTTTTAGGATTTGAATTGAGAACAAGTAAACAATAATCTCGAAGCATTGACGTCGATTTTCAACTACATTATACGATACTAGAATAAGCTTCTGGTGTTAGAGCCCCATACCAAAAATACACAAAATTACAGACGAATTTCATTTTTTTTAAATACATTGTGTGAGAATGCGTGGTAAATACCAACGGTTTATGCATCACATGTATAACGGACGTGTTGAGAATTTGTTTTTCACATGAAAACATTCGAGCCTAAGGCACGGTTGAACGCAACCACGGATTTCTTCAAAAATGTTTTTGAATTGTATTATATTTTTAAAATGCTTGATACGATGTATGATAAATAAAAAAAAAATCGTAGGTATGGGGGTAAACACGCAGGCAAAAGAGCGGCCGGTTTTTACACGATACTAGAAATCATATCCGGGGGCAGTAGCAAAGGTAGACACTGCCGTTTTCCGGGTCATATAATATATACAAGCCCCAAACTTTTTCCAGTTCACCAGCAATACTCGTCTTGTCAACAACTCTTTCTGCTTGCCAGCCCAATCTAGCTCAGACCCTGCATCCATTCGCCTCTTCTTTATACTGACCATTGCTTTACCCTAGACTACGGATTACTCTTCATTATTTGGGCCAGACCCTGCTACTTCATACGGAAGGAGCTACTGGATCACCTCAGACCAGCTCTCTAAAGCGAGCAAAAGAGTCGACGTTCTCCCGACATCTTACGCCTCCGTGGATAAGGACCTCTAAACTATCTTACAGTTCTTGTGGCACAATATGGATTTGCTCTCTGAAACGAGCTACAAAAATCTCCAATCTTGTAGAAATGGGGCCCTCACAGTGGCAGCACATAAAATATTAAACTATTTTATTGATAGCCTCCATCTGTACCTAGAAAGCTATAAATTGTTCGCACCGAACAACTACCGCCAGGGCCGATACTGCGATTGCTCTGTATTCCAAATTGCAGAATGGACGTTCCGGCCATGATGGCATGACAAGAGGTTTGGTGCTGCTAAATGATATCTCTAAATCTTTTGACATTTTCAACACTGGCCTTGAAGATTTCAAGAGTAATTTTAGTCAAAAACTCTAAATATATTATAGTTAAAGTTTCATTTACATATTTAAAGTTATGTAAGGTGTATCTTGTGTTTTGCTGTAAGATTAATTACATCCATCTGTAATACCCATAAAAAAAAATAAAAAAAATAAACTATAAAGATATTTAAGTATATATATTTTCGGTTTTCCGATATTTTCATGTTTCATTTTGTTTTAGGTGAGTACCGCACAAGAGCCACAACCTCTCCCAACCATCGGGAACTCTAAGATTATGGCATCCCCAATTGGGGTAAGGTTGTAAGGCCGCAGACGGCGGGGAGGGGAAAGAGATGGGGGAGAGGAAAATGATGGTGGGGAAGTACATGGTCACTTAATACGACTAAATTCATTTGAAACCACTTTTCAAGTCTTTCACAATAGCGAAACTTAAAATATCTGCCGCTCTGAAAGATATAATATATTTATACTATTTTAAATGGAAAAAATTGTGTTATAATACAATTTTTTAAATAAAGTTTACTAACGTATGCCGGGATTCATAGCCAAGGGTCGTAATATCTCAAACGCGGAGGCCGTCACCAGCTCTAAGCATTTATTGTATTGAAAACAATAAATTAATTTTTTTCTTCATAAGCATTTTTAATTTAATTTTAGGAAACAGTTTAATATAAAGGATAATAATTTAATATAAAAGATAATCTTCAAACACTGTTTATTTACCTAATTTTTTATTAAAACACAGTAATTTATTATAAATTTATCTTTTTACACTAGAAAATTGGAAAGGATCACGCGTACCGTTGTACGCACTCTCCCTTAGGGAAAGTAGAGGTCCCAGAAAAATTTCTAATAAATTTTCCTACGAAATTTATTAGGCGAGGTGTAAGCACGTCATACAAATGAGCCGCATTACGTTATGTAGTTATTTAAGCAGGCTTAACTAGATTAAAATGCCAATGTCTTTAGTTTTAAGAATTTTTGATAAAAGAATTGCTGGTTACCTAATTAGTGCCAAGAATAATGCGAACCCGTGAAAATTTTTGGGATATTGTATTTAAAGTACTTTTGAAATTAAACGCATTTATAAACCATTGGCGAGTTTCCGGCATGTATTGCAATGCCATTTAAATGAAACGTTCCTCCCTGCGCGTCCTATCGGATTTGTCCCCGTTTTCCCTCCGCCTCCCCTTCCCCTCTCAAGTTCTCTTCCTCTCCTGCGTTTCCCCTCCACCTTCCCTGCCTTTCCTCTCCCCTTTCTCTGAGCGTGCACACAACTCACCAAAATTTCATTGCTATCGGACGATTAGTATAGGAAATAATCTCAAAACGCCAAAGCTCACTATTATGTTTAGAAACTTTCGCGGGTATGCGCACGTCAAATCACTCTTTTTGCCGGTGTGGCTGGTTCCCGGCAGGTACATTGAATTGCCGCCAACATTGCTGGTTGAATCGTTCCATCTGCGAGGAAACTTAGTCTCTGGTTCCTGATCCCTCTATCTGCAACTACTTGGTCGTGGTTGGGTCAAAATCTGCACGTATCTGGTCGTACTAAGTGCAACCGATTTTTCTGTCTCCAGATTTTCGATTGAGTTTCGCTAATATTGTCTTAATTTAATTAAATATTACAATTTGAGGTTTTCCCATAAAATTTAAAAAAAAATATTAATTTATTAAAATATAATATTTTTAATGGACTTAATTTTTAATAAAATAATCTTTCCACCTACTTTATCGCTTCTCTGATACGATTTATATTTATTAGTTCCAACATTGAAAATTAAAATTGATTAAAAATGTAGTAAAAATTGTGAAGTGGAAAGTGATTTTTTTTGTGTAAAATAATGGACATGAGGCAAAGTGTGATTAGTGGTTTCAACAAATCATCTAACACCAACACTCCTTTAAAAAATCATTAAAAGAAATGATTTTTTTTCTGCCCATAAACAAACATATCGTAGCCTATTTAACCAATTTTTGTTATAATCAGATGACTTTTCAAGTCAAGTCAAGTTAAAGTTACACGATTCTGAGTTTTTCGGTCACCGTGATTAATAGCATTTAGACATCTTGGTGGAGAAAACATATTTAAAGTGAAGGTCGCCGATGTAATTTCCTGTAACCTCGTTTCTGAAAATTACGTCTAGACGCAAAGTGAAGGCATTTCTAGTAACGTTGACGCTTAGTTAGGCATTTCTAGTAACGTTGTTGGAAAACATTGCGTTATGAATACGAAGTAGTTCATAATGTTCCAGTCTTCACACTAAAGCCTCGATTACATTGAGCGAGTTTACAAGCTACTAGCCGGCAAATTTAAAAGCGGGCAAATCGGCGAGTGCGATTGGGAAGATGACACATAAAACGTTCTAATTGCTCAGTAGCGAAAGAGCTAGCAAAAAGCTGAGCTAAAATAACGAGTCCCGCGCGAACTAATTCAGTCGACATTTGATTGTACAACAAATTATCTTGATCAATCAGTAGTTTGACAGTAGTTGAGTCAATCAAAGTTTTTAGATTTTCACGGCCGAAAGTATTTTCGTTGTTGGTTTTTGGGGTGTTATGCCGTGTTGCGCTACCTCCTTTTTAGCCAACGTTTCGGACAGCGTTACAGTGTCCATCATCAGGGCCGATGTGTAATTGTGTACTTATTAGTGGTGAAATGTGTGCTTATGTACTTGGTTGGTTCCACGCCGGATTCCAAGGAACAAGTTTATTGGAACCAGTTCCACGCCGGATTACGGGGACAAATGAAATCTACAACTTTTCTAAAGTATACTGTAAAACAAGCTCTAAGTGGAGTGGAGCTGGCAACACGGTATTGCTTCCAAGTAAATAAGCACACATTTCACCACTAATAAGTACACAATTATACATCTGCCCTTATGATCGACATTGTAACGCTGTCCGAAACGTTGGCTAAAGAAGGAGGTAGCGCAACACGGTATAACACCCCAAAAACAAATAACGAAAAAGTTACGAAATCAGCTGTTTGCGGGCCGCCATCTTGCCATCCGCCGTACAAGCTTTGACTTTCAACTTTTTTGTAGATTGTTCATAATCTGCTAGTTAGCAAGTAATACGATTACTCTGAGTGTGTTTCCTGACAGATAGTGAATTCGCCAGCTTGTTAACTCGCTAAATGTAATCGAGACTTAACCGGTGAGTTTTCGTATTATTTTGATAATTCCTTTGTTATTTTTAAAATAAAATATAAAAACCACTTTCTTGAAGTGTAAAATAAAAAAAATTCAATCAATAAGCCCTGGGGTCTTTGAAAAGCTTTTCATGTCTTGAATATACTACTTTAGTAATTTAAGTTGATAAACTCATTTTTGGTCAGCTTCCAACATTATTCCAGATAATTTTAAAAATAAACTGTCACAGTGGGAAATAATCAAAAATGAATTTTTATCAACAATTTTGCGTCTTTCATAATTTTTTTGGCGAAATACATTATACAATATTTACTGTTTTTAGTTTAAAAAATGCTCATTGATTCTTATGTTTTTTTTACATTAACTCCACACAGGGGGCCCTGAAGAAAATAATTTCCCTCAGGGCCTATGTCATCTTTGAAGATGCTGTGTGGAGGGTTTTTTTGAGGAGAAGAAAGAGTGAACATAGGTTTTGAAGAGACCCATGTTGTAGGAGAGAGGAAACATAAAGGCCGGCAAATCATTCTACAGCCGAGCTGTTGAACTCCAGAATGAGTCGTAGAAACGACCTGTTTTTATGTGAGTAATGTTAATCATTGGGCGCGTGTTTGGCGTTTCCCGACTATGCACCGGTGCCGGAGGGATCGATGATGCTAGTTCCTCGGAGCGTCTTCCATTGTAATACCGGTAGAACAAGGACAGCATTCCCACCTGATGCATGTGATCTAAAGATTGCAATCCGTTTGTTAAGTTAGTTGATGTAAAACAGTTTGAAAAATTGAAAAAAAATTCACAATGAGGCTGTAAACTCTTAAACACCAAGGTTTTTTATTTAAATACAGTCTAAATTCTCACAATTGCAATTACAATTACGTACACAATATCAAGACAAACAATGTTACTTGCTGTACGTTTATGAAAAAATTCAGCGCCAAAATCTTTTAATTTGAATAAAAACATCTAAAACGTGTGATAAATTCGTAATCATCATGTGTTTTATCATATGTCTTCTAATACCTAAGCTTTACGAAAAAGGTTGTTTGAACTCAAATCCCCGGTCTGCACGTAGTCTGTCCCTCTATCTTTGGCAGAGATTTCGATATTTTCACAAAATATTACTTTAAAAATCACACAGTTTTCTCCATTCGCCTCACTGGCACTGGCGGGATTGTGCTTTGAATTTAAGCAAGGATATTTCTTTGTAAGCTTTGAAATAATTTATTTATATATTCACGCCCTGAAGGCTTTTACACACGTACATTATTATAGGTAACTTGTTCAGGAGTCTAATAATAAGTGAATGTGTATAGTACATAACGTGGTAAGATGTGAAAGACATAATCAGAAATAATACATGTAGGCATGTAGTTTAATTATCATGTTAAGTTCAACAAATGAGTTCAATAAGTACTTACCGTAATAAGAGTGAAGAGAAGTATTTAAGTTGTAACTTATTGTAAACATAAACATGAAAAGCGCTCTTGGGGTGATTTTTCACCTCTAAATATTTTCCAATTATTAAAATGATCTTTTCCTGGTGCAATCTTCAATCATTTATGGTGTTATAGGATGGGGAGGTGCGCTTGATGCATTTATAGCTTTTATAAATAACTCAAAAGTACATAATTAAAAATATGTTTAATGTAAATAAAACGTTCTCGATCCATTTATAAAAATTTTGGAAAAAAAATAAAGGAAAACCTAAAAAATAAGTAGGTAGACTAATTCTCTAAGGTTCTTCTTCTTCAACGTTACGTGAATTTGCTGGAAATAACTTTCAAAAATTATAAAAAAGAGTTTTTCTTATAAAAAATCGAATAAACAAATTGTTGTTTTCTTAATTTTTATTTTAAATATCAACGTCACTACCAAATTAGGTACTAATTTCAATACCACTTTCACTACTCACTTCATAAATGACTTCACTATCAAGTTCACTACCAACTTCACTTCCAACTTCACTGCTAACTTCGCTAATAACTTCACTATCGAGTTCACTACCAACTTCACTACTAACTTCACTATCAACTTCACTACAAACTTCACTACCAACTTCACTACCATGTTCTCTACCAACTTTACTACCAACTTCACATCCAACTTCTCATCCAACTTCACTCCTTATTTTACTACCAACTTCACTTCCAACTTCACTACCAACTTCTCAACCAACTTTACTACCAACTTCACATCCAACTTCACTACAAATTTTACTACCAACTTCACTTCCAACTTCACTACCAACTTTACTACCAACTTCACTACCAACTTCACTACCAACTTCACTACCAACTTCACTACCAACTTCACTACCAACTTCACCACCAATATCTCTACCAACTTCACTACCAATTTTACCACTAATATCACTACCAACTTCACACCAATTTCGCCACCAATATCACTACCAACTTCACTACCAACTTTACTACCAACTTCACTACCAACTTCACTACCAACTTCACTACCAACTTCACTACCAACTTCACTACCAACTTCACTACCAACTTCACTACCAACTTCACTACCAACTTCACTACCAACTTCACTACCAACTTCACTACCAACTTCACTACCAACTTCACTTTTAATTGCACTACTAATATTACTACCAAAATCACTACCAATCTCACTATCAGCTACATTATTGGATTCAATATTAATGTAACCATCAACTTGTTTAACAATTTTACAATCAACTTCATCACCTACACTAACATCTTGACTAATAGCTCGATTATAAATTTCAGTGTCAACAACCATCTTTTTTTAATCCTCCCTATCAACTCGGCTGCCGATTTCAAAACCGATTTCACTTCTAATTTCGTACATTATCAGTATCACCGTACTACCTATGTAATATTTCAGAACCAAGTTAACGATCAACTTACCTACCAACCTCTCTACCAACTTCATTATGACCTCGCTATCAACTCTTTTAACAATTTTACTATGAACATTGGTGTTTACTTCACAGTTCATCATATACTTCAACATCAACTTCAATTCCATTTAATTAAGCTTGCGGTTATTCGGTTCGGGATAACAAATGAAACGCATTAGCTACATAAACGGTACACGGATTTCTCTACCTCAAAGTCCAACCTCGTTTATTTTGAAACATTTCCAGCGATACAATATTGGTACATTTTCCAAATCCTCTAATTCCCGACTGATTCCCTTGGGGTTTATTTTATTTTATAACCCGAGTGTATATATAGGTAGGTAGCATCTACATACGTTATATTGAGTAAGGACAATAAATATATCGTATAGAATATGAGGAAAATGTTAAACATTATTCTAAACTTTCCAGACTGTGCAAAAGTTACAGGTAGGTACATCATTGGTTCAATGGTTCAAGTAATAAACCACCAAATCCAGAAAACTGCAACAAAATTGCCGTTTTATTAAACGAAGCATATTTTATCTTATTTCCTTCCATACATAGTTGACTTTCATTTGCACACTGTGGAAGAAGAAGTTGACACAGCTCGGCTGTGGAACGATTTGCCGGCCTCTGTGTTTCCTCCCTCCTACAATATGGGTCTCTTCAAGACCCATGTTCACTCCTTCCTCTCCTCAAAAACAACCTCCACACAGCATCCTCAAAGATAACATAGGCACTGAGGGAAATTATTTTTTCCTCAGGGCCTCCTGTGTGGAGTTAATGTAAAAAAAAAAAAAAACATGTGCATTTCAAGCTATTAACAAAATCGCAAAACCTGTACGCAAGTGGTATACATCATAATGAATAATTGTTATGAACCTTACGGAGAAAAATAATAATAGTTTTTTTTTTAAGTGTGCACGGTGTAATAACGGGGAATTTTTAATGCTGGTCTCAAAGGCGCCGGATTTTACGAAAGAGGTAAAAAAAATGCATGTGGCTTGTTCCACATACGAGCTGACTTTCGCAAGAACTAGTCGAAGAAACGATTCGTTCTTATGAAGACAACATCACTACTGTGAACGTGCAGAGCGTGCCTTAGAGAAGGTTCCGTTGAAACATCTGTAGAACAGACTCAGCGATGTCGATCGGTCTGTTAGTAACGGATTGTTAATCAGACAAAACACCCTCCTTTGCACCAAATCATGTAGGTACATCTAGCCACCAGGTGGCCCCCAAATTAAATTTTTCGACGTGTACTTGAGATTTTAACAGGTTTAGAAGCAAATCACCATTGAAGAATTTGCTAGCTCTGCACAAAACGCTGTTACTTAATTTAAGTTCGTATGGAATCTGGAGTAAGCAATTATTAATATTTTTGTTATTGTTTTTGGGGTGTTATGCCGTGTTTCGCTACCTCCTTCTTTAGCCAGGCTAAAGAAGGAGGTAGCGAAACACGGCATAACACCCCAAAAACAATAACAAAAATACTTTTTGGCCGTGAAAACCTAAAAACAATTATTAATATTGTTTTAATATGAAAAAATCTAATGGACGTCACTTTCCGTACAAGCATAAAATACTTTTCTTAAAGGTATCCGTTTTCTTTCTCCTCTTTCTCACCATTACATCACATTAGCGTGATTATAACAAGTTTATACAGAGATGGCCTCTCGATCGTAACCACTCCGATGAGTGGTTACGATCCATGGTTAATACCAACATATAGAGAACCGTATAGAGTTTACCATGAACGCGTTACAAGATTCACTCAAAATGAAGGATTGGTGGTTCTGAAATGTAAGGTGAAAGAACTTAAACTATACCTAAACTACATGTATCCAAAATATTAACAAACTACCAATGACAATTAAAAATAATAACATGTTTACTGCTGAACTCAAATATTATCTAAAAAAGGGCTCTTAGGTAGGGACAATTTATATTGATGCCCCACTGAAGCTCTTGTACTCCTAATAGGAATTAACGTTGTTAAAAAGGGGACGGAAATTCGTCACAATTTTGTAATTCCTCATAATATATACGAAACCATTTATTTATTTGTTGATTACACCAATTTTTTCACGTAAAATTTAATCGCTTTTGTATAATATATAAGGCTGCTTTTTTATGTTTACTACTCTGTAATTTAATCAATTTATCTCATTGTTTATTTATCATAGAATAGTATTAATACGTCTGCGTCTGCGTGGTTGCATTTCAGAACCTAGTTTCGAATGCATGTTGACGCCATGACGTACGAAAAACTCAAGAATTCGTCACAAGTTGTCGCCACTTTCGTCAGCAGGTCGAATTGGAACGTGTCCCCCGTAGGTATAAGTGCTACGAATTTTTTAATATGTAGTTGTATCAAGCGCCTACATATTACATATGACGTCATTGCCTGTCTCAGTTACTTTGTACCGGTGACTATCAATCGATGACAGTGGATCCGAGGTATCAGACTATTTTTGAAACCAGTTCCTGTTGGATTTATAAAATGGTCACCAACACAAACTGGGCGAAAGCAAACCAAAAGCCGCCCGCAGGGCCTAGCAGTAAAATCCTGCGGAGCGGATTTTTAACTGCTAGTCACCATTATTATACAAACTTACCGTTTGAAAATGTACCATGTTAATGCAGAATGTTTAGTAATTAATATACCTCCTGACAACAGTTAAGCAGGTTTGAATGTTGATAAAAAATAAAAATAAAAAATAAAATTGCTTTTTGCTGATTGATGCCCATAATTTTAGCAAACGCCATTGGAACAAACATACAAAATTATTTTATTTCAATTAAGGAAACAAATGTTATGTGTTTTTAGTTCTTCAATGTTCGCTAATTCACTTCGTTGCGTCATTTTAATTAAATGTAAACAAATAACTTTGTAAAACACCACTTCTTTAATCAAAATTAACTACACGTTTCAAAAACAATCGTTTTTTTTATCAGGATAAGATTAATATTGATATATACATTTTCAAATTTAAAAAATGAAAACTTCTTTCATTATTGCATGATCCAGTGAGATTTCTGCATAATGGTATACAATCGCACAATTTACGACCCACATCATTTTCTTTATCTTTTCCAGTACAATTTTGACACCCGCTACTAATGAAACGGTGTTTGTTAATTATTAAAAACATTTTTTGTTTTATCGTGTCCCAAGAGGCGAGGGAAACAAAATTATTATTTTTACCAGGTTAGCAAAAAACAAAAAAGCTCGGAACATAATAACGTAATAAGGCAATACAAGTCCAGGCCACGTGTTGTGTGCAATGTTCTGAAAAAGATAAGGGTTTTGAACCTCTGTCGTTTAGCGCCGTTATCCCTTTTGAACCTCTCTTTTGGACATTGACCGATCTTTTAATTTAACTGACATGTCCAATACATATTTCGGTTTCCAACAGCGCGTTGAAAGACTGAAATATTTCGAGAGCATCGATTTGTGTTGAACCTGATATATTATTTTTTTTTTTTACGAACTTTTCCGATCTAATTGAAATATTCAAATATTTAACGCAGAGTCAAGATGTTTTTTCAATTAAGTATTATAAATCCATCATTAATCTTGTCGAAAGAAGTGAGATCTGGAATAATTGGTAATTTTTTTTTTTTTTTTACTTTTTCTTCAAACAGAAGATCCGGAGGAAAACAATTTCCCTTAGAGCCTATGGGGAGCCTCATTTTAAGGGATGCTGTGTGGATGATGTTTGTGCCAATCAGTGTTATTTTTTGTTTATAATTTAGTAACTGGAAACTGCTTATTCCTTTACCCAGTTCCTACCATCCAGAACCTATTTTTCATACATCCCACGCCAAGACGAAACAAAGTAGTTTCGTTCTACTGCCGCATGTGTTTTGTTTTTTTCATTTGTCGCACACGCTGACCGATACGGGCGTTGTAAAATTTGTACATTTTTGCTTGTGATTGGAACCGCAATAAGTTCAATTTGTGAACTTAAATCTTTATAGCGGCAAACGATATTGCGCATCGCAAAAATTTGGTTGTGTTATTTCTCCATCAATAGGTCAATGTGTGACCTGTTTGATTGTTTGTCGGTCGTTGATCCAACGACATTTTACCGCCAGTGTGTTTGAACTGTTATAAAGACTAAAGTGAACTATTGAGCTGTTATAAAGACTAAAGTGAACTACTGAACTGTTATAAAAACTAAAGGGAACTATTGAATTGTTATAAGGAACAGTGAACCAGCGGCAAATGACCATTCGAAAGTACACTTGGTAAGTCTTGGCTCCATTAATCCCTCCTTTCGTTTTGACATTTTTTCGGTGAAATTGTTGTTTTAGATTCGCAACAAACCCGCATGCAAACGGATTGTAAATTGATTTGCGAAACCAGAGGGTCTTAAAGAAGGATAGGAAGTTTTGGGAAGAAACAAGTGTGAATAGGAATATGGGAGTTAGCGTCCTGGAGACGTATGAATCCATGCGTTCAAGGCGGCGGGTTCGGAGAGTCCGGCTGGAGAAGTCAAAAGGCTTCCTTCAACCAGTCTCTCTCCATCCAGTCCAACACGCAGGTGGGCAGAAGCATCTGCCGCCAAGTCCCGGACATACCTCACCCCATGATCTCGGGCACCCCTATTAAGTCAAACATAAAACTATCAAAATACAAAAGTAGTGTAGGACGAAAAGTTTTAGTTATGTATTACAACCTACTTACTTTAATTAGAAATTTTTGACTATTTTTTTTTTGGAAATTTAAGTTTTCGGTTACACGCCGTTTTACGCAGTTTTTCGACCACGGTTACAAAATGGAAAATTCTAAAATTCCAATAAAAAAAAGAATTAGAGTAGGCCCGCTATTGATCACACTCCAAAGTAAAATTAACAGTGAAACACGTATGAAAACTAAAACAAATTTTCTCGATTCATGATTTTTTTTTAATTAGTTTTCTTTGACTATTCACACCGTTAAAAATTTGTACCAAGCTAACCTTGCAAGCTAAAAAAGGGTAAATTCTTGTTGTTCTTTCCTGTTTTTTCCATATTACAATCACATATTAAGTATACTAAATATTGCACCATTTCAAAATCACGCCAAATAAACAACTCTTTTCAAAAATTTACTCGTGAATCCAGAAAAACTGTCCTTTTCCAAAAGTTAAGCATTGTTCATTTTCTTACCGTGATCAATAAGAGGGTTATTCAAGATTGGGTCACAAAAATCAAAATCTTAGAATATGGAATTTTGTAACTGTGGCACTCGAAAAACAAAGTCGATTTTCACTAAATTCATAAGAGTGCCTGTAATCATCTCGAAAACTGACGTCGCGTTATAGTCATATTGTGATATTCTTGTCCATCATGGTTTGACCTATTAGCCCTCCAAGGGATGATGTTGACTTTTGGGAAATATCATCGTTTCACGGTAGCGACCCTTTTCACGCGATAAAATAACATTTGTCGGAAAATAATACTGAGGAAGGTTTTTACAGTTATTTTCCTTTTCCGTCTGAACCCTCGTCATATTAACTGACTAGTTGTAGGCCCGTCATTTTCAATAGATTGTTAGCGTCAACGGGCGTGCTGATGCTATCGGCAGGGTTGGAGAAAGCTCCCACATATTTAATACAATTAGCTGCTGTATCTGCCCCAAATAAAAACTAGCTCAGGATTTCGGTGCAAGCAGGATTTCTCGTAACCTCAAGGCTAGTGCTTGTGGTTCGGAACTTCACGCTTCTCCATTCTCCCAGGGCCTCCCTCGTCAAGCAAAACACGGTAGGTTATCACATAAACAGTTTATTCAATTCTAGGAGACACAATAATACATAAAAGGAACGATCCTAGCTGAAAGTTAGTTTGAATGTCCGTCTCTTCTCTCTATCACGCGTGGCTAGGGCTAATACATTTAATTGCACACAAAGGGTAACATGGTAATTGACTCACGTTTGGTTTATGGGCCAACAGCGGCTTCACGCGCTTGATTCTCTCAATCTACGCAGCGTCCATCGGGGACCGGAAGCGCACAAACGGCGAAACTGAACTGGTGTCGCCCATGTTCGTGCGGAACGTGGGCCCTGTAAGCTCGCTTGCTGAAGACTGCCGGCTGCCGCTCGAGAGTTCGGTCTAGCGGCGGCTCGGTTTGTCGCTCGCGGGAGGGGGTAATGCGCGCGCCTCTATATTGGCGCCTTATTCTCCAGTCCGTGGAGAAGTCTATTCTCGAATTTGTAACGTAACACTTCCCCCCTCGCCGCAATAAAAGCGACGTGGTAATGGAGCTGTAGGACTAATAAATCCTCTTACCTTTTCAGCACTTGTGCCAAAAACATTTAAGAGAAACGAGGAGAGAGAGAGAGAGAGAGATTCCTAGCTGGAGAATAGTTATGAACAGAACACAAAAGAGAAGATACATGGTGTAACAAGGAATTGTCAATAAATGTATATAAAGGCAGTGGCATACATAAATACAGTTGCAAAGAACAAGGATCTGTTGAAGAAAGGTACAAGGGTTATGCAGTGATAGAAAAAAAAACTCTAAAATTGTATCATTGGTCTGTGAGCTAATGTTTGCGAACGTGGTTTGCGTAGGATGTCTGGGGTGGTTGAACGTTTCACTGAAGTTACAAGGTTACTTTGTCACAGTAACCTGGCCCATTTGAGATTACACTCAAGGGACACTAGGGCCTTTAAGAAATTACGAGGAAGAGAACACATGATGAGGCTTCTAGGTGGTGTGGAGAGTTCTACCTGTCACAGAGGTCGAAAGGGTAACTGCTTCCGGATCCTGTGGGTGAGCCAGTACGAAACCATTGAAGTACTGGAGAGTGGAATCGCAATTGGTGGCTGGTACACTGGCTTTTGTATGTAGTGGGATTGTTTTGTGAACAATCGTTGGTATTGTCACTTGCGCAAGGGCACAGGAGCATCAGCACAATGGCAGTAGGGCATTTGCATTATGCAGCAGGAACATTTGCATAATGGCAGCAGAACATTTGCATTATGCAGCAGGAACATTTGCATAATGGCAGCAGGAACATTTGCACAAGGGCAACAGGAACATTTGTATTATGCAGCAGGAATATTTGCATAATGGCAGCAGAGCATTTGCATTATGCAGCAGGAACATTTGCATAATGGCAGCAGGAACATTTGCACAAGGGCAACAGGAACATTTGTATTATGCAGCAGGAATATTTGCATAATGGCAGCAGAGCATTTGCATTATGCAGCAGGAACATTTGCATAATGGCAGCAGGAACAGGAACCAACCTAGAGCTGGCGTGCTCGGGTTTGTTTTGAGTGTCGGTTCTTTGTGGTGATACAATTCGCAACTACACGCACGACTCACACTAGGTTATGTTAGATGCGGTCGGGTGCTTTTGGTACGCAGGGATTGAAGGCAAGGGACCTCCGTGACGGTAGCGAGGGCAGCATGAAGAGGCGCAGATGTAGATAGGGTGCAGAGCTGCTGGTTTTTTTTTAAAATCCGGCAAAAATTATTATTAGAACAAAATTCTTGAAGTTTACCTGCCTAGTAGACCAATGATGAAAAAAGTTTGGAGAGAAACAAGTGTGCATGTTGAGAAAAAGTTGGATTTGTTTGGCGTGTAGAGAGAGAGACGGAGAGAGAGCTAACTAAATGTGGCTAATTCCTAATACATGTTACAAAGGTACGTATTCAAGGACAGGTTCTGTGTAACCCCTTTTGGTTTTTTTTTCTTTACCAAATACATTTCCAAGAATACGTGGTTGAGGGATTGTACGTATAACAAAATTCCCCATTCGAAAGAAGTTGGTCTTCCATGACCTATGCTCACGTCTATACGGTAGCATTTTTTCTACTTTCGAAAAATAAAACATTGCGTACAAGATTAGTTATAACAAAGTGGGAAAGGAGTAGGAAGTTGAAAGGATCCGCGTATGAAGATTGTCCTATTTGACAAACGAAACGCCAAGTGCGTAACGCATATATCCCCATTCACGGATAATTTCGAGGAAGGGGGAGGGTGATAATTGGGAACATTTGAACGAAGAAAACTGCTGGGGACTCGGCTATTTCCGAAATTCGACCTCTGGGTGGAGGTGAAACAAGGTCTACAGCAGTCATCCTGGCACATTACAATAATATTTGGTAGTGTTGGACAAAAGAATACACTGACATAAAAGTCTAATCCTCTACGTGTATTGGGCAGAAGATTAGGGGTCGTTTTATTCTCCTACTTGTTTGCGAGAAATGACAGACCCTTGCTCAAATCTCACAAACCTGGGGATTTTCTTTGTTCGTCTCCCAGACAACGAGTTAGGTGTTTTTGTGTCCATCAACTTAACTCCCACGACACGATGCCCCATAATCATGAGTGAAGCGTATGATTAGTCCTTTTGAGATAGTAGATAGTTCCTGGGTTCTTGTGACAGGAAGTCCACGGGCATATTAATGATTACAAAAAAGGGGTGTGGACTACATTGAGTAGTTCACACATAAAGGTTTGATATTATTTCGTTCGCACGATTCATGGTGAGTATTATAACGTCTTCACGTATAGCGTACAAGATTGCAAAATCAAAAGATTTGCAAGTAAGTTTTATAACGTCTTCACGGATAACAATGAACGAATTACAACTGGGTTGCCCAGTATTGAAGGGAGGTGCAAAAGACTAGGTATTTATGACATTTCTGGCAAAAACCCACAGAGTAATTATAACGGGCTCCCCGTATCGCATTTAGTAGATATTCTGAGATTCCCATCTATGACGGCAGATTTTATAAGGTTCCCACCTATGATGGCAACAAAGGTTAACGTTCATATAAAGGTACCTATTCAATACAGACGGCGAGACATACTGATGTACTTAGTACAACAATACCGTAGCATAATAAATCCATATTAGCGTACGTTAAAGACTTGCACAAAGGCAAAAACATATTTGAAGATCTGGCCAAGATTTTATACTTCAACAATTAAGGGACGAAAAATTCTGGCGTGCTGATGGAATGTGAATTTCATCTAAGCTTACCGCAAAAGAGATCCTTTGTGGTACAACCCTTTTGGTTACGCACAGAGTATCGTATCGTGATGGTACAACTTTTGTTGTACTTACACGTACGATGGTAGCAACAATACAAGACATGCGCTTATCGTTGTTTGACAAGGCAAATTATTTACATTGGTCCGATTTGAGTGTTTAAGACCTTCTAGGTTTTACTTACTTAAACAGACTGCGATGGACACACCTTGGTGTTATGAAAATTATAATAATGGGATGGGTTGTTCACAGGGTGGTTCACTTGGAGACCTGGCTTCTTGTTGTGACCTCGTACTTTGCACGTGATAAGTCACAACAAGGCAACCCCAAAATTTCAGTTTGAGCAGTTGAGACCCAGGGTGACTCAATGTTGCTGAAATGTTGTAAAAAAAAATTTATCGTTAATGAAGAGGCACGTTGAAAGTTGTCCCTTTTATAACGATACTTTCCAGACTCCACATTCAGTTCTGGGGAGAGCTAGAGCAATTAGGGTTATTTATTGAGCGCCATTCTATTTTCTTAAAAAACAGAAAAAAAAACTTAGAACGGGTAGCAAACATCTGATACCGCCGTGGGTTTACACAGGTTTGCTTACCTAATTTAACTACATATGACATAAGGGTTAGATGCACTTTGGCGAGGATCCGATATTTAATGTACAAAAAGATTTTTCTAACATTTAGAAAGGGGTGACGAGGTATGACATGATGATGTGAAAATATGATGCTGCGAGTTGTGACGATGCACAAAACCTTGGGCACGTAGTCTCTGACTACTTGCAGTAAGCCACAGGGAATTCCTTTCTCCGAAGTGATCAATTTCAGGTAGAGGTGTGCATGCTTAGAAAAAAAACGATGTTTCCAAGGTTTGACACCTGGGGCAGCAATTAGAGGCGAATGACTGATGATGACGAGATATTTATACAAACAAAAATAAAATAAAATGAAACGAAACCACAAGGGAGAATTATAATTCTTCCCTGACTTTGGCTACAGTTGATACCACTGTGCCAGAGCTAGAAAGGTTTTTTAAAAAAAACATTTCCTTTCGTTGTGCTCCGGTTTTATGCCGGACGAAATGCTTGGGCGAAAGTTTTCTTTGGGGAATCTTTCGTTTTTTACAAAACGGGGTGCCAATTTGGCAGAGAAGTACAGCGCACCTTGCGACAGAGTGTTGTTTCTTCTCCAGACGTTCTTCCTTGAACGTGACGTGCTTCCTGATGTACTTTTTGTTGTAGAAAGAAGCATATTGAATAAGGCATTTTTTGGATTTATTCCTGGGAGAAATCTTTCTACTTCTCAGGGCCTGTAGTAGTTCTTCCTTTTTTGACGTAGAAATGTGGGGGATTATACCCAGCGTGACTTGAGGGACTTCCATAGTGTATAGGGTCGTGTCAGGGTGACCTTACGTTGGGAGAAAAACGAGAACTCGACTCTTTATCCGTAATTGGAAAGAAATTTTTTGCCAGGGATTGACCACTGGGGACGTATATATATTTTTTTTTTTTTTTACAAAATGCTTCTGCGAAAAAACGCGTATTTGTAAGTGTTTGGGTTATTTGAAAATTTGGGCAGAGGTTTGCCTCTGGCCACGTGCTTTTTAGGAAAAATCCAAGCGTTTTGGAAAAAAAAAAAATTTCGAAAATTTAAAAAAAATCGAAAAAAGGAAAAATCGAAAAAATTTTCAGAGTCCGAAACTGGAGAAAATTTGGGCAGCGATTTTCCTCTGGCACTGCGTTTTTAAGAAAAACTCCAAGCGTTTTGGAAAAAAATATTTCGAAAATTAAAAAAATCGAAAAAAGGAAAAATCGAAAAAATTTTCAGAGTCCGAAACTGGAGAAAATTTGGGCAGCGATTTTCCTCTGGCACTGCGTTTTTAAGAAAAACTCCAAGCGTTTTGGAAAAAAATATTTCGAAAATTAAAAAAATCGAAAAAAGGAAAAATCGAAAAAATTTTCAGAGTCCGAAAACTGGAGAAAATTTGGGCAGCGATTTTCCTCTGGCAATGCGTTTTTAAGAAAAACTCCAAGCGTTTTGGAAAAAAAAATTTCGAAAATTAAAAAAAAATCGAAAAAGGAAAAATCGAAAAAATTTTCAGAGTCCGAAAACTGGAGAAAATTTGGGCAGCGATTTTCCTCTGGCACTGCGTTTTTAAGAAAAACTCCAAGCGTTTTGGAAAAAAAAATATTTCGAAAATTAAAAAAAAATCGAAAAAGGAAAAATCGAAAAAATTTTCAGAGTCCGAAACTGGAGAAAATTTGGGCAGCGATTTTCCTCTGGCACTGCGTTTTTAAGAAAAACTCCAAGCGTTTTGGAAAAAAAATATTTCGAAAATTAAAAAAAAATCGAAAAAATTTTCAGAGTCCGAAACTGGAGAAAATTTGGGCAGCGATTTTCCTCTGGCACTGCGTTTTTAAGAAAAACTCCAAGCGTTTTGGAAAAAAATATTTCGAAAATTAAAAAAAATCGAAAAAGGAAAAATCGAAAAAATTTTCAGAGTCCGAAAACTGGAGAAAATTTGGGCAGCGATTTTCCTCTGGCAATGCGTTTTTAAGAAAAACTCCAAGCGTTTTGGAAAAAAATATTTCGAAAATTAAAAAAATCGAAAAAAGGAAAAAATCGAAAAAAAATTTTCACAAGTTTTCGTGGAAGTAATTTGTTTGAGAATTCAACAATATCTTGGGGGCATGGTTTCATTACGCGGCTTCCTATAGCCTGGCTTTAAACAGCACCAATTTTTGGTATTTACCCGCGAATTCCCTTCGTCTTTTCGACAAGATATTACCTTCTTTGTCAATTGACAAGGTATTATAGTGTCAGATGTCAAGGAATCCACGTCAACGCGAATTTAGTATTTTTTGCATTATTCGAATGTGATTTGGCATGGCATGGCATGGTCCGGTTTCATCAGACGACAGAGTCAAAAATACTTAATTGTCAAATGACAGAAAGAATTTAAATCCACTTGTTCCCTAGGTGTCAGCAAGTGTCCGTTTAAGAGACGTACCAGCGAGCTGCAATATAGTATATTATTAAAAATATTTAGCACTTTCGAGACCAAGCGGATGATTTGTTTATCATGTACATGATTTTAATTGTTGAATAAATTCTTCTTTAATTTGTGTTTATTTCCACTATTCACTTGTATTGAAAATAGCAATTTTAATCGGCCGACACTTTGTAATCACTGTATTATTCGCAGCGACAACTTCCTAGGTTGGGCACCTTGCGTTGGAATACCGGTAATATTTTGTCGAGTGACGAGTCACAAATGATAAAATCGCGCCCGTAATAATTTAAATTGTGATTCGAAATTACGTTCGCGCCGAGATTCCTGTTGGAAGTGCTAGACAATTGGGAATAAACAATACATCATAATAACATTTCAGAGTTTACAATTGTTGCTTGGGAACGAGGCCGTGGTGGAACAGAAAAAAAATTTTAAATGGCCCCACGTTTAGCGCCAGTGTTAGCGTCAACGGGCGTGCTGATGCTATCGGCAGGGTTGGAGAAAGCTCCCACATATTTAATACAATTAGCTGCTGTATCTGCCCCAAATAAAAACTAGCTCAGGATTTCGGTGCAAGCAGGATTTCTCGTAACCTCAAGGCTAGTGCTTGTGGTTCGGAACTTCACGCTTCTCCATTCTCCCAGGGCCTCCCTCGTCAAGCAAAACACGGTAGGTTATCACATAAACAGTTTATTCAATTCTAGGAGACACAATAATACATAAAAGGAACGATCCTAGCTGAAAGTTAGTTTGAATGTCCGTCTCTTCTCTCTATCACGCGTGGCTAGGGCTAATACATTTAATTGCACACAAAGGGTAACATGGTAATTGACTCACGTTTGGTTTATGGGCCAACAGCGGCTTCACGCGCTTGATTCTCTCAATCTACGCAGCGTCCATCGGGGACCGGAAGCGCACAAACGGCGAAACTGAACTGGTGTCGCCCATGTTCGTGCGGAACGTGGGCCCTGTAAGCTCGCTTGCTGAAGACTGCCGGCTGCCGCTCGAGAGTTCGGTCTAGCGGCGGCTCGGTTTGTCGCTCGCGGGAGGGGGTAATGCGCGCGCCTCTATATTGGCGCCTTATTCTCCAGTCCGTGGAGAAGTCTATTCTCGAATTTGTAACGTAACAAGATGAACGACTTTTTAAAAATTGTGTGATATAAAAATTTGACAGTGATATACAATTGCATTAATGTATTGAGATTAGATCAAACGGTTACAACACAATTATTAGCCTTATAAGGAAAGCAATAAATGCGCCCCGCTGTTGAATTTGGCAGCCGCCTCTGATGGTCCGCAAAAATGCTTGAAAAAAGTCATTGATTTTGCGCACAAACTAGCGGTAGGTACTTTTGATAGATTCCCTATCTAAAGGCAACGCTTCTTGGTTCAAAAAGAAGAAGATGGAGAGATATGTAATTACGAACGTTGGACAGAGCGCGCTAATATTTTTAATGATAAAATTGAAGCGAAAATTGTGAAAATGCTTAATAAAAGATGACTTGTTTAAAATAGAGGAAAAATCGTGTAAGGTATATTAAGTATCAACACAGGTAAATCCTAGTGAGACAGGCATCAATTAAACCCTATGTAAAACCCTATGTAAAACCCTATGTTTATAGATTAATAAAAAAAAAATTTTAAAAAAATCATTTAAAGAAACATTATGAATTTTTCACAAATATAACTTGTAAAATAATAGAAATAGACTTGTTTTAAATAATTTTCGGAGCATACTTTGCGATTTTTTTCTATCGAGGGAATTTCATATAATTTGCGTTTCGGCGTGGATCGTATCTTGATATTATCTTAAAAAATAACATTTATTTTTTTAAGAGCTTAAAACTTCACCATTTAGGCAAGTTAAGTTTAGTAATTTCAAAACTTCACTATTTAGGACTATTAGGCAATCTTAAAAGGAGTATTATTATTATACATTTTTATAATAAAATGAGCACGCGACAGCGGTGAGGGGCACCGGGGCAGGTTTTGTAAGTTATTTGGCGTCGAAAGGCTCGCCCGACCATTGAGTACACTTGGAACTCTCAAATTTATTTAGTTTTATCATTATCACTTATTTTTTTTTAAATATGGCATTATAAGTATTTAAAACCATAATGAAATAAAAATAATTATAAAGATAATGAAAATATTTAAATACTTTTGGAGATTTCCGTCGTTTTCCGGACGAACGCAGCTCTTACGGCGACGGTGCGGTGGTTTTTCGAACCTGCGACCACTATGAACTATTAGGCAAACTTAAAATGACTCTTATTATTATAAATTTGTTTAATAAAATGGGCACGCGACAGCGGTGAGGGGCACCGCGGCAGGTTTTGTAAGTTATTTGGCGTTGAAGGGCTCGCCGACCGTTGAGTACACTCGAAACTATCAATTTTATTTAATTTTAATCGTTATCACTTATTTTTAAAAAAATATGGCATATAAGTTTTTAAAAATATATTGAAATAAAAATAACAATAAAATAGTAAAAATAATTTTTTTTAATTTTTTTTTAATTTAGAAACTTTAAAAAATCGTACACAAAAAACTGCCAGGCTGCTGGTCGGCAGACTAAAGAAGTCAAAAATAAGATGATCTAGACTACAGTTTTTTGTTGGTTTCGATATTGTATTCGATGCAGCTGGGCACGCGAAACCATATGAAACGGACGAGGTTCGGAAATTTCCGTCGTTTTCCGGACGAACGCAGCTCTTACGGCGACGGTGCGGTGGTCTTTCGAACTTCCAACCACTATGGACTATTAGGCAATTTTAAAAAGACTATTATTATTATAAATTTGTACAATAAAATGGGCACGCGACAGCGGTGAGGGGCACCGCGGCAGGTTTTGTGAGTTGTTTGGCGTCGCCAGACCGATGGGTACACTCGGTACCCTCAAATTATTTTTTTTTATCATTCTCACTTATTTTTTGAAAATACGGCATTCTTAGTTTTTAAAACCATAATTAAATAAAAAATAATAATGAAGATATTGAAAATAATTTTAAAATGGTAAAAATACTTAAAAAAATCGTACGCAAAAACCTGCCAGGCTGCTGGTCGGCAGACCAAGAAATTCTTCAATGGGATGATCTAGACTACAGTTATTCGTTGGTTTCATTCGTGTACTCGATGACGTAAAATTTACTATTTTTTATCCCACTTTGACGCCGGCTGCCTGCGAACGTGCCAGGCTGCCGATTGGCAGACCTTTTTTTTCATTTACTAATCGACCTTTATCATCAATAAGTTCAATCATTCCCGTTCGTGTACTCGATGACGTAATTTTTTCGAAAAAAATCGCTCACTATTTCCATGACTGCGCGGCTCCTGCCAAGAGGCGCACCGGCAGACCGGCTTTATTAAGGCTTTCTAAATGTCCATTATTACTACAAAGTAGTTTCATCCGTGTACTCGATGACGTAGGGTTTACCTCGCTTGTCTCCTAGACTATGGGTGGTTTGGTATATTAATGCAGTTGAATTTACCTCGCCGCAAAGAACGCAAGTCCTTAAAAACCGCACCGCTAAAATATCCTGTATTTACCACTCCGTGTACGCCATTCACTACCATAAAGCAAATTTTACAACGCTCCCTGTTTTTCCTTCACCAAATTATATTCCCGGTGATACAAACTCATTGCGTAGTGAAGAGTTCACAGCAGTGTTTGGAAAAATTGGTAAGTCCCTTCCGATCCTGTGTAAAAGATAAAAGCAATTCAATTACTAAAATCAGCAAGTATTGAACATTTAGGTGGGGGGGAGGAATGGGTTAGTTAATCGGCTGGGTGAGTGTAATTTTTTTAAATTATTTTACATTACCTTGGCCTGTGTCCATGCGAAGGGTATTTTTAAGGAAAGAAGTGTGTAGAGGGTCTTTTTCGGAAAGGGAGGAGAGAAATTTTCTGGGAAGGAAAAGGGCATGAGGGGCGGGTAGAAATCTGGGGGTCAGTGTGTCCAGGAGTGGACATACAAATCCATCCCCCCCATTGCGATACAAAGAGATGTTCCGAGTGAGTCCTGCTGGAGAGATTCTTCCTCCACCAGTCTCTTCAAATCTGGCCTGCCATGCGGTAGGTGGGCAGACGCATTCGCTGCCAAGACCCAGACAAACATCACCCTTATGAACCAGGGCACCAATGCAAATATAGGGAACCAATTGGAGTGACCTGTGGCAGGGGTGTTGGTTATCCTATAACTAATAGGTACCTGGGGCGGCGGTATGCGTACGCGCCTCCCAAACTGAATTGAATTGTTTGAATTTGGTAAAATAATGCGATTTTAAAAACGAAAAAATTTATAACGGTGATCAAAATGTCATCTGCAAATTAAATCTTCATGTAAAATGTATATTTCATCAGTATTATAAAGGATCATCGGAAAAAAAGTCTTTCGAAGTTATTTTTCATCGTTCCCATTTTCATAATTTCAATAAAAAGTCGTACTTAAGTAAACTTTTCAAGTTAAATTTGTTTTATCGTTTTGTTTTTCTTTCTAAACTTTTTAAAACACTTTTTAAGCTTTCACTTATTTTAGCAGTTTAGAAAATACTTTGAATATTGTACAGTGCAAATGATTACTCCCACAAAATCGGGTTACTATAAACTTTTTCTGTTTTTATTTGTTATTTTGATTGGAATGAGCTCTGCAGAACGACTCACAGAATTATTATTGGTTTTTGCTTATTTATGAAATTATCCATAAAGCCTCAACAAGAACGGCTAAAGCTAATCGGAGCTTTTATTCCTCTTGCCGATAGGCGAAAGCGATTAGTAATCAGATTTCGACGAAAACATGCTTAATAATAGTCCAATTTATTATTTATGGATTTAGCAGCACACGCAGAATGACATAATAATAAAATAAATAATTAATAAATTAAAACGTAACTGGCTATGAGAGAAATAGAGAAAGAAAATTTGTGCTCGCACCTCTCTCTCTTGCCTCTTACCTCTCTCGCCCGACACTTTTCCTAACGCTCTCGTCACGCTTTCATCAGCTTACTCCCCAAATCAAGCGTGCGTATAAAAGTTTTATTTCAAAAATCCCTTAAGGCCTTTGTCATCTTTGGGAATGATGTGTGGAGGATATTTTTAGGGAAAAGAAAGAGAGGAAGTTTTGGAAAGGAAAAAGGTATGTCGGGTGGGTAGGAATCTGGAGTTCAATGTGTCCAGGAATGACGGACGTATGAATCCATTCCTCCCGCTGCGATCCAAGGCGATGCAAGAGGCAATGCAAGACAGTCCGGCAGGAGAAGTCTAGGTTAGGTCTCAATCAAACAGTCTCTGCCAATCCGGCCTGACACCCAGTAGGTGGGCAAACGAGTCGCCATGAAGACCTGGGCAAACCTCACCCCATGAACCCAGGCACCCTTGCTAAGTCACCAAACGTAGTGTAGTGACCTATTGCAGGTGTATCGAACGTGTTATGGAAATACCAATCTTCGTACCACATATCGTGAATTATTATCAAAGAAGAAATATTCTGCATTTAAAATCTATGATCAGTTAGAGGCATTTGCGCGCATGTTTAACAATCGATAAGAAATTATCAGTAATGTCGTTCTTTATGTAAAATTGTACTTTTATTAACCGAGGTGGAAGCTCTTGGAATTGAAAGAATCCGTTTTCGTGTACTATGTTTGGTGACCCAACTGAGTCACCAAGTTGATTATCTATGTAATAATTGGTTCACGGTCCCCAAATTGTAAATTCAATATGAATATCAAGTCTTGAATTTAATAATTTAGTACTAATTTGTTTAAATCGTGTAAAGTAAATATTTTAAATGGAATGGAGTATTTTGAAATCTGAGACTTTGGCAAGATTTAACCTAATCAAAACTTACGTTCAAGTTAAATCGGTTTGTTTAACAATTTTCCAGACATGTTTAAGATTAGATGAAAAGTACTCCGTCAAACATTGTTGTTCTTCGCAAAATTTTTGGTGGATTTGTCAATATTACGCTTGTTTCCGAGTTATGATAAAACATCCAGCGTGTTGGCCTAGGCAAAACTACAGGAATACAAATGTATAAATGCTGTGTCAAGAGAAGCAATGTTTGTGTCGGATAAAAGGCATAGAAACGCAAGATTTGAAAGCCTTGCCGTAGAAATGAATTTGGGACGAAGGAATGACAGAAATTATTTGATTTATTATTTTTTAGAGTTAACACATCATGGCTTGACATAAATTTTTTTTTTAAAGTTGTTTTTATTGGGTACATCTGTCAACTGGTTTCGATTTACTCAACCTTCTTCAGGACAGAAAAACAAATTAAGTTGTAAAAATTGATGTTTTTTGTACGTCCCTTCTGCGTTCTTATACCACTCATACGATTTACTATAAAACTTTGGTAATTTGTTCTGCGGACGCCCACGAAGTTTTCTATGTATAGTGGTGAGCTCTAGCGTTATGAAATTTAAATTTAAACAAAGTTTACGATTTGCGAGTTGTTTGAAGAATGTATGTAGTGGCAGAGAGGGGGTAAGAATTATTTTAGGACGCAAGTTCACTGTTCACGGAACAATTTGTTATTTTTTTCTTTTAGCGTATCCTAAAAAAATAATCACAGGCCAACAAAAAAAATGTTTGTGAAAACTTTTTAAACAAATTTACCAAAATTTTATGTAATTTTGAATGCTGAATAGCAGTTTTTTTTATCACCCACCATTCTTTCACAATATCGATTTAATATTTCAACATTATTTCACAATATCGATTTAATATTTAAAAAAATAGGGAAAATTTGATCTATAAAAATTAAAAAATTCATAGTTTTTAAAATTGGTTATATTTTGCCTACAATCGTGTTTAATTACTTAAATTTGAATATTAGATGCTTATTTTATTCTCTTTCTTTCGTAGCTTTTTCGCCGATGTGTTGCGTTTTTTTGTTCTCTGTGAAGTGACCAACAGTATTCACCCATCATTTTGATATTCCAACATCCCTGGTATCGTTTTTCCATCTCTTTTATATCCTGATGAAACCGTTCCCCTTGCTCTTCACTCACATCACCCAAATTTTCAAGAAAAAAAGTCAAGATGGCTGTGCAAGAAGTGGACTTTAAGACTTATCAGGCACATTTAATAGTGAAATGTGAAAAATTGGTGGGTGATACGACTTTTTTATAATTTGTTTCGTAGTCAGGACACCAAATTACGCAGGAATCAGTAAAAATTATTAAAAAGTTTTTTCACTGTTGGCCTGTGTAATCAACGCGGTTAAATAAACTACCTAAAAGTGTAAATTATCTTCACGCATTTTCCCCGCAGAGGCAGGCAAAGAGGATAGACAGTCAAATTATTCTGTCTTGGCAGACACTCTTGGCTTCAGATTCAAATTCATCCGTTGTCTCACAAACAGGTTTTCTTCTTTGTTTTGACTCTCGACGTGTCCCGACTCAAGCATTTGATTAACTTTGTACCGTGGCTTCCTCGGGCACTATGAACTTATTCTACCCTTATTTTATAATATCCTATTATTTGTAACATTGGCGCCTTTCGGATTTTACAATACTTAAAATAAGGCATAAACTACAACATTAAGTAATAGTTAAGTAATATATATTGAAAGACCCATTTTTTTTTTTTTACATGAAATACCGCACAAGATTCCCAACTGTTCCCCTCTGGAGCCAGTGAGACTATGTCATCCCCAATTGGGGTATGTTGTGTGGCTGAAGGTAGGAAGAGGAAGGTGGGGAAGTACCTGGCTATTCAGATCTGGTCACTAAACACGGCTAATGCATTTCGAGCAACGTTTCAATTCTGAATGGTGGTCTTACACCAGGGCGATACTGATAGTATCTTCCACTCTGGAACGTGGCGTAAATATACTATATATTATTTTAAATGAATAAATTGTGAAATAACACAAATTAATCAAATAAAATATATTTGCGCACGCCGGGTTCGAACCCGCGACCTTTGGATTGTGAGTCCAGAGTCTTACCTCGGGACCACGGAGGCCGCCATGTTGTAGGTGAAGGAAAAACAGCGGCCAGCAAATCGTTTTACAGCCGTTGAACTCAATAACGTATTGCAGAAACGATTCAATCTCTTGTGACAAATGTAAACCATATGAAAATGTTTGGCGTGATTTCTGACCATGTACAAGTGCTGAAGGGATCAATAACGCTAGTTCCTCGGAGCATCTTCCATTTTAATACCCGTTGAAAAGTCAGCATTCCCACCTAACGCCCGCGCTCTAAAGATTGCAATCGCTTTAATAATTCAAACAGGGAAAATGTTATTTTTTCAAATCGTTGACAATAACCGCAAACGTATTGTTGAGAAAAACTGAATAATTTATTCGAAATTTCACGATTCATGATTCTACCGAAATCCTTGAGAAAACTATGAAGAAAAACTCTTGTCTAAAACCACTTAAATCAAAGAGCACTTATTGTCGAGCCTACTTAAGAAGAGTAAGTACTCCAAAGACCTTCTGAAATGAAAAATTATTTTATTTTATAATAAAAGTGTACCATTTTATCAAGTAAGAATTGAAGGTGTGGGTATCTCCGCCCGGGGAACTATTCATTGGATGACCGACACGTGCGCCTTTGGTCACCCCAGGTAGTTCATATTACTGCAAGTGACTTAGCAGGGGTGCCCCGGTACATGAGGTGAGTTTTCACTGAACCATGAAGTTAAATTTGACATTCTATGAATTTTTATTATACACTCACACAAATAAATATTAATAACTTTCTGCTTCTATAAAATACGACGCTTTCCAAACATTCATATATTTTTAAATCAACCCGTAAGAAATCGGTCACGCTAAAAACCGGGTCAACTGCGAAATTGGTAAGGCTGACATATATTTCGTATATTAACCCGGCGTTTGCACAGTTGGGTCAATTTGACCCGCGCCATTTTAAAATTAGCTTATTTCTTAAAAATTTAGTGCGACGTTGCCATACTTCTCAGTAGCTGGAGCTAAAAATCTCCCCTCTCACTGGCTATCGCTGTTCAGTGATATAGTGGCCGCAACGGTGGATAGACGTGGCGAAACACGAAAAAGGTAAATACGACCCAACCATACACTTCATGTCGTAATTTCGGGATATGAGTTAGTCTTACATATTATCATGCAAATGATAACATGTAAGATTAACTCATGGGACTGATGTATTATTCTTGGTCCTACTATCGATCTCATTCATATGTATGATATTAGTTCACATTTTGAGAAAAAAAATGTTTTATTTAAATTTTATAACTTTAAGACAGAGGTTCTCTATTTTGTTAAAATTTTATTATACTTTTATAAAAGTCATTAAAAGATAGTTTTATAAGAAGTTGTTTTATTTTACCCAAAATCTCGCGAACAATATAGTTGTTTTATCAAATTATTGCAATATGTTACTAAATTTCTTTTAAATATTGAAATCATAGCAAGTTTTTTATTCGGGTCTCCTAGACCCAACCCTACTATCGTTGTTACATATTTGTAACAACGATAGTAGGGTTTGTATTTGTGCTGACGCCGGATTAAGAGCTTTAATTTCATAGAATTTCAGAAAAGTATACTTTCGTGCGTGTGAGCGTGATTGCCACCAAAAGTTGACGGAATGCATTTTCATCGGTAACGAAATGTATTTAAAAATAAATGCCAATCATTAAAACTCACAGTACATGGGAATTCAAATACGTAGTCATGGTTATAAACTTTACTTTTTGTAAATACGAGCTTGATTTTATCCGACCACAAAATTTTCCCCGCTTCATTTCAGAAGTTTATATTTTTATGAAAACCAATGCTTTGAAATCATAACTGCACATTTGCATTTACGCTCGAAAGATTCCGAGAGCTTCAAACTTTTCCACTTTTCCTAAAGAGGTAGGCTTATTTCACTTTTAAATGGAATGGAGTACACTTCAGTTGAGCGAACGTAATTAAAAGTTCTTAGTACAGAGCTTCCAGCTTGCCCGTTGGAGTATTTAGTCACTATTTATTTAATGACAGTTAGAATTCTGCAAATTATGCTTTTGCTGCTATACATCTTGATAATAGGTATCTGAATGTAATGCTTTCACAAGGAGGAAAAGTGTGTCAGAAAAAGCTTTAAAGAGTCATCAATATCAACATAATAATTTGTATTTTTTTAAATTAATTTTCTTTCATTTTGTTTTTGAATAGTTTTGTTTTCCAATGTACATTTGTTACTTAAAACTTTGATTAGATTGATTAAATATTAATTTTTTTTTTTTTTTTGATTAAAAGTTTTTAATCCTGCTAGTGTTATATAATACGGTTGTATCAAAACCGGTCGCGGAAAAAAATTTTAAAGTTTTAAGTAACAAATGTACATTGGAAAATAAAATTATTCAAAAACAAAATGTCTAGAAATTGTTACATAGTTAATGCTCAAGAAATACAAATAATTTTCTTTCAATTTGAGTGTAAAAGATGCTGCCTTATTTTGATGTCTCTTTTTGGTTTTTTAGTTATAAAAGAGGCTTTATAATTAAAAAACCATTATTAGGTACCCTAGAAAGAGTCCCAACTTCTCCCAAGTTTCCAGAGCCGGTGGTGCTATGGTGTCCACAATTGGGGCATACATGTTATGAGGCTGAAAGGATTGACGAAGGGAAAGAAATGTGGAGGAAAAAGTTTTGGATTTATCTTTTAGCTTTTTAGGGTAAGAAAAATACAATATTGGTGAATGACCGATTGATAAGATTGAAGAAAAAAAATTAAAAAGAAATAACTAAAAGCCACTCTACATATTTATCCTGTTTATCGTGAATAAAGTGTCATGGGAATAAAATGTTCCCAACGTCAATGGTTTGATACCAGTCAAGAAAAAATAAACCGACTCAATTTAGTAAGCGGGTAATTTCCCGTGACTATTGGCGCATGGAGAATCGAAGCTTAAGGCCTCTGGGGAATTTCCAAAAAAAATGTCATAGGCATTTCGTCCCGTATGACATTTAAAATCGAAATAGAGAAGTAGACCTTTTTTCAACAATTTCGTTCATCCAATATTCGACAGAAGGTCTAAACCTCTGAACCTTGCTGTTCCTAAAAATTTACAATTTAACCATTTGAAAGAAAGCGGTTTCCTTTAATATTTATTTATTTCCTTTTTATAGGTACGTAATTTACGTATTTCACGTGTTGTACGTGTACGACCTGAGAAAATTTAATAAGAATAAAATGAAAACTGATTGAAAATTAATTTTCTCTGTTAATTCGCCAAAGATTCATTGCTCCGGACGTCGACGACTATACTCGTCTCTCGTCTCTCGCCTCTCGCCTCTCGCCTCTCGCCTCTCGCCTCTTGCCTCTCGCCTCTCGCCTCTCGCCTCTCGTCTCTCGTCTCTCGTCTCTCGTCTCTCGTCTCTCGTCTCTCGTCTCTCGTCTCTCGTCTCTCGTCTCTCGTCTCTCGTCTTTCGTGTTTCATTTCTCGTGTTTCTTTTTTCGTCTCTCGTCTCTTGTCTTTCGCCTTCCTCCTTTTGACTTTCGACTTTCGACTTTCGACATTAGACATTTGACTTTTAAAATTGACTTTGGACTTTTGACTTTCGACTTTCAACTTTCGACTTTCAACTTTCGACTTTCGACTTTCGACTTTCGACTTTCGACTTTCGACATTCGACTTTCGACTTTCGACTTTCGACTTTCGACTTTCGA
Organism: Glyphotaelius pellucidus; assembly: GCA_936435175.1. Classification (NCBI taxonomy): domain Eukaryota; kingdom Metazoa; phylum Arthropoda; class Insecta; order Trichoptera; family Limnephilidae; genus Glyphotaelius; species Glyphotaelius pellucidus. The sequence continues at coordinate 6,067,776 of OW386558.1, forward strand.
CTTTCGACTTTCGACTTTCGACTTTCGACTTTCGACTTTCGACTTTCGACTTTCGACTTTCGACTTTCGACTTTCGACTTTCGACTTTCGACTTTCGACTTTCGACTTTCGACTTTCGACTTTCGACTTTCGACTTTCGACTTTCGACTTTCGACTTTCGACTTTCGACTTTCGACTTTCGACTTTCGACTTTCGACTTTCGACTTTCGACTTTCGACTTTCGACTTTCGACTTTCGACTTTCGACTTTCGATTATCGACTTCAAATTATCGACTTTCGATCAACGACTCGGACGGGAAATAAAATTGATTATCCGTTTCTGATGAGTTTCGATATTTAAAATACTGGATCGATTTTGCTAGAAGTAAGAAAAATTCAGCTCATTTGGCGCACGTGGTAACGCCCACAGTACTTCTCGCGATTTATGTCTACAGCGTCTTAAAATATAATAATATTATACTTTGGCCATGATTCACTACCGAAAGAGTTCTTGACATTCACTTTTTTCGGAAAATCAATTTAAGAATTTGATATTTCTCTTCGTGACTTTCTAGAAAAGGTGCTGAAACGACGAATGTGTCCAACCTTTCAAAATAAGACATCTTAAAAAATTATGCTTTCAAGCATTCGAGGGTGTAATGTGATTTCTACTAAAAACCAATTAAACAAAGACCCGAACCGAATTTTTATTTTCTTACGGCAAGTTGGACAATTTCATTCGTTTAGTCCCTTATACGCTCGGATTTCAGTGGGTTGCAGAAGCATATCGAATTTTATTTAGTTCTTCCTTTATTTAAAAAGAAAGATATTTCCGGGTTAAAAATAATCCGACAACATTTGAAAATCTCCTACTACCACCACAGTAAACGGAGAATGTTGCTTGTGATGGAGGACTTAGCCAGCCGAGGAATTGAACACGGGATGCTTGGGTGGGACCCAAACGCAATGCCAACTCAGTCACTGACCGTTAATAAATAACATAAATCATAGTTAATAATCTATAAGAATCAACAATTGATATTGATTATTTACTTTCTATATCATATCAACTTGCAAATAAAATCTTGCTATTATACATAAAGATAGCGCCCAAAAAATATGCGATAAGAAAATTAAGATAATTAAGCTCTTAGTCGAAGGATGATAAAATTAAAAATTATTTTTTTTGATATGGTAGAATAAGCTCAGTGGCCAGAAGACTTCCTTGGCAAGGAAGAGGTCCTGGGATCAATTCCTAATCTCGTGATGTCTTTTCGGTTTCACACTTATAGTTTGAAAATCGGTAATTTTGACTTCAATGATAAAATATTTCAACTTGAGGTTTGGGTCAGTAAGTAGATATTCCACTACAAAAATAATGCATTATTTCTTAGTAAACATGTATGTCGAAATTACCAGCAAATTGCACAATGCCATTGTGTATTATTTTTGCACAATGCCATTGTGTATCATTTTTGACGGCCTCCATGGTCCCGAGGCAAGACTATCGACTCACAATCCGAAGGTCGCGGGTTCGAACCCGGCGTGCGCAAACAAATTTTATTTGATTAATTTGTTTTATTTCACAATTTATTCATTTAAAATAATAAATAGTATATTTGCGGCACGTTCCAGAGTGGAAGATACTATCAGTATCGCCCTGGTGTAAGACCACCATTTAGAATTGAAACGTTGCTTGAAATGGCTTTAGCCGTGTTTAGTGAACAGATCTGAATAGCCAGGTACTTCCCCACCTTCCTCTTCCCTATCTCCTTTCCCTCCCCACTACCTTCAGCCTCACAACATACCCCGATTGGGGATGCCAAAGTCTCACTGGCTCCAGACGGGAGCAGTTGGGACTCTTGTGCGGTATTAACTGTAAAAAAAAAAATCATATTTGATGTTTTTTTTTGTCGTGACTTTTGCAAATTAGTCCCAGAGAGAGATCGTGCATGATGTCATCGACGATCGTCCTGAAACGCTTACATAAAAATCTTCCTTTTCACACGTCTTGTATGGAAACAAAAAAGAAGATACTAGAACAATGTCATCACGAACGACCCCTACTATCGTATCGATTATTCGGATTTTCCCAGAGATTTCTAAGCATGCAACATTACATTTAGAATTTGAAGGCATCTTTTCTTTTATTTGTTTCCTTTGGCATGGACACGTTTTGAATATTCAAATGAGTATCGAAAAAATTTGCATGTGACCTTTTGTGATGAGAGAGAGATTAATGTCACGGCTTAAGGAGTTGTTTTTTGTATTTGTTTTTTTTTTTTTATTATACGTGCAATACAGGCATTCAATCCTCTGATTGGATGGTATTTTTATTTAAATATGTAATAATAATTTAAAAAACAACAGAGAAGATCCATGTGAAATAAAGATTAATACTTATGTGAAGCTTACTTGTATGAATTATTCATTTTTTTATTATTTATTAACGAACTTAAGCCGCCGCTATTCGAATTCGACCAATTTCTTACATATCTCCCCTAAACATTTGAAGTTTTTAAGCTCTTAAAAAAATATTTATTATTTTTGAAAATAATATCTAGATACTTTCACGCCGAAACGCAAATTATACGAAATTCCCTCGATAGAAAAAAATCGCAAAGTTTGCTCCGAAAATTATTTAAAACAAGTCTAGTTCTATTATTCTACAAGTTATATTTGTGAAAAAATGTACAACGTTACTTAAGATACGATCTACGAGAATTTTGCTCTATTTTAAACGAGTCGTGTTTTATTAAGCTTTTTGGCAATTTTCGCTGCTTTTTTATCACTTAAAATATTAGCGCGCTCTGTTTAACATTCGTAACTTCATATCTCTCCATCTTCTTCTTTTTCAGCCGAAGAGCGCCGCCTTAAGTCCAATTTACAAAATGATACACGAAATTAAATAAAAATATAAATTATAATTTAATTTGGATTAGAAACATTGAATGGCAATAAAGCATTTTCCAACTCTTTTTCTCTCATATGTGTCGTCGATAAAAAAAAGATCAATAATTTTAATAAAGTGATATGTTACCCTCTCAAAAATTTTAGCAAATCTTGAGTGTTATGTTCACTAAAACAAACACAAAAAAATTAAATATTTTCCCTGATTTTGTAATTGTTATTATACTTTTGGTTTATGGTTCTTCGCGAATTTACTTTGTGGTCGTTTAATTCAATGCATGCAAGGTGATTTGTTTTCATCTAATTTGTTCAATACTCAAAGAACCCCCCGTGAATGACCACCATTCATAATCCAAACACAGCTTGAAATGCCTTCAGGAGTGATTAGTTACCAGATCTGAACAGCAAAGATATTCCTCTCCCATATCCTATCTTTCCCCTCCCCTTTACTTACAACACACGATAACAACAACACACAACACACCCGAACTAGCGATGCCGTAGTCTCATTGGCTCCAGACAGTTGAAACTATTTTGCGGTGTTCATATTTAAAAAGACCCACCGAGGGAGCTAATAGGACTTTTAACAGGATACTACCACCACAGGAAATTTCAATAACTAAGTGATGTTACGTAATAAACCTCACAACTTTTTAATGAACATTTTTGTCTTATTCCCGTCATCCTACTTCCCTCGCTTTAAATGAGAAATATATTATTTACCTCAGAGGATGTAAAATTTAATTTCATGACCTTGTTAAAATAATATCTATCAGACAAGAACCGTAATTGTGACCCAGTTTTTCAAACCGAAAACACTCGTAACACAATACACAATAGTTATCAGCAGTAACTATATAGGGAAGGTAATTAAGTAAGAAGTTCCTGAGTTAAATGAACGCGCGGGTGAAGTTGTCAAGTAGCGTCACGGGAGGACTTTACCTAAGGAAAATTTGTCCCTCGGGCACGTAAAGGTTCTGGCCAGGTATAATCAACTTTTGAATAAATCGCCGATCAAAAAAATTTGCGGTTTTTTGGAACCGGTGCGTGGTGGTACGATAAAGCTAAGTTTAGAACTGTACAATAGTGGTCGAATAGTCCTAAGTGCTGAGTTCCCGATCAGGCGTCACGGGGTTGTTTATCAGTTAGCTGAGTCCTCCGCCATTGCATAAATAACATTTTCCGCTTGTAACGATGGTAGTTTGCTACTCACTATTTGTTGATTGCTTGCGTGCGTGAAATGTTCAACAAATACCTATGTTCTGACAATGCTATACAATCAATATTTCCTACTTAGCCTCATTAATATATTAGTTATTATTGAACATGAATGCCTTAATAAAATATTATTTTGGGATGATAGCATTTTTTAATCAATGAAAGTGTAAGTATTATTTTTTAGTTAATTCCAGAACGTTTAAGTTAGAGTTACGTACATGATTTTACTTTGTGTGTCATAAGTAAAGCTGGTGCATATGATGAAGATTAATATTTTGTTATTCATACCTTAAAAATTTTTATTGAATATATATACAATTTTTTTAAACCAAAAGTGCAGTTTGTATTTCTATATTTGTTAGTAAAGTATTATAATAATACAAATGTTACATATACATAAATGTTTGATTTGATTTGACATGATTGTTTTATTATGTAAGTATGTAAATATATGCTGTAATTTACGTACTTTTACGCTACTTTTAGCTATTTATAAAACGTGAGCAAAATGCTCTATACGTGAAAATGCTCGTGTGAGTTTTAAAAGCGCGAGTGCTCGCGGGTTAAATTAAATGCCATTGAAAAATTTACAACGGTGTACAAACAAGTTTTAAAATTTGATCATTTTCCTGAAAATTTTTATCTAACAGAAAAACGTTTTGAATCGTATATTAAGAACACTTTTTTACCTCGTATTTTAACTTTTCTTTCGCTAGAAGGTTTGATCGCTCGGAAACTTCGGAGAACGCTTTCACGTGAAGTAAGTTTCGTCTCAGGGATTTTTCGGTGAAACTTTCACCGGAACTTTCTGAGCGGGAGGAAATTATTAGTTATTATTGGAATTTTTCTGAATTATGGATTATCGGTCCAAATATATTATACTTGGTCACATTAATTATAGAAAAAGAAGAGTTGTTAATTTTGCATGCTTATTTATTCATTGTTAAAAAATAGCAAAATAACCAATACGTTTCGAACGATTATAAAAATCGGGCTAAAAACGCGAATTTTCGTATTTTTAAAGCAACTTTTCAACTATAAACTTTATTAATTTTTTTTAGTAAACAAGTATCGTTATTTATTTGTAATAAAGTGTCCATCATCAAGGCAATTGTATGATGGACAGTGTAACGCTGTCCGAAACGTTGGCTAAAGAAGGAGGTAGATCCACACGGCTTAACACACCAAAAAATTAAGAACGATAATACTTTTGCCATGAAAATCTAAAATTCACTAAAATTATGTACATATTCAAAGTATTTCGAAGTTTAAATGCAACCCAGCTAATAAGGCAGAAAAAAGTCTATTTATTACCATTCTTTCAATTACACTGCCGATGTAGAAGTGTCCGGTACAATTGCTGTCTATTTTATTAAAAAAAATGATTTACTGATGTACGGGTATTGCAATAAGTTGCTTGAAATAGCTATAGTCTTCTTTGGTAACTAAATTTGAGTAGCCAGGTACCTTTCAACTGTCGTTTTCTACAACTCTTTTCATTCCCCATTCTTTTCAGTCTTAAAACATACCCGAAATCGGGGATGCCAAAGTTCCACTGGCTCCGGATATTTCCACAATTGGTATCACGTAAAATGTAAATATAAGTTAATAAAATAATATACTAGAGTCAGCCAAAAAGCAATGCCTCCTATTTATTTTTCTCCTTTAATTGTCAAGAAATAAAAAAAGCAATTATGTGGGTTGCACACATTATTGACTATTAATTTGTTACATTTCCAATCTCCGTCCATTTTTTACCAAGGGCATGTATCACAGTGTTGTAAAAAGCACGGTCACATCCAGAATTCCCCGCCGATCACATAGTTTTGAATTTTGTTGTCCTTGGCGAGTTTATGTGATGCCATTCCATTGACTGTCTCTTTGATTCAGTTTCAAAAAAATGAACCCTTTGCCAATTGAATTTAGTTTCTCAATTCGAATCACTACGAAACTGCATTTACAACTTTTTTCCGATATTTTGGAGATTACTGCCTTTGCTTTTACACACCTCATTTCGTCTCCGGTCTCAATTTTTTCCAGAAACTAAGCACTGCGAGTGTGGTAGGGGTATGTTTTTCTTATTTTTTTTAATTCTGGCCGGTTACCGTACTTGTGAATCACCTTGCACAAACTTTTGTTGAATAATCAGTTGTCAAATAATTGTCATCACGCTTCTCTTACTGAGGGAGAGAATGCGACACCTGCAGTTATCTGGGATCACCACGAATGATGTCATCAACTTGATAAATGTTTTGTAAAGTCACTGCAATCAAAATTACGTTCGTTACAGCGACGAACCCGTCATCTAGCAATGCTGACATCCACTGTTGCATCATGGTACACATTTTTAAGTCTTTCATGAATGCGAATGGGCGTTTCACCTTCTACCGTCAAAAATTAATCACAGAATGCTGTCTAATACGAACATTGTTATCGACCATTTTGCAAACGACTACAGTGCTGCCGCCTGTTGACACACAAAATAACCACTGCAGTAGATTGTAGAAGAAGGTTTGAGGAACAGCAAAAATTCAAAATTTTCACTTACACAACTAAATTTATTTAAGTAGAAAAAAAAGGTAGTATTACTTATTGGCTACCCTCGTATATCCATGAATTTTGGCGAATTCTTAATCATAACAACTGTGAACGAAATATTGAACGTAATATTTATTTCAAAATGTCAGAGAATTTACTGATTTCCACTTAAAACTTAAACTTTACGGTATAGGCCTGCCGCCGTTAGCACCATCGTGACCTCTCTGTCAGCTGCATACACCTTTCATGGAAAAGAGGGAAAGGTTTCAATGAACCTACCACAATGGTTGGTTACCAGGCATAACATTGTTTGAAGTTTGACGAGTGGAACAATCATTCTGTAAACAAGTTTTGGATTACTTTGAGAGGTTGATTAATCCAAAAGTGTCAGAGAATAGATCCGGGAAGACGTTGAAAAGTAATATGTACTATTATATTTTGGGTTAACTCAAAACCGAATTAATTTTTTGGCGTTGATCTGTAAAGGTTTATCTATTCAAATAATAAATTTGAAAATTCAAAACGTTGTAAATGAGAAGTTCAAATTTAATCATAGATAATTAATAAACAGCCCTGATTTATCAGGGCGGTTATTTCACCATTCTCCCCACAGATTATCCATACGATAACGTACATTTTCGATTAGTTAAACATGAATTATTTCTTTTAAAAGTCTGAGTTTACAATTCGGTACTTGAAAATATGAATAGTGGCGACATGTATTTATTTACTTTTATTTCAGATTCTCCATAAAACAGTTATTTACCAAAATATTATGGAGTAGATTATAAAATTTTAAAAATATCTATGGGGGCAGTTTTACTATGTTGTGGCGGGTGTCAAAAGATATTTACTGAACATTCTGTAGGTGACATTGAAGATGTCGATGCTCAATAGCCTCTCAGAAACTGGGCATACTGTACAGGGCACGCAGATACTTTAATAGTACACAACCGTGGGGCGCACTTGAGCAAGTGCGCCCCACGGTTGAATTTGGCAGCTACCTCTGGTCTGGAGCCCCAAAATACCTGAAAAAACCCTTGACTCTGTGCAGAAACGGGCGGTCCGTTTGATAGATTCTCCTAATTTAACAAACGGATTGCAATCTTTAGAGCACAGGCGCCAGGTGGGAATGCTGTCCTTGTTCTACCGGTATTACAATGGAAGATGCTCCGAGGAACTAGCGTCATTTATCCCCTCGGCACCGGTGCATAGTCGGGAAACATGCCAAACGCGCGCTCAACATTTGTACACGGTTGACATTAGTCACATGAAAACGGGTCGTTTCTACGACTCGTTCTTGATTTCAACAGCTCGGCTGTGGAACGATTTGCCGGCCTCTGTGTTTCCTCCCTCCTACAATATGGGTCTCTTCAAAACCCATGTTCACTCCTTCCTCTCCTCAAAAACACCCTCCACACAGCGTCCTCAAAGATGACATAGGCCCTGAGGGAAATTATTTTTTCCTCAGGGCCTCCTGTGTGGAGTTAATGTACAAAAAAAAAAAAAAAGTTGAGGTGCTCTGTTTAATGGCGCATAAACTTAATAATTTAATAATATTCATCCTAGATTTACAAAAAAGGTCAATAGATGTCGCATATTAAATATAATGGATACAAATTTATCCAGACACCATCTTGATTGCATTTAGTTCAGGTTTGAATATTGCAATCATACATAAAAATGACAGCCAATAAAAATATGCGTTAAGAAAATGAAGATAATATGGGTGGCTCTTAGTCGAAGTGCAGTTAAAAGTGACCGAATCGAATATCGACACCTTAGCTCAGTGGTCAGAGCACTCACCCGGAAAGAGAGAGGTCTTGGATTCGTGTCCCAGGGGTGCCAATATCTTTTTCTGATTTTTCTGTTTCCAGATTTTCGATTGAGTTTCGCTCATAGTGTCTTCATTTAATTAAATATTACAATTTGAGATTTTACTCATAAAAGTTGAATAAAAAAAAAACAATAATACACAACATTAACTTCTCTAAATCGAAAATTTGTAGCAGAAAAATCAGTTAAGGCTACGGTCGCATTTAGAAATTGAAATCAAAACCTTAGCCTTGCCGGGGGCTGCCCTTTACTTATTTTCTTCTTCATACTCTTCCAAAAAATTATTACTTTAGTCACATGTTTATAAAAGCCCGCACAGGCTTTCATTGATATTAAAAACAATATTTTTTCTTTGATTTATTTTGAATTGTAATAATTCGTAAAAGCCTTCGACTCTGCAGAAACGGGCGGTTAAACGGATTGCATGTCGGGTGGAAATGCTGTCCTCGTTCTACCGGTATTTCAATGAAAGATGCTGCGAAAAACTAGCCACGCGTAGAAAACACGCCAAACGCTCAATATATATATATATATTTTTTTTAGAGTTAATACCGCACAAGAGTCCCAACTGCTCCCGTCTGGAGCCAGTGAGACTGTGGCATCCCCAATCAGGGTATGTTGTGAGGCTGAAGGTAGTGGGGAGGGGAAGGAGATGGGAAGAGGAAGGTGGGGAAGTACCTGGCTATTCAGATCTGGTCACTAAACACGGCCAAAGCCATTTCAAGCAACGTTTCAATTCTGAATGGTGGTCTTACACCAGGGCGATACTGATAGTATCTTCCACTCTGGAACGTGCCGCAAATATACTTTTCATTATTTTAAATGAATAAATTGTGAAATAACACAAATTAATCAAATAAAATTTATTTGCGCACGCCGGGTTCGAACCCGCAACCTTCGGATTATGAGTCGAGAGTCTTGATATGTACACGGTTGACATTTCGTCGCCTCAGTTCTTATTTGTCCAACCGACCATATTATTTTTTGTTCAATCTCCACTTTAAGATTAAAAATAAAGTTTAAAAAAATATAGTTAATCACTTTACTAAGAGTTATTTAAATTAATGAGACCATTACCTTTAGTGAAATAGATTTATTTTAAACACCTATCGTAATGTTTCATTGAAATATTGAAAGTAAACCTTTTCCTCCTGTAAAATTTTTAATGATCTTTTGAACAAATACGAACTAAAGCTTCGATTTGTCACATGAGAACGAGTGGCTTTTACGACTCGTTCTTAATTTCAATAGCTCAGCTTATTTGCCAGCCTCTCCAAGACATGGGTCTCTTTAAAATATCATACACACGGCAGACATCCCCAAAGATGACAGAGGCTCTTAAGGATTATTTTTCTCAGGGCCCCCCCTGTGGAGTTAAAAAAAATTATAATAAAAATCTTGGTGTTTAAAACACCTAATCCTGGCCCAACACGTTAATACTAGTCAGTGGGTCTCAAATTAACCTTAACAGACCCCCGCCTTTCGGTATAAGTAAAATTTACAAAATTTTAAGAAACCCCCGACACAAAAAAAGGCTGATAACCTTGAAACGCCTGAACAAATTTTCATCAATAATTGTAGCTAAGAGCCATCTCTATTACGTCAGCTATCAAACAAAAAAAACTGCATCACAATCGGTCCATTCGTTTAGGAGCTACGATGCCACAGACAGACAGACAGACACACAGACACGTCAAACTTATAACACCGCTCCTTGCGTCGGGGGTTAAAAATGTGTACATTCTGTCCACAGATATTTCATAGAGACGTATCATTGGTACCAACCTAGTAATTATTTATAAAACCTTGTTAAGTGCTTACCACTCATTTTTTCAATTAATTAATAAAAATAAATTTAAAAAATATCCCCGCCGTTGAAGATATGTACTACAAAATAAATAAACGTCCCTCGCCTGTTCGTAAATAAATAAATACCCTTATTTATGTGACAAGGATTTAGGAGCTCATAATGAAGACCGCTATACCACAAGGTATATTACACCCGAGGTCCTTAGTAATCAGACACTGCCGGAATTGTATCGACCAGTTAACAGCGAATACGAGAAGATTCCGTGTAAGAGGGGTTGGTAGACTGGCCACTGGGTAGTCGGGGTTAAAAGGGTTACATCCGCAATTACACAGACGTGTATTTCAATTCGTGTATTCGTATCAATAATAATTACACTGTCAGAATTAGATACGACGGAATTAAATGTAGATGAAATTATGCGTGACGAGTATTTACACCCACTGAAATAAATTTTATAATTTATATTTTACACACACACTTTACATGATAATTTGCAATTTGGAAGGCGGATATGGGTATTAGGGTGGATTACGACTGTACGGGGAATTTTTTTTTCTTGTTTTGACTTGTCTAATAGTGATAAAAGGGTGTTAAATGGAGATATAAAATCACGTAATTTTTTTAATAATATTCGGATACCATCTTTTTCCTCCGGATTGACTTCGAAATTCGCGTTATAGAGAAAAACCCACCCTTGTTAAATCTTAAAAAATTGTTAGATAAACCATTAAAAATGAACTATTTTTGATAAAACACGTAAAAGAAGTAATATTTTGATTTATTTATAAAAAAATATATTTGAATATAATTCAAATTATCTCAATGCAGTGTATTCAAATACCAGCAAAACCCTTCTTACTTTCAAATTTCGGCATTATTTTGCGAGACTCAATTTCGGGACTTTTTGTAAATGATTTTGTCAAAATATACTACATTTGCATTTGAAGATTACAAAAAATTAGGTTTGTTTTATAAAAAAATTTTCAAAACTTTGAAGTGAATCCGGAGGAAGAAGATCGTATCAGAAAAATGAAAAAATTTAAACACGTCGTTTTGAACCCATTTGGCACCCTCTTAACGCTATTAGAATTTAAAAATAACATTTACAACAATAATCTTTATTGGATGACCAACACCACAGGTCACCCCAACTGGTTCACTACGAATGATGACTTAGGGATGCCCGAGTTCATGGGGTGAACCTTGAGCAGGTCCTGACGATGGATGCATCTGCCTACATAATGCGGAATTCGGAGATATTGGTTGAGGGTAAGAGTGGCTTGTTGCACAGTGTGTTTGTGTTCAGCACATGCAAATGTTAATGCTTTAAATTACTTTATAATATCTTACTGAAGATCATTAAATCCGTAACACTCATTTATAATTATTACTTAACATTATAATGATTGAAATTTAACTGATCATAAAATAGAGGTATTAGTATCATTTATAAAGACTTCACGACGATTATAAATTTTCGATTTACTTATTGTAAGTTTTGTAAAATTATGGGTAAGTCTCCTATATTAAAAGAATTAAAAAAATTTTCTTAGGTTCCTCGAGTCAATAATACCCGAACACGAAAAAGCTCTTTGGGTCAGAAATGCCCGTGTCTTGTAAATAAAAATGCATTGTTACAACGATAAGGTTTCTATGAATATACTTACACTTTACTTGTGACGGTATTTTTATTTTAGAAATATGTACTACAAATAATTTAATTTAAAACCATTACTAATTTTTTGAAATCGGGTCAAAATGACTTGAAGGCCTTACGTGTACATAGTATTTGAGGAACCGAAGAAGGTTAAAAAAATAATATTATTATTTAAGTACATAAACCGAATACTAGCTTTTGCATACGGTTTCGGTCTTGTGGTTTTAGGGAGAAATTAAGGGGAAGGAAAAAGAGAAAGTTCTGGGAAGGGAAAGGGTATGAGGGGTGGGTAGGAATCTGAGGTCAATGTGTCCAGGAGTGACGGACTTATGATTCGGGAGAGTTCGGATGGACAAGTATAGGTTAGGTTTTCTTCAATTGGTCTTTCTCGATCCGGCTCGCCACGCGGTAGATGGAGAAACGTATTCACCACCAAGACCTAGAAAAACCTCATCCCATGAACCCGGGCATCCCTGCTAGGTAGCTGCTAAACGAACCACTTAACGTTACCAATGGCAGGGGTTGTTGGTTATCCAATAAATAGTTCCCGTGGCAGCAGTACCTGTAACCGTCTCCTAAAGCTTACGCCAAGAATTCTTTTGAATCTCTCACGTATTTAACACGGTCATAAACGATATTACCATACATAAGCCACATTTTACTCAACGTCTGGGTCAACTTAAAGGCTTGCTTTTTGCTGTTAATTCTAAATTAGTAATTCTGTGACCAACAGATATCTCGTCCAAACGAGGATGTTTCTAAGTATCTCTAAGTATTTAATAAATCAATACCAAAATTTCCACCAAGTTCATAAAATTTGTAAGTAGGTACGTAGATATCCACCCACTTGATTATGAAATATCATCAATTAACGAAAAAAAAAATGAATTATGCAATTTTAGCGTCGAACTTTCTCCAGGTCAGTAGGTGCCATAATATTGGTACAGCTCGGAGTAGGAATCATGATCTTGCGAATTCTGGGGGAATAAAAAAATAGTATCCAATTCGTCCACCATCTTGAGTTTAAACCGGAATGTTTTTTTTTACAATAACTCCACACAGGAGGCCCTGAGGAAAATAATCTCCCTCAGGGCTCATGTCATCTGAGATGCTGTGCGGAGGGTGTTTTTGAGGAGAGGAAGGAATGAACATTGGTCTTGAAGAGACCCATGTTGTAAAAAGAAGGAAACACAGAGGCCGGCAAATCGTTCCACAACCGAGCTGTAGAACACAAGAACGGGTCGAAGAAGCAACCCGTTCTCATGTGACAAATTTCAACCGTGTACGCGTTTGGCGTGTCTCCCGACTACGCACCGGTGCCTAAGGGATCAATGACGCAAGTTCCTCGGAGCATCTCCCATTTTTATACCGGTAGAACAAAGATAGCATTTCCACTCGACGCCAGTGCTCTAAAGATTGCAATCCGTCTGTTAAGATGGGAGAATCTATCAAACGGACCGCCCATTTCTGCACAGATTCAAGGGTACTTTTCAGATACTCTGGAGCTCCAGACCAGACGTGGCTGCCAAATTCAACAATGAGGCGAACTGGTGATTTGTATAGGGTTAGCCGTTGTGTACTATTATTTGAAAAAAACAAATTTACGAAACGCCAAATGGTCTACTTAAAACACGCTCAGTAAAAAAATATTACCCCAAAAAATAACAATTTATGCATATAAATTAATTCATGAAAATAGCTAATGATATTTATTAACAATGGTTTTAATGATAAAAACCTTCTAACTTATAAATTATTGACAAAATTTATTAAACGTCTACCCTTATTTTCAAAGGGTGGAAAGTAAAATATTGTTAACGTTATCTCTTAGAGGGCTTTCTGAGATAGGACCAGCAATATTTCCATGGCTGGGTATTAAGAATTATCTGACACAGGACTTTCGTGTTTTATAATGATTAAATTTAGATCCTCGAAATTGGGAAAGACTTATGTTACAACTTTGCGATTTCACCAGAAATTGCGAGGGATAATTTTCAAAGCGTTTAAGGGATGCCGGTTTTAAATGTTCGAGAGCCAATAATCATAATAAAGTAAGGGGATGAAGTAGAATCGGTTTATGATTACTTTATTGTGATTAAAGATGTTATTTGTGAGACTTTGGATATTAGAACAAAATCATTAATTGAACCATTGTATAAAAAATTAGAACAGAGACTAATCGAAACACTTTGAAAATGCTGAAAAAACCTAAAATATTGTCGTTTTCACGATAATTTTTTTAATGATCATTTAATAGAGTAATAATAGATGCATAATAATAGGAGCAAAACGAAAGTAAGATTTAGGTAAAGAAAATTTATACTTTGGTAGAAAGCAGTCACTTTGTGGTTTGACATAATATTAGTTAAATAAAACAATGACTTTGTTTGTAAACATGATTTTTAATTTAATTTTTTTAATACCAACCGGTTTCGCTTAATAAGTTTAATTTTATACCCTGAAGATGCTTGTAATAGGCGAAACCGGTCGGTATTTAAAGAAATCGTGGTTACAAACGAAGTTATTGTTTTATTTCAATGAATGAAGAAAATTTAATTTTATAACTTGAAGTTGCTTGTACGAAGCGAAACCGGGCGGTATTAAAAAAATTAAGTAAATCAATCATGGTGAAAATTTAAAAAATAAACATAAATTGACTGCTTTCTACCAAAATATAAAAGTTAGGTCGTCAATGCGTTTTCAAAATGCTCTAATAATGCGTTAGTATTGGATACAAAATTTAATATTTATATCTGTTTATATAAAGAGTCTGTGGCGGGAAGGCGGCACGGTTTTAATTTTTATACAAAACTGCAGTTGTATTCCGAGGTTGATGAAATTTCGCACACCAATGTTCAAAATAAGATAAAAAATTAATTGAATTAAAATGGTGCTACAAAATAAGTTTGCTGTATTTGAAGACGAAAAATATTATTTTATGTTCTTACTAACTGACCTTTCTAGAGATACATGACAATGAGATTGATGTGTGAAATATCAAAAGTCCCTCCCACGAAAGTGACCAAATGGAGTGTTACGGCATGGCTCGCGGTTGGAGGCGTTTTGGCCTAAAGTATATCAAGTTTTCTGCAAAGTTATGTTGAGGGACCTTGGCGTGGTACTCCGTGAGAATAAGCCTGTAGTGCTGTCACATACTTCAGTGGGGTCGACCTGGAAGCTGATGTAAGCCAACTAGTGCGCACCATTGGTGCTATTACAGCAGCTTCTAAGAGGTGAAAATGTAGATTTTATGGCACGTGGGAGAAGAGCTTCATCAGACAAAATCTGCACGAAACATTGACGCGTCAACTTCATGCAATAAAATACCCCTTCTAGGTTCAATGGAGTAGTTCCTTGGGGTTCTGATGTTAGGATTGTCTAGAAAAGGCTTGAAGGTATTATAACGAATTGTGGTCGATCCTTACCTAAGCAACTCACCATTGTTATTAGGATGTCACGGGAGTAATAATTAGTAAAAAGTTTTTAAGTCCATTGAATTTATTGAACCCACAATGTCGTACATTTATAATGTGACAATTAACCCAGAGGCAAAGCATGTAGACAGAACTAACCAATACAAACAAGCCCGGAACAGCGAACAAATCCGAATGAATTTTATCTCTGCTTTCATCGGTGGCCGGCGGAATGTACCACAGAGTTCTGGTGTGACCGTGTATAAAATTTATATTTTTAGGTTGTTAAACATCATACACAGTAAATGTCCTCAGTAAATTTGTCCTTCCTTTGGTGTGACGAGTCCAAGTATGTCAGGAAAGTTGTCAAGAGACTCGCCAGATACCGGGTACAGCTCTGACACACACACTGATCGGATGATCATGCCCTTATGGCTGACCACCTGTTCAATTTGACAAGCGGATAAGTCAACATAAGTTTGAAAATACATTCTTTCTTCTTATTTTACTTCCCTTTTCCTTCACTCATCCCTTTCCTATCCTAGTTCCGACAATTTAGTGCTACAATAGTGTTTACTAACAATTTTAAAACTAAAATTAAGGTAAGAAGGAGATTGCAGACGAAAAAGGACTTCAAATGAAAAACTGAGACCTAGAGTAAATTCGTATTATGCAGGTAAAGTAAAAACTTCCTTCATGAAATATTATAAAAGGTTATCATGAAATATTATTAACGGTTATAAACGGTTGTTTTCTCTTCTTTGTACTTCAAATATAGAGAATATAAATAAACAAAACGAATATCGGGTAACGGTCAAATCTTAAAATGGGGTTAGTTTATCAAACGCGGGAAATATATTTAAATTAAAAACGTTAATCAATTCGGAATGATTTCACTTTTTCTCAAAAGAATCAAGATCTCCGACGGCCTCCGTGGTCCCGAGGTAAGACTCGACTCACAATCTGAAGGTTGCGGGTTCGAACCCGGCGCGGTGTTCGCAAATAAATTTTATTTGATTAATTTGTGTTATTTCACAATTTATTCATTTAAAAATAATATATAGTATATTTGCGACACGTTCCAGAGTGGAAGATACTATCAGTATCGCCCTGGTGTAAGACCACCATTCAGAATTGAAACGTTGCTTGAAATGGCTTTAGCCGTTTTTAGTGACCAGATCTGAATAGCCAGGCACTTCCCCACCTTCCTCTTTCCTATCTCCTTCCCCTCACTACCTTCAGCCTCACAACATACCCCAATTGGTGATGCCATAATCTCACTGACTCCAGACGGGAGCAGTTGGGACTCTTGTGCGGTATTACATTTAAAAAAAAAAAAGGTTACCACAAAATAAAACATTGTTCTCTCTACATGTATATGCGTATTTATTACGCACATAAGTGATAATTCTAAAACAAAAAATTACACAACGCAGAAAAGATAATGTAAAACAAACTCAAAAATCTTATTTACTGTGTGATACATTATCACAAGTATTGCGAACAAAAGGGATGGATTAAAATAGTCCAGGAAAATGTAGAAGGTTGATCAAATAAATTTAAAGACGGGGTCTTCAGAAATGTATGAATGATCAAAGGATAGGTTAAAAATATTTTTTATATGATAGGGTAGGTACATCATTACAAAATTGTAAGGCAAGGGATAGTTTGGGCTAAACAATGGTTTTGATAGATAAAATAAAGGGGTATGCCGAATCGTCGCAATTGGTTGATGTGACCAGTAGAAAAAAGGTAGCAGATAGGTTAGAACATCAAATTTGGTGGCGTGATCAGAAAATCATATATAGGGGTAGAACCATTATAAATGGAGCTGCGAGAAAGGAGTTTAGATAGATATTAGTAGTTTGGTTTAGAAGAGAACATCATACTCTTCAATTATAAGGTACTTTTATCCCTTAAAGGGTATAACCAAATATATCAAAAGCTTAAAAAAATGATTCCAATAAATTTAAATATCTTTACACTAGTGGTCATAATCCTCAAAAGTTATTTAAATAAATTAAATTATATCATTTAATGCTTTTATAATCCTGCAAGCTCATTCAAGTATTCACAAACGATATGATTATAGCAAAAGAGAAACAGCTTCGTCGAAAAGCTCGACATCGAAACGCATTGAAAAATTGAGCTTTCACATCACGTAGCAGCTTTTTCGGCATGATTCAATCCGCCGCACGGGAACTGAATACTAAGTTCAGATTATACACCGAGCGGTTCACTTATGTTTAGCCATCGTACTTTGATGCAACAATCTAAATTTCAAATGTCAAAGTCATCCTTACACGTGAAAGTTCAGTGAAACTCGTCTTGCAAGTCTAGTGTATATATATATATATTATTTAGTTTGTAAATAACCCCAGCGGTATTTACTTTCAGAATCGAATCGTTACTTCAAATGTTTCATGACCGTTTAGTGGCGGAGTTAGCATCACGTTCGGGTCCCACCCAGGTGTGGTGAGCTCATTTCGTCAGCTCGTTAAGTTTTCTATAAAGGCGCTTACTGTAGTGGTTGTAGAGATTTTTAAATATTGTCAAGTAATTCATATCACGGGAAAGTTTGTCTTTCTTTAAAAAAAATCAATTTTAATATTAACTCTACACAAGAGGCTCATTTTTCTATTTTTTTTCAGTTATTGTTACTGTAATTCTGTCCAAAAATTGGTTAAAGAAGAAGGTAGCCCAACACGGCATAATACCGACAAAAAATCACGATATTTTTATATTAGTCGAAAAGTAGATCTGCGTGTCGACGATTTTGTGATACATTTCTTACAAAAAAAAATCTGTTCACAGTACCCCCAATTTTAAAACAAACAAAATGTGTGATGTGCAATACATTCTGCACTACCGAATTCTCGTTTCGTTATAAAAGAATTCGTCTAGTATTATAAAATAATAATATTATATTATCTCTCTGCCTTTCAATTCTGCAGTTAAAAATAATATAGGTGCCTGTTTTTGACTTCTGTTTCTCTAAGGTACTTCATTTGACGGCTGACTGCACTGAAGTCGTGTTGTTGTTTGCTGAACATCTATCTTTACTTTGCATTCTCACTGCACCATTAAGAGGAGACGCGGGTGCTGAGAAATTTGAACAATAGGCGTATTGCAAAACTGTAGTGTCACTGTCACTTTTTTGTGTGAATATTTTATAAGAGTTCCAGCTGCTCTCGCTTGGAGTCAGTGAAACTACGGCATACCAAATTGGAGTATGTTGTGAGGCTGAAGATAGAGGGAAGGGAAAAGAGATGGGGGAGGTATCTGGCTATTCAGATCTGGTCACCAAACACAGCTAAAGCCATTTCAATTTTAAATGGTGGTCTTACACCAGGGCGATGCTGAGAATATCTTCAACTCTGGAGCATGCCGCAAATATGCTTTGTATTATTTTTGAATGAACGCACCCTGAGATTTGATTTCGCGACCTTCTGATTGCGAGTCAAGAGCCTTAACCCTCAAACACGGTTTCTCTCTCCGAACACTGAGTAAAAAATACAACATTTGCATGATTATACCTAAATAAAATTGTTAAAATAGAAGTTTTTGTATTCACCCGTCTGTCCACCAAAACGATGGTTAAAAAATTGTTGAAAAAATCTGTTAAAAATTGTTGTTAAAAAATTGATTGTTAAAAAATTTTCACACACTATTTAGAAGAATTAATTCTTCGTCTGCTATTATTTTTATGAATGACATGTTGTTGAATTGAACGTCTGTTGATTGCGCTCAAATTCAATTCCATAAGAAGTAACTTATGAAGTTGGGACCACCACTTTTTGAAAAAAAAAAACAAAACGCAGGGACATGCCAGTGTCTATAATTTTGTGCTAATGTCAAATTTCAGAGAGGAAATAAGGAAATACGTTTGTATGTACAAAACGCCGCCCGCGTTTACTCTAACCACTGGAGGGAGGTTTCGCGGTATGGCGGTGTTTGTCTTTCCTGTGGGGGATTACCTACTGCATATTATACGAAGCAGATTATGACTTCTTCCGGAAATGGTAGCTTTTAACTTAGGTACGGAGTAATAATATTTGAAACACTAATATGTGAAACATTAATACGCTTCTGAAAGTGGCGATGTTGTCATAATGAAAATGTACAGTAGGTTGATATTAAAATATTACAATCCATGTTTTATGTAGACTTCGCGGGTAACTTTCCACTTTTCTATTAAGATCGGTGTATCACGCTATATTCCAGACACATTTTATATACATTTCTGGAATCTGGGGTTTTGCTACCGAATCAATAATTCGTCACCTTAGTTCATATTTGTCCAACAGACCAATACAAAATTTTACAGAAGGAGAAGATTTTCTTTAATTATTTCAATGAAAGGGGTGTAAGATAAAGCTATTTCCGTAAAGGTAACGGTCTCATTAGTTTAAATAATTCTTAGTTAAGTCATTAACTTAGTTAAGTCATTAACTAAGAATTATTTAAACTAATAAGAATAAATTAGTTAAGTGTTCAAATTCTGTGAAACAACCCGTTTTTAACGATTCATCAGACGTGAATTAACCTATTTAATGAAAAATCTAACATAACAAAAGCAACATTACACAAATGGAACCACTATTTTAATGATTAATTTTGTATTTTGTTACGGTTTTGGTATTTTCCACGCCGTTGTGAGAAAAACCTCAATAATTATTACTCTCCATCAACAAAACGAAAAAGGGAATTTTTTCTACAAATTGTGACAATGATGCCTCTACAATGTCAGAAAATATTCAACGGAGACCAACAAATCTATCTTATTACAAATGACAATAATTAAGAAATGGAAATCTTTCTTTTAGCAAAAATATAGCAACTTGTTCTTTTTTTCCATATTAATATGGAAAAAAAGAACTAGTTGAAGATAATATTGTTGATTCCAAATATTTGAAATATGAGATTGACAAATATGACGGTTTAACAGAATGTGGCAATAGCAAAATTGGATAACGCGCACGTCCCGGTTAGACGAGAGGTCTGGGTTCGAGTCCCAGTTGCGACCATTGTCTTTTTCTATTTTTCTGTGTCTTGTTTTTTTCATATTTTCATTTAGATTATAAGTGTTATCTTCTTCTTCAATGATATATTACGTTGATGGGAATAACCTTCAAAAGTTATAAAAAGAGAGTTTTTCTCATAAAAAATTAAAAATATAGCAATTCTCAATGGTTAATTGTTATCTTTTGAACAGCCGAAGGGTGAATGCAATATTTAAAAAATATTGTTTCTGTATTAAAGTGTTTTTATACGTGTCAACTAGTTTCCACAAAATCTGTACCTTCCTCGGGACGAAAATTAATCATCAATCTAAATAAAAGACATCAGATTTTTAGGAAATAAAACTGTGAAAGCCTTTTTTAATTTACATCTATTCTCCCACACACGTATTTTTACGAACAAAGTTTTGATACCTGTGGGGGGTTCATAGGTTGTGATTAAATAAAATAGTAACACTACAACATTTATTAACAGCATATTCACCGGAAAAGCGCGGTTGATTTAATAGTTTCCTTGGCAATTCACTAATTAGAGCAGGCGCTCGGAGAGCGGGAGATTGCTAAGATATCACTATCATGTGATTTTTTTCGACAATCCAAGTGTGACAAGCCAATCCAAGTGAAGCAAGTGTGTTTGATTTTGATCTCGAAATAATCTTAATATATAAAAATAAATGTTGTTTCTTTGTTTTTCCTTTATGCATTCCCAAGCCATTCAACGGATTGCAATGAAACTTTGGTGATTTGTTGTAAACATGCCCACGAAGGGTTTTACATGTAATCGTGAACTCTGGCGTTATTATATAGTTTTCTTTACCATTCATCCACTGCGATGAAACTTGAGTGAGAGGTAAGTTGTGGTGCGCACGCCCACAAAGATTTCTATGTATGTAATGTTGAACTGTGGCATTATCAAATTTGGTTAAAAAATACAATAAGTGTCGCGCAAGTTTTTTGAAAAATGTGTGTATTTCATTTTGTTTAGCGGCAGGAACGGAATAAGGGAAAGGGGGTGGGAACGAAAGAAGGTAATTCGTGGGAAGGAGGGTGGCAGAGGGAAAGGCAGGAAAGATGGAAAAGAAACGCAGGAGGGAAATGCGGGGAGGAGAGGAGTTCGTGAGACGTGGGTACACGGGATGGTGAGAGACGTGGAAGTTAGAAGGGGAAAGTTCTAGAAAAAAGAGTCGTAGGAGAGGAACGGGGCGGGAGAGGAACGGCGATGCATGGGAAAGGACACGCGGGGACAAATAGTTTCTTTCTTTATGTGACAAAATTGTAATTTTTTATTATTTATATCATCAAAAATGGTTGTTTGACGGCCTATGTGAAATGTTAATGACAATATTGTGCCCGTTGAACTGCGAATGGATCACAGATGGCATGCAAGTGTCCATTTAAACAATAATTTGAATTTTTCAAACAATGTATTATTGTGACAACCAGAAACTGAACTTACAAAATTTTTGTGAATTTCGCTCTTGTCGGGTCGGCTGTATCCTACTTTTTTGTTATTTATTTTTGGGGTGTTATGCCGTGTTGCGCTACCTCCTTCTTTAGCCAACGTTTCGGACAGCATTACAGTGTCCATCATCAGGGCAGATGAGTCTTGTGTGGTTGTTTACACGCCCAGGCTTACAAGTTATAATAATTGCCCATTAGATGATTTTTCACAAAAACGGCGCTCTTCAAATTGTCCAATTATTATTATTTTTAAAAAACCTATATTTAAATGGAAAACTTTCGAGTAATATTCGAAGAAGTGGAAACTACGTATTAAAAAAAATCACAATAATTATTATACGAATATCTTTTAATCTTATACAAATGATAACAACTGCGCAAAATGAAACCGTTTTGAACAATTTACAAGTCTTTCAACTTTGTGAACCTCCCGTTGCACTTTAATGAGCACAAAGTTCCGAGAATATTTTTTAATGACTTCTTTCGTATTTTTATGCATCATAACGAAAAGCGACGTTATTACTTTAAATTCACAAAAAGCTACTTTGTTGAATACTGCAATAGGAAGTCTTTATTTCCTTAATGAAAAACACATCTTCTTACAACGGGGTTTTTGAGTAATCACATTCTTAGTGTGAAAAAAAAAATTTAAAAATAATTGCATTCCAATTTCATTACAATTTTTTTGTTATATTTACTAACAGATATTTAAAAAATAAACCCGGAATAACTAAATGGACAATAAAAAAAAATTTAGGAAAATCGTTTGTGAAATGCAGTTAATGGCTTAATGTCAGTCCTTCGATTTGATTATTCTAAACGAAAAGCAGTTTGTAAATTTCCCGACGCCAGAGCTCACTCTTAGAAAGTTTTTTAGTGCTTATCTCAGACCACGGCTTTAATCTCTATGGTAAAGATTGTTAGAACTGATCAGATGGAGGCGAAGTAATTAAAAATCATAATTATTACTACACTAGCGAGTACCCGGCATGCCACTAAAAGAAAGTATTTGTGTTAAGTTTATTGAAATGCTTTGATTAAAAATTATTATTTTTTTCGTTTGGTGCGTACTCTATTAAAAATTAGAAGCTTTTTCTTCGCGCGAGCAGATCACGTACAGCTATCTATGTGAAAATTGATAAGAATATCTGTGTGAGTTTTCCAAATTCAGCCCCTGCCATCCCCTACCGCTAATATGTCTTCTTTGCAATCCTTCCATCTGCCCCTCCCTCGTTTACCATCCCTCTATCTACCCCTTCCCTGCACGTCCTTTCACTTACGCTCTCGTTTCCGCCCCGTTACTCCCCCGCGTTCCCCTTTCACCATCCCTGCCCTTGCCCCTCCCACGTCCTCACGTCTCGCATTCTCTTTTCATCTTCCACGCCTTTGCCATCCCTCGTCCTTCTCCCGCAAACCCTCACACTCTCTTAAATACCCACATTTTTCAAACAACTCGCGCGCCACCTATCGTAAAATGTGTATACAAATTACACAATGTCATAGGTTACCGTTATAAATAAAAACCTTTGCGAGCGTGCGCACAACAAATCACCAAAGTCACAACGCAATAGGTTGAATGGTGTTTGGTTCTGAAACAGTTTTTAAAAGACTTAATCCATATTCCCCTAGTCCTTCTATTATGTAATCCATTCTCTTCCTCCTTTCCTCAATGTCTCCACCCGGAAAAGAAGAGGATGTGCTTACCTACATGATGAACAATATTGCCACACAAGTGTTCATTACCCACTTGTTAATAGTTGCATTTCGAACGTGATATGGGTCACAAATAGCTCTCGGCAAAATATCGCAAATAATCGCAAAGTTTCGCTTTTTTATAAAATAATAGTGTCGTGCATAAAACCTGTGTTGTGCAATATAGTGTGATACCAGAAAAGACCCTGAACAGCCTTCAGAAGCCGTAAAAGGTAGGAGATTTCCTATCAAACCGATTCTCCTTTGATCTGCCTCCAAAACACGATACATGGTCTATTTCGTTTACAAAAAGGATTTACAGTCCACTCTCGTGTCGTGGCATTCGGCTGCGACATTTTATTTTGATCCTTCTACCCGGATAAATGTTGGTTGTTAGACATTGTGTTTTGAAGTACAGATCATTCCATTCGTTGACCCTTTTCCGGTTTTTATAGAGCTGTTTCAGAATTACACATTCAATCGTGAATATTGATTAAATTTAAATTGGTGTTATTGTGAGTCCTTGGGCGGCTTAACATTTTGAAATCGTAGATAGTGGGATACTTTACGTATCGCCGCTACGTGGTAGGTAGTTGGTATTATACTATACCTACACGCATTATCGTGTCGTGTCGGTAAGCAGATCGTGACGGTTGTCGCATTTGACAGCTGTTATCACAGCAAACATTTTGTTTACAAGTTTCGTTGACATTTTAGTTAGTGTTATTATTCTGTTTGGTTTAAAGTATTCATAATGGCGGCAATTAATATTAAATACAAATTGGCGCTATTAGATATGGAAAGTGTTCGTTCGTCGGCTATCAAAGCCGTCACATCTTCAAATTCTATTGAAAAAAATATTTTCAAAGTTCTTTTGCCGATATATCTAACATTAGAGAAAATTTCGTCGCTTCACATATTTCAATTGAATCAAATAAGAAAGATGAAGCGGAAATTGAAGTATTACAGGAAAAGTATACTGAAATCCAAAACATGTATTACGAGATTCAATCGTATTATTCTCAATTATTTCCGGAAGTTTCGAAAAATGAATCGGATCGTTTAATGGCCAATAATAATGTTTCGTGACCAAAATTAAAATTGATTATTTTTTCTGAAATATCAACAGATTGGACAAATTACATCAATACCTTTAATTCGTTGATCGATTCTAATAATGCTTTAAATTCTGTTCAAAAAATGCATTATTTAATAAACAGTCTATCAGGTGAGGCATTGACACACGTTAAACATTTACCGATTTCTGAAGAAAATTATTTTGTAGCATATAAAATTTTAAAGGAAAGATATTAAAACATACGTTTGATCGCTGATCGACACGTTGAATTAATTCTATCGATTCAACCTGTAAAAGCTCAGGATAATCTTCGGCAATTTATTTCAATTTTGAAAGAAAATATTGCTGCGTTAGAAGCTTTAAATTTCCCAGTTCGACAATGGAGCTTTCTTTTGTTACATACTGTATTGCGTAAATTAACAAAAGAATTACGTATTGATTTTGAAATTCAACACAGTTCGGAGAAAATCCCAACGTTTGATCACTTAGTGAAGTACTTAGATGGACAGTGCTTAGCAAAAGAAATGGCACTTGGAGTTTTTCCTGAAAACCAGTTACAGGCTCATAAAGGTCAATCTAAATCGTATAATGCAAAGCATCGATCAAGCAATAATATTAATGCGTTTGTATCAAACATTGAAATCAAGTGTATTCTTTGTAAATCGCCACACTCACTGCACAAGTGTGTTTTCAATTTTTTCACAATTCTTACGCCTTACTCCAAAGGATAGGTACTTGTGTGCAAAGGAAAATAATTTATGTCTCAATTGTTTAGTGCAAGGAAAACACAACGCAAAAAATTGTCAGTCGCGTTTCACCTGTAGAGAATGTAAATCAAGACATCATACATTATTACATTTTCCAAAAAAAATCGTGGAAAATTCAGACCAGCAAGAAAATTCGTCGGAGCCTTTGGCGTTGACAACATTCTACAATAAAACCAACAAAATGATTCTTTTATCTACAGCTTATGTGGAAGTTTTAGATAAAAATGGAGTGTTCCAGAAAATGCGTGTTATGCTAGATAGCGCCAGTCAGGGAAACTTCATATCGGAAAATTGTGTCAAAAAATTGGGTTTTACTCGTTTTAAGAAAAAACCACTCACCGTGATAGGTATTGGAAATACTCCTACAATTAATTCTAACGGATTAATAAAAACACAATTTCGTCCTGTCGATTCGAAGGAATCTGGTATTTTGACAGATTTCGTTGTTTTAAATAACATTTGTTCGAATATGCCATCAAATCGTATTGTCGATCATCATTGGGAACACATCGTAGGTCTCAAATTGGGAGATCCAACATTTTACATACCATCAGCCATTGACATACTGCTTGGAAGTGATATTTTTGCGTCATTATTATGCTCAGGAAAAGTGATGGGCAAAGAAAATGAGCCCATAGCCATAGAAACTAAATTGGGTTGGATTTTGATGGGAAATGTTGGATCATCAAATCATTGTATTAATTCATTCTTCACGTCAATGGAGGAAAATATTGATGAAAAGCTTAAATGTTTTTGGGAAATTGAAAATGTTCCACTTTTGAAGAAAATTCAATCGCCTGATGAAATTCGATGTGAAAAATTATACACTGAAAGTACCTACCGTAACCAAGACGGGAGATACGTAGTATCGTTGCCATTTAAGGAAAGCCCGGGAAAATTGGGAAATTCATATGATATAGCGTTGTTACGCTTCAAGCATTTAGAAAGGAGACTGAATAGAGATTCTGATCTCAAATCCCAATATATTTCGTTCATGAGAGAATACTCAATATTAGGGCACATGATGGAAGTGCCACCTCAATCGCCAATTATTGGTAATTATTTCATACCCCATCATGGAATAATCAAAGAAACTAGTTCTTCAACTCGTTTAAGGGTCGTTTTTGATGCCAGTACCAAATCGTCTTCGGGTACGTCATTGAACGACATACTTTTGGTCGGTCCCAAATTACAAAGAGACATTGTCGAATTAATGTGTAATTTTCGAATACACAAAATTGTTTTTACAGCTGACATCCGTCAAATGTATAGGCAAATACTTGTGGATGAGAAATCTCGCCGTTATCAACATATTTTGTGGAGGGAATCATCGGATCATCCTGTAAAGGAATTTGAATTACAAACAGTAACATATGGCACGTCATGCGCACCATACTTATCGATTCGCACACTTCATAAATTAGCCAATGATGGAAAATTGAATTTTCCAACGGCTGCTAGGACATTGATTGAAGATACTTACGTAGATGATATTATCAGTGGTGCGCAAACTTTAGAAAGCGCTCGACATTGTATAGTGGAATTAATTGCATTACTTCAAAAAGGTTGTTTTGAATTGAGAAAATGGTCTAGTAACCATCCTGAAATACTGGAAGACATTCCTGTCAGCTATCGGGAAGTACCCTTAAGTTTTGAGTCGGATATTGACAAGAAAAACCTTAATATTTTAGGTATTCAATGGATACCGTCGCTTGATCAATTTACATATAAAATTCATAATGTTTTTAGTGACCACTGTACCAAACGTATAATTTTATCGACAATTGCGCGTCTATATGATCCATTAGGTTTTATTAATCCTGTCGTTTTTATTGCTAAATGCTATATGCAAAACTTATGGAAAATTCAAATTGGATGGGACGAAGAAATCCCTTCGGACATGAATTTTAAATGGAAAAAATATATAAAAGAGCTTCCATCACTTGCCAATTTAAAAATTGATCGATATGTAGCAACTTCTCCGACCAGTCGATGCATACTTGTTGGGTTTGCGGACGCCTCGGAAAGAGGATATTGTGGAATTGTTTATTTGGTTGTGATTAATAACACCGAAATATCCAGCCATATTTTATTAGCAAAATCCCGTGTTGCCCCCGTAAAGATAACATCGATCCCGCGACTGGAATTGTTGGGAGCAGTTTTATTGGCAAATTTGTTGACTTATTGTCAAGAAATATATAAAGATAGACTTCAAATTGAAAAGACTGTCGCGTTCACCGATTCAACTATTGTATTGGCATGGTTGAAGACACCTTCTTTTCTATTGCAAACTTTTATCGCAAATCGTGTCGAAACAATAATACAAAATATACCTTATGCACATTGGTATCACATTTCATCGCAAGAAAATCCTGCTGACTTGGGTTCGCGAGGAGTTTTTCCCAGTGAAATCGCTGGCGCTTCGTTATGGTGGAAAGGACCTAACTTTATATCAACACCTTTGGAGGAATGGTTATTTGTTAGGCCTCCAAATATCTCCGTGGACCAGTTACCAGAGTATAAGTCGAAAAATTTAATTTCTCTATCGACGAATGTGTCAACGTCTGACGAAGAGTTTTTATTGAGATTTTCATCATTATCGAAATTACTGCGTGTTATATGTTGGTGCCGTCGATTTATCAATAGATGACGTTCGGAATCGATTATCAATTTCAATGGTTTATCCCCACTTTCGTTAAAAGAAAATAATTTAGCCTTGCAATGTTGCATTAAGCTTGTTCAAGCAATTTATTTTCAACAAGATATGAACAAAATCTCTTCCCATCGTATGTGCTCAACGCAGCTTCAAAAACTCGCTCCATTTATTGACGCAAATGGTGTTTTGAGAGTCGGTGGTCGAATTCACCTTGCACAGATTTCAGAAAATGCTCGACATCCTATTATTTTACCGAAGCAATGTCATTTGACAACTTTAATAATTGATTATTACCATAGCATGTACCTTCATCCAGGTCCTCGTGCACTCCAATCCATAATATCATTAAAATATTGGATAATTTCGGCTAGGAACGTAATTCGACATCGATTGAGTAAATGCATTTCTTGTTTTAAAAATAACCCCCGTGGTAGTTTCCCGTTGATGGGTAACTTACCCGCTTCCCGTTTTCGAGAAGGTCGTCCATTTTTAAATGTCGGAACAGATAACGGAGGTCCTTTTTTGGTGCGTGAAAGTAGACGTCGCGGCGCAAAAACTTATAAGGCCTATTTATGTCTTTACGTTTGTTTATCGACCAAAGCCGTTCATCTTGAATTAGTTTCAGATCTATCTACTGAAGCGTTTGTGGCAGCATTAGACAGATTCATCTCTAGACGCGGTATATGCCAAAATATCTATAGCGATTGCGCCACCAATTTTACTGGAACTAACAGATATCATACTGGCCTTTCTAAATTCATACGTGAATCTGAAAACACTGACAAACTTTTTTTGTTATTGTTTTTGGGGTGTTATGCCGTGTTTCGCTACCTCCTTCTTTAGCCAACGTTTCGGACAGCGTTACAGTGTCCATCATCAGGGCAGATGAGTGATCCGTTACAGTGTCCATCATCAGGGCTGATGATGGACACTGTAACGCTGTCCGAAACGTTGGCTAAAGGAGGAGGTAGCGAAACACGGCATAACACCCCAAAAACAATAACAAAAATACTTTTTGGCCGTGAAAACCTAAAAACATAACTGACAAACTTGTTGACACAACTGTCGCTCGTTCAATTACTTGGCATTTTTCTCCGCCCTCCGCACCCCATTTCAATGGAGTGTCGGAGGCTGGTATTAAGTCAACTAAACACCATTTGAAGAGGGTTGTGGGAGATCAAATCCTCACCTTCGAAGAATTAACTACTGTTCTGACTCGTATCGAAGCCATTTTAAATTCGCAACCAATTGGAGCGCTGTCGTCGGATCCATCCGAATTGAACCCGTTAACTCCTGCACATTTTTTAATTGGGGCTCCTCTTGTTTCTGTTGTTGAAGAAAATTTTGTGGATGTACCAATGAATCGTTTATCGCTTTGGCAACTATTGAAACAGATGTCCCAACATTTTTGGAATCGCTGGCGGAAAGAATATCTACATACTCTTCAGCAACGAAACAAGTGGGCAACGTCAACTCCTAATTTGAAAGTTGACGATCTAGTCATGATAGATGATTTGCAAGCAACCCCAATGCGATGGCCTGTCGGGAGGGTGGTTGAATTATTCCCCGGCGCCGATGGAATGGTTCGTGTCGCTACTGTAAGAACCCCTCAGGGCATTTTTAAGCGGCCCGTGGTCAAATTGTATAGGCTACCCATCGATTAAATAATTTTAATTTTTTTTTTTTTTTGTCTTGTTCAATCCCTAGGTTAATTAGTTATTTTGCTTTCGTTTTCGTTGCTTTCTTTCGTGTATAGTTGTTGAGAAAATATCATATTTCCTCAAGGTCGGCGGAATGTTTGGTTCTGAAACAGTTTTTAAAAGACTTAATCCATATTCCCCTAGTCCTTCTATTATATAATCCATTCTCTTCCTCCTTTCCTCAATGTCTCCACCCGGAAAAGAAGAGGATGTGCTTACCTACATGATGAACAATATTGCCACACAAGTGTTCATTACCCACTTGTTAATAGTTGTATTTCGAATGTGATATGGGTCACAAGTAGCTCTCGGCAAAATATCGCAAATAATCGCAAAGTTTCGCTTTTTTATAAAATAATAGTGTCGTGCATAAAACCTGTGTTGTGCAATATAGTGTGATACCAGAAAAGACCCTGAGCAGCCTTCAGAAGCCGTAAAAGGTAAGAGATTTCCTATCAAACCGATTCTCCTTTGATCTGCCTCCAAAACACGATACATGGTCTATTACGTTTACAAAAAGGATTTAAAGTCCACACTCTCGTGTCGTGGTATTCGACCGCGACAAATGGTATACACGGGACAAACAAAGAAAAATTCATTTTTATTCATAAACAACAAGATCAGCAACAATAAATATATCCTTTTAAAAATGAATTGGTTTATTTATTTATTTTTTTTTTTTAATAAATTTAAAATTTCTTCAACGAGTAAACACAACGAAATATTTACCGTTCCGGTAAAAATCACGTCCCGGTAAAATTCTCGTACCGTGTGAACAAGACGAAGGCCTTCCAAAAATGTTCAGCGTACAAATAATCCATTTCATTGTTGTATACGTACTGTGTACAATTACCCACCTAACCCCGCGGTAGATTTATCAAACACAACCCAAAAATTATGCGGTGCCTACTCGGAAATTCTCAATAGAGCAATAAACCTTTTGTGTAGCTCATTTTGATGTAAAATTTCCATTTCACGCGTCAGGGGGCTTCATCAGGAATTCACCATTAAATCTCTCGTTGGCGTATACCACCAAAGTGCAAAAAATGGCTTCAAAGCACTTATTTTATGATGCTTTCTGTCCAAAGTCATTCATTTTTTGGAAAAAAAGTTAATTGCTTGCTTTTAAGAAATTTAAAAATAATTCTGGTTTTAGTTCCGTAGCTACGGAGAATATATTTGTACATAGATGTACGTGGGTACTTCACTTCTTCACAAAATTTATTTTTCTTATTTCTCTTTTATTTCACATTAAAAATCTATTTTTGTTTACTTTAAATAAAAAAATTTTAATTTCATTTCGTTACACTGCTTTCGTAAAGTACACAAATAGTCCAAGAATTGAATAATTTAAAAAATAAGGAAATTTTTATTTTTACAAAGAAAAAGCAAGTGACATTTTTTCACGCTTGAGCTTGTCGTAGGAGTTATTTCATAATTATTTCATTATTATAATGTAATTTTAATTTATCGTAACCCTTCGAATAATGAGAAAATAATATCTATGATCTTTTGCCTTTCAAGATTTGCGCGCAAAATTCCCGGTTCTTCCCATGCATTTTTAGCGATATTTTTTATTGGTTCTTTTTTAATTTTTTTGCAAAAACAAAGATTGTTCTAAAATTTAAATAAAATAATCTTTCCGATGTGTTTATTTGAAATCAAAAATTTTGTTTTTAAATATTAAAATGTTGATTTTGAAAATGTAAATTGGCTTAAAATACGTACCTGGGGATTCCTCAAAAAAGTACGTAAAATTAAATACACTGAAAATTTTAAATACAGATTCATTTTCTTAAGAAAATTTGTAATAATTTACACCGAGGTACTTTATTTCAGTTGTATGGTACATAAATTAGTACTGACATTTTAATTCGTGGCCGCTGGTTAATGGCTCTTCAGAACTTGGCTTCGGTTGTATATCGCCGTACGCACCGTACGCGCCGCGCCACATAAACATCTTTTTACGTGAAATTTCAAACAAAACTACCGTTGTTATTCGGTTTTGAATTCATGAATTCGTCAAAGGATGGCGCCACTTCCGTTAGCAGATCACGTGAGAACGTGCCCCCTTAGGTATAAGTACTACCATTTTGTTAATTTGAGCATCTCTCCCGATATGGAAAGATTGACGAGAATACTTAGTTATATCACGCGGTTGTATATAACATACGACGTCATTGCCTGTCCCGGTTTCTTTGTCCCGGTGACTAACTATTACTGGATCACAGTGGGTCCGAGAAACGGGCTATTTTTGGAACCAGTTCCTACCTACCTTCGGCAGCGTGGGGAGTTATAGCGACTACTCTAATCCCGTCAAGAAGGTGAAATAGGCCAAGCTCAAAAACGCTACTTGATTGAAAACAAATATGATTAAAATGTAAGAAAGATGACACGGATTTTTGGTTCGTGTGAATTTATTACACTGACTAGCTTACTGTGAAATTGTACGAATGATTTAAGAAATAGATCTAAATAATTATATGCAGAGAGATGAATTAAAACAAATAATGTCCTAAATTACATGAAAAAAACACACAAAACCCTAAAAAATAAAAGCTTGAGATACTTGTACCAATCAACTTTCAATTTTTGTTTTATCATTAAATTTATTCCTGGTATTGTGTTTGTGATAAATATAATTTTTTGTATGGTTCTTATTATTATTTATTTATTTATTTCAACGCCCTGACGGGCTTTTACATGAATAGTCATGAAGACACAGTTTTTAAATAAAAAAGATGAACTTGAAGAAATAAACGTATGAATAGCAGGTATAAGATAAAATACAGTAAAAATAATATATTAGAAGAAAAGAGAAAGTTTTTAAGTTGTAGGTGGCGTAAAAATAATAATCAGTGCAGATTAGTAATACAAAATTTACAGGATAACAAAAATAATAAACAAATATATGCAATAGCTCCTTTGCGATGCTCCTTAAATATCAAAACGTGCTACATAAAAGTATCATTCAGATATTTCTTAAATAGTGGTAAACTTATATGAAATACGTCGATATTTGAGGTAAATTTGTTTCCAAGTGTGTAAAATTGAGGAATAGGTGCATGTACGTGGTAGATGGTTTCAGAATTATTATTGTAGAATAATATATTTTGCCTAGCTGCTCGTTTAGGCATTTGGAAGTCGATGAGATATAGGAATCAAATTTAGAGTGAATAATTTTAAACATTAAAGTTTACATTTATTTTTCTTCTGTTTTCTAGGGAATGCAATTTAAGCGTATTTAGAAAGAATGTAAAGTTTTATGTTGAATAGGTATATGTAACTTGAAGTTTATAAATCGTTAAAATTTATGCTGCACTTTTTCAATATTTCTTATATGGATTTGATAATATGGGGACCACACTATGGAATTGTATTCCAGCAAGCTGCGTACTAGTGACAAATATACAATTTTTATAACTTTCAACGAACCGAAGTCTTTGATTGTTCTGATTATAGATCCTAGTGTTTTCATGTCTTTGTTATTTTTATGTTGTATGTGATTTATAAAATTTAATTGCGTGTCAAATACAACTCCAAAATCCCGAATTTCTTTGACTTTTCTAAGATTATTATTATCTATTGTGTTCTCGAAAGATAGCGGGGATTTTGTTCGACAAAATTTTAGTGACTTACATTTATCGATATTGAGGAATAAGCTGTTTGCGACACATCAATTGAGTAATTTGTCAATGTTGACTGTAGGATTAAGCATTATGAGGTACGCTTTGTAAAAATCTAACACAGCATCTGTTTGAATACACAAAAGTAACACAGTAAGAATCTTCATAAATACGATTATACAACGTAACGACGATTCCATACGATTTGACAATCGTTTATTAACGGAACGGATATACGTCCGTTACAAAGCCTGCATCGCGCAAAACGCGCGAAAGTTGTTAACGGAAAACCGGATGTCGGCCGCATTACAAAGGCCTGTTTCCGACAGAAATGGCAGAGATTTTGGGATTGGTCGGTTCGCCGCAAATGACAGCCTTACCACCCCCTCACCACCCTTCACCATCCTCCCGACCCCTACACCGCAACACCATCATACTGGAGCTGCGGTTCACACCTGGTGGGGTTGATTGCGAGAAGGGCGTTTGGAAATCGATGCTGCAAACATTCTACGATCCGAGAACAGCAAATATTCAAATCAACGTAACTTGGTAACTGCTCAGGTTTTGATATGCATGGCCAACTTGCCGTTGGTAAGGCAGGTTCAAAGTGCTGGCTTTCTTCTGAAAAAAATTTTCTTTTATAATTTTTTTTTCAAACATTCCGTAGAAATAACCATACAGGTTCCAATGATGGCAATTTAACGCACATTTAACTTGACTTGGGCTGTTAAAATTTTTCTTTATATCGTTATTAATGTTTAGGTGCCGTGTTGCTTCCTTCTTCTTTGGACAAAGTTTTGGTCAGGGTTACAGGGTGCAACATCAGGGCAGATATGTGGATAATAGTGAAGTGGGTTTGTTTATGCGCTTTTCCACGTAGAAGGGATCCCGTTAGCAACCGCCAATGCGGACATACGCTGAGACGTAATTCGCGCAGCACGTGCAGGGCATTTTGATGGTATTTCAATGGAAGATGCTCTGAGGAACTAGCGTCATTGATCCCTTCAGCACTGGTGCATCGTCGGGAGACACGCCAAACGCGCGCCCAACATTTCTACATGGTTGACATTTGTCACATGAGAACGGATCGTTTTTTTGACTCGTTTTTGAGTTCAACAGCTCGGCTATGGAAGGATTTTCCGGCTTCTGTGCTTCCTCCCTCCTACAATACGGGCTCTTCAAGACCAATGTTCATTCCTTCCTCTCCTCAAAAAGACCCTCCACATAGCATCCCAGATGACATAGGCCCTGAGGGATGTTATTTTCCTCAGGGCCTCCTGTGTGGTGTTAATGTAAATAAAAAAAGAGCAACAAAGTTCAAGTTTTA
Organism: Glyphotaelius pellucidus; assembly: GCA_936435175.1. Lineage (NCBI taxonomy): Eukaryota > Metazoa > Arthropoda > Insecta > Trichoptera > Limnephilidae > Glyphotaelius > Glyphotaelius pellucidus. The sequence goes on from OW386558.1 coordinate 6,102,465, forward strand.
GTATAATATGGAAGTGTATGGAGCGACATACGCTGAGACGCAGACATGTGCGCCGCAGAAACACTACTGGCCTGCACTGTGAGAATTTACAACGAAGTTCAAGTTTTAGTATAATATGGAAGTGTATGAAGCGACATACGCTGAGACGCAGACATGTGCGCCGCAGAAACACTACTGGCCTGCACTGTGAGAATTTACAACGAAGTTCAAGTTTTAGTATAATATGGAAGTGTATGGAGCGACATACGCTGAGACGCAGACATGTGCGCCGCAGAAACACTACTGGCCTGCACTGTGAGAATTTACAACGAAGTTCAAGTTTTAGTATAATATGGAAGTGTATGGAGCGACATACGCTGAGACGCAGACATGTGCGCCGCAGAAACACTACTGGCCTGCACTGTGAGAATTTACAACGAAGTTCAAGTTTTAGTATAATATGGAAGTGTATGAAGCGACATACGCTGAGACGCAGACATGTGCGCCGCAGAAACACTACTGGCCTGCACTGTGAGAATTTACAACGAAGTTCAAGTTTTAGTATAATATGGAAGTGTATGGAGCGACATACGCTGAGACGCAGACATGTGCGCCGCAGAAACACTACTGGCCTGCACTGTGAGAATTTACAACGAAGTTCAAGTTTTAGTATAATATGGAAGTGTATGGAGCGACATACGCTGAGACGCAGACATGTGCGCCGCAGAAACACTACTGGCCTGCACTGTGAGAATTTACAACGAAGTTCAAGTTTTAGTATAATATGGAAGTGTATGAAGCGACATACGCTGAGACGCAGACATGTGCGCCGCAGAAACACTACTGGCCTGCACTGTGAGAATTTACAACGAAGTTCAAGTTTTAGTATAATATGGAAGTGTATGGAGCGACATACGCTGAGACGCAGACATGTGCGCCGCAGAAACACTACTGGCCTGCACTGTGAGAATTTACAACGAAGTTCAAGTTTTAGTATAATATGGAAGTGTATGGAGCGACATACGCTGAGACGCAGACATGTGCGCCGCAGAAACACTACTGGCCTGCACTGTGAGAATTTACAACGAAGTTCAAGTTTTAGTATAATATGGAAGTGTATGAAGCGACATACGCTGAGACGCAGACATGTGCGCCGCAGAAACACTACTGGCCTGCACTGTGAGAATTTACAACGAAGTTCAAGTTTTAGTATAATATGGAAGTGTATGAAGCGACATACGCTGAGACGCAGACATGTGCGCCGCAGAAACACTACTGGCCTGCACTGTGAGAATTTACTATAATAATGGGCAATTTTAATGCTAAAATCGGTAAAGGTAAAGAAGAAGACATTGTTGGGGAACATGATATTGGTATGCGGAATGAAAGAGGTAATCAGTTCGTCCAATTTTTCTTGGCAAACGTATTAGTAATTACTAATACTTCGAATTATCAGAAAGGCATTTATACCCATAAAAATTGCCAACAGACTTAGTCCAAAGAATTGTACAAAATCAAATTAACTATTTTACCATCAACAAAAGATACAAGAACTCGATTAACTCTGCAAAAACATACCCGAGTGCTAAGGTACCATCGGATCATAATCTACTTCTGGCTGAATTCGGGTTGCGTTTTAAGATAATTGCTAAAAAAGAACGGGCATTGAAATTAAATAATAACAAGCCTCAAAATAATGACCTGTTTAAAGTAGCAACACAAATATTATAAATACATTACGCCAACCTCCAGACTCAACTATGCAAAAGTGAATAAATTATTGAAAATATTGAATATATCTCAATCTCTGAATTCTTTCTTCCCAATCACAGAGATTGCGAAGAAGACTCTTACGTTTGGAAAATGTGATGATAATGTTGTAAGCCACTTTAAACTTGCTCCTAATCTATGCAATCATGTTTCAACCCACCAATTAGGTGCTGACCCTGCAGACAGTCAAAAGAACAACTATTTTTTTTTTTAATAAAGAAAGACAAACATTCCCGGATTACGTGTTTGAAACGATGTTTGAAAATCTCCTACTACCACCACAGAAAGCTGAAAATGTTGCTTGAGTCGTGACGGAGGACTTAGCAATCTGAAGGGTCAAACGAAGACCCAAAAGCTATGCCCACTCAACCTCTGACCGGCGAAAATCTTTTTTATATCCATAGATTATTTAATATCCACAAAACTCATAATAGCGACATTACCGACTGCAAAGAATGTCGATCTGTACTTGGTTAATATCAACGATATATTTTATGGTTTTGTTCAAAATAATATAAATAGTATTTGGTGGTTTTCTATGGAAGGTATTGTCCAAGTATGGAGTGAATACAAATCTCATACAGGCAATTGCGTCTCTGTACGATGGAAGCGTTGCGTGTGTTAGGGTGAACGGTGGTTTTACGGGGTGGTTTGACATCACAAAAGGTGTTAAGCAAGGCTGCGTAATGTCACCATGGTTATTCAATCTATACATGGATAATTGTATGCAAGTATTGAAAGAGTTGGGATTGGGTGCGAAATTGAGTAATCTGAAAGTATGTTGTCTGTTATACGCTGATGATGCGGTGCTGATTTCTAACACTACGGAAGATTTACAGTCTCTAGTGTCTAGGATGAACGAAGTATGTACGAAGAATGAGTTAATGATGAATGTAAGTAAGTCTGAAGTCATGGTGTTTGAAAGAGAAAGTACGAGAACAGTGTGTGATATAGTTGTGAACGATGAATACTTGGAGCAGGTGGATGAGTTTGTGTATCTGGGTTGTATGTTTACGAGAGATGGGAAGGCTGATAGAGATATCGAAAGAAGGGTAAATGCCGGTAACTCCGTTAATGGAGGACTGAATGCCGTTGGCGCTAATAAAAAACTGTCAAAAGGAGCGAAACTAGCAGTCCACAATGGAGTCCTGGTACCTACCCTGATGTATGGCAGTGAGGCATGGAACTGGCAGAGGAAGGATAAAAGTAAACTGAATGCTGTAGAAATGAGATCCCTGAGGCGTATGTGTGGTAAAACAATGTATGATCGTGTGAGAAATGTGGAGATCCGCAAAGAATGTAAAGCTGATGTAAGCATAATGAGTAAGATTAAGAAAGGGACCCTTAGATGGTTTGGGCATGTAGAGCGAATGAACGAAGAAAGTAGTGTAAGAAGAATATATGACGCAAATGTAAATGGTGGAAGAAGTCGGGGACGCCCGAGGAAGACATGGCACGATCAAGTGAATCAGATACTTGAGTCGGGCCATGTCGAAAGCCAGAATAATAGAAGAGTATGTATGAGACGATGTATGAATGTGAGTGAAGCAAAGAGTGTGTGCCAGGACCGAGTTTTTTGGCGGTCCGTCCTCTCTGCCTACCCCTGCGGGGGGAACGGCGTGATGGTTAGTTAGTTAGTTGGTGGTTTTCTGACCAAATACTAGCCAATAAGTTTTAATTTCAATTTTATTAGTATTTAAACATGTCAATATTGAACAGAAATAAATTGAAAGTTCTCAATTAATTACAGTTTTCACTGACTATTTGTGCATTAGAGTTGAAAATGCAGTCAGAGCTACAAATTAAATGCCGATGTCGGAATACGCCAATATGTTTCCAACTCAATTTAACTTTAGGGATAAATGCAAACCAAAGTGTATTGATTATGGCGTTTAATTTTCGTGTAAACTTCTGTTAATGGTTTAAAATGAAAACAGATGAGAAGCAGCGAGTTTTTAAAGTAGATATTGATGGCATTGTAAATTATTGAGATGAGTAGCATTGTTTTATAGATTCTTCAAAATATAAAAAAATAAAAGTATGCAAAAATATGTATAAAAATATAGTAGGTATTATAAGTAATTGCCAGAGAGATTAATCATTCATTTTTTTTACATTAGCTCCACACAGAAGAACCTGAGAAGAATAATTCCCCTTAAGACCTTTGTCATCCTCGAGGTTGCTGTGTGGAGGGTCTTTTTAGGGAAGGAAGGAGAGGAAGCTCTGAGAAGGAAAAAGTATAAGGGGTGGTTAAGAATTTGGGAGTCAGTATAATTAGGACATATTTCCAGAAAAACGAAAATTTCCAGTCCCAAAGAGCTCTGAATTCACTAGTCTTTCAAAATAAATGCTAATTCAATTTTGGCATTAATCTTCTTATAAATGTAAAATCAACAGTGATGAGGGTAGCAAAGGTAAATTCATGCAATGTCCAGTGTTTTCAATATAATGTCCTCCGCGTGCAAAATCGTATCTTCCCCAAGCATAAACTTTCTAAAAAAGTGTGTTTATCGGAAGTGACCTGCCAGGTAAGTATGTTTCTGTATCTATTTGTAAATAATAAAATTAGATAGATCCTAAGAATTAAAAAAAAAAAATGTAAAGCGCCCTTGAGGTGATTTTTCACAAAAACGGCGCTCTACAAATTGTCCAATTATTATTATTTTTATATGAATCTCCAACTGCGGTTAAGCGTTGTTTTGGCTAATAAAATACAAGCATATCAACATATTTCAAAAGCAACGCGTTCTTCAACAGAACACAAAGTATTTTTTAATTAATTATGTTATTATTATTTTTCTTAAATGACCTCAAACTGTGATGCTTTTATATAAAAAATAAAAATGCATATATATTATTATACCTTGAGGTGATTTTTCTCAAAACCTTCGCCTTATAAATCAGCGAAATATCATTATTATTATGGTCCCTAATTACGTGAATACATCTGAAACAGAAAGCCACGTTGCCAAACCGTTGCTCACAACCAGTCATGTATTAAATTTAATTTAGTATTTGCTAATGAATCTATTATCTAAATTCATATTCATGACACGAGATAAGGCCTTATCAAATAATATTGACAGTGGAATATTTGCCAGCGTTTACAAATTATTAATGTCAATTTACACACGGAGGCAAATAAAACGCTCGACAATAATTTATAGTTTGCTTAATTTTGTGATCCGCGGAATAGGATTTTTAATGAGAGTGGAAGGGGGAACTCTATTTTGAAGCATAGTGAATATGGCAGAATTTCTTGTACCGATTACAGCCAGAATTCCACACGGACGGAATTACACACGGACGGAATTACACATGGACGTAATCACATACGGAAAGAATTACACAAGGACGGAATCACACGCTGGCAGAGTAAAACACGGAAGAAATTACACAAGGATTACGAATATTTAGAGGATTACGATATTAAGAATTACGCACTGAAGGAATTACACACGGAAGGAATTATACATGGACGGAATTACACACAAAAACACACAATAAATACATGGATGGAATTACACACGGAAGGAATCACACACGGACGGTATTACGCACAAAAGGAATTACACACGGATGGAATTACACACGAAAAAATTACATACGGATGGAATTACACACTGATAGAATTACACACGGACGTAATTACACATTGACAGAATTACACACGGAAGGAATTACACACTGAAAGAATTACAGATGGAAGGAATTACACTAGGACGGAATTACACATGGACAGAATCACACATGGAATGAATTACACACGGACAGAATTACACACGAAAGGAATTACACATGGACGATATTACACACAGAAAAAATTACACACGGATGGAATTGCAGACGGACGGCATTACATCCAAAAAAAAATTCACACGGAAGGAATTACACACGGGTGGAATTACACATGGACGGAATTACACACGGAAGGAATTACGTACGAACGGAATTACACACGGAGAGAAATACACACGGATGAAATTACACACGGACGGATTTACAAAGGGACAAAATTACACTTGGAGAGAATTAAATTTTTTTTTACATTAGGTCCACACAAGTTGCCTTGAGGAAAATGATTCCCCCAGGGGCCTATCTCGTCTTTGGGAATGCTGTGTTTTTAGGAAAATAATAAAAATAATGTATTTTAAGGAAAATAAGGAAAAGAAGTTCTGAAAAGGAATAAAGCATAAGGGTTGGGTAGGAATCTGAAGTTCAATGCATTCAGAAATGACGAACATATGAATAACTTTTTTTTTATCAACGGAATTTCATGAAATTAACGTTGGCATGGTAAATTTATAGGTGTTATCTTCAAAATATTTTTTTTTTTTAACTTAAAAATTTCAAGATAGATATGTTATAAAACGGTAGAAATTTGGAGTGAGCGGGCTTAAGGACACCATTCTTGCTTCATATATAACTGTGTTTCCAATCATTTTAATTTTTTTTTAATTCTGGTTAATATTTGGTGGATTATTTAAAATATCCCTATGAAAATTATTTGTAAATAGCTTTTTCATGACTTTAAATAGTGAAACATAATGGTTTGAATGTGTTTCATTCGCCTGTTAATAAAATATCGGCATTGAAGTTATAATGCATCACATATTTGAAATATTTATTATCAGCGGATGCACAATTTTATTCCATTTATATGAATCCATTCAATGTTTATTGAAGTGAAGCCTATAGATGGCTTCATTCAATGGGATGTGTGCATTATCTCTTCCACGTTAAATAAAGATTAATTTGCCCATAATAACAAATCCGCTAAAAAAACAAACATTTTCGTTGATAATTTTTCAATAATTTTTCCGGATGAAAAGTTCATAATGTAATGAAAAGCGGTTGGTTCGGTCGGATTATTTGAACTGTTATTAATCTGTTCGTTTTATATTTATTTGTTAAACTATGTGCTAATGCCGATCTCAACAAAATTTTGACGTTTGCTATTTCTGGAAGGACTGTTAATAAATTGAAACCAACTGAATGCAACTCCGTGAATTGCTGCTGCTAACGTGTACGCCAATGAAACGGCGCACAAAGCTTCGAATCGCAAAATTATGTGTAAAAAAAATCGTTGAGGCACAAGCTTCATAATATTTTTCTGGATCAAAATTGTTAATATTCCTTTGAAAACATTTGTGTGCTATCATACATACTCCCAAGTCACACACATCTCGGTATCGCCCTGGTTTCAGTTCAGCATTCCGAATAGAAAAGTTGCTTGAAATGGCTCTTACCATGTTTGTTGACTAGATCTGAAAAGCCACGTACTTTCCCATCTTTTTCTTCCTCATCTCCTACTCCTCCGCTCTACCCTAAACCGCGTAACGTACGTTGTGGGCAGTTGGGATTCTTGCGCGGTTTAAGCGGCGAAGTCAAAAAAAAAATATTTTAATAATAATTTTTTCATGTAGATGATCTAATTAAAATCAAATAGTACTGTGACTGGTTCTTACAGCCGTTAAAATATTAGTAAAGAAGGTATTTTTTGATTGGTATAATTTTATTCTCTTTAACAACTTATTTTCATATATATTCCAAGTACGTTATCGCTTATTTCAGATGCTCAAATTTTGGGTACGGATTCATAAATGAAATCGTGTTTTTTTTTGTTGTGCTGTCATTTCTGGTTATGTTGTCTAATTTGTTTCTCTCAAATGCACATGCAATGATTACTTTAGAAACACCAAGCTTTGAACAATACGCTAACTCTATAATTCACCGACTCTGAACTTCAATAATTTAAGGGTAACATTTCAAAATAGCTCCCAGAAATGTTTGTGGTGTGCTTGTGTCTCTTGGTTGATTGCTGTTAGGGCTGGTCATCCTTTTTTAGGGTCTTTGACGTCCTCCAGGGAACTTATGAATTAGAGTTGGTCGCAATTGACTACTTCATTGCTTTTAGTGATTTTGACGAGTACTGATTTTGTCCGTAAATTTAGAGGTTGCATTGCCAAGATTGAGAAATACTCAACAGTTTTCCAATGCACAGCAGTTGAGTTGAGATCCTAGCTAGAGCCCGAAGGTTTAATGTGGTAAGTTTCTGCGCTATATACCTAAGTGTTTGTCGTTCTACCGAGGATTGTAACCTCGGATTCACTTCTTTGATTAGGCTGGCCGAGTGCTTCGACCCAGGTTAAGCTGAAGTTTTCTTGCCGGTCCCCGGACCACCTATTCTTTTTCGAGAGAGCGGTGGGAGGGAGGATTGCTCCTTCCGCTCCTAGTGGTAGAACTTTGAACTATTTAGTTGAATTACGCTGGTTCCGTAACTGTTAGAATTCCAATGAATCTGTCAAATTTGGTTGTTTAATCTAAGTGTTGCAAATCACAACAACGGTTTCACTCTAATTTGTAAAAATCGTCGTTTTGGCTAAACCTCTGCTAGGCCCAATTTTGAACTAAACAAAAAATACTTTATCTGTTAGATCGAAGAAAAAGTGTGGTAGTCGTAGAAACGACCCGTTCTCATGTGACAAATGTCTACCGGGTGCATATGTTGGGCGCGTGTTTGGCGTGTTTCCCAATTGTTCACCGGTGCCGAGGGGATCAATGACGCTAGTTCATCGGAGCACCTTCCATTGTTATACTGGTAGAACAAGTACAGCATTCCCAACTGACTCCTCGACTTGTGATATTATAATCATTACCATAAAAAACCATAATATTGTTAAGTAGGTCGAGCGTTCCGAAGTTTCCAAGCTAAAAAAATTTCTTCCGTGATGATAGAAGGAATCCAAATGCTTTTAGTTTAAATGGTTTTAACCTAGAAATGTTTGACTTTCTTTAAAAAATATACAAAAATAATTTTTCTCAATTTGTTGGCAAATATTTTTGACCAGCTGTAGTCGCCAATCAGACCTATGTGCGTTTGCATGAAATAACGTAAAGTATATACGGCCAATTTCAGTAGCGAGAAATCATTCTTGCATTGGAGCGTGGGGCAGAGAATGCAAGTAATGAGCCCATTAGTAGAGTTGGAAACGAACAACTGAATTGGCTTTGACGTTATTGTCAATACAAATTGGTTAGATTCGTGTTATATTGAAACAGTTCTTGTAGATATTCATATGGCGTCAGTGTTACGTCGTTGCGCTGGTGATAAATTTTAGTTTGTTTGTAGGAGATGAATAAAATAATGTAACTAACTGATATTATGGGTTAAAACAGTATGCCAAAAACCAATTTTAGGATTCAATACACAAAGAAAAAGTGAAATCATGCACATGCCACTATATTTAGTAAAAATGAGGTTTCGTTCGTTCCGAAAATCACAAAGAAATAAGGGCAAAGGACATTCACTTATCTGGTCCTTACCATATTAATAAGTTGCCAACGAACATAAAAATCGATTCAAATTGCACCACCGATCTCAAAAAAAAGTCTTGTAGATTAAGACTTTTTATATTGATATTGTTTGTAATTTTATGTATAAAAATTACTTTGGAGTAATTTGCGTGTGATATACCTACCTTTCTGTGTATTTTATGCCTTTGTGTTGAGGTTACTTAAAAGTTAATCATCTTTATCTATTTTGTATTTTGTGGTTTCTTGTTACATTTGTGCTTTAGTGTTATTTTAATATTGTTTAATTGACCTGCTGACAAATTGCCTTTGCAGTTTAGCGGGTGCTTAAAATGAAGAAGAAAAAATTAAGAAAAACTAACTGACCATCACGACGCTTCTCCACAGAAGTAGACAAAGAGACGGACTGCCAAGCAACTCGGTCCTGGCACACACTCCTTGCCTTATTCACATCGTCTCTTACAAGCTCTTCTATTATTCTGACTCTTGACATGGCCCAACTCAAGTATCTTGGTAATGCCATGTCTTTTTCAGGCGTCCCCGACTTCTTCTACTATTCACATTTGCGTCACATATTTTCCTTACATTCCTTTCCTCGTTCATTCGCTCTACATGCCCAAACCATTGGAGGGTCCTTTTTTAAATCTTACTTATTACGTTTACATCAATCAGCCTTGCATTCTCTACGTTTCTCACACGATTGTACATGGTTTTACCACACATACCACTCAGGGCTCGTATTTCTACAGCATTTAGTTTACTTTCATTCTTCCTCTGCCAGTTCCATGCCTAACTGTCATACGTCATGGATGGTACCAACACTTCATTATAAATGATATTGGCTTTGCTCCTTTAGACAGTTTTTTTGTTGGCGCCAAGTATATATTTAGTATCTTTTAAAATAATGTACCTTTTCAATTTTTGTATTTTTTTGCATTAATATAGACATTCGTTTTTCTTTGTACGGCAGAAACGTGACACATAGGTTCTTTGTTTTTACTTTACTAAGAAACCTTCACTTCTTTTTCTGGCAGAGGTTAGCAGAGTGAATATACCGCCACAAAACTCTATCTCGGCACACACTCCTCGCTTCATTCACATTCACATATCGTCTCATGCACACTATTATGTTGTTCAGACACTTGCGATGATTCGACTTAACGATTTGATCCACTTGATCGTGCAGTGCCTTCCTCGGCCGTTCCCGAATTCTTCTAATATTAACTTTCGCCTTATGTATTCTCCGTACGTTCGTTTCAATGTTTGTTCGTTGTTATTTTTGTTTATTTTAATGTTTTTTTTTTTTTACTCACGGAATCAGGTATCATTTTCACTGTCAGTTTATTTTTACATAAGCTCCGTACGGGAGGCCCCGAGGAAAAAAATCCCTCAAAAGGGGGGAAAGTTCTGGGAAGGAAAAAGGTATAAGGGATGTTTAGAAATCTGGGGGTCAGTGTGTCCAGAAGTCACGGACGTATGAATCCATAACATCCACATCCAAACGTAACGAACCACGTGGGGTGACCTGTGGCAGAGGTATTAGTTATCCAATGAATGGTTCCCGGGTCGGCGGTACCCGATGACTAGGTGTTTAATATCTGCTTAATGGTATTAGTTGCATATAACAGCTATTACACGTGCTCGGGCGTATTATAAGAGGTAAAGAATTTCAACTGTAATTCAAAAATTATGTTTGCGAACGAAATAAATTACGAGCTCTGCAAAGTCTCTATCACTCGAGTGAATAATTACTAAATTAAAGTCTATACCTCTGTTTTTTTGCCGACATCCAAGAATAATGTTTAGCCGTAGACATTACACCTATGTTTACCTTATATTATAATGTCTGTTATAGTAAGTTATTATACTTTCAGAATGCTTAATCAAGAACTGTTGAAGGTAACTAATTAAAAATCACATTCACAAATCACACGTCTGTAGGATAGCTACTATGCCAACAGGTTAACTCAAGGATTAGATTATCCAACCATATCAACGCAAACATTATATGCCAGGTTGGATTAATTCAAGGCAAACAGCTGCAGTATTAAACATCGTTACTACAATTTAGAATTTACAACAGCAACTCTACCACTGACATCTGATATTAGGAATCGCAGCGAATGTTTAGCCTAAAGCCGTGTACTCGTCTCTGACGTGCACACTACGATTTTTGGTAACTGCAACGGTTACTGCATGAAATCGGCAAAACACAGTAATCACAGCTTTTTAATATTTAGCGTCGAAGTCATATTTTTTTAAAGAAACGTTAAACAAATAATTTAAAAATTATTAAAGAAATAAAACATTGCCACGTCCAAGAATCTAAACTTGATCTCTGCTAATCAAAAACTGGCAAGCAAATATTCTGACAATAACACTACCAACTATTGTAGGAACCGCGGCATAAATCTGTATCCATTATCCAATATATTGGATTGAGAAAGTGCTACGAACATAGCATTAGACCCAATAGAAAAAATACAAAAGGCAACAATTAAACTCATCATCCACACAAACTTGGATGAAATTTACGAAACACTATACGTCATAACAATAAGACAACTATATGCCAAATCTGTACTACTTTAACTCTTCCAATATAACCTCAACATTCCAATGTAACATCATACAGCAAATAAAACCAGGTTCTCTTCAAAAATAATCCTGAATTAACCGATAACACGTACCTCAAATAGAAAAAGAAACTTTTAGTACTACGCAATCAAACTGAATAACTACAACGTCATGATACGTCATGCACACCACACTCAAACAATTACTTACCACTACGAATATGTCTACAATTATCCACAAAAATGGATCAAATAACAAGATATTAACACAAGGTACAACACCTATTCGAAACCAACCCATCTCAATTTAAAAAAAAAAAAAAAAAAATTATGAACAGTCTCTTCTCTTTCATTCTGTGGAACGAACCATATCTTCATTTATTACGTATTTTTAATTATAATGTATTTTACTCTTTTTTAAAGTTTTCTCGTAACACTAAATTTAAATATTAACTGAAACTGTCTTTAAACAAAAAAATACACCTGAACGCCTCGTGACAGTTTCCCCATAAAAATAAAATATTTAAATAAGCTGCAATACCAATTATAAACAGTTGTCGCGTACCATTTTTGATATGGATAATTTGGTAATAGAGCATTTACTTTTGCAGGTAACAGAAACTGAACCTGAACTCATGTTTAAGTTGGTCGGCGGCTTCTATTTTCTGGTAAACGAAAAAGGATCTCAAATCTCTACTCGTTAAATAAATGATTTTCTTACAAACAATCCTTTAATAAGACCAATGAAAAGCCAAAAAAAAATTCCAACACCACAATCATAATTTTTTTAAATTCCTTACGCAAGAGAAAGAGACAGATTTTTAATGACCGAACCGCAACTATGGGAGGAGATTCGATGGGAGCCATCATCAGGTACCCTTCGGGAGGGTATCCTGAAACAAAGATCCAAACTCCGACCGCAGGCTCCATCCATGACACTCAGCCTGATGATAAAGTGATAAGCACATTAATATTTAGCGGATTTATACAACGCCGTTTTCGTGAAAAATCACCTCAAGGGCGCTGAAAGTAATTCTAGGACCGACATCAAATTCAGCCGATTTTGGATTTTCCCCAAGACTTGCGGCGTGGTTTGGCCGACACGAAATCTTGCAACGTCCCATGTGTTGGTCCGCAATTCTATGTGCCAGCGCCTTAAAAATCCGCATTTCCAGCTTGCCGTCAGTCATTCGCGACTCCGAAAAATAAAAAAATTTCATACGAAATATGTCTCGTCTTAGTTACTTCCATCACTCGAGTACGACATCACGAAAACAAACTTTCTTGACAGCACAACATCGCGATCCACAGCGGCTAGATCTACGGACTATGTCCAGAATAGCTCATTCTATTGTTTCTCAACCATACATCAGGTAAAAAAACTCAAAACACCTTTTTCACACTGCAAATCCTTTGTGTTCATCGAAAAACCGACAATCGTCGAATCGCAGCGCTTCGTCTGCAAATGATCTTGGCCTGCTCATTCAGTGCGAAGCTATGTTTGTTGCAATTTTTGTGCATTTTATGTTGTTTTGCTAAAATCTATGATCGGCTTTACAGACAAACCAAAAATATATCTTTACTTTTTTAACAACACAAACTTTAGCATTCTAAATGCTGGAACACTAACATTCAGAAGAATTAAAAAGTTAGCCAGATATGAATTGTGATGATAATTTGTAAATACTAAAATACGAAGAAATTGATCGAAGAATTAGTGCGGCAAGCGGTTTGTTGCGTCCTCTCTACAGCTCAGTGATAAGGAAAGCTGAACTCAGTATCAACAAAGAGCTGGCAGTGTTCAAAATGGTATATCGCCCGACGCTCACCTACGGCCACCAGATATGAATGCTAAGCGAACGAACGCGCTCTAGAGTCCAAGCTGCCGAAATGAAGTACTTGAGAGGAGTGGAAGGGGTTACGAAATGGGATCATATAAGAAACTCGACGATCCGAGATGATCTAAACATTGAACCACTGCTACTCTTCATAGAAAAATCGCAACCGAGGTGGCTTGGGCATGTACTAAGAATGCCTGATGACCGAATTCCGAGGAAAATACCATGTGCAATTCCAGAGGGTAGACGTCGAGTGGGCCGCCTAGGACACAGTTGGGTGAGGCAACTCCAGAAACTGTGTGAGGAGAGGACGGGACTGCCATGGACGGAGGCCGAACAGTTAGCTCAAGACAGGGACGTATGGAGGAGCCTTGTCGATGCAATGGGTCCCCGACCCGAATACGATAAGGGGACGAAGATGATGATGATGATGATACTAAAATAATGAAGTGGGTATGTCATAACATTTTTTAACTAGCCAAGTATTTCCTAATTATCATCCGTACTGTCTCAATCCCTTTCATAATTCCTTCAGCCTACCCAATTGGAGATGCATTTGGGATCGATTTTTGGGACTCAAATTATGGAAAATAGGTTAATACGATTGTGCAGATTTTCTGCCTGTAATAATTTGGCAAACTTAAATTGCATTTTGTGTCGGGAATCGAATGATTTGTCAAAATTTCATTACCTGTTCATTCATTTGATTTTAACGGCCGCGTGGTCAGTTCACAAATTGAAACTGCGATTTACCTCAATATTTTGTAAAATATTTAAATATACCATAAAATGAACGAACGGGGATTCGCTTGCAGTTTCAAATAAATATTTATCTTGGATTTAAAACAATAATGCCTCACTAAACCAAATGATATTTTGATATCTAAATTTCATCTAAAGAGAATTTTTGTTGATTTTTTATGTTAAGTATGTGGATTTATTATTATGATTTTACATTTAATTTATGATTTATTATTGGATTTATTATTATGATTTATTATTGGATTTATTATTATGATATTTTGCATAATATTTGTCACAAAATTTAATTTAGGTATATTTTAAATATTTTTTCTCCAGTGACATTGAAAATATAAGAATTATATATGAAGTGTCAAAAAGAAAAATAGAATATGACGGAACTGACGTTGCGGGCTAGGCGTAGTTGCGTTGGCGTTGAAATTCTACACCGATTCAACTGTGTAGATTAGTAATGTGAATTTATTCCTTTGCGATGCATAATGGGGGTCAGTCAAAAAGTAATGCCTCCTTTTTTTCTCCTTTAATTTTTTTTTTTTTTTTTTTACATTAACTCCACACAGGAGGCCCTGAGGAAAAAATAATTTCCCTCAGGGCCTATGTCATCTTTGAGGATGCTGTGTGGAGGGTGTTTTTGAGGAGAGGAAGGAGTGAACATGGGTCTTGAAGAGACCCATATTGTAGGAGGGAGGAAACACAGAGGCCGGCAAATCGTTCCACAGCCGAGCTGTTGAACTCAAGAACGAGTCGTAGAAACGACCCGTTCTCATGTGACTAATGTCAACCGTGTACAAATGTTGAGCGCGCGTTTGGCGTGTTTCCCGACTATGCACCGGTGCCGAGGGGATCAATGACGCTAGTTCCTCGGAGCATCTTCCATTGTAATACCGGTAGAACAAGGACAGCATTCCCACCTGGCGCCTGTGCTCTAAAGATTGCAATCCGTTAGTTAAATTAGGAGAATCTATCAAACGGACCGCCCGTTTCTGCACAGAGTCAAGGGTTTTTTTCAGGTATTTTGGGGCTCCAGACCAGAGGTGGCTGCCAAATTCAACCGTGGGGCGCACTTGCGATTTGTACAGGGCTAGCAGTTGTGTACTATTAAAGTATCTGCGTGCCCTGTACAGTATGCCCAGTTTCTGAGAGGCTAATTTAACTCTGGCCTCGATGGAGCCCCCGTACCTGAGCTGGTCACTTAGAGTTACACCAAGCATATCAATGGAAGGCCTGTTCGGGAGAATGCTTCCGTTGAAGGAGACTAGATTATCATTTCGATCCCTTTTAGACGTGATCAGACATGATTGGGTCTTTGAAACATTAAATTCGACGAGGTTATTCTTACCCCAAGAGGAAACACTCTCGAGGTAACCGTCCATTCTTTGTTTCAAAGCCCTCCGAGCCATTGGGGTTTGTGAGCCCTTTGGAGGTTTGTCAAACAAAAAGCTATCATGGACTGTACTGTCGTCCGCGTAGCAATGAATCGGTGCACACGTCAAGAGGTCATTGATGTGCAACAAAAACAAAGTCGGAGACAGAACCGATCCCTGTGGGACGCCAGCATTTATCGAATGCGAGGAAGAGGTGAAACCATCAGCAACCGCCTGAATCGACCTCTCCCTCAAAAAGTCGGCAATCCACATACACAAGGATGCGGGAAGTCCGTAAGAAGGCAGTTTGTTGACAAGCCCTCGGTGCCAAACCCGGTCAAAGGCCTTGGAAATATCCAGTGAAACCGTTTGGGTTTCACCAAAACGTTCCAGGCACCGCCCCCAAACATGCGTCACATACGCGAGAAGATCACCGCACGAGCGGTTCCGCCGGAATCCGTATTGACGGTCGTTAATAATTTTGTTCTTCTCGAGGTATGTGAGCAGTTTGTCGTTGATCACACGTTCCATCACTTTTGACAGAACAGATGTGATCGCTATGGGGCGGTAGTTGGCCGGGTTGGAGCGGTCACCTTTCTTTGGAATAGGGTGAATGATCGCTTTTTTCCAACCGGAGGGCACAGTCCCAAACTTCAGGGACATTTTGAAAAGCTTCGTCAAAATTGGAGCTATTTCTGCAGCGCACCTCTGCAATACCAGGGCAGGTATTCCGTCAGGCCCACTAGCTTTATTAACATCGAGCCCTCGTAAGACTTGGAGTACATCCCGATGCCGGATCCTCAGCTTTTTCATATGAAAACCGCAGTGAGGAACCGACGGCGGGATAGCACCTTGATCATCGAGGGTCGAGTTTTCCGCGAACATTTTGCCTAATAAGTTAGCCTTTTCGGCGGCGGTATTAGCTAGAGAGCCGTCAGTTCTGGTAAGAGGTGGCAGACTGGATTTGCAGAAATTGCGACCTATTGAGCCCGCAAGCGACCAGAACGCTCTGCTGCCATGCGGGCATGCAGCCAGCTTTCTGCTGATCTGCTGGTCGTGCTCAAATTTCGACCTATTTATGATTCTCTTGCTTTCCTTTGACATTTTGTTATAAACTATTCTGTTTTCGGACGTTCGAGATGTGTTGTAGGCTCGATAAGCCGCGTTTTTTCGTCGCACTGCTTCAGAGCATTGTCGACTGAACCACGGCTTTGAGCCCACACCAGTTTCTTTAACAGTGGAATGGATGAAGCCATCCATCGCGGACGCGATGACTTCACCAATTTCCTGGGCACATCTTGAGGGATCCGAAGTCCGAAAACAGACAGTTGACCACGGGAAAGCATTAAAATGTGCCCGCAAACCGAACCAATCTGCAGACCTGTAGTGCCACACTTTTCTTTTCAGCCTCTCGTTTGGCGGTCTGAAGGTTACGGGGATTGACGACGTCACCAGGCAGTGGTCCGACGATCCTAAAGGCGCTGTGACGTCAATCTTGTAACCGTGTGGCACAGTGGTTAGAAACAGGTCTAACAGATTAGAGCGGTGAGACTGGACATCAGGAACCCGTGTGGGCTCCTGAACCATTTGCTGAGATTTGGTCGCTAGTCAACGGGCCTTAACCTTGGATTGCGTTAAATCTGGAGGGAGCAATATTAATACGAAATATTGTCTTCGAACGAAGACTAATTTTTGGTATTATGACATATTTTTCGTAATGCCAGTTAGCAATAACAATAAAAACAAATGTAAGTCTATACCTATTGTACTCCATATTAGAAATTTTTTTTCGTTCTTAAGTCAAACCCGAAATACTATATATAGTTCAGTTAAAATGCCCTCGATTTCCGTTTTCAATATTATTCCTCCATTTTCCTTTATCTACATTTTAGCAGAGCATCTGTTACAGTTACAATATGAATTTCTACGATAACGCAAATTCGATTCACATGCCGCTACCAAAGGGATAAAAAATATCCACTTCGAAGATAGTTTATATTCCAGGTGGATTACCAGAACAAAATCTTTCAAAAAAATTCCTGTTTTAGAAATAAGATAGAAAAATATATTTAGATATGATTTTTACAATGTAAATTTATCCAGTGCAAAAAGAAGGAACTTTTTTAAGAAATGCTTTTTTCTAAAAAGAATTATCGTCGCTTGGAAAAGTTTCAAGTGAAAATGGATCACCTGGAAGGGGAATTCTTACAAGACAATGTGTCCCGAGGTGATGAACGAGGGTTGGGGAAATATCAAGGGCGTGCCGTGATCACTTAAAACCCTGCACTCAGAATTTCAATCGAAATAACATAATCCACTTTCAATGAACACTTTAAATTATGAGTTCTTAAATGAATAAATATTATTTTATTAAGATTATCTCTCTTCAGACCTTCACCGAATTTAAAAGTATTTTTATGAAATTCTCTCAACAGAAAAAATCGCAAAGTATGCTCCGAAAATTATTAAAAAAAACACATCTGGCTCTGTTCTTTTTTAACTCTTCCGTAGCCAATTGGGGGAGAAAGTATTACCCAAAAATACTATCCTTCTTGTATCTACTTAAATACGTAAAATATATATTTAGTATTTCACGTATTCCTGCGCAAAGTATTGTTACATAATTTGCAATTAAAAAAAAAAGTTGAATAATTGTTGATCGCAGGAAAAAATATTATGTCAAAATTGGGTAATATTCCCTGCGCAAACGAAAATTACGTGCTTGGCGGAAACAGAAACAATATGTATAGTATGTGAGTCATTATATATACAAATATATTAGAGAAATTATGGTTATTAACATAGGCTAAGCCACTCAGGAATTTATTCACTACAATGCAATGATTGTCCCGCGTATTATATTGGCAAAACGGCACGCAACATAAATCGCCGGGTCAAAGAGCACCTTAGGTGTTTACACAGCAATGGTTTCTCTGAATTTGCAAACTACCTGATAGAAACCAACCATAATTATGATAAAAACTCAGGCGTCACCCTTATTCATAAAAACACGATAGGTATTAGATTGGATAATTTAAAAGCCCTAGAATTAAGAAAAGCCAAAAATATTAATATTAAGGTAATTAACAATCAAATAAATTTAAATAATAGTCCAATACTGAAGTTGTTCCCTATTGACAAAAAACATTCCCTTTCCTTACCCAATACTCCATCTACCCTTATCCCTACTTCCTTCTCCACTTGAGTAGTCCAGCCGATTTTGTTCCAACCATATGTATATTATCTATAACACATGTAACTTAATTTTAGTATTTTAGTAGAGTTCTGTACTGCCCTGAAGAAGCTACGGTGGTAGCGAAACCCGGTCGGCATTAAGTACGTAAAAAATAAAAAGTGGTGTTTACAAAGTTATTGTTTTATTTTAAATTATAATGTCACATCACAAAGTATCTGCTTCATATGAACAAAAAAAAAAAATAAATAACAATTTACTTTATTAGGTACTCGAAATCGTTGGAAATTTCACGGCACGCCACTGGTGCAAGTTCATACAAGAGGAAAGTATGGATATTAGTAGAGAGGTAAGATGGTAGTTAAAGGAGGTTAGAGTTGAAATATTTACGAGAGAGGAAGGAAGTCGGTGTATGCACAAAGTTTCTCATTTTCATCTTTCGAGGGTCTGGAAAACCATGAAGATTATAGAGAACACAAAATATTACGTTGCTTAAATATATTTATATATATATTTATTTTTTTTAAAAGAAAGGCGAACATTTCTAATTCCAGCAAAAATCTACACGTAAAAGCAAACAGTAAAAAAGTATTTATCCAGAAAAACCTCGCATTTTTAATTGTTTTTGTGTTTAATTGTAGAACTGCATTTATTTTTTAAAAATTAAACTTAAGTTATATTCAAAAACGTTTTTATCAGGTTCTGCAAGAGTTTTAGTATTTATTTTTTATTCAGCTGTTTTGGCGTACAAAGGCTTTTCGAACTGTGGTTAAACCACTTTGAGACGACTTACTTATAAAATTTTAAATGTCTGAATTGATTTATGAAGGTGTCTGAATTGATTTATTACCAGTTAAACCAATTTTCTGACACTAATTGAGACAGTAGACACTATTTTGTGGGATTCGGAATCTGTTTTCCTCGCACTAAGTGTTAGGGTTTTCTTGATTGATTTATAATGACTGTTATGACTCATTTAAAAATGTTATTATGTATAGATTTTGATTAACATACTAAGTAACTTAGTGGGCAATAAATAATTTACTTAACGCATTATTTAAAACTGCCATTATAAAACAATTAAGAAAACCCTAACATTTAGAGAGGGGAAAACAGATTCTAAACCCCACTTAATAGAGAGTCTACTGCCTCAGCAAATTGTTTGACAATATATATTGTTTATCACATATAGTTTAAATATCATGTAAAATATATAATACTAGCTTTTCTTTTTACTTTAGCGCTTGCACTTATCAATTATCCCCCCTCCCCCCACCCCTTCCCCCTCCCGCATTCCATACATTCATTCCCTTACATTCAGTTTTCAAACATCTCGCCTGCCACCTAAATTTCATAATGTTATAGCTCAAAGAAAAAAAGAATTATCCAATTTTGTTCATTCGTTCGGAATTTATGCGCTTACAAACATTTAGGATGTTTATTTTTATTTAAATATTTGGATGTTTGTAAATATAATAAAAAATTACACTATTTATTATTCAGCCTTTATAATCGTTACGAATTATATTTTTAATGTAGGAACTCTCATCTGACATTTATTCCAAAACATAATCTTTTCCAAAAAAACAAAACACATTCTAATATTTGAATTTTTTGAAACAGCAGCCGAACAGTAGTTAGGGGGCCGAGTACCTACCAGCATAGAGCCCACAAATATATCAACATCGTTTCCATGGAAACGGATAACAAATATTTATAATTTCATAACGTCAGAGCATACCATCATATATAGCCTTTAGTCTTTGCATATAATTTAGCTTTCTATTGGTGAAAGAATTTTTAAAGTATTTTTATTAGTTAATGCGTGAAAGCGTAGCAAACAAACTCGAGCAGTTTTGTACTTATAATATTAAGTATGGATATGGATTGTAAATGTTCTTTAGAACATTTAAAATTAATAAATAAAATATATTGAAACATTATATCTACATTAATGATCCGACATTAATCATTCGACCTCTTGTTCAACAAGTCACCTCGTCTCAAACACCATCGTAACTTGATTACAATCGTCATGAAGCTGGTATATAGCTAACGCGAACAGCATCTTGTTCGTAAATTCCCAGTGCAGGGAAATGCAAATCAAGTTTGGGGATGCGCCGCAGCACACCGCTCTGTACCCGATACAATGCACCTAAAAGCATTCAGGGTGCAAGTAAGGGGGTTGAGTCGATGTATTCGAGACGTGATCTCATGGGGTTAGTGTTTACCAAGTGTACAGGGGTGTTTTAGTAAAACCGTTTTTAACATTTAATTTTTGGGGTTGCAAGTTTTTATGGTTCCATGCCAACTGAGAATAAAGTCCACTCAATACGTCCTTGAAAAGTCATTAAAAGCTATGAATTTTAAATTAGGCGATAACCCTAACCTAACGTAACCTATTTAACCATTTTTTATATATTTTTTTTACCACTCTAAATGACTTATCTGAGATGGTTCCGAGTTGGTTTCATTCCGAGTTGTCCGGTCACCGTTTTTATGTCCGGTTTGCAATCGAATAGTATAGTTCGCGAATCGTTTTTTTTTTAAATTATTAATTGATAATAAGTTTGATTCTTCGAATTCCAACTTATTTTTGTGATTTCATTATATGAGTATTGAGTGTTCTGTCGTCCTTTTTGAAATATTTAACATTATTTTCTACCTGTTTTTTCAATTAAAATGTATCTTGATTTATTTTTGTCTTTTGACCCTTTTACTTTGAATTAAACGTAACAAACTTCTTCACAACGTACCCCGATTGGGAATGACACAATCTCACCGTAAGAAATATTTTTTATAACCTATTGCTTATTATAAACCCGTCTGCAAAAAACTGTAAGCATTGTATACTCAACATGTAAGCGTAGAAATGTGCACGTTCGTACGATTCGTTAAATCGACCCGTTCTCGTGTGACAAATATTAACCATGTACGTATTTTCGGCGAGTGTTTCCCTACTCTGCACCGGAGCCGAAGGGTTCAATGCGGCTAGTACCTCGGAGTGTCTTCCATTGAAATAACGGTAGAACAAGGATAGCATTGACGTCTGTGCTCTAAAGATTGCAATCCGTTTGTCGAACAAGGAAGAAATAAATTTACTGGTGTATGTTTTTTGTTTTTTACATAAGCTCCACACAGAAAGCCCCGAGGAAAATAATTTCCCTCAGGGCACACGTCATCTTTCGGAATGCTGTGTGGAGGGTTTTTTAAGGAAAGGAAGGAGAGGAGAGTTCTGGGAAAGAAAAGGGTTTAAGGGGTGAGTAAGAATCTGTCAGTGTGTCCCGGTCATCCGCCTTCAAGACATAGACAAACCTCATCTTATGAATCCGGGCACACCTGTTAAATTACTAAACGTAGCGAACCACTTGGGGTGACTTATGGCAGAGGTGTTATAAAACACAAGTTTCTGGGGTGGCGATACCCATTCCCGCCTCCCAAATTAATATGTTAACGTGTTTGTTATTTTTTAATTGAAATACATAGCAGTTGTTATCATCGGTGGCTTATATGTACCGTACTATTATGGGGTAATAGTGAGGTGGAATACTTGTATACGTACGATTAAATAAATCTTAATGGCGAGTCACCTTCAAAATTAACGGACGTCTTTGAACTAGCAATTTTGAGAGAGCTTGCGTAAAATGCCACTCATCATTTCAGTTTTCACCACAAAAACAGTTATTCCTTTGTTATAGGTAATTTACGTAGATTAAAAAAGATCAGAAGTAATGTGATGTGGGCGTGCTTTTGAAACAAAAGTCTAGCCTTTCTTTGTTCAAATTTCAAATTCAGAAATTTTATCTCATTACAAATTCAGAATCACGTGGAATGGCGAATACGATGCATGTATACAGTTTGTCAAATAAGAGTAAAAAACATAGGAGAGCGCCACTGTTGTTCAATAGACAATACTAAACATATAACTCATGGTGTTAATGTAAAGCTGTGTAACCTATATTTTTACAAAAAGTTAAAAAGGCGTAAAAATGAAAAAAAAAACATTTATTGTAACATAGATACCTTATCACTCATCTCAAAATTAGAATTGCATATAGGTATATTATTATTAAACCCTTGCAATTTTGTGTTAACATAATGAAGAATAATTGACTGATCAGTGGTTGAGTGGGCATCGCGTTTGGGTCCCACCCGGGCGTCCCGTGTTCGATTCCTCGGCTGGCTAAGTCCTCCATCACAACACAAGCAAAATTTTCGGCTTTCTGTGGTGGTAGTAGGAGATTTTCAAATATTGTTGGGTTATTCGTAACTCGGGAATTTTTGTCTTTCTTTTTAAAAAAAATATTAATAATATATATAAAAAAACGATATTGTAATAAAATATAAAGCACAGCTTAGAAAATGCACACATTTATTTAATACTAGCTTAAGTACCTAGCATTGCCCAGGCTTTAGACCATGTCTCTAATTTTAGATCTGAATATATTTAACTCATTCAGATCTAAAAGTAGTGTAACTAAACTCACCATTAATGACTCTTTTTTTCTATCTACTATCAAATTCCCATTTATGTTATTATTGTGACAACTACACGTCGGTCTCAGGCTACAATTCTGTTATAAAAAGATTGCACACCATTGGTAATTTTTATGCCTGTGTTGTTGATATTTTTATTTCCTTACTGAAATACAAGGTAGTTCTTACTGATCAAACATTTCAGCCAAAAAAAATTTAAAGGTCACTACAAAACGAGTTTTTTTGATTTTATTGTTTCTTTTTAATGCTTTTATTAAGTTGTTATAATTTATTTTCTTATTCTATTGTTATGTGTAATTTAAAAAAAAAATCGTTTCTTTCTTCAATGTACTACGACTGTAATTAAATAAACACATGCTTGTTAATGGCACTTTGTGCCGCTAATTTTAAATAAATAAATAAAATGGAAGCAAATCACTTTGTAAAACACCATTCATTCAATTTCGCTTCTTCGTGTTTTTTTTTTTTTTTAAAACAAAAAATATTTTTCAAAATGTAGTTTTCTGTGCTCTATACATTCAGTGTCTTTGCAATTAAAAATAACAGTTGATAGTTAAATTGATATTGCTAGCCTACAAATTTTGTAGTTCCATTTAATATTTTCTACTCTTACTTGACAGGCTATGCATGTATAAATCGTTGATTGACTGCCTCGATATAATAGTCAAAAGGGAGATACTAATTCAATAACAACATTGGTTTCCATTCAAATCTTCATGGAAAGCATTTCGCTTCGAAGGTCTGTGAGAATTTTCCTATTCAGTTGTAATGAACCATATTTTAATTGGTTCGAATTAAGACTTCTAAAGTAACTTTTAAAACAGTTCGTGTTCAGATTCATCAAATAAGCGACCGTTTATAATTCAGTCAATTCTGACGGTCACATTTAAGCTCAGTCAATTAATTAAAATTTCGAGAAAATCAAGTAAATTAAATGACCAGTTTAAACTCACCCTAAAATTTGGTGATCTTTCAGAAATCAACTTTTGTATGACTGAAACATTTCTTTTACTTGGTTGCGTACAACTTGTTTAATAAACCAATTAGTTTTATTATTTATAAATAATCGAAATTTTTTTTACAGGTTTGATAATTTCTTCGGAAGGCGAAACAACTCTCACGCTTAAAAATAATTACACAGCAGAACTTGTTTATGAATTCAGATACGTTTTTAGATTTTCACGACCAAAAGTATTTTCGTTATTTGTTTTTGGGGTGTATGCCGGGTTGCGCTACCTTCTTCTTTAGCAAGTACTTCGGGCAGCGTTACAGTGTCCATCATCAGGGCAGATATGTAATTGTTATAGTGGTGAAATGTGTGCTTATATACTTGGAAGCGATAACATGTTGCCAGCTCCACTCCACTACAAGCTGGTATTACAATATACTTCAAAATGGTTGTAGATTTCAATTGCTTCCTTAATCAGGCGTGCTCCAATGAACCAGGAACGGTTCCAAAAATGCCTGTTAACTGAATCCACCATCATCTAGTGATCGCTAGTCACCGGTACAAAGTAGCCAAGACAGGCAATGGCGTAGGAACTGGTTCCAAAAATAGCCTGTTTATGAATTAGTAGTTCTCGTATAAATTAAATAAAAACATAGTTAAATGTAGAGAACTAAAATTAAAATGGTGTTCAAATTAAGCACGTTAACGGTAAATAAATAAAAATCGAAAATATTGTCTCTTCAAAATACCTCTTAAATAATGCGTAATAAAAACAGATCACACTGTATTGATGGCTTTCTGTGTAGGAATTTGCATCCCTTCACGAAGCTATTCAATGCCATTGTACGTATGTAAAGCGAAATTCGATTGTAACGTGAAGCCATAAACTTATATGATACCAAGATAATATGGTGTCACTTAGTTTGTTTTATAATCCAACATACATATCATGCAATGGATTCTTTCCTTTTTAATCCTAAGGATGAAAAATGCTCTGTAAAATATTCAAACTTGAAAAACATATTCTAAGGGCCTCCACTCATTGCGAAACTGTAACTGTAATGTCTTGTCTCATATAAATCGCTGTAACTCCCTTATTATCAAAGTTAAAAATATATTCTAAGCGGTGTTAGAAGGGAAAAACACTACGATTTACAGTATAAATCTAAAAAATAACCAATATAAAAAGAAAATGTATGCCTTTATGGAACCAAAATTATGAATAGCAACTCGAAAAAAAAAATTGAAAGCTGAGAATTTTTTTTATAATTATTTTCATAAAAAAAGACAAAAAAGAGAGGTTACAGAAACGTTTATAATACATTTGTCTAATAAAATATGTCCTGTGTATTTTTATTTGTTTTCGTAATCAGTAATTTTAGTAAAAAACGCGAGGTGAGCCATTTTTAAACTTTTTTATGTTTGCATGCAAAATTTTTATATTTTTAAAGTTACGTGTTGACTTTAAATTTTTAAATTTGAAAGCGTATTTTATCACCTTTCAAATTTCAAGAGTATTTTAATTTGGGATGTGTTTCGAAATATTTCATTTATTTGCATTTTATTGTAAAACGGAAATATTTTGACCATCTAAACCAGAGGTTCCCAAACTTTTTTTTCTCGTGGACCACTTTCAAAATTTTACTGGTTTCGGTGGACCCCCTGCTACAACATTTCTACCATATTCCCAAAATTACAAGTAGCAGTCGCTGACTTTCTTAAAATACACTACTCAAAAAAATTAAGGGAAGGTTTAAAAAAAGGAATTGAAAAAAAAATAATACTAAATAAACAAGCTATCTGATCCAAATGCCGGCCTAAAAAAATTTTTGCCAGAAATCTGAAAATTAGAATTTTAAAGCTTCAAAATAATTTTTTTAAAGTCAGAATATGACCATTTTTTACCAAGATACAGCCTGTCAAAAATCATCAAAAAATTAGGATTTTTTTTTGCTCCCTTATTTTTTTAAGTAGTGTATTATCTGCCTTTATTGTTAGGTAAAACCAAGCCAACATTTTTGTTCTTTACTATCGAAACCAGATTTTTTTTCGTGGACCCCCATTTGCAACTTGTGGACCCCTGGGGGTCCACCTGGACCACTTTGGGAATCACTGATCTAAACAATCACCAAATTTCTGAAGGGCCAGTTCTATCTGCAATAGATAAAATGTTTGTGATTGTGCATTGCATTGTACTTCGAGCTCATTTGCTTGGGACAACAAAGTTCTATCTGCCAATTGCGGATACTGAGAAAATAAATGAAAAAAAAACATTGAAGAAAAAGTGATTATGTTCTGAGTGCAGAACTTATTTTTATTGTATTGCTTTTAGGTTTAAGAATATTCTAGGCAAAAAACATGGCACTAATTTCACCTCACATTTGAGTTGTACTTCACCCAGTGAAGTACAACTCATTTTCGAAGCAACAAGATTCTAACTGTGTTTTATTTTTTTTTATATATGAATACCACACAAGAGTCCCAACTGCACCACCCGTCTAGAGCCAGTGAGACTGTGACATCCCCAATTGGGGTATATTGTGAGGCTGAAGGTAGTGGGGAGGGGAAGGAGATGGGAAAAAGGAAGTTGGTAAGTACCCGGTTATTCAGATCTGGTCGCCAAACACGACTAAAGCCATTTCAAGCAACTTTTCAATTCTGAATGGTGTTCTTACACCAAGATGATACTGAGAGTATCTTCCACTCTGAAACGTGCTGCAAATATATCGTTTTAAATGAATAAATTGTGAAATAACACAAATTAATCAAATAAAATTTATTTGCCACGCCGGGATTCGATCTCGTGACCTTCGGAATGCGAGTCAAGACCCTTACCGCTGGACTACGCCGACCATCTATTTGGATAAATGTAATGACTTTTTCGCATAGAATGTCCTTCGCAAGAAAATTCAAACTCAATTCATTTTCACTTTTTCATAAATTTAAACTGACTCAAAATTTTAACCTCAATATCAGTTTCAAGCAAATGACAGATGGAACTTTTTTGTTCCAAAGGCACGGAATATTATTTTTTAATCTTCAAACCTTACAGAGCTAAAAGCAAGTAAAGCTTTTGAGCTCTATAAGGTTTCTTTACCATAGTCCTAGTGAGGTCATCTAGCAGATTTAGCTGACATTTCATCTGGTGAAATCTGGAACAATCTAATTTTGATTCAAAATTTTCTCACACGTGAATTATTATACGCCCGCATAATTTTAGATCTGCGTAATAACTCTTACAGAAGCTTTGAAATTTTTGAAGTCTTTTGAAATTGAAATGTGATCTCTGAAAAATTACTGTACAATCAGTCCTTCATTATTATCGTCCTTAGGCGCTGAAGTCTTGTAATTCTAAAATAGAGTCTCTCACTCATTTGTAATTGAGATTAAGGCCTCGAAATTTGATGCAATATTTCATGTTCCTTTGAATTATTTAATTAGTCTAGAATTTCAACGTTATTTAAATAATAACTTATTTTAGTATCTTGAAAATTAAGTCTTCTGTTAATTAAAATACTATTTTTTTCTTCTCGTCTTCATTTAATGTAATTATCTTCAGAGTCGGCTTATTACAACATTCCTCGACCCATTACTGTCAACCCTGTTTATGTAAGCTTCACACAGGAGGTCTTGAGGAAAATAATTCCCCTCAGAGCCTTTGTGATCTTTAGAGATGCTATGTGGAGGGGTTGTTTTAGGAAAAAAAGTAGAAAAAGTTCTGGGAAGGAAAAATGTAAATAGGCTGGGTAGGAATTTGAAAGTCAGCGTGTCCAGGAGTGATGGATTGGATTTCCTTCAATTAGTCTCTCCCGTTCCTGCCTCAGGAAGTTGGTGGGCAGACGCAACCGCCGCCACCCACGCGTACCCCTGCTAAGCCATCAAACGTAGCGAAACCCCAGGGGTGACATACGGCAGAAGTGTTGGTTATCCAATACGTGGTTTCCGGGGCGGCGGTACCCATACCCGCCTTCAAATCGAATATTACCTTCAACCCAATCTCAAAACTTTTCTAATCCCTCTTTACCGATTTTAGTACGTAAGCAGAATCATTCGTTTTTAATAATTTAATCGATGAGTTATTCGAGGGAAATATTTATTTTTTTAATTTTACTAATGACCTGCGTTGCCATGCCAATCAAATAAAGAAATTGTTTCTGCGTGACCTTTCGCATGCGTCTCCGTTCCCTTCCCGCGTTCTCCTTCTAACTTCCACGTGAACCTCGCCCCCTCCTTCGTTCTCCTCCCACCTCACGGATTCCCTCCCCCTTCCACCTACCTCCCTGTGCTTAACTATATGAAATATACAGAATTTTCCCAATTGTGTGCAGTTCACACGCGACAAAATTGAAACCTTCAGAAAACTAAAGTAAACGAGAGTGGGGAGGCTACGAAGCACCACACAAAGTGGAGACCGATTATCCTCTCCCATTCTCTTGCAGGCTAAATCCTATAGATGTACGTGTTTGTCTCTTTTTAGAGTTGTTTTTTCGTTTCATAGAGTTTCAAATGTAACGATGCTAAAAAGTTTTCACAAAAAAATTATGTATCCACGGATTTGTTCTCCGCAAAGTGTGGCAGCCTTACTAATAAACGTGTTTTAAATTTTATACGACTGATAAACAAACGTGTACGAAAAAACCTTAAGAATCTTGTTTTATCGTTTAAAAATAAACAATAAACAATAAAAAATATAATAAATTAACTTAAAATTCCCAGGTTTAATATTTTAATGTAGCATTATTTTCAAGTAAGGAAGGGTTTCTTGGAGAAATAAAAGGAAAAGGATTAAGGTTTCAAGGAGAAAGGAGTGGAGAATTAAAGTGGTGGGAACAGAAGTGCCTCCTTGAAGGTGGCGTGTGAGAGGGTACCATATCAGAGGGCAGCTCGCTTCAAAGACGTGGTGGTTGGCGGTTGCACTCTTGAGAAAATTCTGAACGATTTATAGTGGACGGTCGGGATTTTCATTACTTAAAAGAAAATATTTTTGGATATATAGCAACAATTTATCTTTGAGTAAAAGATGAAACCAGCATTATTTATCTTGCGTCCTATTTTAGAGAGAGAGATTTATAGGGAATGTAATTAATTATTGTAGACAGCACCTCATGGTAGTGCGGTTATGATTCCGTTGATCACGGTCTCGAATTCTTGCTAGCACAACTTCAGCTCGTGCATCAATTTGTCTTCCAGAATGGTAAATAACTATTCTTCAGCATTGGCAAAAGACCAACATTCAGAATTGAAATATTGCTTGGGATGGCTTTTTGTTGTGTTCTGTGACCAGATCTGAATAACTTGGTATTTTTTCACCATTTTCTTCCAAATTTCTTTTTTCTCTCACTCTTTTCAGTCTCACAACATACCAATTGGAGATGCTCATAGACAAATGAATATTAGTAGACCTGCCCTAAGTGATAAAGGCATATTATTTCCTCCTCCCCATACCGGTTCCATTTGGAGCCGGCTGGGCTCACATATATCCTCGCGCGAATTTAGAAAATGTGACGTCATCATTATTGTGTGAACCAGCGTCGAGCTCTAATCGGTATATTTGAATAACAATAACACGGCAAAAATGGTGACTTACGCTATGAAAACGTGTAAAAATAGAAGTAAAAAAAAAAGTGTTAGTGTTATTTTACTTTATTTTAAGCTTATTGATCGTATAATACAATCAGTTTTAGTAACTAATAAATATGTAGGCGTTTCTCAAGTGTGCTCGTCGTTGTTTACTGGTGTAAGTTAATTATGAAACATTTGTAAAAGTGTCTTAACTAAATACGGCAACAAAATATTCAACGCTGAAAACAGACAAACTTTATTTTGCCGTATTTGGACTTCGCAAATTTGTTCACAACACGGCGAACAATTCGCGCTCCCATGTAAAAAGGTCTATTCATTCAAAAGCAGATTTTAATAACTAAATGGTGAAATTATAATGCGAGATGCCTATATACTGTCAGATTTATTTATTGACAAATCACATATTATCATAGTCACCTTGCCCCTCCGTGTCCCGCTATAGTTGGTTTGTACCCCTCTCCTATCTGTTCTCGTCTACATTCGTATGTATAAAGAGATGCCATAATTTTACTGCTTTCGGTTAGTAGGGAGCAGTCGAAACTCTTGTGTGAAATTCACATATATTTGTTTTAAAGATTAATGTGATAATATTCTACAACAATAATTATAAACAGACACTTGATAAACTTTGAACGTGGTTTCAGCCTCCTCTTGAAATCTTCAATTATACAATTCGACCAAAATACAAATTATTGGACAATAAACGTACGACAATTGTCCCAGTCTTCAAAGTAGAAGAACATTAGAACTTGTTGGACTACAAACTCCTACAAACCCTCTTAACTCGTGGAATTATCCTCGACTGTTCCGAGGGGAGATAATGGCATGAACTCGCCAAGTGTTTGCTGTGTAAACAGTGACTTCAGTAGAGGCGGTACTTATTCAGCTCTTGGTTTTGGAATTACACCCTTAGCGAGGTTAGGGAAAGATTTAAGGGGTGATGGACTAACAGATCTAAGAAGATCTAACACTCGAAGTGGACTGCTGAGTTTTGTTTTTTTTTAAAGCCAATACTAACAAAAACCCTTTCCAAGTCACTTAGCAGAACACCTGCCGTAACCTTTCTATACATCAATAAATTGGCAATTCTTTTCCTGAATGGAACATACTTAAACGACATTTTTGGCAACCTACAGGAGTGACCATCATAATATTACCCCGCATTCTCAATTTCAACCGACATGTAACATACTTCCCTCAAACATTTAAAAAGAAATAATACATCTACATTTTTTTACGATAATCCCTAATCATCCACCGATTTAAATTTTTTTTTTACATTAACTCCACTCAGGAGGCCTTGAAGAAAATAATTTTCCTCAGGGCCTATGTCATCCGAGATGCTGTGTGGAGGGTCACTTTGAGGATAGGAAGGAAAGAACATTGGTCTTGAAGATGTTGTAGGAAGGAGGAAACACAGAGGGCGGCAAATCGTTTCACAGCCGAGCTGTTGAGCTTAAGAACGAATCGAAGAAGTGACCCGTTCTCATGTGACAAATGTCAACCGTGTACACATGTTGGGCACGCGTTTGGCGTGTTTCCTGACTATGCACCGGTGCCAAAGGGATCAATGACGCTAGAACAAGGATAGATTCCACCCGACGCCTGTGCTCTATTATTAATGAAACGAAAAATAGCGACAAACACAAACATCTACAGGATTTAGCCTGAAAGGGAATGAGATAGTTAAATTAAACTAATTCAAAATTCTCTCGTTAAAAAAAATATCGCTAAATATGCTTCAAATAATAATTAAATTAAACTTTTTCAAAAAAAGCCTGAGAGAATGAGTCAAAATAAACTATTTCAAAATTCTCTCGTTAAAAAAAATATCGCTAAATATGCTTCAAATAATAATTAAATTAAACTAATTAAAAAATAGCCTGAGAGAGAATGAGACTATCACTAAATATGCTCCGAATATTAAAAAAATATTGCTAAATATGCTTCGATAATAATTAAATTAAACTAATTCGAAAATAGCCTGAGAGAGAATGAGATAGTTCAAATAAACTAATTCAAAATTCTCTCCTTAAAAAAATATCACTAAATATGTTCGGAATATTAAAAAAATATTGCTAAATACGCTTCGAATAATAATTAAATTAAACTAATTCGAAAATAGCCTGAGAGAGAATGAGATAGTTCAAATAAACTAATTCAAAATTCTCTTGTTAAAAAAAATATCGCTAAATATGCTCGCTAAAAAATGAGTATTATTAAAAAGACCTACGCTTCTGTTATTTAATATAATATTCACTGTGTTTCTTTGAAAGTACTTCAGACGATCAATCAAATATACATCCAAATACAATATCTATGTGATACAAAAATGAAAATATGTTTGCTTCTGTCTACGTATATATGTATGTATGCTATGCGTTGCTAAACCATTCATCCGATTGCAATCAAACTTTAGGTATTTTATGTGTGCCTGCCAGCGATGGTTTCTAAATATACTGATGAGCTCTGGTATTATGAAATTTGTAAAAAAAAATGCAATTTGTGGCACGCAAGCTGTTTAAAAGCTGAATGTACCGGGAATGAATGTATGGAATGCGGGAGGGGGGGAGGGGAACTTGGGAGGGAGATTCGCGGGAGGGGGGAGGCTTGGGAGGCGAGGCGAGAGGGAGAGAAGCTTGGGAGGGGGGAGGAGACCTCGGGAGGGGTTTGCGGGACGGGGGAAGACGGCGAGGGGAGTGGGAAGAGGGAAGGCGGAGAAGGCGGAGTGGGAACGCGAGAGGGGAAGGGGACGCGGGAGAGAAAGGGGAGGCGAAAGGGGAACGGGACGAATGGGATAGGACACGCAGGAAGAAACAATTTCTTTATAAAGTGGCATAGCAACGCACGCCGGGAACTCGCTAGTAGCTTACATAAAAAATAAATAAAAATTTATATCAATCTCAAACTTCGGGCTTTTGAGAACACTGAGATGCCAATGAGATAAGTGGGGGAAAATTTTTTAAAATTATTAGAAAGTGTTCTTTTTCATACCTAACTTTTTTTTATGAGCACAGCACAAGAGCCCCAACTGTTCCCAATAGTATGGAACCAGTGAGGCTACATTGTTTGTTAAGAGGCAGAAGGCAGTAGGGAAAAGAAGAAGATGGTAAAGGTAAAGAGGAAAATGGGGAAGCAATTGTCTATTCAGATCTAGTCACCAAACATGAATAAAGCCATTTTAAGCAACGTAATTTAAGTATTTATTCCGGGTGACTCTGAAAGTATCTACCATTCCGGAACGCGTTGCAAATATACTTCATATTATTTTAAATAACCAAATTGTGAAATAACACAAACTAATGAAATCAAAAATGCGTTCGTAACCCTGGATTTGAACCCGCGACCTTCGAAAGCCAAAGATCATAACCACTCGACGACGAAAGCAGTCAAATTGTGATGGCCTTACAGATGATTATACGAAATCGGACTGATTTTAATTCAAGCATGAACTTAACTTTCAATTCGATAAAAAGCTAAAGATTTTATCAATTCATTCAGAATTAAAAAGAAATATTAGATTCACCAGAATTAAGGAAATTAAAAACCCGGATGTCGTTTCAATACTTTCCGGGCAGGAAACCTTAATTTCTGGTTTCACCATCAAAGCCTTCGAGGTTGCGTAGGTAATTTCTTAAATTACCACCATTCCGTTTTCCCTCATCTAATTTTCTTGACTGATTACGAGAGTTTCCTGTTTTATGTGCGGCATAAAATAATTCAATTCGCCTACAATAAAATCCACAACTACAGTCTAAAAGCGTCACCTCATCTCTCTCCAATGTATGATGCCTGAAGTGCGGTTGAACCATTGTTAATATTATTATGTTGTATTGAAGATAATTAATGTATACATAATTTAGTGCCGTCGATTGTGCACGAGAGTGTGTGGTTTAACTCAAAATCAATTTAAATTATTAGGATTGAATAATTTGAGTATTAAGAGGGAATTTGGTCCAGCGCCGAGTGATTTTTCCAATGCATTTTTTTTCAAAGATATAATTTGTTTCCGTTCACGACACTTTTGAAACATATAAAGATACATTTTAACAAGAAAAAAATCCTTTGAAAATTTTACTTTATAATCTTTATACGGGACGATTCTTGTTTTTGGCGAAACCTGGGCAACTGGTGTTTACGTAAAGACGGGTTGCACGTGTTCTTAAAAAAATATTATTGTAACAGGATGGAACTAGCGACGCAGGGGCAATTTAAAACTGTACCGACCATTTTGTTTTGTCAGTAAATGCAAAAGCACTTAGCAACTAATTGCTTTTGCAAACTATCAAATAAGACGGTCTCATTCAATTTTCATATGATATAGCGGCCGCAAGTGGAGGATACGACCAAATCAGCTGGAATACTAGAGTTATACAATTAATTATCTTTTAATCATTTATAATATTTAAAAAGTAAACAGTTTATCCCAAAAGTCTGAGAATTTTCTCAGCCAATAACGACTTTATTCTAAATAATATTTGGGTGATTTGTAAAACGCCGTTCTTGTAAAAAATAATCTCAAAGGCGCTGTACAAATTTATGATATATTTCTGCAATTTTGGTTTACAAACTATTAAACGACGTATTGCATCCACCGGTTCATCGATCAATATAAAACAACAAATGGACAATGCATGTGAAGTTAAAATTTAAAAAATAGACAGGACCATACTTACTCGAAAGATCACTTGAGATTTACACTCCAATTATCTGAAACACGAAAATTAAAAAAATGTTTTCCACGAGATTATTTCTCTCTTTTAAAAGTGTTGTTTTTTAAAAAATTTGCTTAAGTCACTTTAAATATTATGCTTTTATTATATTAGCCCTCTCCCTCTAACATTCGTATTTACATATATACCCTTCTTCTTCTTTTAAGCGCTTACTACCGGGCCTTAAGATGTTCAATGAAACGAGGTATTGAGTATATCAAATAAAATTAACAAAACATGGATATTGGCAAATATGTACCAACAACAGGCAACACAGCTGAAATTACAGTTTTTGCGATATATAACTAATCTATTCATGTGAATCAAATAATCGGAATTGAATGTGGTAGACCTTTGAAAAAATATATTGCTTTTTAAATTAAAATATCAAGTACCTACACCCAAAATTTGAGTAAACCAGATTTCTACCCAAAATCGCATTAGGAACAAGATTCTGTCTTTCTAATAATGAACACGTGATGTACATACGTAATATCCTACCATAGGGCAGCAGGTCAAAGATGGATCAGCAGAACTTCCTCTAATTCCCGTCAAAGCCTTTGAAACATATATTCAGCTTCCATACGTCTTCGTTTGGGTTCCTCGGAGCCGACTGACTGAGATCTCAAATTGAACTAACTCGGCGTACCTATTCAAGAATATAAATTCCTTTATCGAAACTTTGAAATTTAATCCCATTGTTGGGCTGCGAACGTCGGTCCTGTGTGCGTAAATTTATGATTATTCTGAGTAAATTATTAATCGTCTATCATTGAAGAAGATAACACTTATAATCTAAATGAAAATATGAAAGAAAACAAGACACAGAAAAATAGAAAAAGACAATGGTCGCAACTGGGGCTCGAACCCAGACCTCTCGTCTAACCGGGACGTGCGCGTTATCCAATTTCGCTATTGCCACCTTCTGTCAAACCGTCATATTTGTCAATCTACGAGAGGTCTGGGTTCGAGTCCCAGTTGCGACCATTGTCTTTTTCTATTTTTCTGTGTCTTGTTTTCTTTCATATTTTCATTTAGATTATAAGTGTTATCTTCTTCTTCAATGATATATTACGTTGATGGGAATAACCTTCAAAAGTTATAAAAAGAGAGTTTTTCTTATAAAATTGAATATTAATCGTCTGCTTAGAATGATATTAGCATAAGAGCTGTAAGAAGTGGATAATTATAAGTGTTATGTTTATGTTTTTCAAAATAAATGGTCTTTAAGGTAGCCGAAAATATAACAACTTACAGTCAGCGAAAATGAAGATCTGGAAATTAATAATCAATAAGACAAATAATTTTTTTTTTAAACAATAAAATAAAATTTCTTTATATTTATTATCAGTCATTCATCTCTATTTTATGTAAATGTTTCTGATACTCTCTGAAGGGCACAAGATTTAAATATGTAACGGTTACATATTTAAGGTGTATATAGGATATTATAGGTGTATACAGGATTCAGTTACAATGTATATACACCTACACATATACATGATACAGAATTTTCATTTGTTCCTATTTTATTAAACATACTTACCTATTGCATAATTTTATTCTATTTTCCTTATAATTAGTGTAATTCGCTCACCAAGCACAAGAACCAGTTTCTTCTTTGGCGAGATTGCGATTATAAATATGATGTTGTACCGATATGTAATTTATATAACACCACTGTACTCACATATATCTGTTTTTAAAAAAAAATCTTTCCCTATTGAGGAGGATAGTAAATAAACTTCTTTGCTTTGTATTTATTATATGGTGATTAATGAAAATGAAATATGTATTAATAATAAAAAGTTTTTTTTAAATTGACCGTATACTCGTATATCAAAATCGTTTTCAAATTAGAATTGAAGAATGAATTGAAGTGTTTTATTCGTGTAATACATTAATTTGTAATAATAACAAATTCATTCGTTTGTAGAAATTCGGAAGCTTAAACGCCCTACTTGAAATTTGATAAATTAACGTGATTTTCGTAGATTTTTATGACTTTGAAGTCTAAGGGCCTTTTTTTATGGAGAAACTGAAAAAAAACAGTTGTCGACGCAATCGCAAACAATCTCCTAAACAAAATCAATATTTTTCTGATCTGACATGTCAAAACCAGCAATGCTGGTCGCCGTGGAATTAGCGTTTCAGTCGCATTGTTGACAGGTTTCCATGGTAGCGGCTCACAAACTCTCAAGTTTTTGAGTAAAACAGGAGGTTGACTGCGATTGCGTCGAAAACTGGATTTTTTCAGTTTCTCCGTAAGCGGATGACCAAAATCTTCAGATTTGGGGAAAAGTGAAGACTTTTATATTTAAAACATCAAAAATATTTAAATTCTTTGAAGTAATTTTAAAAACGTTTCAAATCTCTGAACTGACGAATCAATCATAAAAAGTGAGCAATTCACACGCGATAGAAGTGGAACCTTCAAAAAACTAAAATTTGTCTATTTTTAGTGTCGCATTTTCGTTTCTTCGAGTCTCAAATCATTACGGTGCTAAATAAGTTATCACTTCAAAAATATAAATTATTAGTACTGATGGAACAAATATAAAATACAGAAATAAACAAGAAAATAGAAATGACAAGTCGTGACAAATCATGTCAAGATTTCACTAGTCATCGTAATAACTATAATGTTTCCTCTCACGCTTAGTGACCGACAAAAGTCAATTAAGCTTATGCCAAAAAAGCAAGGTCGTGTCTTGAGTTAATCGGTCTACGCACTCTGGACAATGGTGAATAGAATCTATAATTAGGTAGAGTAGATTGAGGAAGAGCAGTTCATTAATTCTGAGTCTATGGGAGGGGACATTTAAATCTATATATTGATCTACATAAAGCCCTGTAATATTCCAATAGTATATCAAAATCAAACATTCCAATAGTGTATTAAAATTTAGCAAATATAAAACTGATTTCCAATTTAATTTATTTGACAATCAGATGGGCTTTAAGTATAAATTATCCACTAATTCGGCAATACACTCCGCAAAACAAACAATAGAATTTAACAAACCAAACCAATTTTTACAAAACTACTGTACACGGATGCTTCATAGATCTACGTAAAGATGTCGATCTATCATAAAACCTTATGGGAGAAATTGAATGCAATATTTATCTACCATGAATATCAACACACCATCCCGATGGCACCTCCCAGCAGGAAAACGTTGTACGGTTTGCAAGTACTCTTAACCAATGTATTTCTGATAAGGTAAGGAACCCTCCTTACATTACTCCTGTCCCCAATCCTGTTCAATGTACACAGAGACAAGTTATCAAATCTCCTGAACACCAGAGCGGGCTCTCGTATCAATAATTTATGCCTAAATCCCAAAAGCTATGTGGACTTCATGTTCCTCCTAGTTCCGTCGATCAAGGGGTTGAGGTTGCTGACCAAATGACCACGACATGATATACAACCCCAAGAAGATGGAACTAATCGCATTCCATCACGGAAAAAATCCCAAAAAGATGCTCTCCATACAACTCAATGAGGAAA
Source organism: Glyphotaelius pellucidus (assembly GCA_936435175.1). Classification (NCBI taxonomy): domain Eukaryota; kingdom Metazoa; phylum Arthropoda; class Insecta; order Trichoptera; family Limnephilidae; genus Glyphotaelius; species Glyphotaelius pellucidus. The sequence goes on from OW386558.1 coordinate 6,140,516, forward strand.
ACATAAATACAACGAAGAATGAAAAATACTTGGGGCGCATCGTTACTGAGAACCTATAAGATGATGGTGATATTGAACGTCAGGGGAGAAGTATCAGTATATTATCTAATATGATTGCCCGAAGATTCTTCCAATGCAGCAATAATGTTTTAAAAAAACATTGTTCAATGCATTTTGCACTAGCGTGCGTGTGAAACTTGTTCCGTATAAGCTCGGTGGAACGATTCCGGATCCAATATAATAACGCAAGCATAATTAAAAATATTTGGATACAGAAAGAACAGCAGCGCATCAAAAATGTTTACGGAATAAGAACTCCATGGATTCGCCAGCCTGATGACACACCGGGTCATTGGAGACATGATGCGGCTAATGACCTCCGACAATACCAAAGATATTGAAATATAGGGAGATGGGCTATCCACAGTTTTTACTGGGTGGGACTGTCCTTCCTGGTGCTGCCGATATTTTTAAACAGTATTATTTATTGCACACCCTCAAAAAATCAATTAAATGAACAAATTCTTTCCGTATTCAAACTATATTGCTAACCAATACTACTGCACACCTTCGAAAAATCAACTAAATTCCATATTAAAACTAGCACCATTAGACCATAATCCACCGACAGTCGGGCGGACATCATATCATATGTCCGTATATTTCAATATCTTTGGACAATACGGTGGTGACCGCAAATTTGCAGCACCAAGCGCCACTCGAGCTCACTCAAGACCAAGCCCTGCATAATAATAGATTATTTTTTTTTTTTCTGTTTAAGTACTTGTTTCTTTACTGGGGGAATACATAAATAAATATAAATCTATGGGACATGTGGTATCGAACTATCTTCCTCACATCCTAGAATAAAGAATTCTTATTATTATTAAAACAGATCTTCGCTACAATGTTAACAAAAAGGTCATTGTGGTCAAAAATAAATTAACTTAAAATCTCCACCCCAAATTGGTGGAATCACAGGGCGACATCCTCAATACACATCATCGAACTTATTAATTTCGGTTGTCTGTGCTGTGCTGTCCTACTCGAATCTAGTTCAATGAACTCAAATTTGCTTTGAATGTAATTTTCATTTTCAAAATTTGAACTGATTTTTCAAGAGCTCAGATTATTCCGTGATTTTTCATTGATTTTCGGTAGTATGTAAAACTATAATAATAGTGCGCAATATGAACTATGTATATGAATAAATAATAAAGAAAGAAAGTATAATATAGGAACCGTTTTATCCCCTCCTCAATACTTTAAGCTTCAAAAATGAATAAATCAAAAGCCGCAAACCTGCCCAGTCAATTCGTTTTATATTCCCTGTGTGTTCTCATTTGGATCAGGAATGCTGTTTCCAAAGTTCCCAAATTTCTCTTCATTTCTGTTCCCACCCAAAACTGTCTTTTGTCCCTCGCTAAGCCGGATCCCATTTCAGAACCCGCCCATGTATTATGGGCTCCTCTCCACAAATTAGGCCTGAGAGGCTTTGGCCAGGAGTCCGTTGAATAAACATGAACTGGGCTCAGACGAGACCCGCTTTTGTAACTTAATTCTAGCTTACGAATGGGATGAACTTTTTACAATAATTATTTAATTGCGAGAGTGCTTTTAATTAGAGCATTGATTCATCACCAAAGCGCTTCTCTTTATTTAATAAAAAGCAGAATTTCCCATTCCCATCCTCGATTCCCCTCATAATATAAAGGTTCTATAATCTTTTCCATACTTAAGAAGAATCACTACTGTTGGGGACCGCAAAGCGGAAAGAATGGGGAAAATCAAGGAGTGCCGACTTACTCTATTATCTTCCTCCGTTTGTCTAAATTTTGCTGTTTCATCACTAAACTCGCGAGCTCACGATGGTTTTTTTTATATGTTTCGATACGGTCGAACGTAACACGTAAACACGGCTCTGTAATCAACACTCATAATATGTGTTGACGGGACGATTATTATTTTTCAACTTTTTTTTGTGAATACCGCACAAAAGTCGCATCTGCTCCCTCTGGAGCCAGTGAGACTATGGCATCCCCAATTGGGGTATTTTGTGAGGCTGAAGGTAGTGGAAAGGGGAAAGAGATAGGGAAGAGGAAGGTGTGGAAGTACCTGGCTGTTCAGATCTGGTCATCAAACCCGGCTAAAGCCATTTCAAGCAACGTTTCAATTCTGAATGGTGGTCTTACACCAGGGCGATACTTAATCTTCCAGTCTGGAACGTACCGCAAATATACCAAATGAAGAAATTGTGAAATAACACAAATTAATTAATAAAATTTATTTGCCACGCCGGGATTCGAACCCGCGACCTTTGGATTGCGAGTCAAGAGCCTTACCCCTAAACTACGCCAGCCGTCATCAACTAAACACGATGACACGTAATTGTTCTTGGTCAGCATAAGGTAAGTGGGTGAAAAAAATGTATTTGGGGATAGGAATTATAATTTTGGAAAAGCTATAAGGATGAATTCTGAGTACCAAAAACTACAAAATTTGGTCCTTCGAAACGGATCCCTGCCAGTAACGGCAGTAACCCATAGAAGGTATACTATTTTTATTAGTTATACAAAGTATTAAAAGACGCGCTTTACTTACAATCTGTGATTACTAATATTCCTTACCTGGAAAAAAAATGCACAAGACATTTTGATCTGACATCTTTAATGTTTTATTTTTCAAGTAAAACACAAAAAATTAGTAGGTGAAGCGTTTTTATGCGGTTTTTAGGGTATATCGAAGGACTTTGCAGGTTGCGTGTTTTATGTGTGAAATGGGTGTAAAGACCACTGCACAATGCAGATAATATGCACAAGGAAAGGGAAAAAAAGGACTTACTGCATTTCTATCCTCTCTGGATTTATTGTGCACTTTTATGATTATATTAATCGCGGTATGCGGGATGCGGTTTGAGGTATGTGGTATGCGGTGTTTAGGCGACGAGGGTCGATTTAAGACTGACTTGCGTAAAGCAAAAATGGCAGGTGTAGGGATGGGTAGGAAGGAATATGTGACAATGCTAACTACAAGTACAGGGTCATGATGTATAGATGTATGTATGTTGGTACGTGTAGCTGTGTATTGTGTAAAATGCCCAACCAGTAGGTGTTGAACAGTTAGAGTCAGGAAGAAGGGTTGGCGCCTTCTCCACTGAATGACTAGTGATAACTTATGGGAGAAATTTTTCCGTTGAGTTTTGATGAAAAAGAAATTGAAAAAAGAAATCCAAAAAATTCACCGGAGACCAAAATTTCTTTCACAATTTTCACTCCAAGCAAGTAATTTCAAGAATCACAGGTTGTAAGTAAAGCACGTCCCGTAACACCCTGTATGTATCTACGTTCAAATCAATAAAAGCACACATATTTTCTGAGCCCCATAAAAAAATACTTGCGATATTTTGTATAAAATCTGTGCGACGCAGGGTTGTAAAATTATCCAAGTGGAAAATGACTTTGGGGTCAATCGGTCAGTCAACGTTTTCCAATATAAGATCTGCGTATATTGTTACACTTTTTGGATCACTTGGTAAGTTTTTATGTAACATATACAATTATGAAGTAAACTTTATGTATAATAACTTTATTCGTATCTTGGTGATATCGCTTTCTTGACCCAAATTTAGTATTTTCGCACATGAGTGAATAAAGAAGTTTTCCGAGACAGTAGTAACTCACGAATGGGGAGCTTTCTCGTTTTGATATCAGCACAGCTTTTACGTCTTAAAAATACGTCACGTCTGTAAAAATAAGGCAATCTGTTGGAAAAGGACAAACCATATTGCTTGATCAATATCTAAGAAAAAATTCAATATTCATTTAGATTTTTAGAAAAATGTCAAGAGGTGTCCCGTGTAAAAAAAATCAGTGTAATTCACAAGCGGTAGAAGTGAAACTAGTAAATCGCTAGATGTCGCTTTCTTTTTATTAATTTAAAGTGCTTTGTAGATTGGATATTGATTTCATAAAATAAAAACGTTTTTTTTATAAAATTGGATTCGAACCTTTGTTTGCTTGATGTCAGTGGTTCTGGCCGCTGAGCCTTTTTAGGCGCCTTGCCCACTATGCTATGGGGGCACGGGTTCCATGCCAACTAAGAATAAAGTCATCTTAGCACCTCCTTTTTAACCAATTTTTATATATGTATTTGTTTTATTTTATTTTATTTTATTTGGGAGACCAACAGTTTACATTTATATCAGAGCATAATAGTAATTGAGTCACAATAATTGTATCATTTACAGGTTTCCACAAGGGTATTATATATAAGTGATTCGACAGATAATAAAAATTATATTACAAGAAACAATATAACAAGTTATTTAGGTGGGAATAGGGAGGGGGTAGGATGGGGGGGAAAGGTTAAGCTGAGGTATAGTAATAAAAATATGCAAAGCAAAAAATAAAAAATTAAAATTAAAAAAAAAAGAAGTTCATAGGGTGAAGGTTGCATTAGTTGGGTGTGTATAGTTATTGTTATTGTGAAGTATCGAGACACAGCCTGTGTGATTTTAAAGAGTGTGGTGCAGAGTTAAAAATGTCAAATTGTCTGTAGTGTGTATTGAAAGTGTTGGATGCGCGATAAATGAAAGAATTCTGCTAAGAATTAGTGTTGCATCTGTTGTTGTTGTTTATCACTCTAAATGACTTATCTGAGATGATTCTGAGTTGGTTTCATTCCGAGTTGTCCGGTCACCGGGGGCCCGCACCGAGGTGCGAATTAACCTCATTATATTAGAACCAAATGTTTGTGCAGAACTGAGTTGTGACGCAATTCCGTTTCTCCCGAATTTCAAATCACTAACAGCGCTAAAGAAGTTTCACTTCAAAAATGGATGTCCTTTTCCGATACACTATCTAGGACACTCTGTTGCAAAACCAGTTCTTTGATCATTGTTTCCATTCAGAAAGGTAGCTTCAAAAAATTTCGGAAAAAATTAGTCGAAGATTATATTATTAATTCTAAATTTGAAATACGAGATTGACAAAATAAGAGGTCTGAGTGTCCAAATTGGTAAAAGCGTTCGTTCGATTAGATGAGAGCCCCAGTTGCGACCGTTAGTTTTTTTTTTTTTTTTATGTGTCAAGTTCTTTTTCATATTTCATTTATATTTGTTAATATATCTTATTCAATAAAATATCTACTTATTTATTTAAGGAACATTAACAGTCTTAGTAATACAATAAACATAAGAGGATGATAAAAAACAGACCAATTATTAATGTTCACAGATAGGTATTTAGAAACAAGACTAACTGAATGTAAACTAGAATATTTAAGAATCAAATCTGAATCAACAAATCTGAATTCAACAAATGATAAACCAATACACAACAATAAAATAAGTGTGATTATAACTGAAATAGACTGCAAATAGGGATTTAGGTTGGGAAGGGTGAGGGGAGGAGAAGGATAAGGGAAAGTTGCCACGCAAGTAATATACAAATTTATCTATAAAACCAAAACAGTAAGCAGTTTTTATTGTTCAGTGAGCATTACGGTCATGTCTCTTCAGCTGATCACCATTTGATCAAAAGTTGAAACGGAATGAAAATAGGGGTTTAACTTGAACCGTTCATATGTCACCACTTAAAATAAGCGCTGATCGACGAAATCGGCGGTAGTTATGGAGTAGGTACCCTGAAATACCCTGACTTTGTTCTTATTATCCTAAATAGATTGATCGCTTTGCATAATTTTTGACTAAAGGCCATTTTAACGACACCAATAATTTCACGAAAAAAAATTTAACTGCAAATTAATGTCATCTTTAACATTTTTTCTCGTTCAAAAGTCAACTTTAAAATGCCATGAATATTTTATTAGCACTAATATATGACATCTCACAATAACTAATGGCACCATAATCCATTTCCAATTACTTTTATCGCCCACCGCAAAATTTTCCCTCATTTTCTTCCCTCCTTTAGATTTTTTCCGACATTTCCCGCGAAGAGTGTTGTCGTCACCATTTTATTCGACATCGGTAAAATTCAAATTATTTTCCCCGAGGACTATTAATCGAACGTTTTATTTGAATTTATTGCGCCATGGTGAAAAACAAACTCTATTAAGGAAATAAATAAATTCTACAAGTCCATAGAATTCACACAAATTAAGAAGGGATGTTTAGAAAAAGTTAGAAATTAAAAGGAATATTAGTACTAAGGAAACTAATTATATTTTAATTGAATTAAGGCCACTAGCACGTAAGTGGACTAATTCTATATTTAGATAATGAATAAAAATTTGAAAATATTTTTTTATAGCCAAAATAGATGTTTTAACGGGTGAGGCTAGATTTTTTGTGGCCAAAGTTGTTTTGTAGATAGACGTCTTTATAATTTTTAAACACAACGTATTTTGAAGAGTTGTTTTTATAAAGCTATCTTTTTTTCCTCTTGGAAGTACATTTGGCCGTGAAAACCTAAAATTGTATCTGATTGCTTGTACATTGATTAGTATGGTTATTTCGGTTCCATGCCAACTGAGAATAAAGTCAATTCAACACTTCTTTGAAAATTCATTAAAAGCTAAGAAAAAAATATTTTAAAATAGCTAATGACCCTAACTTAACCTAACCTAACCTAACGTTACCTAATTTAACCATTTTTTTATTATTTTTTTCATCACTTCTAATGACTTTTCTGAGGTGGTTCTGAGTTGGTTTCATTCTGACTTGTCCGGTCACCGGTTATTTCGTACATTTGTGTATTGGAAACTGTTATATTTGTATGTAGTTATAATGGGAGTATAAAAATGGAATTACTTACCTAGTTGTTATACACAAAGCAACGTAAACAATTCCATAAATTTTACTGTCACAACTGTTGGCTGTTGTGTGTTGTGATTGTCCTATTTTATATTTAAATTCATTTAGCACTGAACACTTGTATTTATCATTTCTTCTAATCTCGATGTGTGGAGCCCTTTATCGTAATTTTCCCGTCTATGCCACCTCTTACTAAAATATCGCAATAAAATGTCTGTCTAAAATCTCTTTTGTCTGTGGCCGGTCAACTTTCTAATTTGTATCTATAAAAATGGCGTATTTGGATTTTGCTTGTCATTCACTCATTATTATCAATCTCTCACCAATTTTCTCTTCATCGTCTTTCACTTCTGTGATTATAATTAGTCTAAGTTATTGTCGTCAGTCAAGTGTTTCGACCAGAATCAATCTGTAAAATTAAAAACAGAATAAACATCCAGTATAAACACAAGTGTTTTTACTACACGGATAACCTCTGTCACTCACTGTACCGTTCCATGGTGTGGAACAGAAGGAAGCCAAGGAAAGCAGCGCAGCCTTACAACCTGACATCAGACTATCTGGAGAGCTCCACACCTGGATCTACACAACAACTATTTAATTCTAGTTGCCTAATCGAAACATGGAATAACACTTGAGTTACCTAAACGTCCTTTTTGGAGATATCACAAAAAACATATTCAAATAACTTGATGATTCCGATGCGTTACGACTTTTCGTTTGTGGCATTCATAGACGTTTAGTGTGTAAGTTAAGCTTTTGGTGTTTAACTCAAAAACGCTGTTTTCAAGTTGCCTAGTTGTAGTTATTACCCCGCGATATGTGTTTACATTTAAATATTTTACACTAAATATTTGCTGATAAAAACAAACGACTTATTATTATGAACGTAATAATTGTGGCTCCCTTACCAGGCACAAGAGCTCAATTTTTTTGGATAAAATTTTACCGGAGTGCTGAAAAAAGGATGACATATATTTTTTGTGTGATTTAAAAAGCGTTCGTATAAACACACCGTGATAATAAAATTTTTTTTCGCCACCCCAAAGTTTTGTGATAAAAATATGGTGCACGGTGTATACGTATTGACGGTCGGCGTAGTCCAGCGGTAAGGCTCTTGACTCGCATTCCGAAGGTCGCGGGATCGAATTCCGTCGTGGCAAATAAATTTTATTTGATTAATTGGTGTAATTTCACAATTTATTTATTTTAAATAATATATATATATATATATATATATATATACACACACCCTCCACACAGCATCCTCAAAGATGACATAGGCCCTGAGGGAAATTATTTTTTCCTCAGGGCCTCCTGTGTGGAGTTAATGTAAAAAAAAAAAAAAAAAAATATATATATATATATATATATATATATATATATATATATATATATATATAGTATATTTGCGGCACGTTTCAGAGTAGAAGATACTCTCAGTATCCCCCTGGTGTAAGACCACCATTCAGAATTAAAATGGCTTTAGCCGTGTTTGGTGACCAGATCTGAATAGCCAGGTACTTCCCATCTTCCTTTTTCCCATCTCCTTCCCCTCCTCACTACCTTCAGCCACACAACACACCCCAATTGGGGATGCCATAGTCTCACTGGCTCCAGACGGGAGCAGTTGGGACTCTTGTGCGGTATTCACATAAAAAAATAAAAACATACAAACGTTAATTTTTTAAATTGTATTTAATAAAAAAAATCATGGTAAGTACAGTCCTATTAACAAGTGTTCTATGTTCAAGATCGATCAGACCATCAGACGCGATGCGAAGTCCTTTGTGTAACCTCGTTAGAAAGCGCCTTCGTAGATATTTATTCTTTCAGTCATTTCCCTCCAGACTTCAAAAGCCGTGATACGGGAAACGTTCAAACTATCAATTTTTATAGCCTTCAGTTTGAAAGTCCTAATACAATTTTGTTCGTCTCAAAAAATCGCTTTTAATATACGGTACGAAACGAAAGAACTTTATTTTTGTTGGTTTTTAGCTTTGCTTAGACTTTGATGATGTCATTTAAAGAAATTGTCCGCCAAAAAGAGATTAAAGATTCAAAAACCTCAAACTTTTTGTTTAGTAGTTTTTTAATTGAAAAAAATCGCTAATAAAACTCCTCTGTTGTATAATAATAACATACATCTCATTCCAACTATAGCTTGCATTCTCCAATACAGCATTTACACAGTCTTGGTAACAAATATTTAAACAATATGGATATGTTTGTTAATTAATAATAATAAATTAAATTTGTCAAACTTCAAAGGACGTATGTGCCAATTATTTCTTTCTACTTTATAAACTATCATTAACTATATTTTTTCTTAACTTATATTCTATGTTACCTACTTTGAGCCAACTCTTTTATTTTATTTTACCTTTATTTTGTTTCTTATATTTTATGTTATTTCCTGTATATTTTCAAAAACATGTACTGCACTATATGTAAAAGCCCTACGGGCGTTTAAATAAATGAAATAAATCATTTATTTTGGTTTGTCAGAAATCGTGAATTTGGATAGGTTGGTAGTAGGCAGGTACTAGTTTCGTGACATCATTATTTAATCATATAAAACATCAAACATATCATACAATCAAATTCCATAGTGATATATGATTTGAACAACATCCTTAAGACCGCGAATTCAGCTTTTAAGTTCCTTGAAAAAATATATGTTATTTTTAAAGATAATATTTACAAATTTGTAGAGCCAAAACGGTGATTATGTGAAATTCACTCGATGGAAATTACCTCTAAAAATCGCGAAGTGAGCTCCAAAAATGACTAAAAACACATTTTTTTCTGTTATTTAACATGTTTTAGGTATGAAAAAATTCGCAGTGTATCTTAATATGTAATTAAAGCATTTTTGATATATAGATTTGTGCATTATTTTAAAGTGGTCGTGTTTTATTAAATTTTTTTTTTTAAACTTCGCTGGTTCATGGAACCGTAAAATATGTAATTACTTTGATAAAAAATGTATAACTGTTTGTTTTCCTAAGAAACTATAATAAAAGATAAAAACAAAATATTTTCGATTGATCATAACCATTTTATTTAATATTAGCCCGCTCTCTCTTAGATTTGTATTTGCATGTCTCCCTTTTTTCTTCTTTTTGAAATGATGCGTTTCTTGAAATATCTTTAGCTATGTTGAGTGAAAAGATCTCATATTCCAGGTAAGTTAATCCTCCTCTCCATCCCCTTATCCTCCCAACAAGTGGGGACGCATTGATCATACTGACTTTGTACAGAAAAGAGTAGTTGGGGTTCTATGATATTACATATATACTACATATAATATCATAATACTACAACTCTTTAAATAATACAAAATTTATGAGCATTGATAAACAAGTGACACCACCAAAAAGAGAGATATTGATAGACGGTGACACTTTTTAATGAAGCGTCTGAAATCAAATACTTGAGAACAATACTGAACTGGAATCCAAACTGACTTTTTTTTAGAACCTCAAAAATAATCATCATGAATTAAATCTCACTATTGGGAAGAATAAGAAGATTCCTAAATACACTTACACAGTCTTCAATAAAAATATGTACAAAACAACAATGCAATAAATGACGATAATGCAAAATAGATATATGGAAATTATTTTGAAGAAAATAGATGTCCTGAAATCAAGGAAATGTTGAAGGAGATGCTTTGTTTCTTATGACTTTTTGAGGAGGAAGGAATGAACATTCCTTCCTCCTCAAAAATACCCCCCACACAGCATCTCAGATAACATAGGCTCGGAGGGAAATTATTTTCCTCGGGGCCTCCTGTATGGAGTTGTAGCGACTCGGTACGTGACGAATTGATTATTTGTGTAATGGTATCATTGTTTTACTTACACTGGCCACACCGGAGTCTCGAGAAGGTTCGAAAAGTCACAAGCCCCGTCATTGTGGTTTCTGTATCAGAGTCGATAACACATGTCATTTATCAATCTAAATCTTTCTGATAATTGTCGCGGTTTTTCATAATTGAATTTGTGCATAGTATGTTAAAGTTATAAATATATACAATCACTATCGCCAACTGTTATTATTCATACATTTCCGCGACTCTTATAGTATGGTATATCCCAGGTAAGTTATAGCATCCCGGACAGCTATAGAGTAAAAAAAAAAGTTCTTGCCAACGCGGTGCCCATACATCAATTTCTAAGAAAAATGAAAACCTGCGACACGAACAAACATCAGACGAGGAATAAAAATAAAATAAGAAACTTTCAGAAAAAAAAACAGTTTCACATGTCCTGGTTGTGTGATAAATTAAAATATTGGTCGAATTACCTAAGGAATTAAAAATTACGTAAATATATTCGTCCGGTCAGTGGCCATCGAGTGGGCATCGCATTTGGACCCCACCCGGGCGTCGCGTGTTCTGTTCCTCGGCTGGCTAAATACTCAATCACGACTCAAGCAACATTTTCGGCTTACTGTGCTGGTAGTAGAAAATTTTCAAACACTTTTGGGATATTCGTAATCCGGGATTGTTTGTCTTTATTAAAAAAAAAATGTGATTAATTCCTGCTAGAAAAATTAAGATTTTTTTTTTTAAGATTAATTAAGATTTTGTATCAGAGATATTAGGACACGCGAAACTATGTATAGCGCTCTTGAGATGATTTTTTACGAAAACGACGCTACATTAATAAGCCAAATAGTATTGTACAACTTTAAAAAAGAAACAAAATAAATTAAAAAAAAAGAACTCTTTCTTTTAATTTATGCGAATTTTTTTTCTTCATTTATCTAACATTAAGAGGAAAGAGTGAACATGGGTCTTCAAGATACCCACGTTGTAGGAGGAAGGAAACACAGAGGCCGGCAAATTGTAACTCAAGAACGAGTCGTAGAAACGACCCGTTCTCATTTGACAAATGTCAACCGTGTACAAATGTTGGGCGCGTGTTTGGCGTGTTTCCCGACTATGCACCGATGCCGAGGGGATCAATGACGCTAGTTCCTCGGAGCATCTTCCATTGCAATACCGGTAGAATAAGGACAGCATTCCCTAACGCATGTGCAATAAAAATGTCTAAATATTGCAATCCGTTTGTTAATCTTAGGAGAGTCTATCAAACGGACCGCCCGTTTCTTCGAGGGTTTTTTTTTAGGTATTTTGGGGCTCCAGACCAGAGGTGGCTGCCAAATTCAACTGTGGGATAAAGCAAAACAAAATGTTTTAAAATAAGGTGAATTTTTTAGTTCTTACATTTGACCATTTTTCTTCGTGTATGTAGACAAGTTGCAGCTCACAGATCTTAATAATAATCTTATTAAAGTCATATTTCACCTAATCCAATTTACTCTGACAAAAGCTACTAAAAAAGCACAAAATAAAAATGCATAAAACCAGCGTAATAATATCCTACAGAGAGGAGAAATGGGGTGGTTTGGGGTGAGTTGCTTCAGGTGAGCAGTAATCATTCGTAATTAAACTTGGATTAACGTTAAGCTGGCATCAAAGGTGATAGTCGCCGCTCGCTTGCGGCGCTTTACCCGCTTGCTTTTTTACCCCTTTTTCTGCGGGTTTAAGACTGTTTTTAATTTCGTTAAGTTAAGATTTTCATCGCGGCCTATTAGGGGCTGCGCTACGTTTAATTAAGATTTAGTTAATTTACTGAGCAAAACAAAAATAGTGCGTCATATTCTTTTACGCTTAATATGTTAAAATTTTTAAGAAAATAACTCTCCCACAAACAAAGAGCCATGTTCGCGTGCTTTATTTCTACAAAATACATAGACTTTACATGTACTACTATCTTTATACGGGGTAGATACGTTGGCACATGCAAATTAATTTATTACAGGCAGTTAAAAAAACGCTCCGCAGGCTTTTTCTGCTAAGCCCCGCGGGTGGCTTTTGGTTCGGCTTCGCCCAGTTAGTGTTTGACCATTTTATAAATCATATTGGAACTGTTTCAAAAATGGCCTGTTCCTCGGATCCGCTATCATCGAGTGATAGTTACCGGTACAAATTAACCGAGACAGGCAATGACGTCATATTTAGTATATAGCCGCTTGATACAACTTTTTTTCCGTTAATCTTTCCGTATCCGGAGAGATGCTACTTTTTATCAAATTCGTGGCAGTAATTCCTAAGAGGGGCACGTTCCCATCCGACCTGCTGACGAAAGTGGCGACATCTTGTGACGAATTTTTATTCTTAGGAATATTGACCCCCTTAGATTCCTACCCATCCCTCATACTCTTTTCCTTCCCAGAATTGGCTCTCCTTCCTTTTTCCTAAAAAATACCCATCACACAGCATCTCCTGAGATAAAAAAAAAATAGGCCCCCAAGGATTTTAACAAACTCAGGATTCCAATTCCCCCCTTTGCCTAAGAATCTTAGTGCGTGATAGTACAAAATTCAAATGGCCCCCGACAGAAAAAATGATTCCTTCCCCAACCCTATTATAAAGGAACAGGATAGGATTCTCAAAGTTCTAGTTCTGATTGGCTATAGGCTTGTAAGGGGTTGAGGAAGATCGTCAAAAAGTATTCCTTGAAGAAAGAGGAACCTCGACACAGCGTTAGCTAAAGCATTTTTTAAATAATTATTTTTTACAACAATTCAGTGACTTCAAAAGTTCAAAAATATTAATTTCAATCCCTCGAACTTTGTCAATAAACACCGCACCATTGTTTGTCATCGTTGCCAGAGTTCAATTAATTCTTATCCAAAGATTAATTTCTACTTCGTTTGTTGCTACCCGTACAGTTTTCTGAAAATGAGATTTTGATTTACAGAACAAAAGAAGACTTCTTCTGAATGAACATGGTTGTACCAGTGTTATAAAATAATATTGATTGGTCCTTGCTGAGCGTGAACACTTTTGAAATTGTGATTGTCATTTCTGAGGTGATATAATTCAAACTTCTTGAAATCAAATCGCAATATGTTTTTACAATGCATTAAAACGGGTTGTTGCAAAAAAATTTTAACAATTCATCAAATGTTTGAAGTTAATATTCACGTTTTGGTAAGTTCTGTTATTATATATCATTGTAGGCTAGTTGCTTCATTAAACTGAAATAATCACAGAACTTGAATAGAACTTTCACATGAAAATTAACTTCAAATATTTGATGAATTATTAAAAAAAATTTAAACAACCCATCCTTAACTTTCGAATTGAAAGATCGCTTTTTTATTATTTATGACGACTTTACGGGGAACTTCAACGTTTTGCTAACTTGACAGCAGGCGTACTTCAGCGGTAAGGCTCTTGACTCGCATTCCGAAGGTCGCGGGATCAAATCCCGGCGTAGCAAATAAATTGTATTTGATTAATTTGTGTTATTTCACAATTTATTCATTTAAAATAATATATAGTATATTTGCGGCACGTTACAGAGTGGAAGATACTCTCAGTATTGCCCTGGTGTAAGACCACCATTCAGAATTGAAACGTTGCTTGAACCGTGAACCACGGCTTTAGCCGTGTTTGGTGACCAGATCTGAATAGCCAGGTACTTTCCACTTTCCTCTTCTCCATCTTCTTCCCCTCCTCATTACCTTCAGCCTCTCAAAATATCTTAATTGTGGATGCCATAGTCTCACTTGCTCCAGACGGGAGCAGTTGGGACTCTTGTGCGGTATTCAAATAAAAAATAAAAAAAATAAATGAATTATTTAAACATCATAAATACTCGTATAATGCATACGAAATCGCCAATGGGTTATATTTGGCAGCTTCTAAAATGATTATTTGAGCTTTGATTTCAATAAACCTCCACATTTTCGAACAAGATTCTCAAAATTGGCAGCCGATGATAATTTTTTTTATTTAACAGATTGATCGTAATTTATGGATCCGTTTTGAGTTGCAAGAGCCAATCTTAAGTTATGTAATATCCTGGACCTGAAACAAATCAACAACGATTGTCTTCACATGAATAATCAAAGGTGTTTTGTAAAATGAAACGCTCAATGAGATATTTTTAATTTGGGCCGTGTTTTATGAAATACTTTCACAGTTCAGAAATTTTAATTTTTTGAAATTGTGCTGGTAAAGTCATTATTTTTCAATATTAGGTATAAACATTTAAAACGCAAAGTTGGGAAATAACTTCTTGGCTTTTTATATTACTCTGTCAGTTTATTTTTCATACCTTTTACCACAAGTGTAGGCAGTCGGAGAAATGCAACTAGAATTTTCAAACTCCGCACCTTTTACGAAACCCTCGGGATTGCGTTACAGAATTTTTATTAAGGAGTTTTAAATGGACGTAAGGTCAACATTTAATAAGTACATTTTTTTTAAAGTATGCATGCCCGCAAAGTTTTCTGTATATAAAACAGATTTGAATTTTTATTTAAATTATTTAAATGATATGAAATTATTTCCTTTACCATTCATCCTGTTGCGATGAAACGTTGGTGAATTGTTATCTGCTATAAGCAAATTACCCGTTAATGTTTCTTTATATATTTCTATATTTTCCGAGGAATTAGCGTCATTGAACCCTTCGGCACCGGTGCATAGTCGGGAAACACGCTAAACGCATGCCCAACATATGTACATGGTTGACATTTGTCACATGAGAACGGGTCGCTTCTTCGACTCGTTCTTGTGTTCAACAGCTCGGCTGTGGAAGGAATTGCCGGCCTCTGTGTTTCCTTCTTCCTACAACATGGATATCTTCAAGACTAATGTTCATTCTTTCCTCTCCTCAAAAAGACCCTACACACAGTATCTTAGATGACATAGGCCCTAAGGGAAATTATTTTCCCCAGGGCTTCCTGTATGGAGTTAATGTAAAAAAACTACCAAATAATTGAGGTCTGTCGTTATGAAATTTGTATTAAAAATTTACAATAAGCGCGCGCAAGTTGTTTGAAAAGTGTTTGTATTTCAAATAGTTTAGCAACAGGAAAGGAGGGAGGGTGGGGCAGGAGAAATTTTGGGAGGGAGAAGGGAACGAAGGAGGAGTGTTTGCAGGTGGGAAGACGAGGGAGGGGGAAGGTTGAAAGGGAACGCAGGATGGGGAAGGGAAACGCGGAGGTGTGGTCGCGGAAAAGGGGGACGCGGAAGGGGATAACCCAGGAAGGTGGAAGGGGAACGCGAGGGGGATGGGGATGCGGAAGGGAAACGGGGGTACATGGGAAGGGGGGTATCGCGTTCCTGATGGTTATAAAGGTCCGTGTCTGCTATTGGCGTACTAAATTCCCAATATAAGGTATCTGTTGTGAAAGCTCTGCATTGTTAGAAAATATTTCAAGCTTTATCAAAAGTTGAAACTTATGGTTGGAATAATTATTCATAAATCATTCACCTAAATATGAGACTGTTGGTTAAACGGACACTTAATTAAACACTAATTCCATCGTTCCCGTTTTACACATGTTTGCAAAATAATTACAAGTAAGTATTGTTGTCAAGCTTTAGCAAGAGACAATAGCAGTTCGTTTAAACTTAAACTAACAGTGCGTAAGTAAGAACCATTTTAACTTTCCGCGAAGACATCCTAAACTTTGTCACCGAATTTGTAACAAAACATCGTCTAGACCTCATCATAATTCAAGATTATTTCAACTTTAGACTTATCACGTTCTACGACGTCAGAAATAAATGGTTACATTACAATATTAAATTCGTATATCAAACAACTTTACCCTTTTTCACTCCGATTTATCAAAAAAATAATTCCCTTTTAAAATACTATTATTTACTGGTAAAGAAGCAAAACGAGTGATGTTAGATTTGCTGGAATAAAAGAGAGATTTTTTAAAATTAAATTAAGACAATATTAGCAAAACTCCAGGTGGCAAATCCAGTTTGCCACCTTTTACCAGACCTGACGGCTTGCTAACAAACACCGCTACAGAAAAGGCTACTATTAGGAAAAATATTAGGGGAAACCTCAACCCTCGATGATCAAGGCGCTGTCGCGACCTCGGTTCCTCACTGTGGTTTTCATACGAAAAAGCTGATGATCCGGCATCGGGATGTACTCCAAGTCTTACGACGGCTTGATGTTAATAAAGCTAGAAGGCCGGCCGGAATACCTGCCCTGGTACTACAGAGATGCGCTGTAATAATACCTCTTATTTTAACGAAGCTTTTGAAAATGTCCCTGAAGTCTGGCACTGTGCCCTATTCAATCCTATTCCAAACAAGGTTGACCGCTTCAACCCGGCCAACTCCCGCCCCATAACGATTACATCAGTTCTGATTAGATGATGGAACGGGTGATAAGCAACAAACTGCTCACATACCTCGAGAAGTACAAAATCATTAATGACCGCCAATACGAATCCCGACGGAATCGCTCGTGCGGTGATCTTATCATGTGACGCATGTTTGCGGGCGATGCCTGGAACGTTTCGGTGAGACCCAAATGGTTTGCACTGGACATTTTCAAGTCATTTGACCGGGTCTGGCACCTAAGATTTGTTAACAAACTGCCATCTTACGAACCTTGCAATTTTTATAACCGTTTGTTATATTGAAGAAAACAATAAATGGTAACAATAAGCATAATTAAAACACCAAATTTGTTAATACAAAACTTTGGAGAAAACATTCTATATTCTTTTGTGGCATGTCTGAAGGGTATTATGTTTGTTCATAAAACCATCTTGTTAGATCCTTTTTGTTTTTCCAGAAATTTGTTTTATTTATAAATTAACGTAGGAGTACTCTACGTAAATAAACGATGAATGGAGGCTAGGCTAACAAAACTAATTACAAAAGTTTTTGAGTTTTAATTATGCAAACCTAATCGGAACTCATTTCCAATCATGTAGGAACAAGTTATTATTAACCATTCGGAATGGTCTTGGCTTTTGTCTAACGTAATAATGATTTTTGCTGATGCTGTCTGGAGGGTCTTTTTAGGGAAATTAGGAGAGGAAGTTCTGGGAAGGAAAACGGCGTGAATCTGGAGTGACAGACCTACCAATCTTTGCAATCCCAATGGGTCGAGAGAGTTGGAGTGATCAAATTTCTGCTTTATTCAGTCTCTCTAGATCCGGTCCACCACGCAGTAGGTCAGCAAATGCATGCGCCACCAAAACCTTCACAAACCTCACCCCATAAACCCTGGCACTACTGCTATATCACCATTTGGTGTGACCTATGGCAGGATTATTGTTGTGCAATAAATGGTTTCCGGAGCGGTGGTACTCATACCCACCTCCCAATGGTAAATATGATACCATTTTATTTTCAAGATATATTTGAATATTGTCATTGGAGGTTATCCAAAACTTACCCGCCCTGGTATAAGTAACAGATGGTTACTCCTTCAAGGCTCTCGCAAGGACTCTAATTTTTTTGAAAGAACGAAACTACATTTAATTAAGAACGAATTTAGACCTCCAGGGTTCCTGCATACGTTGTTAGTAAGCAGTATGCAAGTGCTTAGCAGAAAATACAAGGTATGTGTTAGTACGACAATATATAGACGAGACAATGGGATAGGTTGGTGACAGTCCACGAGGCGGCAAGCGTTGCGTTTCCTACAAGCACCTGTGGAAGTCTTCTCCAATCGATTGGCAGTCCCAGCAAGAACACATTAGAACAATTAACCATTTACCATTTTTTTAAATGAGACAGTTATCATGACATTATGGCGGAAAACCTGATTATTAGTGTCACTGAGCTTCAACATCGATAAAATTACACAGGTTTTTCTTCTGAATTCTTTCAGTTTTTTCCATCAAGCGTTTTTTACATTAAAAAGAAAAACAAATGTTCCCCCATTACGAATGACTTGACGAACTTTTTAAAAACTCTTATTACCAAAACAAAAAGTGTTAAATATTGAAATTGAATCACCATAACAAGATGTTTAAAATTTTATTTTAAAAATTAGCAGATGAAGAACTTAGCTGGCATCTGAATTGAACCACTCCCGCCTTGACGGGAATTTGATGCATTTCTTCACGCACTGTCAACAAAACAAGATTAATACGCCAAATTTATTCACCAATGTTACTTTTTCAATTCTCAAAAACTGGTTTTATATTTAGAGCGTAACCAGGTGAGCCAACAACTACAAAAAATAACACACAACTCCTCATTGTATGCTGTGGTGCTTAGATTACTCCACTTCTCTGGCATAAATAAAAGATGTCTTCTTTTTGTGATGTTGATTTGCTGCTACGTGATACTGATTATTTTTTTTTATTACTATCTGTGGTGTATCGTAAAAGCTTCCACCTTGTAGAGACAGATGGCGGTGACATCAGCTATCGGTAGAATCCGCTAGATGGCAAGCCGTAGTGCTTAAGTTCTCCGGCAGGGGGTCAGGACAGCTCAGAGGCTATGTTTTTAATGTTCACTCGCCAGAACCATTATAGCCAGCTCCTAGTTAGGTTGATAACCGTAGTCCCAATTGTATACGCCAAGTATAAATAAATCCAGATAACGAACCAGAGTCTATTATTCCAAGAAGTTTTCTCCATCCAAGGGTGTTGGAGAATCTGTTAGTGTGTCTACAATAACAGTACAATATCCTTCTCGAATATTACATTAAATTAAATCTGATTACCTACGTGGAATTTTCAAAAAAATATTTAGTAACATTTATTTTTCGAAACTTGCTGGTAGTTTAGCGCGAAACAATTTCGCCGAATTTAATTCTGCTGACAAAGAAATTTCGTCACTTAATTGGCAGAGTCCCAAAAGCTGTTTTCAGGGAACTCGTTAAAATTCCCGCCTGTAATCTGAAAGGCCGGGCCGTGAAGCTTGGGTCTGAACACTGAACCCTGATCATACCTCGCTGGATGCTGTGGGTTGTTTTTGTTTCTTTTCAGGTTAATGAAGAAAGATTGCGGTGAGTTAAATTATACATTAGAGACATGTTAGGTTTGTTCCTGGTGAATTGTTAGTAATATTTGACTTTTCATATATCATTACTTGCAGTGGTGGCAGTGACGTGGCCAGCATGGGTGGCACCCCGAATAACGTAGTGTCAACCCAATAAAGATCGTGGTGTCACCCCCCCAAATTAAAGTTAACTTTGAGAAATTCAAAACGCAAATTTCGACTTCATAAAAAATAATGTTACTAGCTAGTCAAATTTGTAAAAAAAATTTCGAAATCCTCAAAATTACTTATTGTTTATTTTTATTTCCTGATTATTTATTTATGTTTAAACAACAATGATATACAGAAATAAGCCATTTCTTTTTTTAAGCAGTTATCGATCGATTCTGCTTTATTTGAATTCGGGTTTTGCGTTTATCAGTTACCGTTTATTATTAAAAAATAACCATCCTATCCACTTTCGTTTTTTGAAAGATGTCTTTCAAAACTTTTAAAAACACTAACAGAATAACAACTTTTTCAACAACCAATAGGTAATAATTTCCATCGGGAGTCAATCACAATGTACGAAAGAAATGAAAATGACACTGATGACAACCGAGGAATATTTCAGAGGAATCCCCAACCAAGTACTAGTTAGAGCTAGGAACGAAAATAAAAAAACAGAATTTTTGCTGAATCGCCGTCCGACCAAGCCATAGAGCTATGAAAATATAAATAACAGACCGTGTTCATGTGTAAAATATTGTTGTGACAGTATTCTACCTTCGCAATTTTTTTCCACTCTCGGGTGTCACCCCCCATCGGGTAGCACCCGGGGCGGACCCCCCCCTGTCTGTATTATTGGGAGTTATATTTTTTTTTTTTACATTAACTCCACACAGGAGGCCCTGAAGAAAAAATAATTTCCCTCAGGGCCTATGTCATCTTTGAGGATGCTGTGTGGAGGGTGTTTTTGAGGAGAGGAAGGAGTGAACATGGGTCTTGAAGAGGGAGGAAACACAGAGGCCGGCAAATCGTTCCAC
Organism: Glyphotaelius pellucidus; assembly: GCA_936435175.1. Taxonomy (NCBI): domain Eukaryota; kingdom Metazoa; phylum Arthropoda; class Insecta; order Trichoptera; family Limnephilidae; genus Glyphotaelius; species Glyphotaelius pellucidus. Next base: position 6,161,124 of record OW386558.1, read on the forward strand.
AGCTGAGCTGTTGAACTCAAGAACGAGTCGTAGAAACAACCCGTTCTCATGTGACTAATGTCAACCGTGTACAAATGTTGAGCGCGCGTTTGGCGTGTTTCCCGACTATGCACCGGTGCCGAGGGGATCAATGAAGCTAGTTCCTCGGAGCATCTTCCATCTTCATATTATATAATACATTAAAAAGGAAGAAAAATAAGTCCCTCATCTATAAATCCACAATTTGGCGATGTAATAAAAATTCTGTGTCTAATTATATAAATAATTACGAGAATTACAGTTATGTTCGTTATTTTAATATTTAACTAAAATACAAAGAAGAAAAATACCACCTATCTTGTAGTCAAAGTCCTCCTTGTATTGAAATGAACAGAGATATTAGAAAGAAAAACATTTTATTATAGTCGTGTACACATTATTAAATACAAATTACCACTAAAAAGTTAACGAACGACGGGCAGAGAGGAGCACTTGTGTGTAATCCAACATACTCAGCAGAAGATTTCGGCTCTGCAACTCAAAGGAGAAAATGACGCTGTTCTGAGCTTCATGCACTAACATGCACAATGCGATCTCTTGGCCAACTACACAAAGAGAGCCATTGAAAGGCTTCGGGTGCAATATAACAACGCATACCGCTTGCAGTTTGGACTTCCCAGGCACCACAGTGCCTCCTCTAAGTTCACGGAAGGACGAGTTCCTGGATTTGCAATCCTAATGAGGACAAGGGTGGAACGAATAAAGTTAAGGATGAAACTCCACAAATGTTCTCATTATGGAGTATCGTTAGAGTTCCGGTTTGAGCAGGCAAACAAATTGGAAAAGGATTAATAATTTTCAATCCGATCGATCAGTAGATACAAAGAAAATTTTATTTATCTTTATGAACATGTCTTATGAATATGTATTTCAGTAAACACTGAATCTATTTTATATGTATTTAATTTTATTTATTTTTTATTTTTCTAAACTTCTACAAGATATTGTATGTTTATGAGTAATAATTATCTGTCTTAAAAACACTCAAGTATACCCACGAACTGGCGATGCCTATGTGGGATTTTTTTGGTTAATCTGCTTATCTATTTATGTTATTCTCTACTTTTATAAAACAGTTAAAATAAAAAGTTTGTATTACAAAATTTTACCAACTGTACCAAAAAAATCTAAATCGTTAATGTTTCTTTATTTAGGGTCGTTTGCATTTACGTTGTTATTTTTTTTTCTTATTACATTTCTTTCCACTCTCTTTTTAATTTTTTTTTTCATCCTGTAAATTTGTATAATTTATTTTTTGGTAGAAAGCAGTCACTTTGTGGTTTGACATATTAATTGAAATAAAACATTAAATTTGTTTGTAACCACCGATCATTTGTTAAACTGATCCTGGATTTTGAATCAGTTTAATTTTATATATGAAATGTCAGAATATGTCAGAAAAAACTCTCTTTTGGTGTATTGAATAAATATTAATATTTATTCATCTTGCAATTGAAAATGTTAACTTTTGAAATTTTTTTATTTTAATTATTATTACAAAGCCTGGTCAAGCAAGGATTTCAATATTTGCAAATTTACTTCGTAGATAATTTTGATTAAATAAGTGGTGTTTTATAAAGTGATTTGTTTTCAATTAATTTTATATATAGTTTGTATAGTATTGAGCTTCTTTGAACAGGACAAAATAGCATATAGATCGCGTAGGTACAATAAATTGAATCGTTATTAGAAACTCCGGGCATTGCATATTGCGATAACCAGAATAATTCATCTACATGATGCCTTTTTACACACAATGTTAAGACTGTCACTCGTCTTGTGAAGCTATTTTTTTTATTGAAGCTGTCCTGAAAATTCCTTTAACTTGAAGGAAGTTCTGGGAAGGAAAGGGTATAAGGGGTGGGTACGAAACTGGGGGTCAGTGTATTCAGGAGTGACGGATGAATGAATCCATTCCTTCCACTGGAGACCATTCTCTTCCGATCCTGCAAGCCACACAGCTGGTAGGCAGACGCTTTCGCCGCCAACCAGGGGCCGACCCCAGCAAGGGTGTTAGTTATCCAATAAATGGTTTCCGAGGCGATTGTAACCTACCCACCTCCCAAATTGAGTGTAGTATAAAAATAGATGTCATTAATAGCATTATTTTCCTTTCGTGGTTTTCAATTTAATGCAATTTTTACTCGCAGAAACATGCACTTAAACTTCTCGTCCTACTATTTAAAAGAAATAATTTGACATGAACTTGGCCGAATATGAAATTTATGAGAGAAATGATTCGAAACTTTGGCCGTAAATTTGTAGACCCAAATATAAAGGTACTTTTTGCACAATACCAAATCCTCCAAAATAAACGGCGAAGTTTCCTTAATTTAACAAAGCACTTAATCTCAATATAAATATTCATTTCTCCCAGAATCAGATTATCAAAGAATCTAATATTATTTATTTATCGCTTTGGAGCTTCGAAATAATTCCTCCAGATGGTACCAGCTACCAGGGGGCGAGATTTACATTTGCTGCATTATTATTTGCTTATATTATTTTGGACTAATGCTATTGGAATAAAGGCGGCTTGTGCTAGCCAGTACGTTATTGACTTTTGGATTTTTGAATTTAGGCTCACGTAGCAGAAATATATAACTTCAATAACGCTACGTGTATTAAATCAACGTTTACACGACCTTTAGAATGGCAACCGGAATAAGCAGAACATATGTGGTAAAATAATTAGATAAGTGCTAAATAATGGGATGTGGCAGAAAATCACAATACGATATCAATTACGAGTCAAACGTAATGTGTTAGTAGATTAAGTCAATTTTAATATGAAATGAAAGAGGTTATGTCATTATAAAATAAGTTTATTTAATAAAACATGAATTGAAACAAGTTAAAGATATTATACGTAAATAATTGAACCAGCAACTCTATTGCAATAAACACTTGAGGCACGCTAAAAGCTTTAAAAAATCTTCTGAGTTAAATTTACTTGTCAGATTGTTAAATGATCTATTGTGGATAAGTTAAACTACTACGGACACCAGATCGTTTGTATATAACTAACAAGTAATGTATTCTAAAGAAGGTAATGGTTTACCATATTTTAGAAACAAATAAATTATAATTGAAGGTTTTACGTTTCGAAGTATCCGCCATATTTGATTCACCTCGGGAAACGTGAGAAACAACCTCTCCTTGTGCCTGCTTGATTCCAACTCACGTGAGCTGCGACCAGTCCACTCTTTCTTCTGTCTGTATGTCTCTCAAAGAAGTCTGCAACCGATAGCTATCCTTGTTGCAACGTAAGAAATCGGGGTAGGATGATTTATGTGACAAAAAAACCGTTACAAATGTTTAGAAAAAGAATTTTTAAAAATATAACAATGATTTTTTTTCTCTTACCGTAACTCGTCACGTGTTAATAAAAAAATCGACATCAGTTGTTGAGCATATAAATATGATGTATAAATATGACCTTAAGGATTCTAAATTGTGTGAATATGGATATATTTTTCACGATAGAACACAAGGTAGAATAATGTCCCTTTATCAGTTTTCCGGCACATTCGTGCTGACAAGTTACCCCCCATGCCTTCAAATGATTGGATAACCTTTGCGTCCCGCTTTGACCTTCGCCAACTTTCCTCCACCATACGAAGAAAGAGAAGCCAATTAATATTAAGCTAATACGATATTAAGCATATATGTGTCTACTCGTACAATATCGTAAGTTTTTCTATTCCTAATATCAATGCTAGAACCAACTCTGTGTACTTACCACCTACCTATTAAGTAAATGTAATAATAATAATTTTATTTCTACTACATAATAATCTAATAAGGTTCTTACTTTTATTTATCTAATATAGATCTAATGTAGTAACTGTTTTGTTATTCAAGTTCATTATGTATTCTTGTTATCGTGCTAGGTAAATAGATTTATTTATTTATTACTCCAAATATTATAATTTTTTTACTTAAACTAAATAAATGAAATGTGTATTTATAAAAAAATATATTTGACCATGATTTCACGGTGCCTCGAGTAGAGAATATCTTCAAGAAAAATGCAATTATCCAAATTTACAAAGATAATATCGTCAAAAAATTTGAAACCCACCAATCAAAAAGATATCAAGACAACATCAAAATACCAATATTTTATACCAAACTAATGCAAAACAATTACATCTATTTAGGAATAAAGTATTTCAACAATCTTCCGATTGAAATAAAAAAAAAACAAAGACATCAATAAACTGAAACTCAAACTGAAGCAACACTTCATCAGGAATAATTAATTAAATAATTATCTGTTTTTCTCTTTCTTTCTATTTATTGTCAATCTATATTCATTTCTATTTAATTTAGATTTTTCGAATTTCTCTAAAGTGCACAATATTTTAGTTTGTAACCATATCCCATTGTATGTACATCTTCACATATAGATGATCCAGAAGTTTCAATTGTTCCCATTGTATATTGCATAATGTTATTCTATTTCTGTCATAATTAGTGTAACTCGCTCATCAACAAGCACAAGAACTAGCTTCTTCTTTGGTGAGATTGCAATTTTAAAGAATTTTCGAACCAATATGTAATTTATATTAACACCACTGTAAACTTATATATCTATATTAAATAAAAAAAATTATCATTTTCCATAAATAACCAGGTCACGGGGTATATTTGGGGTAGGATAAAAGGCATTTGAAATTTACTAATTGTTTTTTATTTATCTATTAATTTTAAACGCTCTGATGGGCTTTTACGATATTTAATATTTAACCTGATTTACAGCACGATACAGAAACAGCAAGATTTGTTTTATTGTGTATTTAACAAATTTTTATTTTAAAGAAAGACAAACATTCCCGAGTTACCAATAACTCAACAATGTTTGAAAATCTCCTACTACCACCAGAGTAAGCCGAAAATGTTGCTTGAGTCGTGATGGAGGACTTAGCCAGCCGAGGAATCGAACACACGAAGCCCGGGCGGGACCCAAACGCGATGCTCACTCAACCACAGACCGGTCAAAAATAAACTTTTATGAAAAACATTAACATAATACGGTAGATGTAAAAAAGCATTTACATGTAGGTACATAATTTATTATAAAAAATAGAAAAAAGGCCAAGAAAAAAATAAAAAACCAAGGAAAATACATTAAAAATAATAATTTTTCGTAGAAAACTTCATTTGAAAGGTTTTCACTTTGTGATGGCATTATTATTTTCGTAAAAGACAAATAACTTTGTTACGTCGCTTTATTTTATACACACTCTACATGTTTTATGAATAATGTTCACATCATTAGGAATAAATGTATACTGAAGTTTCAAATTAAATACAGATCACCCTTTTTGGAATAGGGTGAACGATCGCTTTCTTCCGACCAAAGGGCACAGACCCAGACTTCAGGGTCATTTTGAAAACCTTCGTCGAAATTGGAGCTATTTCTGCAGCGCACCTCTGCAATATCAGGGCAGGTATTCCGTCAAGCCCGCTGGTTACTAGGTTACTAAACCTTGTGTAACGAATTATAAAATTTGTGTTCCAAAAAATAAGAAAACTCCATAATGGATAGAATAGTAAATAAATAAATAAATGATGAACGCAGTAAAATCTTTAAACTTATTCCTTTGTAATTTAATAAATTTTCAAAGCACATTAATATAAGTTTTGTTCTACATTATTATTAACTATGTAATTTTAGTTTTGTAACTTGACACGAGTGTCCACTGCGTGAACTCGGTAGTACGACGACTGTTTGATTCGGGAAGGTTGGGTTGTGGAAAGAATTGAGGAGGGGTCTTAGGGGGTTTGGAATTGGTTGGTTGTGCCTCTGAGCTTTGGAAGCACGTTATTACTTCCGAATTAGGCAAATCAGCTCCCTATAACTATGTAAGCCTAACAGGGTACAAACATGGTTTCCGTATCTACCTGTCCAGGTTTAAATTGAATAAACAATTATTCTTGAAAACAATTACACCCTTAGTTTGAAAAAAAAGCTAAAATAGAAAAGTTCGCATTAAATCGCTTAAATTTTACTCCATTGTTAGAAAATTTAGGCCAAAATACTTATGGAATAATAAAATACTTATGGAATAGGGTTTGTTCGACTGAGCTAAGTTTGAATGTTAGTGACCATTTTATGAATCCGATAGAAACTCGGATCCACTGTGATCCAGTCACCGGGACAAAGAAACCGCGACAGGCAATGACCCCATATGTAATGTATAGCCGCGTGATGCTTTTATTCACAACTCTAAAGTATTTCAGTCAATCTTTCCAAATCCAGAGAGATATTTACATTTACAAATCGGTAGTACTTATAACTGCCAGACGCACGTCCTCGTACGATCTGCTAATGTAAATGGCGCCATCTTTTGACGAATTCTTGAATTCGAAACCGAATTACAAAAGCAGCTTTTAACAAAATTCAAGTACGACGATGGTCTCGTATAACGCGTGGATTCAGATTTCCATTCTTAGCCAGATTCTTAAATTTCAACCGTACAGACGTTACCCTATTAATAACGTCCGATTGTGATATAATAAACTGATAAACGTGCCCTTTAGGTGCATACTATTGCTGCACTAACTGACACTAAAAAACTGATTTTGTAGCAATAACAATATTTACATTTTTAATCTTTAAAGCAATGTTTTTTATTGAAAATTCTCAAAAATATTGTGAAAACCTCAAGGTCGCTCAAGTCTAGAAAATATCGTTACAAAGCAAACTTTGCTAAAGCGTTTATCAAATTTATGATTTTTTATTACAATAAATTCGATTGAATTGGAAGAATTCTGTACCAAAACTACTAGAAAACTAATTTAAATAAATTTAATTAAAGCTTCTTTGTAATTAGGTAGTTATATTATACTCATTTTGAATTCAGAATTCATTAATCCCTGCGATCATTTAGAGACATATGTGTAATTAAAAAATACCACCAATTTAACCATTACATAGTTAAAACTGTCGACTGGTTTCAGAAGAACCTTTCCCTCGTCAGCACAAAGGATATTATTAAATTAGTTTTTTCCAACTTGTGATCTCAAATGATCTCTCTGATGAAAAATCAGTTCGACAGTTCAAAGAAATATTGTGGTATCAGTGTTTGTTAGTCAAATCCTTCTACGTAATATATAAAATGTATTGGTTACAATCCATTTATACGCTAGTTTGAAAACAAAGTATTTTATTCAGTAGTAAATGTAAAAAAAAAATAGTAAACAGTTAAATACCAACAAATATATGTCCATTGGAGAAGAAAATAACACGAATAATCTAAACTAAAATATGAAATAAAACAAGATACATAAACATAAACAGATAAGCGTCGCAACTAGGACTCGAACCCAGAACTTCTCGTCTAACCGGGGCGAACGTCTTATCCAATTAGGCCACTGCTACCTCTTATTAAACTGTCACATTTGTCAATTTCATATTTAAAATTTCAGAATTAAAAATATTATTTTCGACAAATTTTTTTCAATGATATATATATACTTATTACATTGATGGTAATATCCATCAAAAGTTATAAAAAGAGAATTGTTCTAACAAAAATTGAATATACATTTAGACATTTGGGGCCATCCATAAACTACGTTTTACACCTTAAGGGGGGGGGTGTAGAGAAGTGTGACATTATGTGACAAGGCATACGGGGTGTTCAACAGCTTTGTGACGTCACATGCAGTTCCTGTGTTCTCACATAGATATTCCAGCGAGTTTTAAAACCAGGCCAGTATCCCATTTCGCCCCTCCCCTTACGCAAGTGAATTCATAAAAATATCTCCTTATCCCGAATCGCCCCTCGACGAAGAGATCCCATTCGACACAAAACAGGTAAGTAACGCGCGAAAAACGCGACGAAAAACGCGACGAAAAACCTCAAAAATATTACCAACTTTTACACGTAAAATTTCAAAACGTGAGATGTCACGCTAGGGGGGGGGGGGGGTTTCTCACAAATGTGACAGTGTGTGACAGGGACGGGGGGGGTCAAAAAATCATAAAATTCATATGACGTAATTAATAGATGGCCCCTTTACAAAAAGGTCAATAGGTCAAATTCGGATATATTTATCCAAGACACTATCTAGGTTACAAACCAAATCTTCAAATGAAAAAGGGTAGCTGCCAATAATATGAAAAAAAAATTGTCGAAGATAATATATTGTTAATTCTGAAATTTGAAATATGACATTCAAAAATTTGACGATAATAACAGGTGGCAGGGGCCTAATTGTACAACGTTTGATTCGAGAGGTTCTGGGTTTGAATCCCAGTTGCGACCAGTATTTTTTTTTATTTTTCTATGTCCTGTTCTCTTTCATATGTTTCAAAATCTCAATGTTCAATAATATTTAAATGATAAAAAATAGTGAGTTATAAATAAACTAATTCAATAAACAAAAATAATAACTTAAAAATAATACATTAACAATAAACTACTAGAATCCGTGCATCCGTTCTTCAAAATGAAACATATTTAAAGCGACTGTTACCAAAAAACGGTTCAGCTTCGCAATCAGTTCGTGCTCACTTAAAAGCTTAAAAGTAAACGAAAAACTTGTTGACGCTACATATTATTTTTAATAACGTTTACAGTGACTTCAGCATTTGAATGTTGCCTGCAAACCAACTTCATTAAATATTCCTTTTAATAAAGATTTCAGGCGACAGTTTTCAGGTAGCTTGCAAGGGGCGTATTCCCAGCGTTATGGGTAGTTTTGAAATCCATTTAAAAAGTCCATTAGCCTGATCCACTGCTCCAAAATAGGGGCGATCATACATGTTCCTAGAGTCGGCTCTCGTATCCTCATTTCCCAGGCGGGCCGTCCAATTTCGAGAATTCCATTATAAATTGCGTTCAACCCTTCAATAGGCTCGCAATGCTGGTTATTGGAGATTCTTCCGGGGTAATTATTTTTTAAATTCTAAATCCTTTTGCTCTTGAGACATTAACACAAATTAAAGACTAAGACATCACTTTTTAATCAAATCTTTCATTTGTTAACCACATAACAGAAATCTGTAATAAGGGCTTAAAAATGTTGGGATTTATAACTAGGCTAAGTAGAAATTTTAACAATACAAAGTGTATTAAACTGTTATATTTTGCGTATGTTAGAAGTCAACTTGAGTACAATTCTCCCTTCTGAAATCCACATTATAACATACATGTACAAGCTGTTGAAAGAATACAAAACAAATGCTTACGTTTTCTAAATTTTAAAATGGGTATTCCAGCAATTATGTTGAACTACAACACTATTTTAAACGATATGAATATGCTCAAACTATCAGACGGAAGAATTTTCACTGATTTGTTATTTATATATAAAATTCTAAGTGATTAAGTTGGTAGTCCGGTTTTGCTTGAATTGACAAGCTTCCGAATTCCACTTCGTAAAACTAGAAGTAAGAATTTATTTCAGTGCAGAAATTCTGGGACTAACTACCATATGTATTCCTCTTTTCCCAGAATACTAATGAAGGGAAACAATTATACCAAGTCAGTGGACATTTTCAATTTATCTTTAAACGAATATAAAATATTGTTATTGAGGCAGTACAGTTATTTACAATAAATATGTGTTTTTCTAACTATGCTTTTATGTTAAAGCCCCGAAAAAAGGCGTTTATTACTAAATTAATAAAATAAATAAATAGTACTTATACTAAAAGAAACGAAACGAATAAGTATCTATATTATTCAGCTTTTGTAAGAGATTGAAGTAACACATGGGGATAAATGCAAAATACCCGAAGGGTGTAAATAAAATAGAGCAAAATACCAGGAATATAATACATGAGACTATATTTTCTTAAAAAGAGAGAAAAAAACTAATAAAATTCAAGATTACCCAACTGATCCATGGGAAGATTGACAAAAAATGTTTCTCTTCTTGGTACGAGTGCAGTTCCAGTTTTTTTTTTATGAATACCGCACAAGGGTCCCCCAACTGCTCCCGTCTGGAGCTGGTGAGACTATGGCATCCCCAATTGGAGTATTTTGTGAGGCTGAAGATAGTGGGGAGGGAAAGGAGATGGAGAAAGGGAAGGTGGGAAGTACCAAGCTATTCAACACGTTTAGCTAAACACGTTTAAAGCCATTTTAAGCAACGTTTTATTTCTGAATGGTGGTCTTAAACCAGGGTTAAACTGAGAATATCTTCCACTTTGAAACGTGCCGCAAATATGCTATTAATTATTTTTAATTAATTAATAAATCGTGTATTTACCACAAGCTAATCAAATAAAATTTATTTGGGCACGCCGGGTTCGAACCTTCGGATTGTGAGTCGAGAGTCTTACCTCGGGACCACGCGGGCGTCAATTAGAGCCATGATGAGGTTAAGATCCAGGGTGAAGATTGACCTAAAGATTGACCTAATGATTTACCTAATGATTGACCTAATGATTGACCTAGGTTGCTAAAAGAAGATAAGATTGATTTTTCAGTAATTATTACTAAAACTCTTCCTATGTTTTGTTGTTTCCATTTAGTTTTCATTTTTGGCTATGTTTTCAGATTTTTACGGCCAAAAGTATTTTCTTTATTTGTTTTGGGGTGTTATGCCGTGTTGCGCTACCTCCTTCTTTAGTCAACGTTTTGGACAGCGTTACAGTGTTCATCATCAGGAAAGATGTCTAATTTCCATTTTCCTTGATGTTCATTTTTGGTGTTTCTTTTAATGCCTTTATTTTTATGCTTTTATTTATTAAGTAACACTGAATAAATAAATCAAAAGAATTGAGTTGTGCCTGTATTTCCAAAGTAAGCTAATTATTTCCTTGCTTCTTGTTAAATTTATCTAACTCTTTTTTTTCTTGTTTTCTGAATGAGTCTGTTTTTTCACGCAGTTAGGGTTATGAAAAAAATTAAATTCAAAGCTCTGCCGTACAGTGTGTTTGTTAGCTGAAAACATATTATATTTTTTTAATCTCATCTTTTAATGTTTTTTAATCTAATCTCAAGTAGGTAGATACTTTACAACTGTCATTCCAAGATTTAATCAGATTTAAAAAAAAACCACCGAATTGCTTTTTCATTCACTCGCCTTGTGATTACATTCGAAATGTTATTTTTTCTTTAATACCGAAGGAATTCTCCCAGACTTTTTTAAAGATTATTCTGGTTGATGGAGTTTTAGAGAAGATTTTATATATTTCTTACATATATACGGGTCTGTGTTAGAATGAAATGAATGTCTGTGTTACGTGGCAATAAAAATATGTATATATTTTATTTGTCACGACTGAGAATCAAACCCTGATCCACAGCTTTGAAGGAAGCTATGATGACCTGACCACAACAAAACTAACTGTTTTAACCCAACAAACATAGCCTACGCCGCAGGAAAGCTTTTCATCCAGCGCTTGTTAAGTTTGCGTTTGTTCTTGTTAGCCCACTCAGTCACTGGTCAGTAGACTCCTTAGAGTAACACTCTCTCGGGACAACCGTGTGATGCGGTAGGTACACACATTGGTTTAGCTATTTTGAGGAGCTGATATCCTCGCGAGGCGCAGCTACATTTCCTCCCATCTACAACATGGGTCTCTTCAAGATCCATGTTCACTCATTCCTCTCCTCTAAAAGACTCTCCAAGCAGCATCCAAAAGATGACAAAGGCCTTGAGGGAGCCTCTTGCGTGGGGTTTATGTAAAAAATCTTTTCTCTAACCTTAAGTGTAATGTGTTGTAATTTTAGTGTTTTGTCATTATTTTTTTAGATATTATGGTAAGTTTACGTCATGTTAGAAAAAAATGCTTATATTGTGCCCTAAGCATAAAATTCTTGCAAAACCCGGCAGTGTGAATTGTTACTTCATATTTTTTTTTAATGTTCAAAATAGACCAAATGCCCAGCAAAATGCGTTATTTGTAAAACAATAATTTTTTTTTTCAAAACTAGAACTGAACTAGAAAAATTAACTAAATCTGAAAAAAAATTGCATTTTATAAACGAGCGCCCCTGAAACTTTTGGTTATCCTCAACATATCCTGTAATGTGGGTTTCTTTGAACGGTTAATATCGGAAGCAAAAAATGTATTTATGATAATATACTTAGAATACAAGAATTATAATGCAGACCCATGGAAAATCACGGATAATCTGAATTCTCGACAAACCAATTCGAATAAAATAAAATTCTGATAAAAATATTATATTTATTACAAGTAGTTACTTAATCACTTGACATAATCCTCCAATCAAACACTAACAATATTATTTTGACATTGACAATAACATTCAAAACAAATCCGAATTCATTGAACCGGGGTTACAGACGGATAAACGGAGTAACAATCAAATTATTACTGAAGAGGTACCTACACCGATACGAAGAAAAATATTTTTTTAATGTGTAAAATCAAGAACCATTCCACCAGTTCTCTTATAATATGACATGTTAACAGGTAACAGTAGCGTGCACTGCTCTATGTCCAAAGGTAGAATGTCTGGCAGTTTTTCAGAGTAAGAATTTTCATTAGACATTGAATATTGTAAAATTAGTCATCATTCATTTAACATCATTTTATATATTTAAACCGCCTCCGTAGTTGAGGGGTAAGACTTACAACTGTCTCCGGATCCGGATGTCGCGGATTCAAACCTCTTCGTGGGAAAGTAAATTTTATTTGTTTCATTTCACAATTTATTAATTTAAACGTAATATGCAGTATATTTTCGGCAAGTTGCATAGTGAAAGATACTCTTGACATCACCCTGGCGTAAGGCCACCATTCAGAATTGAAACGTTGCTTTAAATGGATTTAGCCGTGTGTTTAATTTAAATTAGCTAAGGCTCACACCTCTCCAGACATTTCGATTTGTTGGTTTGTTTAAAGTCAATTAATTAACAAATGAAATTATCAATAGATGTCAGGAGACGCAAACTCTCTTCAGACAAGACCGATATAAAAGGCCTGTGTTTAGGTTTTTTCCTTCTCTTTTCACCATCCTAACTTCTTAATAAGTAACAGTAAAATCCTTGGTCTGTCTTGGGTAGTTTGGGTCTCCGGAATTATTCACAATGTAATTGGGAATAAAGCAAAATAAAATGTCACGAGTCCTTTGAAAGTTTCCTGAAGCGGCCTTATTATTTTATGAAGTTCCTTCTTCCAAAACAAAACATATGATCCTACGAGTCGGATAATTTAACGCGAGTGATTAAATTAGTAAAGAAGAACCAGCACTGAAAAAAGGAACAGCCAACATGCAGTTTCCAGCATCCAGCAAGCAGCAGAGGCCATCAGCGATAAAAAAGGGCAAGTGACCAATCCATATCCATACTATCTACCTTACCATTAAAATCCTTAAAAGCAAAAAAATCAATGACATCAATATTGTGCATTACTCAAAAAAAATTGTTGCAAGCCGGTATGACAAAATTATTGACAAAATTATTGATTATTGACAAAAACTGCAGCAATGTTTTAAATTTCGAGATTTATAAAGTTTGTTTGAAATTTTTATTTTAAATTAGCCGCGAAGTCAATAAAGCAGTTTTTGTTGGAAATGCTCTATGGGCGATTGAATAAAAATCAACGGGATTCATCTATGATTAACGACGTTGGTAAATTATTATTATTGTTATTGTTGTCTCGTGACAGTTCGTGAAGTAAATAACTAAAATTTGGGAAGTTATCAGTGCGTATATTATATGATTAATAGTGATTAAACGGTGATTGCGATAAAATAATTGGATAACTCTGTAAATTGTAAGTACACATCTGATTAATCAAAATGGATTTAAAAACGCTGATCGCTCAACGGGGCGTTTGTAAAGGCAAGATGACAAGGTTCAGAGAATTTTTAAACAAAGATTCACTGACGCAAAGCGAACTAGAATTGCGTATAAAGCGTTTCGAACCTTTGCTAGATAATTTTGAAGAAATTCAAGATAGAATAGAGGCATTATCTCCAGACGATGTTGAAGGCGACCGAGCGAGCTTTGAAAATGATTATTTTTGTATATTGGCCAGCGCAAAAGAGAGGTTAGCTAAAAAGGATTCTGCAATCACGGCGAATAACAATATTAAATTACCGATAATTGAATTACCGAAATTTAAAGGGGATTACTGCGAATGGATGCAGTTCCGGGATGCGTTCATATCTTTAGTAGACAGCAATCATAACCTGGATGCCGTTCAAAAATTTTATTATCTGCGGTCTTGTCTGAAAGGGGAAGCGTTTAAACTCATAACAGCGTTACCGATATACGCGGATAACTACGTTACGGCTTGGGAGATGCTTACGGATAGATACGAAAACTCAAAAATAATTATAAATAATCATGTAAACGCATTGTTTAAATTACCGGACGTAAAGGCAGAAAATCACGTCGCAATAAGGAATCTATTGGACGAGGCGCAATTACATTTAAAATCACTAAATAACTTAAATATAGCTACGAAAAATTGGGATGTAATATTAATTTATTTGTTATCAAGCAAATTAGATTCAAATACAAGGGCTCATTGGGAACAATACCCAACAAAGAATAATTTACCTACCTACGAAGAATTTATTAGTTGTTTGTATACAAGGGCCCAAGTACTAGAAGCCTCGGCAAATAACGAAAAAAGAATTAATCCGGGAAAAACGAATCCGCATAATTATAAAAAGGAAGTTTTGGTGTCGTTGTCCGCACAAAAATTAAAATGTTTACATTGCAACGATAATCATAAAATTTATTATTGCCGCAAATTTTTGGAATTAAAACCGAAAGAACGAATTGATAAAATACACAAATTAGGCGCTTGTTTAAAATGTTTAAACCCCGGTCATAAATTGAAGGATTGCAGGTCTAAATTCAACTGCCGTAAATGCGATGGTGAAAATCATAATACTTTACTTCATGTTAAGAAGGAGGAGGAATCAAAACACGAAAGGGCATCAACATCTTCCGCGAAGGAAGCGCCTTTAGTATCAAATCATGCCGCGAAGGTAGAACAAAATTTCGTGTTATTGTCAACTGCCATCATCAACATAAAGGATGATGCAGGAAACTCAATTCAAGCAAGAGCTCTATTAGATTCTGGAGCTCAAACGAATTTCATAAGTAAGGCATTCGTCAAGAAATTAAATTCAAAAACGAAAAAAGTCAACATTCCTGTCACGGGAATCCACAATAAAATTTTAAATATAAGATCTAAAGTGGGATTAAATATAACTTCAGGCTACTCTGAGTACGAAAAGAAGATAGAATGCCTGATTATACCTGAGGTGACCAGTAATCTGCCCCAAATTTCCTTTCAGAGAAAAGAAGCGGAGATCCCCAGCGGTCTCCAATTAGCAGATCCAAACTTCAACATTACCAGCCCGATAGATCTACTACTAGGAGCGGAGGTATTTTGGGAAGTCTTGCATAACGATCGAATGAGGATTGGAGATGCGGGACTCACGCTGCAAAGGACCGAGCTAGGATGGCTTGTATCCGGGCCTATCTCCACTCCGAAACCAAAAAGGCCAGTAAATTCCTGTCATTTATCTTTAAATTTATTGCATAAGCAATTAGAAAACTTTTGGAAAATAGAGGAACTAGCTCCTGTAAAACATAGAAGCCACGAAGAAAGAGCATGTGAAGAGAGCTTCTTACACACGCACAAAAGAGATGAGAAAGGACGTTTTGCGGTAAGATTACCGCTGCGGCCTAATATTAATCAAATGGGTGAAACCCTAAAGGTGGCTGAAAAAAGATTCTATAATATGGAGAAGAAATTCCTTGCCAATCAAGACCTGATGCTAGATTATAAAAAATTCATGAAAGAGTATCAGGAATTGGGGCACATGACGCTGTGCGAAGCACCACCAAAAGATAAAATTTGTTATTATTTGCCACACCATGCAGTGATGAAGGAGTCTAGCACGACAACCAAAACCAGGGTCGTGTTTGACGGATCAGCCAAGTCATCAACCGGTATATCATTAAACGACGCCCTCATGGTAGGGCCAGTTTTACAAAGGATTTATGTGCACAACTGTTATTTTTCAGAAAGCACCAGTATGCATTAACCGCCGACATCGAGAAGATGTATCGTCAAATATTGGTGCAACCTGAGGATAGAGATTTGCAGCGCATAGTCTGGAGGGACTCTCCGGAGGAAGAAATCCGACACTACCAACTCAATACTGTCACCTACGGTTTGGGACCATCATCCTTTCTGGCTACCAGATGCTTGGAGCAGTTAGGAACGGAAAATCAGGAAGCATACAGAAAGGTCAGTCAAATCCTAAAATACAATTTTTATATGGATGATTTGATAACTGGCGACGAAAATGAGGCAGATTGTCTCACTATTAAGCATCAGTTAAGCAGCATTTTGGCATCTGCTGGGATGAATTTACGAAAATGGCGATCGAATCTACCCTCTATAGGTTCGAAATCAGAGAATGATGCAGATATGATTATTACTGATAACCCCAAGGAAAAGAAAATTTTAGGGTTGTCATGGAATAACCAGCAAGACTATTTTCAGTACATTGTAGAGCCCTTAGAAGCGTGCGTTAAAAGCAAACGCCAAATGCTATCATGTATCGCCTCTACCTTTGACCCATTGGGACTGATAGGCCCAATAACTTTAGTCGCAAAACTGATAATGCAAGGTTTGTGGCAAACTAAAATTCAGTGGGACGAGGATGTTCCATCTGAGCAGATGAATGCATGGAATTCGTATATAAATGAATTACCTATTTTGAACAAGTTAAAAATACCGAGAAAAATAATTTGCAAACATCAAGTTAAACTGCATCTGCATGGATTTTGTGACTCGTCAGAAAAGGCCTATGCAGCTTGTATATATATAGTGTCTACTGATGAATCAGGAAACACAACTTCTAATTTAGTCACATCAAAATCAAGGGTGGCACCGTTGAAAAGCATATCACTACCAAAGCTGGAGCTTTGTGGTGCTGTTTTACTCACAAAATTAGTAAACTATGTCAAAATAGCTATGAACTTAAATGAAATAGATACAACCTACTGGTGCGATTCCATGATAACGATTTTCTGGATTCGTGGGCAACCAGCCAGGTGGAACACATTTGTGGCCAATAGGGTGGCTGAAATCCAGGAATCCAGTCAACCCGCACAATGGAAGCACGTAGGATCGGAGGATAATGCGGCGGACGTTTTATCCAGAGGCACCACAGTCTCGCAACTACTTAAATCTGACATTTGGTGGCATGGGCCCACCTGGTTGACTTCAGGCGATTACCCGATTACTTGCAGTGAAATTACGCCGTTGGATTTACCAGAAGAAAGATTGAAACTAACGTTAATTTCAGCAGTAAAACAGGATTGGGAAATATTCTCCAGATACTCTTGCTTAACCAAATTGCAAAGGGTGACAGCTTATATTTTAAGATTTATTTTTAATTGCAGAAATCCTTTGTCAAGGCGTGACGGAGCGTTAACTGTTTACGAATTGGAGAATTCACTTCACATATTAATATCTCGCGCACAATGTTTTGCATTCCCGGAGGAGACGAGGGCATTGAAAACCGGGGTAAATGTGAGAAATTGTAGTAGATTAAAGTCATTAAATCCTTATTTGTTTAAGGATTTAATCCGGGTGGGGGGTAGGTTGTCCAACGGAAAAATGATATCGGAAAGTCAACAACACCCCATAGTACTACCTTCACATCATAAACTAAGTGAACTTATTGTCAGGCACTACCATTACTCATATTTACATGCAGGAACGCAGGCATTGTTAGCGTTAATAAGAATGAAATACTGGCCAATTATGGGTAAAAACTTAATTAAAAAGGTTCTGAAATACTGTATTGTATGTTTTAGGTGTAACCCGAAAACAGAGCAACAGCTGATGGCGGACTTACCGACCGAAAGAATAACGGAAGGTCGCCCGTTTCAATTATCCGGCGTGGACTACTGCGGACCCATTATGATTAAATCAGGTGTCAGCCGTAAGACTCACAGCGTAAAATCTTATATATGTCTATTTATATGTATGGTAACCAAAGCTATACATCTAGAAGTAGTAATGTCTTTAAGCACTGATAGCTTCCTAAATGCGTTTAAGCGTTTCATCTCGCGAAGAGGGAAACCCAGTAAAATGTTTTCAGATAACGCCACGAACTTTCGGGGCGCGAATAACGAATTGAGGGAAATCTATGAATTTTTGAAGAATTCAAATGAAAAAATCGATAAATACTTAGCCAATTTATCCATTCGGTGGCATTTTATACCCGCAAGGGCTCCGCACTTTGGGGGACTGTGGGAAGCAGGGGTCAAATCAGTAAAATACCACTTGAAGAGGGTGGCAAATGCTTCATTACTAACATATGAGGAATTCAGCACTGTGTTATGTCAAATTGAATCATGCTTGAACTCCCGTCCTCTCTGTCCGCTGTCCAATGACCCCCAAGACCTAAATCCTCTGACTCCTGGTCACTTTCTCATTGGAACGAGTTTAGCAGCGATCCCGGAGCAGAATTTGCAGAATGTGGCAGTCAATAGATTGAATCATTACCAAAAATTAAATCAACTAATACAGTCGTTTTGGTCGAGGTGGCGCAAGGAGTACTTGGCTGAGCTGCAGACCCGGACGAAATGGACTGGCAACCACCAAAGGCAGCTGCAACCAGGCCAAATGGTCATTTTGAAGGAAGATAATGAGCCTCCTTGCTTTTGGAGGCTAGGACGAGTGCACGCTGTACACCCGGGGCCCGATGGAAGAGTACGAGTAGCTACCATCATCACAGGACAGGGAACGGTTCAGAGGGCAATATCAAAACTATGCCTGCTGCCAATTGAGGACAACAAATGCGGAGACCATCTACCCGAGATAGACCAAGGAATATAAGAAGCAACCCGGCAGCGCCTGTGCACAGTGCGGCGCCCACAAGCAAAGGAAAATAAATGGATGGAGCTGGGTGTTTGTTTTTATAATCAGACTTTAATGATAAATTCGCTTTTGTGAATAAAAGTGAAAGGCAATAATAAATTCGCTTGTGTAAATAAAAGTGAAAAACAATAATAAATTCGCTTGTAGAAAAGTGGAAAAAACAATTTTAAAAAAAAAGGTGCAAAATAAATAAAGATGGTGGAGGTCGTGACCTCTTGTGAAAACTCATATGAAAATTAAAGGTCATAATCTAGCCAAAGGAAAATGAAAGAACACTGCAAGTGCCCATTTAAATGTATATAATAAAATTAGCTGTCCTGGAAGGAAGACCTGGTCCAATCCGCATGGCATTGTGTTTGTCCTAAAATTAAATGTTTAATAATTGTAGAACTTATTGATTTTAATGTTAATCGTTAACTTAATCTTTAGCTTTAATGTTTAACTGGAGCATGTAAAATATGAAATGGTTAGTTAATTTAATCTGGTGTGAAGCAGTTAAAGTTGTTTGAGTTATCTTTAGTAGTATAAGTGAGATATTTTAATTATTATATTCTATTTGTGTAAAAAAAACTCTGGCCTTTACCGTTTTTTGGGCGGGAATATGTTTAATTTAAATTAGCTAAGGCTCACACCTCTCCAGACATTTCGATTTGTTGGTTTGTTTAAAGTCAATTAATTAACAAATGAAATTATCAATAGATGTCAGGAGACGCAAACTCTCTTCAGACAAGACCGATATAAAAGGCCTGTGTTTAGGTTTTTTCCTTCTCTTTTCACCATCCTAACTTCTTAATAAGTAACAGTAAAATCCTTGGTCTGTCTTGGGTAGTTTGGGTCTCCGGAATTATTCACAATGTAATTGGGAATAAAGCAAAATAAAATGTCACGAGTCCTTTGAAAGTTTCCTGAAGCGGCCTTATTATTTTATGAAGTTCCTTCTTCCAAAACAAAACACCGTGTTTGGTGACCGGATCTGAATAGCCAGGTTCTTTACACCTCCATCTAACCAACTCCTTCCCCTCCACACTACCTTCAGTCTTACATCATACGGGCACGCCATAGACTCTTTTGCTTCAGACGGTTGTGAGAAGCAGAGTAGTAGAGCTTGTGCAATATTAACATTAAAAAAATATTTGAAATGCTTTTTTATATATTGTATGTAATGCTGTGTCTGCCTTAAGAAAAACAAATCATTAAAAAGTAGATTTTGTTGTTCATTTATCTTAGAGTAGGCATCTTTGGGGTAGGCTTACCTAGTTTTCAGCAATTTTGGCCGGCGCATTAATGGATGATATATTTTTTATGTAATATTTTCGAGGAAAAATATATTCTTAATCTTTCATCTAAATAAGTACATTACATTTTCGATGTTTTCCAGAGTGGTAGACATCCCCTGGCCCTCGTGAAAGACCAGCATTTGGAGTCGAAACGTGACTTTAAATGGTTTTAGGAGTGCTTGGTGACCAAGATCCCTTGAACAAGCACATTGACAATGGTTTTTATCGATGACATCGGTTATCTATCTTGCTTAATACCCTTGAAGGGGGGGGGGGGGTAAGGTTTTAAAGGCAAAAAAGGCATATTTTCATGATGATTTTTTTTTGAGATTTGAATAATGTTGGCTTATTTCTTTTATTTACACGTTATAGCATGACATCTAAAATATCTTTGAACAATTTTTTAAATAAAAAATATTAATAAATAAGTCCGTGAAAGCAAATCTCCGGAGGCGCCTCGAAAAAGGGTGTTAATGAATCATTTGAAACAAAAAAATCGAATGAATTTAAAATATGATATGTTTTTCCAGATAGTTACGAAACGTTTTTTTTTTTGCAGCATGTTGAAGTCAAAAATGCGATTTTTGCTAAAATTTTCGATGAATTTGTTATAATAAAATGGAAAAAAATGGTAAAAAAAAAACTCTTCGTCACTACCTGTTGATTTATGTTTAAAATAAATTTCAAAATTTCAAAAAATTCATTTAAAAAAATTAGAGTTATGATGTTCACGAATTTCAAAAATTTATTTGCGAGAAAATCGATTTTAAGTTTTTTTATACTCGAAATATACTTGAATAGAGCAAGAGGGCCGGTCGCTTTAAATGCTTGTTGTTGTTGAAAAAATTGTATCTTCGTTAGTTTTGCTCCGATTTACTTGAAAATTTAAGGCAATACTCTCGACGTGTTTTACATTTAGAAAAAAAAAATATTTTAAAAATGAGTTTTAAAACCTTACTCCTCTCCCCAACCCGTAATTTACTGTTACGATAAATTACGACAAATTGGTAACATTGTCGATAAAACTTTTATCGACTCTTTGCCATCTTCTACCTTTCCCCATCTCTCCAACCTTACCCAATTGAGGCCATAATCCCACTGGCTCTGGTAAGTTGGGACTTTTGTGCGGTGTACACATTGAAAAACAATGCTCTTAGTATTAATTACTAAAAAATCAATCATAAAGTATATTTCCAAATTAAATTTTAAACAAATATCTTTGATGAATTTTTTGCAATGGGTTAGACATTGTAGGGTTAAAAATGCATTTAAAATACTCAGAAGTGAAGTTTTTGCTGTAAAAAAAATACGGCAGACATCTCGTTTGCCGGGGTGTTAATGAATTGCTCTGCATTCAACAAACTTGACTCTCTCCCTCTCTCTCTATCTTTACGTACCAGTGGCGGTTCTTAGCCTATCTCGTTGGGAGTTAAATCGGCGATAAAAGGGTGAAAAAAATAACCTTTTCTATCAATCCAGTGTTAGCATTCATGCAATAATTTTTATTTTTTAAAGCCTTTGTGATTAATTAATATGAATTTTTTAATTTTTTTATAGTGACTGTATTAAATAATTGTATACACAAAATATAATGGTGAATTTAAGTAAGTGTAGATATTGTTTTTCTTAGTTCCCCTCACTAGAAAGTCCTTTGACGAGGTGAACTTAATTTAGTTAAATGTTGTTTATTTGTCTTCTATATCATTTTTAGTGTCTTCATTAGGGTTTTTTCATTGACCTCTTTCAGCCATATTTTTATTCTCGACTTGTACCCATTAGAATTTTTTATTAGTTTTATGTCTTGGGGAAGAATGTTATAGAGTTTTGTTGTAAAGTATTTGTAGTTTCTTTTTCTGAACGTGGTTTTATAACTTGGAATATTTTTTATTTCGTTTTTAATCAATCCAGTGTTATGCATACACGGTCTAGTAGAGAATTTTTTTTTAATAGCCTCAATAATATATTTTTGGCATATATTTGTTGGACATTTGGTACGTCAAAACAAAACAAATTGAAGGCGTTCTAATGGGTACCTTCAATATTTTTTTTTACATGAGCTCCACACAGGAGGCTCTGAGGAAAATAATCTCTCTCAGGGCCTATGTCATCTTTGGGGATGCTGTATGGAGGTTTTTTTAAGGAAAGGAAGGAAAGGAGAGTTCTGAGAAGGAAAAGGGTTTAAGGGGCGGGTAGGAAACTGGGGTTCAGTGTGTCCTGGCCATCCGCCTCCAAGACCTAGATAAATCTCAACCCTTGAACCCGCTAAATTACCAAACGTAGCAAACCACCTGGAGTGACCTATAGCAGAGGTGTTGGTCATCCAATAAAGGTTCCCGGGGCGGCGGTACCCATTCTCGCCTCCCAAATTATTTACGTTATAGCTTATAAAAAATGTTTTAATCACCAAAATCATAATTTACTCAAGAGACTGTTCGTTTTCATTTTAAGGAACATCTTCAGTAAAGAACTTATTTTAATTCTTAAAACACCATAATCACAGAAAAAATCTTTCGATTCTTGCAAAATACCTACTACCTTATTATTTACGTGAAAGTCTCATAGTCGCTGCGCACCCGGGCAGCTAGCAGATTCCTAAGGCTTGCACGCTCTTGCGGTTCACAGCTAAAGCACCCACCACCAGTAAAGTCCCATAGTCGCTGAACTTGCAACGCTCATATGGGATTCATTTCGGACTCGCTCTCCGGCAGTGATAATATTATGGGTGGATTTTTAAGCACCTAATTTTAATAGCGTTTTATTCATTGTGGTAAAGTTATAATAGAAGTTTGGCTTATCATATATATTGTTTTATATGCGAGTTCACTGCACAAACGTACTTTAGAGAAAACCTCCTCTGCTACCTTTACCTCTGGTCGGTAATAACTTCACGTCATTATTTTGATATTTACAAAGTTTCGCCATTTCCTTATTGAGTTAACGTCTCGTTAAAAGTTTTTCGATCGTTTAATGATAAGGACACTAAGAAACTCAAACTTTCGACAAATTGAGACCCTGTTTATTTTTCCATTATGGTTTAGAAAGTGAACTTTTTATATGAAAATAAATTAAAAATTATGTTTATCGAATTTTCGCAAAAATGTTCGTAGCGTTCGAGCATGACCATGCTCGCATGGACATGCTCGCCCACGAATTTTAGGATTATGATTACTAGCTCTTACCCACGGCTTTGCTCGTGAGGGAACGGACTCCGGTGTCGACGGAGACGGAGGGAGAAATGAAAGGCATCCGAGTTGGTTGCGAGTCCAGTCGTTTATTCTATCATGAGCTACGTAGCTGAGGTCGGTCGGTGTAACATGATGATGTCGAAGTGCCGTAGGCGTTGCGGGTGCACGGTCATGATGAGTGGTGCAGGTCGGAGATGCTGTGGTGGAGCAGGCCACGGGCCTGCAGGTCACCAGAGTGTTGCTCGACGCTCGTTGCGGAGAGGACCTGATCGTCCAGGCCGTTGCTTGACGCGCGTTGCGGAGGTGAACGGCGGTGACTCGGTGAGTGGAGCCACCGGCAGATAGTCCTGGTGATGTCCACGTAGGAAGCTGCCCTGGAGTGATGAACGGTGGTGACTCGATGAGTGGAGCCACCAGCGTGATGCTCGACACCGTGGCGGTGGAGGATGACCTCTTCTTCCAGGCCGCTGCTCGACGCGCGTTGCGGAGATGAGCGGCGGTGACTCGGTGAGTGGAGCCACCGGCAGATAGTCCTTGTGACGTCCACGAAGGAAGCTGCCCTGGAAGAGAGCTGATGCACCAGGCACTCGGAGTTACACGATGGTTCGCTGTAGAGAGGCGAGACTTGCTTGAACTGAACTGAACCGAACAAGTTTATTGTTTAGCGCGCCGCTTTATATAAGAGCGAGCGGCCGAGTAACTTTCCACTCACTGGCAATACATGCGCTGGAAGGTGCTAGAACTAACTCGTCACTGTAGTCGTGAATGCACGCTTGAGTCTCGACCTTTCGCGAAGGTGGTGCATATTATTATTCGTCAGGCAGGCGGTCTCACGAGTACATTGCCGGCCGATACGTGCATAGGTAGGTGCTGCGCGCAGTGTGAATTTGCAAGTACTGGCGGCTTAGTTCTTTCTCGCGATTTCTTTGAGTGGCGAAAAATTGTTGTATGAACGCCACACTCGCATGGTTTTAGGTGAAAATATCACTGATTCATTAATTCATTCATTCATTAGCTCACTGACTCACTCACTCACTCACTCACTCACTCACTCACTCACTCACTCACTCACTCACTCTCTCACTCACCCACTCACTCATTCACTCACTCACTAACTCAAAACTTTGACGGCCGGCGTAGCCCAGCGGTAAGGCTCTTGGCTCGCATTCCGAAGGTCGCGGGATCGAATCCCGGCGTGGCAAATAAATTTTATTTGATTAATTTGTGTTATTTCACAATTTATTCATTTAAAATAATACATAGTATATTTGCGGCACGTTCCAGAGTGGAAGATACTCTCAGTATCGCCCTGGTGTAAGACCACCGTTCAGAATTGAAACGTTGGTTGAAATGGCTTTAGCCGTGTTTGGTGACCAGATCTGAACAGCCAGGTACTTCCTACCTTCCTCTTCCCCATTTCTTTCCTCTCCCCACTACCTTCAGCCTCACAACATACCCCAATTGGGGATGCCATAGTCTCACTGGCTCCAGACGGGAGCAGTTGGGACTCTTGTGCGGTACTCATGTAAAAAAAAAAAAACACTCACTCATTTATTCATTCGAATGGTTTACCAATGCATAGGCATCTCATCTAGCTAGTACCCGGCATGCGTTGAATGCCATTCAAAGAAATAAATCAATTCTCCCTGTGTGTCCTTTCCCGAGCGTACCCGTTCCCTTCCACCTTCTACGCATTCCCCTCCCTTGTCTTTTTCCTCTCCGCGAACCCCATCTTTCCCATGCCTTACCCCCTTGTGGCTAAATTATATGAAATACACACATTGGCATTTATACAAAATTTATAACGCCCGAATATACCATTATATAACAGCCTATATTACTTTTTTTTTGATGAGCTCCACGGTAACCGGACAACTCGAAATGGAACCAACTCAGTACCATCTCAGATAAGTCATTAAGAGTGATAAAAATTATATATTAATATTTGGTTAAAAAAAGTTACGTTAGGTTAGGGTTATCGGCTAATTTAAAATTATTTTTTCATAGCTTTTAATGACTTTACAAGGAGGTATTGAATTGACTTTATTCTCAGTTGGCATGGAACCAGCTCCACACAGGAGGAAAATAATTTCCCTCAGGGCCTATGTCATCCTTTGGGATGCTGTGTGGAGGGTTTTTTTAAGGAAAGGAGAGTTCTGGAAAGGAAAAGGGTTTAAGGGGTGGGTAGGAATCTGGGGTTCAGTGAAACCTGGTCATCCGCCTCCAAGACCTAGACAAACCTCACCCCATGAACCCGGGCACCCCTGCTAAATCACCAAACGTAGCGAACTACTTGGGGTGACCTATGGCGGAGGTGTTGGTTATCCAATAAAAGTTCCCGGTAACTAACTTGCCGATAATGTTGCTTTCTATTGGTTAAAGAATTTTTAGAATTGGTTCAGTGGTTTAAGCGTGAAAGCGCAACAAACAAAATACTCACTTTCGCATTTATAATATTAGATATAAGAATATTTGGCTGTCGTTTTAGATTAGACATTTAATTTTCTCAGCATCATCAAATTCTCATAATTTTATATAAAACAAATCGTTTTTCGCACAATGTTGATTTTTTCAAGAAATTTCAACGTAATCTTTCTAGTTGTACAAATTATTATTTTCCGCAAAACATCCAAGAAACTTTCAGCGCACGTATTTGCAATCTTTGGTCGCTTTCTTGGGTAAATATTGCTTTACCTAATCCTCCGCAAACTCTGTTAAGTGCGAATTATAAGGATAACTAAATACGATTAAGGAGACCGTTATCGTAAAACCTCGTTTAAACTTCCACAACACCTAATAATTATTATCTTACACCTTCAACCTGATAATGAATATTATTTACTGACTTTGACTCTTGGTTTAGGTGTCAGAAGCTCGCTTTCAGGTGTTGAAATGTTAATTTTCAGAAACAGAACTGATAATACTAATGTACGCGAAAACGTGAGTTGAATTTACACGTCTTAGGAGTTAGGTTATTTTAAATTATGAAACGAAAGTTGAGTATAATAATATATATTCACACATATGCGATGCTAGTTCTGCATGTTTCAATTTTGTTATCCAGATTTTTATTTAAAATGCGTATATTGGAATCGCGTTTGGGCCCCATCTAGGCATCGTGCATTTGATTCCTCGGCCAGCTAAGGCTGCGTGCAAACATCCGATTTTGCTATCCGGATTAACACCGCACACATCCGATTTGAAAATCGGATAGGTAATACGACCGGTGCCACGCCCTTTTTCAGACCGGATTGGACGGCCGGCGTGAAAGGGCGTGGCCTATTTTTATTACCGATCAGGTTTTCGAGTCGGATGTGTGCGGGCTTTCATAAGAAATGTATGGCGCGAAGGCTTTCCAGTTGTCTGATCAGACAATCGGATCGGACAATCGGATGGAAAAATCGGATGTATGCGCCCAGCCTTATTTGTAACTCGGGAATGTTTGTCTTTCTTTTCATTATTTGTTTTTGGTGTGTTAAGCCGTGTTGCGCTACTTCCTTTTTTAGCCAAAGTTTTGGACAGCCTTACAGTAGCGTAACACGGCATAACACCCCAAAAACAAATAATGAGAAAACTTTTGGTCGTTAAAATCTAAAAACGTATTTGTATTTCTTTTTTAAACTTATTTAAAAAAATATATTAAAAATTGATCGTCGTATATCTGATCTTATCTCTTTTTCGCTAAAAATAATAAGTTTACATAAGCGAGGAAAAATGCTGTTTCTCAGTGACGTTTTGCAACGGCGTCAACGCCAGAAGTACGTTCATATGCACCGATACAAATAACCCTAAGTGTGTTTTGCTTGTGTCAATTCTAATTATTATTAATTATCAGATCTGAAGGTGTTGAATTGTTCATTTTCTGAAACAAGCTGATAACGCAAACAATGCGTGAAAAGAAAATTTGAAATTACATGTCTTTGGAGTTAGGTTGATATTAAATTTGTTATTAGAGTAGGCACTACTTTCTCGTAAATGTTTATGAGAAAAGTTTTTTCGCTGAAAATAATTAAATTATTTGTTCATTTTCAAAAGCAGGAATTCATTTCTACTTCAAATACAGCAAACATATTTTGTGGTACCATATTTAATTCAAAATTAATTGAAATGACCCACTATTGAAACTGTTCTCTTTGTAAATTGCGCCTTCAATTACCCTCCTACCCCCTTCTCACTGCTATCTTTCCATTGACACCGTTAACTTTACTTATAATTAGGTTTTAGTAAACCCTGAGGAAGAGAGCATCGCTCTCGAAACTTGTCAGTTTTATAGACATTAAAATTAGTTAAAACAATGAAATCTCTTAATTTTTAATTTATTTCTGTTTTGGAATTCCAGTAAACTAAAAAGAATCACATGATAATCTTGTTACATCAGTTCGAAATTTAAAAAATACTATCAAAATTATTTCCTATCATAATATTAAAATATTTATTTATTGTTGTTATGCGCCCATATGGGCTTTTACATAGCTTATAAAATAATATTTAAGATATCGAGGATAACGCATACGTAGAATTTTTATCGAAAGTTATAAAAGTGAAAAATTTTAAGAATATACTGGTAGTTTTTGAAAAATATAGCGTAAAACCGTGAAATATTTTAAACAAATAATATTTGACAATAACATAGAATAAAATATAATATAAAACATTACAACAACACATCAAATCGTTAAATATATTAAAACCACGTTACAATAATTTGTAGGATTCCACAAAGTGTTGTTTTAAATTGCATTTTAGATTATAAAGAGAATCAGCGAATATATCTACAATACCACCTAACTTGTTGCCTAAATCATGCATCCTATTGGTAAGTGAGTGTGATTGATAGTTGGTTGTGTATGTGTTGCAAAAGAATGTTATATTTTGTCTAGTATTCCTTGTCGGTACATGGAGTTTAATGGCAACAACAATGGCAGGGCTGCCAATTAGGTTGTTCATGCCTCTGTATAAAAAAACTAGGTCTGTAATGATTCTTCTGTCAGACAGCGTAATTAAATTAAGTTGATTCCTCAAACTTAAATAATCAATGTTTTCTATTTGAATTTTGAGTTTGAAATTGAAGTACCTAAGAAATTTGTGTTGAACCCGTTCTATTTTGTTAGGGTGTACTTTAACGACCAAATAGGTGAATTATATTCCACTTGACTTCTAACTAATGTAATGTAGAGTGTTTTATGGGTAATTTGTTCCAATTTTGAAAGTGACACTTGTACTAGTGACAGTGAGACATCGTTCTAGTGTTTTCTGTCTTCTTCGTTTTCAAACACGACGCGTTTGAAGGAAGAGGATGAACGTCGACGACGTACTTGCGAGCGTTTGCTGGGACTGATTTAAGATACTGCGAGACTCTAATAACGGTAGTTAAGAGATATTCCGATGAATTCGTAAATATAAGATCCGTCATCAATTCACCGGGGGCGCGCGCTGAATATTCTTGCACGCGCCTTCTTCATTCACTGTTTTGAGATACCGACTTCATTTTGGAGTTAATTAAAATTAAATTTGATAATGTTATTACCAAGTTCTGCAAGAATTTTCGAATCTATTTTTGTTACAACCGTTTCGGTTTGCATTTTCAAACTGTGGTTTAACCACCTTGAGAGGACGTATTTATACGAATCTAAAAAAATATTAAACAATTAAGGAAACCCTAACACTTGGTGCAAAAAAACAGATGTCCCACTCAATGGAATATCTACTGTCTCTATTTAGTTTCTCAGCTAATTCGTCTAACCGGTAATAAATCAATTTAGACAATTTCAATTATGATTCGTATTAATACATCATCTCAAAGTGGTTCAAGCACAGTTGGAAAATGGTATTGTAAAACGAAAAAGCTGTTACAAAAATACATTGTAAAATACTTGCAGAACTTGGTAGTAACATTATCAAATTTAATTTTAATTAAAATTAAAAAATATATATTAAATGGAGTTCCACGAATAAAACACGAAAACAATTTATAATTCACTTTAGAGCCCGTCAATAAACACGGTCGACATTTGACACCTGAGATCGGATCACTTTTACGACTTTTTCTTGCGTTCAAAAGCTAGGCTGTGGAATTTGCGGCTTCTGTGTTTCCTCCCTCCTACAACATGGATTTCTTCAAAAGTATTCTGTCCTCTTAAATTCAAAACAACTACAAATTTATTGAAGCATAGTTACATCACAGGCAGTTAACCAAAGTAATTATTTTTAATTCCACGGTGTTAAAATAATCTCTAAAATTATATTTACGGAATTCATAAGTTCAACTCTGATTTTTCTGAGATTTCTGTCTTCTAAAATTTAAAACAAATCCGAGTTGTCTCTCCCCCCCCGGGAGACTTTCAATCTCACAACAAACCCACCGCCCAGAGAAACATTTATTGGATAATCAACACCTCTGCCAAGGGATTCGTGACATTTGATCGCTTAGTAGGGATGCCCGGGTTCATGGGGTTAGGTTTGTTTGCATCTTTGCGGTAGATGCGTCTGCCCGCCAGCTGCGTAGCAGGCCGGATCGGGAAATAATGGTTGATTTTTCCAGCCGTACTATCTCGACCGAGGAAAATAATTTCCCTCAGGGCCTATGTCATCTTAGGTTATGCTGTAGGTTGGAAAGGAGGTCAGTCCATCTGCGGTGCATGGCGATGGGTTGAAAGAGTCCGGCTGGGAAGGTCAAAAGGGCCTCCCTCAACCAGTACCAGTCTCTCTCTCGCCACGCAGCACATGGGCAATCGCGTCGGGCACCCCTGCTAGGTCACCAAACATAACTAACAACTTGGGGTGACCTATAGCAAAAGTGTTGGTTATCCAATAAATGGTTCCCATGGTGGCGGTGCCGAAACCCGCCTCTGAGGGAATTATTTCCATCAGGTCCTGAGGGAAGTAATTCTTTTCTTTAAATTATTTTCCTCAGGGCCTCCTGCGTGGAACTAATATAAAAATATTCCCCTTAACGGCAAAATGCAAACCTATGGCAGAGATGTCGGTTGTCCATCAAATGGTTCCCAGGGTGGTGGTACCCCCACCCATCTCCCAAACTGCAGGGTTAGAACTTGAGACGATTAAAAAAAAGTAATAAACATATAAAATAAAACTATTAAAAACAGATTGCTGGAATGCTGAAAGGTTTAATGTTACGTTTATTACGTACATGAAATATTCAATCACCATTTACCTCCCACAAAGATTATATTAGAAAGTAAAACACAATCGATAAAACTTCCAACTTGCGAGTATATTTTTATAACATAGGTACTTCCATCTATATGATTACATAAACAGACAATGAATTAAATTAACTACGTGTGTTATGATTTCAGATTTTCACAGCCAAAAGTATTTTTTTTTATTGAAATAAAACGATAACTTTGCAACCACGATTTTTTTTTAATACCGACCGATTTCGCTAACACAAGCATCTTCAGGGTTTAAAATTAAACAGGTCAATAAATACACTGCGAGAGCTTATATATACATATAAAAAGAGACAAAACATAATGTAAAGAAACAGTGACAAAGTGAAATCAAAATCTTACATAGTAATAGAGAAACAGACGGATATCTAATGAGCTATCATTTTATACATACAGGGACAAATCGTCACATGAATAGGTGATTATGGGAAAAAGTTATGGATATTTCCCATATCCCCTATTGAAAATATTTAATAACTGATTATTTAGTATTTGGTTTTTGGTTTTAAATTTATTTATTTATTTATTTTTATATATATTACAGTACAAAACCTTACAAAATGATTCTTTGTCTGTCCAACTGGGAAGGTTTCCCGTTTTAGGACAGCCAAATTGCACAATTAGTTCATAATACTCTAAATAAAGGAATGGTTTCTTTATGTCCTTGAAAGCATCGCAAGGATGTGATTCTTACTAGGTCATTTTGGAGAACATTAATGTTTGCAGTTGGATAAAGGAATGGTTTCTTTCAAGAGATTGCAAGATGAGATGCTTTCAAGGTCATTTTGGAGAACATTATAATATCATAATTAAAATTATAGCAAGCACTATAATTTTTAAAATATTTACGAAGAACTACAAATTACACATTTATAAACCAAAATATCTGACAATGACATGAGAATTCCCAATGTCTTCATGACTATTTAATTGATATAGAGAATAAACCAGTTTAAGTAGACTTGTCTTACAATCAAATTTGAATAGGCAACATTGAGAACTCAGATTTTGAAAGGGCTAGCAATTTTTTACAAGAATCAAAAAAAAAAACAGAACAAAAGATTCGTAAATTTAAATATTAACAAAAAGGGAAAACCAGTTATTAGGAACACAAAAAATAATTTTTAAAATTAAACAAAAAAATATCACTCAGATCGTTATTCCTCATGTATAAAAAAAATAACCTCTGGGATTTATGTTAGCATACATTATTTTCCTCATATAATTTGTTTTATCAAAAGTATAACTATTAAATTTTTTTTTCTTTTTGTATTACATATTAACTTTTTGATGAAAGATAACAAGAAAAAAAATTATAATAATATATAGCGTTATAATTATATTACTAACTAATAAAATAAGTACTTAAAAATTAATTATACATTAACATAAAGCTTTCTTTATTTCGAGTGCTTCTAAATTATTTATTCTGTTACCATGACCATTGTGTAAAATCGAAGCGCCGCGGCACTTCGATTGAAGGTATTTGTCAATACGACGATTGGCGAATTCCAAAAATCCATTATTATTTAATCATCTAAGACGATGTTTGATTCTAATATTGACATTGCGCGTTGTTTTTCCAATATAAAAGGCTGAACAATCACTACAATCTAATTTACAAACACCCGAACGACCAATTTTGTCGTCTTTATCGTTTGAATTGATTTAAATTTTTCCTTAATTGTTATTTGTATAAAATGTCGGTCTTAATTCAGAGAGAATGTTTTTTACACTGCAGGAAGAGAATTGATTTGAAAAAATATGACGCCATTAGTAAGATTACTATTACTGCTTATATTATTAGGATTAGTGAATAAGAAATTTTTTGTGGCTATTTTTATTTAAAATTATATCTTTGAAGTTGGCATCATAACCATTATATGACACATTTTTTTGTTATTATTAGTTCGTCGGAGAAATTATTATTTGATAACAGTATCGTCA
Source organism: Glyphotaelius pellucidus (assembly GCA_936435175.1). Lineage (NCBI taxonomy): Eukaryota > Metazoa > Arthropoda > Insecta > Trichoptera > Limnephilidae > Glyphotaelius > Glyphotaelius pellucidus. The sequence continues at coordinate 6,193,630 of OW386558.1, forward strand.
CCAAACGATGAATGATTGAATGAAACGCGGAATGTTTATGTGAAACATGTGGATATGTTATGTGTAAGTGTCGGTGTAGGTGGGCTTACAAAAAATGTTTAAATTTATTTACGACAAATAACGAGACATCTAAAAAAATTCTACGTTAAATTGGTGCCTGTCTCTAATGTAAATTTATTGTGTTGGTGGTAGGAGCACACAAGGTTGAAGAAGTGATTCAGTGGAGGTTCTGTCCCTTTCCATATACAGAATATGTCATCGACATACCTTTCCCACACAGACATTTTTTATAAAGGGAGAGGCACTATTTAAAACTTTGTTTTCTTAATTGTTCATGAATATATCGGCAATTAAAGGACTTATCCCATGGGTAGGCGTTCTATTTGCTGACATAGTAAACTCCATTAAATTGAAAATAATTTTGGTCAATGCGCACAGATCATTTATGAAATCTTTAGATAAATTAGCCCGGGTTCATGGGGTGAGGTTTGTCTAAATCTTGGAGGCGGATGATCAGGACACACTGAACCTCAGATTCCTACCCATCTCTTAAACTCTTTTCCTTCCCAAAACTATGCTCTCCTTCTTTTTCTTAAAAAAAAACCCTCCACACAGCATCCTCGAAGATGAAATAGGCCCTGAGGGAAATTATTTTTCTCAGGGCCTCCTTTGTGGAGCTCATATAAAAAAGAACTATTTAATAAATTAGAGATTTAACATTTGCTCTCCTCTATGGGGAAATTAGGGAAAAAATTAACCACATGAAATGATGTGAGTTTACAATTTTTAGGAAGATCCAAATCTTTCTTTTAACAAAGTTGTTGTTTTATTTGTTTATATATCAGTCCAAAAAGTATTTTTGCTATTTATTTTTGAAATAAATTTGTACGAAATAAATTGATCGCGTGGACGACTTTCTTATAAGAGTTTCGTTAGATTAACATGTTCAATGAATAAGCCCGTAATTTAGCATAACGAACGTCATTATTAAAAAATGTGTGTATATTTTCAGCTAACCGAAACTTATCTGATACTTGTATCTATCGTTAATAATCGTTGACCGTGCTCGCAAATATTGAAAACTGATCGTAGATGACGAATTTGGTCAATTTTACATTGATATAGGGATGCTGGATCTCCAGTGCACAAGTGTGAAGCACAAGAAAGAGTCGGTAGCGTGAGGTCTCACGTAATAATGGCTGTAACTAAACAGGCTCCGGGGTAGTATGAGGGATCCAGCTTTTTTAATTTCCAGGGTCTGAATATCCTTAGATTACTAAATGTCATCGATCTTATTTTCTTCACCAATGACGTTTTCTCAATTTTTTTTTGTAAAAAATTTTAAACTCAAAAAGCCTTTTTAATTGAAATATATATAAAAATATCTTTAATAAAGTTACTTATTTCAAATACTGGTCGATACCGACAAGTATTTCTGTATATTTTTAATGTGTTCCTCTGATACCCTTCAACTTCCATCTAAGAGAATTTAATAACAATCAAATATTAAAAAAAAAATTCAAGGACTTATTTAAAAACGTCGCAATATAAATTTCAGCTCATTATTTTAGCGGCTCCTCAAGGCGTCCCAGTTTTGTGCTACTACGACAACCAGATCCATTGAAGCTTGACCTTATCCGTTTCTAGCCTTTGCTGTTTCCTTGAGATTTTACTGGAGCGACAAATTGGACGTCTCCATACAGAAATGTATATGGTAGTCATTTTGCTGGTATCCTTTCAAAGATACCTAAATTGCAATAATTCATGTGTGTAGATGTGCTTGTTTTATTGTTACGTACTGAATTACGAAGGAAATAGGCGAAACAATTTTAAAATTCTAATTTCAATTTCAAAAATAATCAATAACCAGACTGTATTTTAGACAATTTTTCAAACACAGTCGATGTCGTAAATTTATGTTTTCGAAAAACCCAATAACGTTACTGATTTTTTTATTCCTAATTCGTTTGACTAAATTATTTTTAGAATCTAAGTATTAACGGTCGTTTCGGAAAATATATCTTGATTACCAATTCTTTGCAGTTTTACAAGACTGATCTTGACCCTTTACTATTGAGTTTTATCACGACCTTTTATCGAGCATAACTCCAATTGAGTCCCTCAAATGGTGCCAAACTTTTTTTACTTGATTTTTAATATCTTGGAGCACTCCGCCATTCCGCCATAATAGTTAAGCCTATATACTTAAACTGGTAAAGTCCTCAGACAGTAATCCGATTGTTTTATCCTCTTTCCTAGTACGACGTTTTTTATGTTTTCAGTGTGTTTATATTCATTTTATTATCTTGGACAGAGATACTTATATTTTTATCTTCAATATACTTCAGGCTATATGTTGCAGGATTTTATTTGTTGATTTTACATAATGTCTTTTGACTTTTATTAACAACCAAATAGGAACGGTCTCAAGAAAGATCCTTGAAGTATTAATAATTAAACTAAAATTTAACATTTCGACAGTTTATAGTTAGAGGTAGGAATTTAAGTCCGTGGGTAACTATTATCGTGTTATTTGGGTTATTATGCCTTGTTGTGCTCTCATCATTAATTACTCAACCATTTCAGTTCACTACCCTGATGATCGACACTAAAATGCTGTCCGAAATGTTGGCTAAAGAAGGAAGTAGCGCAACACAGCATAATAACCCAAAAATAAATCATGGCATGAAAATTTCAAATCATATCATCTGGATAACTCCTAAAAAATCCCATGTTTAGGGGAAAATTTTGGTTTTGATTTATTGAAAAAAAGGAAATAAGAAACATTCTTCTTTGGATGCGAGGTCTGCCGGCACCGTTCACAAAACTACTAATTTACCAGAATGGGTACGAATTGTATAAATATTAATTGTTTTTGTTTTCAGTTAGAAGTCCACTTAATTGAAAAAAAATGTACCCAAAACAAATGTTCTTATTAAGTTCTGTAAGTATTTTAATTTTTTTTTATTATTGTGACAGCTGTTTTGGCAATCGAGGCCACGCAGTTTGGACGCCGAAACAGCTGTCACCATAAAAAATGAAAGCTAAAATACTCGCAAAACTCAGAAAAATTATTAAAAAATTTGATTCACATTAATGTTTTTAAAAGTTCCTGTAAAGTTTTTTTTAACAAAAGGTGAAATCTGCAAATTGGCTCTACAGTAAAACAAAAACTATTTTTAAAAACGTTAATCATTATGTACGTAAAATTATGTAATGAGTATCTATTCGTATTTAAAGATATAAAAAATATATTTTACGGAAAGGTAATGGGTGACTTATTTTTTTTAGAATTTACACCAACGATTTTGATTGGAAGATTTAAAAAAAAAACCTTTTCGTTTTTATTTGAGCCTCTCTATTCGATTCGTCGCACAAACGAGATTTTAATGAGAGCCTAACTGCCAATCAGCTTCCAGCGTCACACTAAACCGTTTAGCTTTGCTTTGCTATCATTTCCTGCCGATAGATGGCACCAGCTACCTGCACACGATTGTCGAAAAGTGTGCCTTTCAACGCAATATACGACAAAAGGTACGTTTTCAAAGCGGACGATTGCGTGAATCATGAATGGCACGATTGCATCCGAACCGCAAAGGTAATGTAATGCGTGCTTTTCAAAGGACTTTACACCGCGTACATGGTAATGCGCAACAGATTATCGTAGTGCGAAAATTTTGTTTTAATTAATTAATGATTAATTCGCAATTAACACTTTAAAATTAATACGCACTCCTATAATATTACGTCCCATAGTTGAAAATACTCTCAGTATCACCCTGGTGACATACCACCAATTAGAATTGAACCATTGCTTGAAATATTTGGTAACCAGATTTGAATAGCAAGTTTTTCGATATGGCTGGTGACTTAGCAGAGATGCCCTGGTTTACGGGGTGGGGTTTGTCAAGGTCTTGCCATATTGAACCTCAGATTCTTACTCACCCTTTAGACTTTTTTTCTTCCCAGAACTACCTCTCTTTCCTTTCCTTAATATACTCAAAGCATACCCAAAGTTTACGTAAAATAAATAATTTTCCTCAGGGCTTCCTGTTTTTTTTTACATTAGCTCCACAGAGGAGGCCCTGAGGTAAATAATTCCCCGATTTCTTCTTGGGGGATGTTGTGTGGAGGGTCCTTTAAGGAAAGGAAGGAGAGGAAGTTCTGACAAGGAAAGGGGTATTAGGAGTGGGTTGGAATCTGAAAGAAAACAATGGACGCTTGAATCCATCTCTCTCACTGCGGTGCAAGGCGATGATCCGGGAGAGTACGGCTGGAGAAGTCAAAGGGACTACCTCAACCATTCTCTATTGACCCGGCCTGTCATGTTACTAGTGGACAGACCCACCCACCGCCAATACCCGAACAAACCTCACCCCATGAACCCGGGCACCCCTGCTAAGTCGCAGCGAAACATTTGGGGTGACCTACGGCTGAGGTATTGGTTATCCAATTAATGGTTCCCGAGGCGGCGGTACCCATACCCGCCTCCTAAATTATAATTCCGACCAGAGGTGGCTGGCAAATTCAACACTGTGGCGCTCTTTCGATTTGTACAGGGTTAGCAGTTGTGCGGTATTAAATTTTCTGCGTTGTTTACACACCAATTAAAACAATGGTATTACACTAGCATTTAAAAACTTTCGCTGTTTTCGCTGCTAGGCCCTGCGGGCGGCTTTTGGTACGGCTTCACCCAGTTAGTGTTGGTGACCATTTTGTAAATCCAATAGGAACTGGTTCCGAAAATATCCTCAGATCTACTGTCATCCAGTAAAGCTAGTCACCGGGACAAAGTAACCGAGATAGGCAATGATGTCATATGCGATAAATAACCTCTTGATACAACTTTGTATTAAGATTCGTAGCTGCTATACCTAGGGCTGACACCTTCTGACGGAAGTGGCGATATCTTGTGACGAATTCTAGAATTCAAAACCGAATTACAACAGTAGCTTTGTTTGAAATTCCACATACACACATTTGATTTGTGGCGCGGCGCTTATGGCGCGGCGTCAGATACGCAGTTCCGAAATTCAACCATTAAGGGTTTGCAGACGCAAGCCTATTAATAATACTCGATCGATTTTTCACCGTTATTGGATGGATGGTTGGTAAAATTTATTGTTTATCCTAGTTTTTTGGTTTACGTTAATCCTCTGTCCATACATTAATGAAATACAAAACGGGTATCTTAAAAAAAAATTATAATTTTTAAAACAAATAAAATCATTTATCAACTAATTTCCACCAATCCTCTGATCCGTGAAAATTCTAAAGCTTGTGTCAGCGAATGAGATTGAATAGAACGCGATGGGGATTTAATTTTAATAGAAGTGATAGCGACCACGGAATTAATTAAAGTTACCCTTCAGTGCGCTACGACTCCCGAATTGAATATTAAACTTGAAACGAGAAAGTCCACCTTTGTTTTGGTGCATTTCCATATTTTACTTTCAAATATTAAATTAATATTTCTCGAGGATGCTGAAACGTGTCTGGGTGAGTAATTGAAAACCAACCTAGACCAAATAAAATTGGAACATTACAAAAAATGTGTGAAAAAAATTATTCGAAAATTTTTTAAAATTGAAATTTTTTTAAAAAGGCCCCAGTACTACGGTCCCGCCAGGGTGGTCGATGAAACGATTAAATCGTTACTAATATTTAACTTATCTCGTGGCCCAAGGGTTGTGGCGCCAAGCAATGTGTTTATTCTAAAAATAAACTATTGCTTCTTAGCTCCTGCGTTACGTCACCGAGCGGGGAGGGGGGTCAGATATTAGCATCGAAATAAATCTGCAACGGAAAGGGTTACATTCATGCATCGTCGTGTAGATTTTGAGGCGCTCTAAAAATTAAGAAAAACATATATTATGCCAAGTGACAAAAGAAAAACGCTCTTCTTGCAAAAGTAACGTAGATATTCTAACCACCTTAGTTTTTTTCAATGTTTTATTTTTTTATTTTTTTAGAGGTATATAAAGTATTCGCGGTGGATAAATAACTAGATAAAATTGTAATTATCCTTATTGTAAATATTATTGAAAGCGAAAAATGTTGTTCGTGCAATGATGGAGAACTTCGCTACGCCTAGGTTGGAACCCAATCAATAACTTTTTATGCATTTTTATATCATCATTATTTGCAAGGTAAGTTTTTACAAAAACATAATAACACAGATTATGTTATCTTTACGAGAGTGTAACCACACGTGTGTTAAGAGTAAATAAAAATTATAAGTAAAGTAGGTACGTACATATTTGACAAAAAATATATTTAATTAGTTCTACATATAAAGTGAAAATAAAGAAAAAAAAGAATAAAGTGGCTTAAAGTTAATATAATCGAACGTTATTAATAGCCTTGCGACTGCGTGGTTAAATTTCAGATTTCGAGTGCATGTCTGACGCCACGCCGTTCGCGCTGCTCCACAAATAACATCTGTGTACGTGAAATTTCAAACAAAGCTACCTTTGTTATTTGGTTTTGAATTCAAGAATTCGTCAAAAATGTTGCCACTTCCATTAGCAGGTTATATGGGGACGTGCCCCAGGCAGATATAAGTACTACAAATTTGAAAATTTTTAGTAGGTATCTCTCTCTCCGGATACGTGAAGATTGACAGTAATACTCAGTTGTGAATAATAGTTCCAAGCGACTAAATATTACATATGACATCATTACCCGTCCACTTTGTCCTGGTGACTAGCTATCACTCGATGACAGTGGATCCGAAGGACGGGCTATTTTTGGAACCATTTCCTATTGGTTTTATAAAATGGTCACCAATACTAACCGAGCGAAGCCGTTCTAAAAGCCTCCCGTAGAGCCTAGCAGCAAACATCTGCGGAGCGGTTTTTGAACTGCCAGTATTTTAAAAATAGCACAAGTCAACTAACGTGATATAGAGTGATGTTAATAATTAGTTAATTTATTTAGGTATATATTTTTGTATATATACGTATATATTTTTTTAATAATCAGGTTCTTAGTTCTTACGTTTGTTCATAAAACCACTTAGTTTACGCGTGGGAGTGTGGTAAGAAACTGATATGCATTCATGGAATGGATATAGTACTCATTGTGTTTTGTCTGCTGTTCTCAACAAGCAACGGTGCAATTTCTTTGAAATATCTTTATGTATTTGAAAAAGTGTTTTTATTTAAGTATTTTTAGCGGTGGGTCTTGAAAGCAATGATAAAGTTTTTAATTAAATTAAAATTGTGGTTTTGTAGCCCTCTCCTTCCTCTACCCTCTCCCCTCCCCTATGAAACGATACCATATTGTGGGTTAATTACTACAAGGGGGTAAATCCGAAATCATGGATTTTGAGTTCTCCAAAAAACCATAAGCGTTTTTCCGTTTTTTTTAAGGCAACTAAACTTAGCTTATTTTATCACTAAAAATTTTTAAATTGCTTGTATTTTTTTTTTGTATATCACGACTTCCATTTTTGTAAGTAAATACATTTTCTTATTGTAAGACATAAATATTACGTTTCCCAACACACGAAAAAAACGATATAACCATACTACTTAAAAAAAGTGTTATTTTTAAAGATAACATCTAGATACGTTCCACGCCGAAACGCAAATTATATGAAATACCCTCGGTAGAAAAAAATCGCAAAGCATGCTCCGAAAATTTTTATTTTCAAGCCTGTCTCTAACATTTAACAAGTTATATGTAAGAAAAAATTCACTGAGATTTTTGCTCTATTCTAAACAAATCGTGTTTTATTAAACATTTTAACAATTTTCGCTTCACTTTTATCGTTTGAAATATTAGCCCGCTCTCTCCAACATTCGTAATTACATATCTCTCCATTTTGTTCTTTTCGTGCTCGGGTACGGGGCCTTAAGACTAATAACACCACCGAAACGCTCCGAAAATTATTTAAAACAAGTCAATTTCTATTATTTTTTTTATAAGAAAAACTCTCTTTTTATAACTTTTGAAGGTTATTTCCATCAACGTAATATATCATTGAAGAAGAAGATAACACTTATAATCCAAATGAAAATATGAAAGAGTACAAGATACAGAAAAATAGAAAAAGACAATGGTCGCAAATGGTACTCGAACCCAGACCTCTCGTCTAACCGGGATGTGCGCGTTATCCAATTTCGCTATTGCCACCTTCTGTCAAATCGTCATATTTGTCAATCTCACATTTCAAATATTTAGAATCAACAATATTATCTTCAACTAGTTCTTTTTTCCATATTAGACGAGAGGTCTGGGTTCAAGTCCCAGTTGCGACCATTGTCTTTTTCTATTTTTCTGTGTCTTGTTCTCTTTCATATTTTAATTTAGATTATAAGTGTTATCTTCTTCTTCAATGATCTATTTCTAATATTTTACAAGCTATATTTGTGAAAAAATTCTTAATGTTTCTTTAAAAAATACTTAACATACCTTCCACGAGATTTTTGCTCAATTTTAAACGAGTCATGTTTTATTAAGCATTTTCCCAATTTTCGCATCAATTTTGTCATTGAAAATATTAGCGCTCTCTGTCCAACATTCGCAATTACATATCTCTCCGTCTTCTTCTTTTTGGGCCGGGAAGCGTCGCCTTAGTATAACTATACAACAGCCCATTTAGCAGATTGATCAACACCTTATAATTCAATTTCCCAACAAAACTGATTTCAGAGTTTTTTTTTTATTTTTTTTTTAATATCAATGTATTTATTTTATTTTTATTATAAAAATACAAAAACAGTACAAGGAAGCTTTTGACTGTCCGACTAGGAAGGATTCCCGTTCTAGGACGGTCAAATTGATAGGTTTCGAATGCATTAGGTACATGATGATTAATATATGTAGTGTTAATTAAAATTGAAAAATTACAATTACTTATTATAATATATGTTACAGTTTTATAATTAGTTTAGCATCGAATATAAAACGTATAGTATTTTCGAATTTCGATTGAAATAAAAACAGTAAAGGCAAAGAAATTAAACATTTGGGTAACAAAAGAAATAAAGTAAATAAAAGTACGTATACAATAAAAACAGTAACGGAAAAGAAAATAAAAGCAGTAAAGGAAGAAAATAAAAACAGCAAGGGAAAGGAAATAACATTTGGGAAATAAAAGAAATATAAGGCGCTCGTAAGGCGTAATTATCTACTGAACCAGTAACAATTTGTTATTTTTGAATACTAAAAAAAAACAGTATACAAAAGAAACAGAAGAGGAAAATAAAATTAAAAATTTTGGAAACAAAGAGATACATACCATTAACCATTTTAGTATTATTGGATACAAGCAAAACAGCAAAGAAAATCAGCATAAAGACAGTAAAGAAAAGAAGATTAAAATTTTTAAAATTTTGGGAACATAAGAAATGTACAGGGTGCTCGTAATATATAATTCTCATATAACATTTTTTAATAGTCTTTCTGACTCCGTCCTGCCTAAATCTATCAACCATTTTGTTATTTTGGGACCGAAGGACGACATTTCACACAGTTTTAGTTGAGAAGGGAATTTGTTGTATAATTTTGGTCCCAGGTATGAAAATATTTTTTGATAAGCCGTGTTACTTGTTGGGATAGATAGGTCATTTCTGCCCTTACTTCTGGTTTGATGTTTGTGTTCGACTGTTTCCATTTTAAATTTATTTTTATGAGCATAAATTATTATCTTTTTAATGTAACACTGTCGAACATCTAGTACATTAAATTCCATGAAGAGAGCGTCGCTCGAATATCTGAAAGGTTTTTTTCGAATATCTGAAAGGTTTTTTCATAGTTACCTATGTAGTTTTAGTAATTATAGTAATTACCCTAACAATATTGGATTATTTAATGGGGTAGTAAGTATTTTTAAGTTGACTATATATCTTAATTAATAAACATGCATATGAGTGTTCTCAATCTACTAACAATATGGGTAAATAAAGTTTTCCACTTAAGATTACCACACGTTATAAATAAATTACATAAAAACGGTAATGAAAAAATAACTAACCCAAGTAAAACAGGACAAAAATACTAACTATTTTTATTTCCACGTAAAACTTTAGATTTAGCTAGCTAGACAATAACAATTCTTCAACTTTTGTAAGAATTGCCAGAAAAAACATTTTTTAAATAATTTTTTAGCTAGTTTTAAATTTATTAAGGTTGGGCTGTTTCAAATTCTCATTACATAAGGAGATAGCGAAACACGACATACATACAGTGTTATGCCGTGTTTCGCTATCTCCTTCTTCAACCAACGTTTCGGACAGAGCTACAGTTTCCATCATCAGGGCAGATGAGCAAATGATATTGATGAAAGTGTTTGCTTATGTATATCGAAGCGATACCGTGCTGCCAGCTCCATTTCGCTACGAGCTGGTGTTAGAAAAAAATCAGCATGGTTTTTTGCGTTTAGCTTTGGTGTAGCCGTCAATTACTGGATACCAAGAACTATTGAGCTTAGCTCCGTCGTCTTCATTAATGTTAATGGGGTTTTTATGGATTTCCATTGCCTCCGTAATTAGGCGTGCTCTGTAAGTTTTGGGTCTTCCCAGGACTTCAGGAACAAATCCAAAGTAATGGCCGGTCAGTAATGCTGGCCTGATGATGGACACTGTAACGCTGTCCGAAACGTTGGCTAAAGAAGGAGGTAGCGAATGACGGCATAACACCCCAAAAATAAATAACAAAAATACTTTTGGCCGTGAAAACCTAAAAACATACCTTACTGCGACCGGTTTTGAAACAAACGTGTCATTCATTCACTAGCAGGCTTAAAATTGAATGACACGGTTGTGTCGAAACCGGTCGCAGAAAATTTAAAACTACAGTAACAAATATACATTGTTTATTAAAACTCTTCAAAACAAAATATCTAGAAATTGTTATATAGTTAATGCCCAAGAAATACAAAAATTGTTTCGGTCAAACATCGGTACTGCACCCATTTCAGCATTCTATCAAATTGTGACAAATGTCAACATTGCTACCAGCTGGTCATTATTAATTTGTTCAAATACTAAAGCATCGTTTTGACATCGACAAGTGAATCCGTTCAAATATCATATATTCAAAATAGAGCTGAACGTAGATTCGACGATGGTCAAATTTGACGAGAGCTTAAAATAACCCGTCCATAGTCTAATCCCTCGATTTATTTTTCAATCAAATTTGAATCAATTAAAATTTCTTTTGTACAATTAAATCTTTTTTTTTCAAATAACTTCGGCCGATATTGAAATACCCTGAAGGCATCGGCATACCGAGCAATCTCAACATACCTGCGCCGATATTAAAAATGCCTGATTGCTTTATTTTCACTGAAAATGTATCAAGATAAATAACAAAATGGCGTCTCTAAAAGGTTTTTAATATTTGATATTTGCGGGGAAAATACTCATTTTCTTAAATAAAATTAAATTCCTTCCTTTAAAAAATTCTTCCTTTTGTAAATATATTTTTTTAAATTAGCTCCACACAGGAGGCCATGGGGAAAAAATTCCCCTCAGGGCGTATGTCATCTTTGGCGTTGCTATGCGGAGGTTTTTTTAGGGAAGAAGAAGAGGAAGTTTTGGGAAGGAAAAAGGTATGAGGGATGGGTAGGAATTTGAATGTCAATTTCTTTAGGACACATTAATCCATCCCTCCCACTACGGTAGGGCAATGTTCCAAGAGAGTCCTGCTGGAGAGATTAAAATGTCTCCCTCCACCAGTCTATCCAAATCCGGCCTGCCATGCAGTTGGTGGGCAGACAAATCCGCCGTCATGATCCGGAAAACCTCACCCCGTGAACCCGGGCACCTCTGCTAAATCACCCGACGTAGCAAACCACTTGGAGTGATCTATGACAGAGGTGTTGGTTATCCAATAAATGGTTTTCGGGGCGGCGGTACCCATTTCCACCTACCTAATTGAATGCATCCACCATTAAATAATTGTGATTTCCTTTATAATTATACCATGCCATTCCGATCAACAGTGACTATTATTAGAACGCACTAAAAAATGGTCATGCTAACAACACCAATAAAATAGGGTCTTATCCACAACCCTACGAAACAATTTTACGAGTATCTGCTAAATATTTTACTTTCATTCCAAAGTAGGGTGCCTATCTAGTAAAACATACGAATTTTTCCTTTATCTACGCTAAGAGCGTAATAATAATCATGTAGAATTATTGTAGAATCTTCTGTCTTGGCCACAATTACAAATCAATATCACTCACCATCTATTAAGAAATTCTGAAACTTTCCATAATCCTTTCCAAAAAACCAACTCAACCTTCTCTCAAACTTTCGTGCGTATATGTCAACTATTTAACATGCGCTGTAGTGGCAAGATACCGGACATACGAGACTCGTATTGTGCGATACCAGAACCGTACTAAATTTGGCGATAGCCCTCAAAACTGTACTAAATTTAGCGGTAGCTCTCAGAACTGTACTAAATTTGGCGGTGGCCCTCAGACCTGAACTAAATTTGGCGGTAGCCCTTAAAACTGTACTAAATTTGGCGGTAACCCTCAGAATTGTAGTAAATTTGGCGGTGGTCCTCAAAACTGTACTAAATTTGGTGGTAGCCCTCAAAACTGTACTAAATTTGGCGGTAACCCTCAGAATTGTACTAAATTTGGCGGTAGTCCTCAAAACTGTACTAAATTTGGCGGTAGCCCTCAGGACTGTACTCAATCTCTTGAATCTCTAATTTTCACTTCACCTAACCTAAACCTTAATCTTTGTTTCTCTTTGCGTCCTTGTTTTACGTACCATCCCCATTACTCATAAAAAAAATTAAATTCCAACAATTCAATTTTGGAGTTGGATACGGGTACCGCCGCCCCAGGAATCATTTATTGGATAATCAACACCCCTTCCTTAGGTCACCCAAAGTGATTCGCTACGGTTGGTGACTTAGCAAGGGTGCCCAGATTCACGGGTGAGGTTTTTTTAGGTCTTGGCGGCACATGCGTTTGCCCATCTACTGCGTGGCGAGCCAAATCGGGAGACTGGTGATGGAGATCTTTTTATATCTCCAGCCGGATTCTCTCGATCAATTGTATCACAGTGTGAGGGATGGATTCACACGTCCGTCAGTCCTGCACACACTATCCCCCAGATTCCTACCGATTCCTCATACTTTTTTCTTTTTCAAAACTTCTTCTCCTTCCTTTCCCTAAAAACACCTTCCACCTATCGTTCTAAATATGTATGTGGAGGGTCTGTTTAGGTCTTCACATGTCTGTGTGGAGCTAATGTAAAATTTGATGTTATGTAATGTTTATTTATCCTTCAGTATCTACATTTTTTGTTCATCAGTGGTGTAAAATTTAAAACAAGTTTTTTACTAAGACCGTTATTGTTGTATTATTTTACCTTTATAGTACACCGTTATTGGACGGTTGATACTTATTCTATTTTTTATGTCAACTCTTTGTACCTGTTAAATTGTAGATTAATTCAAAATTATGGCAAAATAGGTAAACATTACCTCACTAAGCTGTATATGTATTGACAAATATTAAATAATATGACGAGCGATAATAATATGATTTTGAGAAGGATCTTCACAAAGAATTAACATAAAATTAATAAAATTATTGAATCTACAGCGGGAAGGGTTATATAACATAGAGTTTCTGTTGCGAGACAAATTTTAGAGATAATTTAAGCAAAAGTTCTAGAGATTCTCTGGCAATCCAACCAAAGTCTTCATTAGACTCGAAATACGTAACGTTATTTACATTTTGTCTCTTTGACTTGAGTAAGAGTAAATACTAGTAAGTACACCGTGTACAGTAGTGTATGGTTGGGCGCACAGAGTTTTCATCAGGGTAGGCAGTAGAAAAAACTGTTATATTATAATAAATTTTGAAAAAATTTCCGCATACATTGTAAGTTTTCCCGAAGAATAATTAATTTGCAGGCTTTAGCTAGTGTTGGTTAGGGTTGCCTGTCCAAATAACCGCTTAATTTGGGCATATTACAATCCAATTTCAAAATTTCCATATTTTTGACGTGATGACGTCTTATAAATCGATGAACGCCGGCTGCACGCACGAAAATGCATTACTCATTGTCACGCTCCGCCTGAGCCGAGCGTACAAGCGAGAACTCGAAACAAGCGTTCGGCTTATGACGCATCTATATTTCTTCCACTACATTGTTTTCATATGACGTTATCACGTAAAATTATCGTCCGTAAACCGATTTTACAGACAACCAAATTTTTTTAGAAAGCCAACGTATTATTTCGTTAGTAAAGTAACCAAAAGGGTTCCGTGCCAAATGAAAATTATGTCAACTCAATACCTCTTTGTAAAGTCATTAAAAGGTACGAAAAAAATAATTTTAACATAGCCTATAACTCTAACCTACTATAACTTATTTAACCAATTAATTTTTTTTTCATCACTTTTAATGACTTTTCTGAGTTGGCTCTGAGTTGGTTTCATTCTGAGTTGCCCGGTCACCAACTAAAAGATACACCAATAAAGGGCACTATTTGCTACAATATTTGAGATTTGTACTGAAAGGCACGGCCTTTTTTACACTCACAAAAATAAATAGAATGAGCCCTGTGCACACATTAACATTTGTTTTTTCCAAAGAAGAAAACCTTAGAATATTTAATATTAATTTTATTTATTTTCTGCCTATAGTAGTGTGGTCGGTGCGTCGTATTTTCAACATTAATCACGCGATGATGTTGCAAATGTTAAGCTAGTGAATACGCTCTCTTCACGTATTCACTAGCTTACTCCTCAAGTGAAGCGTGCGTAAAGAAGTTTTACTTCAAAAGTCGTTTGTGGAAAGGAAAAAAAAAACAATAAGGGGTCATCCATAAATTACGTCACACCTTAAGGGGGGGAGGGGTGTAGAGAAGTGTGACAAGGGGTGTGGAGGGGTCCTCAGCTCTGTGACGTCACATGTAAACTGTCACTGAATTTTGATTACTTTTAGATTTAAATTTAGCAAAATATGTAACGTCTCACTAGGGGGGAGGGGATTTCACAAATGTGACAGGGACGGGGGGGGGTCAACAAATCATGAAATTCGTGTGACGTAATTTATGGATGGCCCCTAATTGCATAAACATTGATTAAAAACAATGCGAATAAAACATCAATGAACTTACGACATTTTCACACCATCAAACTGAAAGCATTTAAAATTTTCTATTGCTCTCATCCTTTTTCAGTCATCTTAATTTTGAGTTTCATCAAACGGAAAGTTCTCTAGAAGTGTCAAGAAGGAATGTTTTATACTCCGGTTCAACTTAACTGTTCCCCAAGTTGTTTGGCAGAATGTGTTGAACACAATATTGTTTTGTTCATCTCACACGCGATGGGCAAGTCGCAGACACGCTGTTGTTGTTTACAACAACTTGTTCTGTTCTTGAATGTTTCCCGTAAAGAAACACGTGTTCTTCTAAACAGAGCATTGGTTTAACTTTGCAAGAGTGGCCTTTATATAATTATTTATGTATAAAATAATTTTATTTACTAATTAAACATTTTAATTGGGTTGATACATTAAATCATCACACTACTCAGCTGCCTGTTTCATGATGACCAAAAGCACATAGTTACATTGTGTAGAGTAAATGTAGAGTTGATGAAATTAAGATCACTCAAGGCCACGCCCCATAAATTGATTATTTATTATTGTTTATTTACTTATTTGTTTATTATTTTTTTCTCAAACCTACTTGTTTCTGTAATAAAAATCTAGTGTATTCACGTATTGCCCTATAAATGTGTATAACTGTATAAGACAAGTACGTATAACTAACAATATGAGACAGATATTGCACTATCCTACCCACATCCTGGAATCGAATATTATTAGGCTTGCGTCTGCGTGATTGAATTTCTGACGCCACGCCGTACGCGTCGCGCCACAAATAATTTCTGTGTTCGTGGAATTTCAAACAAAGCAACCATTGTAATTCGGTTTTGAATTCAAAAGTTCGTCACAAGATGTCACAAGGACGCAAAGGGACGTGCCCCCCTAGGAATAATTTCTAAGAATTTGTGAATCTGGAGTATCTCTCCGGATACGGAAAGATTGACGGTAATACTAAGTTGTGTCAAGCGGCTGTATATAACTCATATATATGACGCCATCGCCCGTCCCGGTTACTTTGTCCCGGTGACTAACCATCATTGGTTGACAGAGGATACGGAATTTGGAACCAGTTCCAATTGGATTTATAAAATGGTCACCAAAACTGACTAGGCGAAGCCGAACCAAAAGCCGCCCGCAAGACCTAGTAGCAGGTTTTTAACTGCTAGTATAAATTATTCTTACTGTTACGAAGAAGCAGAAAATAATTTAAAAGAAATAAAGTGAACAAGAGAAGAACAAAGAGAAAACACATTATAGAAAATGTAATTGGATAATAAAAGGTTTATATATACAAATAGTTTATATATAGAAGGGGAAAGAAAATTGAGATGAGGTAGGTGAAGAAACACATTGCTTTTCAGATCTGGTCACCAAATACGGCTAGAGCCATTTCAAGCAATATTTCAATTCTAAATGATGGTCTTGCACCAGAGCGATACTGAGAGCATCTTCGATTACGTAAATATGTACATTTATTAGAGTTTTAGGTCAGAAAAGCGTCATGCATTCCAGCCTTTCTCTGTCTCACGTATATTTTACGCATCTTTCTCTTTCGCTTACGGTCATTACACCTGCGCAAGAAAGAATCGAATATCAAGTTCAGATTGGCGTTAAAGTTTGGCGTGTACTACACCCATCTAGTACATTTCACCAAAACAAACTTTCCTACACCACCCTGTCTCAGCACTTTTCTCATATAAAATACCTGATGAACAAATTCTGGACCGCACGCTGACGTGAGTGAAAAACTTTCAAAAACATAAACTTTTTCTGTAAAATGTACTCATCAACACGAAAAGTTAAAGACTTGGTGCTGGCATATTTGATTCACGAAAATTCAGCTCTCAATTTTTCTCTTAGTATTTATTTATAACTAGCGCAGACCCGTGAAAAATCACGGGATATTATTATTCCCGTTTTGAAACATTTTATCCTATTAATGATATAGTTTAGCAATGTATTAAATATTTACAATACATGTATTACTCTGTTTAGTAGGAGTATGGCACCCAACGTTTGAACTGCTCAAAAAAAATTTTTTAAGTAAAACTTCTTTAGCACCGTTGTGATTTGAAACACGATGAAATTGAATCGAGCGACACTAAAAAAAGACAAACACATTCATCTATAGGATTTATCTTTCAATAGAATGAGATATCTTTGTAGAATAACATTTTAATTAATTTTTAAATTTGGTCACTTTAAAATAAATCCTAAAATTATCATAATCTGGATTTAGATACTCTGCATTAGTCTCATTCGCTCGAAGATTAGTTTTCTGAAGGTTTCACTTCTATCGCGTGAGAACTGCACCCATGATATTTTTAAACTTAACTCAAGAGTTCGGAAAAGTCACCATCGCAAATAATGAACACTAGAAATCAAACAAAAAATGTATCACTAATTATATTTTCACATCACTTCTCGTGCTGGTCGCTCTTTCCTACGCCTTTATGCAAAGCCTTTGCCGGGTTGCAAAATGGAAAAAAAATCAAGATGCAATTTCCTCTCAGGGGCTGGCCGTACAGGCTATAGGCAAACTGCCAAACGCAGGGCGGTACAACCCGGGGATGGAGGAAGGGCTAGGATCGTCGTGCAGTCAACAGCAGGGGTGGATATTAGCTTCATCGTTTTAAGGGTGCATTAATTTGTAGACTTTTATGTAAGATAAGTTTGGAACTTTGAAGTGAAGCTTCAGTTTTAGATAAGTTTGTCACATCAGATCGTAACCACACACATAATAATTCCGATATTTTGTCACCTCGTTAAAATATCAAAAGCAAAAATTTTTTAATTTATTTCAATGTCACCAATCACAATTTTTTTATCAGACTCGCCAATTACTTTCTTTATAATATTTGGGAGGCGGGAATGGGTACCGCCGCCCGGGAACCTTTATTGGATAACCAACACCTGCCATAGGTTACCCCAAGTGGTTCGCTACGTTTGGTGATTTAGCAGGGGTGCCCGGGTTCATGGGGTGAATTTTGTCTAGGTCTTGGAGGCGGAAGACCAGGACACACTGAACCCCAGATTCCTAACCACCCCTCAAACCCCTTTTCCTTCCCAGAACTCCCCTTTCCTTCCTTTCCTAAAAAAAACCCTCCATACAGCATTCCCAAAGATGACATAGTCATCTTTGGGAATGCTGTATGGAGGGTTTTTTACTTGAGCTCCACACCTCCTGTGTGGAGCTCATGTAAAAAAAAAACATAGTTTATCAAATGAATCATTAAAGATAGAGACATCTTTAATGATTCAAATTGGCCGTAATAACATACTTACTTACTATTTTATGCACAGATATTAAATCTGATAAATTGAGTTTATTTTTATAATTTCATCCAAAAGTTATATGTACCAAATTAATTTTTGCAACAATTGTCATCCTTATATTAAAAAATGCAATCATTTCAATAAAAAAGTAAATAAACAAATAGATAAGTTTTTTTTTTTTTAATGAGAAAAGCTCTCCTTTTAAAACTTTTGAAGTAATGTAATTTATAAAATAGAGTTTTTCTTTTAAAAAAATTGAATATTCATTTAGAATTTTATAAAAAGGAATAAATTCGGATATATTTATCCGAGACGCTATCCAGGTTACAAACCAATTCTTAGAATATTTGTTTCCAATGAAAAGAGTAGTTGCCTATAATATGGAAAAAAGAATTAGGACGGGTTGTTTCAAAAAATTTGATGGATTCATCAAATTATTGAAGTTGATTTTCACGTTCTGTGATTATTTCAGTTTTGTGAAGCAACTGTCCTATAATGATGTAATAACAGAACTTGAATAGAACTTACACAGAACGTGAAAATCAACTTCAAATATTTGATGAATCCATCAATTTTTTTGAAACAACCCATCCTTAGTTGAATACAATATTGATAATTTGAAAGATGAGATTGACAAATTTGACGGATTGACAGAAGGTGGCAATAGCGAAATTGGTTAAACCGCACGTCCCGGTTAGGCGAGAGGCCTGGGTTAGAGTCACAGTTGCGACCATTGTCTTTTTCTATTTTTCTGTCTTGTTCTCTTTCATATTTTCGTTTGGATTAATATCGTTATCTTCTTCTTTAGTAAAACAAATAAATTTTAATGAAAACAAATAACTCTGCTTACACATATAATTAATATTCTAGACATGTTTCAAAAACAAAGTTTTCTTCGTCATGATAAAAGATTAATTTTTTGTGTATCTTGGGCATTAACTATGTAACAATTTCTAGACATTTTGTTTTTGAAGAGTTTTATTTTTCAATGTTTATTTGTTCATTTCTAACAGAAAATATAAAATTAAAGTAACAAATGTACATTGAAAAATAAAACTCTTCAAAAACAAAATAAGAGATTAATACTAATGACGCCCAAAGTGTATTTGCAAAGTTTGAAGAAAATAAATAAGTTTTTGTTTTATTTCAATTAATATGTCAAACCACAAATTGCCTGTTTTCTACCAAATCGTAAAAAATAAAATAAATAAATAAGTAATTGTTGAAAACAAATTTACCGACATTCAAACGAAAATTTGAAACTAAAAAATCAGGAGAAGATTCGGTAGGAGAAGAACCTTAGCCTTTCCGGGGCTATGCTCTAACCGCTGAGTTTATTCAACTCCCCTTCGGTCATATTTAACTGAATTATATTTTAGGATAGGTAGTTGTTGTTGGTGAACTGTATGTCAACCTTCCGGCAGATTGACAGCTAGCCCTTTCCAATTGCTGTAGCCGCAATCGTTTTTAAGGAGATATTTGTGAGTAATAATTCGGGTTTACTCAGTCACAATTATTTACAATAATCTTTATTTACAATAACGCAAATTAAGATTAGTCGTGGTTAAAGTACACTGGAGGGAATTAATAACACCCAGAAGGTCGAAAAAATTTTATTTTTCGAAAATAGATTGGAAGATACTCTCAAAATCTTTCAACGGCATTCATCGAGTCTAACAACATTTTTAGGTCAGTGTCATGTAAATAAAGTATATCAGAAAATCTGTAATTTTAAATTGAGCCACTGAATAATCTCAAACTAGTAAATGAATTTCGAGAGGAGAGTATGGGTTCCCGCCTAGGATACTGTTCATTGGATAACCAAAACCTCTCCTATAGTTCAATTTATTGATTTGCTACATTTGGTGATTCTTATGACCGGCACTCCTAAACACTGATCTCCATTTTGTTCATGTTCATGTTCCTGCCCACCCCTGTTTTCTTTTTCCAAACCTCCTCTTCTTCATTTCCAATATCATGAAGATGACAAAAGCACTGAAGGAAATCATTTTTCTTTCTGACATCCTGTGTGTAGCTTATGTAGAATAAATCAAAAATATATTCATTTATACTTGCCTACCTACTTCTTTCAGCCTTAGAACAATGCCAGAATTTGAGAACACCGTAGTCCCACAGTTCCGTATCGAATCATATTCAAAAAGATCCAATTCAAAACGTAATAGAAATTTCAATTTATTTACTTCAATTTACGAAGTGAATTTCATTTCATTTGCTTCCTTATTGGCCTTTGAATAATGTACGCTATTATTATTTTCAGCAGGGTCCGATCCTTTCAATGGCCATTGTGATCTTCTGCTCTAATTTCGGGACCTTTTGTCAACGTTTCCTTTTTTGTGTAGCATTAAAGGGAAGCTGATGTTTTGTCCTTAGTTTGCGGCTTACTGCTGACTTGTAAAGAGGGTTGGCTTTTTAATTGATGTTAACAATTTATGGAAAAATATACGCCAAGTCAAAAAATACGATGATCTTATCATGTTACAACCATTCGTAGGTTACAAATGACCAATAGAACTATAATAAATGAAAAATGTGATCACTTAAAAAAATTCAGGATGCGCTTTGATTTCTGGGAAGGTTTTCTCTAATCAATGTTAAAGCAATTGCAATAGCGAAGACGAAAAAGATAAACATGAATCATAATCATTTGATTTCTACTCATAAATTAATGTAATCAACATAAACACGAAGATGAGGAAATCATGATGTAACACCAATACATCTATCTACAATGCGCCTTGAAATAGGGTTCTCTAAAGAGGAGGACTGTGAATGAACTACTTTACTGTAAGACCTCATGTAAAAATCTGTTCTTAGGAGCGGAATCTTGAACGCACTTATAGACAGATATTTCCTATGAAATATTTCATACGAGCAATTTTCTGTCTTGTGGAGTGACTAGGAATCGCTCTGTCTTCAGGGAAAAATATCGGTACTTTGTCACTAGCTAGCGTTAACCTGTATCGTGGTTTTTAAAATCCGCCAGATGTTTCTTTAGAATATTTTAACGTGATTTATTTTATTTTTGCTGTATTTTGCCATATTGCGCTACCTCCTTCTTAAGCCAACATTTCGAACAGCGTTACAATGTCCATTTTTAGTGTTCCTTACTACTGGTTACACTGACCCCCACATTTACATCAACTCCTCATACTTTTTTCCTTCCCAGATCTTCCTCCCTCTCTCCACCGAGCATCCTCAAAGATGACAAAGGTCAGAGGGAAATTGTTGTCTTAAGGACGTCCTTTGTAGAGTTAATGAAAAAAAAATGTTGGAACGAGATTCATCCATCTTTCAGATTCAGATTAAATCAATTTTTATTAAAACAACTCTCCTTTTATAATTTTTGTAGGGTATTCCCATCAATGAAATACATCATCGAAAAACAAGATAACAATAATAATCTTAACGAATAATGAAAAAGAACAAGACACAAAAAAATAGAGATATAGGAAAAGAACCCAGAACCTCTCGTCTTGTAGTTCCAGGTGCGACTATTATTATCTATCTTATTGTTTCTCTGTGTCTTGTTTTCATATTTTCCTTCAGATTATTAGTAATATGTTCTTCTTAAATGATAATTAATTCATTTTTCTTTTCTAGAACCCCCACTGTGATTTTCCACGAACAGCCGCTGATAAAAAGACAAGAAAAGAAACTTAATATCAGAAAAATAAACTACCTTCGTTTGAAAAACGCGTTCGGAATGGTTCGATATCATTATCACGCCTAAACCACTAAACCGATTTTAAAAATTCTTTCACTAACAGAAAGCTACATTATCAGCGAGTAACATTATCTGTAAATAATGGTTAGCTCTGGCGTTATGAATTTTGAATAAATGATAAATTTGTATAAATCTGTGAGTATTTCATATATTTTAGCGACAGGGAGTAAAGGCAGGGGAAAGGTGGGGTTCGTGGAGAGGGAAGAGACGAGGAAGGGGAAAGGCGGGGAAGGTGGAAGGGGACGGGGACTCATGGGAAAGGACATGCAGGGAGAATTTATTTATTTCTTTGAATGGCATTGCAATGCATGCCGGGTACCAGCTTGTAAGAAATAAAAACGATTTCACAAACATTAACATTATTGAACAACCATACTTTGCTTGAGTGCGAAGTGTTATAGAATTTGTGTCAACGGTGCGATTACGTATAAACAAATTTTAATCCTTGAAGAAGAAGATAACACTTATAATCTAAATGAAAATATGAAAGAAAACAAGACCCAGAAAAATAGAAAAAGACAATAATCGCAACTGGGACTCAAACCCAGACCTCTCGTCTAAAGTGTCGTATATATTAGTAGCAGTTTGAGTACTGAACTTAAAAATTCATTCATCTCGAATAAATTTTATGAATTCGATAAAGAAGACCTCATTTTATCGACTAAAAAGTAATTGTTAAATTCTACATATACGGGAAATAAAAATCAAACTAGCGTTTAAAAACAAGCCTGATCCTTGTTCGACTACTTCACAACCTTTGTGAACTTTCCTAAGTATAATGCATACCGCATTAGAATGAGAAAATGCCACTTTCTGTATTACGATAACTATATTTTTCTCATTATAGATATTATGTATTTATTATTATAGTATATTTTACAGGATAAAATAACTAAAACGTGATACAATTTGCTTTAAAAGCAAATTTATATCATTATTTTTAAATCTGTAAAACCATTTTAATATAATGGGAAAAGTATTTGTTATATGACATTAAATTCACAGAGCCTAATATTCCCAATCTACTTTTAATAGATAAATACTTCATCGTCTTGTGAATTCTTCGTAAAATACAAAATTCCCCAATAATAGGAAGACAATGGAAATCTTGAACACAGCCTAAAACAGGCAATAATTTATTTAATTAAATGTATAGTACTTATGAACGATAAAACTTAGGACTAGTCCCAGTTTACTCTTTAATGACAAACATCATATTATATACAAAATAACAAACATCGACTTACTTCGGAATGTTAATTTAATAACAAACTTTAACTAAGCTCGAAATATTCATTTCATTGGAAACATGAACTGCGCTCAATTTTAACGGTCTTTTTGACTTGTCGAAGGGTAAGGCTGTCGACCAACAATCCGAATTTTGCAAGTTCAATCTCGGCGTACGCGATGATCAATTTTCGTTATTTCACAATTAATTATATTATTTCACTAATAATATATAGTATATTTGCGGCACGTTTCAGAGTGGAAGACATTCCAGTATCGCCCTGTTGACAATATCTATAATCATCATCTAATATCCACCTTCCTCTTTTCTATATCCATCTCCTTCCCCTCCTTTAGCCTCACAACATACCCCAAGAATTGAGGATGCCATAGTCTCACTGGCTGCAGACGGGAACAGTTGGGATTCTAGTGCGATATTCACATTAAAAAACGCTCGGAAATTAATTTGATAACAAACATCGACTGCACCAGGAATATTAAATTAATTTCTAACAATGCCCAAGCATAGAATATTATTAATTAAAACAAGCATCTTCCCTACAACTTCCATGTCAAACAGAGGACAAACAGGTTAGGGGAGGGGCGGAGTTGACGGGTGCAAAGGCAACGATAAGGTTGTGCAAAAAGACAGATTTTCACCCCAGAGAATTAAACCTGCTAAAGTAATTGTCACTTAAGGATAATTGGGAAATGAAGCATCCACCGAACGGGGATGAGTAGTGGTTTTGTTGAAAGTTTTCTTGATATTTTTACGTCTCATTTTAACAGCTATTTTTTTAAGGTTTACTATTAACAAAACGGTCTCGCTAGCACCCTTACCTTTGATAAATACCATTTTCTTTCTTCATTTCTTCACAGTGTCGAAGATCTACAGTCGCTCGAGTCTAGGATGAACGAAATATGTATGAAGAATGAGTTAATGATGGATGTAAGTAAGTATGATATTTGAAAGAGAGAGAACGAAAACAATGTGCAAAATAGTTGTGAATGATGAATACTTGGATGAGTTTGTGTATTTGGGAAGTATGTTAACGGGAAGACTGTTAGAGATGTCTAAAGATAGGTAAATGACGGTAACTCCATTAATGGAGGACTGAACGCCGTTGATGCCAACAAAAAACTCTCAAAAGAAGCGAAGCTAGCCGTCCATAATGAAGTGCTGGTACCTACCCTGATGTATGGCACTGAGGCATGGAACTGGCAGAGAAAGGATGAAAGTAGACTGAATGCTGTAAAAATGAGATCCCTGACGCGTATGTGTGGTAAAACCATGTATGATCGTGTGAGAAATGTGGAGATCCGCAAAGAACGCAAGGCTGACGTAAGTGTAATGAATAAGATTAAGAAAGGGACGCTCAGATGGTTTGGGCATGTAGAGCAAACGAATAAGGAAAGAATGTAAGGAGAATATATGACGCAAATGAGAATGGTAGACGAAGTCGGGGACGTCCGAGGAAGACATGGCATGACCAAATGAATCAGATACTTGAGTCGGACGATGTCAAGAGTCAGAATAATAGAAGAGCATGTATGAGACGATGTATGAATGTGAACGAGGCAAGGAGTGTGTGCCAAGATCGACTTGTTTGGCGGTCCGTCCTCTCTGCCTACCCCTGCGGGAAACGGCGTGATGGTCAGTTAGTTATTTAGTTATTTCTTCATAATTATTCCTTTAATTGTAACCCAGTCTCGTTTACGGCCTTCAATAAATTTTCGGATTGCACAGAATGAATGCTTGAGTCAGCCAGACAACGTCAACGGCGTTGGCTTCCATGTGTGACAAATCATTTCATATTTTAATTTCTACGGAAGTAAAAGGATATTTTAGTACTACAAAATATTGTATTTGAACGAGTAACGTGGCAATCGATTTGATCTTGACGAAGGTTTAGTTTAAGTATAAACTCACAATTATTAATACAATACAATTTATTAAAAATATTAAAAAATATATTTTTTTTTTTTAAATTTGAAACCAAAAAACTAAGATAAAATCTTCTTAATAACTACGTAAATCACATTTCCCTCCCACACACAAGCATAGCTTTTTTATGGGAGTAAATCTTTTAACAAAAATAAAGACACATAAATTTGTAATGAAATGAAATATACAACAATATTATGTATAGTCTGTCAAATAAGAGTAGAAAATATTAAAAATGGAACTCCAAAATTTGTTGGCTGGCAACACCACATTGACACTGAATGTAAAAAACATAGTAAACCACATTTAAAAAAAAAAAAAAATTGTTCTTAAAGAAAAAAAGTTAAATCGAAGAAGCACAGTTGTTAAGGTACCTACTGAATGACAAAAATTTAATCAAATGGTGTTTTACAAAGTGATTTATTTTCATTTAATTTAATATTAATTTGAATTTAATATTAAGTAGTAAGGAAGAATCACTAATGGTGAGTTTAGTTACACTACTTTTGTATTCAGGTAAAAAATTAGAGACATGATCTAAAGCTCAGACAATGCAAGGTACTTAACCTAGTAGTCCTAGTATTAAATAAATGTAAGCATTTTCTCAACTGTGCTTTATATTTTATTGCAATATCGTTATTCTTCATTACAAAATTGCAAAGGTTTTATAATAACATACCTATTTGCATTTCTAATTTTGAGATCAGTGGATGTCTACATTGTAAGGAAAAAAATATTATTTCATTGAAGAAGAAGATTAAAATAATAATCTAAACGAAAATATGAAAAAGAAAAAGAAACAGAAAAAGATAATGGTTGCCACTGGGACTCGAACCCAGAACCTGTCGTTTTTCCGAGACGTGCGTTTACCAATTTCACCACTGCCACCTACCGTCAAACCAAAAGGTTTCTGAGAAGTTCTGGGGTAGAGTCTCAGTTGCGACCATTATCGTTTTCTACCTTTCTGCGTCTTGTTCTCTTTCATATTTCCATTTAGTTTATTTTTGTTATCTCCTTTTTCAGTGATGGGATTTTCGGTTCTCGGGGAGAAGGTTAAACATTTTAGGAGCTAGGTACATGAAATGTCTTTGAGCTGATGTGGTGCGTAGTGTAGAAACATTGTAGTGTCGGTTGGTTATTGTTCTGGTGGTGTAACTGTGATGTACATATATATACATCCTTAGTACGTAGTCAAGTCGAATATAACCCTTCGAACTGGTTCCCCCATTTTAAAATACATTCAAATTCAATAGAGAAAATTCAATATAAATTTCTAAGACACATTAATTTTAAATTCGGCGTTCCCATTGAAAACATAAACTATAATTACTTGATGAAAACATTAAATTTATTAATACTCTCAGATCGAAGAAATATATCCAACTTAATATTTATGTTAAAAATTGTAAATGGTAGAATAGTCAGTCCTGATTTAACTAAGCTCATTGAATTTCATATACCCACGAGAGCCACTCGTTCTAAAATCCTGTTTAAATTCTACAATAACCGAACTGAGTATACGAAACACTCGCTTGTACCGAGATAACATGAAGTTACTAATTTATATGCTGATGTGGCAGATCTTTTTAACTGCACGGAAGCCAGATACAAGAAGGCTATACTATCAAATATTTTCAATCAGTATTAACTTTATTTGCACTATAGAATTTTATATGGAATTGTATATCTGTTGTTATTTTTTAGCCACAATTAACTGTTGTATTCTTTTTTATTATTTCTTATTTAACTATGATTTTGTGTTAGGTAATTCATGTTTATGATATATGTATACCGTTTATATTAAATAAATAAATAAATGAATTATTTGGCGTAAAACATGTAAATGAAATTATGGTTTCCGGTGAAATTTTAGATTTTTTTCAAACTTAAGATATAAAAAAATCGGAAAGTTTTTGGCCGTTAGGTGACGACATGTGGAAGAAGTTTTGTTTTTTTTTTTTGCTTGTATCAAAAAAGTCACCGGAGATTAAAATTTCATTTACCTACATTTATTACTCCAAACAGCTCCAGGAATTACTGGTTAAGGAAAATTCAAGTACGTTTCTTAAAAATCTGTAAATAAAGGTCACAGGTCACAGGCGAAAATAAAATCTATCACTAATGCACGGGGGTTAAAATTATGGGAGGATGGAAACAACATTTGAAATTGCAAAACAAAAAAATAAAACCGTTCAAGGACGAATCTCAAAAGACCGGAATTAACAAAAAAAAACAGTTTATTTGTAAAAAAGTCCTGTAATTATATTTACGCGTGACAACTGTTTCGCCTCTTGAAGGAAATACATTCGCAAATTAAATAAAAATGGATAAATTTATCCAAGACGCCATCTAAAATCTAAATAGTATTTAGTTCTGGTTGAATCTTGCAATCATACATACAGATTGCAGCCAATAAAAATATGCTTTAAATAAAAGAAGAAAATTTTTGTAGTTCTTGGTCGAAGAATGATACAGTTAATTATGACCGAACCGGATAGGGACACATTAGCTCAGTTAGTAGAGCACTGACCCAGCAAGTCATAGGTCTTGGGTTTGCGTGCCAGATGTCACCGTATCTTCTTCTGATTTTTCTTGTCCAGATTTTCGATTGAGTTTTTCTAATATTGTCTTCATTAATTAAATACTAAAATTTGAGGTTTCACTCGCTAAGTTAAAAATTAAAATAAGGATTAATTTAATATTTACATTGTCTTAAAAAATATTCATTAAAATTAATTAAATAAGTGTAGGTGGTATATGCGGGTTGTAATTAAACTAAATTGTACATAATCTAAGATCCTCAATCCAGGACCTAACACAGCCTTTAAACTAACAGAATAATCGTATTTTTCAAAACAGACTAAATATTTTAAAATAAGATATGTTACAACGATTGTAAAGCAGAAATTTTTGAACTGTTTGTAAACAGAGTGAGACTAGGTCAGGCACTGAACACCATTAAAAGATGACTAGTAAGGAAAATAATATTAAAAAAGGTCTACAAATGAGATGGACTAAAACCGGGAAAATATCTGCTGGCTTCGATTGAGTGGAAGTTTAAAAGTACTGGCAAAACTAGAGACACGATACGTGGGAGATCTGTCCAAAAGTTGACAATGCAAGTGTTGTGACGAAATTGATAACATCGTACTTGGTACTCTAATTTTAAAAAAAAATTATATCACCTCCGAAATTCTGAAAACCAAAAGAATAATTTCAAAACTTGGACTCTCCTTGACGTCTTAACTGAGCATCTGTCTTTGCTTTATTATTCTGTTTCCTCTGCTTAATGCTCAGATCCGGTCCATCAAAATTGACTTTCCCACAAATTTTTAATGTTTTTTTCGAATTTTGTTCTTCTGGTTCAATAAATTTGTTTTCTTTCGGGGATCGCTCTTTTTTACAGTTATCAGAATCATCATCTTCTTGAAATATGACATTGTGTATACCCTTCTCCATCTTTTCTTCTGCTTTCATTTCCTTTTCCAAAGCTTCTTTCTCTGAAAGATTAGGTCGTGCCCTTGCTGGTAAAAATTTTCTTGGTGTACCAGGAAACTTGCGGCTCAGTTTTAAGATCCATGGATGAAGCAAGTTTTCTTCGTAGATGTCGCCTTCAGTTGTTGGGAAGATGAGGCTCACAATGATGCCCACAAAAAGGGTGATGAAAGTGCCAATGAGGGCGTAGTACATGTAAGTCATCCGGTAGAACGGCAACAAGGCATTTCTGAAAGAAAATGTTGAATATTAATGATAAAAACTAACCTTTTTTATTTACAGAAATGAAAATCATTTCATTCACTTTTTAATTGTTAGCCGCTTATTTTGACGTCTGAAGCCAAGGTTTCTAAAATTCACGAAAAACTTGGCCTGGAGAGCATCCATTTAAGAACGCATCTCCACAATAGGGTGAAATGCTTACTCGGAATCTGCCAAGGTCTCAAGTATTTGCTAAAACTAGTACTACGATATTTATATGGTTGAAATCTAATCGTAAGCGGCATCACAAACTTCATATATTAGCTCTTGCAGTTGAAACTTGGATTACTTTTTCATTACTTTCTTTACATTTTACCTCTTAGGTTACTTAAGTTATTTCCGTGATGAGCTATTACTTTTCAAATGATCTATCAGTTTTTTAAAAATCATTTATTTTAACGCAGTGCTATAAAACTCCAACTGTTTTGTTTGGCTCTCTTCAGATAGTGTTCCGGTTATCCTATCCTTATTACAACAGTACCCGAGCATTCAATAAAACAGAGTAAAATAAATCTTACGTGTCTGAATAAAGTGATCCAACATTCTGAATAATCGCTGGAGTGTAATTAGATTCCTGTCCATAACCATTGAAAAACGATGCTGGGTGAATTGTGTGAATTGTTGCATTATTCGGGCATCCCTAGAACAAAAATAACCACTGTTTTTATAGGTTTCAAATATTATATTATATAAATAATGTATAGATTTTTTTTATTGACTGAGATCTTCGGAGCTTGATAATTTATTTATGACTTTGAATCTAATGCAATTAGTGAATTTCTTTACACCTGAATCCACTTCATCCCACGAAGGAACAATTAAGCTGATAAATTGAAAAAGAAGAATCATCCGTACCAACAGATGGTACAATGTTTTTCAAAGACTTTATTTCAATTCTAGACTCTTTTAGAGAAGGACTAAGGCGTAATATCAAAGGATAAGGTTTAAAATGTTAGATCTTTACGAAGATCAGCGAAGCGGTAGATACTAAATTAAAAAAATAAACGTGAATTGTAATGATTTTTTAGTACTTACTTCAATAGACAGTGGTAGCATTTCAACATTCTTATCATCATAAATGATGTGACCAATTGTTACCCAAATAGTGATGGCGTGTGATATAATTATACCTACAATGGCGCCCTGAAAAAACATGTTCATTAGTGTTATCATCGTAGAATATTTAGAAATTCTGATCAGAGGCAAAGCAATAATTGCTTTGCCTCTTTCAACCGGACCATTAACCTGTATTTTCATTTTCTTTTTTGCTTAAGTAATTTATACTATAAACTTATATTAAATCTGCTCTCACTTTTTTAGTGGCACATGGCACAATCATCGCCAGCAAAAACACGCCAAGCAAAGGTCCCGATGTGGCCGAGGTCATCATCAGACCACTCTCAATGACCCCTGATAGGAAACCCATGCCGTAGCTGACGACCATGATCAGCAGCCCGTAGATGGCGCCGATGATCTTGATGGTCCACAGTTCTTGCTTGTCGGTGAACTTGCTGAAATACTCGATCTTGGAGAGGAAGTCCTCGAAAGTTACGGTGGCTAGGGAGTTGAGGTTTGAGACTTGAAGACTGAAAGAAAAGAAATAACGTGTTTGAAAACACAAAAAAAAATATGATTGAAGAAGAAGATAACAATAATTATCGAAACGAAAATATGAAAGAGAACAAAACACAGAAAAATGGAAAAAGACAATGGTCGCAACTGAGACTCGAACCCAGACCTCTCGTCTAACCGGGACGTGTGCGTTAACCAATTTCGCTATTGCCACTTTCTGTCAAACCATCATATTTATCTATCAATTTGAAATTTAAGAATTAAAATTTTATCTTCAACTACTTCTTTTTTCTATATTATAGGCAATTACTTTTTTTTTGGTTACAAACCAATTCTTTGAATGGGCAGAGTCTTGGATAAACATATTCGAATTTATTCATATTGAACTATTGATTTTATAAAAGTCTAAACGAATTTTCAATTTTTTTTTTTTTTTGAGAAAAACAATAAAAAAAAAGTTGTGGAAAAAACATGGAAAAAATAATAAATTGAAAATAAAACTGTTCATTCTAAAATTTGAATTCCGCTATTTCATGTTTTTGCTTATATTAGTATTGTTATCTTCTTCTTCAATCACATATTACATTAATTTAACCTTCAAAGGTTAAAAAAAGATTGTTTTTCTTAAAAAAAATTAGAGAAAAATTACTTCATTTGATTGGTATCAAATTGGATATATCTAAAAGTTGAGACTAAAGACGATGAGATAATGTTTATAAAACATCGTAAATGTTCAAGAGGATAAGTAATATTTCTAATGCTGACACGGCTGCTGTTTACCTACATAGCTCCTCTATACATATTCTTCTCATATGGTATCTTTTTCTAACGAAAAATGGCCAATATCTGCTCGGTGAAACTCGTGTTCTCTTCGTCTATCTCTACTTGTTTCTACTCGTATCAATTCTCCCCTGGACTCCCCCTCCCAGTTGGTTGCTCTTATATTTGGTGGCTGAGATATCGGATTTAGCTTTTTTTAACAACATT
Source organism: Glyphotaelius pellucidus (assembly GCA_936435175.1). Classification (NCBI taxonomy): domain Eukaryota; kingdom Metazoa; phylum Arthropoda; class Insecta; order Trichoptera; family Limnephilidae; genus Glyphotaelius; species Glyphotaelius pellucidus. The sequence continues at coordinate 6,225,242 of OW386558.1, forward strand.
TTGGACTTTTTGACAATTGGATCTTTAAATTTGACGAGGAAACGTTCCCTGATATATAGAAATAGGGATGATGAAAATAAAATGAATGCTGTAGAAATGAGATCCCTGAGGGTTATGTGCGATAAATTTATCCGCAATTCTGTAAAATTAAAAAAGGGTGTTTAACTGGTTTGGGCACGTAGAGCGAATGAACTAATAAAGAAGTGAAAGAAGAAGTTGAATGGTAGATGAAATTGATGGCGCCTGAGGAAAACACACATTTTATCATTTCCGGCGAATCCGTAACTTAATTACTTTTTTTATTTCAACAGACCCCTGAGAATGTAAGTTTTTTATATTTAAAATTAATAAAAACAATACCTTACCATTAATATATTTTACATACATCGATTTTAAAACTTATAACCCGTTTTTCAACTGTAAAGTTAGCGGTAAGCACCAGATTTTATTTTTTTAGATGATGAATTAATAATTTGGGTACGAAAACGTTTAGAAACATCTATAATATTTGTAACACGTTCTTCAGAATTAATAATTAAAATGAACGCGGCGGAAAGGTCGAATCTCCAGGCCCGCTAGGACGAATTCGACCGTACGTTCGTCTAATATGCTGTGCCGCGGGCGTATATTTGTTTACACGCTTTCTTCACTTACGTCGTTAAGATTCCCAAAAAAAATTTTTTTTTCTTCTTTTCTTTGATAGAGCTAATTCGACAGAAGGTCCGTCCAATACACGGGTCGCAAGTCGCAATTTGTATACACGCGCGTTGTTAAGATTCTGAATATATTTTAGGGTATATTGTCGTCTTAACTTCACATTTGCCAATAAGCATTAAGGCGATTAGCCCATTTTTCACGCGTATTCCTATCTTCTTCATATATTTTTTTTATCTTTATTAAAAAGAAAGACAAACATTCCCGGATTACGAATAACCCAACAATGTTTGAAAATCTCCTATTACCACCACAGTACGCCGAAAATGTTGCTTGAGTCGTGATGGAGGACTCAGCCAGCCGAGGAATCGAACACGCGACGCCCGGGTGGGAGCCAAACGCGATGCCCCCTCAACCACTGACTGGTCGATATCTCTCTTTAGCTCCTAATGGATACTTAAGGTGGCAAAATGTACATCTCCAGACCATCCAATATAACTTCAGGCCTCCAAATCTCCCTGCCAGCACATTAACGATAAGTCTTTTTAGAAGTTAAGCTTCATTCCAGTGGTACCGACCTAGTACAACTGAACCTTATATGGATTTTTGAAAATCGTTGGAAATCAGCTTTATTCTCCTTTCTTTCTCAAATAAGCAACTCACCTCAAAGCTCCATTGAATAGACTGCCCAAAAACAGTCCCAACACTCCAGGCAGGTAGGCAAACTCCTTCTGGATGAAGTAAGGAAGGATCTCGTCCATGCGCTTGATGTACCCCGCCTCTAGAGGGTCGCAGTCAGCGTAGTAGGCAAAGATACCCATCCCACAGACCCAGGACAGGCTGAAGAGGACGAGGATAACGGGCATTATGGTGAACAGGGTCCTGAAAAAAACGTAAAAACAATGTGACGTACAATTGCTCTAAGGTCCCTTTTCGATCGTTCTTTCCTTTATTTATTATATTGCTTTTATTTTTGTGAATTTTTGGGGCATTATGTCGTGTTGTAATATCTCAAAAATCAATCACGCTTATGCTTTTGGTCGTGAGAATCTCAAATCTTATCATATTACATTGGCATTTGTAAGCACTACTTTAGCAATAGAAACTTTGTGTCCTTATCTTTTTAAACACATTTAGGTAAATGATTTTTTGTTTAAAGCTGTTTTTTAAATAAATTGAAAATAATTAGATTCGACAACGCAAACTGGTGAGTGCTTTGGATTAAGATTCAGAAGTTATAATCCACTCATATTACATTATATTATCTTATGTTTGAATTTTATTCCAAAGTGTAGGATTACGACACAGCAGATAAACGAGCAGCTGTTTATGAAATTTTCTTGCCGGCATGGTTTTCCGTCAATTTGTGCCGTCCGATTTTGCAAGATTGTCGTGTATTGCCTATTCTTGTTGACTTGTTGCTCTGTCCAGTTAGTGAGTTTACTCGGATACCGATATTACGACAACTTTGTCATCTCTTTGTATATCTCAGTCTCTGCATTATCGACAGTTATGTGCCAATTGTGAATATCCCATTGTACTAAAATCTAGAATAGCTACGTGCCATCTATGGGAATCTCTCAAACTAATATCGATTTTGATGGGTGGTTTTTACTAGGGCAATGCTGGAAGTATCTTCCATTTTTAAATGTCCTGCAAATATACCATGTGGGGTTGTGGGGGTATATACATGGTGGAGCTAAGCAGCTTACTATTTATTTAATATAAACGGTATACATATACCATAAACACGGATTACCTATCACAAAATCATAGTTAAATAAGAAATAATAAAAAAAGAGTACAACAGTTAATTGTGGCTTTTGATTAAGAAACGACAACAGAGATACAATTACACATAAAATTATATAGTGCAAATAAAGTTAATACTGATTGAAAATAACTGATAGTATAGCCTTCTTGTATCTGGCTTCCGTGCAGTTAAATAGATCTACCACATCAGCATATCTATTAGTAACTTCATGTAATCTAGGTACAAGCGTGTTTCGTATTCTCAGTCCGGTTATTGTAGCATTTAAACAGGAATTTAGAACAAGTGGCTCCCGTGGATATATGAAATTCAATGAGTTTAGTAAAATCAGGACTGTCTATTCTACCATTTACAATTTTGAACATAAATATTAAGTCGGATATAATTCTTCGATCTGAAAGTCTTAATAAATTTAATGTTTTCATCAAGTAATTATAGTTTATGTTTTCGATGGGAATGCCGAGTTTAAAATTAAAGTGTCTTAGAAATTTATGTTGAATTTTCTCAATTGAATCTGAATGTATTTTAAAATGGGGGGACAAGATTGAGGAGTTATATTCGGCTGGACTACGTACTAAGGATGCATACAAAATGTTTAAAGTTGAAACATTCCTAAAACCCCTGGAATTTTGAAGAATGAAGCCAAGCATTTTCATTCCTTTATTAATAATTGTGTTTATATGGGATAAAAAGTTTAATTTAGAGTAGAAAATTGTGCCCAGGTTATTAATTTCTTCAACAAAGGTAAGGGTAGAGTTGTATACGGATGAATAATTGGTTGACTTATTCTGTAAAATCTTATTGAATGACACTTAATTATGTTCAGAAAAAGTTTGTTAAGAGAACGCCAATTAATTAACTTGTTTAAATTATTTTATAGACAAATACAATCTTCAGCGGTTTTTATTATTGTAAATCATTCGCAAAAAGCAACACATTTACGTCTTTATTAAATATATCAACAATATCGTTTATAAAAAGGAAAAACAAAATTGGGCCTAAATGAGACCCTTGTGGTACACCACTGGTAGCTATAAATTGATCGGAATGGAACAAACTAATTTTACAATTAGAACTTTATCAGATAGATAGCTTTCAAACCAGTCTAAAAGTTTTCCGTCAATTCGGAGCTTACGAAGCTTTACCATTAGAATTTTATGGCATACTTTGTCAAAGGCCTTGATAAAATCCGTATACATGGAATCGACTTGAGTTCTGTTAGCTAATGCGTTTGATATAAAGTTATCATTTAACGTTTTTATATTAACGTATCATTTTAGTTAGAGTTTTAAGTTTATTTGTTAGGTTTTTTATAAGTGGAGTTTTTGAATGAGCTTACTTTTTGACTTCCTTCTCCGACTTCATGCTGCAGTATCTCTGAACAAAGTTCTGCTGGCAGCCGTACAGCGACAGGGACATGAACAGCTGGCCGATCCACGCAGACATTGTGTCAACCCTGACGTTCAAGTCCCACGTAAAACTGAAATATGCATGGAAAACCTAGCATCAAAAGTGTTGCAATAGGGTTGATCCAAAAGTATTTACATAAAAAATTAAAAATATATTTATGACAGGTGATGGAGAAACTGGATAGATAATCTTACGCCCTTTTTTACTTTTATCTTTATCCCAAGTTTTACAAATGACAAATACATACAGTATTATAAAAATCATAAGAGTAATGGCAATCCGGCGAAGCATGTGCCTGGGTAATATAATTATTCACATTTAATTATATTTATATTATTATACCTTTTCTATAATAAGCAAGAACATAATTGAAATCTAGACAGTTTATTCAAAAATTAACAGTAGTGTAATAATAAGTGTAGTTCGTGAGAAACACATCATATTTTATTTTATTTTATTTTAATTTTTTTTTTTTTAGTAAATTGTACATTTAAGTTTACAATTTCCTAATTAATTGTATCATTTCATATTTCAAACTATATGTTTTCTTGTTCTATGTATCTCCTACAATACATTTTGAACTTTCCAATTGGTGCGGCCTTTAAAGTTTCTGGTAGAGTGTTGTATAACTTCATCCCTTTGTATAGTAAACTGTTCTGCGTATTCGTTTTGTCCTTTTTTTGTAGTCTGATTTCCTTGCAAGTCCTTGTATTATGTCTGTGAATGTCCTTGTTGTATATAATTTTGTTTGAGAAGTATTTTGGTAACATGTTGTTCACTATTTTATGGATAAATATCATCGTGTGCAGGGTCATTATCTGTTTCACGGTTAGCCAATTTAGTTCCTTTAACATTTTATTTACTTTTGAGAATCTATTTCGTCGAAGTATTATTCTCATTGCCCTGTTTTGGAGAATTTGAAACTTATTTTGTTCTCGTTCATTACACAGGAAAAGGATACTTGAGCAGTAATTAAAGTGTGGAGCAATAATTGAATTATAAATAGTGACTTCAGTTTTTCTAGAAAGTTTTTGCCGAATTCTTCCCAAAAAAGGTACTTTTTTCCAATTTTCTTTTGGGTATATTCTGCATGTTTGTTAAATAAATAAAATGTCAACATCTGTATTGTTAAGCAATTATTTTAACTCTTTTAAGTATTGGGGTAGTTTAGTTGTCACTTGATTTTTTTTCGGCTAAAGATTGAAAGTACAAAGTCCAATAAAACTGCTGTGTATTTGCGTTTGTTTGGTATTCGTTTGGGGGGTATAAAATATAATATTATTTCTAATATTGATTCAGTTTTCATTTTTTTCTAATTCGTTTTTGTTTTTAAAGACATATTTCATAGCTTGTAGTACGTATAAATAGTTTACGGAGACTGAATAATTTAGGTTCTTTGAATAATGCATCTGTAGAAACTGTTTTTACGTACCTGCAATATTATCTCTCTTTCGTGACATCTCTCATAATATACGTTCATTAAAATAAGGTTTTTTGCAGTATTTTTATGGTCGAAAAATTTCCGCACTTTTATTATGCATTGACCCATTATTTTATATCTTACTTGAAAAAGTTGAAACGTCCTCTCTCTGCAGGCACCGTGAATATTGGAGCAACTCCCCCGACGTTGACACAAGACTGTACTATGACAGCGACTGTGAGGAGGATAGTGGTCACGCCTTGGATTACGTCAGCCTTGATAACAGCTTTCAAACCACCCTGTAAAAACAAATACAAAAAACTTATTAAATTAGTGCCAAGTCTAGTCTGTAGAGATAAAGTGATGGGAGTGTGATGTGGGCGTATTGGCGTCCTAGAAGTGAGTTCTATTATTCCTTACTTCTGGTTAAGCTTTGATAGATTCTCCTACCTTAATAAACTAATTGTGATTTTTAGAGCGTATCGTCATGTAGGAATGCTCTTTCTGTTCTGCAGGAAAATTATTTTTATTTATTTTATTTTTATTTTATTTATTTATATGAGAAATACAGCTATTTTATTGGTTTACAAGATGTGTTTAGTGATAGTGTTGAAATACATTTTTTAGATGATCCACAAAACTCGCCAAGTTAATATTGAAAATGTCAACATCACCCAAGTACTTATTCCCCATGGTGTGAAGTCGTTGTATCGGAGAGTGGGTAATGTAGTTACGCTTTTGAGTGCTAATAATTAAATATAATTTGAACATAACTTTCTTTGTGAGAAGTCTTAAATAAAAAAATAAATCAATTAATATAACTTAAAAGTTAATATATCATTGAAGACGAAGATAACAAAAGTAATCTTAACAAAAATATGAAAGAGAACAGACACAGATAAATAGAAAAAAACTGGGACTCAAATCCAGACCTTTCGTCTAACCGGGACGTGCACGTTAACCATTTTCGCTGTTGCCACTTCTGTTAAACCTATCAATTTTGAAAGCTGTCTTACCGGAAGACAATAAATTGTTAAAATAAAATCCTTCTGGTTGCGCAAATCAATTCGTTCGCAGGCGGGTGCGGTGTGAATCTAAAACAACAATTACTGAAAAACTACTCAAAGGAAAAGGAAAAGTATGGGTATTGCCAAAACTTACCGAGTTCACTAGACATTTGCCGCTGGTTTTGTGTTTGAACAATTCTCCTTTTGTCTTTATAATAGTTCACTTATAGTAGTAAACACGGTTACTTCTGCAGCCGCGGCGGTGATTCAATAAGTTCCCAAATTGATCTTATGGCGTTACTTTCAATTCAGTAAGAATGCACAAATTTTTACCCGAACTCGAAACGGATGCGTTTTTCAACAAGTCAAATAAAAAACAAGTGAATGCGGAAATCGAACGTTTTATTTTGTTTTGGCTTGGCGTGGGATGGGTAGGTATTTGTGGATGGGTAGAAAGGTAGGTACTTGGGTATTGGCGCAAACACCTTCCTGTCAGAAAAAATGTATGCAACAAGTGGAGTTCCACAGGGTTCACACCTTGACCCAATCTTTTTTTTATCTTGTTTATAAACGATCTTACAAAAATATTTCACGATGTATCTATCTTACTTTTTGCTGATGACCTCAAATTTTTTAGTATTATTCAAAATATTTACCACTGCAACATTCTTCAAGATAATATCAACAAATTGTTAATTTGTTGAAATGAAAATAGACTTTACTTAAATATCTCTAAATGTCGAATAGTTAGATTTTCTCGAATAAAAAATCCAGTGATGTTTAATTACAACATTGATAACAATGCTCTTGAGACATTAATACAAATTATAGCAGAGTTCCAGCAAGGCTAATGTCCTGGGTTCAATTTCTAAATGTGACCGCATCTTTTTTTATTTTTTTTAGTTTTGTTTGAAAGTTGCTTACACGTACATTGAAGACATAGGTAAAAGTGTCTTCAACGTAAAAATAATACACTTTGAGGTTCTCATTATTATTTCGTTATATTCAAAAATATAAAGAATTTTTTGTGACGATAATAGCGTTATCCTCACAAATATGAGCGTCTGACGGAAATAACAAAATGTTTTTTCGGGTTAAAAAAATCTATATACTAGTTTTTTGTGTGCACTTTTTTTACTTACAAATAATGTGAAGAGTATACTTATGACAGTGATTCCCAAAATACTGGCCCAGTAGGGCGCTCCAATAACAGACTTGAGCGCAACGCAGGGCGTGAAGATAGTCACTCCCAAGATGAGGATCTGCCGCCAGATGTAGGTGGCTGAAGCCAGGCACCTGACCGTGTGGGACTTAAAGCGAAGGTCCAGGTACTGGTAGACGGACGTGATGCCCAGGGAGAAGTACACAGGGACGAATATGATGGCCACAAGGGGGTATGCGCACACCATGCCATAGACTGTCTCCCACATTGCGCTTCCGCGGTACACCAGTTCAGATGGGAAACCTACAAGAAAAAATATATTACATTATATTGTTTATTTTGAAAAGTTTTCAAAAAATATATATTATTTTATACATTGTTTATTTTGCAAAGTTTTCAAAATTTTATTTATTTTATTTTATAAAAAAAATAGCATGTTATTCAATACAAAGATATATATGTCCAGGTTGTAACGGTGGAATTTTATCTTGGGATTCCAGGGCACAATTTGAGGACAAAAGGTAGATGTAATTTTGATATTCGATGATTTTTTTTTAAATTGAAAAGAAAATAAATGTATTTTTCTTTCACTCGTCGCCATTGATCAAACTGCTAAGCGTGATGACGTGATACGTGCTCTATCTCGTCTGTTACCGAACAGGTAATGGTGTAATGCGAGTGAGTTGACCCATTAGCCCATCCATCTACATAGTGGCGATGTGTAATGAAAAAAATGGATTGAAAAAATCATTCGACACAAAATGACGTCCATATCTTTCACTCCAAATATATCTAGAATTCGCTGGTTAAAATTCTTCGATGAAGTGCCGTACATCGTGCATAAATATGAGGTTAAACCGTCAAAAGTCATAAGGTTAAGTTGCTTTGCTTAAATACATGAGTTTTGTCAAGCCTTAGTACTAATAAATAGGTAAAGGTGAGATGGAAGAGGAATATTGGATAAGGATAGGAGATGCTCCCAATACTCTACACCCACGCATAAATTTATGATTGTCCGCTTACATCGCATCGGTCCGTTATTTCTAAAGCTAAATCCTAACAATTTTTTGTTATACACTAACTTGATCTTTTACGTTATTTGGTAATGTGGACTTCACTGGATGCTTTAATCGTACTTTATCGGCTCTCGTTTTACAGTTTTATAAAAAAACAATAAATAAAGACGTTAATGAAAACTAGAAAGCAAATTGGGTTGAGTATATTTTTTTATTTTATTTATTTATCTGTATAAAGTTTGTTTACACGCGTTTTTTTATGACTGTCTCACTAGAATATTCTTGCGTTGAGACAGGCGCCACAGTGTGCGGAATGAAGAAAAAACACGAATTAACTGTTTGCTGACTAGTGCAATTTTATTTTTTTTGATCTTATTAATGAATTATAACTATTTTGAAGTAAATTTTTTTTTTTTTTGTTGTTTGTCGAAAAGTTGTCTTCAAACCTCACAATGTAACTGCGGCTTTTTCTCCATTTCTTCATAAACCGTAGTGAAAAATTATTTACGGTTTTGTAAAATGTAGGGCTCAAAATATTCGTACCTGCTACGTGGTATGTTTGTTTTATGTAATTATTTAAAAACTCCTTTGATTTCACAGAATTGGCATTTAATATACCCCATTATTTTAATGCCTCGAATAATTCTCTCCGGAGAATGCATATAAGGCCTTCTCGAAAATAACAAAATTGTTGAAGGGAGGACAAAAAATGATCACAATTTATATATGATATAAAAGGTGAGACTTCAGTCTACAATATTTATATACTCATAAATGGGAGCAAACGATGTTTTGTTTCTAAATGCTAATGGAAATAAGCATTTTAACAGCAAAAAAATTCAAAAATAGTGAAACATTAGACGTTAGTTCAAATCTCACACATGTGATATTGATATATAGTTTAGTAAATAAAATAAAAAATACCTTGAAAAATTTCATACATAACTAACTTTTGTAAATATATCTAAACGTCACTCAATACACAATCGTCTCTGCCCACGCGTAGGAGCGAAGTGAAAAATGCGATGCCGAACATCAAATTTACGACACACTTTGAGGCGTTGCCAAACTTCCGTCAAGCGCTTTGGAGAAATTTAAATAAACACATAAAATGCAAAAACTATTGTGCTACACTAAAAAAAATATTTTAATTCAAAACATTAAAGTTTGCAAAAACCACTTAATTCAGATTTTTTCTGACATTTCGTACACTGTGAGGCGTAGAGGTACAAAAAATATAAAAACATGTAATTACGTGGATATTTTAGGGGATCACATTTTTCTTTAAAAACAAACAAATAGAAAGGTAATTGAAAATGTGTATAAATCCTGCAAAGAGTGTGATCTTTCAATTGCAGGAAGAGATGAAGTTAAATAGTAATAATGCATATTATGTTTTGTAGGCTAGTTTTCAAATGCAGTTTTATTTTTAGAAGAAATAAATTTGTGTAAGAGTGTCTTTTTGTTCTCTAATCCAAATCTTAATTTTTTTCATTATGTAAATTTATTTATCGTTTTTGTTCTCCCTTTGTTTGTATCCACAGTACGATTATGATAATTTTACGCCAAAAAGCATACCTCTTCAAACACAGAACTCTATTTGACAACGACCAAACTGCTCGTGATACTAGATCCAAAGGTCGTAATCTTTTAACCAGCTAAAATATCATAGATGCTTTGCTACAAAGCTAAACAGTGCACTAACACTTGCCATTAGACGGAACACCAATTTCGCTGAATGTAAATTCGACACCAAGTTCTTGATCGTCAGCCAAGACAGCCTTATAAATATATATTTTTGTTTTGATATATTTTATTAATTTATATTTTACAGTATGATTGACTACGGTCGATTACCAGTGTGATGGTACCATATATATTGTCTTTTTACATATATATATATTTTTGTTGTGTTGTTTTGTAAACTATGTCTGTTCTCAATACAGGATTTCCTAGTGAGACATGCACAGCACATAAACAAAGTAGTGATTTAAAAAAAAAAATGTGAATATCGCACAAGGCCTCCAACTGATCCCAACCGCTTGGATCCAGTGATATTATATCATCCCCAATCAGGGTGTATTGTGAGGCTGAAAGAAGTTGTGAAGGGAAAGACATGGGTGGAAGAAGTACCTTGCTATTCAGAACTCGTCACGAAAGACGGTTAAAGCCATTTAAAGCAACGTTTCTATTTTGAATGGTGTTCGTTAAACCAAGGCAATACTAAGAGTGTCTTCCACTCTGGAAAGTACCGCAAATATATATTTTATTATACTGAAATGATTAAATTGTGAATTAACACAAATCAATCAAATGAAATTTATTTGCGTACGCTGAAATTTTAACACGACTTCTGGATCACTAGTCGACAGCCTTACAACTCGACCACGGAGTCCACATTTAATAAAGATAAATAAAAAGTGTTAAAACCATACATGTCGTGGGTCTTTCCACTCTAAAAATATTTACCTACACATCGCTCCATTCAAGTAATTTTGTTAGTATCAAGTTAAATTATCGTGGAAAAAACGTGGTTTCTAGAAGTCCATTCATCCTCACCGTTTGCAAGTACTCACACTCGAAGACAAAAATTATCATAAATATGCAATGTGTTATTTAGAAACACAATTAAACAATAATGCAATGAGACGGAAAGAGAACAATAATTTAACATATGAATGGAAATCATTTTCCGGTAAAGGAAACATAATACGAAATAATTAACTAAATTGTGTTGATCGTTTGAAAAATAATTCTTGGAAATTTTAAAATATTTGAGATATTTTTTTAATAAACGTAAATGTTTTTTAAGTCAAAAGCCATTCATTCACAGCCATTAGTGAGAAACAAAAGATCAAAGGATACAAACGTAAAACTAATAAATAATAAAAGCATTTTGTGAGTCAGAAGTCTCAATAAGCATGTTTATCATGATTAAATTTTTTATAAGATATGAAAAAAAATATTTATAGATTCTCCGTTTTTTTACAATAACACCTTGTTAGGCCTTGGAGGCCTTGAAGAAAACAATATCTGGTTTGCTGTGTGAAAGGTCTTTTGTGGAAAGTAAGGAGTGAACCTGGATCTTATGTTGTAGGAGGTAGGAAACACCCGGCAAATCGCTCCACAGCCGAGCTGTTGAACTCAAGAACGAGTCGTAGAAACTACCCGCTCTTATGTGACTAATGTCAACCGTGTACAAATGTTGGGCGCTTGTTTGGCGTGTTTCCCGACCGTGCACCGGTGCCGAAGGGATAAATGATCATCTTACATTGAAATACCTGTTTCTACAAGGACAGCATTTTTACCTGACGCCAGTGTTTTAAAGATTGCAATCCGTTTGTTAAGATATGAAAATCTCTCTAACTGCACAGAGTCCAGGGGTTTCTTTCGGTATTTCAAAGCTTCAGACAAGAGATGGCTGCCAAATTCAACTTAAGAAGTCTAACAGCTGCTGTTCCCAATCTTACTAATCAATCTAAGGAAGCTGGACACGGGGATTAAACTCGACTGAGCAAAGCAAAGTTATAAAAAGTATCAACAAAGTGGCGCCTACGCCACGAAGCGCCCCCGCGACGGTGGCAAAGATCAAGCTGACACTTTATATTTAATATATTTTATACGTTTGTTTAAAAAATATAAAATGCCAGTTTATGGATAATAAAAATTATGTGTTCATAATAAATACAATAGTCAATTCTCCAAATTAATTTTGCCTCGAAAGTTTTTATTTTGATGCCATTTTGTTGTGTATGAAAGTGGCACTTAAGATCATGGGTCGGCAACCTGCGGCCCGCGAGGCGTCTTGGTGCGGCCCGCAAGATTCTCGCCACAACGCATGTGACGGATGACATTATACACAACAGAGTGAAAGGGAGCGATAAAGGGAGCGAAGGATTAGCGATGCAACTTCAAACTGTTTGCTGATTTCAAAAAGATCCCACGCATGATGGAGATTTTCAAAAACCCCTTCGCAGTGGATATCGATAATATACCAAGCGATTTGCAAATCAAAGTGATAGATTTGCCTTCTGAAAACGACAAGGAGTTAAAAAGGTTTGCCCAGCAAATAATTACTGGGTTTGGTAGTACTGTTTGTGAGTGAAATTTTTCAATTCTAAAATACCAACAAGAAAACACTGTTCTTGGTTATTGGATTCACATTCAGATACAATATTACGCGGCTCTTCTTCAAAAATGCAAGCTAATATAAAAACAACTTGCAACCCAAATGCAACCAGAAACATCTCATTGATTTTATCTACAATAAACGTAGTAAAAATATACAAAAGGAGTATTATGTTTAAAACTAAAATATTTGTACAAAAATGTTGTTACGTATTTTTTTTACAATAGCTCCACACAGGAGGCCCTGAGGAAAATAATTCCCCATAAGGCCTATGTCATCTTCAGGGATGGGATGTGGAGGGTCTCTTTAGGAAAGGAAGGAGAGGAAGCTCTGGGAAAGAAAAGGGTATAAGGACTGTAGGATAATGGGGGTCAGTGTGTTCAGGATTGATGGACGTATGAATCCATCCCTCCCACTGCGGTGCGAGGCGATGTTCCGAGAGAATATGGTTGGAGAAGTCAAAGGGACTCCTTCAACCATTCTCTCCCGATCCAGCCTACTATGCAGCTGGTAGGCAGACGCTTCCGCCGCCAAGACCCCGACAAACCTCACTCACTTTCACAACAAAAGGTTGCCGACCCATGCTTAAGATAATCAGCGATAAAAAAATTTGGAACAACGCAAATTGAGCATTACCTTTAAAATACTTACAAATCGTTTAGCTGATTGCAGACTCAGATTGGTTGATCGAAAAGTTGGAAACAGCGGGCGTAAACAATAACTAACTATTTAACTAACCATCACGCCATTTCCCCGCAGGAGTAGGCAGAGAGGACGGACCGCCAAACAACTCGATCTTGGCACACACTCCTTGCCTCGTTCACCTTCATACATCGTGTCATACATGCTCTTCTATTATTCTGACTCTTGACATCGCCCGACTCAAATATCTGATTCACTTGGTCGTGCCATGTCTTCCTCGGACGTCCCCGACTTCGTCTACCGTTTACATTTGCGTCATATATTCTCCTTATACTCCTTTCCTTATTCATTTGCTTAACATTCCCAAACCATCTGAGCGTCCCTTTCTTAATCTTACTCATTACGCTTACATCAGCGTTGCATTCTTTGCGGATCTCGACATTTCTCACACGATCATACATAGTTTTACCACACATACGTCACAGGGATCTCATTTCTGCAGCATTCAGTCTACTTTCATCCTTTCTCTGCCAGTTCCATGCCTCACTGCCACATATCAGGGTAGGTACCAGCCCTTCATCATGGACGGCTAGCTTCGCTTCTTTTGAGAGTTTTTTGTTGGCGCCAACGGCGTTCAGTTCTCCATTAATGGAATTACAGGCAAATCAAAGTGATAAAGCATCCCATCCCATCCCGTGCGACCTGCTAACAAAAGTGGCGACATCTTTTTATCAATTCTTGAGTTCGAAACCGAATTACAACGGTAGCTTTGATCGAAAATTCACGTACACAGCTGTTTATGTGGCGCGGCGCGAAGGGCGCGGCAGTAGACATGCACTGGAAGCCGGATTCTGAAATTCAATCACGCAGACGTTACCTTATTAATATTGTTCGATTAAACACTTGCCGAACTTAGCGATAAAACTAAAGTATACAATAAAGTCAAATAAAATAAAACTAAAGCATTTATCACATGTGGAGTGCCACAGGGCTCAATTCTAGGACCCCTACTTTTCTTACTGTATATTAATGATATGACTAAATGTAGCATCTCGGGAAAACTTCAACTTTACGCTGATGATTTACTACCGTTGCAAAAATCTGGGGGAACTTGAATCTCTAATGAATAAAGATCTAGCTAAATGGCTGCGAATAAATAAATTAAGTCTCAATGTCAAAAAAACCCACTACCTCACTTTCGGAAAAAAGGATTACACGATTATCATTCTTGGAAATGAAAAGCTCCAAAATGTACAAGTAATGAAATATTTGGGATTATTCATAGATTCTAACCTGTCGTGGATCTCCCATGTTGAACATGTAAAATCCAAAATTTCCCCGATAACTTGTGTACTCTATCGACTTCAAGAAGTGCTCCTCGTAGCTCTACTGCGTGCCACACATTATGCTGTGATACACTCTGTTATCTGGTTAGTACCATAACTAAGAAGCAAATATCCGAAATACAAGTCATCCAAAATAGAGCTATAAGAAACCTATACCATCTACCATAGGATACACATGTCAAAGATATACACTCACTGACCCAAATATTTCCTTTTACGATTCAGCCAAAATATAGCATCACCACTGCCATCTTACAAATAATTCAACACGCCTTACACACCAACACTAAACCAGCCTTTAATTCCGAAATACACCAGCACAAAGCACGATCACAAAATCAAATACACCTATCATCATCTACTCACACGACTAAATTTGGAATTAACTCCTTACAATACGTCACATAAACGCAATACAACGCATTACCCAATGAACCTAAAACTTCCAGCATCAAACAAAAAACATTGGCAAAGGCCCTAAAAGGATATTTTCCCAGCAGTTTTATTAACCGGTGACGAATTTAGCTGTCTTACTTTGTAACTCCTGTATATTCTTCGTATAAGTACTTAATATAATTACTAAGTGTATCGTGTGTCTTGTCCATTTTAAAATTATGTACTATTTATTAAATTCCCATTAAATTACGTGTTCTTGTGTAAAAATAATTTTCTTTTACTTTTCTTAAATTTCTTTTATTTCTGTATTTTCTTTTATAATTCTGTATTTTCTTTTATTTCTGTCCTTCCCGAAATGAGTTTTATTAAACTTAAAGTTATATATCATAAATGTTAATATTTTATCACTAATAAATAAATAAATAAATATATATTCAATTAATAAAAAATCATCGAACTTTGGCATCAAACTAGTATGAAAATAGAATGCATGTGCAATGTGCATCGCATGTTATGACAATGTTTGATAATATTGATGTCTTAATATTTATCTACAATAAAATCAGACTTGTAAAATGATCAAATCAATTTAAGTGATTTATGAACCTATGATAAAAAACATATTTAATCGATTATAGCTTCTCAACAATGCCAAGATTAATATCTTAACAATCGATTAATCCCATGTTAAAGTCAATTAATGCGATTACATAGTGATTTGTTGTCATTAGCAGAACAATTATTTTTTAATTGTTTATATGATTAATTCGTAGAACTTCATTTAGTTTTTTTACATTTAACTAAAATTAAATTTGATAGCCTTATTATCAAGTTCTACAAGTATTTTAGTACGTATTTTTGTTAACCACAGTAGAAAATAATAACTTAACAAAACACGTTACGGCAGTCACAAAATCGAATGGTCTTCCTATGGGATCACCGTTTAATCCACTTCTAGCAGAGATATTTATGGATTATATTTAAAACATAATTCTTAAATTTCCCTTAGCTAAACACATAATATTCTATGTCAGATACGTAGACGACATCCTTGCATGTTGGAAAGGCACCAACTGACAGATAGATATCTTTATTATTTGGGCCAACACCATTAATAATAAAATCTGCACAACTGATTGAAGGTAAAATCAATTTTTTAGATCTGACAATCGGTAGAAGTAATAATAAATATACCTTCGAAATATTTAGAAAACTAACTTTTACAGATACAACAATAAATGCAAACTCAACTCATCCTTAGTCCCATAAATTATTAGCTTACCATTCAATGGTACGTAGACTCATTAACATTCCCTTAGACAATAAAGCATACGTTAAAGAAAGGATAACTATTAAAAAAATCGTGATTAATAACGGTTATGAGGCAAATTACATTTTAAAATAATAAAAAACGAGAAATACAAAAATAAAATTAATTAAATATATCCGGTACATAACAAAAAATTAGAAAAATTTGCGTATCTCGAATTTCTTGGCCTAATATCTTTAAAAATTGAAAAATGTGGTTTAAATATAGCTTTCCGAACCAATAATAATATAGGAACAAGCCTCAAAAACTCAAAAAGTAGAAATCTCAAACTCAATAACGGTGGCATATATGAATTAAAATGTGACCACATCGACTGTAATGCTACTTATTTTGGACAAACAGGTAGAGCATTTTCAGCTAGATTCAAAGAACATATACGATGTTGTAATAATAAAAACACTTCTACAAAATTCGCAGAACATCTGTTGGTGAATAATTACGTTGCACTCAAAAACAATAAGTCTAAACCATTTCATATAGAAAGAAAGGGTCATAGATTAAATTTTCTTGAACAATTAAAAATCAATAAATGAACGAATGACCCCAATATAACGCTAATGAATAAATTAAGAGAAATTATTTATTCCCCACTACTTATTATATTTACAAAACCTAAAAAATATAACGCACTTAAATGAGTCATAGAAATAACGTCATTATAAAACAATTAAGAAAACCTTAACACTTAGTTGGGGAAACAGATTCCGAACCCCACATAATACAATCTCAATTAGTGTATCAACAAATTGGTTTCACCGGTAATAAATCAATATAGACATCTTCCAAAATTGACATTTCAAATCTTGTAAATATAGCGCCTAATAGTGGATTTAACCAGTTTGAAAATGGTCTTGAAAACCGTAATAGCTGTAACAAAAATATTAACTAAAATACTTGCAGAACTTGATAATGAAACTATCAATTTTAATTTTAATTAAATACAAAAAAATATATTTTTTTAGCCGGTATAAGTCCGTTGGAGAACTCAGAGGGTCTCCCTCTCCCGGTCCAACCCGCCACATAGCTGATGGGCAGTAGCGATGTGTAGGTTCAGCTGGAGTGGGCTCTTGAACTCGGGTTCTTCGCGGGAAGCGGTTCGAAATCACGATTTATTAGAGTAATTCTTTCGAAAAATATTTGGATTTAGTTTTACATTTAATATTTGCTCTTTATTTATTTGTTTGCCCAAATGAGTGATTATTTAACAATTAGATCGAAACCTCCAATTTAGATTCTGTAACAACTACAGTTTGCGATTCTCATCTTCTAGTAACCAAGGATTTATTAAATGCATACTTATGAAACAATACATTTCAGAAAAGAATCAAATTATACAGCGCATATAAATAAAATTGAATAAATTTGTGTCCCAAATAAAGCAGCTGTATAAATATTACTAATTTAAGAAAGACGTTCGCCGGCAAAAATATCTTTTCTGAAATGTGTATGTGTGTCCTTTTCTAATGAATAAATGCCAGGGGTATGTGTAGTGGGGAAGCAAAGAGGGTATACAAGGGTGGGTTTTTTCATTTATTTTTTACTTTTAGCTGTGTAGTTTACAGTTACTTTAGCGGTACATTTGACATTTACGGCAAAATGAGTTTTTCACGACGCCAACAGCTAAAGTAAAAGTAAACAGGGGTGACAACATGTTAACACTTCCTTACCGGACCGGGGGAACGCACCTACACTAACGAGAGTTTTACGCTGTATCTATGTTGTTGTGTAATCTTAGAAAAACTATTTGCATTAAAAAAATTAATATCGCATTACTAATTTTCTTAAAATTAAATAGTTTATAACTGTGCCACCCGCCCCCCTTCCCCTCTGTTCGGGCGTACCCCGTCCCTATCTGCTGAATGTATCGGGATAATTCTAAGCGATAGCAAGTAATTTCTAAGTTGTTAGTGGAAAGGACTAGATCGCGTTCGTTTATACTGCGCATCTCGTTTGCTCTTTTTACAATGCTATAATGTTCGCTTGCCGGTCAAAGATCATTCGGTCTGAGTCGTTTCCGGTGAACGCCAATCGCCAGTCGAGATTTGGAAACAAGGTGTTATGTTGGCTATCGGCCCGCCTTCTCTGTTTTCTATGAAAAAATACACGTTATGGTCTAAATTCATTAGAATATTAATTTTGACTTTATTTATGAAACGATTTTGAAAATGACTACTGAAATACGATGATTATACTTTCCTCTAATTATTATCATAACAAATTACAAAAAAATATGTCATTAACACCCTTTAATATGCAAAACAAATTGGGGTTCCCGAGTGACCCCCCTTCGGGTCATGTGTGATTTTTTTCGTTCCGGGACGAAAAGGTTAAACAGTCTAATTCCCAAAATTTCGTATTGTTAACTGTTTATACATTTTTTTATGTGGCAAAACACACAATAAATGTCAAACATTCGGTGAATTCTATGCGCAATGTCTATGATTGCATCGTCTTGTGTAAATTTTGTGATTGGGGAAATGTTATGTTGTGATGAGAGATGTTATTGGTATACGACAGTAGTATTGTCGGCAGCGCGAAGAGCAAATAAGTAAAATATGGGTTAAACCATAGACCGCCCGTTTCTGCACAGAGTTGAGGGTATTTTTCAAGCATTTTGGAGCTCCAGACCAGAGGTGGCTGCCAAATTCAACCGTGGGGCGCACTTGCGTTTTGTACAAGGTTAGCGGTTGTGTACTATTAAAGTATCTACGGGCCCTGTACAGTACGCTCAGTTTTTGAGAGGCTAACTTTACTCTGGCTTCGATGGAGCCCCCATACCTGAGCTTGTCACTTATAGTTACACCAAGCATATCAATGGAGGGTCTGTTTGGAAGATTGCTTCCGTTGAAGGAGACTAAATTTTCATTTCGATCCCTTTTAGACGTAATCAGACATGCTTGGGTCTTTGAAACATTGAATTCGACGAGGTTATTCTTACTCAGCGAGAAAACACTCTCTAGGTAACCGTCCATTCTTTGCTTCAAAGCCCTCCGAGCCGATGGAGATTGCTGAAATTGAAATGTTAGGGCGCCATCCTGCCTATTTCAGCAGGAACAAAAAAAACAATTAGAACTGCTTACCACAGGTTGTGTAATTTGGGAATGAAAGTGTTACCAAATCAAGATTCAAAAAAGTTTTCAATCAGCAATAAAAGGTTATATTGTAACATAAAAAACATATTACATGTAGAACACCCTATATACCCTACTCGCTTTACAAAGGGGGTTTTTGTTTTCACTGGTAGAAAACAGGATTGATCCAACGGTCCTTCGAGATCCAAACGATTCTTGAATAAAGTGTCTATCCGGGTGATCTAGGATCCAAGTTGCCATAATATTATGTTGTAAAGGGCCTTGGATGAGACCAGTAACTCTCATCCAAGTAATGGTGGACCAGGTAGCAATCAGGTTACAATTCCATCCAGAATTCAGGTAGGATTGAAAATAATTCAAAAGACGACCCTGTATTGTGTTGGGAAGATTGTAATCACAATTTGTCACAAAATTGCCTCACCGAGCATTCCGATTACTTCAGATTAGTATCCTTTTCTCGTTTTTTTCAAAAGTTACATCACGTACAATTGATTCTGGATTGATTCGTCGATCAAGACCCCAATCAGTCTGTGTTTTAGGCAAGGAACGAAGTTTTCTCTTGCTGTCACTGACATCTTCATAGACAACCTGGTGATTCCAGTGCGTAAAAACGAAGACAATTTACTGCCTGTGAATGTAGGTACCCCTTCATGGTTGCATAATTTATATGTCACAATATATTTCCATCAACGAAGAATCACTTTTTTGCTTAGTTCATTCATCATCCGTAGTCTCTGTTAATGAAATTGAAATCCATAAAAACCCCATCAATATTAACAGAGACGACGGAGCTAAGCTCAATAGTTCTTGGTATCCAGTAATTGACGGCTACACCAGAGCTAAACGCAAAAAAACCATGCTGAATTTTTTCTAAACACCAGCTCGTAGAGAAATGGAGCTGGCAGCACGGTATCGCTTCGACACACATAAGTAAACACTCTCACCAATATCATTTGCTCATCTGCCCTGATGATGGACACTGTAACGCTGTCCGAAACGTTGGTTAAAGAAGGAGGTAGCGAAACACGGCATAACACCCCAAAAATAATAACAAAAATACAATTTTCTTTCTGCAAAAGACTCTTATGAATGCATTAGAACATCTGTTTATATAAAAATACTATTTGTTTGCATGTTTGTTCCATACGCGTTTCTAAACCAATCATCCGATTGCAATGAAATGAAATTTTCAAGAACAGAACAGGATTTAAAGTTATTTCTAATTCGTTCGTAATAAAAAGGCTTTTACAATATAACAGTTTGTCAAAAAAGAGTAGAAAACATTGGAAGGCACTACTGTTATTCAAATGGCAATATGAACATAATATAACTCATGGTGTTAATGTAAAGCTGTGAAAACTAAATTTTTATAAAAAATGCATAAAAGAGAAAAAAGTGTTGTAACTAAACTCACCATTAGTGATTCTTTCTTTCTATTTACTGTTAAATTCAAATTTATGTTAAATTAAATGGAAGCAAATCATTTGGTAAAACACCATTTAATCAAGTCATTAAGTGGGTACTTTAACACCAGTGTTTAAGATGTGGTTTACTGTGTTCTATACATTCAGTGTCATTGCACTTTAAAATAATATTTGATAGGTAAATAAATGTTGCCAGCCTACAAATTTTGTAGTTCCAATTTTTATATTTTCTACTTTGACAGAATGTAATTGTATGATTGTTATCTCTACTAATTGAGTAATACACCGACTAATTATATATAACATAGCGATAAGGACATGTTCAAACCAAAAAGATCAATGTCAATTCTCAATAGATATTTAAATATAATCATTTGTCACTCATGACTAATGTCGTGCACCCGAACGTGACAAGTTTAATTTTCTTTTATTATTTATGTTCCCTCTGCGTGAAGTGGTCTCAAGACGCCAGAGCTCTTTGAGAGTGTTAGCTAAATCGTGGAATCTCAATCTTGCTGTAATATACGTAGTAGAGATTTTATCTTCCACTTACAAATCATTCAGTTGCGATATCATGATCATTCATCAGAAATAATCGGAAACATTCCTAATAATAATAAGATAATTATTCAATTTCGGAATTGCAGGGCTCATCCATGCAGACATTTTATGACATCGTAGAATCTGATATCTGATTGTATCTTGGATTGTCAAACAGGTAGAGTCAAAACATTTTTAAGAGCACACGTTTGGATTTATTTGTGCAAACAGAATTGAGCTCCCTTTTACCCTGCAGTAGGTCTACGATACTGGGTGCATAGCGATGCTTTTGATTGAATATTATCATTGTAATTTAAGTAAATAAGTTTCTCAGAGTAAACCTGGTTGTAGTTTTTTTAAAGGAGTCAAAAATAAAATCTGGCGGTTGTAAACCATTGGCCAACCAAACTTAAAGTTCAATCCGTAAAAAATATACTTGTTTCATACCAGCATACAAAGATATTGAAAAACAAGGAGATGTGCTATCACGGACGCTCGACCGTAGGCGGACTACTACCTAAAAAGTATAGTTTGAATACGGAAAGAATTTTTAAGGAAAAGAAGGTGAGGAAGTTCTGGGAAGGAAATATGTATGAGTGGTGGGTAGGAATCTGGGGGCCAATATGTCCAGGAGTGACGGCCTAATGAATCCATCCTTCCAACGGCTGCGCAAGGCGATGGGTCAAAGATTCTGGCTGGAGAAGTCAAAAGACCTTCTTCAACCAATCGGAGCAGTCTAGATCTGGATTGCCACGCAGCAGGTGGGCATGGCGGACGCATCTGACCAAGGCCTGTACTATCCGCATACCATGAACCTATGGCAGAGGTGTTGGTTGTCCAACAAATGCCATTTCCGCCTCCCAAAATGAATACGTAGGTATATAACAAATTTTAAATTATTTAGACCAATCTAGTAATATCATCCTAAGTGAAAATCTATCCAAAAATGATATGTTTTTAAAAGTTTTTAATTTTTATATGGTCATATTGCAGAAACTTTAAAAGTACACAAATGCTAACCCTGTACAAATCGCAAGTGCGCCCCACGGTTGAATTTGGCAGCCACCTCCGGTTTGGAGCCCCAAAATACCTAAAAGAAAAACCTAGACTGCAGAAACGGGTGGTCCGTTTAATAGATTCTCCTAACTGAACAAACGGATTGCAATCTTTAGAGTACAGGCGTCAGGTGGGAATGCTGTCCTTGTTCTACCGGTATTACAACGGAAGATGCTCCGAGGAACTCGCGTCATTGATCCCTTTGCCCCGGTGCACAGTCGAGAAACACGCCAAACCCGCGCCCAACATTTGTACACGGTTGACATTAGTCGCATGTTCGTTTCTGCGACTCGGTCTTGAGTTCAACAGCTCGGCTGTGGAACGATTTTCCGGCCTCTTCAAGACCCATATTCACTCCTTCTTCTCCTCAAAACCACCCCCCACACAGCATCTTCAAAGATGACATAGATGGAGTTAATTTAAAAAAAAATGTTATGCGAAAACATTACACAGTAAATTGCGAGAATGACTAAAGAGGAAGCAAGCAGTCCACAATGAAAATGTTTGACCGTCCATCCTCTTTGCCGGAAACGTTGTGAACATTTGTTAGTTTGGTTGCTGTTAGGCTGCAGAGAATTTGCTTAGATTTTAAAGACATACCAAAATACATGACGAGAACATGATATTTTATAACTCACCCAGAAAAGATCTGACTCCTAAAGTTCCTCTTGCAATGGACAGCATCATGGCTGCCATGGATATTCCTCCTCCGGTGGCAAAGACATAATTAGCTTTGGTCTGCGTTTCTTTCGTTTTACTCCACAGCGGCCACAGAGCACTCCCGATTATAAATAGCACGAACACTGTGTATTCTACGCCCATTATTGACTCGGACATTTTTGAAGATATAGAATTTTTTATTAAGATTTTATTAAACAAAAGAAGAGATGGTCAATTTAAATGGGTTTTAGTCACTACACTTTTGCAAATGCGTTTATTTTTTGGGTTCAATGACAAATTCTGAAAACAAATATAATTTATTTCATTAGTATGTATTTTCCTTAAAAGATTAAATAAGAGTTTCATGTTTATAAGCGTCTGTAAGTATTTTATGTTTTCATGATTCCGCTAATAATTTAAATGTTAATTCCAATAACAATTTGGACATCGTTGAGAGTCTGTTGAAAGAGGATTTTCTTTTTAACTACTGAATCAAACAATATTAATAGCCTTCGATCTGCTTGGTGAATTTCAGAACCCCACTTTGATAGCATATCTGAGGCCACGTCTTACTCGTCGCGCCAAAATAACATCTTGGTGAAATTTGAGGCAAAGCTACCATTGTAATTCGGTTTTAAATTCAAGAATCTGTCACAAGATGTCACCACATGTAATGTTTCTTTCCGGATAAGGAAAAGTTGACAGTACACATAGTTGTATCGTGCAGCTATGACGTCTACTATGACGTCTACATATGACGTCATTGCCTCTCTCGGTTACTTTGTACCGGTAACTATCACTCGACAGTAGATCAGAGGAACAGGCTATTTTTTATACCAGTTCGTATTGGAGTAAAATGGTCAAACACTAACTGGGCGAAACCCAACTAAAAGCCGCCCGCAGGTCCCAGCAGTAAAAACCTGAGGTTTTTTAACTGCTAGTTATAGATTAATATTTTAAATAAAAATTTGAATTTGCATTACTATTACCCTGGTGGAAAACAGTAAATAAACAAATGTGTTTGTAAACAACGCATGTCAGTTTTTTTATGGTTTTGATAACAAAAGTAATTTTAACACAAAGGATTTTTGTTTCTACAGATTCTTGAAAATAGGGATTAAAAAACGTGTGTTTGAACTCGCGGTAGAAGTAAAACCTTCAGAAAGCTAAGCGAGACGAATGCAGAGTACAATGGACAACAATTGTAGGGTTTATTTATTATAATATTTTTAACAAGTTTATTTTTAGCTATTTTAAATTTTATTCTGCGAAGCACCGCACAAAGAGGACACGCAAAGCATTAGTCTACGCCATTCTTTCGCAGGCATCCTACAGATGCATGTGTATTTTTAGTGTCCCTCATTTCCGTTTCATCGAGTTACAAATCACAACCATGCTAAAGAAGTGTGCGATTCACACATAGTAGAAGTGAAACCTTCAGAAAACTAAAGCAGACAAGAGTAGGGAGGCTACAAATAGGCTACAAACACGCACAAAGAAGAGACCGATTATACTAACTTATTGTCTCGCAGTCTACATTCCGTAGATGTATGTGTTTGTCTCTTTTTGGCGACGCTATTTTTCGTTTCATCGAGTTTCAAATCACAACGCTGCTTAAAACGTTTTCACTTCAAAATTAAACACCTACCTAAGTATCTACATAAACACTACACTTTTTTAGCTACCTGATTTAAAAACTACTGCAAAATATTTTTTTTTATTTAAACCATTTACTTTAGTTCAAAACATTCAACATTTTATTGTTAAACGTGCTATGAAGTGCTATTCAATGCCACCAATAAAATGATTAGTTTATTTTGGCGATATGACTGTGGCTTGATCCGAGGTCTGATGAAAAACTGTTGATAATTTATTTAATATCAATAGTGTGAGTAATTTGCTACAATCTGCTCTTATTCCGGTACAACTAAACACGTGAATAAATTATAATGGAAAATACAGGAAACTGTCAAATCAGATGAGGTTTTAATTCGTCCTAAATCGGTTTTTCGATTATAGTTTTTTTTCAGTACGACTAATGCGTTAATATTTTATTATAATATTTTGATTTCGTTGACTGTGTTTTGGTAACACCCTTCAAGCAACTTTTTTGGAATGCGGCTTTTTAGTGTTTTCATGTAGAATAGTTTTCGAAATAAAATATTCTTTGCTGATGAAGGCATTTTCAATACTAAATACCAAATTTATGCGTAAACCTATGTTTAGATTATTTCCAAAAAAATAATAGATGGAATTGCCTTACCCCGAAATGTTTTGTAAATTTAATAATCATTTAGATTCCTATATACTTATTTCTACTTACCGATAAATGAAAATTTAAAAACGCACTTTTTTATTTTTCTTTAGCGATTTTAATTGTTTTTTTTTTAACACTATAATTGTTAAGTAAAATACTTTTTTTAAGTAAAATACTTTTTTTAATTAACAAGTTCTTTGATAGGAACAATTTGTATTGTTTACCTTTTAGTAGTTCGAACGACACTGATTTATATTGGCAGAGACATCTGAATTATTATCTAAAAACCCAAACAAAATTTGCCGCTGAATTTCCCCTCTTCCGAGATAATTCATTCACGCTATTCGCATTACTAACGAGTGCAAAACGCTTCAGGGCTGTCACAAAAATCTTAAAACAAAATACCTGCCATAACCACAATAATAAATTATAGTCACTTGGGTAACCGGTAAGCGGTAGGTAGAGCCTCGATTACATTGAGCGAGTTTACAGGGTGAGTACTAGCCGGTGAATTCACTCTCTGGTAGTAAACTCGCTCAGTGTAATCGTATTACTAGCTATCTAGCAGATTGTGAACAATCTATGAAAAAAGTTGAAAGGGGGTCAACTTTGCTCGCTACTCGCTAGCGTGTACATGACGGCAACATGGCGGCCCGCGGACAGCTGATTTCGTAACTGTCGAACTACTGCTTGATCTGGATTATTCGTTGTACAATCTGTCAAGTAGCCGGCGACTAGCGGTGAGCTAGCTACAAATATCTCCGTTTTTTATAAAATATAGACAGAATTAGTTACCGCGGGAGTCGTTATTTCATCTTTTTTTCAGCTAGTTTGCTACTGAGCGAGTGGAACGTTTTATGTGTCATTATCACAATCGACTCGCCAATTTGCCCGCTTTTAAATTTGCCGACTAGTAGCTTGTAAACTCGCTCAATGTAATCGAGGCTTAAGGCGGCACTACCCGAATTTCTACCGATTTCTTGCACATCTCTCTTGAACATTTGAAGTTTTTAAGCTATGTTATTTTTGAAGATAATATCTGTACAACCTCCACGCTGAAACGCAAATTATACGAAATTTCCTCGATAGAATAAAATCGCGAAGTATGCTCCAAAATTTTTATTTTCAAGCATTATTTAACAAGTTATGTGTATGAAATAAATCTTTGAACGTTGTTTTAGACAACCCCCACGAGATTTTTGCTCTGTTTTAATCGAATCGTGTTTTATTAAACATTTTCACAATTTTTGCTTCACTTTTATCGTTTGAAATATTAGCGCGCTCTCTCCAACATTCGTAATTACATATCTCTCCATCTTCTTCTTTTCGTGCTCGGGTACGGGGTCTTAATTGTACGCGGCGATTTTTGCCACAAACTATTTACCTTTGCAGGTTCTTCAAGGTATGCTTATACCCAAATGTGTCAAGTGTACGCAATCAGTACGCAAGTGAAATTCTTAATACAACTTTTTAACATACGAACCGTATGATTTTTTTAGATACCGTTATAATCAATTGTAAACATAAACAAAATATTGATATTTATTTATTTATTTTTCTGTTATAAAAATACAATCACAGTACAAGGAAGCTTTTGACTGTCCAACTAGGAAGGACTCCCGTTCTTTAACACTAAAATCCTAAAGTAAACATTGCGTACGTTTACTCCACTTGAATTTACTTATAACTTCATGCCTACCTCATTGAAACAACCCGCAGAAAATATACCAACGCAAATAATCAAAAAAAAAAAGGTTTCAGTTTTAATCACTACAAAAGAAACACATTTTTTTCCAAAACATAATGACCCGAAACATATTTTTTTTTTTTTTTTTTATGTTAAGAGTCCTATCTGTTTACAACCATTTGGAGCCAGTGAAAACTTCTCTGCAAACCAGCTGGTTGTGCTAATTGTCCTTCAATAACTTACAAATTTGCCAATTCTTGGCAGTTCTCGCTTATCCGGAACAGTTCTACAATTCTTTAAAATCATAATGTCTTCGTATATGTGAAAAAAACTTTGGCTCTCTTTGCTTATAAATATATACAAGTAACTCAGCATCATCATCTTTCCCTTAACCTATTCGGGTCGGGAAACCAATGCATCGACAAGGCGCCTCCATTCGTCCCTGTCTTGCGCTGATTTTCGGCCTCCGTCCATGGCGGTCCCATTTTCTCCTCACACAGTTTTTGAAGTTATCTCGCCCAACTGGGTCTAGGGCTCCCCACTAGACGTCAACCCTCTGGAATCGCACTCAGTATTTTCCCTGGTATTTGGTCATCAACCGATTCAACAAATAGTGCAAAGCGGCGGTAACGAAGATGAGTACTTCAAAAACAGAGGTGATGGTTATGGGAAGGGACACAAACACAGTGCAACATACTCGCTAATGAGGCTCAGCTGAAATAGGTGGATAGATTTAAATACCTCGGGGACGAATTCTCCAGTGACGGACGGCAAGATGGAGAAATTTATCGATAAATAGGTGCGGCAAGCGGTGTGTTGCGTCCTCTCTGCAGCTCAGTGGTAAGGAAAACCGAGCTTAGTATCAAGACAAAGATGGCAGTGTTCATATATATTACCATTCCGACGATAGTGTGACTCCAAAATTTGTGATGACAATGTTAATTTTCTTAGACTTGTTCCTTGATGGCTCGTTTGTATTTCTACCTTGCGTACGCTTAACGTTCACATTGGCTAACGTTTCGTTTTCGAACGGAGGTCTTTCACCAGGGTACTAAGTGAGTCTCTACCATCATGAATGATGGATTGTTTATTACTTACCTGTCTATAAAAAAAATATATTGTTGCCTCTCCTATCGGGGGTCGGCTGTCATCGCAGAAATCTTCACCCTGCAAACTACAGCTTATAATAACTTTGCGATGTTGCGCTAGTGCCAGTAGAGTTTCTTATTTTAATATTTCTCTACAACATCTTCCATCATTTTTTTTCTGAAACATGCGTTGGGTTATTTTTGATTTTTAAAGCCAATCAAACTTAACAGTGAACTACACAACCCCCAGACCTGACAGTGTCTATATTTTTTAAGAAAATCCGTAACCCTTTAACCCAAGGAATCCTAAAAGCCTCTAGAGCCTCTTAGGATCAAATGTAACCCGGCGTCCATAAATTGTGAAAGTATTTTTTTTCTATCTAGTGTAAAACCAAATTCAATAAACCCTCGAATGGCAAAGCACCGACACGCTAGGTACCATTACCTGATTTATAAAATTTATAAAAATTTTATTAGAACAAATCTTTTTTTATAACTTTTGAAGGTTATTCCCATCAATGTAATAAATAATTGAAGAAGAAAATAAAACAATCTAAAGAAAAATGTGAAAGAGAAAAAGACACAGAAAAACAAAAAGATAACGATCGCAACTGGGATAAGAAATTTTACATCCCGGTAAGACGAGAGGTTCTGGGTTTATTAAAACTCAAACAAAAGTTACGGACGTAGTTGTAACTGGCCCACGGTAACCATGTAAACAAGTTTTTTCAAAACGTGCCTCCTCTGATTACAAATTATACTAATTCGAAGTTGGAATATTATCAATTATCGTTGGTGGCAACCCTGTTTTAGGTATTGTGTTTTTGGTGACATTTTTGTCGTACGTTAACTCACTACGGGTATGAATAATGTTCACTAATTAGAATAACACATGTATCTCGAATAGTTTATATACAAGTATGAATTGCTGGTACAATTACTTTCAGTTTTTTTTTCAAAAACTAAGTAGATAAGTTATGAACAAAGGCATCAGGTAGCTACTACCTCGTCATCGAAGTATGGTATTCCCACGGATCTGTTACCTAAACATGGTCGTTAAATAAATTTATGAATGAAGTAATAGAGAGCTTGTTAATTTAAAATTCTATTTAAATGTAACTATACCAAGACGCAGCATTTAAAATACTCGCCATATTACATAAAATTAGTGATTCATACGCAGAGGCGGCGGTCTATTTAACTGCGCGGAAGGTAAGTCCGAGAGCTTTAGGTATCTTCGCATCTTTTCAATCAATATTAATTTATTCTAAGGCCCTTCGCTCACGGAGAAGCCGAAATTAACCTAAAACTAGTTGGCTACTAAATTCACGGTGCCACTCAACCTCAAAATTTCAGTAATTACTTTGGCTTGTCTAAAAAAAATTTTTTTTTCAATTGCTTACCTTAATAATATATAACCCACACCGCAGGTTTTGGCTGCTAGGCCTTGCGGGCAGCTTTTGGTTCGGTTTTGCCCAGTTTGGGTGTTGGTGACCATTTTATAAATTTCCACAGGAACTGGTTCCAAAAATAGCCGGTTCCTCGGATCCACTGGGATTTAGAGACAGCTATTCTTGTCACCGCGACAGGCAATGACGACATATATAATATATAGACGGGTGGTATTATTACTTACAACTGCCAGTTACAATAATAATCATATTATCATCAATCTCTCCATATCCAGAGAAATTCACAAAATTACAAAACCAACAGTACTTACTTACATGGCCCGCCAGGTGATGCTCCTCACGCCAGCTGTTATCGAAAGTGGCGCCATCTTTTTTTTAATTCGGTTATATTACAAAAGTAGATTTGTTTACAAACTCCATGAACGAACACGGTTTTGCGGAAGGCTCGGCGTCAGAGTTGTATTCTTAGCCGGATTCTTAAATTTCAACTGAACAGTCGCTAGGCTATTAACGTTGTTTGATTATGATGATTGATGATAATAATTTATCGGCCTCCTGAACAAAATCGAAATTTTTCTACTCTGACATATCGCAAATTACTCGGAAACTTGACAATTCGTAAGTGATTAGTTGCGCCGCCCTTGACAACTGGTCTTTGAGAAGTTGCCCGTGCGCAACCGCCAATGAAATTCGCAAGTTGCTTTCCCGTGGACAGCGATCGAGTTGCCAACTGATTTTTTTTCAGTTGCCCAATGAGCGGATGAATTAAGTGTTATTTGTTTTGAAGGTGCTCTAGATGTAGGTATTTCTTACTTTGTTATCCTTCAAGAACATGTATACTGCCATAGGTCACCCCAAGTGGTTCGCTACGTTTGGTGATTTAGCAGGGGTGCCCGGGTTTATGGGGTGAGGTTTGTCTAGGTCTTGGAGGCGGATGACCAGGTTACACTGAACCCCAGATTCCTACCCACCCCTTAAACCCTTTTCCTTCCCAGAACTCTCCTTTACCCCTTTTTAGTGGAGCTCATTTAAAAAAATATATATACCTTAAATCATTTCTAAACTTATACCATATTGAATTTTCCTTTCTTTTACTTTTTTTAATATTATACTTGTATACTGTAACGTTCAATTACTGTTTATGGTATAATTTATAGGGTTTATATTAAATAAATATATGAATATTCAAATTGGTTGATTTTTGGGGTGTTGAGACGTGTTCTTTCCTTTTCATTCTTTGGCAAATGTTTCAGACAGCCTTGTAGTGTACATCATCAAGGCTGAAATTGATAATTTTACTAACCCCTTCATCAAAGCTAATCTACCAGCATAACCTATCTGAATACTCCGGTGCCAGACATAAAACAAAAAAATATATTATTGTCTCCCTACTTGATCCTAACATGACGACGGAGGAAATGATTGCCCATTTCAAAACGAGTACTGATTTAAGCTGCAATGCTGAGAAATTCATGGCGTTTTCAAAAGAAAACTTGACATTCAAAATAGGAGTCAACGAGCAAAATATCGATCTGTTACTGAAAGAAGAAGCCCCGAGGAGTGGTTGTCCGACATTTTCGTTTTTACAAAAACAGACCAAGAAATCTCGAAAAAACCAACACATACAAAATGACTATTATTATATCAAAACGTGCGATGACTCAGATCCAAGATAAACAAATTTTTCGAAAATGTTCTTAACCAAGAACACAAACTCATCGTAATAACTGAGACTTGGCTTAATGATACAAATTTTAATGCACAAATATTCGACAGCAGATACATCGTATGCCGAAAGACCGAAGCACTGGACAAACGCGAGGTGGTGGACTACTGTTGGCAGTGCTGAATGAAGAAAACATGCGAGCTGAACGACTTTCCCACCTAGAAACCGGAGATGAAAATTTATGGGTCAAAGTCATTATTCACGACATATGTCTATTTTTTTTATACTGTTTACATTCCACCCAGTTCTAAAACAAATGTTGACACATTTTTTTTTAAATGTTAATTAGTAACTTAAGCTACCTTGTAGATAAAAAAAATTGTGATTGGTGATTTTAATATCAATTCTTCACAAAATCCACGTGCATTGAATACCGAACTTTCATACGTCATGGAACTTTTTCAATTGAAGCAGTTTAATACAGTACTGAACTCGTGTTATCGTACTTTGGATCTAGTATTAAGTAACTTTAGTATGTTTACAAAAAAATCTGAGTTCTGTCTTGTTCAAGAAGATAATTACCTTCCTACGCTTTTGCTAGAAATTAGTCTTAAACATGACAGACCGTTGAAAAATCGTTGTCTACCTCTAGAAAATAACTTCCGTGGTTGGAGTTTCTATAAAGGCGACTTTGAGAAGCTATACAGCCAACTGCGTGACCACAATTAGCAGGCTATTTTGGAGATTTCCGATGTTGACGAGGCAGTTAAATACTTCTACGATACCCTGTATGCGTATTATGATAAATGTTTTCTAAGAAAAAAAGCGCCCCAAACTGAAAACTATCCTAGATGGTTTTCACGTGAGATTATCGGGGACATAAAGATGAAGCTTATACACCATCGGCGGTGGAAACGATCAGGTTTGGAAAGTGAATACAAATTCTTCAAATACTATAGTACTAGGATTAAACTTAATATTTCGACAGCCCACAAAATATATCTTAAAGGTAGAAAATAATGTGAAACACGATCCGAAATCATTCTGGAAATATGTTCCTAATAAGAGACACGACAGGGGCCTCTTAAGTCATATTATCCTGAATGATTTCACTCACAAAGGAACTGACATACCGGAAGCTTTGGCAAAGTACTTTCAATCTTTCTATAATCAAAAACAAATTGATTTTGAATCATACTTGCCAGGAGAGATTGGATCAACGAATGCTCATAACATCATTATTGAAAATATTAATATCGTGGATTTTAGTTTAGCAGTAAAAAAATTAAAACCAAAAACATCGTTTGGTCCTGATTTATTTCCACCCTTTGTCATTATGAGATGTTCTGAACCACTATCAAAGCCACTTCTACATTTATTTAATCGGAATTTAAAAACGGAATTTTTCCTAAATTATGCAAGCTGTCGAAAGTCACCCCCTTACACAAAGATGGTGAGAAGTGTCAAGCAACCAACTACCGTCCTATAGCGTTTCTTTCATCACCTGCCAAGTTATTGGAAATAATTATCCACTTGTAAATACGTTTATGCCAAAGTTAAACCATTTTTTATCGAACAACAACATGGATTTAGACGTGGCCGATCAACCACTACAAATTTAATGGTATTTACAGATTACGTGGCGAGAGCACTCGATAACAATGAGCAGGTTGACACATCATACCATGACTTTGCGAAGGCTTTCGACAAGGTGGATCACTTAGTGCTCCTAAATAGGCTCGATGAAATTGGTTTTTCCGAAAACTTACTGAATTTTTTGTTAATTATTTGAACGAAAGGGAACAATTCGTGTCCTATGGCGAGTTTAACTCTAACACGTATCCTACAAACTCTGGTGTACCGCAGGGATCCAATTTAATTTTATTGTTTTTAATTTTTACAAACAATATTCAGGAAAAAAATCAAATTCGTCCATTTTTACTTTTTGCAGATGACATTAAACTCTTCTTGAGAATAAGATCCTTAGAACCGATGAACAATGCTATTCAAACTTTATAGATATATTAAATGACTTGAATAGTATGCAAAAATATTGTTTTTAAGAATTAAAAAAAATCTAAGAAGTTTAGGAACTGCGCTGAAGTTGCCCTCCTTATAAATACGAACCTTGGTGGTGAGTTTTGGCTCTTACACTTAACGGTAAACATAAATTCTTATCAGTATGAGTATAGTTATTGCAAGAAGTGTAGAATAAAAAATAAATAAATAAAATTGACAAAATGGCGCGTTGTTAAAATTTAAATACAGAAAACAGACTGTTGTTTCATTGTATGCAAAAAATAATAAGTATTCAACTTAAAAACTTGTTTAGTTCCTGCGGTAGGTAATGGTGTAAGGAATTACATAGTAAGATTTAAGATGAATCGGCGAAGAAGTTCTTTTTTGCCTCACACCACGCAGAAAAAAGTAGTATAGAAATAAGAGTTTGAAGTTTTTGCTAAATGGGCTATAGAACTTTAAAAATCTGAATTGCATCTACTTGCCTGTATTTTACTCTACTTGACTTTTCTTTCCTGAATTTCCTGTACTTGCTTCTTCTTGCCCCTACCTCCCTCTTCTTGCCTTACGTGCCTCTTCTGGCCTCTTCTGGCCTCTTCTATCCCGAAATGCCTCTTCTTGCCCGAATTGCCTCTTTTTGCCTCTACTTTCCTCTCCTTACCTCTTCTTGCCTAACTTGCCTCTTCTTTACTCTACTTGCCTCTTGCCTAATTTGCTTCTTCTTACCTTTTTTTGCCTCTACTGACCTCTTTTTGCCTGAATTACAACTACTTTCCTTCTGTTTGCCACTACTTCCCACTTCTTGCCTTGCTAGCTTCTATTTCCATATACTTTCCTTTTTTGCCTTACTTGCCTGTGCTTGCCTTTTTTAGCCCCTACTTGCTTTAACTTACCTTTTCTTGTCTCTACTTGCCTCACCTTGCTTTTTCTAGCCTCTTCTTGCCGCTTCTTGCCCCTTTAAGCTTTTTCTTGACTGATTTGCCTCAATTTGCCTCAACATGATTTTTCTTGCCTCTACTTGCCTAACTCGCCTTTTCTTGCCTCTTCTTGTCTAACTAAAGCCTCGTCTTGATGTTCTTGCTTCTTCTTGCCTAAATTTCCTCTTCCCACTTGAATTGCCCCAACTTGATTCTACTTGCCACTACTTGCCTATTCTTGCCTTTTGTGTCTCTTCTGGCTTTTTCCTGCCTGAAATGCCTCTACTTGCCTCTATGTGCCTCTATATGCCTCTTCTGGCCTGAATTGCTTCAACTTGTCTTCTTTTTGCATCTTCTTGCCTTTCTTGTATATTTTTTCTTGCCTCTTCTTGCCTGTTCTTGCCTCGACTAACCTTTTCTTGCTTTTACTTTAACCCTTACTTGCCTTGACTTACCTAACTTGGTTGCTTCTCATTGACTCTTCTTGCCTCTACTTGCCTCTGCTTGCCTCTTCATGCCTCTTCTTGCCTGAATTGCCTCAACTTGCCTCTACTTGCTTCTACTTGCCTCTGCTGCCTTCTACTCTTTTAACTTGCCTGTTTTTTCCTCTACTTGCTGTACTTGCTTCTACTTGCCTTTTTTTGCTTCTTCTTGCCTGAATTGCCTCAACTTGCCTCTTTTTGCCTTTTCGTGCTCCTTCCAGCTTCTAGTTTGTCTTTGCTTACCTGTTTTTGCCTTAACTTCCATCTTTCTTTTGTCCACCAACCTTTTCTTGCCTTACTTGCCTCTATTTGCCTCTTCTTTTCTTTTTTTGCCGCCTCATGCCTCTTCCTGCCTGAATTACTGCTATCTACCTGCCCTTATTTGCCTTACTTGTCCTTACATGTCTCTTCCTGCTCATTTTGCCTTATCGTGCCTCTAATTGCTTCTTTTCGACTTTCTTTGCCTATGCTTTATTATTGTTGCCTCTTTTCGCCTTAATTTCTTCTTCTTCCCTAATAAATATCTAAACGACACTCAAAGAGAAAATTGTTAAAAAAAAAAATTCTTATACCATACAAAATTATCTTTAAACCGTAATTTAATTAACCATGGAATTTTGGTTTAAAGTAATAAATTCATTAACCTTGCAAAACGGTTTTTAAA
This sequence comes from Glyphotaelius pellucidus, assembly GCA_936435175.1. Classification (NCBI taxonomy): domain Eukaryota; kingdom Metazoa; phylum Arthropoda; class Insecta; order Trichoptera; family Limnephilidae; genus Glyphotaelius; species Glyphotaelius pellucidus. The sequence goes on from OW386558.1 coordinate 6,260,489, forward strand.
AAGAAAATTGCTTTTAAGGAAAAAAATTTCGAAGTGAAAATTTCAATGTATCGTATCATATTATAATTTTTTTATAAAGGAAATTCTTTTTCAATGAAAAACTGTTTAGAAAATGAAATGAACGTACAAAAAAATGTTTTCGCAAACATTTTAAAAATAGCAAAAAATCCGGACTTCCTTAATAAATTTATGAACTGCATTCCAAGAGAAAATTCTTAAAAAAAACGAATTTTTTGAAACCGTTATTTCATTAATCATGAAATTTTGTTTTCAAGCGATTAATTCCTTATCAATGAAAAACGGTTTTAAACAAGAAAATTGCTTTAATCGAAATATATTTTTAACGGAAAATTTTAAAATTATTTAATAAAAATTTTAAAATGGATTCCCTTCTTCCATAAAAACTGTTTAGATAAGGTTTTTTTTACAAAGGAGAGCATCTTTTTGCAAACATTTTAAAAATAGCAAATAAACCACGGACTTTCTTGAAAAATATCTAAACCGCGTTCTAAGGAGTAAAATTTTTAAAAAATGCAAATTCTTTTACCATAAAAAACAATCTTAAAACCGTTATTTCATTAACCACGAAATTTCGTGGACAATTCATTTTTCATGAGAAAGTTGTTACGAAATGTTAGGAAAAGGAACTTTATTTACAAAGAAAAGCATATATTCGTAAATTTAAAAAAAAAAACATTTTTTACGATTTTAAGATTGATTTTTATGGTAAAGAAATTTCTTTTTTTTTAAGTTTCTCTTCGAATGCTGTTTAGATATTTGTATATTTTAAATTTTCTGTTAGAAAAATTTTTTCGTTTAAAGTAATTTTTTTTAATAACCTTTTTTCATGATAAATGAATTTATTGCTTAAAAACACAATATCATGGTGAATGAAATTACGATAAAAAAAAAAATTTTAAGGTAAAAGAAATTGGTTTTTTTAAAGAATTTTCTCTTTGAATTCCGTTTTGATTTTTTTCAAGGAAGTCTGTATTTATTTGCTTTTTTTAAATTTTACGAAAATATGCTTTTTTATAAGAAACTTCCTTTACCTAGTGTTTCATGGAAAACAATTTTCCTTTTTAAAAATTTTCTAACGTGGTTTTTTTAAATTTTCTGTCAAAAGTTTTTTCAAGGGTAGTGAATTTATTGATAAAACGTAATTCATGGTTAATGAAATTTTGGTTTAAAGATAGTTTTTTATTGTAAAAGAATTTATTTTTTTTATTTTCTCTTAGAATTCCGAGAAGATCCGTCCGTGTTTTTGCTATTTTATAAATATTTTTAATGTACACGAAAAATATGTTTTTCTTTGTAAATAAATTTACGTTTCTTAACAGTGATGAAAATAAAAAAATAAAAATTTAAATTAAAAAAAATATATATATAAAAAAAAATTTAATATTTTATAGTTTTTAAATTTTCTGTCAATAAAAAATATTTGTAGAAAGCAATTTTCTTTTCAAAAAAAATTTTTCGGGGGAAATAAATTTATTGCTTAAAAATAAAATTTCATGTCAAAACACACGGTTTTCCTTGATAAATACCTAAACGGCATTCAAAGAATTTAAAAAAAAAAATAGAAATTCTTTTGCAATTTTTAAAATGTTTGCGAAATTAATTTTCTTTTCTTAATATTGTTTCATGGAAAATGAATTTCTTTTTTAAAATTAAAAAAAAATAATTATCATTTTTATGGTTTTTATAATGTCAATAAAAACTTTACGTAAAAAGCAATTTTCTTTTTTAAACAGTTTTTCAGGGTTAATAAATTTATTTCTTTTAAACAAAATTTCGTGGTTAGTAAAATTACCTTTTAAGGATTCATTTTCACGGTAAAATAATTTCGATTTTTTATTTTTAAAGTTTCTTTGAATGCCGTTTAGATATTTATGACGACAGACCGTGTTATTTTTGATATTTTTAACATTATTACGATTTGATTAATTTGTTTGTATTTGTAAATAAATTTCCTTTTCTAAACAGTGTTTCAAGAAAAAGTAATCCTTTACGAAATTTAAAAAAAAAATTAAATTTTTACGGTTTTTAAACTTTCTGTCAATAAAAAATTTCGTAAAAATGTATTTTCTTTTTAAAACAAGATTAATGTATTTATAGCTTCAAAACAAAATTTCATGGATAGTAAAATAACGGTTTAAAGATTGTTTTTTAGATATTTATCAAGAAAGAGCGTGTTTTTTTGCAATCTTCAAAATTTTTGCAAAAAATACGTTGTTCTTTGTAAATAAATTTCCTTTTCAACAGTGTTTCATGGAAAAAGATTTTTTTTTTTTAATATAAAAAAATAAATTTCTTAAATATTTATGGTTTTTAATTTTTTTTCAATGAAAATTTACGTATAAAGTATTTTTCTTCTTAAAACAGTTTGACTATGTTAACGAATATATTGCTTTAAAACAAATTTTCATGGTTAATAAAATTACGGCTTAAAGATGGTTTTTTACGGTAAAAGAACTTCGATTTTTTTTCTCAATTTTCTTTAATGCCTTTTAGGTATTTATCAAGTTAAATCGTGTATTTTTGCAATTTTTAAAATTTTTGGAAAAATATGCTTTTGTTTCTGAAACAGAATTTCAAGAAAAAGTAATTCTTTTTGAAATTTAAAAAAAAATTAGATTTTTACGGTTTTTAAGCTTTCTGTCAATAAAAATTTTCGTAAAAGCTATTTTCTTTTAGTTTTTCAAGATAAGTGATTTTATAGCTTTAAAACAAAATTTTATGGATAGTAAAATTACGGCTTAAAGATGGTTTTTTACGGTAAAAGAACTTCGATTTTTTTTCTCAATTTTCTTTAATGCCTTTTAGGTTAAATAAATATACCTTATCAAGTTAAATCGTGTATTTTTGCAATTTTTAAAATTTTTGCAAAAATATGCTTTTGTTTCTGAAACAGAGTTTCAAGAAAAAGTAATTCTTTTTGAAATTTAAAAAAAAATTAGATTTTTACGGTTTTTAAGCTTTCTGTCAATAAAAATTTTCGTAAAAGCTATTTTCTTTTAGTTTTTCAAGATAAGTGATTTTATAGCTTTAAAACAAAATTTCATGGATAGTAAAATTACGGTTTAAAATTGTTTTTTACGGTAGATATTTATCAAGAAAGGAATTGTTTTTTTGCAATCTTCAAGATGTTTGCAAAAAATATGTTTTTCTTTGTAAATTAATTTTCTTTTCTTAAAATTGTTTCATGGAAAATGAATTTCTTTTTTAAAATTAAAAAAAAATAATTATCATTTTTATGGTTTTTATAATGTCAATAAAAACTTTACGTAAAAAGCAATTTTCTTTTTTAAACGGTTTTTCAAGGTTAATATTTATTTATTTCTATGCATTACAGTATTTACCTATAGATCAATTTTGAAAAACATTTTTACATAATATAAGTAATTATATAATATAATTATATATTGTAATTTTATTATGTTGGGTGTAATGTAGATTTGTGAAGGTGAAACTGTGGATAGGTATTGTTGTTGTTTCGTGAACACCTCACTAGAAGAACCTGTGCTGAGGTGTTTACGTGTTTATTTATGTTTATGTATGACAAGTATTTATGTGTTGTAATAGAAAGTTTTTTTTTTTTCAAATTCAAATAAATTAATTACTTTTAAACAAAATTTCGTGGTTAATAAAATTACCGTTTATGGATTCATTTACACGGTAAAAGAATTTCGATTTTTTATTTTTAAAGTTTCTTTGAATGCCGTTAAGATATTTATTTATCAAGAAAGACAGTGTTTTTTTGCAATTTTTTGCAATATGTTTTTCTTTGTAAATGAATTTCCTCTTCCTTACAGTGTTTCATGGAAAATGAATATCTCTTTTAAAGTTGAAAAAGAATCAAATTTCTTAATTTTTTATAGTTTTTAAATTTTCTGTCAATAAAATTTTTGGCAAAAGCATTTTTCTTTTTAGAACAGTTTTTCAATTATTTTAAAAAATTTTCATGGTTTATAAAATAATGATTAACCGATTGTTTTTCATAGTAAAAGAATTTCAATTTTTTATTTTTCAAGTTTCTTTGAATGACGTTTAGATATTTATGACGACAGACCGTGTTATTTTTGCTATTTTTAAAATGATAACGACAAATTTGTTTGTATTTGTAAATAAATTTCCTTTTCCAAACAGTCTTTCAAGAAAAAGTAATCCTATTTGACATTTAAAAAAAAAAATAGATTTTTACGTTATTTAAACATTTTGTCAATAAAATTTTTTTGTAAAAAGCTATTTTCTTTATAAAACAGTTTTTCAAGATAAATGAATTTATAGCTTTAAAACGAAATTTCATGGATAATAAAATTACGATTTAAAGATTGTTTTTTACAGTAAAAGAATTTCGATTTTTTTTTAAATTTTCTTTGAATGGCTTTTAGATATTATCAAGGAAGAACTCTTTTTTGCGATCTACAAGGTGTTTCCAAAAAATATCTTTTTCTTTGTAAATATTTTTTTTCTTAAATTTTCTTTCTACAAATATTGTAAAAATTGTTCTTATGGAAGATGAAAAACACTTTCATATTTTCATTTAGATTATAAGTGTTATCTTCTTCTTCAATGATATTTTTACAATATTTGTGGGTTTCAAGGCCGCTTTTTTACATTTTAGGTCCGTCGCATTTCATTTCAATGGCTCAAAAACGACTCACATTTTGCATTCTTTCAAAAAAACCACGGTCTGTTCACGACTAAAACAAAAAAATCTTCCCTACAGCAATTTTTATACAATTCATGGTTTTTACGGTCGCTTTGTTACACTTGGGGTCGGTTACAATTAAGAAGCAATGGCACAAAACCGTCTGAAATTTTCAATTCTTAAAAACCATGGTCCGTACACGACTTTGACGAAAAATCTTGGATAAGAGCAATTTTTATGAAATTCAGGTTTTACGATCGCTTTGTTACACTTGGGGTCGGTCACAACTCAGGCCGTACGGCACAAAACCGACTGAAATTTTCAATTCTTAGTTAAAACCAAGGTCTGTACATTGACAAAAAATTGTCGGTAAAGAAAAATTTTACAATATTCTTTGTTTTTATGGTCGCTTTGTTACACTTTGGGTTGGTAACACTTCATCCCGATGGCTCAAAACCGACTCAAATTTTGAATTCATACAAATAAACCACGGTCTATTCACAAATAAAAAAAGAATTCTTCTACAAGACAATTTTATGAAAAATCATGGTTTACACGGTCGCTTTGCATGGGGTCGGTCAAAATGAAGGCCCTATGGCACAAATCTCACTGGTATTTTCAATTTTTACTGAAAACCGTGGTCTGTACACGACTATTTCGTTGACTTGTTGGTTTGAGGATGTTAATATATAAACACTTTACGACTTTACAAGATAGACTTTATTGACTAGTGTTAACTCCATTGACATTACTTAGAGACTGTTTGAGACTGACTGACGACAATTATATTAAGGTAGCTCACTAGTGATGTGCGATACTACATAGTGATGTGACATCCCCTTTCTTTATTTATACAATAAAATTAACATACTAATTTATATAATACAATTGACATTAATTTATACAATACAATAAAATTTTAAATATTTTGACTTTAGACATTATACCTTTCCGGTTGTTTGAGAACTCTACCATATCTGGTAATGTAAGGGTTATTAATATTATTTTCTTCCACCTGTCCCTCATCTCCAGCTTCTGCCTCTTCAAGTGCTGGATTAGATCGCATGGACAGATGGTCATTATGTATGTCAGTATGTATGTTAGTATATCTATATTTTAAATGTGTCCTATTTCTTCTATACGTATTACCATAATTATCTTCAATAATATAGGACCTATTACATTTTAATATTTCTTTGACTACAGCTGGTAACCAATGACTTTTGGGGTTTTTCTTAAAATAAACATTATCACCTTTTTTTAATAAAGACATAGGTTTGGCTTTTACATTATTATATTTGGAATTTTTTGCATTATTTTTCTCAATACATTTTTTGTAATCGGAAAATCTTACAACCTTCGGTTTTAGTTTAACTTGAGTTAAAGGAATATTCATTCTCAAAGTTCTAGACACTAATAATTGAGCAGGTGACGGTAAATTAGCTTTAGGTGTGTTTCTGTAATGTAATAAAGCTATATATGGATCTATGGGAGTTGTTTCCAACTCTCATAATATTAAATGCAATGAATAGGGTTCTGTTTCAATTAAAAAGAAGATTGGCACTCACTTGGATTTATTGATTACAAAGATTACTAATTGACAATTAATAGAGTTGTTAATAGTTGCGCGAACTGTCACGGAGTGGCCGGCCGCGCATCGTCTCTCCCCACCTCTCGTCCCCTCGATGGTCGGGTGTCAACACTCCACATGCCTCCCCTCCTAGAATGATGATCATCCTTCCTTGGTAGCTCTGTATGAATCCTTAGCAGGTGGATGAAATATTGGACTGGGGAGGTAGAGGTAAATAAAGGAGAGACAGATGTTGGTATGGAATGAAGGTTTGGTGTGGTATGGAATAAGGATTAGAAGATATATCGTGCTTAGTATGCCCATCTTTCAGGAAATCTAACTCGTCTCCCCGATCGTGTAGTTCTTTCTGGAGTTTTCTCTTTTATTGGTGTTGAGTGTTTAGTAGTGTGGATTTGTTTATCCTCTAAATCCGTTGGGAGAAAGGCAGGTTTGAGCCTATCAATGCTTATGTACTTTTGATGGCCGCGTATTTCCACCAACATTTTCTTAGAGTCCCTCATCAATACTTTGAAGGGTCCTTCATATGGTGTCTGCAAGGGAGCTTTTACCGAGTCTGTTCGGATGAAAACATGAGTGCATGTCCCCAACAAACCGTGTACGAAAGGTTTGTCATGGTTATGGTTTGTAGCTGGTACAGGTTTAATATCTTTTAACATATCGGTGACCTTTCTAGCAAACGTCTCTGGATCTGTTGATTTTGTCTCAGTAAAAAAATCTCCCGGGAGCTTAAGTGGAGTTCCGTATGTCATTTCCGCGGGTGATGTTTTCGCATCCTGCCGAACGCAAGATCTGAGGCCCAAAAGAATCAATGGAAGTCTCTCTGACCAACTGTTTGTGGAGGTTGCTTTTAGAGCCCCTTTGAGTGTCCTATGCCATCGCTCTACTAAGCCGTTTGCTTGCGGGTGGTACGCAGTTGTTCTTAAGTGTTTTACACCGCACAATTTCATGAGGTCTTCGAAGAGTTTGCTTTCAAATTGTCGTCCTTGATCCGACGTTATTGTATCGGGCACTCCAAACCTAGCTATCCAGTTCTCCATGAGAGCAAGAGCAACTGTCTCTGCCATGATATCTTTAATAGGAATCGCTTCTGACCATCTAGTGAAACGATCTATAATGGTCAATAGGTAGTTGTTGCCACGTGATGGAGGCAAGGGTCCAACAATATCAATATGGATATTTCTAATCCTCTCCTTGGGCAACGGTAGGGTTCCAATAGGACTGTGGGTATGCCTATTTACCTTGGCCTTTTGGCATGATATGCACGTGGTTACAAACTCTTTTACGTCTCTTTGCATCTTAGGCCAAACAAATCTTTGCTTAAGTGTTTTGTAGGTAGCTCCAATGCCGGGGTGACAAATACTGTGCAAGTTATCAAGTATACGGTGTCTCCAAGCCTTTGGTATAAATGGTCTGGCAGCCCCAGTGGACGTGTCGCACCAAAGAGTTGTAGGACTTCCGGGAATCTGGACACGTTCCAAACGCAGAGAAGTCTCGGTGTTCATGATTGCGATGAGTTCTGGGTCGTTGTTTTGGTCTAATGCCACCTCTTCATAATTGATTGGCGATGGAATTTGTATTTCTTCAATCCTTGATAATGCATCGGCCACCTGATTTTCTTTTCCGGGGGTGTAGACTATTTTTGTTGTAAACTGCGCAATAAAATCTAACTGTCGTCTTTGCCTTGGCGAATCATTGTCTGTTTTTTTGGTGAACGCAAAGCATAAAGGTTTATGATCGGTATATATGGTCACTTCTCTACCCTCAACTTGTCCTCGGAAGTACTTAATTGCTTCGTAAATGGCTGTGAGTTCTCTATCATAAGTACTGTAATTTTTTTGTGCGTTGTTAAGTTTTCGCGAAAAAAATCCGAGCGGTTTCCATTTCCTTTGTTTTTCTGTTCGTTGTTGGAGAGCTGCGCCTACTGCGAAATTTGATGCGTCCACCATAATTGCGAGGTCTGATGATATTTCTGGATGTGTGAGAAGTGTAGCATTAGCCAAATCAACTTTGGTCTGGTCGAATGCCCAAATGAGCTCCTCTGTCCATTGGATTGGTTGCTTGTCCGCTTTATTTGTGTTGGCGATTACGGCGTACAACAATCGTTGGGCCTCCACAGCCTTTGGAATGAACTTTCGGTAGTAATTTAGCATTCCCAAGTATCTGCGCAAGTCCTTTGCTGTTTTTGGTCTTGGAAAATCTTTGATGATCTCCACTTTGTCAGAAAGTGGGGTCGTTCCCTCATTTGAAATTTGGTAGCCAAGGAATTTAATACTGGATTGACCAAACATGCTTTTCTCGGCGTTAATGATCAAACCGTGTTCCTCAAGACGTTTGAAGACCATTTCGAGATGTTCCATGTGTTTGTTTTCGTCCTCGGATGCAATCATTATGTCATCGATATATGCAAAACAAAATTCCAAGCCATTCAGTACTTGGTTTATAACGCGTTGAAACGTCTGTGCCGCGTTACAAAGCCCAAACTGTAGCTGTGTGAACTCAAAGAGACCAAATGGTGTTATGATGGCGGTCTTTGGAATGTCGCTTACACTAATGGGAATTTGGTGGTATGCACGAACCAAATCTATAGTGCTAAAAATGTTGGCTTTAGACAGCTTGTGAGCGAAATCGTTCAGTTGAGGAATCGGGTAACGGTCTGGAATCGTCTGAGAATTGAGCCTGCGATAGTCTCCGCAAGGTCTCCAACTGCCGTCCGATTTTTGTACCATATGTAAAGGGCTTGCCCAACAGCTTTTCGATGGTCTACAAATTCCTTGCTGTACCATAAGAGCGAATTCCTTCTTTGCTGCCTCTAGCATTTGTGGTGTCATTCTTCTGGCTTTAGCTGAAGTGGGCGGTCCAGTTGTTTCAATACAGTGGGCCACAGAGTGTTTCACTTCTACTTCTCGATTGAAAGGTCGTGTAATTGCAGGGTATCGTTGTAGACATTGGTGGTATTTGCTTGTATTGTTAACCGTAGATACACCAGTACTTGCATAGTGAATGCGCTGTCCCGTTGAAGTTAGCCCCGTCGTTGCGTCAATGAGTCTCTCTTTCCGAAGGTCCACAAGAAGATTAAAATTTTCTAAAAAATCTGCCCCCAAAATTGCACGCTCAACCTCAGCTATGACAAATGTCCATGGAAATGTTCGACGCAATCCGAAGTTAACCATCATTCGGCGTAATCCGTGCGTCCTGATAGGAGTACCATTTGCCGCGTAGAGTGCCACATTTGGCTCGTGTTGTTCAAATGTTCGCGGTGTTTTGAATTTGTTGGGAATTACAGATACTTCCGCCCCGGAATCTATCAAAAAGTTTATATTGTTTTGCCGGTCCCAGATGTGCAACCTTTTTCCAATTTGCTCTATGTAAGTTGCATCGACACAGAGCTTCTTTAGTTTTCCGCCCTCTTTGTCGTCGGCGGCCAATCACAGGGTGCGATGCACTTTTTTGCAAGTTTTCCGAACTTGTAATGATACCAGCATCGTTCGTAAGCTTTTTTTGTTTGATATCTGTTACGCGATGGTGACCTTGTTCGCCTCTGTTTATTAATTTCCAATAATTCTCCATCACTTATTTTAGTTGAACCGGATGAACTAGGAAAACCTTCTACGTGGCATACTTCATTGTTGCTATAGACGTCTGCCATTTTATCGGCGATTTCTGCCAGCTTGTCCAAGTCCTGATCAGCCGATACCATCAGTGTAGCTTGCATGTTGTTGGGCAGCCGTTGTAACCACAGCGTCCTGAAGAGTTCCGTGTTGATGATGGTGGGTCCTGCCAGTTCTTTCATCTGACGTAATAGCTGGGACGGTGTATTATCTCCAAGCTGAAGACCGTATATGAGCTTGGTAGTTTTTTTCCGTTCGGACTCTGTAAACCTAGTCACTAATGCCGATCTTAACGTTGCATACATATCCCTTGTGGGTGGGTTCAAGACGATGTCACTAACCATGGTTAGCGTTTCACTGTCCAGGCAGCTTACGATGGAGTAATATTTAGTTGCATCGGAACTAATGCCGGCTATGATGAATTGCGCTTCAATTTGTGCCAGCCAAAGTTGACATTTATCTCTCCAAAATGGCGGCATTCGAACTCCCACTTTTGCAACCTGATGACTAGTGCCCTGGTCCGTCATGTCTTCTTCGTTCTTTTGCTGTGTGTTAGCCATTAATTCGCTTGATGTGCGGTCTCAAATAAATGTATAATTTATACTAAAAATATTATTTGAAATCGATTGACTCCGCGACGTATTTATTTGCGAAAATAAAATTATGTTATTGAAATGCCAAGTGGTACCTACTGTATACTAGCGATCTAGTGACAGAACCCTACGTGAGGAACTAATTGACAGCGATATCGAAAAGCGAAACTTGTTATTCCGTCTATTAAAATACCGGCGCTCGAGAACACGAAATGCTCTTTTCTAGAGGCAAATTTTTATTCATCTAGGCTCGGCTTCTTGTCTGTCCGGGTTTCGATTACGCGAATACAATATTAATTTCAGGATGTAGGTACGCTGTCAAATAATAATCGATGGCGAGTGATTTTAATTTCGCGTGTTTTTATCGGGGTCACCAAATTTATGGGAGTTGTTTCCAACTCTCATAATATTAAATGCAATGAATAGGGTTCTGTTTCAATTAAAAAGAAGATTGGCACTCACTTGGATTTATTGATTACAAAGATTACTAATTGACAATTAATAGAGTTGTTAATAGTTGCGCGGACTGTCACGGAGTGGCCGGCCGCGCATCGTCTCTCCCCACCTCTCGTCCCCTCGATGGTCGGGTGTCAACACTCCACAGATCTGTATTTGTTTCTTTAGACTTTTTTAGAATATTTTTTATAATTTTAACAGAACTCTCTGCCTGACCATGACTGTGAATGATATGGACTTGTAACTACATGTTCTATGTCCCAATCATATAAAAATGATTTAAATTCAATAGATTCAAAAGGCGGACCACCATCAGACACTAAAGACATTGGTATTCCATGACGTGCAAAAATAGATTTTAAATGAATTATTACATTTTTTTGCAGTGGAATTATTATTTAGAAAAGCAGTTTCTATAAACTTTGAATAATAATCTGTTACAATAAGGTACGTTTGATTTTCATAATACATTAAATCAATACCTACTTGTTGCCATGGAAACTTATTTATTTCATAATTTATCAGTAGTTCCTTCTGATTAGAGACTTTAAATTTATTACATATTTGACATTGGTCGATTAAATTTTTTATATCTACAGAAATATTAGGCCAAAATAAAGTATCTCTAGCTAATCTAAGACATTTGTTTATTCCTTGATGTCGTTCATGTATTTTATTTAACATTTCTTTTCTCATAGACTGTGAGGTACTATTAATTTATTACCCTTAAATATTAACTCATTAATAACATGAATTTCGTCTTGAATATTATAATAACATTTTAAAACACAGTGAACTTTATCTTTACTAATTGGCCATCCTTCAAAATAATATTTTTTAACGTTTGCATAGTTTCATCCAATAAAGTAGCTTTACTCAATTTTTTACGATATTCTTCACTAATAGCTAAGTTCGTATAGATTGAATTTACATGACAGTAGATCTGACTCATAATCGGGTATATAATATCAGACAGAAGAATTTTCACTGACTTGGTATTTTTATATAAAATTCTAAATGATTTAGTTGATAGTCCGGTATTACTTGAATTGATAAGCTTCCGAATTCCACTTCGTAATACTAGAAGTCAGGATTTATTTCAGTGCAGAAATTCTGGGACTAACTACCATATGTATTCCTCTTTGCCCAGAATACTAATGGAGGGAAACAATTATACCAAGTCAGTGGACATCTTCAATTTATCTTTGAATAAATTTAAAATATTGTTATTGAGGCAGTTCAGTTATGTACAATAAAATGTTTTTTCTATGCTATATATGTAAAAGCCCCGAAAAAGGGCGTTTATTTATAAATAAATAAATAAATAATGATCTTTCAAAGCAGCTCTAGACAAAGTATCCGATATATACATTTTTTTACCTGGGACATGTATGACATTTAAATCATAAGACTGAAGTGCTAACATCATACGTTGCAATCCAGCAGGTACATCATGCAAAGGTTTTTTAAAAAGATACACGAGGGGTTTGTGATCAGTCTGTACTGTCACTTTGTTACCGTATACATATTGATGAAATTTATTACAACCGAATTGTATGACAAATAACTCTTTTTCAATTTGAGCATAATTTTCTTGCGACTGAGTCATTGTTTTGGAACTATATGCAATTGGACGATTATTTTGCATAATGACTGCACCTGTAGCTGATTTTGATGCATCTACTGACAAGGTTAACGGTATTTCTGGATCATAATGACTTAAAACTGTTGCATTTGAAATAGTTTTCTTCAAAATATTAAAACATTGTACACAATTCTCGTCCCATGACCATACTACATTATTTTTTAATAAATTTCTCAAAATTTGTGATTTATCAGACAAGTTTTCAATAAACGGACCTAAATAATTTACCATTCCCAAAAATAAGCTGCACCTATAAGTTTTGATCTGATTTCATCTATATTTTTTAAGGAAAATATTCTCTCATTATGCACTTGTTTAATCTTCTAGGATCTAGACAAATTCTCAATTTACCTGACTCTTTGACAGTCATGACGACAGAATTTACCCATGAAGTAGGTTTGGTAACTTTTTCAATGACCTTCATCTTGTCCATGCGATCCAATTCTTCACAAAGCCTTTTTTGTAAAGCAAACGGAACCTTTCTAGGAGGATCGACGCACGGACCAGCATCTTGGCGAAGCTTGAGATGAACGACAGGTGGTAGACATCCAAGACCCTGAAATATGTCGTTATATTCAGTTAATATAGTGTTTTGATTACATTGGACATTAAATATTCTTTTTATAATTCCAAGTTTTTTTATGGTCGGTAGACCCAATACTGATTGACATTCTATATTCGTAACAAAAATATTATACTATTTATGACATTTCCATTAATTTGACATTGAAGATCACACTGACCAATAATAGGTATTTTATCACCTCCAAAACCTGACACTTTTGTGCAATCTTTTTGTAAAATTTTATTACGTAAATTTAATTTTTTAAAGTTTGACAATGACATGACATTAATATCAGCCCCTGTATCCAAAATACAGTCTAATATTTCATTATTAATTATTATATCTATATGCCATGCCTGACTTGAATAATGATTATTATTTAAATTTCTTATTATTGAAATAAAATAATCCTCAGAGCAATTAGCACTGTCATCATTGGGTTTTGGTGACTTTAAATTTCTGACTTTGTTGTGACAATAATTATTTTTTAAATGACTATGACAATATTTAGCAAAATGACCAAAATAATTACATGACCTGCATTTGACATTGCCTGCTGGGCACTTGTAGCGATGATGCTGACCACATCTTCCACATGGAGAGATGACCGCTTGACCTTGACTGTGATGACGATGCTGACGCTGACCCTTGACGACTTGAAGATCTGTATTGATTTGATCTTGACTGTGATGACGACGATGACGGTGAACTATGACGACTTGAAGATCCTTTTGGAGTTGACCCTCTTGGACTTGACTTGACTTGCATTTGACTTCTTGACGTGTTTTTATGATGAGTTATCTGAAGAATGTTTTCTGGGTGTGCTCGTTGATTTATTTCCTCAGCATTGCATTGTGACATTAAGATAGTTTTTGTGATTTCTATCGTTTTTTGCAATGACAATGTAGATTCTTGTAGTAGACGTTGACGGATGTGATTCAAATTTGCACACATATTCGCAATAAATATATCTCTTAAGAGAGATTCTCGCAGATTGCCGAATTCACAATCTAGACTTAAATTTTCGAGGTCCAGTAGAAAGTTGTTGATATCTTCAGAATCCTTTTGTTTCCGAGTAAAAAATGAATTCCTCAGTATTGTTACATTTTTGTGAGGTGCAAAGTAATCATCAAACTTTTTCTTGAGTTCTTTTAAAGTAATGGTTTCAATATCCATGTTGAATGGTTTGAAAATTTCCATACCTTTCGATCCAATGCTGTGAAGAAGTATGGCAATTTTCCTTTTTTTCTGGCGCATCTTCTAGATCTGATGCCATTTAATATATCTCATAGTTTTGCCACCAACTTTTCCATATTCCCACATTATTTGGGTTGTTTGACAATACATTTAGATTTGTCAAGGCACTGAAATCGTGTTGCACATATGACTTTGTAGTTTCCTTCGACATCTTGATTTTGACTTGTAATTTTTATTATTTTATTTTATGACTCTTAACATCCTGACACCATATTTCATTGACTTGTTGGTTTGAGGATGTTAATATATAAACACTTTACGACTTTACAAGATAGACTTTATTGACTAGTGTTAACCCCATTGACATTACTTAGAGACTGTTTGAGACTGACTGACGACAATTATATTAAGGTAGCTCACTAGTGATGTGCGATACTACATAGTGATGTGACAACGACGTCGACAAAAAATCTTCTATAAGACCAATTTTTACAATATTTGTGTGTTTCATGGTCACTTTGATACACTTTGGGTCCGTCGCATTTCATTTCAATGGCTCAAATACGACTCAAAATAGGTATTCTTTCAAAAAACCACGGTCAGTTCACGACTAAAACAAAAAAAATCTTCCAAATCAGCAATTTTTAGAAGAATGATGGTTTTTACGGTCGCTTTGTTACACTTGGGGTCGGTCACAATTCAGACCCTATGGCACGAAACTGACTGAAACTTTGCATTCTTACTAAAAACCATAGTCTGTACACGACTTTGACTAAAAATCTTCGATAAGAGCAATTTTTATTAAATTCTTGGTTTTTACGGTCGCTTAGTTACGCTCAGGGTCGGTAACAACTCAGGCCGTACGGCACCAAACCGGCTGAAATTTTCAATTCTTACTAAAAACCATGGTCTGTACAAGTCATTCACAAAAAATCGTCGGTTAGTAAAATTTTTACAATATTCTTTGTTTTTATGGTCGCTTTGGTACACTTTGGGTCGGTAACATTTCATCCCGATGGCTCAAAACCGACTCAAATTTTGGATTCTTACTAAAAATAATGGTCTGTACACAAATAAAACAAAACAATCTTGCACAAGACAATTTAAAAAAAATCATGGTTTACACGGTCGCTTTGTTACGCTTGGGGTTGGTCACAATTCAGGCCTTGTGGCACAAAACCGACTGGTATTTTCAATTTTTACTAAGAACCATGGTCTGTACACGACGTTGACAAAAAATTGTCGGTAAGTAAAATGTTTACAATATTCTTTGTTTTTATGGTCGCTTTGTTACACTTTGGGTCCGTCGCATTTCATTTCGATGGCTCAAACACGACTCAAATTTGGTATTCTTTCAAAAAACCATCGTCAGTTCACGACTAAAACAAAAAAATCCTCCACAACAGCAATTTTTAGAAGAATGATGTTTTTTACGATCGCTTTGTTACACTTGGGGTCGGTCACAATTCAGACCCTATGGCTCGAAACTGACTGAAACTTTCCATTCTAACTAAAAACCATAGTCTGAAAACGACTTTGACTAAAAATCTTCGATAATAGCAATTTTTATTGAATTCTAGGTTAATACGGTCGCTTTGTTACACTTGGAGTCGGTCACAATTCAGGCTGTACGGTGCAACACCGCCTGAAATTTTCAATTTTTACTGAAAACCGTGGTCTGAACACGACGTTGACAAAATTTTTTCTATAAGAGCAATTTTTATAAAATTCATGGTTTTTACGGTCGCTTTGTTACACTCGGGGTCGGCATTAACTCAGGCCGTACGGCTCAAAAGCTACCGAAATATTCAATTCTTACTAAAAATAATGGTCTGTACACAAATAAAACAAAACAATCTTGCACAAGACAATTTTAAAAAAAATCATGGTTTACACGGTCGCTTTGTTACGCTTGGGGTTGGTCACAATTCAGACCTTGTGGCACAAAACCGACTGGTATTTTCAATTTTTACAAAGAACCATAGTCTGTACGAGACGTTGACAAAAAATTGTCGGTAAGTAAAAAGTTTACAATATTCTTTGTTTTTATGGTCGCTTTGTTACACTTTGGGTCTGTCGCATTTCATTTCGATGGCTCAAACACGACTCAAATTCGGTATTCTTTCAAAAAACCATCGTCAGTTCACGACTAAAACAAAAAATCCTCCACAACAGCAATTTTTAGAAGAATGATGGTTTTTACGATCGCTTTGTTACACTTGGGTTCGGTCACAATTCAGACCCTATGGCTCGAAACTGACAAACTTTCCGTTCATACTAAAAACCATAGTTTGTAAACGACTTTGACTAAAAATCTTCGATAAGAGCAATTTTTATAAAATTCATGGTTTTTAAAACACCAAAACTGGAGATCAGCGAGGCCCCATCTGCAACGGTGAGTCCTATTTTCCTTATTCCAATCTGGGCTTATCTAATTTTCCAAAAGCCCAGATCTGAACTATCGACTGACTATCCATCGGGTTTTGCGAGTGTATGCTATCTAATCGTCCCGTATAACTTAGCGATTTCACGTAGTATCGGGACTGGTCCTTCGAGGGCTGCATAGGCTTTTCTTTGCAGCATTTACCGCCAAGTAACAGTGGAGTCGCAGTTTCGCGACACCACTTCCCAATGGCTCAAAACCGACTCAAATTTTGGATTCTTACAGATAAACCATGGTCTGTTCAAAAAAAGAATAAAAAATCTTTTACAAGACAATTTTGAGAAAATCATGGATTACACGGTCGCTTTGTAACACGATCGATCAAAATTAAGTCCCTCTGGCACAAAACAAACTGGTATTTTTAATTTTTACTATCGTCTACACGATTTAGACAAAAAATCTTCCGTAAGAACAATTTTTACAATATTTATGGGTTTCATGGCCGCTTTGTTACACTTTGAGTCATTCGCATTTGATTTCAATGGCTCAAAAACACTCATTTTGAATTCTTTAAAAAAAACCACGGTCTGTTCACGACTAAAACAAAAAATCTTCCCTATAGCAATTTTTATAAAATTCATGGTTTTTATGGTCGCTTTGTTACACTTGGGGTCCGTCACAATTAAGACCCATAATTAAGAACCACGGTCTGTACACGACTTTGACAAAAAATCTTCCATAAGCGCAATTTTTAAAATAGTTTTCAGTTTTACGGTCGCTTTGTTACACTTAGGGTCGTTCACAATTCAGACCCTATGGTACGACACATACTGAAATTTTCAATTCTTACTAAAAACCATGGTCCGTACACGACTTTGAGAAAAATGTTCTATTCAAGTAAATTTTAAAAAATTCATGTTTTTTATGGTCGCTGTTTTACACTTGGGATCGGTCAAAATTAAGACCCTATGGTACGACACATACTGAAATTTTCAATTCTTACTTAAAACCATGGTACGTACACGAATTTGACAAAAAATCTTCGATAAGAGCAATTTTTATTAAATTCATGGTTTTTACGATCGCTTTGTTACACTTGGGGTCGGTCACAACTTAGGCCGTACGGCTCAAAACCGACTGAACTTTTCAATTTTTATTAAGAACTGGTCTGAACACGACGTTGACAAAAAATTGTCGGTAAGTAAAATGTTAACAATATTCATTGTTTTTACGATCGCTTTGTTACACTTGGGGTCGGTCACAACTCTCAGGCCGTACGGCTCAAAACCGACTAAAATTTTCAATTTTTACTGAAAACCGTGGTCTGTATTTTTTGCCAACGTCGTGACGTTGGCAAAAAATCTTCTATAAGAGCAATTTTTATAATATTTGTGGGTTTCATGGTCACATTGTTACACTTTCGGTCCGTCGCATTTCATTTCAATGGCTTAAATAAGACTCAAAATTGGTATTCTTTCAAAAAACCACGGTCAGTTCAGTCGTAAAACAAAATAAAATTTCCACAACAGCAATTTTTAGAAGAATGATGGTTTTCGCAGTCGCTTTGTTACACTTGGAATCGGTCACAATCAGGCCGTACGGTACAAAACTTACTGAAATTTTCAATTTTTACTTAAAACATTGGTCTTTACACGACGTTGACAAAAAATCTTCTATAAGAACAATTTTTATAAAATTCATGGTTTTTACGGTCGGTTTGTTACACTTGGGGTCGGTCACAATTCAGGCCTTGTGGCACAAAACCGACTGAAATTTTCAATTTTTATTAAGAACTGGTCTAAACACGACGTTGACAAAAAATTGTCTGTAAGTAAAATGTTTACAATATTCTTTGTTTTTATGGTCGCTTTGTTACACATTGGGTCCGTCGCATTTCATTTCTATGGCTCAAATAAGACTCAAAATTGGCGTTCTTCTAAAAACCACGGTCAGTTCACGACTTAAACAAAAAAATCCTCTACATGAGCAATTTTTAGAAGAACGATGGTTTTTACGGTCGCTATGTTACACTTGGGGTCGTTCACAATTCAGACCCTATGGTACGACACATACTGATATTTTCAATTCTTACTAAAAACCATGGTCCGTACACGACTTTGACAAAAATGTTCTATTCAAGTAAATTTTAAAAAATTCATGTTTTTTATGGTCGCTGTTTTACACTTGGGATCGGTCAAAATTAAGACCCTATGGTACGACACAAACTGAAATTTTCAATTCTTACTTAAAACCATGGTACGTACACGAATTTGACAAAAAATCTTCGATAAGAGCAATTTTTATTAAATTCATGGTTTTTACGATCGCTTTGTTACACTTGGGGTCGGTCACAACTTAGGCCGTACGGCTCAAAACCGACTGAACTTTTCAATTTTTATTAAGAACTGGTCTGAACACGACGTTGACAAAAAATTGTCGGTAAGTAAAATGTTAACAATATTCATTGTTTTTATGGTCGCTTTGTTACAATTTGGGTCGGTCGCATTTCATTTCGATGGCTCAAATACGACTCAAATTTGGTATTCTTTCAAAAAAACCACCGTCAGTTCACGACTAAACCAAAAAAAATCCTTCACAACAGCAATTTTTAGAAGAATAATGGTTTTTACGGTCGTTTTGTTACACTTTTTGTTTACCTTTGTTACACTTGAGGTCTGTCACAACTCAGGCCGTATGGCTCAAAACCAATTTAAATTTTCAATTCTTACTAAAAACCATGGTCTGTACACGACGTTGACAAAAAATTGTCGGTAAGGAAAATTTTTACAGTATTATTTGTTTTTATGGTAGCTTTGTTACACTTTGGGTAGGTAAAATTTCTTCCTGTTCGAGCAATTTTATATGGGATTGGTTGGGTATTGCATTCGCGGACTTGATGGGTAGATATGTCAAAATCCTGAATTTATCCCACCTACCTAATCTTTCCCTCCTAAATGTCACCATAAAAATTGTTGCAAAAAGTACCAAACTTTGGAGAGGTGACAGTGTGATTTGCTGCTCAGTACAAAATAACATCTCAGACAGGGCGCATGTATTGTAACCTCTTGTTATAAGATTATTGCAAATTTTTAAACAGTGAGAAGTGTACACCAAAACTGGAGATCAGCGAGGCCCCATCTGCAACGGTGAGTCCTATTTTCCTTATTCCAATCTGGGCTTATCTAATTTTCCAAAAGCCCAGATCTGAACTATCGACTGACTATCCATCGGGTTTTGCGAGTGTATGCTATCTAATCGTCCCGTATAACTTAGCGATTTCACGTAGTATCGGGACTGGTCCTTCGAGGGCTGCATAGGCTTTTCTTTGCAGCATTTACCGCCAAGTAACAGTGGAGTCGCAGTTTCGCGACACCATTTTTGGTTCTTTCGAGTCGGATTACCAACGGGGTATTTAAAATTAATATATTTAACCTGCAAATAATTATTATTTGCTTTTCATACTTTGTTAAGTCATTTGTACTGACATACTTTTGTAATTATTGTTGCATTAAAATTCCTACATAGAATTAATCATGTCGACGAGTGATGGTACTCAGGCTCAGGATCTAGTTAAAATCAAATTACTAGAATCTAAGATTAATTTGATGCATAATCGTCTCAATGATTTATATGAGAAAGCGAAAATTATTGCAGATAGGGAGACAAGGAGTTCGGAGGAGTTCGTTAGACAAACGGTTAATTTGGCTACATATTATTCACAATTTAACACGTATTGTGATGAATTTCTTTTACTTCAATTGAAAAAGGATCCAAACTATAATATAAATTTAGATTTATGGAATAAATTCGAAAATAAGTACTGCTTTGTAGTTAGTATACGCGAAAGTATTGTGGCGAAGCAAGATTTAGGTGGTACGCAGAAATTAAATAAGTCCCAATTTATTAAGCTTCCAGCGACTGATATGCCATCGTTCGATGGAAATCAAGAGAATTGGTCGGTATTTTATGAAGCATTTAAATTAAACATCCACTCTAATGAAAATTTGAATACGTCGCAAAAGATGCAATATTTGATAGGAAAACTTCAAGGAAAGGCATTATCGGTGTTTGCCGGAGTACTGCCGAATGAAAAAAATTATTTTGTAATCTGGAATGCTCTCGAAAAGAAATATCAAGACAAGCGCGTGCTAGGCACCTTTTATCTGAACAATATTTTGAATTTAAAATTATTGGCACCTTCTAACTCAAATGAGTTAAATAATTGGTAAATTTTCGATCGCACTGGCCACGCTTATTACGAACATTTTTTAGAAAAAACCTTTAGATTCGCCTTAATTACTATAAAAGGAAACTTTTTGCATTCGGGGCGGCGGAAAATGATGCACTTTAAATTTCAATTGTGTAAAACTAAAATTCAATTCGCGAACTCGTACGGCGTCAAACCGAGGCCATTTACGATTCCGTTATGTTGGTAGCCCTGATACATTACGAAGAGCTAGTTACCAGCCGTAGCCGACTTCATGGGACACATAAAATGGCGCGAATTATGAAAACACGAATTAATAATATAATGTAAACGTACCTCTAATCAGAATCACTTAAGAGTCTAGCTAAGGCACTGGAATCATGTTGGATTTATCGTCATTATAATTGGAGGTGTTGGTTTTCGTCGTCATTATAATTAAGGAATAGAAAAAAAAAAAACAAAAAATAAAACAAACAAAAATAATAAAATATTTGATTATGGCGAGGTTTTTCTGCACCTGTACAGCGGGTACGAAAAACTACATATATTCGCACACACGTCACATTTTCTCTCTCGGAGAAACACTCCGTGACTTATTAGCCATTCCAAGAGGATCTCCTGGTTTCTTACGATTTCCACAAAGCCCACAACTCCTATGGAACAGGATTGGCACGCCATTTTTTTTTCGAAAGGGTCTGTTCGGCGGAACTAACTAATTAATAACGTTGATTGGAACCGGAAACAAAACAAAAAACCGGAAAGAAGAAATAAAAGGATAAAGACAATAAAATTAAATTACTGAAATTAAATTGATATAATTGAATTAAAAAAATTCCTCTGAAACGTATTGTGTTTTAAATACAGAATAGGTTTTTAGGCAAAATTTTTAACATTAAAAAAAATTTTACATTGAAAAAGTTTTTTTTACATAGAAAATTTTATTTTTAAGTAAAAAAAAAAACGCGCGCGCGTTTTTTTTTTTTTACTTAAAAATAAAATTTTCTATGTAAAAAAAACTTTTTCAATGTAAAAAAACTTGCCTAAAGTAGTGCTTACCTAATACGCATACATTGCGTGGTAGTAACGTAACTTCTCGCTAATATTTATTTTGTAGTAATTATAAATATATACGAATAGAGGTTTGTTATCATTTAACATTATATAATTTTGTGTGTTTTCATAATTCGCGCCATTTTATGTGTCCCATGAAGTCGGCTACGGCTGGTAACTAGCTCTTCGTAATGTATCAGGGCTACCAACATAACGGAATCGTAAATGGCCTCGGTTTGACGCCGTACGAGTTCGCGAAGTGAATTTTAGTTTTACACAATTGAAATTTAAAGTGCATCATTTTCCGCCGCCCCGAATGCAAAAAGTTTCCTTTTATAGTAATTAAGGCGAATCTAAAGGTTTTTTCTAAAAAATGTTCTTAATAAGCGTGGCCAGTGCGATCGAAAATTTACCAAATAATTTTATTGAACGGTTTGCGTCTTCCATGTCTGCGCTCAAAGAATTAGGTATTGATGACCTAACCGACTTTATAATTTTACATATTGCACTGAAAAAATTAGATATGCAATTGGTGCAAAATTTCGAAATGTCCATACGGGAGAAAGATATACCTACATATACCGATTTAATAGAATATATTCGTTCGCATGTTAAAATTCTTGAACGAACCGGAGCAGAAAGTAAAGTTAATAATAATAAAAATAAGGTTTCGCATTCTTTCGCTGTGGTTGAACCGAAGTCGTTTGATAATAATCGTAGTAATAATAATAAATGCCGGAAATGCAATCGAAGCGATCATGTTGAATTGTTTAAATGTGAACAATTTAATGAGTTGAGGCCAAAGGCTCGCTTTCAGTTTGTAAAATTAAATAACTTATGTGTAAACTGTTTAAGCGATAAACACAAGACGGTAAAATGTTCATCTAAATCGGATTGTAGAATTTGTAAAAAACGTCACCATACTGCTTTGCATTTTGAGGGTACGGTGAACAACGAAAGTCATTCGAAAAACGAAGCTGTCACATTAATAACAAGGAATAAACATCATAATGATTTTACGGCGGGTAATTTAGCTACGAATGTACTATTGTCAACCGCGCAGTTATTCGCTTACGACATTAAAAATAATCAAGTAACCGTCAGGTGTTTAATTGATTGCGCCTCGCAACAAAATTTGATTAGTTTAAATACTTGTAATGAATTGAATCTTAAAATAATTCCTTTAAATAATTCAGTTATTAAAAGTGTTGGTTCAGTGGAGACACCAATTTTGGGGCATGTTGCATTAACAATTAAATCCCGTGTTTCAGAAGATAAATATAAAATAAGCCTATTAGTGGTCGAAAAAATCACGGACAAGCTCCCTACACAGTATGTTGACACAAAGTCATGTGAGCATTTACTTGGTTTAAATCTAGCCGATGAAAATTGGAACGTTCCATCCGATGTCGATATTTTATTAGGTGCTCAGTTATTTCCATATATTATGCTAGGAAATAAGGTTTTATCTAAACATAATACGAATGCACCACCCGCTATACAAACGGTTTTCGGATATATTGTAATGGGTGAAATACCTAAGTGTACGCCGGACGTTTCGTGGACATTCGGCCCCATAACCAACGTGGATTTATGCAATGCGTTAACCAAATTTTGGACAATGGAAGACATGCCTATTAAGTCATTGATGAGTGCTGAAGACGCGGAATGTGAGAAAATGTACGTCGAGTCCGTCCAACGGGATGACTCGGGAAGGTATATTGTGTCTTTACCTTTTAAGATAGATCCTAATAATTTAGGAAATTCGCTCAGTGTCGCGCAACGCAGATATAAATATTTAGAACGGAAATTTAATACGTCACCAGAATTGCATCGGAGTTATAATGAAGTAATTTCTGAATATCTGGAAAAGGGATATATAAGGTATGAAGTTCCGTCTTCATCTAATATTGATGAGGGATATTTCATTCCTCACCATGCAGTTATTCGTAAAGATAAAGCAACAACTAAAACTCGTGTTGTATTGGACGCCAGTACAAAGACCAGTTCAGGGTTGTCACTTAATGATATTTTGTATACTGGTCCAAACTTGCAATCTAATTTATTTACACTTTTAATTAAATTTCGCTTATTCGCTATAGCATTGACCGCAGATGTTAAACAAATGTATTTACGTATAATGGTAACGGAAAGCCATCGTAAATATCAAAAAATTCTTTATAGATTTCACGAAGATGAAGAAATTGGAGTTTATCAATTTAATTCGCTAGCTTTTGGGTTAAATTGTTCACCGTTCCTTGCGATGCGAACTTTAAGAAAGCTAGCGAGCGATGAAAGAAATCGTCACCCGAAAGCCGCAGAAGTTGCAATTAATGATTTATATATGGACGATTTTGTATATTCTGTAAATACTATAAGTGAAGCCGTCACTTTGTCTACAGAATTAATGGCGATGTTCAAGTCTGGAGGATTTGAATTAGTTAAATGGTCGAGTAATTCTGCTCATTTGCTCGCTCAATTACCAGAGTCGCACCGTGCAACGATGGATTTCTCGGATAATTGTAGCATTTTAGGACTAAAATGGGATCCGATATCTGATTGTTTTCATTTTATGATATGTCCCACGGAGGAGAAAACTATATGTAAAAGATCAATTCTTTCCACAATAGCACGTTTATTTGATGTATTAGGTTTGGTTGCTCCGGTAATTTTATATGCCAAATTACTTTTACAAGAGCTGTGGTTAGAGGAAGTAGGATGGGATGAAGAACTACCCCAAAGTATTGTCAAACGATATGTCAAATTCAAGGAAGAATTACCGATGCTTTCTAATTTAAATTTACCTCGATATTTGGGAGTAAAAGAGGACTGCACGATAAATATTATCGCTTTTGCAGACGCGAGTACGAAAGCATACGGGTGCGTAGTATATCTTCATGTCACAGATAAGAGTGGCAACGCTACTATGAATTTGATATGTTCGAAATCCAAGGTAGCCCCTTTAAAAATAGTTTCGCTCGCTCGATTGGAATTATGTGCTGCGCTTATTTTATCTAGACTTGTTAAATCTATTATAGATACTTATAAAAATCGCGTTTTTATAAACGATATATTTGCTTTTTCAGATTCAAAAATAGCACTTTCTTGGATTCACTCATCCCCGCACAGATGGCAAACTTTTGTAGCTAATCGAGTTAGTGAAATTCAGGAAAATTTACCTGCGAAACATTTTTATCATATAGATGGAGTTACCAATCCTAGTGATTGTTTATCACGTGGACTATTGCCCGCTCAGCTAATTGATCATCCTCTTTGGTGGCACGGTCCACCCTGGGCTGCGAACCCAGTGTCCGAGTGGCCTGTCAAAAGCTTTTCCCCCTCAGCGCAGGAGGAGAATACTTTGGAATTGAAAAAGTCGCATACGTTCACGATAACGTCAATAGAGAATAATTCTCCAATATATAATCTTGCTTTAAAAATTTCTTCATGGCCAAAACTGCTAAGAATTGTCGTATATATTTTACGATTTACGCGGAAGTTATCGTGTTCAACAGTTATAAATTCCACGGAATTAAATATTGCTGAAATAAATGTATTAAAAGCTCTACAGAAAAAGTATTTTTATGCCGATATACAATTAATACAGAGGAAAAAATTATGTTCATCTTCGATTCGAAAATTAAACCCGTTCGTCGATCATAATGGATTGTTACGCATAGGTGGTAGATTAACAAACGCGAATATACCTTATGAAAACAAACATCCAGTACTTCTGCCAAGACAGGATCATATTGTCGATATAATTATAGATTTTTACCATCGTGTGAATTGTCACACTGGTGCTCATCTCCTTATGTCTATAATTAGACAGCGTTATTGGATCTTATCGGGAAGAAACTTAATACGCAAACGAGTACATGCATGTAATTTCTGTTTTAAAACCGCACCTTCTAATATTATACCGCCAATGGCTGATTTACCTACAGCTAGAGTTCAAGAAGCAAAAGCATTTACACATACTGGTGTAGATTTTGCCGGACCGATAAAGATAACCCTTTCTAGGCGTCGTGGAGTAAAAAGTCAAAAGGCATATATATGTCTATTTATTTGTTTAACGACGAAGGCTATACATATAGAATTGGTATCAGATCTAAGTACGGACAATTTTTTAAATGCATTTAAACGTTTTCTATCCAGACGCGGACCCGTTTCGTGTATGTACAGTGACAATGCGACAAACTTCATAGGCGCGAAGAATTGTCTTGATGACTTATATAAATTTTTGGAGGCAAATTCAACTAATGAAGTCCTTCGCAATGAATTTAACATTCGGAGAATTGAGTGGAAGACGATTCCACCTCGCGCTCCTCACTTTGGAGGATTATGGGAATCAAATATTAAATCCATTAAATCGCATCTGTATAGGGTTGTGGGTACTCAACTTTTATGTTATGAAGAGCTTCTCACAGTTCTGACGCAAATAGAGGCTTTACTTAATTCACGGCCGTTATGTTTATTAAGCAGTTGTCATTATCCAGAAGCTCTTACTCCGGCTCATTTTCTAATGTCTTCTCCGATTCAGCATTTGCCCGCTTATGATATGACTAAGGAACGCATTAGTCTGCTGAAAAGGAAAGAGCTTTTGGACCACCTCGTTCAATCTTATTGGAAGAAGTGGCATATAGAGTATCTTCACTCTCTGCAGATGAGACAAAAATGGAATAGTCCCGTCAATAACATTCTTGTAGGTACTGTAGTATTGGTGCATCAAGAAGATGCGTCTCCACTTTATTGGCCGGTGGGGGTTGTTGAGGAAATATTTCCGGGTAAAGACGGAGTGGTTCGGGTGGCACTCGTAAGAACCCCTTCTGGGAACTTTAAACGACCAGTCGTGAAATTGTGTCCCCTGCCTACACAATAATAATTATTTTTCTTTATCTCTATTTATTTCTTTTATTTTTATTTTTTCTTAACTATCTAATATCAATCGCTTATATATATATTTAAATTTAACATTTTTATTTTTCACTATAATTCTTTACTTTATTTTGAAAGTACCTTCAGTTTCGGTAGGTACTTCCAAGGCCGGGAGAATGTTCGAGCAATTTTATATGGGATTGGTTGGGTATTGCATTCGCGGACTTGATGGGTAGATATGTCAAAATCCTGAATTTATCCCACCTACCTAATCTTTCCCTCCTAAATGTCACCATAAAAATTGTTGCAAAAAGTACCAAACTTTGGAGAGGTGACAGTGTGATTTGCTGCTCAGTACAAAATAACATCTCAGACAGGGCGCATGTATTGTAACCTCTTGTTATAAGATTATTGCAAATTTTTAAACAGTGAGAAGTGTACACCAAAACTGGAGATCAGCGAGGCCCCATCTGCAACGGTGAGTCCTATTTTCCTTATTCCAATCTGGGCTTATCTAATTTTCCAAAAGCCCAGATCTGAACTATCGACTGACTATCCATCGGGTTTTGCGAGTGTATGCTATCTAATCGTCCCGTATAACTTAGCGATTTCACGTAGTATCGGGACTGGTCCTTCGAGGGCTGCATAGGCTTTTCTTTGCAGCATTTACCGCCAAGTAACAGTGGAGTCGCAGTTTCGCGACACCACTTCCCAATGGCTCAAAACCGACTCAAATTTTGGATTCTTACAGATAAACCATGGTCTGTTCAAAAAAAGAATAAAAAATATTTTACAAGACAATTTTGAGAAAATCATGGATTACACGGTCGCTTTGTAACACGATCGATCAAAATTAAGTCCCTCTGGCACAAAACAAACTGGTATTTTTAATTTTTACTATCGTCTACACGATTTAGACAAAAAATCTTCCGTAAGAACAATTTTTACAATATTTATGGGTTTCATGGCCGCTTTGTTACACTTTGAGTCATTCGCATTTGATTTCAATGGCTCAAAAACACTCATTTTGAATTCTTTAAAAAAAACCACGGTCTGTTCACGACTAAAACAAAAAATCTTCCCTATAGCAATTTTTATAAAATTCATGGTTTTTATGGTCGCTTTGTTACACTTGGGGTCCGTCACAATTAAGACCCATAATTAAGAACCACGGTCTGTACACGACTTTGACAAAAAATCTTCCATAAGCGCAATTTTTAAAATAGTTTTCAGTTTTACGGTCGCTTTGTTACACTTAGGGTCGTTCACAATTCAGACCCTATGGTACGACACATACTGAAATTTTCAATTCTTACTAAAAACCATGGTCCGTACACGACTTTGACAAAAATGTTCTATTCAAGTAAATTTTAAAAAATTCATGTTTTTTATGGTCGCTGTTTTACACTTGGGATCGGTCAAAATTAAGACCCTATGGTACGACACATACTGAAATTTTCAATTCTTACTTAAAACCATGGTACGTACACGAATTTGACAAAAAATCTTCGATAAGAGCAATTTTTATTAAATTCATGGTTTTTACGATCGCTTTGTTACACTTGGGGTCGGTCACAACTTAGGCCGTACGGCTCAAAACCGACTGAACTTTTCAATTTTTATTAAGAACTGGTCTGAACACGACGTTGACAAAAAATTGTCGGTAAGTAAAATGTTAACAATATTCATTGTTTTTATGGTCGCTTTGTTACAATTTGGGTCGGTCGCATTTCATTTCGATGGCTCAAATACGACTCAAATTTGGTATTCTTTCAAAAAAACCACCGTCAGTTCACGACTAAACCAAAAAAAATCCTTCACAACAGCAATTTTTAGAAGAATAATGGTTTTTACGGTCGTTTTGTTACACTTTTTGTTTACCTTTGTTACACTTGAGGTCTGTCACAACTCAGGCCGTATGGCTCAAAACCAATTTAAATTTTCAATTCTTACTAAAAACCATGGTCTGTACACGACGTTGACAAAAAATTGTCGGTAAGGAAAATTTTTACAGTATTATTTGTTTTTATGGTAGCTTTGTTACACTTTGGGTAGGTAAAATTTCTTCCCAATGGCTCAAAACCGACTCAAATTTTGGATTCTTACAGATAAACCATGGTCTGTTCAAAAAAAGAATAAAAAATCTTTTACAAGACAATTTTGAGAAAATCATGGATTACACGGTCGCTTTGTAACACGATCGATCAAAATTAAGTCCCTCTGGCACAAAACAAACTGGTATTTTTAATTTTTACTATCGTCTACACGATTTAGACAAAAAATCTTCCGTAAGAACAATTTTTACAATATTTATGGGTTTCATGGCCGCTTTGTTACACTTTGAGTCATTCGCATTTGATTTCAATGGCTCAAAAACACTCATTTTGAATTCTTTAAAAAAAACCACGGTCTGTTCACGACTAAAACAAAAAATCTTCCCTATAGCAATTTTTATAAAATTCATGGTTTTTATGGTCGCTTTGTTACACTTGGGGTCCGTCACAATTAAGACCCATAATTAAGAACCACGGTCTGTACACGACTTTGACAAAAAATCTTCCATAAGCGCAATTTTTAAAATAGTTTTCAGTTTTACGGTCGCTTTGTTACACTTAGGGTCGTTCACAATTCAGACCCTATGGTACGACACATACTGAAATTTTCAATTCTTACTAAAAACCATGGTCCGTACACGACTTTGACAAAAATGTTCTATTCAAGTAAATTTTAAAAAATTCATGTTTTTTATGGTCGCTGTTTTACACTTGGGATCGGTCAAAATTAAGACCCTATGGTACGACACATACTGAAATTTTCAATTCTTACTTAAAACCATGGTACGTACACGAATTTGACAAAAAATCTTCGATAAGAGCAATTTTTATTAAATTCATGGTTTTTACGATCGCTTTGTTACACTTGGGGTCGGTCACAACTTAGGCCGTACGGCTCAAAACCGACTGAACTTTTCAATTTTTATTAAGAACTGGTCTGAACACGACGTTGACAAAAAATTGTCGGTAAGTAAAATGTTTACAATATTCATTGTTTTTATGGTCGCTTTGTTACACTTTGGGTAGGTAACATTTCTTCCCAATGGCTCAAAACCGACTCAAATTTTGGATTCTTACAGATAAACCATGGTCTGTTCAAAAAAAGAATAAAAAATCTTCTACAAGACAATTTTGAGAAGATCATGGATTACACGGTCGCTTTGTAACACGATCGATCAAAATTAAGTCCCTCTGGCACAAAACAAACTGGTATTTTTAATTTTTACTATTGTCTGTAGACGATTTAGACAAAAAATCTTCCGTAAGAACAATTTTTACAATATTTATGGGTTTCATGGCCGCTTTGTTACACTTTGAGTCATTCGCATTTTTCAATGGCTCAAAAACACTCATTTTGAATTCTTTAAAAAAAACCACGGTCTGTTCACGACTAAAACAAAAAATCTTCCCTATAGCAATTTTTAGCAATTTATAGCAATTTTTATAAAATTCATGGTTTTTATGGTCGCTTTGTTACACTTGGGGTCCGTCACAATTAAGACCCATAATTAAGAACCACGGTCTGTACACGACTTTGACAAAAAATCTTCCATAAGCGCAATTTTTAAAATAGTTTTCAGTTTTACGGTCGCTTTGTTACACTTAGGGTCGGTCACAATTCAGACCCTATGGTACGACACATAGTGAAATTTTCAATTCTTACTAAAAACCATGGTCCGTACACGACTTTGACAAAAATG
The DNA here is from genome assembly GCA_936435175.1 of Glyphotaelius pellucidus. Lineage (NCBI taxonomy): Eukaryota > Metazoa > Arthropoda > Insecta > Trichoptera > Limnephilidae > Glyphotaelius > Glyphotaelius pellucidus. The sequence continues at coordinate 6,291,070 of OW386558.1, forward strand.
TTCTATTCAAGTAAATTTTAAAAAATTCATGTTTTTTATGGTCGCTGTTTTACACTTGGGATCGGTCAAAATTAAGACCCTATGGTACGACACATACTGAAATTTTCAATTCTTACTTAAAACCATGGTACGTACACGAATTTGACAAAAAATCTTCGATAAGAGCAATTTTTATTAAATTCATGGTTTTTACGATCGCTTTGTTACACTTGGGGTCGGTCACAACTTAGGCCGTACGGCTCAAAACCGACTGAACTTTTCAATTTTTATTAAGAACTGGTCTAAACACGACGTTGACAAAAAATTGTCTGTAAGTAAAATGTTTACAATATTCTTTGTTTTTATGGTCGCTTTGTTACACATTGGGTCCGTCGCATTTCATTTCTATGGCTCAAATAAGACTCAAAATTGGCGTTCTTCTAAAAACCACGGTCAGTTCAAGACTTAAACAAAAAAATCCTCTACATGAGCAATTTTTAGAAGAACGATGGTTTTTACGGTCGCTATGTTACACTTGGGGTCGTTCACAATTCAGACCCTATGGTACGACACATACTGATATTTTCAATTCTTACTAAAAACCATGGTCCGTACACGACTTTGACAAAAATGTTCTATTCAAGTGAATTTTAAAAAATTCATGTTTTATATGGTCGCTGTTTTACGCTTGGGATCGGTCAAAATTAAGACCCTATGGTACGACACATACTGAAATTTTCAATTCTTACTTAAAACCATGGTACGTACACGAATTTGACAAAAAATCTTCGATAAGAGCAATTTTTATTAAATTCATGGTTTTTACGATCGCTTTGTTACACTTGGGGTCGGTCACAACTTAGGCCGTACGGCTCAAAACCGACTGAACCATTCAATTTTTATTAAGAACTGGTCTGAACACGACGTTGACAAAAAATTGTCGGTAAGTAAAATGTTTACAATATTCATTGTTTTTATGGTCGCTTTGTTACAATTTGGGTCGGTCGCATTTCATTTCGATGGCTCAAATACGACTCAAATTTGGTATTCTTTCAAAAAAACCACCGTCAGTTCACGACTAAAACAAAAAAATCCTTCACAACAGCAATTTTTAGAAGAATAATGGTTTTTACGGTCGTTTTGTTACACTTTTTGTTTACCTTTGTTACACTTGAGGTCTGTCACAACTCAGGCCGTATGGCTCAAAACCAATTTAAATTTTCAATTCTTACTAAAAACCATGGTCTGTACACGACGTTGACAAAAAATTGTCGGTAAGGAAAATTTTTACAGTATTATTTGTTTTTATGGTAGCTTTGTTACACTTTGGGTAGGTAACATTTCTTCCCAATGGCTCAAAACCGACTCAAATTTTGGATTCTTACAGATAAACCATGGTCTGTTCAAAAAAAGAATAAAAAATCTTCTACAAGACAATTTTGAGAAAATCATGGATTACACGGTCGCTTTGTAACACGATCGATCAAAATTAAGTCCCTCTGGCACAAAACAAACTGGTATTTTTAATTTTTACTATTGTCTGTAGACGATTTAGACAAAAAATCTTCCGTAAGAACAATTTTTACAATATTTATGGGTTTCATGGCCGCTTTGTTACACTTTGAGTCATTCGCATTTGATTTCAATGGCTCAAAAACACTCATTTTGAATTCGTTAAAAAAAACCACGGTCTGTTCACGACTAAAACAAAAAATCTTCCCTATAGCAATTTTTAGCAATTTATAGCAATTTTTATAAAATTCATGGTTTTTATGGTCGCTTTGTTACACTTGGGGTCCGTCACAATTAAGACCCATAATTAAGAACCACGGTCTGTACACGACTTTGACAAAAAATCTTCCATAAGCGCAATTTTTAAAATAGTTTTCAGTTTTACGGTCGCTTTGTTACACTTAGGGTCGGTCACAATTCAGACCCTATGGTACGACACATAGTGAAATTTTCAATTCTTACTAAAAACCATGGTCCGTACACGACTTTGACAAAAATGTTCTATTCAAGTAAATTTTAAAAAATTCATGTTTTTTATGGTCGCTGTTTTACACTTGGGATCGGTCAAAATTAAGACCCTATGGTACGACACATACTGAAATTTTCAATTCTTACTTAAAACCATGGTACGTACACGAATTTGACAAAAAATCTTCGATAAGAGCAATTTTTATTAAATTCATGGTTTTTACGATCGCTTTGTTACACTTGGGGTCGGTCACAACTTAGGCCGTACGGCTCAAAACCGACTGAACTTTTCAATTTTTATTAAGAACTGGTCTAAACACGACGTTGACAAAAAATTGTCTGTAAGTAAAATGTTTACAATATTCTTTGTTTTTATGGTCGCTTTGTTACACATTGGGTCCGTCGCATTTCATTTCTATGGCTCAAATAAGACTCAAAATTGGCGTTCTTCTAAAAACCACGGTCAGTTCAAGACTTAAACAAAAAAATCCTCTACATGAGCAATTTTTAGAAGAACGATGGTTTTTACGGTCGCTATGTTACACTTGGGGTCGTTCACAATTCAGACCCTATGGTACGACACATACTGATATTTTCAATTCTTACTAAAAACCATGGTCCGTACACGACTTTGACAAAAATGTTCTATTCAAGTAAATTTTAAAAAATTCATGTTTTATATGGTCGCTGTTTTACGCTTGGGATCGGTCAAAATTAAGACCCTATGGTACGACACATACTGAAATTTTCAATTCTTACTTAAAACCATGGTACGTACACGAATTTGACAAAAAATCTTCGATAAGAGCAATTTTTATTAAATTCATGGTTTTTACGATCGCTTTGTTACACTTGGGGTCGGTCACAACTTAGGCCGTACGGCTCAAAACCGACTGAACCATTCAATTTTTATTAAGAACTGGTCTGAACACGACGTTGACAAAAAATTGTCGGTAAGTAAAATGTTTACAATATTCATTGTTTTTATGGTCGCTTTGTTACAATTTGGGTCGGTCGCATTTCATTTCGATGGCTCAAATACGACTCAAATTTGGTATTCTTTCAAAAAAACCACCGTCAGTTCACGACTAAAACAAAAAAATCCTTCACAACAGCAATTTTTAGAAGAATAATGGTTTTTACGGTCGTTTTGTTACACTTTTTGTTTACCTTTGTTACACTTGAGGTCTGTCACAACTCAGGCCGTATGGCTCAAAACCAATTTAAATTTTCAATTCTTACTAAAAACCATGGTCTGTACACGACGTTGACAAAAAATTGTCGGTAAGGAAAATTTTTACAGTATTATTTGTTTTTATGGTAGCTTTGTTACACTTTGGGTAGGTAACATTTCTTCCCAATGGCTCAAAACCGACTCAAATTTTGGATTCTTACAGATAAACCATGGTCTGTTCAAAAAAAGAATAAAAAATCTTCTACAAGACAATTTTGAGAAAATCATGGATTACACGGTCGCTTTGTAACACGATCGATCAAAATTAAGTCCCTCTGGCACAAAACAAACTGGTATTTTTAATTTTTACTATTGTCTGTAGACGATTTAGACAAAAAATCTTCCGTAAGAACAATTTTTACAATATTTATGGGTTTCATGGCCGCTTTGTTACACTTTGAGTCATTCGCATTTGATTTCAATGGCTCAAAAACACTCATTTTGAATTCTTTAAAAAAAACCACGGTCTGTTCACGACTAAAACAAAAAATCTTCCCTATAGCAATTTTTATAAAATTCATGGTTTTTATGGTCGCTTTGTTACACTTGGGGTCCGTCACAATTAAGACCCATAATTAAGAACCACGGTCTGTACACGACTTTGACAAAAAATCTTCCATAAGCGCAATTTTTAAAATAGTTTTCAGTTTTACGGTCGCTTTGTTACACTTAGGGTCGGTCACAATTCAGACCCTATGGTACGACACATACTGAAATTTTCAATTCTCACTAAAAACCATGGTCCGTACACGACTTTGACAAAAATGTTCTATTCAAGTAAATTTTAAAAAATTCATGTTTTTTATGGTCGCTGTTTTACACTTGGGATCGGTCAAAATTAAGACCCTATGGTACGACACATACTGAAATTTTCAATTCTTACTTAAAACCATGGTACGTACACGAATTTGACAAAAAATCTTCGATAAGAGCAATTTTTATTAAATTCATGGTTTTTACGATCGCTTTGTTACACTTGGGGTCGGTCACAACTCAGGCCGTACGGCTGAAAACCGACTGAAATTTTCAATTTTTATTAAGAACTGGTCTAAACACGACGTTGACAAAAAATTGTCTGTAAGTAAAATGTTTACAATATTCTTTGTTTTTATGGTCGCTTTGTTACACATTGGGTCCGTCGCATTTCATTTCTATGGCTCAAATAAGACTCAAAATTGGCGTTCTTCTAAAAACCACGGTCAGTTCACGACTTAAACAAAAAAATCCTCTACATGAGCAATTTTTAGAAGAACGATGGTTTTTACGGTCGCTATGTTACACTTGGGGTCGTTCACAATTCAGACCCTATGGTACGACACATACTGATATTTTCAATTCTTACTAAAAACCATGGTCCGTACACGACTTTGACAAAAATGTTCTATTCAAGTAAATTTTAAAAAATTCATGTTTTTTATGGTCGCTGTTTTACACTTGGGATCGGTCGCATTTCATTTCGATGGCTCAAATACGACTCAAATTTGGTATTCTTTCAAAAAAACCACCGTCAGTTCACGACTAAAACAAAAAAATCCTTCACAACAGCAATTTTTAGAAGAATAATGGTTTTTACGGTCGTTTTGTTACACTTTTTGTTTACCTTTGTTACACTTGAGGTCTGTCACAACTCAGGCCGTATGGCTCAAAACCAATTTAAATTTTCAATTCTTACTAAAAACCATGGTCTGTACACGACGTTGACAAAAAATTGTCGGTAAGGAAAATTTTTACAGTACTATTTGTTTTTATGGTAGCTTTGTTACACTTTGGGTAGGTAACATTTCTTCCCAATGGCTCAAAACCGACTCAAATTTTGGATTCTTACAGATAAACCATGGTCTGTTCAAAAAAAGAATAAAAAATCTTCTACAAGACAATTTTGAGAAAATCATGGATTACACGGTCGCTTTGTAACACGATCGATCAAAATTAAGTCCCTCTGGCACAAAACAAACGTATTTTTAATTTTTACTATCGTCTACACGATTTAGACAAAAAATCTTCCGTAAGAACAATTTTTACAATATTTATGGGTTTCATGGCCGCTTTGTTACATTTTGAGTCATTCGCATTTGATTTCAATGGCTCAAAAAACACTCATTTTGAATTCTTTAAAAAAAACCACGGTCTGTTCACGACTAAAACAAAAAATCTTCCCTATAGCAATTTTTATAAAATTCATGGTTTTTATGGTCGCTTTGTTACACTTGGGGTCCGTCACAATTAAGACCCATAATTAAGAACCACGGTCTGTACACGACTTTGACAAAAAAATCTTCCATAAGCGCAATTTTTAAAATAGTTTTCAGTTTTACGGTCGCTTTGTTACACTTAGGGTCGGTCACAATTCAGACCCTATGGTACGACACATACTGAAATTTTCAATTCTCACTAAAAAACCATGGTCCGTACACGACTTTGACAAAAATGTTCTATTCAAGTAAATTTTAAAAAATTCATGTTTTTTATGGTCGCTGTTTTACACTTGGGATCGGTCAAAATTAAGACCCTATGGTACAACACATACTGAAATTTTCAATTCTTACTTAAAACCATGGTACGTACACGAATTTGACAAAAAATCTTCGATAAGAGCAATTTTTGTTAAATTCATGGTTTTTACGATCGCTTTGTTACACTTGGGGTCGGTCACAACTCAGGCCGTACGGCTCAAAACCGACTGAAATTTTCAATTTTTATTAAGAACTGGTCTAAACACGACGTTGACAAAAAATTGTCTGTAAGTAAAATGTTTACAATATTCTTTGTTTTTATGGTCGCTTTGTTACACATTGGGTCCGTCGCATTTCATTTCTATGGCTCAAATAAGACTCAAAATTGGCGTTCTTCTAAAAACCACGGTCAGTTCACGAC